>OZ004325.1:12811632-14217257 GCA_963924455.1 Pelagia noctiluca
ACCTGGCACGCTTTGAAAATCTTTGCCTGTTTCGGTTGCTCCGACGCTTAAATCATCAAATTCTTTTCCATCCGCCATTTTCTCAATGCTTATCGAGATTTGCGCATTTTTCAACAACTCCATTCCCATTTCTGATTTCATCATTTCTACAACCATATCCTCTCGCTCATTACTTTCAGCAACCTCGTTTTGCTGCATTGTTACGACAGACTCGTTTTGCTGCAAAACAGCCTCGTCACTCTGAATGGTCGTTGTCATGTCACTTCCATGGTTACTATGAATACCAATATCTGAATGCTGATTGGTAACCATAGGCTCATCTTGATTGGTTGGTTCATTTGTGTCGATGATGAGACGGTCCGAATCGAGTTGCAACGAATTCATTTCTTTCTGGCTTCCTATTTCCAGTTGGCCATGCATCCCATCGTGCAATTCAGCACCGGCAATCGCTCCATCCTCTTCAGTCATAGTGACAATACTTGGTGAGTCGACTTCTTGTTCCACGACCATGGATTGTGCGCTGTTCTGATTGGCTGTATTCAAACCAAGTGCAGCCGCAACTTCCGGAAAGTTCAGAATATCTGCAGCAGCAATGGTATGACTTCCTTGCAGTAACTGCTCGGCATTTTCAATAATACCAGCCTGAGCTAGCGCATGCGCGGTAACTATGGTGTCCGTCTCTGTTGACGAGTGAATCCCATGAGCAAGAGAGACAATGATATCTGTAGTACTGGGAGATGACGTCATCCCATCCTCTGACGAGACGATTGCATCAATAGCTCTTTGGGCAGCCTCGCTTTCAATAGCCTCGTCTTGCACACTGTCCATGAGACCATCAGCAGGAAGGATCGAGTGCATGCGTTTCATGTGTTTATAAAGCGAGGACCTTTCTTTGAAATTCTTCGAGCAGCGTGGGCAGGCGAAAGGCTTCTCGTCAGTGTGAGATAGTTGGTGTCGCTTGTAGTCGTAATTTCTGGCGAAATGCTTGTCGCAGTGGTCGCAGCTGAAGGAGGCTTGTGGGGTGATCACTTCCTTCCCTTCCGCTTTCTCAGGCCTTTTCTCGCATTGCAAAAAGTGATGTCTCAAGTCAGTCTTGCGCGCAAAACTCTCTTCGCAATACTTGCATGCAAATATGTTTCCTCTCGGCTGGCCCTTGCCGCATACGTTGCGCTGGTGCTTACGTAGATGAGACATTCTGCCGAAGTTCTTACCGCAGCCATCACACGAAAACGGTTTCAGGTGGTCGTGTCGCGTGCGGATGTGCATCGTGAGAGTCGAGTCGTGGCGAAATTCGGCGTTACACCTGAGGAATTAATTCAAAATTAGGTTAAGGAATTATTTCAACTAAATACACACCTAATAACATATCTATCTAAATTCAGCCAGCTTGGTTGAAAACTCCTATTGAATTAGGCCCCTGGGTATAACAAAAAGCTGTAAAGGAACCTAGAGTAAAAAGAGGTTGGTTAACCATTCCAGTGTGAAAGCAGTATCATAATAAAAATGATAATAATAATAATAATAATAATACTTTATTTGCACAGGGCAATTCAATCAGCTATAAATCTAGCTGCTATCAAGAGAAGCCCCGTGAAATCAAGAGAAGCCCAGTATGTAGTCAGGCCGCTTTCACACTTAAATTCACAACAGCTTAAACTACACAAAATATTGAAACGGAAGACTCTGATTGGTCCGTTCGATAATTTGATGGCTCATGATTGCCTGGAAAGGAACCTAGAGTAAATTAAGCTTGTTTAACCATGTTAGTATAAATGCGGTCAAGATGAAGGCATACATTGCTACATACTAAAATAGATTTTCGCTTAGCACAAACCCTAGGCTGTAATCGCAAAGCATCTATGCTGACATAGAGTCTTGAAACAGCTTGAATAGATTCATTTCATTGGCTGAAAAGTAAGCTAGAGTGAATAAAGCAGGAACCTTACCACTCATATACCAACCAGCTTTACCGAAATACCACAATTTATAAGAGTCTATGAGAAGCCATCCAGAAAATGAATGGAAAAAATGTGCAAATGGAATAACGCCATATCAATTTCATATTCAATTACTCGAGGTTCGTAACTTGCCGTTCATATGAATTGAGAAAACAGCGTGATGTGAAATGAAAAGGAAATCCTCCAACCTATTACAAACGTAAGGCTTTTCTAGCTAAATTTCACATCATGCGGCAAAAATGATTATTTTGCCGTTCATATGAATTGAGAAAACAGTGTGATGTAAAATGAAATGGAAATCCACCAACCTGTTACAAACGTAAGGCTTTTCTCCGGAATGAATGCGCTTATGAACGTTGAGTTGATGCAAACGACGGAAACACCGGCTGCAGTCTTCACACTGGAATTTTTTCATATCTGAATGAAAACAAAAATGAAAATATCCAACAATCATTCGGATGGTGCATTGTAGCTGTGATGCAGTAGTTAAAGTGCAAGAGTTCATTTACCAGAAGGGAGATCATCATCATCATCATCATCATCAATTTATTTATAGTAGGCGTAAACTAAACTAAATACAAAATTAAAAAATAGCCAAATTACGGCTAATTAAGGCCTGCTGTACTCTACTAATTTTTAAATAATTTTATTCACAATATATATATATACAGATTAAAAAGCAAAGAAAAGTAAAAAATCTATCCTGTTAGGAAACCGACTTGCGGAATATACGTCTTACAGAGCCTGCAGTTGCATTTGTCACCTTTCCAGTACTTAATACGTTTTTTGAAAACATTTAAGTTCCTAGATTGTTTTATTTCTTGGGGTAACAGCTGCCACAGTTTATTTCCAAGGTAGGTTATGGTCTCAATTCCTAATGACGAAGTACGCACTATTGGAAGTTGAGCATCATTGCCGTGCCTCAGACTGTAGCTTATTTTTCGCTCCCCGAAAATGTCCTTCATGAAAGGTGGGTTTAGATCGTGTTTGGTCTTGTACACCTCTGTCATTAACAACTGCAGGTTTCTCGTATGAATTGGCACCGATTTAGTCTGTTCCAAGAGGGTTCCGAAATCACTTCCGTAATCTTTATATGCTAACCGCAAGGCCCTTTCCTGGGCTCGACCTATCCTTTGATCCAAGCTTCTTTCGTAAAACATCCAAACGATTGGACAATAATTGAATTGAGATGAGACGAACGCCCTCATTAACATTTGCAGTTTTTCAGTGTCCATATAGACTGAGATTCTGGCAAGAGCATGTATTTTTTGACCAACCTTTTTACACAGACTCTTTACATGCTGTTTAAAAGAAAGTGACTGATCAAAAGTTATGCCAAGAAGAGTTTCTTCTTTGCTCTCTTTTACATAGGCATCGCCTATTTTAATTGAGATTTCGTCACCTCCCTTTTCACCAAAAATCATAAGATGGCATTTGTCTTCATTTAGTTTCATAAAATTGTTTGGAAACCATTCAGTTATTTTTAGGGCATCATTTTCCAGATGAGTTATGACAGATTCGATGTTTGGACCACAAGCATAAAAGGTTGTGTCGTCAGCATAATTACAAATTTCAGTCTCCTCTAGGAACATAAAAAGGTCATTCAGATATATGTTGAACAAAAGGGGCCCCAGGACAGAGCCCTGCGGTACTCCTTGGGAGGTCTCTGTCCATGCGCTGAATGAACCGTTAACCCCTACCCTCTGCATCCTTTCAGTGAGATAGCTATGGATAAACAGCAAAGCAGATCTACTGAATCCATATGCATTCAATTTTGCAATCAGTAGTCCATGATTTAGACAGTCGAAGGCTTTTGAAAGGTCCGTCAAAACAGCCCCTCCAACACCCCCGTCGTCCGTTGATTTTTTGCAGACTTCCACCAGACGCAGTAGTGCATGCTGTGTGCCATAGCCTTCTCGAAACCCACAGAGGAGTGGGGACAGGAAACTTTGGGCAAAAGTTAGCATTTGCTCCTGTATCAACCTTTCTTAAATTTTTGATATTGAGCGTAAGACTGTAATGGGTCGGCAGTTCTTTTTCGCAAAAGCATTCCCCTTTTTGAATATTGAACTTATATCCCCGGCTTTCAGTTCTTTGGGGAAAACACCTCTAGCTAAGGCAGAGTTGAACAAATTTTGAATAGTAAAAGAAAATACATCAGTATTCTCCTTTACAATTCTAGCAGGTATGCAATTGGTCGGAGAGGCCTTACTTGCATTAAGTTTTTTGATTTGAACAGAAACACTTTCAACAGTAACCTCTCCGAATTCAAACATGTTAGAAAACGTTATTTTCTCTTTGATCTTCCGTATACTTGGGTGTGGTAGGAAACTAAGAAAAAGAGACTAGGGAAAAATCAACTACAAAGAAGAGACAAAGAGAAAACATTTCTTTCATTGTCTGTCAATGGTATGCAAAGCTACCTCCAAAGCCAAGAAAGCCACACATTGCAGTATGTGGTTATCATGAAAACACAAAGGAACAGGAAATAAGAAACCTACCAGTGTGGATTTGTAAATGCTTTTTCAAATCAGATGGATATTTGAAAGTTCTGCCACATTCATCACATGTTCTAGGGTCATTACTTAAACGTCTTTTGGGTGGTACCGATAAATCTCCTTTTTGATGCTCACCACCTGGCAAAAAATCATGAATATCAGCAGATATATCCAATATTAACATAACAAGGTAGGCGTGATGTCTCCAAATCGAAGTTAGCAATTGGCTTGATGAAGATATAAACAAACTTGAACTTTTATGATTTCAAATCTACCAGTGCAAACAGGTTTAGACCACCCATGGTGGAGAAATATCATGATAAATTATGCTGTTCATATAAATTCATGATATTATTATCATTACCTCATTTTGCCAACATGCTGTTATCCCTCAAAGCTTTTAAATACTATCATCCTGTTTTTATGGTATGGCCTAGTGTCAGTGTTTTCAATTCTAAGAGGGGCAAGATGGTGGTTCTCGTTATGGAACAGATTTTTTGGTGTATGCTTCCAAGCCTGTGTTGTTTAATCCTACTGTATTACCTATGAAGAATCTGGAATCACACTGGTGCTATCATGTGTACAACTCTAATGAGTGTCAGACATGAAGCTAAAGCATTTATTTTGTTTTGCAATATTTCCAATTTTCCTTGCCATCCTAAAGTTTCTGATAATGTTTACAAAAACTCTTTTGTGTCTTCTTCTCGAAATACTCTAACAGGTAGCCCTACAGCTGAAGTACTACAAAAAATTTACCAAGTGTAGGTGATGCTAAACACATTATTTGTTATCATATTCCCTCCTTTGAGGAAAGGGGCTCAATTGCTAAGATCAATCTTTTTGTGAGGACATATGAGGGCGTTAGGGTGCTCATCTGAGTTTTTATGATTGAAAATTGCAGCATCATACCATCAAGGCCACTTGCATTTGCTGATCTTTTACCATGTAGTTGTGAGCCTTGACCATCATCTTCAGCGACAGCCATCAGCACTTGTGCCTGTGTCCCTGATAATGAATTGACCGGCTGAATGTAGGTAATGACTCCTGCTCCTGAAGGATCTGTCCCATCTGCAGCTGTCACTATCTGTCCTCCACTCGGGATGTACATCTGTAAAAGAAATAAATATTCAACAGGCACAAATATCAGCTCATTCGGTCACCCATTTTGATTCAGTTGAACCCTTTATTCAGTTGAACCCTTTGTTTAATAGGACCCTTTATTCAATGGAACCCTTTATATAAAGTATTAAATAGGTCAGTAAAAAATTGTGGAAATAGCCGGTGCCACATTAATAGGATCTGTTTAGAGGACTATTGTATTTGTGCCAAACAAACTGGTCTCTATAAGGTGTCTGATGCATTAGAGAGGTGGGTACAACAGACTTGCCGTGGGGTGGGGTTCAATTGAACTAGCACTGAATAACCACTTTATTGGTGGATCCACCATATCAGTATACTGCAAAAAGAATGACGATTATCCATTTCTGATTATGTGCCAATAATATTGCCAAACTCACCACATTAATAGCAGTACTGTAGTGCAAAACCGGTACAAACAATGTAGTACTATAACATATACCACAGTAGTGATTAACACCCAGAATAGGGATTATCCCATTAGGCTTTCTAAGGAATCTGAAATTACAAAAATTCACAAAGCATGGTCTAATGCAGAAAAATTTACTCTCTTGTAAGTGGGCTACCTTTATTCTGATTCAAGACAGTTAGTCAGCACCTCCTCAGGTGAGACATGTCCAGGTTTTGAGGCCTAGAATCAAGACATATTTCATTTGTGGTAACTTGTGAGAATACCCTGTTAACATGTAATATCATAATGTTGTATACCTGGGAGTGAGAGTCAATGGTTTGGTTCAATGGAAGCCCCTTGATATCTGCTAAGGAAACTTGTTGATTCAATTCCAGTGAAACGTCACCTGACAAACCACTCTGTGCTAAAACTGCATGCTGTAAATTCAAACCTTCCGTGGTAAATGCTCCACTTAAATCCTGACCCTCCACAGAAACAGGATGCAGGGTTATGTATGCCTGAAAGGAAACCCGATGACTAGCTCTATTTCAGAAAAATGTATAATTGAATAATAAATGTCAAGTTGATCTTGTGTTTGATAATTGAAAGGCATATACGGTATTGGTTTATGCGCTTAGCACAAAGGGCCCAGTGAATAGGAGACTAATTGAGCAGTGCATTGATAGTTAATAGACAAATACGCTTACCATCTTTGTAAGGTATTTGTTTATGTGCTAAGCACAAGGGCCCACTGAATAGGTAAACGTATCGAGCAGTTTGACCCTGGTCCTTCCTTTCAATGTGACCATACATTGTGATTCCTTTTGCCTTTTTGCCAGGAATTACAGAGAGCTGGCTAATTCTCTCCTCGCACTTTATAAGACAGGTCTGAAGGTGGTTTCGAACCAAGGACCCTTTGATCAAGGGTTGAGTGATCTAACAACTCGGCCATCCCTGCTGTTTTTGTAGTGAAATTTAAATGAACCTGAAAATAGGGTGCAGTATGGTCCACTTTTAAACAAGGTACCTAGTGCTAAAAATCACAAATGCTACGTGTTCTAGATGGCCATGGGTTGAACTTAGAACCATCTTGATTGAAAGTCATGTATCCTTTCTGAATCTACCAGATTTCTAATTAACATAAAAGAATTAGTAAAAAAAAACATATCTTTAAAATACCTAGAAAATGGATTTCATTATCTGGTAATTTTTTGTGGAGACTGGCAGACTTTTGGAAAATGTGATTGTGCCCCTATGATGTTAGTCAAACATTACCTGAGAGTCTGTATTTGTGGGAGTACCAGTTTGCATGGCAAGAAAAACCTGCGGCGTACCCCCACTTTCTTGATCCCCCCCTGTTTGCAGTAAGACATAGGTTGGTTGCTGTTGATATATCTGTCCTTGATTGTCCAGTCCTTGAAGATTAGATGCAATGGATACAGCTTCAGAAGCCTCTATCTGGGAATTTGATGACGTTGAAGCTTGAGACGGAGGTTGAGATTGAACCTGAATACTGTCGTTTGTGATTGGTTGTTTACATCCATCACCTGTAAATGATGAATGTGAACATAAATTAAGGCACATGATTAAATTACAAATTGATGTCCCTTATATTCAAATACCGAAAATAATGAATTAAGTTTTTACTTAAAAGGCACCCTAATCAATCTCAATGCTGAAATAAATTGGTAAGATCTAGAATAAATGGGGTGGTTGTATGCCAGCCCATTTTGTTTTACGAGGGCCATTTTACGAAACTTTTCGTAAGTATATCTATATTGGACTGTAACTAAAAAAGAATAAAGAAACGCAGTTTGTTTTAAGGATGTCATGACAGGATTTTTCTGAAAGATTGATAAGTAGGAGACGTTTTTGAGATTAGAGGAGTAAGCTAATATGCTTTCGATGGCATAGGCAACAAGGCTCCTATTTCGTTCACTGATATCTTTGCAGCTACTTTTCCTGCTAACTCTGCAGTGAAAAACTACAATGCTATACTGGTTGGCATAAAATCGTCGAAAGAGCAACTGTAAACTTGCACAATCGATGATTTTCTGGCTTCATCAATGTCAGATGAAAATAAAAGGGACAAAGATAGATATTTCAGTTACTGATTATTAAGCATCCACTGAGCTCTAACAACTCCTTGCATCAAGCTAATATCTTGCTGGCTCCCCAAATTGCAGTTAAACAATAACATCTACAAGTCCTTACTGCTAATCAAAATGACTTGAAGCAGTTTCAAAACCATTTTGTGACACTTTAGACAATTTTAAAATGATTTGATGTAATTTTGAAAACTTTCCAGCAATGTTGCAACATCTTTAATTAGCTGATTTTTGAAACAAATTTGCAACAAAAGTCTATGGACAATCCATGTAGGTATCCATAATGACAAGATAAAATAAGAGAACCAAAAACAATGAACTAGTTCTCTTATTTCATCTTGATAATGGATCTCCACTAAAGCAGGACAAATCATAATACCTTCTGCAAGCATTCCTGTGGTATCCGAGGTCATGATATTTGCATGCAAACCTTGATCGGCTATTTCATCAGAATTGTTGTTCTCTTTTTCCTTTGTTTGACCATCAGAATGTAGAAATTTCTGATAGACGTCTGTGGCTTCTTCATTTGATTCCAGTGGTTGAATGTTGTTCTGTTCTTCTTGAAAAGTTCCAGTAAACAAATCCGGTGGGTGCTGGTTGGCATCAAGGGTATCGGATGCTGATGTTTTGCTTGTTTCAAGCTTTTCCTGCTGATGGATATGAAAATAATACACTTATCAACAAGCCCTGGAGATAGGAGACTTGGCCGAGTTTGGGCAGTGTAAAAATAATTTTTCTACAGTTTTTGGCCATTGGGTACCAAAATTACCATTTACAGATTCTATAGAGATAAAGGGGGTGCAATCAACTCCAGGATACAGTTGCTGCGGTTAAATTCACACTCTCGTTATGATCAATCACAGTGACAATGTTTCATTTTACTCTGGTTATAGTCACTCTAGTTAGTCACACTACAGTGAAAATGACAGTTCCACGGTTTTCCAGTTCTCCTCCACGTGAATTCCTTATAAACAAGCTCTCACCTACTGTCTATGAGCTTTTAGTCATTTCTTGAATATGATCACCAATTTCAACATTCCTCAATGGAAATATATTCTTTTCACAGTCACATTCAGCTTTATTTGCCATGTGCCATTTTATAAGAAATATTAGAAAAAGATGCTGTAAAACCGAAAAAACAAACATCTAATTACAATTCATATGAAAATGGACTGTCTTCATAAGAATTTTCTTAAACCATGCAACTGAAGATACTTTACGATTGGAAATTATCAGGAGAAATCGCTTTCCACGTTAAGATTAACAATTTTCTGTCACATATATCACTATAATTAGAAAGTCTAAATACAGTCTCTGCTTATAGTTAATTGTTCCCAAAAACATTTGATGTGACTATAACCATGAGTCAACCGCAAATCTTTCAGTTTCGGCCAACAGAGATGAAAAATAAAAACTGTCTCACCTGAGAATGGACATTCTCTTCAATCTGAGGTATATTTCTTGGAAGAATTTTAGGCAGCTTGCTCTCGGCTGAATCATCAGACAAATCAAAGTGTTTTTGAAAAGGTTTATTATCTTCATTCTCTATCTCTTCATTTACTTCACTATTTTCTCCATTGACTTTGTCTCCAGCTGAAAAAATATCACAAGTCATCAACAAAGGAAGGGAGGAGGATTCCCGCCTTATCAACGTAGATAATTTTATCTTCCAATCCGAATCATTCTGGTTCATTTTCTAAATCCAGCTTCTATTTCTCAACCCTTTGCCAGCTAAAACCTTTCTTAATCTCGCTGCTATGCCACTATAAAGCATCACATGACCTTCATATCTCTATTGGGTAATATTTGATCCATCAAGCTGGCTTGAATTAACAAGGGCTAGGGGATCAAAGCTAAATATAAGGGATCTCGTTAGCATTGAGCAAAAACTTTTTGGGGAGAATTCAAAATTTGGTATCAAGCTAGAAAATGCATAAACGAAAAGGGATCAAGAGAGCACATGTTTACCCCCCTGGGAGGGACTTGCCAGTCCAAATCCACAGTTTTTGCCCTGGCACCAACCCTGGTTAGTCACTTTGACCTTTGTCGGTCAGAAGAAATTAGGCATCACAATTAAATGCTATATGGGTGGTATGGTAAGTAAAGGCCTTTCCTTGCTTTACAGCGATCTTATGCAAATTATCTATACATCCCATCACTTTATAAATAACAAGTGTTATGTGGGTGCCCCCAACGGCGTTGCCAGACCAAACATACTGGGGTGGACAGGGAGGTACCTGGGGGCTGGGGGCGGAGCCCCCGGAGATTTTTGTTGACCACACCCTTAAGAAGCTCAGAGAATGTAGGCAACGCCCTTTCTGCAAAATATGACTTGCAAACTAATGCTTCAATAGACTTTTGAACTAGGTCTGCATGAATATTTCTCATGCTAACAATGGAAAACTTATAATGACGTCAAAATGACAGCGAATACAACTGCCAAAAAGGTGTCATAATGACAGCCACATATATGATATCACACAATTTTATGTCACTTCTGTGGTCTTGCTTTACTTGTCTTTCAGCAATAGGGCTCAGGGTGCCTTACCACCCCCCCCCCTCCTCAAACTTTTCTAAACGGATTTCAGCGAATTGGAAAATCGACCTCAGGGAAAAGGGTGCCCCAGTTTGCAGAGGGTGCTCTGATCAGATCTCACATGCGAGAGCTAATTTCAGGCTTTAAGAAACGCTCCAGGAGCACAACTCTGATGAAAACTTGTGCTATGCTTTGAATTATTACAAGTCATTTGTATTACCCGCAATATTCAATTCAAATGAGCCGTACTAGGAAATATAAGCAAGATAAACTTGTGCATTGCTGGTGGTGCGCTTTGCAAAGTTTGCAATAAGCATTGTCTATATTCATCATGGTAAAAGGGCGTGGTCTTCGCAATATTGGACCTGGTCATAGGAGTGGATTTTAGCCCGAAAATTGGAATCTAGGGAGCCCACTTTGTACCCTCTGCAGAATAGTAAGTACAATACATTATACTAGCCTGATTGAAAGAAGACAACCTGGTCTAACGATGACACTGTTGATAGGCAAGGGGAGCCTTAGTCTTCGATCCCCTGTTCCAGTCTGCATTCTATAAGGCCCCTTTTACCCCAGATCTGTGGCAAGCGGTGAGCTCTTTGAAAACTTGCCAACCTTCGTTCAGCGAGTTCTTTTAGTTTTGATGAATATTGCTGGGCATTGGGAAGTTTGGGCGAGTGTTGGAAAATTTGGCCGGAACTACAGTAAATGTGGCAAGTGAAAATTGCACAACAGGGACACACCTTTGTTAGCCAAAACATCTGATGGCAATCTGGTGAGCAATGTTTTCTATATAGCAAGAATTTTGTGAGTGAAAATTTCAGAATGCACACAGGCCCCTGTTCAGCTACCCTAGGCCTGGCCCACAACATTATTCTGTCTCGAAGCTAATCTTACTTCTGACACTCCAGTTCTGAATCTAGTTCGCTAACCAACAACCATGTCCCTCTATTTCATTAAAAACCTTTCTATCTGCATTTTCCAAATATTTTAGAAAGGCTAGATATCCAGTGACTTCTCCAGCAGAGAGCAGAGGATACGGATGGCATCAGGGGCAGAGTTTGTTGTTATTTTTCGTGGCGATAAAAAGAGTCTGGTGAGGAAATGGCGCGCCTTGCTGACGGCCTAGAAACTAGAAATCGAAAAAAGATCTGGGGCAGCGTCCCCATTCCCCTCACGTCCTGAGCGAATCTAGGCACAAAATCTGTCGCATTTCCGCTGTTTCTGCACAGATAGCGAAGAAGTAGACACAAAAACCTCAAATTACCTTCAAAAGTCGACATTTTCTCTTCAATCCAAGCCAAACGAATTAAAAATCCTCTCCACTCCGTCCAAGGAAACAAAGGAGAAATGTGTGGCAGCTTTTGTTCGTTGATTTTCCTGTTTTGATCAGCACTGCCTTGATGAAATGTTCAAAACTTGAATTACCTTTTGGCGTATTGATATTCCAAACTGTTTCAACGGCAAAATTAGCGGTGATCCGGTTTGAAATCTCGTCAAATTTGAGATTTCTCTCGGCTGATTTTCCAGGGTTTTGACAAGCAACACGCCATCATAGTCACGTGACTTGAAAGCATAATTTATGTCTCTTTGTTATCGAATGCCACATCGCACAGTGGTGGGGTGTGGGGTCAAGTAGGTCAAAGGGGGCTCGATAATCTGGGGAGAGGGAGCCACACCAGCCAGACCCTTAAAAATTAGCTATTTCAAAATGATTAGCTTACAGTCAACATCAGTGTAACAAAATACAAAAGACTAGGCTAGATTAGGCCTAAAACTGATTAAGCCTCATTCAGGAGTGCTGTGGGACCTAAACTTTAGGATGAGCCCAACACCCTTATCGTAAGATTTTATGCTTATCAGTTCAAATTTATACCGTTCTGTACAATTTGCTACCATCTGTACTACTCGACACCTGTAGAGATTAGAAACTACCATTCTTTACAATTTGAAACCCTCTGTCCGATTTTCTACTATTCCGTACGATTTGGAAACCTCAAGTAAAGTTTTGTACCATTCTGTACAAATGTGTACAGTTTGGCACCCTTATCTACCAATTGGTATCTACATTTTTTTCATAAGAACAATGTTGTTTTGCATTACACTATTTTTTTATAAGATCCAGTAAAATTTATTTGAAGCTGGCTGTTCTTAAATATTCCTCTATTTCAGCCTGAAATGTAAATTGTTCTCACTTTTACACTGATTGGGTAGTCTTTTTTGCTATCAATTGTGTTAATTGCTTAAAAGTTTGACTCTCTTATCCATCTGGTCAGCCTCGGTTTGTTCTTAGCTTTCTCTTAAGTTTTGGCAAAATTTGAAGCTCCTGTTCTTAAAAAATTGTTCTTATACACTCTTTTTTTCTATAAGAAAAATTTTATAAGAACATGAGCCTCAAATTTTGCTAAAACTTAAGAACAAGCTAAGAATAAACCGAGGCTGACCATTTTTGGTTCAATGTGAAAATTTTACGAAATAACCATAAGACTGAGAAATAATTACAAAAAAAGCTGATGTACAGCACACAGATAATGTCAGATGGTCAAGAGAGTCAAACTTTCCAACAATTAACACTACTGATGGCAAAAAGGCTTCCTAATCATTGTAAAAGTAAGAAAAATTTAAGAACATTTCAGGCTGAAAATAGAGGAATATTTAAGAACAGCCAGCTTCAAATCAATTTTACTGACTCTTATAAAAATAAGAGTGTAGAAAAAAGAGTGTACGACTGTATCTGTTGTATAGGGTGGGTACCAGACTCTAATGACCCGACTTTTAGCTGCCCACCTCTGCTCATGGGCAACAGGAGACGAAATAAATGAAAATGATATTCTTAATGATTCCACCAATTATCCTCTCATTAACCAAATAGGAGTAATTCATGCGAGACACCCGGTTTATTTATCTGTCAAGTTTAGGGGCATTACCAATCGGAATTCTCTACAGCTGTCATCTTGTAAGCAGCACCTTTATCGTAACGGATCATAGTGACCCACAAGAGCTCGTAGATAATCATCCACTCGTTCCAAATCTACTACAGAACATGGCCGTACACAGCGGGGGGGGGGGGCAAGGGGGGCTGCTGCCCCTCCAAAAAAATTCCAAAAGTATATGCTTTCCTGTAAAAGTATATCCTCAAAAAGTTCTTCAAAAGGGGTTTTGCCCCCCCCCGCTAAAAATGTTCTGCGTACGGCCTTGCTAAAGAATCGCGTGGAAATCAGGCCTCCAAACTCGAAGGGAATATACTTGATAAAAACCGCTTATAATAGGCCCAAGAAACGCCGCAAGATTCATTGTTTCCATCATCTCATGATGTACCCGCAGGCGTCAACTTGTTGAGTACAATTAATCAGTTTAGCGCATGGCAGGATGAAATAAAAACAAACGACAAAAATCAATGTTTGTAAGTAACGACTCTAAGCAATTGAATTAGTTGTTAACTTCTCGGCATAAATGAGAGTTCTGGGAAGGCAAAACGGGATTAGTGTGAACACTTCATCGTCTTCATAGCGTATTTATTTGAAAACGGAGCAGGGTGAACAGCCACTATTTCGTCATCAAATACACGCTTTTTCTTTTGTAAAGAACCTTTTATAAGGAACCTACATGTCAAAGGTCAAAAAACTTAAGGAGCTTTTACTACTAAAGGTCAAATCATTAAAGAACTTTATGATTTTGCATATATTCATTTGGTGTAGATATGCAACTTCTTTGATTACTATGTAACTAACTTTTACGTTTTTTAGGCCTAGCGTATGCTTCTTTTTCATGTTTCCTTATCACGAGTGTATTGCAAAATGCTGAATTTTAATGCTTTTCTTGCGTCGATACTTATTCCTATCTACTAAGTAAACACTGAAAATAAAGGAACTACTAAGGAACTTTTAGAACTACAAAGTGGTCAAAAGAGGTCTCAAAATAAGGAACTTAAAGAACTAGGCCCTGAGTTAGGTTCTTTATAAAGAAAAGCGTGTAGGGAGATAAACAAATACGGAGCAGTGCGTGTGATGCCTAAATTTAGGGTTATCAGTCAAAAACTGTGAATGTTGTTGTTCTAGAGCTTTTATCAACCAGGGATATTCAAAGGTATTCAATTCCCAGTATTCTACAATTCTCCTAAACGAATTAAACTCGGGTTCATTATAATTAGGGTGACAGTTGAGCGTATTATTCACAATCTGAGATTTTAATTCAGACAAACAACATCGTATGACGCCAGTTAACAATTTTCATATCAGTAAAAAATTAAAGGTGGTCAGAGGAAAGTTGGATAATTATTTCCTTAATAAAACATTCTTGGCAGTAAATCGCAGATTTCTTTAACTATACTAGAAGTGCAATAAGAACAAGAGCCGTAGAACAGTGGGTTTTGATTCAAAAGCAATACAGCCGTGAGACGTTTGGGTACACATGAAATTTTCGTCTGCATGATTATTAAATCAACAGGGTTCTTTTAAAGTGTAAAATAATTACACATCATGCACATTGCCACTCGCTTTCGTGTCAGATTAGTATCACAGAAAGGAGACTAGTGCAACTGCGATGGTTGCTGCAGGCTTTTGAACTTTGCAGCGGTTCACTCGGGGCTAGTTTCAATGTAATGTTTCCCAATGACGTAGTTGTTTATAGATGCAACTATAGCCTTGACATGCTGTGTAGTTAGGCCCCAAATCGTGTATTGCTTTTCGTAGCATAAAAGAGGCCTTTTGTCAGCTACGCATCATGTAAAGCCCATAGTTGCATTTGTAAATAACTTGCGTCATTGGAAAACATATCCACTCAGAATGGCCTAGTAACTTATAAACAATTCTTTCGGCTCTTGTTCTATAAGTGATTACTTGAACTAACT
This sequence comes from Pelagia noctiluca, assembly GCA_963924455.1. Taxonomy (NCBI): domain Eukaryota; kingdom Metazoa; phylum Cnidaria; class Scyphozoa; order Semaeostomeae; family Pelagiidae; genus Pelagia; species Pelagia noctiluca. The sequence continues at coordinate 12,827,107 of OZ004325.1, forward strand.
TTTCTACGTAAATACCACGGGAAAATGGAAACTTAATGAAAGTGCATCAAATGAAATGAACAAATTAGAGTTAAAGAGTAACACACAGCTTTATCCTACAAAGATATTTTCTTACGACATTAATTATAGCCAGGGACGTAATTCTACCATCTTCTCAAAGTGGTCTTTACTCGCTGAGAACAGTTAGCTATGGTTGCTATCTCATAATCGGGGAATAAAGACGTTGATCGTGGCTCAGTACGTTATCTTATTTTCTAAGTCGACAGAAATCATAATTTATTCGGTTAAGACGGAGGTCGGGACAAAAGTCATTAGAATCAGAACCACACAAATAGGGCCGAGAGCCCTGAATAAGCCACATGTTCCATTGAATTCATGAGATGACGATATTGATGATTAGAATAATTCTCAAAGGTTTAACAGCAAAGATTCAAGAAAATGGCATACCTAGTTTTGTCTTAGAATCGAGAAAACAGGGGCTATGGGAACACACTAACATTAGTTATAATACAGACGGTAAAATTAGAATAAAACCTCAAACATATTTATATAAAATACTTGCAGGAAATCTATTGCTATCCATGAGTTACTTGACGATAAAACGAAGGTGTTGATCTCGATTGAGGCGAATCGGAATTGATGTGAAAATTAAGGAGGATCAAGCTCAAAAGTGATCAACATTGAATGACGAAATCAGAAAGAATAGAGCACACAACATCCATTTTAAATTGTTAAGTCATCAGTTCATGAATATACTTCCACAATGATTACAACTGCGGTTGAAACTAGTAGTATGTTTCTCTCTCAACCCAGCCTGCAAAACAAATGGAGTTTTGTCAGCAAAGTTGAATTTATTCATAGAATATCAAAGTACACAAGAAAAGGGGTGCACAGTAAAACCTTGCAAACAGGATCCTACAAATATAAGCATCTCATCCGACATTCCTTCTGTCGAAGAGCAAGCCCAAACTTATCTCTTACTCTGTTGAATTCGAACTCCTTGGATGAACTGGCTGAACCGGTTTATTCGGCCCGGTCGCCTCTACCTCGGTGTGAAACTGTTAAATCCACTTTACACCAGACCCAATGACTGATTGTGTAGGAAAAACATCAAATATAGTTTGACCGCAAGACTATCTCTCTCTGCAACCCTAGTTGTTAGCAAATCTGCGACAACAAACCACAAGGGCCTAAAAATGTCATAGTTCATCTTGCTCGAAACATTGATACACAAGGCAAGGGATGAGTCCGGTTTCCCACACACCCTTCAAACCATTTCAACCTTCTTGTTCAAATAGCCTCAGTTATTTTATATTCCGTGACTGTCCATTTTCTGATGTTTTTGCCGTAATTATGTAACGTATGGAGATTTACAGTACAGATCTCAAGCCTCTAATTTCAAAAACAAGTGGTTTGTTTTCAACGAAAAAGACTTCATTGAACTCTAACCGAAAATTTGTTCAGGGCACATTGAAACCCTTGTTGATTTTAATCAATCTATTTACTATTGTTTAATTTGTTTGTATAAAAATAACTTTGAGTAAATAGAAGAGCTAAAGCAACTAGAAGAAAACTGACCTCCAGGATAACGACGTAGGAAATATCTTCTTAATTCATCATAAATGAAAATCAACAGAGAGAATGGCCATCCAGGAAACCACCACGAAGCACTAAAAAAAAACAATCAATCAGGGTCAAGTAGAAAAAACTAAATACCACTTTTTCTCTAACAAAACAGTAATATTTGAGCAAAATTGGGAAACCGATTATATATATATAACAGGGAATGGCTTATCATTGCTAAAGGTTTTTGTTCTCAAAATGCTCAAAGATAAATAGCAATAATCAGTCAAAATACATATCTGGTACCTAGAATATAAACTACGACAGGACGAGAGTTTACGAGAAAAGAAATGAGTCAAACATTGACTAGTTAAAATGTGCATTGAATGGTCTACACAGTGTTGGTTTTGATTAGTCTCCATGACGCATACTTATTACTGCACTTGATGCAATACTATTCAGAACTAATAAATAATCATCTCAGCACTTTCGCAGCAAACTAAAGCAATCAGAATCTGTTACTTGCATCAATGATTTATAGGGCATAAAATTCAACTTCGTCAAATTCTGAAAGCTCACACTGGAAAGCTTTCAAACATTACCAGCAAATCTAAGAAACTTACATTCATACTCTTTCATACAAAAAGACAGGAATAATTTGCACACGTGGAACACAAACTTACTTGAGTGGACGAAGTCTGAGAGCGGTTTGAAGTCCTGGAGTGTATGAGAGGAAAGCTGCCAAACAGGTTTCGAAGAGAATGCCAAAGTTCAACATCCAGTTACTGTAAACAAATCATTCATCAAATCAAAAATCGTTGTAGCCTTGAAATTGAAAGCGTTAAGTTTAATAGTAAAAACAAAAACATAAGATTTTCACTATCAATAAAAAAATCAGAAAACCATTCTAGTCAATCTTTGTTCAAAATCTACTCTCCCTCGTTTTGGATAAACTTTGACCAGACCATGCTTCTAAGAACTGCAGCAAGAGCCCAAGACGTTTTGAGCATCCCAATTGACTGAAGCCCTACCACGGAAGCATAAGTAAACCAAGTACAATATTGTTGTTGCCAACAATGCACAGTCAGTATTCTTGCGTTTCGTGCATTTGTGTGAAAATTCTTACAAGAAAAACGCAATGGTTCATCGTTTTACTTGATTTCATTATTTTAGGATGTCACATCTGAAAATATGAATTAACAAGAAAACCTGAAATCATTGTAGTTTCCTTGAATATCTCAGGCACTAAAACTGCCAAATGAGTAGTGAAAATAAGTAATATAAATGACTTACGTCATTCCTTGGCTGACGATAGAAAGTCTTCTTGTTTTGCTGATGATCAAATCAGCCCATTGTACGACAACGATGGTGACAAAGAAAGCAGTGTGGCAGGTCAGTTCAAGTTCTTTACGTTGTTGGTACGTCTGAAAATCAAATTAGACATTTTTAACTAACGATTCGTTAATATAAAAAAACTAGGATTTCTAAATATAAGATTTTCTTCATCAATGAAATCGCTTGGATGAAACCTAAGCTTGAAGAGATTAATACTTTATGAATAAGCCTATTCAGAGTTTCCAGATTGCATACGCATAAATGCAAGGGATACAGGATTATTTTTAACATGTGCATGCCTTTTGTTTATATTAGAGCTTTTCTACTGAATCTCAACTTGATCGTACGACAGCGAAATACAATAAAATACACATCAGCTGTAAAGAGTAACAGAGTTCAATAACACCTTGTCCCAAATCAATTGCAATTGTGTAAATGCGATCCTGAAAGTCTGAATTTGCTTATTCAATTGTTTCAAATAAAGACTGCGTTAAATGTCCAAAATCATTTCCTTTGATTATTGATGAGAATTCATTTTAAATATAATTGAGATAATCATTTTAATTAAGGAAATAAAGGAATGAAACTCAGTTTTTACCCATTCTTGACCATAACTGTCAGCCAGGTTGTTATTTTTGTTGTTGTCCCATTCTCTTCTCAAACCAATAACATACGATGGGCGGAAACCACATTCACCAAGAATGACGAAATACGTGAAGAAACCAGCAGTTGCTTGGATCATTCCAATCATACCGTAAGCCAAACTGATCAACCTTTGGTTGACAAGCTTGTCTCTGACTGGATCTCTTGGCTTCCTCTTCATAATGTCAGTCTCGGCTCTTTCATAAGCAAGGGAGATGGCAGGAACCAGATCAGTACCCAGATCAATGCAAAGAATGGTGATTGTTCCGAGGGGCAGCGGGATACTCAAAACCATGAACATCAAGAAGGGAGAAATCTCAGGGATGTTACTTGTCAGTGTGTAGGCAATTGACTTCTTCAAGTTGTCGAAAATCAATCGACCTAAGGAGAAAAGAATGATGAAGAATGACATGCAACAAAATATCACTCAAAAAGGTCATATCAACAAATGACATTAAGATTGATTTCCACTATTATATCATTTCAAAACAATTCTAAGCTATTCTGCAAACAAATATCTCCAACACCTAGATTATATTGGTTTGATATAATATAGATTGGTAAACGAAAATCAGAATATATTACTTTGGCCTAAAATAACCAATACTAGAGATTAAATGCCAAGAAAAATCAGATGGTTTCTTATGAATAAAAATTGAGCACTGTTGAAATGGCAGTAAGTAGCAAAAACTACCATGCTAAACTAAGTAAGGCCAATTAAAAAACATTTAGTACACTCTATAGTTTGTGAAAGTGATTCGCAATGAAAGATCTAGTAATAATAGCAAAAAATGACGACAATACCTTCTTCGACTCCAGTGACAATTGATGCAAAGTTATCATCCAGCAGGATCATGTCGGCAGCTTGCTTAGAAACGTCAGATCCGGCAATTCCCATGGCAACTCCTGAAAATACAATGCACGTCGTGTTTTATGTGGATATTGTGTAAAAGTCTAAAATTATATAGTGGGAGCTACAAATTGCTTTTCAAGGAAGGATTTTTGACCATAAAAATATAAAATTCTGTAGGTTAAACAGAAACAAAAAAAATCTTACCGGGGATAAGTTTTAAGTGATATGAGAACAAAACGGGATTTTCGGGTACATTTTGTTATTCAATACTACACAGTATACTAGTAGTCTAAAATTGGATTTTGCTTTTTCTTTAATTCAACTGATCAAGCATTATAATCTTTGCTTCCTTAGACACGGCAGAAGCTATTCAAATTTGTACTGGTTCAAGATAAACCAGTGGGGCAGCGGACAGGGAAGGCCCAGAAAATTTTTTAGATGCAATTTGGTGCATTTTCAGAACAGAATTTACATAAAAATTGACAATTTGGTTGTATAGTGTATGAAATTGTTCAATCTTTAGACAAGGAAAAAAGCTTTGAATAAAATTGAAATGCAAAGAAATCTAGACACAAATTACCAATATCAGCTTTCTTGAGGGCAGGAGAATCGTTCACTCCATCACCAGTTACAGCAACAATAGCTCCAAGAGTCTGACATCCTTCCACAATAACCAACTTCTGTTGGGGGGAGGTTCTTGCAAATACGATTTCAGTGTGATGTTTCAGGAGCTGTGCCAATTCATCAGCAGATACATCCTAAAAATAATAAATGAAACAATATTCAGAGGATGTAATTAAGAAGAAGAGGTTTTAAGGTGTAATCTAGGACTTGTCTGTTCCCGTGAGCATTATTGATGTACTAGTATTACCAGCGAAGGGAAAAAAACCTTAACTGTTATGATGGGCCATCTGAATCTATCAACAATACTCGAAATTTACAATTGCTTATTTGTTATTGTTTTTTCAAGAAGAGGCATGATTTTAATTGCTTATTTGTCAAGATTTGATAATGAAATTGAAATAAACTACGCTTCTTATGATTTTAAGCCATTGCATTTCAAGTAGTTAAAACACAATTGCTTAAATATCTAGCTATCAATTTGGATGGCCTGTTAGGTGTTGCTATGCTTCTGATTCTTATTATCCTAGTGTTCTGAACTGATCAAGTTATGAATGTGATTATGATCATGGGAGGATGAAAAATCTAGATATAGATTATGGGGATAAATTCACATAAATCTTTTACTCATATTTACTCTCATGTACAGACACAACAACTGTTGAAGTTAACAACTGGTCCACTTGTACAGTTAATTGGGGGGGGGGGGGGGGGGTTTCAAATAATATACACAGCATTTTTCGTAATTTTTAATGTATAATAAAATAGCAGGGATAACAAAAATGTTCTAAAAATAGCAATTGGGAGGCTATCATTCAGTTCTCTTCAGTAGAACAACCAGTTTGGAACAGGTATGTTTATTTGTGTCGTATTGTTAGCTTACAGCATGGGACCCAAACAGCTTGGCTTCTATCATATGGAGCTTGGCTTCTATCATATGGAGCTTGGCTTCTATCATATGGAGCTTGCTGTAAATATTCTTGCTCAAAGCTTGCGTATGAACATGATTTTTCAACGTTCCTGTTAATACTATATCCCATCTCCCATTCTTCTTACCAGTTTAAATGATGATTAATAGTAATAATATTCTGAAGGCTAAACCTCCAGCTTTTAGCTAGTGTAGAGGTGGTGAAATTTACTGGAATAACAGGATCTCTCTTTAACCCCTGTAAACAACTTGGAAAGCCAAGCAATTCAAAAGAGAGAATACAGTATCAACTGTCACAATAGCGAGACTTTTATGAGAAAATATGTTAACAAAGATAATAAGATGCTGGCTAGTTATAGGCTTCTATACAATATCAGTTCAAAAATAAAATCATAGTCAATAATTAGCAAAGAGTTACCTTCAATTCACCACCATGCATAACACAAGCCTTGGCATCATCCTTGTTCACATCCTCAATTGGGATATTCAGCCTTTGAGCAATATCTTCAACAGTCTCTGTACCCTCTGAGATGATACCCACACCCTTGGCAATAGCCTTGGCTGTAATGGGGTGATCACCTGTTACCATGATGACCTTGATTCCAGCACTTCGGCATTTCGACACGGCATCAGGGACGGCAGCTCTGGGGGGGTCAATCATTGAAATCAGCCCAACAAAGCAAAGCTTCTCCAATGGAAAGTTCACAGGCTGCAAAACAGAAGAAATGTTTTAAAACTTACATCAATCCTAGGATTTATTTCCATTCAGTTCTTGTTCCATTAAGGCTCAAAATTACTGATTTTTACTGATCGATTTTTAAGTGGCATTGCCTTTTTTAAAGTCATTTTTACTATCATCATCATCATATTTATCTTCATTTATTCACAATACAAATGTGTGAACTTTCTAAACTAACCTCGTCAGCAACAAATTCAAATCCCTTGGGGAATTGGTCAGCAGGCAAAAAGTAATGACAAAATCCTAAGACACGTTCACCAAGACCTCCCAACTCCATGTAAGCTCTGTTGAATGCCTCCTTCATGCTTTCATCTAAGATCTGTTCTTTTCCATTCACCATGATTGTTGAGCATCTGTCCAGGATTCGCTCAGGTGCACCCTTCATCACAAGGACATATCTGAAAAAGAAGTTGGCAGTTTGTCATGGATATGCCCTGTATTTAAATGTTTACCTTTATGGTGGCACAGATTGCATCTTCATGACTATAGAGTTTGCTTAATAATTGTCCCCTGAGAGACATTATTTCCAGCAGGGGAACAAAACTGATAATATTTTAATGTCCCATTTGAAGGCCGGCGGAGTGAGTTGATTAGTTTTTCATATTCCTCTATAATGTTGTTGCTTTGAAAGTTATCAGATTGTGAGAAATAATATTATGGGGAATTCATTTCAACTAGATGATTAAGAATGAAGTGGTTTTATTACCTCTCATCATCACCATCTTGTTCATGAATAGAAACTTGATATTTATTAGTTGAGTTGAAGGGGATTTCAGCAACTTTCTTGTTCTTTGCTCTGTAGTCCATGATATTACAAAATGACAACTCCATGAATTTCAGAATAGCTGTTTCAGAGGCGTCTCCATTGCACTCTCTCTTGTAGACTGGCTTTTCTCCTTCTCCTGATTTGAACTCAGCTCTGTTACACAATGCTCCAATCCTGGCTAAGGCTTGCCATGTTTGTGATCCCTACGTGAACGATTAGATGGTTATCACCATGAATGATTTCCAACATTAGAAAAGCATAACATTACAAAAATAAAAATTATCTCTATTCATAGGGCACATAGTCAACAAACATTGACTGTATGCGTAATAGTGTCACACACGCCCTTTGCACGCAATGCATTTCGGGACTTGTGTTCATGTGCTCATTGAATTGCATTGAGAAAAAGTTTTTTACAGTACGAAATTACTTGTTTTGCTTCTGCCTTGTTGCACTGTTTAAGCTATTTTAATGCTAGAAAATTATGGAGAATCGCAGCAAGTTTGCTAATATCTTGAAAGATAATCTCAGCCCTAATTTTTCTAAAAACTCATTGCAGAGGTAGCCGCAATGAGGAAGAACTTGGAGTTGGAGAAAGACAGTAGAAAGTTGAGAGTGAAGGAGATGGCTGACTAAGAAATCAGATGACAACATTACCTTTTTTAAAAGGTTATGGAGCGGAGTCCACATTAAAAATATCACGTCAAATGTAAGGAGAGAATTTTTAACTTTGTATGATTCCAAGAACAAAGGGAGAAGGAAACATTGGTGAAAAACAGGAAGTTCAAAAAGGAATTTTTTAGAGTATTGCATTTACCTTGTCATGAGCAACACCAGATTGGTCTTCAGTTGTGTCTGCTTCAATAACTGTATTATCAAACCACATGTGAGCTGTTGAAAAAAGAATTGTTTCAGCGTAAAATTATTTCTAAAAGTTAAGTTAAAACTTGGCAAACTGAAAACTCCCTGAATCCTTGACGCAACCTATTTTGGATCACTTTGCAAATAAATTGGATTTAATGGAAAGTTATTTTGAACCATTCACAGATGCAGACTTTCGTGTAAGGCACTTACCTACAGTCATACGGTTCTGGGTCAGAGTTCCAGTCTTGTCGGAGCAGATGACAGATGTACTTCCAAGAGTTTCTACAGCTTCCAGATGTTTCACCAAACAGTTCTTAGCAGCCATCTTCTTAGCAGTCAAAGTCAAGCATACCTTTATAAAAAGGTAAATTGCTATTATTCAAATTGTAGAGCTCTGGTTAATCTTGTAAAGAAATTGTAATAGGCACATACATGAAATTTGAATAGCAAATGGAAAGGGCTTAGTAGGGGAATTACCATTTTTGCCAACCTCACCGGAAGTCTCATTGCCAGGCACAACTGCCAAGCTCTGCATCATAAATGAAAATTTGTGCATCGTGGCGAATAAATTCAAGCAAATTTATACTTCATGTAATCCAAATGTTAAACCAATCAAATAATTTTGCGAAAATAAGTCTAGGGAGGCACAGATGGAAACAAAGATACAAAACATTGCAGGCAAGCCTTCTTCTGGTAACTGTTCTATTCCATAATTAGTTTTTAGTAAGGACCCCAGTGGCACAAAAGCAGCACACAAGCGAGCTTATTTAGAGGTCCCAGTTCTTTTCAACTGTAAGTTGATGCTTGAAGAGTATGTATTAAACACTCACAGTGACAGTGGCCAGTAATCCTTCAGGGACATTAGCCACAATGATACCAATCAAGAAGATGCAGGCCTCAAGCCATCCGTAATTCATAATCAGAGAAATAGTGAAGAAACTGATTCCAAGAAACATTGCAACGCCAGTAATGATGTTGATGAAATGCTGGATTTCCTTTGCAATCGGGGTCTTTCCCATTCCAAGTCCACTAGCAAGATTGGCAATTCTTCCCATGACAGTGCGGTCACCTGTGGCAATCACAATTCCCTTTGCGGTTCCTTCGACAGCATTGGTGGAGAAGAAGGCAATATTCTTGGTCTCGAGGGGATTATCGTGCGTGAAATCTGGTGTTCTTTGTTGAGGTTCTGACTCCCCAGTCAGAGAAGAGTTGTCAACCTATAAAGCAAGAAGACATGTCACAATTCTTAAGAAGGTTGCTGTCAGGCAAATCACATGGTTCAAATACTGAAGGGCGAAAAAGAATTCCAACGGGCCTTATTATTCTACCTAAGCCTACAATCTCACTTCACTTGCCACTCTCCAAAAACTATCATTTTAAGGTTTCCTATTTGCAAAAATACAAATTGGGACCGGAAAATTACAAATCAATTATCATCATCACAAAATTTATAGTTCTAATTCATGGTTGATAACTAAAACAGGATACACAAAGCAAAACTTTACCTTGAATCCCTTTGCCTCTAAAACTCTAAAGTCAGCGGCAATTCGATCACCAAATTTCACAAAAAGGATATCTCCAACAACTACATTTTCTGCAGCAATATGGACCTTTTCCCCATTCCTCATGACTAGAGCTTCCTGGGGAATCAGCTTTTTAAAACTTTCCATAATCCTGGAGCTTTTGGCTTCCTAAAATTTTTCATAGAAAAAAGTCAATTTAATGTCTGGTCTACTGTATTATTTATCTATTAAATTCTTTAAAGTTGGTTTTAAAAAAAGCTCTGGGTTAAGAGCTAATGAAGACCAACTATGTAACAAAAAAGGAAAAACTAAATTCCTTTTCATAATTACGAAGCTAAAGATACCCTTCTCCCTATTTCAACGCCCATTTATAAATTTTGCAAAGGCAGCTCTCTCTTGGATACTGAAAACAACTTTCTATAGTCAAAATATGTGGTTAATATCTACTTTTGACAGCTAGTTTGTTGACTTAATGCCAAACGGCCTTTAAAAGGATAGTTTACATAGTCAAATGCATCAACATATTCTTTCATCTCAATTGACAGTATCAAGAAAGAATTCTAAAATTACATGTTTCCATTGTTGTTGAGTTCAAAAAGGAGGCTAATTGGGGTTTACTATTTCATAAACAAGTATATGTGAAGTACATCAAAAATGACAAAAATCTATTGACTCCATAGATAAGCCTATTACCTGGTAGTATGAAAAGCATCCGGTTATAATGACTACTCCAGCTAAGACACATCCAAGGTAAAGCTAAAAGATAAAGGTTTCAAGCAATTAGAAAACATTACTCTTTGAATTACCAATCTAAAAAAAGCTAAGGTTATCTGTCATTACATGATTGAATCTACTTAAGTTGTTGCATTCCAATAAAAAATGTCACCTTATTCTGTAACTAGGAGATCTAGGTCAGGGGAAGCCATTCCCCATATAAAAACCGTTTGCAATGCTCCAACAATATTTATCATAGACATTAAAATAGCTCAGCTTCTCCTTATAAAACTGTATGATCCACTCAAAAAAATTTGACACTTTTTAAAACGGAGGGTTTATCTGCAAAAATAATCAACAGAAATGGGACAAGACTATTGACTAACAAATCTCTGAATTACTGCATGGTCATGTCAAACAAATAAGCAATACCATTACAGTTACATCTATATCTAATGTTGTTGCCATTTCAGTTAAAGAGGCCAAACTTCATTAAATGCATTGTACTTAATTAAATATAAAAAAGCCCCTAGCTACCTCATCCAAAATCGGTTCTTCTTCAGTAAAATGACGGATTGTATAGGCCATGAAACATAACACAGCTCCTGCCCATAGCAGAAGAGCAAAACCACCAAACAACTGCTTCAAAAATTTGATGATTTCTGGAGTTTGTTTTGGCGGTGTCAATGCATTTGGACCATCACGTAAAAGAACTTCTGCGGCTTTATCGGTTGTCAACCCCTAAAAAGTAATTTAAAACTTCAACAATTTATTTCTAAACCACCCATAATCATTTGGGATGTTCTGTGATAACTCAAATAGGAGTCTACTGAATTTCCAAAGCCTGTAAACATTATGAGTTGCAGTCCAGAGGGAGAGCAAGGTGTATTTCATAGGTTATTGTCTTTTGCATCAGTTTTGGAAATAGAATCGTAATCTTGATGTTTAACAGACAAAGCTTAGGCGATTTTCTTGAGAACAAGGGAGGAAGTTTTAATTTTGAAAAATGTACAATTGTTTATCAATTTAGTGCTGCATTCAATATCAAAAGATGTTTATTCAACATCCTACAATTCATTTTTGGTTCAAAGCCGCCAATTGATGGAAAACAAGCTTTCAATGTATCTGCAATGATAGGTAAATTTAACAGTTTTCTATTGTGCTGGTAACTAAGAGGTCCTTGCTTTAATGCGATCCAAGCAATTAGGCCCTTGGATAAAAAAAGGGAAGGATTGCAAGCTAAGTCAAAGGAGAAAACTGAAGTGAATAAGACTGGGGTAGGTATAATGCTACGTGGAATTGTGAGTCATCTGACTGCAGCAGGTAAATTGGGTACCTGAAATGTACATGGCATCAGAATATTGTGCAGTAATAGTTTTCTCATTCTCACACTAAAACCTTTTGGAGCCCATAATGGACCATACTCAAATGTTTGAAAAACATATTTATAGTCGGATCTTAAATTTTGAATCAAGAAAGTTTATTGGTAAATATGAGAAAAGCATCACTGTGCAATATTTCTCTAAATGTACAATTGATGTTCCTGATTCACTAGCCACATTTGTTTGACAGGGGCTCAAATCTTGTTTAACGAACCCTAATGGTTTTACACAACAAATATATACTCACACGGTCGATGTTAACTCCCAATCGATCACATAATTCTCCCAGTGGAATCTTATGCTCGTCCTGGAGAAGATAAGGATTGTAATAAATAAAAATTGGTTAATCAGAATTAAGAATAGATGAAAATCAATTCCATCACCATCCCTTACCAAAAGTGAAACAAAAGGACTTTTGAAGAGTGCAAATAAAAAACGTCCCTCCCTATATGATCCAGATTAACGTTTCTATCAATAAAATTTTTTTGCAAGATAGCCGCTTTTAGACCAAATTCTGGAGGGCTTCTTGAATTTGCCAGGTGCGGGGGGGAAGTAGTAGGATAATAATATCGAATTGAAAAGTTTTAACTCTTTACTTTTCAAGAGGTATAGAGAACGAAAAGGCAAAAATTAGTTTCAAATTTCTTTCAATAACATAACCAATGCATCCAATGATGTATTTTAATTTTATAATATGACAAGGAGCGTTTTTTGTTTGTTGATAGTTACATAATAATATCAATAATGGTTAGTTTCAAGTAGCAAAAATATAGTTTGTTGGTTGGAATGAAAACCCACTCAACTGAAAGAAAAGATCCTTATATAATGAATCATCTTTAATTTGCTTCAGGTTGCGATAAGATCAGTCATTGTTGAAGTCAACGATTTCAATATTTCCTAGACAATATTTCCTAGACATACTAGAAATCGAAAATCATAAAAATGTGTAAATATCTAATAGCATTCACTTTTGCTGTTGTATAGGATTGCTCTTCGTGGGAATTAGCTGCTAGTAAAGGTCTGACTACATGTAAATATTGGGTAGTTCACTCATTGATTAATAAACTGCTGCCAAAAATTTTCAGACTTAAAAGCCATTAGCCACTGATAAGACAGTGATGAAATTAGAATTGATAAGGCATGATTTGATTGGTACATAGCTTCTGTTTACTGTCAAGACCATTTCTCATTGGACAGATATCAATTAACACCAACATTGTGGGCATAAGCCCAATTTAACAGAGTTGATACCCTTTAACATCCCTTTGAATTTAACAGCCCATATTGACAACCCGACAACAAAGGAAACAATTTTATCATTTCCCCCTCTAGCATTGGAACAGACATCTTTACGGATTTAAACAAATTATATTCATAAAACAGTGTAACATTGAACTGCATCTGTGAACTAGATTATTTTGTGCTAGAAATTGAGGACTGTTTAATGGGTAGTCATTTCAAAGTTGATAAGAACTAGGACTTTATTTACTGCAAAATTAGTGGTACAGTCTATGCTAAGACCAGCATATCACATACACAGTCTAGAAAGTGATTTGTCCCAATATTTCACATGATGGTCATATCAAGACCCATCATATCATGTCCTATCATAATGAGGACCTCGATATTTATTGGGGCAACAGGATTCGTCTTCAATCATTAGGCATAGAGAAATTCGGTGTCTTCTTTATTTATTGCAAGGGGAAGAAATCACATTTCTCATTGCCTGACAATGGGAGATGGATCTCTCCCGAAATAATGGCCTATTAAATATCAAAAGCCTTGTTGTGAAAAGTGGTGAATATCAAATCAAATATTAGGTGATAAACAGCCTTAATAAGACCAAATGCATCAACCTGATGTTCTTAAGGGCCTACAAAACCTTACATCAGAGAGCAACAATTACCATAGTAAAGTTCATCAGCAGTGGTTGCCTATGGAATTTGGTTGAGCAATTTCATGATTGCAAAGTCTTTTGATTAAATGTGGTGACAGAGTTATCTTCAAACCGAAATCAAGGCTTATTGGTAAGACAGATGAAAGAAAAGAAGCAGGTTGACTAATCCAGCACACACATGCTGGCCTACCAACCGTATATCAGCAGAAAAATTAATGAATCAGAATAAGAAAACCACAAATGCCGCAAACGATTGTCTGAGATAGAACACATGGCCACTGAGATTAAGAGCAGAGTAAATTAGAGTTGCTTATTGGAGGAGACCTTGCAGTGGTGCAGGTGTTTTCGAGTGCTAATCTTCTATAAACCCAGTTCATCCAATTTGTTGATCGAGTCATGCATTCTTTGCTTCTCCCATATGACTTCATCAAATACATCACAAAATCAATAATTAACTTTCATTATATTTTGCTCTGCATAACAAAAGTCTGTGATATTAGTTGTAGAAGTGTATCATAACAACAGGCATGATGAATATAGTAAAGGTACTTGTTTCATCCTTCAGGAGCAGACATATGAATTTGCTTATGCAACAATAACATAAATCACATAAGAGAATTTCATGGGTACTCAGATGGGTTATTAAATGAGAGTGGGCTATTAATTTTCTTAAAAGCTAATAAATGGGGGGGGGGCTTTTGTCTTTTCAGAAGATTTTCCTGCTATAGTTTCACAACTCTAAACACATTCCACTCGCTCAGCTCAATTCTTTAATATTAGAGCTGTACATTTCAAAACTCTGATCTATTCAAACTGCAACTGCCTCATTTCCAGGCTCTTTTCTCTTTCTACTATATATATATATATATATATATTTAAGCCTTTTTCAACCCACTACACCAAAGCATAATTCAAAATAGAAATTTCATCATTATCATCAACCAGTCGCCAGCAGCTTATCTCAACACACAGTCAGCCTCTAAGTGGGTGCGCACCAGTCTAAAAACCATGAGAGAAATAAGGCATTGTCTTACACCACTTTCGATTTTCCTCATTGAATTAGGTTGATATAATCCTGAGGATAAACCTCTCATCACCCGCATAGAAAGGTCAACATTTCTATGTTACACTTTTGGAGTCAGTCTCCAAGAAAACCATGGAGCCTGTATTTTGTATACAGAAGGGGTTACTTTTCCCAATAGAGCTTTTTCTATAATTAATTGTTCATCTCTCTGGACTGCCAGTGGTGACTGGTTGTTTCTGACTATACCAATCATTCACCTTCTTTCGGATTTGCGAACTTTTTTCTGCCTTTTTGTATATAATTTGATAGGTTTAAATTTTGTTCTATTTATGACATACTATTCTGATTATTGTCTGATGCTATGCTAGTAGTAGTTGTTATGTTGTGCTGTTTCAAATTTTTGGCCATCCTTAACTAGTGCATCAATCAAAGACTTGTAAAACTTTCTCATGGCAGACCAATCATTGTTAATTAAGCATTTTGTCCATCTCAGGTAATGACATCTCAGAGTAGAGCATATATACCTTGGGGTTTACATACAAATAGGAGAGTACATTTAATCTAAATATTAGCGAACATTGTACACATTGTTTTTTCATCACTCTGGTAGGAAGTTGGTGCTTTTAATGGTGCAATAGACTCTCCATCTCATCTTTTAGATCAGGAATGCCAAAAAACACATCAAAATTGATACCGACATCATTTGTTTAGGCAAAGAGCATGTGTACCATGGAAATGTATCTGTAAACTTTTCAAAAAAAGTTAAAAGTATCTTTTTACAGGCAACTTGCTAGTTGCAAATGGCCATATACATTATGTAAAATGTAGTCTAAAAACATTTTTACAATCATTTCTAAAATCTTAACTTATATGCAATCTTAAAAGACTGATTAGAAACTTACAGTTTTCTCTGCAGATCTTTATTTCTGATAAAAAGATACATGTAGCTTCAGATAGCCTTCAGATAGCCTATTTATACCCATCTACTGGTTACATGTTGTTAATTGTTTTAAACTCTTGATGTTTTATAAAGGCATATATTGCATAAGAAATTGTTTTTGCACTGAAGACACTAAAAACCTTCAAGACATGCCTTACTCCTGAGACAACATATTTCTTTTAAAACAACAACATTTTTACAGATAATTTTCCCTTTAGTAATCCCAACAAGTTTGGGTTATGAACAAAATGCAATAGGGAACATATATTTCCAATTGCGTTTTGTTCCTGACCTCTATTTGTGAGGTTTATACTGCAATCTAGGCAAATTAAACTTGAACAGGCAGATTAGACTTTGCCTAGTCTTGATAGAAATGTCCTTGGCCTAAAAAAGTTTAAATTTGAAAACCAGACCTGCCAACTCTTAACGGTTCCGAGTCATCAGCTTTCCAAAAAACTTATTTCCAGAATTTAGTAATGCAGCTTTCCAATATTTCTACATATATTTTTCTTCTATCTCTGAAAACATTTAGTAGCATTGCTTGGAAATATGATTCACATAACTCAAATTTTGTTGTTGTTTCATAAAATTGATATAGAAGCAAAAACACCCTTATGCATTTAGTAATTTTTAGGTTAAAAAGAGGCAATGTAAGTTATCAAGAATTTTAGCCGAATATTTAAGTTTTAGAAGCTAGAATATTCAATAGGAGTTTTTAGGCTTCATAGGGTGGTAGCTCTGGAAAACCTTGTTTGATTGCAGAAAGTATCCCTATCTGGTACCCTCCTGTCTTAGAACTTTAAATTTCCAGATTGCCTTAAAATAGATTTTCCAATTAAGGTCTGATAATGAATTCCTTACGATAACATGGCTGTGCAAAAACGCAATTCTTAGAATTTCATTCTATAAACATCAACAAACATTTGAACAAAACACAGTTGAATTTCAAAACATTAATTAATTTCAGTGAACCAGCAGGTTTGAAACCAAGATAAAAAATTCTTGTGTGCAATCCAAAATAAGAAATAAAAAGCAGCTACAGTTGAAACCACCTGTCCAGCTTTTCCACTGACTGAGGGTCAAACAATTTGCAAACCGCCTTTCTCTAGTCTTAGCCGCATTAAACTTCTGTATAGGCAATACAAAAGGAAATACCGTTGAAGAATTTTCATCTGAATGGATTCAAGGCATTATGAAGACATCAATGGAATTTGCTGAAGGTTGGGGCGTTTTACAAAGCACAACGATCACGTGACGCGACGGCCTCACGCAATGCTTACTGCAGTTTGTCTTGGAGTGAATCTCATGATTTCCAAGCTCATGTTTTGCAATGAAAGACAAGTTAAATAAAAAGCATTACCCTAAACCATTTAAATAATGGGCGGTACAGCAATCATAAACAGATTTCGAAATGTAAGGTTGTCGTTTACGTACATCCATTCAAATGAAATGCAAATCTACCGCGCGATCGTCAGTAAGTTCACATCTCCATTTCTCAACTAAAATATACATACAAATACACCAAAATATGGAGAAGAAACATACCAATTCTATTTCTTTCTTTAGGTCTTCTAGCTCGGCCTTTTTGCTTTTTTTCTTGACTTCGCCCGACTTCACCGATACATCGTAGCTGTCCGAGTGTCCTTGCTAAAACAGAAATTATAAAAATCGTTTTACTTTAGTACTAATACGAGAGCCAATTTATGTAAGTTTATAAATCATATAAATGACAAGAAAAGTATAAACCGAAGACGTTTCGATAATAAAATCTTCCTCAGTTACTTTCAAGATATTATTATTGAAGCGTCTTATAAAGCATGGTTTGTTCTCGTCTTATGTTTTACATTTTTAGGGTGTGTGAAATAGGCCCTACCGCCATAGCCCTGTATAAATACAGTTCAAAACACAGGAGCAGTCATGAGTAAGATGTAAACGACATATATTGTAAAGTAAGACAGAAAGCACGAATATCAAGGAAATCATTCCAGAGATCTTTGCGGACGAGTTCCGAAGTTCGGGCCTCCCACCAACGTTCAAATTCAAAGCAGAAATTGACCAAATGTAAAATACGTTTCACGGCGATTTGAGTGAGTTTAGGGCACCAATGATAATACAATGCAATTCTTTGAAAATTAGATAAACGAATTCGATAATATTTCACAGATAATGCTGCCGTTGAGGCGAAGTAAGCGAACAAACCTCTCCCATCATCGGTTCAGAAGACGCCATATTGCTGCAACTCCCGGTAAAGAGGTGGGAACATGCAGAAAGCGGTCATATATAATTTATTCACTTATACACGTGGGATAATAATTAGCATAAATTATAAGTTTGAAATTATGCGTATTACGAAATATGCCAATATGGCGAAATAAATCGTACTTATTCCCCGCTATTCATCCCTTGGGGCGGGACTTCGGGAATTGCTACTGTTGATATGAAATTAGAAAGGAATATTAACTGTACAAATCCAAATGCACATTTATACAAAATTTCAGAACGCCACAAAAACAAAAATGGATTGAGCCAATTTCCAAGAAAGCTTTAAAAAAATACGAAATTCCGATGCTGGCAATGATAAATGTTTATGTTTATCTCAAATTAACTAGATAGATCTAAAGAAAACCTTTTAGGGTCATCTCTTCTGGTGCATAATTTCTACAAAATTATGCACGTTGTCCTATGTAATGTCCTACTTTATCTAATGAAAACTATAATCAGTCTAAGCATGGTTTTTATAGAGTTTTCCTTATTCTAATAAAAAACTTGTAGAGACTTTTACTCAATCCTCTGGAAAGATTTGCGGTCCAAAAAAAGGAAACGTCAATTGTAAGATTTTACCTTCTTATGAGATTTGCATGGGATTTCTATCCATAAGTTTAAAAGCATTTGCATTACAATTTCAAAATACCGTAGTAAGTGTAGAATTTACATATGGTGCCAATGCAAAATGAAGATTTTCTCCCCCTCTCCTATAAAAACAAGACCCTGCATCGAACTCAATAATTGTAGTCTTTGTTGAGATATTATGAAAGTTAATGGTCGCAATCTCCGTCGAGGCTAATCCCTTATTACAAAGTTCGTATACCAGTGATACACACCTCCCTTACAGATGATAACATTTTGTATGAGAAGTGAAAACTGCGAATAACAGAAATGAAAATATTCTAAAGAAAAACAGGAATAAAGAGCCAAGAGAGATGATCAGCCATAAAACTAGAGTTTTGGTTGACGTTCAGATGTCGAAATATTGATTGTAACAGGAGAACCTCACGACACATTGTCACGATAAACCTATAAAACGGGCACAAACTTGCTTGCAACTGCTCTCAGCAAATGAACGAAAATATTCATCAAAACAGGTGTTATTCTCATTCCGATTAGATTCGGAATTAATATTGTGTTTTCATCTCACCATTTCCTTTTGTTTCCTTATCTTCTCTCAGTCTCTTCTTGTTCGGCGTGCTCCGTGCAAAGACTTGTCCAAGTGAAATCCGAATCTCTCAGTCAATCCCCTCACCAAGAGTTGCCAAACTCTAACCTCAGATTAAAATGTGGCTAGGGAGAATAACGTAATTTTCAACGTGTTCTGACCAATATCTGCTAACAGTTCTTCTCGAATATCATGGATTTTGCCCATTGGAAAACAAATTCTGACCTACACGTTTTTTTATAAGAAAGTCCTTTCCTGTGTATCACACATGAAGAAAGCTCTCGCTCTACAGATTTCAGCAAATGTTAGAGAGTTTCTGAAATTTGTTCCTGCAGGGTTCCCGCCAACATGAATTGACGGCGAAATTTGAAGAATTCTGTGAATGATCACGATTACAAGCTCGGTATCTATTAATTTGTTACATTTTCCTGAGTATGCTGCACTGGGGGAACCCTGTGTCCGAGGGGCAATTCACTCTTTATTATCTCGTACACTTTTCCTGAAAATTCAATGCTTCTAATGAGAATTCCTTAGAAATCCCTGAAATTCTTTTATTTTCGAAGAAATCTTGTACGCTTTAAAAGGGGTTGAACTGCCCCCGCTCTTGCCCTTGTGGTAGATGAAACATTTCTTAGGTTCTATTGATGGTGAATTGAAATATACAGGCCCGTAGGAAGCGGGGGGGCAGGGGGGCATTTCCCCAATAATCCTAAAATTTAATTGTTCACAGCATGGTCCCTGGTCTTCCTTTTTTTCTCTAACAATGGTTGCCCCCCCCCCCCCCCAATAATTCTACCAAAGCTACAGCGCTGGAAATATAAGACAACAATTCGATGTACTATTTCATTTCATCGTTTTGTAGAAATAATTGTTTTTTGTGGAGATGAACACCCGTTTTTGTAATTTCATGAAACAAACTAAATCCACTTGTAAGAAGGAGGGGTACTTAATATAAGTACTACGTATCCCAATATTCAGCACTGAAATGATTAAAAACTCTAATTCCAATAAAAAAAATAGAGACATTTCCAATTGCCGTATTTAAATATGCCAATTCCAGTTTACTTCTTCATTCCCCAATCTTAATTCCAAGAAGTCCAACCCCATCCTCCCAGTTAATAATAATAAAAAGGCAGATCCCAGTTTCTAATTAACCCCTTTCTGACCTCTCCTCTACCTAAACAATTTATAAGGACCCTTTCTGAGTTCAAAATCCAAAAATATTAAGAAACTCCCCCAGCGTTAGTCAAATTCTTAGTTATCATGACTGATACACGTGTATTCTAAAATTGATCTTCATAAAAAAGAGCGTAACTGTCCCAATGTTTAATTGGTTGAATACAATGCGTCAGTCGTGTTATGTGATAAGTCCTGGTGCTTTCAAATTCCTCGCTCACGCAATGTGTTGATGGGGATTATCATGAAGATGTGAGTCAATTCGGGCTAATTTCGAGGCTTTGTTTCCCTGTGTCTAATTACAACCGAGGGATTCAGTAACGTGTTTTTTCCCCAACCATCTGGGTTTATTTGATGTTTTATGTTTTCCAAATAAGGCAGATCAGATTTTCATGCGGTTCCATTTTCCGTCTACAAAGACAAAGGTAAAGTGAACTTGTCATGAATTTTTTAACTGCTAAAAACCGCTGTGCCGCTCATGTGTACACTCTTTTTTATAAGAGCCAGTAAAATTAGTTTGAAGCTGGGTGTTCTTAAATATTCCTCTATTTCCAGCCTGAAATGTTTGGAATTCTTCTCACTTTTGAAATGATTGAGAAGCCTGTTTTTGCCATCAATTGTGTGATCGCTTAAAATTTTGGCTCTCTTGGCTTGTCTGCCGTATCAGTGTATCAGTGTTATGTAATTATTCAGTAACTGTTAATGTTAAGAATTGAGGAGATAAGTTTAGAAAATACTCAGCACAGCAATGCACTGAAATTTTTCCTGACTCTCTGACGTACGGACTTTGGTTTCCTTTTTTATAAAAACCAGTAAAGTCTCCTTACTCAATTTGCCTCTCAGCTACACTCTTTTCTTTATAAGAACAATTTTAAAAGAAAACAAGCCTCAAATTTTTCCAAAACTTAAGAACAAGCTGAGGCTTGCATTTTTCAGTCTCAATATAAGAATTTTATCAAATAACTATGAAACTGACAAATAATTAGAAACAGAACGACAGCAGACAATATGTCAGATGGTCAAGAGAGTCAAAACTTGCCACAGGTAACATAACTGATAACAAAAGCAGGCTTCGAAATCAATATAAAGTAAGAAAAATTCAAGAACATTTGAGGCTGAAAATAGAGGAATGATTAAGAACAGCCAGCTTCAAATAAATTTTTCTGGTTCATATAAAAAAAGAGTGTAAGCAATTTTGACGGTTAAACGTCAAGTTTGAACCGAGGTTAATCACCCGGGTACGCTATTGTTGATTGCCATTGTCAGAGAGTGCATGCTTGCTGTTTCAACAATGGACAGCAGTTGGGGTTCGTAGGCACATAAGCACAAGGCGTTGCCCTGAATCAGACCACTCTACAAGCTTGCAGACTAGCAGCATGGTGGCAACCTGTCGAAATACCTGCCCTCCCTACCCTGGGAATAGCCGTAAGATAGATATGAAATAGGAGCTCTGTTAGCTAGTTAGTCAATCTTGCCTAACCTTTCTTGTTTTCTATTTCCTCCTGGTAACATTTTCGCTGTCCCCTCAGTTCTCACCGCATTTCATTTCCGCGGTGGGACGTGTGCATGGTCACCAACCTTAAAAACTCGTTTTGGTCAGGCAGTAATGGGCAGCATGGCTTGAGAGCCGGGGACCTGGGGGTATTCCCTACTTTGTGGTGGTTATAGGGGGCTGGAAATCCCTTTTCCTTTCTCCAGGCACTGGCCTTTGTCCTTGGGAGGTATATGCTCTGTCCAGGTCCTTGGAGGCTGCTCACGGTGGCTATTGCACAAAGCCCAACTTCCTGATAGGGTCACGGGATAGGGATTAATCAGTACCGAGCCTGAGCTGAACATACTTGCGTGTATGTCGTACTGTCGGAGGCGCATGATTTATTGAACAAAAAAAGGCCCCAAAAAACTCCAAAATACTGATTAATGCTTGCTTCAGTATAAAAGAACAAAATTACGCATATATGCATAATTACTGCCAAGTTCCGAGAGCCAATCAGAATCCTGCAAATGACTGAATGACAAGGGCCAAGGGATGCGATTGACCGGAAATTACGAAATAGGGTGCCTTTGAAAGATGATTCATTCCCAAGAATTTGCTTTCGTAGACGATTGATTCCGTCTTCAAGGAAATAGGTGGTAAGCTGATATTTCGTTACCAGGGGTATACTGTTTCATCGCATTCAGGGATGGAATGAATTGAGAAGGCCGGACGACGGTTGTGGTAGTGGATGGGATGACGTGAATGAAATTTCAAATAAGAAAGTCTGGAAAAGTTACACTCCTGGGGGGATACATGGTGAACTGGAAGGGAGGTCCAGTCGGTTTGCGGGTCTGATGAAAGGGCTAACAGATGGTCTAATTCAACAATATTAAAGCTGTCATTTGTGGATGATTTGTAAAATCTTAGCCGTGGCCCTCTTTGACCCTGACAGGACCCCCTTGGCCATGGTTTCCCACTCTTCTGCGGACTTTTTCGATCTCGTTTTCGATAGAGTTTCTGCCAAACCGTTTTCTTTCCATTAGCTTTTCTTAGCTCTTCGTTTTAAAGGCAAGTAGTTTGGTGATGTCAGCTTTCTTATAGGTCAATCATTTACCCGTAATCTCAAACTCCTTTAGTAGGAAACGAAAATTTGGCAGATAGTACGTTAGGTTTTCAACGTGAAAAACGGACCGAATTTTGCTCTCATTCTTCTACATAGTCTTGAAACTTAAGTTGAACCATAGGCTGGAGCAGAAGGCCTTTGTCTCAAAAACTGGTTGCTTTTAAAAGAATTAATGATGTCAATCGTAGCCTCCTAATTTTGTTCTCTTGGACTGTGGTGTCGATCCAAGCCCCGGACAAACTACGAAACACCTCACCCAAAATTTCGCCTTTACGTGATCTTGGTCAAAATGTTGGGTCTTTTGACCACCTCAGCCAACAATGCTAGCTTTGCGCATGAGCAGTTATGTCAATAAAAGAAACGCAAAAGAGATGCCGAAATTGTTGTGCTACCATAGAATTGATTAATACAAATTAATCGCACAATGGAATAGAAAATATTCTATTGTTATCAAGTTTTTGATAAACAACTGTGGCTTATAAAAGGATTTCGAGTGATTTTCAAGGGATTTTCATTAGAACGATGGGATGTTAAAGAAAACTGTACGAGATGTTTAGGGAGTGATTTGCTCTCGGTTTATAGAGCCTAGTACTGTGTTCCATGGACGCAGAAACAAATACTAATCGTGGATCATGCAATAGTTACTGTTGTTTCACAGCAACTTTCATATACGGTAAATTACAATTAATGATTTTGCTCTGCCCAATTGTGCTAACGTGACCTTATCCGAAGGCCCTATAAAACCAGCAACGAAAAATATTAGGTCAAAAGTTGCGTCGCTTGATAAGGCGGTAAAAGTACTTTCTATGTTCGGGCCAGCGGGAACGATCAATCTTGCAAGAGAGAATTTCTGTTCACAATAATGATTTCTCTGAATAGGGGAACAGACAATTTCGGGCGCATTTAGGATGCCTGGGTGGCATTTAGGATGCCTGGGTGGGGTCTTTAACCCTATAGATCGTTTGACTGGAAAGAAGAGTACATAGGGGGACTCCCTCTATTGAAATCTATGCCGCCGACCGGTAAAGAAAGACTACTTGAAGGTATTCAGGTAAATTTGAAGGTGCTAACTGCAAGTGTTCCGCATCAACAGGCAATGAAAAGGTATCAACCAAACACTGAACTGTAAGTATTTCAGTACAGTTATTAAAATAATCAATTACAGGGTGTATCTATTGCAATAATAACAAAGCAAGTGATATAAATTTGTCATACAGTGTAATTATATGTATATACATACACTTGCATAAGAGAGTTGTATGTTGAACACAAAATGTATTGGTACAACTTCTTTCGGTACCAGGCTCCAGTCTGTCTTCGAAATACTATACCAGGTGTCACAAATAGGTCCTAACTCTTTTGGAAATTTCAACAGTGTTAGAATTCAAGCGTGTCCCCTAAATGCATTTTCAACTCAATTTACAACTCTCTTTTGATAATATACAAATATAAAAATCAGTCTAACTACAAATCAACGATGTAATTTAATTCCTACAGTTAATATACCACTTTAAGAGACCGATATCTCGGACATTCGCTATTTTTGACTAACGTCTGTACCGTATGATTTCGCTATTGGGTTGGTAAGTAGAAAATTAAACCACTCAGGAATCCTTTTCCTGCTCTGGGCTTTATGCTGGATATTCAAAGCCATACTCTTCAGGGTTAGGGTAAGAGCTAGAGGTAGGTAAGCCTTAACCCCTAACCTATTTTGTATGGCTTTGAATATATAAAGTAAACAACGCAGATCTGGGCAAGGACTTCTGAGCGGTTGGTTTTTTCGCCAACTTTTTAGACCGTGCATAAAAACTTCCTGCAAACTGTATCGTATGTTATTCGAATATTAGTTATGTCAAACCGATTTTTGCTTCAGTTGAAGAAAGTTCGTACTCGAGCTCGTTTGTTTCTGGCTTTTTGCGAATATCAAAAACTGTCTTCGATCAGTGCAAAATCTAAACTTCAAGAAAGCGAAGAAAAATAGGGGAAAATAGTGAAACGTGATGACTACAAAAGCAACTAAAGCGCACTCACTCAACAGAGTAGTATATCAGAAAGGGGAAAATTCGCTGTTTCATTTCCGTTCACTTTTTGACGTACAACTCCGTAGAGGGTCAGATGAAAAGCCTTTGCGAATATTTCAAAAAGCGGTATTTATCGTGCTCATATTTCTAAGAAATGTCTTAATATCTTAAAATCAAAAATAGTTTGTTTGTAAGAATCTAAATTATCCATCATTTCTCTCAGCCACATTAAAGCTTTTAGAACTTCTATTGTAAAAATCAAAACATAGAATAATCAAAATCTGATATCCATACTTCGTTTGCAATAATGGTGTGGCGAAGAAGTTCTGAGACTTCGTTCCTTATAATTGGATCTTTCAATAAGAGCGAGCCACTTACTATGAATACATCTAATGCAAGCGGCATTCAAAGTTATTTACATAGTATGATATTCTCTAATATACTCCGATCTTCGTTAAAATAATAAACATCATACCCTTGGTATTTAAGGCCCGGCCCTTCATACATCAACAACAACACTGCGTCGTACATTGCTCTCCTGCGCAGCTATTAAAGGTGTTCGTTCATTCGGCCCCGCACCATCTTCGTTTCCGACTTCAGAATGTTCGTTATTTGGAGAGCTTAATGGAGGGGTCGATTTAGTTCTTCGCCTTTTTCTGGATTGCTTGTTGACAGAAACCTTGCGATTGCAAACCGGACATGACTTTTTGCCACCCGTCAACCAGGGATCTATACACTTGCAGTGATAAACTGAAATTGAATTATAAATAATTTATTACCAAAGACTTTGGTAGGAACAGGAACGTAACAAGCATCTCATTGCTTACCTATAATCTCATGACCTTAATTATTCTAATCTATGCCAATTATTCGTTTTGTAACTTCCGTTATTGTATCTATTGTATGTTAAGATTATCCATGATAAGTCAGTTTTAATTTTAGTTCTAGGTTTATTTATCCTGATCACACTCTTCTGGACTACTCTAAATAACAGGAATGGATACTGCTACACTAAAACTTGGAGGGGCAAGGCACTTTAAGGGAACTTGTGTCAAAGAGCATGAGGGGCAATTTATGAAGTTAAAAAAGACGCTTCATTTTTTATCATCAAGACTTCAGGTGGGCCAACGGTGCTTCTGATGTCCCTGGGTAGGAATAAACAAGTTGTCAAGTGGCTCAGCAACTGATGAGCTAATCCAGCATTAAAGCTCGACTTAAAATGTGACAAAAAGTACGGCAAGATAATCTTAATCTAAAATCCTGTATTAGTAGGTGGTTAGTTGGGTGTGTAGAAGGGGTTGTTTTCCATTGACTATTTTCTATGACTATTTTCTTCTAAAACCCAAGACGAGCCACGTTTGATTATTTGACTTATGACTAGTAGACACAATTATTTCCGCAGCTTGAAGAATATTTTGTGAGAAATTATTTCTATCATATTCTTAAAACTTTGCAATGCTTTCCTCTTTTTAATTTTATTTGTCTCCTGTTTCAAGGTTACTAAGATTTTACTTGCAACTTAGTTCAGAAGAGCTTACAAATTGAAAACTTTTTTTCTCTGAATCTGTTAACTTGCGTTCAAACGCTAACAAAATTCGCATAAGAAGCTATTATAGATAGGGTATATCTTTGAAAGATTATAGTTTGTCATCGTCGAGGTGCTCAAACGCTTCTCAATTGCAACATTTCTCATAGTAACATCTTTCAACATTCGAGGACGTGTATTGCCTGCGCAGTTCCTTCCGTTGTTTGCACAAAAATTGACAAAAATATTCGCATACCCAACGAGGCATTGTTGCGTGAATTGTTTTACGAGGGGTTCAAACGCATGCAACATCCATCGCTACACCGTACAACAAGACAGACCTATCAACTCTCATGGTTTTGCCGTTTGTCACACAATCTGGCCTATATCTCATATCCACACTATCATATACTCATTTCTCAACGTTTTAAACGAGCTCATTTTCAAATTTAGTAATGCAGGTTTCCAAGATATTCATATTTTTCCTTCCTTTATCCTCCAGAAATTCTAGGTATATTGCATCTAGACGAATTATTATTTCCCTTTGTTAGTATTCTTTTTGAATCACTTCGTTGGCCAGCTGCATTGAAACAAACTCGAAGAATCCTGTTCCGCTTGCCCATAAAATGGATTTAGAAACAAAGCATCTTACGCATTTACTAATTCTTTGGTTTAAATGCCCAGGTTTTTCTAATTGGTTTAAATGCCCAGGCTTCTGAAGTTGGCAGGTCTGAAAAATTTGTTTTTGCTTGCGACCAAAACTCATGCAACAACAGTTCTCGAGTCTGCCACAAAGCAACATAGGTTGTCCATTGCAGCATTCAATACAGCATTTTTTAAGTAGATTATGCTTGATTCGACCAAGTCTTTAGTTTCATAGCAAAATATTTCGAGAAGAAAGCCTTCATAAAATGAAATTCTAAAAAGTCACATCGTTAGTGTAATAAGAGATCTCTATGGCCTAATCTATCAATTTTTTGTTCTTTAACTTCGTGTCCAGCTTTCCATTTCTCGGCTTTAACAATCTAGAATTCACAATTCCTTAATGGTAATCAATTGATGAAATCTTCACCTGAGAAGTGTTTACATAATTGTATATTACAAGAACATATTGCATCGCGTAGTATCGATAAAAATACGCTGCTATTCTATTGCAGGGGAGAAAATCTTTCCAATTTCTGGAACAGCAGGGAATTTCGAAAATGATCAACGAGCGTATCGAAATAAAACAGACAAAACGGGTATGGTCAAAAATCACTTAACAAGGTCGTTCATATGGAAACTGTAATTCTTTCTAATTCCCACAATTTCTTTCATGTTCTTCCTTCTTCCCCCGTTTTTCTCTTTCTTTCTTCATGCAAACCAAAAAATGTTTCTGTAACATTTGGTGCTGTGGCCCACTATATTTTCAACCCTGTGTCAATATCAACCTTAATCTTTTTTATTGACTTAATAGAATATGTCTTATAGACCGTCAAAGCTCCTGTATTTTAGGTGCAGTATAATTGAGATCATTCCTATTGATTTTATAAATAATTCTCCTTTTCATTATACAGTAGAAACCCGCATATAAGAACCTCTATATTCCAGCTTTACCCTAAAATGCTCCTAATTATACGGGGAGTTTTGAAAAATGTGTATTGAGATGGATGATCTAAATGACATTGTTCAGTGATTATTCTAAGTTGGATTTGATAGTGTTCCTTGGAGTTGTAAAAAGTATTGAGGACCTGTAAACTGAAATTTGTGGATTTGAAAAGATTCTTTCGCTCTTTGAATATCAAGTTGCCTAAGTTTGACGCTAGATGCAATTTTCAAAATGTGTTAAAAATCTAAAAAGGCGAGGCATGTGTCCATTTTTTTGATGATATAGCTTCAGTTGATAATAACAACTAAACATCTTTCTCTTAAAGAAATATATCTAACCGGATTTTTTCAGAATCGAAAGGAATACAATGAAATCTGTCATATACAGAAATTACATTCTTAGCCGGGTCATGCCTCAAAACTTTCCGGTCGAAATAATGGGCAAAGAACCTCCTATATATTTTCATTAAAAGCCGAGCATCAAATTTCTACTCTCAAACCTTTATTTGTGGAGTTGTAAATTTTCTTTAGAATAACAACTGGCATTGTTATGCATTTTAGCACTAATTTGCTTCAACGATAAATTTCATTAGAGTAGTTCTGTAAAAAATATCTAAAAGTGAAAAAGCTTTCTGAAAATCTAGGTTAATAAAGGCTCTTGAAAGCAGTGTTTCTAAAATGTGGATTTACTTTATCATATTCGAGTTGAAAATGAGTAGCTTACCGTGACTACAAGGTAGTATTCGTAGCTTGTCACCGACTTCAAACTCGTCCAGACAAATTGCACAAATGTCGTATTCATCACCTAACAAACAATTAAGCTCTGGTTACGAATAAGGGCAATTTTACATTTCCAGCTGTAACGTGCCGAAAGAGTGAATCCAGGTTGCAGAGCAAAGAAAACATGGCTGTGAGCTGGAGGAATGTTAGCGAAAGCTGCTGAATTTTGAGGAAGATTTCTAAGCTGAGGAATTATTTTAGGCATGGATAGACCAGGCGGAGAGAGGGGGTAGGGTCCCCCGACGGGGAAATTTACGGGACCTGGTGGACTTGGTCAATTTTGGGGCGCTGAGTTCAAAAATCGTTGGTATACAGGCGATGGGCGGGGCCTTCAGCCTCGTTTTTGCGTTTTATTGTCTCGTTTTCATGACAATTCCTTTGATGCACGCAAAAAGTATAAAATCGCAATAAGACTGGATAATAGAGAATATATACAGCCATTCTAGGCTTAATCTATCAAATAATAGACGAAACAAGTTAATGGGCGTGGCTTTTGGCCTCGTTTTCACGATTTACAGTCTTGCTTTGACAATAAGCATTTTGAGCATTGTGAAAGCAAAAACATCACATTCCTTGATAAAAAAGGGCAATTACCTTAGGTTTGTGAATTATCGAACCGAAGGCATCGTAAACTTAAGGTATGACCTCTAACCTCGTTTTCATCATTTATATGCTTCGTTTTGAAATAAACAATTTAATCATAGATTGAACGAAAAACGAAAAATAAGTTAAATTTGGTTTACCAGGCTCATCACTTTACTAACTTTTTCTAACTAGAACAGGGTTATTTTGGCCTTGGGACACCTTTATTATGACTCAGGGTTGAGGTGGCCCACTGGGACTCGGGAAATTTCCTTTAAGGCTCCTCCTAAATTCTTCTGGTGGACCCCTTAATTCTAGTTTTTTATTCATTTTTGAAAATATTTCTGACTTCTTTTAGCATTCAATTGGGCCCTGACCCTGGCGTAGTTAAACACTCTTCTTCTTGATCAATCTTGTTTTCATTACTTTTATTATTCTTGTTTTAACACTGTTTACAGGGCCTCATTCATGGGGGGGGGGCATAAGGGGCCTTCCCTCCCTTTTTTGCAGAGCTATGATAACTTTCTACTGAGTTTTGAGCTTACTTATGGATTGAAGGTGTTGGAGATGGAATAGTTGTCTGTCACGTATGAAATTGGTTGTTTTTAATACTGCGCAATAACGTCATGGAAAAACTGTAGAAACTTTACTTTCATAACAAGTGCACCAACTTTACAGGAGGCAAATTTAATTTTTGTGATTACTTTTAGATCAAAATTCACCTTAAATAAAAAGTATAGCATCTTTCACAAAGTGATCAATTTCTGTTAACCTACGCGGCAAAGTCTCTTTTTTAAATTGAAGATTCTAAGATATCTTAGGCTTTTAGAAATGGCAAAATCTCAGGAGCTTCTGGGGGCTTTGCCCTCTGGACCTGATAGGAGCTTACAGCGCTCAAGACCCCCCAGCCGTTTTAGGCAATTACCATCTGTCACTGCAAGAATGTCTACGGCATGAAACGTACACCTTTTCAAAAAGTTGAAAAACTTATAAGCCTGGTGGGCCCCTAAAATCCAGAAATTCCCGGCCATTTTAAAATTCCCACCACTCCTCTGTTATCACTAATTAATTTGCAGTACAACAGAACGACTGAATAGCTAGGGAGTTACGAAGTGTCTAGAAGGAAAACTTTTTAAAACATGGTTAGTCTTTATCTTCTTCATCACATAATCAGAATCTTCTTTACATTAACTTTACGTCACATCATTTCTGTTTCCATTTTCTTCGTAATTAATCAGCAACTCGGAAATATCATCGGGGTAACGAATTGCGCTCCAAATCACTCCGCCTCTCTCAAGCCATCGCTTGGTTGGTGTCAAGGATTTAGGGTTAGGTTATACTCCGTTTACCCGCTTTATTCGCTAGATTCACTCGTTCGTTACGTTTATACTCTGCTTACAGTCAAGCAGACTATGTTAAAGCAACGCAATGTAGAGCTATAGGTTCATAACTATGTGTATATTGAAGCATAATACTCGTGTCTTCCTTACTTGTACTCTACAATAGGTCTTCTAGGTCGATTAGTATTAGTATTAGTTTTAAGCAATCCGTATCCTTGAAAATGGATGCGACGTAATTTGCACGCATGATATGAAGCTTCACATTCAATTGACAAGGTGGCAAGAGGCTCAAGTCTACTATTTTCTTCTCTGTTTCCAACTTTTTTGCTAGAAAATTGAATACTCCAGCTCGTTTACGAATGAGATGTTTTGGTTTCCATAAAACGTGCAAACATGTATTGTGCAAGCCGCTAGCGTCCCTCTTGAAGAAGCAATATTGGTTCGATCTCCTTTCAGGGATATTGATATTCTTGCATTGCTTATGACTAATACTAATCGGCCTAGAAAACCCATTGTGGAGTATAAGTAAGGAAGACACGAGAATCATGCTTCAACATATACATACTTTTGAACCTAGAAATAGATAGATATATTTCTATATTGCTCTGTATGTTCGTACATCAAGCACTATGATGCGGCATTGATAACGCATTCGCTATAGAGATAGTTTTAAACCTATGTAGCTACATTTTGTTGCGCTAACGTAGTCTGATAAGTCTGTGAGCGGAGTATAAAACGTAACGAACGAGTGAATCTAGCGAATAAATTGAGTATACGGAGTATAACCTCAGTCTAAATTTTTGAAACCCATCAAGCAATGAGCTGGGATGAGAGAGGCGGGGTGATTTGGAGCGAAATTCGTTACCCCGATGTTACTTGAAAGTTGCTGGTTAATTATAATGGAAATGTCGACAGAAATGATTTGTTGCAAAGTGATTTTAAAGAAGGTTCTGATGATGTGATGAAGAAGATGAAGACTAACCATGTTTAAAAAGTTTATTTGTAGATACTTCATAACTTTCTAGCTATTCAGTCGTTATGTTTTACCACAAAAAAAATACAAGCCATAAAAAGAGGTCCAGGGGCCTAAGAATCCTTAATCTAGGTAGTAAAAGTTAGCAAAGTGATGAGCCTGGTAAACAGAATCTAACTTATTTTTTGGTTTTTCGTTCAATCAATGACTAAATTGTTTATTTCAAAACGAAGCCTATAAATGATGAAAACGAGGTTAGAGGTCATACCTAAAGTTTGCGATGCCTTCGGTTCGATAATTCACAAACCTAAGGTAATTGCCCTTTTTTATCAAGGATTGTGATGTTTTTGCTTTCACAATGTTCAAAATGCTTATTGTTAAAGCAAGACTGTAAATCGTGAAAACGAGGCCAAAAGCCACGCCCATTAACTTGTTTCGTCTATTTGATGGATTAAGCCTAGAATGGCTGTATGTATCCTCTATTATCCAGGCTTATTGCGATTTTATACTTTTTGCGTGCATCAAAGGAATTTTCATGAAAACGAGACAATAAAACGTGAAAACGAGGCTGAAGGCCCCGCCTATCGCCTGTATACCAACGATTTTTGAACTCAGCGCCCCAAAATTGACCAAGTCCACCAGGTCCCGTAAATTTCCCCGTCGGGGGACCCTACCCCCTCTCTCCGCCTGGTCTAGGAGTGATGAATAATATTGAAAGTTTTACAAACTGGATCGGATACCCGGTAGCGAAAAAGGTTGATTAAGAGGGAGAATTCCACCTCAGGATGTTTCGCATTTTTCTGGGCTCTGTCTTGTTGGTTCGGTACGACACGTCTGTGTAAAACAAATTTTGCCATGATTCGGCACGCCACAACTAAGTCGTACCATTCTCCTAGAGCTTCTCGGCCGGTACAGGACGGCAAAGTTCGACTGATAAATCGAATGCCGTGCCTTGCGAATAATAACAGGAACACAGCTGTGAACGTGGTTAACGATGATGATTGAAGTAATTCATTCTTTGTGAGAGATCTTTCCCTCGAAAATACTTACCTCTAGAAAAAGAATAATGAAAGTAATTTCTGTCTCTTTAATGCTAATGCCGGTTAAATCACATCATTTGCTTTAACTTATGTTGATTTCTCAATCAATAACTGATATTTCCCTTAATCCATAACATACTTTTCAGCTACCGGGGCTGCAAGGAGCATATGTCATTTTTGAAAATATATTAATGAATATCTATGAATATCTCAATACCGCAATATTTCATAGTTTATGCAATAAACAGCGCAGTATCGCTGATTTTTTACTCAACCCATAGTAAAAACAGATTTAGCAGCTATTGAGGCTGCAAAACGCATATACATTTCTTGAAAATATATCAATGAATATTTGTGAATATCTCAATGCCGCAATATTTCATAGTTCTTACAATAAACAGCGCATTATCACTGATATTTTACTCAACCAATTGCAATAACAGATTTAGAAAAGAAGTTTAAAAGTGCATAAATTGAAAAATGTTGCAACATAGAACATACCCTTTTTAAATTTCTTTGTAGGGATGCATTTAAGACTCGATTTACTCAATCTTGAATTCTTCAGGGTAGAGCGATAACGGCAGTAACGTGCCGTCTATGAGAAATAAGAAAATATTCAGACATAATTATGATGATAATCCTATGATTTTCAACTAGTTATAAACAAATGCCACCACGGGATTTTGAAAGTAATCTGGGTGCAATGGTGACGTCAATAGTGACTAGAAGTACCCTGCTTGCAATGGTGTCTGGGTGCAATGAAAAGAACCCTGGGTACAAATGAAGAAGTCATTAAGGAACTTTGTGTGATTAGTGAGTGAATGGCTCCTACAATATGTGCGTAGGCGAAAACTGGCCTACTTTGGTCACGTGGTGATGGAGGGCAAGTACTACAAATCAACTATTAGAAGACAAGCTCCTTGTTTGTCATTTCTAGTCTTCCTAAAATACCAAAATCCTCTTTACGTGCATCGCAATGATCCTACGCTTGAAAGGTACCTATAAGAATAATCCATCTATATCTTAGCCTTGTCAGTCAAGTCTACTTTCAAGTGAAATTTGATAATTTTGGATCAAATTGATTTCTAGACTCAGTGAATTGGTAGCTTATCTTGATATTGATAAACTAATAACAGCTCGCAGTTATAAGCTAAAAACTAAAAATTAAAAACTGACCGACAGCAATAGATGCTTTACAATAGGAATACTCTCCGACCTAGCACTAGGAGGTCTTACTCCAGTTCTTTGCAACTAAAAGTGAACTTAAAAATCCCAACGCAAAGTGAGATATGGAACTTATCCCTAGACTCATCAGATATCCCAAAGCAGATATGCCCCAAATTAGCCAATCAAAGTATAGAAGAATGTATAAAAGTTCCAGTATAAAGTGTAAAAGTTCCAGGTTTGGCCAACTGAAAGTGAAGTGACAAATTTCAACACATAGTGGGACATAGAGCTATCATCAGATATTACAAAGCATCAAAGAAGGGTTGAACTGGAGGTTGTGATCCCAGAAGCTAAATTGCCTTATAATCTTAAGTAAAGTAAACATGACTTAATAATTGCAAAGATAAATCTGAAGGCCTTTTCTAAGCCTGAAAAATAATAAAATCTCTTGGTCTTTATGGGGGTTGTATGTCAACATTATTTCCTTCTACTCCGCTCTTTTGGTGGCTAGACTAACTGTCCTCTAAAATTCCTCATTGCACCAATGTCAAGAATTTATGTCTCAAAACAATTCATTTTGTCTTCCAAAAGGAGATTCCAGTATTTGAAAACTGAAGCTTTAAAAAGCAGCTAAGCGATTCATAGTTGGTTCATGCATAATTAAGGAGGAAATCGGCAAGGTTCGGTGAAAAGAATTACGTATGACTGTGAATATCAATAACATTTTGATGAAAGGAATGAACAAAACATTATTCCCATCAATGCCACCCGAAGAAGCTGCTTTTTATCTCACTAGTTTAAAAATAAACATTAGTATAAAAACACTAGTTTGAATTAGAAATGTGACATTAACTATGCAGGAATACATTATCATAATTACATTTTCATAAATTCAGAAAAGTCATAAATCTTGATAAATATTCGTGAATTGACATAATTTTGGGATACCCAAAGACTCCTCCTAAGCATTTCATATTTTCAAAGATTTAGGGGAAATATAACGTCTTTGAAAAATTA
Source organism: Pelagia noctiluca (assembly GCA_963924455.1). Taxonomy (NCBI): domain Eukaryota; kingdom Metazoa; phylum Cnidaria; class Scyphozoa; order Semaeostomeae; family Pelagiidae; genus Pelagia; species Pelagia noctiluca. Next base: position 12,862,136 of record OZ004325.1, read on the forward strand.
AAACTGTAAAACGCCTAATTTTCCACAGGGCAGTAAGGCAGGGGTCCAATCAAAACATTCCTTCCAATATAGGCCTTCAATCGTTTGATCAAATGTAAGAGGGGTAATGTAAAACCAGCTACACAGTTGCAGCATGATCTCCAACCAAGATCTCTCGCTGAAATTACGACTGTGAGCAAAGAAAGTGGGACAATGCTTTCAAAAATTCCATATTCTGTATAATACTATGGATTATTTTCGAAAATAATAGTAATCTTGCTGCAGCCATGAGCTACGAAGCCAACAGACGTTTCCATAAAGCACTGTTTTCAATGCTTCGCAAGAGGTATGGAAGTAATTTATCTCACAAGAATTCTTGTAAACAAACTAAATTCGCAGTCACTGCATTTCAAAATCCCAAACTTCAATTCTAGCATTACAGTGTTTAGACCAAAATCTCGAACTCAGACAATTCCAATCCAAGGTGATTTTTGTCAATCAGAAGGCTAGATTTCCTATGAATGAATAATGGTTTTGCAACGAACCTTTCATGAGTTTGCAATAAACAAATCATGAGTTTGCAATGAACCAATGATGAGTTTGCAATAAACAAATCATGAGTTTGCAATAAACCAATCATGAGTTTGCAATGAACCAATCATGAGTTTGCAATGAACCAATCATGAGTTTGCAATAAACAAATCATGAGTTTGCAATGAACCAATCATGAGTTTGCGATAAACCAATCATGATTTTGCAATGAATCAATCATGAGTTTGCAATGAACCAATCATGAGTTTGCAATAAACAAATCATGAGTTTGCAATGAACCAATCATGAGTTTGCGATAAACCAATCATGAGTTTGCAATAAACCAATGATGAGTTTGCAATAAACAAATCATGAGTTTGCAATGAACCAATCATGAGTTTGCGATAAACCAATCATGAGTTTGCAATGAATCAATCATGAGTTTGCAATAAACAAATCATGATTTTGCAATGAATCAATCATGAGTTTGCAATAAACCAATGATGAGTTTGCGATGAACCAATCATGAATTTGCAAGAAACAAATCATGAGTTTGCAATAAACAAATCATGAGTTTGCAATAAACAAATCATGAGTTTGCAATGAACAAATCATGATTTTGCAATGAACCAATCATGAGTTTGCAATAAACCAATGATGAGTTTGCAATGAATCAATCACGAATTTGCAATGGACCAATCATGATTTTGCAATGAACCGATCATGAGTTTGCGATAAACCAATCATGATTTTGCAATGAATCAATCATGAGTTTGCAATGAACCAATCATGAGTTTGCAATAAACAAATCATGAGTTTGCAATGAACCAATCATGAATTTGCAATAAACAAATCATGATTTTGCAATGAACCAATCATGAGTTTGCGATGAACCAGTTATGATTTTGCAATGAACCAATCATGAGTTTGCGATGAACCAATCATGATTTTGCAACGAACCAATCATGATAACAATTTACAATAACTTATTGGTGCAAAAAATAATTTGTTTAACCTTCTTGGTCGAAGCGTAACTGTCGTAATTTGAGCGAAAGATCTAGGTTTGGGAACTGTATTACTACAGTGCAGCCATGGGTAATATCGGCAAACTCGTATTTTTGCTGAATAAAAAACTTCACGAACCCCAGAATTGTCTTTCAAAGGTGGTGAATATCGAAACCAGGAAAACTTACCGAGAAAACCGCCATGAAGAGGAAACAAACTCCAAAAACGACAAGAAATGGAATTAAGTAGAGACCAATGGAAAGTGTGTAGCTTGGGTATAACTTTATTTTCGTCCTGAAAAGTGAGATTTTAAAACCATATTAAAACTAACTACATCTTCAAGTAAAAAACTGCAGTTTGACATCCTACAGATGCTTTCACGATCATTTTCATGAGTTTGGTAAAAGTATGGGTACACTAAAAATTTCATGACTTTGGTATAAACATGAGTCTAAAAATTTCAAAAAAAGGATTTGGGTATACATTTTAAAGACTACGGTGAACGTTAGGTAAAAATTTCAAGATTAGGGTATAGATATGAATTTGGCTGTTTTGCTGGTCTTGTGAATGGAAATAGATCCCGACCAGAAATGTACCTCTCACTGTTCCTACTCTCGGACCAGACCTAATTGTTTACTTATGCACCAAGCAATGACTGATTCAAGACGAACAATGAAAGGAGAAATCATGTTCAGGTTACATTTGAATTTGCGGCAGTGGCACCTTCCTATCCAAACCTGGGTCAAGTACGCCACAAGCCCATCAGAAACGTATTGAGTCGTGTTAAGATGCGAGAATACCAAACATGATAACAAATGTAATCAAGGCGAGGCATCAGCAATAATCAGAAACAAACTTTAAGCAAGAGATTTGGAAATCAGAAGGAAACTAGATTGAAATCAGATAAAAATGAGCATTGAATAAGCATTGAATATAATTGCGGTGAAAATTTCAAGAAGTTTCAACAGATTAGTACTACTTAAAGTATAACTACAAAATGAAAATGAATACGTACTTTGTAATGTAATCGTATTTCTTCAACGTTGTGCCAGAACTCTAAAAGATGAATAAACATTCAGAACAATCTGTCGTGGAGAGGATGAGCGTTAGACTAAACTCATTCAATCTCTTCTCCTCAAAAAAACATTGTAAGCTGCGCTTCTTGAAAGATGCAAGACAAGAGCATACCTAGAGATTGGGGCTCTTATCAAGGGTAATGAGTTATAAGCTTAATTGTATTATCAGCTTGCCATACGCACACATCTTTCTAACGTGCACTTCAAAAAACTTTTTTGCGTTTGAGAGTTTTGTCTTATAAAACAGATAAACGCAGTTCTGCTGAGAGGTCTCTAGCCTTCTGACATAGTGGTGCTCCTATGTACTCTAAAACTATGCCACTTCTCGGTACACCTTTTTGATTCGGTATTTTCCCGTTTTTCTCCCTAAATCGCGGGACTCCCCACAAATTAAAAAAAGTTCAAAGCGCTAAAACAAGAAAAGTAGTGATTACCTTTCCCACACTAAGACAAGGAATTTTGATATTGTCTGCATCTAGAAGGTAAAGACAAAATGAATAGACAAAATTAAAGTCTCATTAGTTACTTTATTAATGAAAATAGAGACCACGCCTTATGAAATTATGTAAGCATATCAATAATTAGGCTCTGGATGATTATTTCATCCGAAACACGAAGAGCTAGATAAACCTCAAGGCTACTGTGCCAGCTAATTGTGCCGATGTAGGGCAGTTGCTAGTGCACTCCCCCTTTGGCAAAGTCCCAAGTTCGAGACCTGGTAGAGGCAGATTAGAATTGCAGTGACCCACTTGTGAGAATATATTCATTAAAGTAGAATAAATTCATAGGCACAATGGGAGTTCAAGGTCTAGCACGGGAAATTTTAACTCGCCAAATTGGACTACCGCAATTCTACTATGCTACAACCAGGTCTCGAACCCAGGCTTGACGCGGCGAAGGGAAGTGCGCTAACCACTCTCCTAAACCAAGACAATAATTTTGCCCATTACCTTTCAGGTGCATCTAGCTACAGGCCTAGACACGCCACAGTGAGGTATTAATTTGTGTTTTGGATTAAATCCTTCTTCAGAGCCATGCATATGATAACATGAATTCATAAAGCATGGTCTTAGACTGGAGCTAGATACACCTTGAGGCTGTTGTGCTAGTTTCATGTTCTGATGAAAGACATTGGCTAGCCCACTTGCCTTGGGAGGGTTTGGTCCCTAGCCTAGCATGTGCACAGAATAAACCACTGTCAGAAGCTCACGTACTTCACTTCTGGAAGGGTCGGTTTCTCTGCGTAGGCTATAAGGACCCGGGTTCGAGACTTGCTCTGGACGCTTATAAGAATTGTGGTAACCTTCTTTGGTAGAATACATATCGTCGTCTTATACCATGCCTGATGACTTCATGTTATCATGACTCTGAAAAGGGATCTAATATGAAACACGAATCAATGCCTGTACTGAGAATAGGCCTGCAGTTGCATACACCAGAAAGGCTATCACGCCAACTTATTGTCCTGGTTTAGGAGAGTGGTTAGCCGCTCGCCTTTGGTGGGTGATGCCTGGGTTTGATGCAGTTCATAAATGAAAATAGAATCATGGTTGTTTCAAACTATTTCAAACAACATAAAAAACACATGAAAATTACCCTGTCCACCACTCAGTTTCGTCGGTTCGTTTGAATTCTTTCTGTAAACTATTATTGATTTGTAACCAGCAGTCTGCGCCATTAACGCCTGAAAAAGAATCACTTCATGGTGAAAAGATTCTACAAAAAATAATATGCAATTCTAAGGGCCTAAACCTATGAATAACCTTTCCAACCAACTGAGAAGTATTAATAACATGAACATTGAGCAAAATTCAAGACAGTGTTCCTATCAGACATACAAGTATTGTTGCTTACGAATTATCATGCTGGTGTGCTATCATATGCGTAGGACTCAGCGGTTATGTGGTAGTATGAAACAACAAGTGCAATGATACTGTGGAGAGGGGTTAAGAGTAGTTATCAAAGAGCCTCTAAAGGTACGACGGTATCCAATATATATTCATTATTAGCTCTCCTTCAGGGAAATCTAGGCCCTTTGAAAAGTAGCTATTTCCACGGGCGAAACCGGGCTCTCGACGGCCCGACCCTCAAGTATACACTCAAAAACTGCTTTGCAACAAGAGCAAACATCTCGCGTCTTTGAAACTTTACAAAAAACTAAACAAGACCCTACCACTTGGTCTACATTTTACTTTGAAACTAAGACTTTGGTTTTCTCTCACCGATTTCGACCCACATCTGGTTACAACAACCGGTTGGGTTTCGTTCTCTTTCTGACGCATTCTCTTATAAGTGTCAAATGCACAGCTTTAGTAGTCGTTAGGTTTCGCTATGTGTCATTTTGTTATCGCCATCCAGTAAATAAATTCTTTTTGAAATCTTTAGCAATAAAATGACGAAATCTATAGTTATCACTGCAGTGTCCGTGTTATTTCATTTTCACATATCTTGTCATGAATATTAAAATAATCTGTTTGTATTTTCGTTGAATACGCCTGCCAGGGGTCATAAGAAATAAGGACGGAAATAAGGACAATTGGACTTTCCTGTTGCTTGCTCGGCCACCCAATGGGGGCTTGGGATTCTAATTTGGAATATTTTCGTTTGAAAGCTTTCAATGGGCAGATATTTCAATTCCCAACTTCCTGTTTCCTGCATAGTATATTTTTAGATATATTTTTTTAGTTAAACGTTTCCTTCATAGTGTGATCAACTAACTAAGAAAATGTAAGTTTATCTTTCTAGATCAATGTCGATATCTGGTCTGTTATCTTCTGCTACTGAGAGCTACTGAGAAATATAGCAGACAACTTTCGACATAAATCTAAGTAGATTAACTGTTTCCTTTAATGATGTCAAAATTAATTAATTAATTATTTAGGTATAATCTAAGTAGATTAATTTATTTTTCCTCAAAAAAGTCTAAATCAACTAATTAACTTTTTAGATATATTTCGATTAAAGAACAGGAGGCCCAACTCTCGATCTAGCCTAATTGAAATTTAAAGCAAAATGTTTTCTTCAATTTGTGAGCAAAAATCATACTATGTTTGTTTATTTCTTCGTTATTGGCCTAATCCTATTCCTGGCAGTGACGTCGAGAACACAAGGAAGCAAAGGAACCAAATAACAAGGGTAACTGGCAATACATACAGAAGAGAAATATAAAAAAAATAATAAGTGGGCGTCCTGTGATCAGCAGTTCTGTCGTAAAATATTTTTGAAGTGGTAAAAATTTACAAGCATAGAAAATATAACCTAACTCAACCACATGCAAAAAGTTTGATGACATTGATAGACCTTTAAAGTTACATAACGAAAGGACCGTTCGAGTTAATCAGGTATAAATTATGCTAATATATGTGAATAAGGATAAGTCGAATCAATCTCCGGTTATTAGGCTGATATTCAAATTTATTCCAATTAACCATCTTTATGGTAATACTATTGGTTATGTCATGTTACTAGAAATCTAATATATCATAATTATGAAATTTCAGTGCTCGGGACCGTCACCGTTGGAGAGACAAATGCTAGCCCGAGCTAGCTTCATGCACGGTTCCAAGCAAGCAATGGTGAAATAATATCGGTTTTCAGGGTGATTTGCAATTGGACGAGAAATCCACCAGTTTCCTTTAATGCTGCTCAAATGGTTCAAGGCGAGTAAGTTACTACCATGTCCTTTGAGTTCGAAGGCAAGCAGGAAAGGTCTCAAAATCAGGGGCGCAATTACGGGGGGCCATTCCTAATAGAATGCTCAGCAATTTGAAAATTTTAGTTCTGATCCAATCGGCAATGAAAATCGTGCAGCAGCTATAGCGAAGTAGGTTACAGTGTACATTAGTACCCCAACACACTTTTGTAAGCGAAATACCATCGAAATTTGTCTAACAACAACTTGTGAGATAGTATTCTAAGAAACTTTTAAGCTTAAAAAGCAATTACTAAGCAATGTCGAGTACTCAAATGTGCCCTCGAGCTAAGCAAATTTTAGTACATGAACTCAAGCTGAAATGGCTTATAAAAAATGCGTGTACACTAAAACTACACTACACTTCTCTTGTTGATAGTTGGCCTAAATTAGCTTAACTTATTTTAGCTATTGTAAATAGCCAACTTTAAATCAAAGAATTAATAATAATGATAATAATAAGACCTCGCACAACTCATCTAACACTGCATTACACGATGCCGTACCTCTGCCGCAATCAAGGCCCAGGATAAGTCGGACTAGCACGTTTAACATTAACTCTCTCACCCGACTTGTTAACGAATAATTGGGTGTGATTCTGTCATCTTAGTAATTTCTGGGCTAGACTACAATCTAGCGGGCTGCCTCCTCCGCAGTTACGCAGTCCACAGAAAACAGATCTACTCATTGGGAAGGTGAAAGTGTACGCTCTTCGGAAATCTTATTTCTCTGTGGTTGCTGCCCATTAAACTGCAATCGTCCCAATATCCGTTATAGGAACGGTCATAATTGATTAACTTAGTTAATGCAGTTCATGATTACTCCGATAAGTATTTGTGCTCCGCAAAATAGCACCACTGAATAATTAATTCGCATTGTCATGCTTTTCTGACATCTGAGTCTTTGGGAACAATCTTCATTACTGATCAAGATAAAAAGATTTCAATTTCCATGCAAGCAGACCTGCTTCACATTCCTTAAAAATATTTGTTTTAGTAATTCCGTTTACTTATCTCGCATTATTTTGTAAATTAAAACCGTCAACCTTCTCAACCTAACTCGATTTTCAAGCTCCAAAGATTGGAGGTTAGGATACAGTAAAAACGCCAGATTGAAAAGCTAAAAATTAAGAACCACGAAGCCTAAGATTTTAGATTTTTGACTGTATTTTAGGGCAAAAATTACAAAATTTGGGTTTAAAGGTTGTTATTATCTATCAACAATAATAATGATATTCAGAAATGTCCAAAGACCTACAAACAACCATTACCAATCATTATTACTGCTTTTAACTGCAATTCATTTAAGAACCTGTCTAGGCTAACTACCAAAATTGTAGGTTCATAGTTGTTAGTTTTTCCTGTAATGCGGGTTGAGAGAGTCGAATTCACGACCCCTTGGTTAGAAACCTTGGTGTTTGTGTTATACGGCACAGAATGCAGAACCGCACTTATCGGTTCTAAAAGTCAAAACTTTCAGTTGAGAAATGAAAAGGAAAAACAAGGATATTCAGGAATCAAGCCTATCGAGTAGATTTTGACGCGACCCTGTAAAATAGTGAGTTTCTGTAGCCAGTCTTGGGCAATGCCTTATTTCCAGTAGGGGAAAGATAGCGTAGACTACAAGTATAAAGACGACCTACACTCTTTTTGTTTTATAAGAACCAGTAAAATTGATTTGAAGCTGGCTGTTCTTAAATATTCTTCTATTTTCAGGCTGAAATGTTCTTAAATTGTTCTTACTTTTACAATGGTTTGGAAGCCTTTTTTTGCTATCAGTAGTGTTAATTGTTGCAAAGTTTGACTCTCTTGACCATCTGACATTATCTCTGTGCTACCAATCTGCTTGTTTTGTAATTATTTCTCGGTCTTAAGATTATTTCATAAAATGTTCATATTGAGCCAAAATTGTTAGCTTCGGTTTAATCTTAGATTGTTCTTAAGTTTTGGCCAAATTTGAAGCTGGTGTTCTTATAAAATTGTTCTTATAAAAGAAAAAGAGTGTAGTGTATTGCACCAATTCGCGCAACAGATATCCTCAAACTGAAAAACCACTATCCAGTAGACTAACCGTTGATTTTAATCTCCATACATTGTGATTTTGAACCCCCCAAAAAGGGTATACTATCGGGCTGAACGAGCCATGTTCAATGTCGTCTGTGATTATTAGTAGCTGGCTTGGATTAGATTTAACACGGCTATAATCATCCAGCCTGCATTTGAATAAATCAATAACAATGATAATGAGACTGCTATGTCCACTCCTATTTACATAAGAGGAAAAATAGTTGATTGAAAAGTTCGAGTTAAGTGAGAGATCGGCTGCACTATCATCTGCATGAATAAATTGACCATATTGTTGAAATATATTGACCACCTGGGAGTTTTTCACCAAATGTTTTAAAACAGTAATTACGGGAGCCGCTGGATGCATTATAAATTGAGAATAACATTACTGCTGTTATATTATAGGCATTCATCGACCGTTATTTGCTTGGTTTAAAAACGTTGAAAAGGTTGTCTAAACAAACTATTCTGACTTTCAATTTTGGAAGTCAAAATATTTTCACATTCAAAACAGGAAAAGTGACATTAAAAACAGGAAAAGTACGTTATTTTTTTATATTATTTTGCGTTAAAGGGATTATGCAACGAAGAAGTCGATATCGATTTTATTCCCTAACAACTTAATTCAATCATTCCTGATCATAGATAAATCCATATGGACAAGCTGCTATAAACAGGATCAAGAAACGCTCCGATTTCTTTGTCTTCATCACCGTGAAATGACACCACAGGCATCAAGTTAGCGAATACCAGGGATCAACTTGGGGTACGCCCAGGGCCGTAGAAATGGGGTGGCACGGGGTGATATTTCCACACTTTTTGCCACCCCTAGAAACTTTTTCCAAGTGACAACAATAGTTTTCTAATTGCCCAGCGTTGTCCCCTTTAGAAAATAATTGAAATAGAAGAAAATATTGATGCTCTATATACGCGGAGCAATTACATAGAAGAATTAACACATTAGCAACAGACAAATTCTGTTGTGACTCCGAGTTTCGTAAAGTTCAATAGAACCACAATTAATTGGCCCTGCTATAACCGAAGGAACCGAAGGAAAGTGTCGTCCATCCGAATTGTATGATTCAAAAAGTAAAGGAGATGTCATGGAATATCACTGTAGGCGTGTCTTTTCTGCGATTTTCTCATATGAAAAGAGCATAGTTTTCAGTACTAAACCTTATTTAATTTTTTGCCCTTATGATTTCTTATAAATTAATAGAATAGAACATTTATAGAATTTATTATTAAAGTGTGTAATTATTCAAGTATTTACCTTCATACCCTATTAGCATAACTTGGTATGGCTTTTTTCAAATTTTCCCCCAATGCCCGTCTCTTTTAGTAAACAGGCCCGTAGGAAAAGGAGGGTAAGGGGTGCATTTACCCCCCCCCAATTATCCTAAAATTCAAATGTTCACAGCATAGCCCCTAGTCTTCCTATTTTTTCTGGAACAATGGTTGCAAATAATATTTTTCCCAAGCTACGGTGCTGTAATAAATGAATGCTCCCCTCTTTCAGCAAAGTTGAATAAGTACTCCAAAAAGATTTCTTTCAATTGGTATTGTTTAGGCAGGCCGGTAGTCAGGCCTTAAGAGCCAGGGCGGAAAAATCTCAAAGTCAGTAAAAAGAAAATTTTGATGGAGGGCCGAGACTAAACATAACAACGATTATCGACACTATATGAACAACAACTTTCAGAAATCAGACCCTTTTATATTCTAATTAGGAATATTCCATTAAAGAATTATTCTCATTGTAGCCAGGATAGACGCGATTGACTCGAGTTAAATGTTAAATGTAATTCATATTGTTGCTTGTTGTTATTGTAATCTCTCCTCTAACAAGCAAATTGACTTCACTTGATTAAGCAATACTTAGTACCAAGGCAGTTGTTCTGGTTCTCTCCCCGACGACTTTCCCAGTATTGTCGATTTTGTTGTATTAAAGATTTCATTCCCCCCTGTTTATTTTGACACATCCCATTTATCATACTCAAAATATCACCTAGATTGGGTTTCTTTAATGTAACACCCTGTGAAAAAGGACAAAGAAACAAATGATTCATACCTGCTTACTGGCTCCACAACTCGACTCTTCAACAAGTGCGAAAAAATTCCCAAAATCGTAAGGAAAGATCCTTGGTACAGGGATGATAGGAGTACAGGCATTCAAAGGCCGTGCAATCACAAGCAAACCCTGCAAATGATAAATAATAAAGATGAGTGTAAAAAGATTGAGCTACAGGGGTAAAGGGAGTTTACCAATAACAACTAAGTTGTTAGGTCACACTTCAAAAATCATGCCCTGGCACACCATTCGATGTAGCAAAGGCGTAAACTTAGGGAGGGGCTTTGGGGCTCAAGCCTCAGTAAGGAATTTACTGGAGCGGCTGAGCCCACTTTGAAAAATTAATCGATCAATAGCATTTCTCTAGTTATAAGGCTTTTGACGATATTAATTGATTCAAGCATACCTTTAAAGCATTACATCATCATGTATGGAGTGTGGTTTGCGTCTTTATTAAAATCGTATTTTTTTGTGTATTTTAGTAGTTTTGTGCAGATAATTTTGAAGGCAAACATTGTATGTATCATTGTATCGTATTGTATTGTATTGTAAATGTTATTTATTGTTAGTTTTAGCAATAGTGCATTTCACTAATCTAGACCAACATATAGCAACTTCAAAGATTGCATCAGACAAGTCATCTACTACAAAATATGCAGAAACATTTGTTCTCAAGAAACCAAATTTTTAGATCTTTGAAATTTTCAACCTTGTGGGCCGTTTTTATTTCATCAGGAAGTGCATTCCAAATTGAAAAATGAGTGATTTAATTCCATAGTTTGTAGTTTTATCTTTATATGGTACTTAGCTGGTGAAACTTGTGTTGTCTTTCATTTCGCATGTGCTATTAGCTTATAACATGGTAGTTTGGCTTTTGCCCCCATTTTCATTGAGTTCAAAATATTTTGCACTTTGTGTGGCAATTATGTATTTCAATGGTGCTTTGATACTTTGTATGGCGTGATGCATTGCGACATGATATGATGCATTTCAGTTTTTGGCCAGAAAATCAAAAATTAACAGTCACGTGGATTAGGATCGCCATAAATTTCTTACGCAACTCAATTCTTGGCTTCGCAACTGGTTCCTTCTCAACTTTTTATTTGCATACATGATATGTACCAATGCATAGCACACATAAAGAAGGAAACACTTCAGGAAAAAGGAAAACTACCAACTTACCTGGGTCCCGTCGGAAGGCAAAACACTCCCAAAACTGGCTTCTTTATCCTCAATATCTATCGGGTTGCTTGAATTTTCTGAAAACTAAAAGATGAAATGAATACAAAGTAGAATGAAATTTCACCTCTTATGTAAATAACATTTGTATCAATGAAACATTCTGTCTATATGTAATTGGTAAAACAATATCAGACTGTTGAAGAAGTCATTATCAAATGAATCCAGGCTAGTTTTGTGAGGCAGTATGCAAATTACTAAATCTAACGAGCAAGGCCATGGATAGTTACGTGGAAGAATGACGACAGGAAGAATTCGTGGAAGAATTAAACCATCACAAACAGATAACCAAATCATGCCCTCGCTTCCCAGTAAAGTCTGTGCGCAGGCTAGGACAACTTGGGTTCTAAACCGTCAAAAGTCAAGCTTGAAATTGAGGAGTTGTCCTTAGGGCGATTTCAAATCAAAGACTTTTGTAGCAAAAGTGAACACAAAGGCATTAGATAGATTTATATCCATTAAAACCACAACCTCTAGCCGAAGGTCAAGTTAACTGATAAAGAGGTTGATGTGAAAGAGCAAAATGGCCCAAGTAAAGTTGAAGATCTCTAAGGGCATTGTCCAAATATCTCTATGAAATGGCTTACCATTTGAAAATTGCTACTTGGCTAAACTATCAAACTTTAAACAAATTCAATTATGCTGCATAAATGATTGTGGCTAGGTTGAGACAAGACTTTTTGGCTGGTCTTTATCTCTAGACACAACTTTTATCTCTAATCATCTATCGTACTGTTTCCAATTTCATTGGTAGACCAAAAATTGCATCCTTAATTTCATCAAAGGTTCTCAGTGATTTATATTTCTCTTGAGAACACCTCCAAGTAAAATTCAATAAAAGTTGTTTTTATCTATCTACTTGATTAAGTGTTCTGCAAATTCTAACAAAATTCATTGGAATAGTTTCCATGAATCTGGCACCAACCATAATGATTTGTCTTGACTTTCGGTGTTCATAATTCACCAACTCACCAATTCCACGACTTACCAACTCCCATTGTTTAGGGAGGTATTTGTTTTGCATAAATCAAAAAATCTACCCTATCACCTCCCTAAACAATGGGGATTTGCAAATTGGGGAGTTGAGGGGTTGTGAAAACTACAACACCAGTCTTGACTTTGTTTAGTATTGTGATTTAGTGATTTCATAGACCAGGTGAGCCAAATTTGCTCTTGCTTGAGGGGCTTTATCTTAAATAACAAGTGCTCATGATGAAGGTATATCATTGCATCATACAGAAAAGGGTAATTAAGATTTTGAGACACCATACAACAACTACAAGGCAAGATCGATTGAGAAGAGGAAAAGGTCGGTTTTATCCAATTCAGCTTCAATTCATGACAATCGTCCTCATTCCAGTCTGAAATATTCATGATTAAGCACAAGTTACGTTTATGGAAAGAAATTTGCAGCGGTACAATGATACAAAGAACCTTGACAAGCAAGTTAAAAAAACATTATTTGATTCACAGTATTGAGTAAAAATTTTATTTGCTTACCACCTGAATACGAGCATTTACCACCATACAACTGATCAAGGAGCAAGCCAAAAATAAGAAAAAGATTTCTTTTGTTAATACCAACATCTTCGCTTCGAGTATGAGCCGCCAAACTGCATGCAGTAGAAGACTGAATGAGCTAAAATAGACCAAAACAAATCAGGGAAAGATAGAGCAAACCAAAGAAAGAAAAATACATTTTTAATCATGAAATAATTTTGAATCTTGAAATAAATAGCTGGTCAAAAATGAGACAAAATAGTTCCAAATCTATTGGCAGTTCTTAGCTTCTACGTTAATGATGGTGGTAGATTAAGACTGGTCCAAACAAGTTGTTCTTGAGTTCTGGCTTCCTCTCATTTGTACTAGGGTGCTTGTCTTTTCAAGTCACCCCAACTGCATTACCAATACTGACTTGAAATAAATTGCGATCAAAAGGTACCAGGCATACTAAAGCCCTAAATGGTGCCTAAGTCATAACAAATTTCTTAGATTTTGTATCTGAATATGTCAGATATACAGTTGGCTCTTGCTATCTCAAACTCTCACGGGAAATCAAAATTGTTCAACATACCGGGGTTTTGCAGTAACAGGAGTTGAGATTTTCCTCAACCAAAAGGGGCTTCATACGTAAAAATAGTTTGTAAACCTTGAAAAGATTTGTTGAAAAATTGAAAGCCATGATGAACGGAACAAGGTAGTCAAAAAGTATGCTTTTTTGTGAAGAAAAATGATAAAATTATGGGACATCTACCTAAAGGGCGGAATGGCAGATTCCCTAAGACCATCTTCTCCTTTCACATGGCAGACAAGTTTAGTTCCTGCACGGCAGTAGTCAAGGACAAGGGATTAAACTTTAGAGATGGTCAAGGGATCAGAGGTCCTTATTAAATACTTCTTGTTGGAAAATGTTTATTTCTGTTTAGGAAAAGAGTTGTTATTGGTGTAGTTAATTACATATGTTAGAAGTTTTGTGTCAGTTTAAGATAAAGCTATTGGCATATGATGGTCATAATGTTTTAGATAAGAGGTCTTCTCTGCGTACATAACTATATACGAAAACGAGGGGCAAATAGGTTTGGTTCAAGATAGCACAAAGTTCTGGATAATGGTGTGCGAGATAGCGGGAGTCGACTGTATGCTGAAATTGTGTAAACCGACCAAAGAAAGTACTGCGCACGTAATATTATGACAGCAACATTTAAGGGGTTAATGATGGAGATTGGAAAAATGACTGCAGGTATAATTTTGAATGCTATAAAACTAAAAATAGTCACAGAAGAATTCTCGGGCTCCAAATAATAATTTGAGGGTTGCAAATATTTATGCTGCAATTTTAGGCTGTTAACTGACTAACCACTGCTGGGTCCTCAAGCAGATAAGACCCAAAATCAAATATGGGCAAAGCTGTTAAGGTGACTGTGCCTTACTCCCTTTCAAATAAGCTTCTGGTAACAACTAGCCAATTTGCTGAAATCCAACACTTTTGGGCCAAATACTTGCACCAAAGGTAGTCTTTTACTTTGTTCTGCGGCAGAGATCTTGTTGAAACACCATTCAGATTCACTTGAGCCATGAACTACAAGCAGTCACCGAACTCTGCGTCCCATCCTTCTAAGGTCGGTTAATGAGTGCCAAGGTTACTGGTTTAATATTAACAGCGTCCTCAATTAGCCAAAATGCTTAATACTGTGAGTCCCAGTTGTGATGTCTATTCGGTTGTGAGGGTTGTGGTGTGATGTGATGTGATGTGATGTGATGGTTGTGTGACGGTTGTGATGTGATGTGATGGGATGTGATGCGATGGTTGTGTGACAGTTGTGATGTGATGTGATGTGATGTGATGTGATGGTTGTGTGACGGTTGTGATGTGATGTGATGGGATGTGATGTGATGGTTGTGATGTGATGTGATGGGATGTGATGGTTGTGATGTGATGTGATGTGATGCGATGGTTGTGTGACGGTTGTGATGTGATGTGATGTGATGTGATGGTTGTGTGACGGTTGTGATGTGATGTGATGGGATGTGATGTGATGGTTGTGATGTGATGTGATGGGATGTGATGGTTGTGATGTGATGTGATGGGATGTGATGGTTGTGATGTGATGGTTGTGTGACGGTTGTGATGTGATGTGATGTCTAGTCCCGGTTATGATGCCTGGAGATGCTAGAGTCTCGATAGAGCCCAGTCTGTGACACTTATAAACAAAGTCAGTTGTTACACATCATACATATTTTCGTGAATTAGGCTTTCAATCAAAATATCATAACTTTTATTTTTTGATCTAATTGTAAACATGTTTTTGATAATGAAATGAAAATTGTTATAAAAAAAATTTTTACATATCAATATCTTTATTCTTCGCATAAACGAAAGTTAAAAATTTTGAGTAAAGAAATCCCACCGAAACGTTTGAAATTGATATTAAAAAAGGTATGTGTTGCAGGCAGCTATCGAGTTTGGGTGCAACTGGTCGAGGTACAAAACAAAGTCCAACCGCCCTGGTGGAGTTCTGATGAGGAAAAAAGGCCTAACATCCGAATGCATCTTACAGAGTCAAATCCATTACCGTTCAGCACTCGTCCTCTGATTTGGACATTGACTGCATGGTAAATTATAAGTAGCATGATAAATTCATAAGACTCAAGAAGCAAAAATGCAAGAGATAGGCTACTCACCAAAACACCTCATAGAGATTAATCTGTTTCTCTTGCTGCAGCAGCTTACATCTTACATCACAGCGAAACTCCTTTGTTTTGTTGCCCCTTGCCTTGCTTGGCCCAAAGCAAGCCTCGATTTACCATATTCAAGATATTTCCTTCACCAAAATGAGGTTCTTATTTCCTTCCTGATCAAGGGTGAGCACGAAATCCCATACCCTCTCCCCTAATTTGGCCCTTGTTTTGCAATTGCCATCTCCCCTATTTTTTCTGAAGTTCTTACTCGTTGTTGAATTTCGTTCATTTCAGTTTTTGTTTTGTGTTGTTAATCGTCATGATGTTCATGATGACGCTCCTCAAGTCGTTATTATTATTATT
The DNA here is from genome assembly GCA_963924455.1 of Pelagia noctiluca. Taxonomy (NCBI): domain Eukaryota; kingdom Metazoa; phylum Cnidaria; class Scyphozoa; order Semaeostomeae; family Pelagiidae; genus Pelagia; species Pelagia noctiluca. The sequence continues at coordinate 12,878,333 of OZ004325.1, forward strand.
GCATATGAACACCAACCGAGACTCTAATCATAATCCTAACTCCAAGTTTTTTTTAACAACAATGCTCTGGCAAAACTGGACACCTGGCTTCAAGGCAATAAACTTTCCTTGAATGTTGCTAAAAACCCACTCAATGCTTGTTACAACCAAGCAAAAACAAAACATTTTGAAATGCGCAAATCAGAATCTTGAATTAAACATCCGAGGCAATGATCTTGATGTAGTTCTAAAAACAAAATACCTAGGTATAGAAACAGATTCTTCATTAGACTGGAAAGAGCAAATTAAAGGCATTTCTACCAAAGCTTCCAGAGCAATTGCATTTTCAAAGCATGCAAAAAAGTACCTCCCAACGGAAACTTCAAAGATTCTCCACACAAGCATTGTTGAGCCATAGATTTGAAGCCTTTCACAGAAAATGTCATGATCAACAGTATCAAACGCCTTTTTCAAATCGCTAAATACTAGTCCTACAAGTTGTTCAAGGTCTAAACCGCTGTACCAGTCATCAGTGTTTTTAAGTAAACAGCTTAGGGTTGAGTGAAGAGGCCGAAAACCAGATTGGTTTGGAGATAATAGATCATTATCAGTCATAAGCTTTTCAAAGAGCCTTGAGATGACAGGCAAGACTGAGATTGGCCGGTAGTTTGACTTCTCAGTCTTGTCACCACCTTTGAAGATGGGAGTAAGCCCTTTTTGTTGATCCCTTTTTGCCCCGAAGTTTTATTTTTGTTGATCTCATAGTCACCTGTTAAAAGACGGTTAGGGACAGGATCAATTTTATCTGCGAGTTCCTTCCCAGTAGTGCAAAAGAAACTATGCATTGTATCAGAAATGTCTTTAGCTATTATGAACAGTTTCAGTGCTGGAATCTTTGAGACAGTCAATGTTGCTAGACTTGGATCTCTTATTGAGAAGCTCGTCCATTGCTTTCTAAGATTCCTTCATATTGCCTTGACAAGCAGCTATCTTGTCAGTGAAATATTGCTTCTTCAGCTGATTATTCATAGAGGTAACTTTATTTCTTACCTCCCTATAAGAATCCATCAGGAGTTGGGACTTGCCTTTTTTGCATTTTTTCTTAGCCTGTCCCTAGTCGGCATTAGATCCTTAAGGTCTCTATTAATCCACGGGCAATATTTCTCCGAAACACGCATTTCGGTTAAAGGTGCATGTTTGCCTATGGTTGAAGAAAATAAATTTGACCAATTGCTTATGATAACATTAATGTCATCACTTTCAGTAGCTATTTGCTCCCACCATATGCCAGAAGCATCGGCCATGAATGCTTCCTCATTGAAGTATTTCATTTTCCTAGTTTTGATCATTTTACGTTCTGTTTCAACTGCCCTGTTAATTTTTCGAATACAGTAGACCATATCATGATCACTCATGGAAATCTCATGCACTCCTGATCGAACAATGTTTTTGGCACACGTAGTGGCAATATGGTCAATAAGTGTTGAAGTTGTTAAAGTAACCCTAGTCGGCTCCTCAATAAGTTGGTTAAAGCTGAACAGCTCATAAACATCTAGCATGTGCTTTGAATCATTATCTATAGGCTGTTCAGGGGGTTTGGGTGTAAGATCACAATTAGTGTCTCCTAAAAGGATTATTTCTTTATTCTCTTTGTCTAAAAAAGAAAGAACCTTTTCCAACTTTATAAAGGATGCAACTGTGTCACTCGGTGGTCTGTACCATGCGAGAATGAGAAGGAACTTGCTTTTTGGTGGTTCCACCTCATGGCAAATGATTTCTAAGTCATCTGCAGGTATGTCTGCCCGAGGTTTATAATTGATAAATTCTCTTATATAAATAGAGACTCCACCACCACCAGATGTCCTACAGTACTGCCTTGAAGTTCGTTGCGGATTCCAGTTACGGATTCGAAATCCGTAACGTATTCGTAACTGGGCTGTCAGTAAGTTGAAATCAGTTCTCAATTTCAATTTCAATTTTTCAGTTCTTGATATGAGACATGTATAAAACGAGAATTATCTACTATTTAGAGGGCCGATAAAGGTTTGTAGTAATAATCAGCTTATTTTTCATGTAATTACCTATCGCTTGATATGATTCTTATTGTTTTAGAAGAGGAAACCATATTTTAAAGTTCGCTGAAAAATTCCTAAGAATTGGCCTAAGAACCCCTTCCAACTGACAAACATGGACGACGATTAATCGCTTAAAATTCGAGTTTTTGGAATATTAATTTCCAATTTGTTTTAAACAGTAGCTTTTAGGTAGTAGTAGCGACTAATTTTGGTTTCAAAAAGATTTTCAGTGAAAATCAAATCTGAAACTGGGGCCTACTACCATCTGAAATTATAAACATGGACGACAATTAATCGCTTAAAATTCGAGTTTTTGGAAAATTGACTTCCAAATTGTTTTAAACAGTAGCTTTCAGGGAAGAAATACAATGTGAATTATCAGTAGCTGAGAAAAACCATCCAAGATGTTTAGCAAATGTTTTGCTATTATCTACATGTTTTTCCTATGCTTCCAATTTTTCGTGCTACATTCGGTCATATCTTTGTGTGTGAGTGCGGGTTACATGCCTTGCTACAGCATTTTTTGCTTTTTTGGCTACCTCCAACGCATGCTTTTGAAGAATTTAATTTGAGATACATTTCTAGTTTAGCTAACAGATGTAGCAAGTAGTTTTTCGAAGGACTGGGACCAAGTACCCTATGCAAAATCAGTACATTGGGGCAATATTTGGGCTGGCTCAGAACTCCACCCTTTTCAGCGTATCAAACTGGCTAAGTATGCCAATTTTCATCTTTGTACACAGTTTTTGGCCCATATTCCACTCACTACTAATCTCTCATTGATAACACACTTTGATTTATCCTGATTATTACTTATTTTTTGTTTATAATTTCTTACAATTATAATCAACTATATCACCAGTCAGTTCAAAACCTCTAAACAAGTAGCACATCTCTTGTCACGCTCCTAATACTCCTCGAGATGATAGGAATCTAAAGTATAAGCTACCCAGGGGGATACATAGTGACAGGCCCTTCATATAGGTGGGTTTTATGTACGTGGGTTTTCGCCGAAATATCTCTAAACATTGGTACGGTTTATTTGTCAAATCCCATATAAATGGGTATTCAATCTAATAAGTAGCTTTTGCTTTTCATAAGGATGGGTCAATATGCTAGCCTTACATAACAGTGAAATATCAACGTAAATTGGGGTATCTCTGCTCCATTTCATTTATTATGTCGGCTTCGGCTGTCATCTCCAAAATATTGTTCTATAAGTTGGTATGTTTACGAAATCTCAGTGGCTCATCCCACCCAACGATGTAACAGGTCGTCATAATCATGAAAATGTATGCTAATTATGTAATGTCTGTAATGTATGTTTTTCGTGCTTACAATGTTCATTATTGGTCAGTTTCTTAACTCTAAAATGCTTCTAACAGATTCATGATTACCATTTTTAAAAAGATAAATTACTAATTTTGAAACTTCTTTGAAACTTTGAATTATTAATGAAAAAAGTAATCGTACGTTTACGTTCTACATCTACATGTTGAGAAGATACTTGGGGCGTATAAGAGTACTAAAAAGGGGGGTAGGTGGGAATGGGGCAATTTTCAAGGAATCCACCAAATTTGCGGCCTGCTAGCTGCTATAGGGATTCAAATTCATGCACTTCGGGCCAGAAAATGTTACACATCAAAAAACTACTTTGGCTCTCATAGCCTCTTTGAGACTAAAATTTAAAGAAGAGACATATAATGATGATATGGGGGCACTTATAGATATGAAAGGGGCATAGCTAATTTTTGGCAAGAGAAACTTGTCCCCTCCTCGGGGTCCAACAACACTTTCAAGGCTGATCGGCAAAACTGCTAAGGGCTCCATAAAACAAAAGTAATGTCAAACAAATTATTGTAGTCCATCGTCCTTGGAAAAGCTTTACCGAAAGAATCGATGCAGTACTGCTGGGAAGTGGGGAATGCATCTGTAGTTATTAAACTTCTCAACGGTATCTGGTGCACGAAACGCTTGCTACTAAAACGGTTTCACTTGTACTAATTATTTTGTCTTTTTCTTTTTAACCAATACGCATTACTTTTACTTGTAATGCAGGTATTACACAACATCAACAAAATAAAATAACAAAATTTTTGGTATGAAATTTCAATCGTTGAGTAGATTCCTGTATTCATCACCACTTGAGGAGTCACTGTTGTTCATTAAAACAGAATCAATTGATCTTGAAGAAGCAGGAAAAGATATGAAGATAATGATTGGCTTAGTGGTGAGACGGTGGCCTGTCCACAACACCCTCCACGCAAGGTTGATCGTCCTGGTTAATAGGGACAGGATCACTTGATCTCGATGAAGCAAGTATGGGAGATGAAGATAATGATTGGCTCAGTGGTGGAGACGGAGAGCTGTCCACAACACCCTCCACGCAAGGTTGATCGTCCTGGTTAATAGAGACAGGATCACTTGATCTCGATGAAGTAGGCAAAGGAGACGAAGATAATGATTGGCTCAGTGGTGGAGACGGAGAGCTGTCGACGACACCCTCCACGCAAGGTTGCTCGTCTTGGTTAATAGGGACAGGATCACTTGATCTCGATGAAGCAGGCAAGGGAGACGAAGATAATGATTGGCTCAGTGGTGGAGACGGAGAGCTGTCCACAACACCCTCCACGCAAGGTTGATCGTCTTGGTTAATAGGGACAGGATCACTTGATCTCGATGAAGCATGCAAGAGAGACGAAGATAATGATTGGCTCAGTGGTGGAGACGGAGAGCTGTCCACAACACCCTCCACGCAAGGTTGATCGTCCTGGTTAATAGGGACAGGATCACTTGATCTCGATGAAGCAGGCAAGGGAGACGAAGATAATGATTGGCTCAGTGGTGGAGACGGAGAGCTGTCCACGACACCCTCCACGCAAGGTTGCTCGTCTTGGTCAATAGGGACAGGATCACTTGATCTCGATGAAGCAGGCAATGGAGACGAAGATAATGATTGGCTCAGTGGTGGAGACGAAGAGCTGTCCACAACACCCTCCACGCAAGGTTGATCGTCCTGGTTAATAGGGACAGGATCACTTGATCTCGATGAAGCAGGCAAGGGAGACGAAGAAAATGATTGGCTCAGTGGTGGAGACGGAGAGCTGTCCACAACACCCTCCACGCAAGGTCGCTCGTCTTGGTTAATAGGGACAGGATCACTTGATCTCGATGAAGCAGGCAAGAGAGACGAAGATAATGATTGGCTCAGTGGTGGAGACGGAGAGCTGTCCACGACACCCTCCACGCAAGGTTGCTCGTCTTGGTCAATAGGGACAGGATCACTTGATCTCGATGAAGCAGGCAATGGAGACGAAGATAATGATTGGCTCAGTGGTGGAGACGGAGGGCTGTCCACGACACCCTCCACGCAAGGTTGATCGTCCTGGTTAATAGGGACAGGATCACTTGATCTCGATGAAGCAGGCAAGAGAGACGAAGATAATGATTGGCTCAGTGGTGGAGACGGAGAGCTGTCCACAACACCCTCCACGCAAGGTTGATCGTCCTGGTTAATAGGGACAGGATCACTTGATCTCGATGAAGCAGGTAAGAGAGACGAAGATAATGATTGGCTCAGTGGTGGAGACGGAGGGCTGTCCACGACACCCTCCACGCAAGGTTGATCGTCCTGGTTAATAGGGACAGGATCACTTGATCTCGATGAAGCAGGCAAGGGAGACGAAGATAATGATTGGCTCAGTGGTGGAGACGGAGAGCTGTCCACAACACCCTCCACGCAAGGTTGCTCGTCTTGGTTAATAGGGACAGGATCACTTGATCTCGATGAAGCAGGCAAGAGAGACGAAGATAATGATTGGCTCAGTGGTGGAGACGGAGAGCTGTCCACGACACCCTCCACGCAAGGTTGATCGTCTTGGTTAATAGGGACAGGATCACTTGATCTCGATGAAGCAGGCAATGGAGACGAAGATAATGATTGGCTCAGTGGTGGAGACGGAGGGCTGTCGACGACACCCTCCACGCAAGGTTGATCGTCCTGGTTAATAGGGACAGGATCACTTGATCTCGATGAAGCAGGTAAGGAAGACGAAGATAATGATTGGCTCAGTGGTGGAGACGGAGAGCTGTCCACAACACCCTCCACGCAAGGTTGATCGTCCTGGTTAATAGGGATAGGATCACTTGATCTCGATGAAGCAGGCAAGAGAGATAAAGGTAATGATTGGCTCAGTGGTTGAGATGGTTCATCTTCTTTCTTTAGTATCCGCATCACAAGGCCTGTCACCAGTAGAAGTACAACGTTAATATTCATGAAAATGATCAGGTAAACCAAAAATAGATTATTTTCATTACTGCGAGCAAACTGAACGTAGTTAAACGAAATCAGTATTGTCACCAACACTGCGATTTCCGATATATTTTCGATTCCATAGCGTTTGATAAATTTGATCTGGTTACTGATGTTTACATCTGGTCGTTTGGTAACTGCAAAGGGCATCGCGTGAACCTCAGCTGCAAGGCACAAGATCAATCCACTGCTTAATGTGGTCGTGAGGGCAAGCACGTACTCTTCAGAGAACGACACAACGATTGCCACAAAGAAACGTCGGAGCATCATTAGTACCTCCATAAACAAGCGGTATCTAGCTTTATAAACAACAAACAATGAACCAAGCCAAATTTTTGTCCCCTCGTTTTCCTGTCGAACTTGATCCCTTTTCCAGAACAGCAAACCCAAGAATAAGATTGGTACACCGAAACCGTACACTGCAAAAGCGATAGTTGCTGTGGTGAGCAAGGCGTTGTACTCGGAACCAGCACAATCAATCCACGCATAATTAGCCATGAATGTTGCGTCACCGACTCGTTTACAAGATAATAAAGCTGACAGTGAGGCTCTCACTGAAGAGAAATAGGTCCAATTCAAAAATATGATGCAGAAACTGCCGCATTGGTATTTGCCCTTTTTTGCCGCTTGTCCGTTTTCGCGTCCTTTAATGACGTACCATATGGCATATACGACCCACACAGCCACTGTGAAGCAGATGGGAAGGAGCATGATAAATAGTAAGTTGCCTAAAGGGGTGAAAAGTTTGGGCCAAACGCAGCTCAGTACTGGAAAACGCAGGTTAAAAACGTTTCCTATGACATTCTGGTATTGATAAACACCATCAGGCCAGATGCGTGTCACTGATACCAAAGCATCAGTAATTTGCACGTAAAACACGGTTATCTTGATTAATCCTTTGCAATTCTTTCCCAGACCCCCAATGATCAGCAGCAGCAATAGAATGTTTAGCTGCGCAAGCCAACTTGGAAGGAAACCAAATACGGCAAGGACGAACAGAGCTATTGCTTGTAATATGTTCATCACCACTAAGAGTTTCCTCCGATTTTTAACAAAGAGGGCGATGCTTACGCCACAGAAACATATCATGAACAGTCCGAAAATTACAGTTAAAATCAGACTCACCTCTTTCAGTTGTTCTGAACATTCTAAACACTGCAGTCCATCTTTGTAATACCCGTGTTGGCATTTGCTGCATTTTCGATTACTTGCACCCTTTTTGCATATTTTGTCCAGGTTTTCACACGTTGTTAATTGTTGGCCATCTTGACGCGTAAGGGTGCATCTCACTTTTCCTGATGGGTTACATATTTCAAACCCAGGGCGTGTCCATGGACATCTAAGAATAGTTAGCAAGCGTCCTGATACTCGCCAAGGCCAATATCCTTTCTTCAGAAACATGAAAGACGAGATAGTGTTGTTAGTGTGGTTCCGGCTTACAGTTAGTGCCGATGAATCATTAAGCAGGCTAATAGGCACCCTTTCCCCCCCTGGGCACCTGGCACCAGTTAAACATTCCTCACAGTAACCCCCTTGCCCGAAGTAATTTCGGTCACAATAACAGTGCCTGCGGTCGTAGTAAGAAGAGTCCATTCTGAGCAGGCCATTGTTTTGAAGCAGCCGAATCTCTGGGCATGTAAAGTTATCTCTCAAATGCTCTCGTTTCATCACTGAGTAATCAGCCAGCACGTAGGACTGATCAATGTCACCATGCATCAAGTCGTTGCCTCTGATGTCGATTTCTTGGATCATGGCAAGTTTGTTGAGGTTTTTAACCGGCAGTGAGCCTCCAAGCCGTGTGTCCGACAAATTTAAGTATATTAATAGCTCCAGACTGGTTATTGAGTCTGGTATCGTCCCGGTCAAAAGTCGGTTCCCTCCTAAATTCAAGAATGTCAACTTGCTGAACGAACTGTTCATGTTGTCGAGTTGCCCAGAAATATTACAATTTTGAACATTGAGTTGAATTAACGAGTTACTACTTGGCTTCAGCAGAGCCACCAAGTCGTAAATGGAGCAGGATAGATCGGAGTTAATGGCAACGAACGAGTTCAAGTGGGTGCTGTTGATCACCAGCCCCCTTTCGAACCCCTGAATTGATGTTTCTGAGAATGCTAAGATCTCTAGGGATATCAGATTAGAAAAGGAGAGGGGGAGGTTTCCAAAAAGCCCCTTGTTATTTGAAAGGTGAAGTGATCGCAATGACTTGAGATTTCCCATCGACGAAGGGATCCTTCCAGAAAGTCTGTTTCCTTGCAAATTGAGCTCAACAAGCTCTGGAAGCCACTCCCCGAAGTCTTCAGGTATCCTTCCTTGCAAATTGTTAGACATTAATTGCAGCAATGTCAGCTTCGATAGTGCTTTTAGAAAACTGAGATCTCCTTGGAGGCCGAGAACGTTCAAGTCCAGGAACCAAAGATCGGTTAAATTCCCAACTGATGCCGGTAACAAACCCTGGATTCCTGTTTCACCAATGCTCAGCACTTGTAGATCTCGCAAAAGACCGATATCCGGTGGGATCTCTCCTTTCACTCGTGGGTTACCGGATAGTTGAATTTTACCCAAATGCGGTTTATCTTTCGCAATGGTCCAGGGGATCATGCCCGTCAATTGGTTGTATGCGAAATCAAACCGAATGAAAAACGGCTTGAATGTTGCAAGCAGTTTAGCAATGTTATCAAGCAATCCACTTCCCTTAAAACTCACCCCCAGCAAAAACGGTAAGTTTCCCAAGGTCGCCCCAACATACCCTCTCATGCCATTGTTTTCTTGAAGCTTGATGGCTACTACATGCAAGGTTCTCCTGTAGCAGAGAATACCCTCCCAGTCGCAGTAAAACTTGGTTCGGTCCCCCCAGTGCTTTTGTTTCGCCCAGCTCTTTCCGTTGGTCGATTGGTAGAATCCAGTTAGATCGGTGTAGTGTTGGTTTTGGCATACGATATCGCATGCTGAGGCGTTTTTCAACAGCTCTGGTATTCGCAAACCATAGAGAACCGGCACGGTTAGACTAAAGTAGTCTCCTGTAAGAAAGAATGAACTAAAACTCATGGAGGGCCTAATGTAATATACACTGTTTTTCATAACAACAAATTTATGAGAACACGAGCCTCAGCTTTTGCCAACATCTACAAACAAGCTATGCACAAACCGAGGCTGACCGTTTTTAGTTCAATATAAGAAAATTAAGAAATAACCACGAGACTGAGAAATAATAGAAAAACTAGTAAGTCAGATGGTCAGGACAAATAAAAACTGATAGGAAAAGCATGCTTCCAAATCATTATAAAAGTAGAACAAATAAATAACCTTTTTTCAGATTGAAAAAGAGAAATATTCAAACTGGTAAATGTATATTTCCCATGTTTCTGTCTGGAATTCCATACGTGATAAAATTGTACTGTTGTAACATACATAATGATCGCCTATGCAATAACCCTGCTGTGGCTGCAACAAAAATGTTACTTAATCTTTCTGCTACATATATAACAACATAATGCTTAAGACAATAACCCTTCTGTAAACTGTAACAAAAATATTACTTAACCCCGCTGAACAAACGTGCAACAATAAAAGAGCTGCAATAAAAAACCTGGTATAAAGCAGGACAGAAAAGCTTTTTTCTTTTAACTCAGTAGTAACATTCTACGAGATATACTGACAAGGATCATATGGAGAAAAAAAACCCTTACTGTAGTTTGCTCTCCTATGTATAATCTACACTCTTTTTTTTATAAGAATACTTAATTTTTTTCTGAGCCTCGATATTCTTAATTTTTTGCCATTTTGAGCCTCGGAATATTCTTAAATTATTCTTACGGCAGAAAACACGGATATGGCAATAAATTGTTATCATTGTCATAAATGCCAAAAAACGCATACCCACAGTATTACAAATATGGAGGCTAAAGTAATAGAACAATATCCTTATTTCCTATAAAACAGAGCTCATCAACACTTGCTAAAATTTTTTTCCATGAGATCTGAGCCTCGCAATATTCTTAAAATATTCTTAAATTTCACCGATTTTGAGGCTCATTATTCTTATAAAATTTATTCTTATAAAGAAAAAAGAGTGTAATGTTTTGGAGTCTAGTTGCCACATCCAAGGCAAGAAAAGAAGGCAGGGGAGGGTGGCCGTCCCTTTAAAATCCGAATATTCTTAAAAATAATGTCCTAAGAAAGATATTATAAAATCAAATGCTAACTTGTTAGGTATATAAATGGCTAAATTGTCAAGAACCGTACTATATTCAAAATATGACAACTAATTCTAAGACTGGGCAATTTTAATGAAAATCTGAAGGTAATGGTATGGTTGTGTAAAACAACACTAAAAACAAACAAAAATGGAGATGATGACCCGGGTAAATGAGTGAGTTTGATTGCAGACTCAAAATTAAGGATTGAGTTATTCCGAATTCAATGATCCTTAGTTACTAGTTAGTAGTTACTGATCCAAAAGAAGGTTTGCCCACAAAAAGCGTTATTCAGAGGCGACAGGAAGGAACACAATTTGAATGCCTGCTGAGGGCAAAAACAAACAAATCCCCCAAGGTGATAAGGCAATTGGAGACATCAATCTTAATCAACAACAACAAACACCGAAAACACGCATGATCGCATGATGAACACAATAGTAAACAAGGTATCCAAATCTAAATAACAAGCCAATAAGAATCCCGCTGTACTGCCAAGCAAGGGCAATCTTATTTTTCTGTTGTGAGAATATAGCGCTGCTCTCAAGATCAAGTCTATCTTTCAATAATTCCCTTACTTTAGCTTCGAACTGAGTATTACTATGCAAACGAGAACAAGGTAACCAACAAAGCGATTTAACATTAGAATATTTAAATCTAAAAACAACAAAACGCATTGACAACATTCAAGCAGCCCACAGCGCCCACGTGCGTTTGCAACCAATTTCCGGTTCACCAAGGAGCAGCTTGCTGGGAAGCATCCCTAGAGGTGGACATTCGTGGAATCAGATAAGGCTTCCCCATCACAAATTCTACGGCATTTGTGGAATAGGATAGGATTGGGCTCCCCCTATCACAAATTCTACGATTCGTAAGAAAAGCCTCCAAGTAAAACAAGTACGAAAGTTCAGGCCGAGTTAACAAAGAGTTACCAAGATAGAAAAAGAAATAATGGAATGGTCTCACCGGGCTTTAATGTAAGCAGGTACTCTTCTTGATCGGCATGCCACCACAGACAACAGCAGCGAGCAAAGCGCACGAGAATCCAGTCAGAATCCACTCAATCTTTCTTCCACGTAGATCAGTGACAATACCCGTGAGCCAGAAAATCCGAGATTACCAAACCACAACAACAAAGTTTCTTAAATTGCAACAAATCATAACAGCCAGTAATCCAAATAAACGTGAACACAGGTCACAGGTTCAGAATTGTTCGAAAGAACAGCGAGACTTGGTTCTATGCTTGGTCAGTGAAGAACTCAATTGCTGATCAAAACAGCATGCCATAGAATCAATGCTGCAGCACATGGAACAAATTAACACCTCCCATATAAGGTAGTCGCGATAAAACTCGGGGAAATAACTGAGGTGTAAACAAGTGTCCCAGGGAAAAACCCAGGCAGCAACAACAACCTTGTAGATGATCTGTGGGAAAAACTAAACACTAAGACCCTAGACTTACGGGGATAACTGAAATTAAATCTGCATATAATTTACATTTAATCACATCAAATTGGACACATGGCTCGATAGCTTGCCCAAAGTTTTTTCCATGTTTCCATCAGCTTAGAATTTTTAATTACTTCCTTCACTGTATTCATTGTATTTAGAACATTGCATTTCTTAGTAACCAAAATTAATTATTATATTTTAAACTTTCAAATTATTGCATATTAACCAGTATATTGTAATTAACTAATTTTATGTTGAATGAATATTTTGAGTTTGAGTTTTGAGTTTGAAAAAGTCACGGCAAAATGTTCAAGACACAACGGCAGAAGTTGGGAAAGTCTCGACGGAAGTTTCGAATATGCGGCAAAAGTTTGAAAGGTCACGGCGGAAGTGAAGTTTAACATAAGCTAGTTCAACGAAATGTTACCATTTCACCCGGCAACAGACACTCAGTACCCCGTTTTTTATAAGTAGGAATCTAATCTACAAGGAGCCGGAGACATGGATATTGAAAGAATATTCTTATCTAAATCAAAATTCGTGAGAGACAACATCTTAAAAAATCAACTACACTCTTTTTTTTTATAAGAATATCTAATTTTTTTCTGAGCCTCATTATTCTTAATTTTTTGCTATTTTGAGCCTCGGAATATTCTTAGATTATTCTTACGGCACAAAACACGGATATAGCAATAAATTGTTATTAATGTCACAAATGCTCAGAGCTCATCGACACTTGCGTTAAAATTTAGGTGAGTGTATTTAAACCATTCCCGGTAAAAAAGCACACCAATTCAGAAGTAAAGAAACACTCGCTAAAATTTTTTTCCATAATATCCGAGCCTCGCAATATTCTTATAATATTCTTAAATTTCACCGATTTTTAGGCTCATTATTCTTATAAAATTTATTCTTAAAAAAAAAAAAAAAAAAAATGTGCCAAAACATATATTTTTTATGAAATAAACTCGATACTATTTAGATATTCATACACTCGTTTTTTATAGTGAAACTTTTTTCATAATTCAAAGTTTCTAGATTCTATTACCCTCTAATCGTTTTGATAATTCTTCCAAAAAGTAATGTCATTGCACTGCATAATCATTGAAAATATAGTTTTTTACAAGCTACTTATTTACGAAAAATCAGGAAAATGTTCTCGCCCTCAATAATACAACAAAAATGTCCCTCTTTCCTTTGTTTGATATGATCTGATCAGCTTGTGCGCTATGCCACACAATTTTTTTATAAATAACCTTTTATAAGGAACCTACATGTAGAAGGTCGAAAAACTTAAGGAACTTCTACTACACTCTTTTTTTTATAAGAACAATTTAATAAGAACACGAGCCTCAGATTTTGCCTTAAAGGGGTCTGTGCACCCAGCAGCCTTTGTGCGCATTCTCATCACTGGTCGGACATTTTCATGGGCCCACGAAAATGGTGGCGAAGTTTTACTGTTAGTTTTTGAATGAGTTTTTGAACGCTTTTGAACGAGTTTATTAGCGTCTACCTCTGCTTGGCTTCATCTTGACAAATTTTAAAACAAAAACGCCAATAAACTCGTTGAAAAGCGTTCAAAAACTCATTCAAAAAACTAAGCTAAGAACAAACTTATGCTGACCGTCGTAATTTACGTGACATATTTGGTGGAAATAAAATAGAAAACCGTAAAAAAGTATCTAAATCTAAAAGTCATAAAGTTAAATACTGTAGACCTAAGTCTCCTGAAGAAGACTTGATGTCGAAACGCGTCGAGTGTAATTAAAAAGTATTTAAAAGTTATTCCATTTCATCTTTCTCTTCGTTCTCATCTATATTATCAAGATAAAATAAGAGTTCTCTTATTTTATCTTGATATTATATTACATTATATTATGTTATATGTATACAAACTGGTATTTAACTTCACTTCTACCGTCACTTTTTGAATTTCCGCCGCGACTTTCCCAACTTTTGCCGTGTTTTTTTGAAACTTTTGCTGATTTTTTTTAACTCTTGCCATGGGTTTTAGAAACTGTTGCCCAGAGTTAGGGAAAAATTGCTGTTGAATTCATGAACTTTTGTTGAGCCTGTCTTCAGAGCAACACTCTTTTTTTATAAGAATAAATTCTATAAGAATAATGAGGCTTAAAATCGGTGAAATTTAAGAATATTTTGAGAATACAGCGAGGCTCAGATCTTATGGGAAAAATTTTAGCAAGTGTTTTTTTAACTATGAGGTGGTGTGCTTTTTACAGGAAATACTTTAAACACACTCACCCAAATCTGGATGCAAGTGTCTATGTGCTCTGTTTTACAGGAAATAAGGATACACGTTTTTTTATACAAATAACCTTTTATAAGGAACCTACAGTCGAAGGTCGAAAAACTTAAGGAATTTTTACTATTAAAAGTTAAATCACTAAGGAACTTTATGATTTTGCATATATTCATTTGATGTAGATATGCAACTTCTCTAATGACTATGTAACTAACTTTTACGTTTTATAGGCCTAGCCTAACCTTCTTTGTACTATAATATGTTTCATGTTTCCTTATCACGAGTTTATTGCAAAATGTTGAATTTTAATGCTTTTCTTGTGTCGATACTTATCCCGAAGGGCGGTTTTAGACACTGCGGGGCCCGGAGCCAAAGACCCCTAGAGGCCCTTGATGTGACCATATTTGACGTTATCTATACTGTATTTTGGATTTTTTTCTCTTTTGCGGGGCCCTTTTTGGTCAAAAAAAGCGCGAGGCCTGGGGCCATGGCCCCCTTGGCCCCCACCTAAAACCGCCACTGCTTATCCCTATCTACTAAGTAAACACTTAGAATTAAGGAACTACTAAGGAACTTTTAGAACTATAAAGTGGTCAAAAGAGGTCTCAAAATAAGGAACTTAAAGAACTAGGCCCTCAGCTAGGTTCTTTATAAAAAAGCGTCTATGTTACTGATTGAAGAATTTTCTGCCTTTTAGGCATTTATGACCATAACATATATCCGTGTTTTCTGCCGTAGGAATATTCTAAGAATATTCCAAGGTTCAAAATGGCAAAAAATTAAGAATTATTGAGGCTCAGAAAAAAATTAAGTATTCTTATAAAAAAAAGAGTTGTTGTGTGTGGTTTCAATTTTAAAGTTTGTGCTTCAGATCTGAAAAAAATTTTCTTAGCGATTTAAAATCAAAGAAGAGGAAAACATTTTCAATTAGCTGTTTTAAAAAGTGATTTGCCGTGACCCATATGGGCCACCGTAGTTACCTTTTAAAAAATAATTATTTTTCTTTCTCTTCGATGTATGTTACACGCATTTTTTTATAAGCAATTGCTTTATAAGCAAGTCAGTACTCGATAAGACAAAAAAATAAGCAATTCCAGTACTGGATTGAAGAATGCTAAGCAATTTAAAAAGTTTAGTTCTGATCCAAATGGCAATGAAAATCGTGAAGCAGCTACACGCTTTTTATCTTATAAGGAACCTACCTCTAGGCCTAGTACTAAAAGTTCCTTAAATTTTCTAACGCTCTCTATTGTTACAGGAAACAATAGAACAAAAGAATCCATTGTATTTCACAAGAAATTCCAGTTCTAGGTTCCTTATAAACAGTTCCTTATAAGAAAAAAAGCGTGTACAGGGAAGTAGGTTATAGTGGATATTAGTAACCCGGGTACACTTTTGTATGCAAGATACCATCGACATTCGTTGTACAACAGCTTGTGAGATAGTACCCTAAGAAACAATTTTTAAGTAAAAAAAGCTAAGCAATTGCTAAGCAATTTTGAGTAATCAAATGTGCCATATTGATAAGCAATTTCCAGTACTGAGCTCAAGCTGAAATTGCTTATAAAAAAATTCGTGTAGTCTAGTTTGTTTTGTTTGCTGCCATGCTTGTAAAAAGTTGTGCATTTATGGCAATTATAATGATAATAACAACACTAAAAGTTTAACGGAAGGAAAAATGGCTTAGTCGACAGGCTGCTAAAATAACTTACCCGTTTCTGTGCAATTCCAATAAAACCCGTCAACGTTTCCTTCTGCAAGTAACAAAAATGAGAACATAATTCTGATCAGACTCAGTTTTGATTTCATTCTTGCTGTGGATGAGTACTTTTCGTTGCGTAAAAGCTGCAAAAATGGTTACAAACTAGAAATGTTTATTGACGAAACTCGAGTAAACGACGATATCGAAAGTGAAATGGGGTTTTTCAGTTTAATATTTATTCGTTACTTTGTTCTTAGAAGCCATGTCAATCAAAACAATAGAAAGATGTCATAAAGGTTGCATAATTTTGCATAAATCAAAGGGAAGTAATTAGAGCTGAAGGCCAGCACAACTAGACGTTGCAGATAGGCCTTGCTAAGTTGACCAGGCGTAAATCTAGCAGGTCCAAAAAGGACTTAAAATTCCCAGGGCCGTTGAGAGCCAGCTCTAAGAAGGAGATTTCTTTGTCCAGTAGTAGCAAAATAAGATGAAAAATTAAAAGAAAATTGAAAAAAACAAATTGAAGTTTAGTTTTAACGCGCGAAAAAATTAGCTGACCAAATTCCCTAGACTTACTAGTAGTAGTCTTTTATACAGAAAACAACAAGTAAACCTTGGAAATCTTTCTATCGACAATTCAGATTAGAAAGTTTCCTAAATGAATAATACCAGTATTCAAGTTCTTCAATCTTTTATCGAGAAAGAAAAAACCACTCCAACTCCAACTAACTGCTGCGTTGAATAAGTTTATCCTTGCGGCGAAGGAATCATTAAAAAGCTAGAAGAGAAACAACGCGACGCAAAAAAACAGACAAATATGTTCGATTAAATAATTGTTACTAATATTTCGCACTGCTAACCAAGGCTTCTGCCTATTTCGAATCGAAAAATGGATTTTATAACATATTTCATAAAAATTGGTTTAAAAAAATCAGAAAATGTTATCCCATAAAGGCACCAGCCGGATGCGAACCGTGGATCTCCTGTTAGCAAGACAGGCACTTCAACCGCTATGCCATGGCGCCGACAATTCTCCACTGAAAGATTAGGATACATTGATATGCATCACTGTTGAGACGCGGTCGAGACGTGATTGCTGTGCTGAATTTAAATTTAAACTTTTCATGAGATTTCTTACTTACCAAAGTAAAGAATTCATCAAAATAACCTGATTTTCGCGAAGAGATGCTGGCCACAGAAGGGGATAGTGAAGGAACAACAGAAACAGTTTCAGTGGATAAAAAGTCTGACAATGATAAAAAATTACCTCAGTAAAGAACAATCCTAAAGAATACTGGAGATTACTAGATTCTCTCAGGAAAAACAACACAGAAAATAATGACTACGTAGGAGCAATAGATAGTGATAGGTGGGTAAACATGTTTAAATCTCTTCTTCAATCAGGGCGTGAAACGGACAATAAAAGGAACACTCCAATATCATCAAATGATGAAAATATTCATCCAATAATGACAAATGAAATCAGCTTGACAGAATTAACAAATGCAAAGAAAAAACTAAAACATAATAAATCTGCAGGATTAGATCAAATCTTAAATGAAATGATAGTATGTTGTGTAGAAGTGTATCCTAACATCTTTTTAAAATTATTTAACAACTTACTACATTATGGAGTTTTCCCAGAAACTTGGTCACAGAGCATGATCGTTCCTTTACATAAGAAAGGTGACAAAATGTTAGAGACAAACTATAGGGGAATAGCATTGCTGTCATGTATGGGGAAATTTTTTAACGTTATTATAAATGAAAGAATAACCATTTTTGCTATATCAAATGGATTGATAAAACAGGAACAATTTGGTTTCATTAAAGGTAATAGAACCTCTGATTGCTTAATGATATTACATTCCTTGACAGATTACTTTATGAATAAAAGAAAAACCAAACTTTATGCTGCCTTTATTGACTTTCAAAAAGCATATGATAAGGTACCCCGTGATATATTACTAAATAAGTTATACTCTGTTGGAATAAAGGGAAATGTTTTTGATGTTGTTAAAAACATGTATGAAAATGAAAAAACTTCTATTAGAATAGGAAATAAACGCACAGACTTTTTCGATGTAAACATTGGAGTTAAACAAGGGTGCATCCTCAGCCCAACTTTATTTAACATTTTTTCGAGTGACCTTCCTCACACTTTCAACCAAGAAAAATCCAAACCAGCAAAGTTAGGAAATTTGAAGATAGGATCACTTTTTTGGGCGGATGATATTGTTATTCTATCAGAAACTAAAACTGGTTTACAAAATTCGCTGGATGAATTAGAACAATATTGTTCAAAAAATGAAATGAAAGTGAACGTTGAAAAAACCAAATGTATGATATTTAATAAAGGCGGAAGAACTATAAAAAGTATTAAATTCTTTTATGATAAAAAGGAAATAGAAACAGTGAGTTGTTTTAGCTATCTTGGATTCATGCTAACACCATCTTTCAGTATTAAAAAACTTCTTGATGATTTATATAAACGTGGTCTAAAAGCATATTTTAAGTTGAGGAACTGTTTGGGGAAAACCTTCAGGAGTCACATAACATTAGCTATAGATCTGTTTGATGCGCTGGTAAAGCCTATACTTACATATGGTATAGACTTCTGGGGTTGTTTAAAACAGGCATTCAGTGACATGAATCCAATAGAAAAATTGAACATAAAGCTATGTAAACACATCTTAGGAGTAACAAAATCCACATCCAATGTTGGGTGCCGGTGTGAATTAGGTCGTAATCAATTGTATATACCAAATTTTAAAAGAAATATAAAAAACTGGATGCGAATATTACACGACCCTATTAATGACACATTCTCGAAATGGCATATAAAGAAAATATGACTCAAGGACTTACGTGGACCAAGAATTTACAAAACATACTCATGACTCATGGACTAGGAGACATTTGGGAATATACACACTTGAACAAACTTGATCATCTATCTTGTACACACACTGTTAATAAAATATTCCAACGTGTAGTTGACATAAGTGTGCAAAACACACTAACAACGTTACAAAAACAACCAAAAATGTGAACATATTGCTTATTTAAGAAGGATGTTAAACTAGAAAGATACCTCACAGAGATAAATAGCTCTAACACACGAAAATTTTTAAGCAAATTTCGACTTTCTGACCACAAACTAGAGATAGAAACTGGAAGATATCATAGACCAAAGAAAACACCTGAACAACGCTGCCAAAACTGTGGGACAATAGAGGACGAGATACACTGTCTCATCACCTGTAAGATTAATTCATCAGAACGAGAACAAACCTTTGCCAGAATATCAATCCAAGATAAGACTTTTTACCATCTTGATGAAGTAACCAAGTTTACTTACTTGTTACAAAACGACAATCTATGCGATCAAAACATATATTCATTCATCGTCAAATGTTTAGAAAATAGTTATGCAGCAAAACTATGAAAAATCACCCTTATTATTATTAACGTTTTTTTTTTCTATCCTTATACTTTGAAACATCTCTGTTCTTTAAATTTTTGAAATCTTGTTCTGTTCTTAGTTATATTGTTAATTGCTGTTGTTGTATCTTGTAGTTCTATCATTAGCTATAAAGATACAATCTACATTGTAATTAGGCTGTTGATGGAATAAAAAGAATTAAAAAAAAATAAATTCAAAATTCATATGAACCCCAATCGAGACTCTAATCATAACCCTAACCCCATTTTTTTAACGTACAGTTTTACACAATATGTGCAGTTCTAAACCCTTCTAAACCTTTGTTGTGCAGTTCTAAAGAAAATATTGTGCAGTTCTAAATATCTAAGGAATGAGAAATTATAAAAAGAGTATTGAATTAATGAAAATAACTTCAAATAGGCCATTTTGCAGCAATCTAGTACAATTCAAGATCAATTCAATTTCAATTCAATTTATATAAAAATAACTTGCTACACTTTTACAAGGAGCGTCGTTATCAATACTAACAGCAAAAAGGAAGAAATAAAACTAAACTACGATATACTAAATAGCATAAAAGTAAAAGCATAAAAATTAGAAAGTTTGTTGCCCTCCGGCAAACATGTTGCTGCCCCAAATTGGCATTTGGTTAGGTTTAGGAAAATGTTTGTACGTATTGCTGAGTTAAATCTTGAACAAGTTTACCTTAGGTTGGTCATATCAATATATTTATTTTTGATGTTTTAAGAAGGAAACTCAAAAATGAAGCTTTAAATTTCAAATTGGTGGTAGCCCCTTTCAAGGTAGAAGGGCCTTTCAAGAAGAACACAGTAGGTAATTATATGTATAGATCTTCTTTTCAAAAACCTTCCAGACAAGAAAATGTGCAATTCTAAATGTGTCTTTAAAAACCCTGCCTAACCCTACACGTAAACCCTGACCCCGAACCAAACAGAGACCCAACTAGGAATCTTAGAAGGCAGGGGTTCTAGTGACAAAAAGAACATGAAATTTCTCTTGTTGGGGTCCAGGTGGCGGAGCCCCCTAAAATCTTGAGATTAAACCATTTCTTTAGAATTGCTTCGGATCGTTAGGTTTCTATTTGCAATGGTTAATTAACACGTAATTTTTTATAAGCCACTACTTTATAAGCAAGTCAGTACTGGAACAGACAAAAACTCAAACTATTCTAGAACTTGATGGAGGAATGCTAAGCAATTTGAACATTTTAATTCTGATCAAATTGGCAATGAAAATCGTGCAGCAGCAATAGAGAAGTAGGTTACAGTGGATATTAGTACCTCGGCATACTTTTGTATGCAAGATACCAGCGATATTTGTTGTACAACAAGTTATGGAATAATCTAAGAAAGAAATTGTTAAGTAAGAAAATATAAGCAATTGCAAGGTAATTTTGAGCACTCAAATTTGCCCTCAAGCAAAGCAATTTTTAGTACTGAGCTCGAACTGAAATTGCTTATAAAAAAATGCGTGTACAATGACTTGCCTGAGGAAAATAGGGTGAATTAGCATTTTGCCAAAAGGGGTAGGGGTAGCAACCCCAATCAGATGCGCCCCTGCCAAAACTCTAGGTACTAAACCGTATCTCTATTAAGAGTATTCACTTCACTAACCCTTGAGCAATTCTTTTTATTCTTGGTTGTTTTTGTTCTGTTTTGTTATACGTAGCCTCGTTTGGGTAGGATACTATGACAACTGGTACAAGTTGAAACAAATTTTGTACACAACAGATCAACGCAGAAAGCCGCCATCATCTTACTTTGGAAAGCATTATTTGCAGATATAAATATGGGTTGTGGTTCTTCTAAAAAGAACGTGAAAATTATCATTACCGAGCCATCATTAAAAAGCTCGCAGACGGAGGAAAACTATTCAAGGAAGTTCTTATTAGGCCATCATGCAACACCCCAGGAAAGGGGTACAGCAACAACAAACGGGGGCAAGGATGGCCAGTCTGAGTCACTGAAAAGCTTTACTAGAAGGCACAGGCCTAAAAGCGAGGGTTCTGACTGCGATGATGCCTATACAGAGGAATTTAAAAAGACTAATTCTTCAGAACCGTGTGATGAGAATAACCAGAACCAGATTGACATAAAAAATAATGTAGATTATTATAAAACTAATGATAATCATGTTCATGAAATCTCTAATGTTGATAGAGAAATCGCGACTGGGCAAATAATAAAGACCCCAAGAGAATCAGAGGAAACTTCTCCGCATCCTAAAGAGGAATATTTAGAAAACAGCCAGTCGATTTCATCAGCATTGAATGATAAAACTAAAGAACAAATTGAAAATGACGAGCGATCAACCAAAATCGAATTGACAGATGTAGAGAATGATGGTAGCCAATCCGCAGAGCTCGATAAAGTGAATATCAGTGCTTCAAGGAGCACAGGTCAATCAGAAGCAAATAAATCACAGGGCGGTGATATTACTTCAGGAAATGATTTGCTAACTATTGGTAGCAGTCAGGTTTCAGTCCCACACAGGAAGAATGTTTTGAAGTCAAGCCTTTTCACATCACTTGATGTCTTCAGGGATGTAAACTCAAACTCAAACTCAAAATATTTTTTCAGCAAATTCAGTTAATTACATGGATACGTCATTTAAAGTTGCTACAAGATTAAGTATAGTTAATACATCGATTTTTAATTATAGTGAAAGGAGAATTAGCAACAACTAACATAAAATTAAAACTAAATCAGCTGACGGACACATGGAAAAAACTCAAGATAGAGCTATCAAAGCCATGTGCCCAATTGACGTGGTTTGACATATACTGTAAGATAGTTATACAATTTATTTCGGTTTGAATAACAAGAACAAGAACAATAAGAATCAGTAAAGGCAAAGATAAAAGTAAAATAAAGTAAAAATAAAAAATAAAAATAAAAAATGAAAAATAAAAGATATAAAACAAAATAACTTAATACTTAAAAAGGAAATTAAGAATAAGTACAAATATACGCAAAAATTAGGAATGAAATGGGGTTGATGGGGCAATGGAGTATGTGCTTGTTTTTTATGTAATTCGATTATGTAACAGTCTCTAGAAGGTAATGTTTCATTTTGTTTTTGAAAGATATTTTGTTTTTGGCTTCCTTCAAATCTAATGGCAAAGAATTCCAAAGCTTAATGCCATCAAATGTAAGAAAATTTCTCTTTATATTAGTAGATATTGTTTTCAGAGAGAAACCAAGGCAGGAAGACTGTCTAGTGTTGTGTTGGTGAAGGTTTTTCGTTTTCAGAAATTCACGTCCAAGGGTAGTGTAATTGGTTCCTTTATGCATTTGAAACATGAATTTTGCTGTCTCTAGCTTATGAAGCTTTTCAAAGTTTAAGAGTTTAAGACGCCTAAAGATTGGCTCACTGTGTGCAGTATATGGAGCAAAGTCAGCTACTCTAACAGCTTTACGTAGATTGCATTTTAGGGGCTCTAAGATTGATTTGCTTGCGCATCCCCAGTTGAGTATGCCATAAAGTGCGTGGGATTGAATAAATGAGTTGTATAAGGTTCTTGTAGTACTTTTTGGGACCAAATGTCTTAGTTTATAAAGTAATCCTATACCTTTGGATATCTTAATATTCATCTGTTTAATATGCTGTTTCCAGTTTAATTTTTCGTCTACGATAATTCCCAGATATTTTGTATAATTTTCTTGTTTAAGTTTTTCATTATTTATACTGAGGTTTATATTTTTTACATCTTTTCTTGGACTGACCATAAGAAAGTTGGATTTTGAAACATTTAAAGAGAGCTTGTTGGCTAATAACCATTCAGATACTTTAGTTAGTTGAGAATTAACTTTATGCTCAATAAAATCAAGACTTTTATCAGCGTATAAGATACTGGTGTCATCAGCAAAGAGACGAAAATCTAGATCTTTAGAAGAGTTGTGTATATCATTAATGTAAAGAAGAAATAGTAATGGTCCAAGAACACTTCCTTGTGGAACACCACATTTGATTTTTTGTTCAGTTGATGTTTCACCATTTGCAATTACAACTTGCTTTCGTTCAGTTAAATAAGATTTAAACCATGAGGGAGCTATACGTCTTATTCCATAGTGTTCTAGCTTTTTTAGTAAAATAGTGTGATTAACAGTGTCGAATGCCTTACTGAAATCAAGAAATATACAGCAAGAAAAAAGGCCTTTCTCAATGTTATGAATCAGTTGAGATTGAAGCTCTAAAATAGCTAAAGAAGTCGATTTATTCTCTTGAAAACCATATTGATGTTTATATATTATATCATTTATTCCTAAAAATTTTATTAAACGGGAATTCATCAATTTTTCAAGAATTTTACTAAAAATGGGAAGGATCGAAATAGGGCGATAATTACCACATTCCAATTTTGACTTATTTTTATGAATAGGCGTAATTTTCGCAAACTTTAACTTGTCTGGAAAGACACCCTCCAAAAATGAGGAATTTGCTATCGTAGAGAAAGGTTCAGATATGGTGTGGCGAGCTAATTTAATGAGTCTTGTAGGGACATTATAAGAATCATTTGATTTGCTTTCATCTAAGTTAGCAATTATATCGTTAACCTCCTGTGGCGTCACTGGGTCCAAAAATATGCTATTAAAGTTCGAATTTACCAAATAATCATTGAAGTCTTTTCTTGATGGTTTCATTTTTTCTACTAATTTTTGTGCAACTGACGTGAAATATTGGTTGAATGAATTAGCAACAATTTTGCTATCAGATGTAAATTTTCCATTTATTAACAAACTATGCTTCTGATGATTATTATTACTTTGTGCATTGATTATTTCTTTAATTCCAGACCACAGTTTTTTACTATTGTTTTGAAACTTATCAAAATATGAGGAATAGTAGTTTTTTTTACTCTTTCTTATCAGATGATTAATTAGGTCTCGATAACATTTATATTTTTTATAAATGTTTACATTTTTTGTATTTAAAAATTTCTTATAGTGCTTATTCTTAATGGCAATTGATTTTAAAATTCCTTTAGTGATCCAGGGTTTTAATCTTTGTTTGTAATTTCTCTTTGATACTGGTTTCAAGGGAACATGTAAATTGATATTCTTCAGCAAATCGTTATGAAATGAGTTATATTGCTCATTGGCTCCCTGTGTTGAGTTTACAGATAACTGTAAATTTTGCTTCCTCAAATCACGTATATACAAGTCCGGGTTGAAATTCTTATAATCACGAAAGAATCCTCTGTTTTCCTTTGTTGATTTTAATTTCATGTTCTTACAAAATATAAAGTTAGGCATGTGATCAGATATTTTAGACACAAGATTACCACTGGAGGTTTCATGGTCAATAGAATTCAAAAAAATGTTATCAATGAGTGATGGTTTACTGTGATTCACTATTTTGCTAGGTTGTAGAATATGAGGTTGAAAAAAGCTTGAGAGTAGTAAATTTAAGAAACTTATGTAATGTAGATGCATATGCCCTTGAGGTAAGATGCATGTGCCCTTATGGCTGCATTCTATGACAAAATACATGCTTTCTTATAAGGAACTGTTTATAAGGAACCTATATGTTGGAGGTTGAAAAACTTAAGGACCTTCTAGGACTAAAGGTCAAATCACTAAGGAAATTTATAATTTTGAATATGTCTCTATAGCAAATGCGTTATCGACGCCGCATCACAGTGCTAGATGCACGAACGTACAGAGCAATATAGAATAGAAACAAGAAAGGAGACTGGCTCTCCATTACTTAAAGTTTCATTCTTACGCAATCATCAGACAGACTTTTAGTCTCCTTTCTTGTTTCTATTCTAATTTTGAATTTATTGATCTTTCTGTGATATTAATGATCAGGAAGCCGTTTTATTAACTATTAGTCAAAATCACCATGCCATGCTCACTAGGTGCTCTGCAGACCAACTTGTAAAATGTCCGTTTTATCTCACTTCATACCCCATTTTAATGTTTTTCTTGCGTTGTTCCTTATTCCTTTCCACTAAATTAGCACTTAAAATTAAGGAACTATTAAGTAACTTTTTGAGCAACAAAGTGGTCAAAAGAGGTCTCAAAATAAGCAACTTAAAAACTAGGCCCTGAGCTAGGTTCTTTAAAAAAACGTGTAACCTGTGTTTTACTAGATGAATGATAGAAGCAAATAATTTGACAACGAAAAGTTGTAAGGAAACTCAAGAGCCAAGCAAAATCTTGGAAGGGAGTTGACACAACTATATGGTTCAACTTTTGATTGCAGCATTGATAAAGAAACAATGTTTGAGTTAACACATTTTAAAATGAGCTTTGTCCCCATTGTTGGCTGCTTTTCAGTTGAATCTGAATGATCTGGTTGAGAGAATTTGCTCGATCAGCTTACAACCTTCACTTGCTTGCACTGACATGTCAGAAAAATCAGCATGTTTTACAAGCTGTGAAATATTATTCCTACTGTTTGGGACTTACCATTTCAGCTTAGCTAACCCCCAGGCTCCAAACCCCCAGGCTCCAAACCCAGCTCAAACCCACAACCTCTGTTTGATATGTGAAGTCAGAGGTTGAGGGTTAAAGTCCAACTCACTTCATGTTCATTATCACAAATCATCTTTATTTATTTAATATTAATGGAAATTTAAGATTTATACTTCTTTCCGTAAAATCTTTATTTAGCCCTTCTCCCAATTTAGCTCCACTCAAAATTTGAATCATGCAAAACCATATAAAGACAGGGTTTGTCCAGGTTCAAGGTTGAGTTTCTACAGGTCTTGCTGATCTTAAGCTGAAATTACTTGAAATAATGATATAACATTTAATCCTAAATTGCTTTAGCCCAATTTAAGTTGTTAAAAGCTGGAAGTTAGTAGACTCCTTCTAGCATTGTGTCAAGTCTTTAGAAATTCATCTTGAAACAACCTTACTAGGCTCAATATGATGCGTAGATAAACCCGAAAGCATGCATTGCTTTCAAACTCGCATAGCAATTCCATTTGTTGCTAGAAGCAACACACCCTTTTAGAACAAGCTACGCATCATGTCCGGGCTAAGATTGTTTCAAGATAAATTTCTGCAGAGCTGACTAACTTGTTAAAGGGGTCTATAATAAAAGGGGTCCGTTATAGATCCAACTTTATTCCTCAGAAATCCAACTGTACTCAAAGCAGTGTTTGTAAATCAATATTGCCTTATAATCTTAATTGATTGGCAGTTTATCGTAAGAATATTTATTTTTCAGGCACCAGATAGATGCAAAACATCATTTGTATCTTTGGCAGTGTACTTGACGAGCCCTTTTGATTCTGACCTGCTGAAGTTCAGAGCGAATGGAGATGGGTCACGTCCAATATTGAGTATGATACAGAAGTATTCTTCAACCAAAGTGTGAAAACATCGTCTTCGAATGATAATGTCCTTCAGACTGGTAAAGGAGTTTGTGATGGATATGCCTTGTGTGTAATGGAGCTTTGCAGGTTTGTTTGTTTGTTAGTTTGATTGTCAGCTCATTCTAAAAATACTAAGAGGCCCTTTACATGAGAAATTTCAACCCAGGTTGAGTTCAACATGGGTTGAGTTTTGACAGCATCGCTTATTTTTCATCACGTTTACATGAAAATATCAACACGGGTTGAGACAGGGACGAAACTCAAGGGGGAGCATGGGGGGTGGTTCACCCCCCCAACCTTGGAAAAATGCCTTTTCGCAGGGCAAACGGTCATAAAAATTGTTTTCGCAGGGCAAAACATTGAGCGAAAGTTTAAATGCCGCTTGCCAATCCGTTGTTTATTGTCTTTAAAACAAGTACAGTGATCGGAAAAACATGCGAAGATTCTCGACTGACTAAATTTCACATTGTACATAGTGATCGGAAAAAGGTGTGAAGATTATCAATTGAAAAACTTGATGTTGTATAAGAGATCGGGAAAAAATGCGAAGACTCACGAATAAACTTTTGACATTCTATAAAGTGATAGAGCACGCTTTTGTTGAGGTAAACTTTTCTAGTTGAAAAGGCTTAGTTTTTTAAGTATTGAATTTAAGTTTGCACATACCGAAATTTTTTTGCAGGGCAAAATTATTTTCTGGCAGGGCAAAAGTTCCTACACCCCTCCAACAATCTTGATGAAGTGACGCCCCTGGGTTGAGATGAGGCCACGCACGTGATATAAATGCGGCTGTTGTTGTTGTTTGTCAGTTAGTTAGTCAATATCCGATATCCTACAATGCAACGCTTTGATTTCAACTCGCCCTGAGTTGAAAATATTTGCGTTTGCATGCGATTTTACAGTAATTTCAACCCGTGTTGAAAGTTCATCACGGGTTGAGTTGCCGAGTTGAGTTGAACACGGGTTAAGTTTCAACTCGGCTTCCTTCATGTAAACGCGATGAAAGCTTACACCGACAGCCGAGTTGAAACTCAACCCATGTTCAACTCAACCTGGGTTGAAATTTCTCATGTATAAAGGGCCTCTAAGATCGCAAATTTAGTACTAGCCTTCCAAGCCCAACTCTTAAATCTAGGGAACCCAATAAAATTTATCTCGCATATTTAGCAACGGTTTGTGAGAAAACCCACACAAAGTGAGAAAAAAAGAGGAAACCTCTTGAGACTTGGAGTATATTAAAGCTGCATAGTTTTCTTTAGTTCCAGTTGAAAAAACTGATTCCATAATAGAATTTGAATTAAACGATTCCATGCTTTTTCCTTGAGGTGCCGTAAACTAAATAGAAAAGGAAATGCGTGAATACTTCTAGTGCTTAATAAACATATTTGAGTAAGCAAAAATTAGAGATATTTCATTGGAAATTGATGTTGAAAAACCGATTCCATAATAGGACATTTTAAATATTCGATTCCGTGCTTTCTCCTTTGGGTTGCGGTATTCAAAATAGAAAAGGAAATGCGTAAATACTAATAGTGCCTAGAACAAACATATTTGAGTAAGCAAAAATTAGAGACATTTCATTAAAATCATTGATTGTCATATTCCTCTTTCCAAAGAAAGTAGAAATTTACTTCATGTTTTGCTGTGTTACCTCTGTCTAGTGTTCTCAATGCGAATGATTATTCCAATGCTTAATCCCAATGAATCACAAGTGCTAGCATTGCCCCGTGAGTTGGTTTTGCCGTTGTGGGGTATTCATTATTGACTTTGATTTTTAAATGCTCTAAATGAAACAAATTTATGTTAAAGAATAAATTTACGTTTATATATTAAGAAGAAAAGAGTCAGGGAACACTCAGCATCTCGACAAGCCTGTTTTGTGATTACCCACTCATCTGGAGATGTACTTATATTGTCCTGCTCGATTTATAAATGTAAACGTAAATACATATTGTGGACAAAAAAGGTTTTTATACATCTTTTGATAAGTGGGTAACCATGAAACAGGCTTCTCAAGATGCTAAGTGTTCCTTGACTCCTTTCTTCTCAAAATAAATCACGCTCTGCATTAGTGAATTGAGCACTCTCTTACGGGAATCCGAAACACAGACTTCGTAGATTCATTTTTATGTATGATGACTTAAGTCCAAAACACAAAGGTTGCTTTGAGTCTCAAAGGAACAGCATTTGAATATTATATGTCCCTTCTACCAATTGATTGGTTCAAAGTTTGAGGATGACGAGGAATATCGGAAAAGAAGCTTCAGTAGATATTACGTTTCGATATGTTTCCGATTTTCTTCCCCATTATCAACTAAAACGACGTTTTATTTTTTCTGAAAGAAGTCTAGAATTGTAGAGCTCCTTGATTCCTTAACATTATTTGAGTGTTACCAATAATTAAATCATGCTTTTTTTGGGTTGGTTTTGACCCTACTTTGTTTCCACAGAAATGCAAGCATAGAGATCAAGAAAATTACGGGTTACGCCAAGGGATTTCATTACCGTGCTGGCAACATAATCAAAGGGACAAAAACGAACCACGCATGGAATGCAGTAAAGCTGGAAGGTCGGTGGTGGCTGTGTGACTTCACTTGGGGTGCAGGCTATGTAGACAATGACAAGCGATTTCAGTGGAACTACACAGAGCATTATTTCCTCACTGACCCTGAAGAATTTATTCTCGACCATTTCCCAGTGGAGGAAGAGTGGCAGTTGATATCTCCATGCTATACAATAGAACAGTTTGAGAAATGGGCCAAGTTCTACAAGCACTTTTTCATCAATCAATTGAAACCAGTGTCACATAAAGAAGGGGTTATCGTCTCTAGCAATGGGGAGGCCGAGATCATTTTGCAAACAAAGATGGAAGTGGACATTAGCTGCAAGCTTCTTCGGACATCTGAAAGCAGCTCTAAAGACTTGAGTGAATATTGTTTTTGTTACCAAAATGGCAATCAAGCATTTTTCCTAGCCCGACTGCCTGAAATTGGGAATTATGAAATGAAATTATTCAGTAAAAATTCGACGAATACCAAATCTTATGACTCGGTTGCATCTTACGTGATTGATTGCCAGTCAACAAGCAAAGACTGTCAGGTATTCCCCAAAACGTTCAGCTCCTGGCTGCGCGGATATGTTTTGCACGGGCCTACAAACGGAATCTTGCCGAGAAACCAGAGCATTAAGTTTGCTATCTGTGCGCCTGGTGTCAAAGAGATGTTTGTTTGTGTAAGCGGAGGGGAAGGCGAGTGGTT
The DNA here is from genome assembly GCA_963924455.1 of Pelagia noctiluca. Lineage (NCBI taxonomy): Eukaryota > Metazoa > Cnidaria > Scyphozoa > Semaeostomeae > Pelagiidae > Pelagia > Pelagia noctiluca. Next base: position 12,908,365 of record OZ004325.1, read on the forward strand.
GCCAATTACACGAGATGATGATGGAGTTTGGCAAAGTGAAGTTTCCTTCAATTCTAATTCAGAAGTTGCAAATGTTGTAGTAAAGGTAGAAGGACAAAGCTCCACTACGTATTCAAGTATCCTGAAATATGCAGTGCAGTAGTCATTATCTGCTCGGTTAAGATTCACAGTACCCTGGTGGGGAGTGTGCTATTTGTTCGGGTATTGATTGATTTTTGTTTGATACCCGATTGGTACCATCAATAGTGTCCGGTTTTGAATCGTAATTGTTCATTGGGTATATATATTTTAACATATTTATAGGTTGAAATAAGATGGGTGAAACTCGGATATATACTTTCATAAACTATGGTATCGACGGTTTACGGTGACGTGTAATGTAACTCAATAAGGGTTTCCTGGTTTTAGTCAGAACCAACAATTTTTAGACCAACTCTGACCTAAGTTTGCCACATTGAAATTTGCTTGATATTCCTAATTCCCTTGAACTTCCTCAAATATTTGCAGGGAGACAGTAGCGTTTGGTTCTATCCTTATCATCAGGCGTATACTTATATTTTAGACTGTACAATAATTTGCAGAAAGGAAACAGGAGACTACACGTTCATCTCGACAACCCTGGTTCGTGATTCCTCATTGTCGAATCTCCTGATGAGTGGCAATCACGAAACTCATGGCTTGTCAAGATGACCGTGTAGCTTCCTGTTTCTTCTCTGTCAATTAGTGTATATTTACGCCCTACTATCATGTATTGAGCACTATTTTCTGAAGAACAAATTACTGGCTCTATTTTAGGCTGTGTTTATAAGAAGGATTTTGGCCCGGCTAGCCGAGGTTATTGCATGATGAGGCTATTTTTCAGCTCATGTTTATATGAGAGAGAAGTAGTCTCACCTAAACGGGGCTTTTTCAATCTGGCGCAAGAGACTCAAATGACAACCGTCGAAGTTTTGCTCAAAACGAGTAAAATCATTTCTAAACACCTCCAAACTATTTATAATCGATAGTTTACCATTCGATAAGGCCAACAGTACATCAAAATCGTTAGAACAAACCAATTGCCTGAATTTGCGTTCAATTTTAGATTCAGTATCGGGTAAGTGAGGCAAATTTCAAATTGCGTTTATATGAGGAAAAATAAACTCACCAAGGCGATGTATCGGCTCGCGTAGGTGGGATATCGGCTGTCAAAATAACCTCACTTAGGTGAGGCTATTTGAAATTCTCATATAAACACAAAGTGAGAATTACTGTAGATTGTGTAGGATGCCGATATATCAGCTTAGCAAATAACCTCGGCTAGCCGGGGCTATTTCCATCATATAAACACAGCCTCAAGAAACTGGGCTATTCGGCAAACCAGCCAACCCATATTGCTTGAGCAAGGGTAATGTTATGATCGGTGATACAGAATTACAACGTATAAAACCATCATAAGTCTGGTGCCGATAATCATCCCAATTTTCATTTTACACAGATTTGAAACGCTAGCCTTCTATTTATATTAGCCAATAAGAATTAAAATTACCCTTAAGTAACATGACAGTGAAAGTGATTCTTTCTCTTTATTGAAAGAATCAGTTATCTTCTATTTTCTAATGCAACATTTTTTAATTATCTATACTTTTTTGAATAAAATTATCCTCTTTTTATCATAGATTGTACATAAAATATTTTAATGGGGTTTTAAAATTTTCTAACAGAATATTGATTTTAATGAAATAATATATACTTTCAGAAAGTATTTTTGTTCTTTTTCTGCACTTCTCTTAAAAATTTCTAAAGATTGATATCTTGGTCGAAAGACGGCAGAGAGATCCAGGGCATACAAAATTTTTTATCAGCTATTAGCAAGTCAGTACTCGACAAGACAAAAACTTAAGTAATTATATCTAGTGCTGGATAGTGGAATGCTAAGCAATTTGAAAATTTTAGTTCTGATTCAATTGGTATTGAAAATCGTGCAGCAGCTACAGAGAAGTAGGTTACAGTGGATATTAGTACCCCGGCACACTTTTGTATGCAAGATACCATCGACATTTGTTGTACAAAATAACATTCTAAGAAACATATTTTCCAGCATATAAAGCTAAGCAATTGCTGAGCAATTTCGAGTACTCAAAGTTGCCTTCTACCTAAGCAATTTTTAGTACTGAGCTCGAGCAGAAATTTCTTACAAAAGATGCGTGTACATCAAGTAATTAGGTAATGTCATTCCCTTTGACTCTTTTAGAAACATGCGCAGTGATTGCTAGAATATTCTCTTTGATTTTTATCCTTAGGCAAAACAACAGCATTGAATAAACTTTGCGTGAACCAAAAAACCAATAATATCAAAAAAGTTTATCGACAAACTTATGGCCTGATTTCGAGAGGTAAGCTTAACCGGGTTGCGCCAGGATGCAGGGGTGGCTTGTTTCAACTGACCCGTGTTCAAATTGAAAAACAAAGCGGGCCAGCCCTTTGACGACCTTATATGCATGTGCAAAAGAACAAGTTGAGTTGCTGAGCCAATACGCCTCATGTAATCGAAATTGATTTTAACAAGCTTTTCTACGAAATCATGAATTCCAGGTAAAAGTGCGAAATCCAAGGAAGGAATTACAAAAGTCCTCAAAATACTTAGTTGTAAATGTTTTACCATTTGCTATACTCTGATCTATCATGTCTAAATTCACTTTTAAATGCATTCCCTGTTCAAATTTCCTAACAACACCAGTAGGACTAAACTCTGTCAACATTTTGTTAAAATGGAAAATTTGAATATCAAAGTTATCATTTTTTTTCCTAATGATACATTCTTTTGAATTGATTACAAAATTCTTTAGTCCTTAACATTTCATCACCGATTATCAAAACTCGTATTTCTATTTCGCTTTGATTAGAATTTTGTGACTTCGATAGAATGTATAGGGATGTGATCACGTAACAGCCAATAAGCAATATTTTGAAAAATTTTGGAAGCAACATTACCAAATACCATTGTATTGGGTCGTAACAAAACACGCATAGTTACTGAGGATTATAAGATTTCAGGCGTTTCGTAGTCATATTTTGAGTTTTAGTGATTACATAACTAATTTTTGTAATTACGTATCCATTTAGATGTATTGTATACGAAGGTGGGAGCTCGTTATTAGCACATGGTTCAAAATGGAGCTTTGTAGAAATCATCAGGAAGTAACTTCTGCATCCTTTGCTACATGAAATACCTGAATGTGGTGGGAATTTTTACTACTGTTTGCTTTTATCTATGAATTTCTTCTGCAATTGATATCATAGGGTTCTTTTGAATTCTATTGACTTATCAATTTGTTCAGAGTCGGCACTTAGGCCACCTTGCAGCTGTGGCAAAATAGAATACAAATTACTCCATGTAACAGGGATCAAAAGGATATAACTAAAAAAAAGTTCAAATTATTATTTTCATCATTAATAAATACTGGCACAACAAATGCTGAGAGACAGAAGCGAGATAACCTAGAAAACTATAGAAAAAAGAGCTGGAGCAGTTGAATAGTTAACTACAAAACCCGAAAAAACAAAACTGAATTCAAAAGAAAGCACCAAGATGCAACCAAAAGATGTCGTGAGAATCGGAAGCTGTTGAGTAGGGAACACGTCCAGCAAATATAAAAGCAAAAATAATTTTGCCAAAAATAAGAAGGCAGTCACTGGGAAAAGCAGTGAAGCGGATGCGAAATATTTTACACAGCAGTCCAAGAAAAAGAAAATTGTTGTCCGAATACTCTCCAACGAACATAGCAGACGAACACTGCTCTACCTGTACAACTTATTGAAACAGTTAAAAGTTACTATCGTCGTGAAGATATCTCCCGCCACATGCTTGGTAAAGAAGATAAATTACTATTTGAGATGAATGCGGTAAAAGAAAAGAGCAAAAACGAATCCTGACAATGACAGTGGGTGAAGTTTTCCGCTTATTCAAAGAAGACCACCCAGATCTTGTAGTAGAGTAAACTTGGGCTCGGATCCAGTCCTCCCCAATTAGGCACGGCCTAACCACGTGGAGTGGTTAATGTATGAGGCGAATAAGCAGGAAGGCGAAATGAAACTTTTATGATGAATGAAGATTTTACTTCTCAAGAAAACATTCGTAGAACTGGATACTTTCCTAAAGTAATCTAACATACAGTTAGATACTAACAGATCTGGCCATTGGGAAAAGTAAATTTGCAGATTTTCGACCCCAGGAAGTGTTATTGTCATCCAGTATGCCCAGAAATGTATGCAATTGTCAGTATCTGTTGTAAAGGTATATCCGGTTGCACGGACTCGTTTCCAAACCTCTTGTTGTAATCACGCTATAACCACGTTTTTATCACTTGTAAAAATGCCATGTCGAGAGCACGCACAGAAGTCAGCAATGTGCGTGAGATTTCCTAAGCTAGTCTTAGGTGAAAGTCGAAATGTTTATGTATATAGTTTGTAAATAGTTAATTAATGTTATGAATATGAATATGAAAACCCAAAGATGTCTACTTCATTCTGAGTAAGGCCCTGACTCAATTACTTCAAAACATATGGCGCCGAACGTGGGGCAGGGCAGAGAACGAAGAAGAAAGTAACGAAACGCGCAACGTCTAAAGTTAGAAAAGAAAAGATGATCGAAGATTCTGCAAGACCACGGAGACTTATTGCTACTCGTGGAGGGAATAGAACAGTGGTTACACGGCTTGAAAAACAAGAGAACGAAATCATTATTGATTTACAAGATGCCGAAGTTAACGCAGACAACTTGATAAAGTTGGAATCCATCGCAACAACGTTGAAAGAAAAGAAAGAATATTTGGCAGAACTAAATTAGGAAATTATCAGTAACTATGCTATCGAAGAAATCGAGAAATAAATCGTCGAGTCGATCGAATGGGACTCACGAATCAACGAAATCCTCGAGAAAATTAAATGTTTAAAAAAGGGAAGCATTTCTCAACCCAACGTAAGTGGATCTAGGAGAGAAACTTCAACGCCTATTCGAGCACGACGCTCAACCGAAGATGTTCAAGAATTAGCCATAAACGGAAACGATGGAATTGTTTTTAATCAAAGCAGTGCCTAGACGGCCTCAAACGGAGGAATGCGCCTACCAAAGTTGAGTTTTCCAAGATATAACGGAGACGTTACTCGACACACGTCATTTTGGCAGAGTTGCGAAAGCTCGATTCACGACAACGATACAATCTCACCAGTGAACAAGTTGAACTATCTGGTTAGTTTATTGGAAGGACCAGCTCATCGAACACTTGCTGGACTTGAACTAACGGAGGAAGATTACCAGAACGCTATCGAAACTTAAAGAGTCGGTTCGGAAACAAGCAAATGATAATCACGTCGCACATGCAGGCTTTGCTGAAGTTGCAGAACAGTCCGAATGACAAAGTCAGTCAACTTCGATACATCTATGATAACATTAATATTCACGTACGAGGTCTCAAGTCCCTAGGAATGTCAGAGGAAAAATACGGGAGCTTGTTGGTTCCAATAACCATGTCTCGAATGCCTCGAGAAATAACGATACAAAACGCCAGGAAAATTACCGAGGAAGTATGGCCGATAAAAGAAATCTTAGAAATCGTGAGAAAAGAAATTGAAGCCCGGGAGATCAGCGACAGTGTCGAGTCGAACGAGAAGAAACAAATAAAGACCGCTCCAAAACCCAATTCTCAACAAGGGACAACACGATCTTCCGTTGCAAAACAAAATAACGCCATCAAATGCTTCATTGTGGGAAAAATCAAGTTTCTTCGAACTGTGACGAAATAAAATGCTGCTTTCATTGCTTGAAAACGGGACATATCGGAAAGTGATATCCATCTACAGTTAACTGTCGATTGTGTGGAGTAAAATACCACCACAAGGCCATCTGCTTCAAGGGTTTCAAGGACACCCGCGACGAAAATCCTTCACCGAGAGACGAATCAGAACCAACGGTTACTGCCTGCACGACTGCAAAGGGTGAAGTTTTGCTGCAAACCGTGGAGGCGTATGCGTTCTTACATTTTTGTATTGCGAAGTCAGGTTCGGACTCTTTTTCTCTCAATGATTGTCTCTATCAAGGGGATAATTATTTGCCACAAATTTTTGACAATCTATTCAAATTCCATTTTTACATCAAGAGAAATCAGTCCAAAGCTTACAATGATGCAAAAGACAGAGCTTGGAAGGAAGAATCAGAAACAACAATGATTCAAATGGATTTTGCTGAGAATTTCAAATGCATTTATCAGGATGAGGTTGCCAGTGCACACTGGAAGTCTAGCTCTGTAACGTTGTACACCGTGATGATTTGGTTTAGAAACCAGAGTGGGTCGATGGTAATAGCATCAGACAACTTAAATCATTATAAATCAACTGTAGTACCCTATTCCTTCACTGTTTTTAAACATGTTCATGAATTGTTTGGACAGCAGGTGAAGTCTCTAACTGTGTGGCTTGATGGTCCATCAAGCCACACAGTTAGATACTTCACCTGCTGTGCATTCAATTGTGTTATCAATTTGTTCAGAGTCGGCACTTAGGCCACCTTGCAGCTGTGGCAAAATAGAATACAAATTACTCAATGTAACAGGGATCAAAAGGATATAAAAAAAAAATTCCAATTATTATTTTCATCATCAGGAAACACTGGCACAACAAATGCTGAGAGGCAGAAGCGAGATAACCTAGAAAACTATACAAAAAAAATGCTGGAACAGTTGAATAGTTAGCTACAAAACCCGAAAGAACAAAACTGAATTCAAAAGAAAGCACCAAGATGCAACCAAAACATGGCGTGAGAATCGGAAGCTGTTGAGCAGGGAACACCTTCAGCAAATATATTGTCCGAAAGCTGGCTGAATCTATGGGCTTACTCTCCAACCAACAGAGCAGACGAAACACTGCTCTATGCGTAGAACTTATTGAAACAGTTAAAAGTTTCTATCGTCTGAAGATATCTCCCGCCACATGTTTGGTAAACAAGATGTAGTTACTATTCGAGATGAATGCAGTAAAGGAAAAGAGCAAAAAAGAATCCTGACAATGACAGTGGGTGAAGTTTTCCGCTTATTCAAAGAAGAACACCCAGATCTGGCCATAGGGAAAAGTAGATTTGCAGATTTTCAACCCCAGGGAAGTGTTAATTTCATACAGGATGCCCAGGAATGTGTGCAATTGTCAGTATCTGTTGTAAAGATATATCAGGTTGCACGTGACTCGTTTCCAAACCTCTTGTTGTAATCACGCTATAGCCACGTTTTTATCACTTGCAAAAATGCCATGTTGAGAGTAGGCACAGAAGTCAACGGTGTGTGGTTGATTTCCTAGCTAGTCTTAGGTGAAAGTCGAAATATTCTTGTATATAGTTTGTAAATAGTCTGTTATTGTTAGAGATATGAAATATGAAACCCAAAGACGTCTTCTTCATTCTGAGTAAGGCCCTGACTCAATTACTTACAAAACATATGGCGCCCAAAGTGGGGCAGGGCAGAGAACGAAAAAGAAAGTAACGAAACACAACGTCTAAAGTTAGAAAAGAAAAGATGAACGAAGATTCTGCAAGACCACGGAGACTTATTGCTACTCGTGGAGGGAATAGAACAGTGGTTACACGGCTTGAAAAACAAGAGAACGAAATCATTATTGATTTACAAGATGCCGAAGTTAACGCAGACAACTTGATAAAGTTGGAATCCATCGCAACAACGTTGAAAGAAAAGAAAGAATATTTGGCAGAACTAAATTAGGAAATTATCGGTAACTATGCTATCGAAGAAATCGAGAAATAAATCGTCGAGTCGATCGAATGGGACTCACGAATCAACGAAATCCTCGAGAAAATTAAATGTTTAAAAAAGGGAAGCATTTCTCAACCCAACGTAAGTGGATCTGGGAGAGAAACTTCAACGCCTATTCGAACACGACGCTCAACCGAAGATGTTCAAGAATTAGCCATAAACGGAAATGATGGAAATGTTTTTAATCAAAGCAGTGCCTAGACGGCCTCAAACGGAGAAATGCGCCTACCAAAGTTGAGTTTTCCAAGATATAACGGAGACGTTACTCGACACACGTCATTTTGGCAGAGTTGCGAAAGCTCGATTCACGACAACGATACGATCTCGCCAGTGAACAAGTTGAACTATCTGGTTAGTTTATTGGAAGACCAGCTCATAGAGCATTTGCTGAACTTGAATTAACGGAGGAAGATTACCAGAACGCTATCGAAACTTGAAGAGTCGGTTCGGAAACAAGCAAATGATAATCACGTCGCACATGCAGGCTTTGCTGAAGTTGCAGAACAGTCCGAATGACAAAGTCAGTCAACTTCGATACATCTATGATAACATTAATATTCACGTACGAGGTCTCAAGTCCCTAGGAATGTCAGAGGAAAAATACGGGAGCTTGTTGGTTCCAATAACCATGTCTCGAATGCCTCGAGAAATAACGATACAAAACGCCAGGAAAATTACCGAGGAAGTATGGCCGATAAAAGAAATCTTAGAAATCGTGAGAAAAGAAATTGAAGCCCGGGAGATCAGCGACAGTGTCGAGTCGAACGAGAAGAAACAAATAAAGACCGCTCCAAAACCCAATTCTCAACAAGGGACAACACGATCTTCCGTTGCAAAACAAAATAACGCCATCAAATGCTTCATTGTGGGAAAAATCAAGTTTCTTCGAACTGTGACGAAATAAAATGCTGCTTTCGTTGGTTGAAAACGGGACATATCGGAAAGTGATATCCATCTACAGTAAACTGTCGATTGTGTGGAGTAAAATACCACCACAAGGCCATCTGCTTCAAGGGTTTCAAGGACACCCGCGACGAAAATCCTTCACCGAGAGAAAAATCAGAACCAACGGTTACTGCCTGCACGACTGTAAAGGGTGAAGTTTTGCTGCAAACCGTGGAGGCGTATGTGTTATATGTTTGTTTCGCGAAGTCAGGTTCGGACTCTTTTTCTCTCAATGATTGTCTCTATCAAGGGGATAATTACTTGCCACAGATTTTTGACAATCTATTCAAATTCAATTTTTACATCAAGAGAAATCAGTCCAAAGCTTACAATGATGCAAAAAACAAAGCTTGCAAGGATGATTCAGAAACAACAATGATTCAAATGGATTTTGCTGAGAATTTCAAATGCATTTATCAGGATGAGGTTGCCAGTGCACACTGGAAGTCTAGCTCCGTAACGTTGTACACCGTGATGATTTGGTTTAGAGATCAGAGTGTGTCCATGGTAATAGCATCAGATAACTTAAACCATTAAAAATCAACTGTAGTACCCTATTCTTTCACTGTTTTCAAACATGTCCATGAATTGTTTGGACAGCAGGTGAAGTCTCTAACTGTGTGGACTGATGGGCCATCAAGCCAGTTCAAGAATAAATTCATTTTCAACTACATTGGGCAAAATCTTCCACAACTTTTCCCTGATTACCAAATTGAATGGAACTACTCAGCCACAAGCCATGGTTGCTGTGGACAGTTAGGGTGGAACTATTAGGTGCATGACTGCTAGAGTAGTAACAAGTCGCCAAGCAATCATCACAGATGCACGGACATTGGTAGAGGCATTGTCAAGTAAAAACTTCAACGTGCTGTTTCTATCTCAGGAAAAAGTAACATCATTTCTTGAAATCACTGATGCTGAGAAATATTGGGAAATGTCTTGGGTATTCCTGGGATAATCCATGTACATCATGTTGAACCACACAGCGACGGATTGATAACCAAGATGACAACTAATGACGACAGCTTCACCGTCCATTCTTTGACCACCCATGCAACTCAACCAAAGAAAGTCAACAACACACTAACCATATATCAAATTGGAGCCTACGTGATTGTCAAGTATGACAACACATTTTTTCCAGGTGAAATTTTAGATGTCTTGGAAGATTGTGCCAAGGTAAAAGTCATGACACCCAGTGGGCCACAATAGTGGAAGTGGCCTGAAAAAGAGGATTTACTGATGTATCCATGGGTCAACGTGATAAAGAAAATAGGACCACCACTTAATATATCACACTGTGGAACATATGAAATTAGAACATATGAGTTTTATTCGGTTTTCAAATTGAGAAACATTTAGACATTGAGTACTGTTTGGTTTTGTTATTAAAGTTCTCTTTATGTTTGTATGCATTGATGCAACATAATATTTGTATTTTGTGTTCAATGAAGCAATCTTTCTATCTCATTCTTTTTAAAAACATGTAAGTATTCAGTGGGTGATTACGTAACAATTGCATTGATGATTACGTAAGAACATACTTTTCAATACCACAAAAATTTTAGGGCGACAGTTTCTTAGCAACTGGTTTCTTAAGAAACTTCAGCCCTTGTGGGGTGAGGAAGAATTGTTTGCAACATTCTATAATGGCAGCAATCCCAGGAGTTAAAGTTTTTGATTGTTCCCTGAAGCTAGTGGAAAAAGTTATGTGATTACGTAACAGATGATTTAGTTTGATACTGTCAAAAGTCTAATTGAGATATATCTAACTAATGAGGCCTTATTAGGAATAGAACAAACTCTTTCAGTTAAGTATGCATTGCAATAGTGGAGGATTACAAGTGGAGGATTACAAAGAACAATTCGAGCAATGGATTTGAAATGACATGCAAGAAAAAATAAAATAAAAAAATATATATATATAAAGCAAATAAACAAATAAACAAATAAAGAAACAAATACAAAAATGCTGTTTATGAGCCCTGAACAGAACAAAATTCTTTTTCTTGGATGACGTCATCCAACTCGGGCTCTGTGAATAACCACAATAACCACAAATAGGCAAAGATGCATGGTAGTCCTCTAGAATGATGATTAAGTAACGCGCGAATTCATGGAAATGTAGGCCAGACGTAACTAGGCATATTGGCTCAACTTGGATCAGCTTGCCTCATATAATCAAGCCCTGACAAGGATGCATAAATTCTACATTAACTAATAATAATATCATCAAATACTACAACTTTCTTATCTTTGGATGGTACAGAACTGCTAAACTTTCTTATCCAAATTTATTTTCATTTTTTTGAGATTACACATGAAAGGCTACTTAAGCAAATTGCTTTGTTTGTGTCTTGTATAGGCGGTCGGTATGTTTTCACCCCACGACGATGCTAAACCAAATTAATGACTGTCATCTAACTGTTGGTGTAGACTGTTGGTGAAATGAGATCCATCTCTCTATTCTTCATAAAGGCGACTTTCAACAGGGTAGATGGGATTTGAACACCAGGATCAATTTTCAATTATACTTGGGCTATCGAAAGAACCGTGCTTTGAAAGAGATACCTTTTATCTAATTCTAGAATTCATTTTGATTCATAAAATATTCGACAAAACTTGTATATATTTCAAACGCCTTGGTCTAGTTGGCTTGCCGAGCTAACCTGCCTCAAGTACTCAAAATTTGATTTTAACAAGGTTTGGTACGAAATTTAGGCCAGATGTAACTCGGCATATTGGCTCAACCCGGATCGGCTCACGTCTTATAATCAGGCCCTTTGGCAATTATTCTGGCAATTTTTCCATCATGGTTACTGGAAATTACATCAACCTTTGAATTAAGCAGAACAGTTTTAAAACAATTAGAATAATTTCTAAATAGATTAATCTGTCTGCAATTGGATGATATAAGATACAGGACCCTTAGTTTGTAATTATCTATTACTATTAGGAAAATTATTATCTCTTTCCGTATACTATTTGTGGCTGAAATTGGAATGGAGGTTGTTTTACCATGCATGTTCACAGAAATATCTTGAATTTCCTTAAGTGAACACAACCAGAGTTAGTCTAACCCTGATAAACCTGTCTTACATATCAATTACAAATTACATATGAAGGTTAGTATCATATTTTTTTTCGTTTTGATTTATCTTTTGGCTTTGGAGCATTAGGATTTTCCACTTGGTAAAAGAGTTTGAGCAAATTGATTGATTCTTGGGCAAGCACACCTTTCACAAAACAACGGCTCTCCAACATCACAATTACGAGGATTCTTACCATGCTGCTTTTCACAATGAATGTTTGATTCGGCAGTGCAATTATCTCCTCCAGTCACTCTGTTTTCAGAATATTCATTTGTCCGTACATTGTCCGTGTTGTGCCGAGGTTTCTGGAACATGTGCTGATGTACGGGCAAAACTGATCCACAGCCTCCAAACCTTGGGTTAGAGCATCCATAGACAACCAGTTTGATGCCTACGAATCTAAGAGCCATGGCACACATTATACATGGCTCAGTTGTGACATAGAGAGTGGAGTGGAATGATTTAGTACCTCCTGGCAGTTTACATTATTCAGTCGGCAATACTCCCTGACACCTTCGATAGCAAGCATCTCGGCATGTCTAGTTGCGTTCTTAGTTCTGTTTGCTTCATTGCAACCTTCTCCAATAACTTTGTCATTGTAGACAATAACACAGCCTACTGGTACTTCACCTTGTGACAGCGCCAAACTAGCCTAGAAAAAAGGAAAATTGTCAACGATTGCGATCTGGCTTTTTTGGGGTTTTGGGTTTCTGAGGTGGCACAGTTTTGATGGGGCAGGGGTAAGGCAAAACAAAAAAACGGATATGGATTTAGGATTTACTCCAGAATTTGGTCTCGTGAAAACCATTATGATTACTTGAAATATTTGCTAAGGATGGCAAAAAGCTTACTCGAATAGTATCAGTGGTGGTAATGCCACTCATACCACCCCATGACTAAGGGCCTGGACGGGAAGGAAATGACATGCAACAAGAGGTTGAAGAATAGGCTAAGTTCCAAAATACCCATACACATACGCATATTAAATTTGAAAATATATCTAATATGTGTCGTTGAGGTTGGTACTGTAGCTTTAAATTTCAAAGATATGTCAATACCTTGCAAACATAGATTTAATTTAAAAGCTATTGTGCCAATGAAATGGCCTGGGTTTCTCGAAGCCCCGGTTTCCCAGTGGTAGCGCTCTAGAGTAACTCGGGTCATTTTCATTCTCACAAATTATCTCGATTAAAAGCTATTGTGTTGAAGTTTTTTACGGAAAGAGTTTCATATCAATTTCCTTAGATTTCATTGTTTTTGAAGATATATAAACGTATCTCAAAAAAATAATAACATTGATCTTTCATTCTTTAAATCATATAAATCAAACGACTATCAACGATGTAGGATGTTAGATACGTCATCAGATTTTGAAATGTGTGTGAGTTTTCTAGCACGCGCTCCAATGAATACCTTAGTTGTATTCAAATCCATGCTGTACTATTTTTCTGAGATTACGTACTTGTCAGAAATCAAGCTATATCGTTAGTAACTCAACTATTAAATATTGCCTTTCATAATTTCTGAAGGAACACTCTTAAATTTTGTTCGGTGAGTTGAATTTTAACTGGTTCAGTATAATGAAATTCCACTTTTTTTCATTATGTCAAAAACTCCTGCTCTCTGGTGACAAAGATTTGAAAATCTTCAAGATCATTGGTATCTACCAGAACACCCTGCGGTATTCGAAACTTTTTAATAGTCTCCATTCCTCCTTCATAGTCGTAATAAAACTTTTAGAAGGGGCTGATCTTTTGTAACAAATGTCCGATTACACATTTTATGTCTTTTGTCTCTCTTGCATTAATGTGCAGAGCACTGACAGGTTTTTTAAAGGCCAATGGATTAAAAAAGTGTGAGGCAGTTCATGGGAAATAACGAAAAGATGGTCTTAGTGCCAAACAACATGATTCACTTATACCGGCACCTGGATCTGAAAGTGAAAAGAAGCTGCATGGTCCGTAAAGAATCCCAACACTGGTTTGCAGAGCAAGTACAGCATCAAATTCAGAGTGGATGTGAACCAGGACATGTCAAGGTGCTCTTCGAAATCAGTTTTGTGAAGCTAATATAGACAAAATGGTTAACAGTTTTATGATCCTAATCCTGGCTAGAAAGTTTGTTTTTGGCACACCAGAGGCTCATGCCACGCCAATCACTTCAAAATAGTAGGCCCATTGCTCTATTATTGTTTCCAACATTTCTCCACGCCATAGATCCCAGGCATGATATACACGTTTTCCAGTATAGATCCAAATTATAATCCTTAAAGAGCACATGAAGCAAAAAAATCTATTGGTGGAAATTATAGGTGCTATTGAATGGTTGAAAACGCTGTTTAAATTATTTTGATATCCCCTTTTCTTTTGTTTTCAAATTATCCACTAACTTGAAGTATCAGAGGATGACATCATAATGTTTGCACATTATTAGGTTTGGGGATGTCCGATGTGATTATGTCTGTTCTTCTGGGTAATTGGATGTTAGGGCCGAACATATGATACCAAGACCATATAGCCTACTAGGCCTACCTCCTTCTGCTGAGTCTTGCAGCATTGATCAGGAAATTTGCTTATAACTTCAAACAGCAAAAGATATAAATGAAAAACTACAGATTTGGAATCAGAAAACTCAATTACATCTAACAAACGAATAAAAATTTCTGGGTTCAAGATTGGGCAAATTATAATCACCACAAGCTTTGATCCACTTAAGGTATTTTTCAAGGGACACAAGCTCTTCCGCAACAATTAGGCATTGACTCTTCTGCGTATTGTATTATACTACGTTGCTATGATTGTAGTATACTACGTTTTTTGGACCTGGTGACAGTAAAAAAAAGGCCTAACTAAGTTTTACCGGCCTCCACTTCAGGTTTTTTCAGGCAACGTATGGATACTGATAGACTTTTTTTTAAATAATTTTTGAAAACTTGCATCCTTGTCTGGTTCTTAATAATAAAGGTAAAATTTTACAAATTATTTACCAATGAAAGGCATTTTTGCATCCAACGTTCTTCTACCGCCATTTTGGTCATCTGTCATTTTCCTTTCCTTCGATGGGGCCTAATTCAATTCACTTCAATTTCAATTCAATTCAATTCAAGACAAGACTTCTAGGCCCAAGTAGAAGTAGCTGCATCCCAGGGACACAGGATAATTCTGTCCCTTGAAATGGAGATGGAGTCGTCGTGGGCAGAGCTTCCATATGTAGTCCTTTCAAAAATACTTGACAAGCTTTCTGTCGCAGACATCATTAATGTAGCAGCTACTTGTGAGAATTGGAAGAAAGCTGCTATGGCGTCTCTGAAATCAGTCAGATTAGACGGAAGTACCCCTTTCGGTGGGTCATGGAGGAACTTCAACAACTCAGAAATTGACTTTTTGTCAATTTCCGAGGCCATTAATGATTTCGCCAGGAGACTTTCTGAATGTACGGACGGAATAGAACATTTTGATTTTGCTGAGAGTTGTATTCCAGCGAGTGCTTTTAAGACTCTACTTTCAGGCCAGAAAGCAATACGGACTTTGCATGTGAAAATGAGAAGGGGCTGGCAGAAGTATTCGTCCCCAGAAGACATGCAGTTGGCTGTCACACAGGGCATCATCCAGCACGAAGCGAGCTTGGAGAACATCAATATTGGAATAGAAGATATCTCCATCTCCTTCAAGCATCTGATCGAAGGACTAGGCAATAGAAATAACACGTTTCCCAATCTTCGGTCTATAGAATTTTTGTCCACAAGATTAGGTAATTACAGCTCATATACTCCCCACCCGAAGGACAACATTTTAGAAGAAGTTAAGTGTGCAGATGTGTTTTTCAAACATACATTAACAGATACCAAGGTTATGGCACTTAATTTCAAGCCGAAATTGCATTTGAAATTGTATTACGATAGCCCTGAAGTTTTTTGGAATCCGCCTTTCACCAAGCTGCTGACAAAGTATTTCAAATTGGGTAGCTTCTCAAATTTGAGGAAAATAAACATCGATAGTCTTAATACAAGAGGAATAAAGGGAGAATTCTCAATGGATGATGCAGATTTGCTGATCCAGTATTGTCCTAATATTACCCACATCGACTCTGATGTATTTTATCAAGAAATAAATGACTACAGAAGTACTGTTCATGATGATAGACCATTAGTTAAGATCATCGAGCACTTTGGATCTCAGCTGAGCTTCCTTCATTGCAACACTAACACAAACATTGCTGAGCATATTGCAGATTATTGTCCTAATTTAGAGAGCCTGGCAATGATCGATAATTTTGGCTCTGGCATCTCAGACGAAGCACTGATTCGCCTTTCTGACTTGGAAAAACTGAAAGAATTAACAATAAGGTTTTGTGCATATAATAAAAACAAAGCCGCCACCTTAAGATTCTTCGAAAATTCTGTAGAGAAGTTGCACAAATTGAAAATTCACTTCCAAGATGGTAAAATATTTGAAACTGAAATTCTAGATGTTATAGCAAAGAAGGCAAAGAACTTGCAAAACCTGAAAATTGACATCGAATCGCATTCATTGGAGCACTTCTCTCTGGTCATGGATGGTTTGTTGAAACTATTAGAGGTTTATCATTGCCTTGATAAATTATCGTTCTTAGTTATAACTGAGTGCAGGGAAGTTGGATTTGTGGGTAATAATTGGCAGGAGTTTCAGGACAAAGTGACAGAATTACTTCTAAAAAACCAATTGCATCTAAGGAAATTGCAGTTCTACGCACAACATCGAATACCAGAAGAAAATAGGCGCCGCCTCATAGAGGACATGCCTCATTGTAAATTGAATTTCGGTTGCTGATTTGACTATTGTTCAAAAACTTTTATTACCATTCCATAATAGATAGTTTGGTGGGCTAACCCCTGCCCCCCCTTCAGATTTGCTTTTCATAAGATATTTTTAGTTTTCTTGATTATAATGGGGGCTCTCTCTCCATTAGTTTAACTATTCAGAGAGTTACTCCTTTGGTAAATAATTGTTCAATAAAATATTATAAATTTGTTAACATCTTTTTATGTATCATGATAAAGAGAGTGTTAACATATAGGAAGGGATCAAACCAAGCAATCTTTGCCTCGAGGAGAAAGTTTTTATTCTAAATTTGAACAAACTGCAAACTCTAAATAAACAATCAGAGATAATTTCTAAATGCTGTCAAAAAAATATATGTTATTTGAAGAAATTTATCAAAATTACTATGTATTTTTTTTATAATTTTCATAGTTTTTTTGCTCAATGTAACTTAAAATCCGTTGATCAGGGCAAAAAATTCCACTTGATTAATGATTCTTTCATGTAGTTTATTGTTTGTTCTATCATTATGTATTCATAATTGTCTGATGATTGCATAAGCAAGAAACTTGAGGCTACAGTGAAAGCTTGATACCTTTGTTTGTATTTCTATCCTGCTTTGCCATTGTCATTGAGCACTTTTCTTGCAAGCAACACACCAGAGAATATTCTATATGTATCTTTCAATATTTGTTGAATGTAGGTTTGAATTTTATGAAATGTCTTCATGTTATAAGCTGTGATTAGATGTATTGGTATTTATTTGAGAAGGAAACAGAAAACTAACAGATTTATACATAAGCTCTCAAGGCGTTTACCTGAGGATGGTAGAGTTGAATCTCAACACAGACTGAACTCAACTCGTCTTTTCCTTCCGTGTTGGAGATTTCCACTTGCTGGAATTCTCACAGAATCTTATCTAAACGCAAATATTTCTTAACTCAAGCTGTGTAAGTGAAAAAAGCCGAACACAAACAAAAGAATTCGATCATGTGACTTAATCCCCACCTCACTTCAGCCGTGTTCAGTTTCATTGTAAACTTTGTCTGAGTTCAAGACGGGCTGAGATTTTCATGTAAAAGGCACATGCAAGGTCTATGTATTTCTATGAGTGGTTGATTTCACTGTCACACTGTTTATTGATACGACTTGAATCACTAACCGTCACTGCTTAGAATTGAAACTTTTGCTCTACTCAATCTACCTTGAAAAGTATGGCTGAAGAAAAGAGAGACGAAGGAAACAACAGAGAGATTTGTGGATACGTTGCAAACTTCATCAATCCAATAGACGAAACATTTAAATGTGTTATTTGCCACGAAGTACTTCGGGAGCCAATTCAAATAATTCCATGCGGGCATCGATATTGCAATGTTTGCCTCACAAATTACATCAGGTATAATTATTTGTAATTTGTTTTACCATGCAGGGCCCACGCCATGAATTTTGTAGTGTTCGGCCAAATTGAAATATCAAAACTTTTGGGTAATAACTTAGGTCTACAGTAAGTACACCTTCGGTCATTGCCTTGAACAGCTAAGGGTCTGGGGGCGCTTAAAGCACTCCAGCAGGTGCAGGGGGTCTAGGGGGTGGGGTCCTCGGGAACCCCCAAAATCCTACAATTTTAAGGCGTTTCAATGGCTTAGGATCCTTGAAATCCTCTTCATGTACGATAATAGAGAAACACAAGAAACACAGTATGTTAGAACCCCTGAATACAGAATACATGAGCAAAACATGCGAAGAACTCACCATGTAGATATGGGAAAATGACGTGTTTTTAGACATGTTTCTTTTTGATAATTGACACTTTATCCCCATTTTTACTTCCAAATCTGAAAATAGGTCGGATAAATATTACTTTTATAACAGAACTCAACCAGCAAGAACGACAGTCGAAAACTTTTGCTAACAACGATTTAGTAAGAGTCGGTAACTCTTCCAGCTACAAGTTATAAGTCAGAGTCAGTAAACCTTCCAAAAGGCATTCTATGATTCCCTTTATTTCTAGAAAGTCTAATGATAGAAATTAAGCGCAAATAATAATAATAATAATAATAATAACTAATATTTTGACAGGTTGACTTGTTCAGACGTAAAACAATCTGTTATCATTCAAGGACCTGTAATCTTACCTATTTACAATGGTTGAAGTTAAAATTAAGGTAAAAAGTAGAATAAAATGAAAATAGTTTAATGTACGATCAAAGGATAAAAATCTATTAACGTTGAATAAGTTTTCTTGGACGTCTACAAAGAATTCGATAGTTTTAGTTTCTTTTTGAATAGCAAGATGGATATTTCATTGCAGGTTGTTTTTTCGAGTTGGTTGAAAATGCGGGCTCCCTGGTAGGCAAGCGACTTTTTTCCATTTTCAGTACGCATTTTTGGTAAAACAACACAAGAGCCATTGCCTCTAGTGTTTATTTCATGCTGAAATCTTTGGAAGTGACCATTCAGGTCCTCGGGTAGAAGATTGTGTAATGATTTAAACACGTCAATGGCCACCCTTGTGTTTCGTGTTTTTTCAATACTATCCCATGACGTTATTTTTGCCCTTGGGTTGACAATTCTGGCTGCTCTATCGTGTATGTACTGTAGCTTGTTTACAGTTCCCTGGGGTAAGGAAAGCTGTAGTGGGTAGCAGTACAACAGTAGTGGCCGTATCATTGTTTTATATATTGTTTCTGCTACATAAGGGCTGACTTTTCGCGAATACGAGATAAAAGCTTTACTCTGGCTGACGCTTTTTTGTACACATTTTCAAAATGTTGACGTAGGTTCAGATGGTTATCCAAGTCTACACCCAGGTACTTGTATGATTTCGTCTCGTGAATAGTTTGATTGTAGATTTTGATGTCCACTTTTGGTTGTTTGGAGAGCTTTTGGCGTGATCCATATAGCACAATTCAGTTTTACCTTTCTTCAAGTTAATGAACAAGTTATTTTCATCAAGCCAATCTGCAAGTTTTTGCAGTTCACTGTTAAGTAAGTCCTCTATTTCATTTGAGCTCTTTCGTGCACAATATAAAACAGTATCGTCGGCATATAACATAATGCTAGCATCAGTGAGTGGAATATGGATGTCGTTGAATATCAGCCCAAAAAGAAGGGGCCCCAGGATGGATCCTTGTGGGACACCACATGTAACGCTTTCTTCGCATGAGCTGGTGTTACTTTCTTACTTTAAATTATCTGTTTCCTATTAAAGAGATAGCTAATCACCTATCCATTGTAATTCCACATCATCTATGCCATACTTGGCAATTTTTCCAGCAAGGTTGCATGACCTACTGTGTTCACAATATCTCACAAACGTTCTTTGAGGTTCAGTCAGTGTTCACACCTCTCTATCCGACCTTTGCTTTAATAGGGATGAAACCACAGTTCTCATTGCCCGATGATGGGAGACGGATCTCTCCCGAAACGTTGCCCCGCTAAATATCAAAGGCTTGTCATGATAAGTGGTGACTATCATGTCGAATATTGTTTCTACAAAGTCGTTTGTAATATTGACCAGGGACAATTTGTCTACCAGGTCTTCGTTTCAGATAAAATTGATAGACTTATCTTCTCTGTGCCATTAATGATCGCAAAACTGTTCTCATTATTGGTTTTGACGAGAACGAACGCTTTAGTATGGTTGTATTTAATCAAATTTTAAAGATTTTATAACATTTTGGGTAAATTTGTGGGGGGCCATGGCTCCTGTGGCCTCTCCGGTAGCGTGCTTACTTTCGGCTTGGTTTCTAAAAGGTTTCAAAACTTTAGGTAGGGTAGCGTATAAGCTTTTTTATAAAGATAAACTTTGGTGGCCTAAAATATTTACAATTCCTTATGAAAATCAATATTCGAATGTGTCTGTAAAATACTAATTCTCTGACTCATCAACTTACAACTCTCATTGTTTAGGGAGGTGATAGTTAAGCATGAATAAGACTACACTATCACCTCGCTAAACAATAGATGTAAACAAAAGAAGTTGGTCATTTAGTCAGTTGAGGAGTTGGTATATAAAAGACACCGGATATTCGAATCTCTCCTAAGACTTTATAGAGGTCAAATACTTACATTTTCTTTTTTAATGGTTTTCAAATTTTCATACATGCATGACTTCAGTCTTTTTGATTTCTAGAGCATCAAACGGAGAGGCAACGTGTCCAATGGATAGATCTCCCATATGTGAAGAAAAGGTGAAGACTGTTTTTCTCCCTGACACTGCTCAGCCCATCTTCAAACGCCTAAAGATCGTGTACTTTGACAGTATACATTTAACATTTACAGCAGAAATATCGTTTTTTCAAATGTACATTAACTAAATGATGATAAGAATCTAGGTCAAGAATTGATAACAGCAAAACAGCTTTATTCACATACTTTCAGCCCTGGTACACAAATTTTTCTATAAGCAATTTCAGTGATCATCCTCGTAAACAGAAAGGCCTCCTGTGGACTTAATACGTTCTTATTTGAGAACAAAAAAAACAGAAGAAGCAAATTATATCTTCATGTTCTATTTTAGATGTTTCCAGATAACGGATTCAGCAGGATGATCTTAAATTTTGAAGTTGCTTGTCATGATTCAGAGTGTGTCTGGAAATCCACTCTCTCTCAGCTGGAGGTAGATAATTAAAGAATTGCTTATAAATGTTGAATTGTGCTCCGCCATTGCTTTCGTTGTCGTTTATAACATGGTTGGAGCCTTGATTTCAGTGAAAAGGACACCTTTGAGAGGTGGACAGGTTTTAATCAGAGGGGGAACCTAGCAAACAGAATCAACAACATCACATATTGCAGCAACAAAGTTTCAAGTGAAACTAGATTTTAGAGCAGAATATATATGAATACTTTTGGTGAAAAACGGAAATGTTCAAGAAGTGCATCATTTATCTGGTTAAGGGGATCTAACACACCTTATCAAACTAATAGCACCAATGACATCAATAGATAGTAGTTATAATGAAAGCAAAATGTGGAAACAAAGTTGCAAAAATATTTTTGATGAAAGGACATCTTAGAGAAATTTTGCTATATATGCTTTTTTTTTGAAATCTCGTATGAATAGGGGTATAAATTTTGCTTCTTGGGTGGCACGTACCATCAAAAATCTGGTCAACTTGGGGACTCGAAATACTCTTTTCTTGATATTTTTGGCACTTACATGAAATTACAATTTATAGCTTGTTAAAAATCATTTTGCTTGTTGTGGTCTGTCACTCTAATTTCATTAAAATCATAAAATCTTGATTTCATCCTTTTGTAGACCCATTTGGCTGATGAGTGTATATATGTTGAGACATCTTGTCCTAATGATGGCTGTTTTCAGAAGATGCAGAAGAGATTCGTGGAAGAACACAAAAATCATGATTGTCAACAAAGAATTGTTCAATGTGACTTTTGCCTAAAAGATTACACTGCATTGGAAATCCAGGTTGGTACCAATCAACAATTTTGGCAGCGCAAGGGGTAGCTTCAGTGGCACAGAGGTAGTGTGTCTCCATCTCACTAATGTGAAACACAGGCTCCAATCTCTGCAGAGATTTATTTTGATAAATAAGAAAAGAAATCTATAAGAAAAGCAGAGCAACTGATGTCAGACTAAAGTTTTTATTTTCATAATTGATGATCAAATTGTTTTCCATGGATGATGAATTGCCTTGGATGATGAATCATTAAGTTTCACTTCGTAGACATACTTATATTGATTGATTGTGTGTCTTGCTTTAGAAATTCCAGGTTGTATAGCTTTGTACATATGTATGTCTTTAGCGTTCCCGTTCTTTGTCCAGTTTTTCAGACTTCACAGCCACTGAGTACAAGACTAAGATTACCCAACATGCACTGATGCTTTCAAATTATCTAACATGCCAGCAGACTTCTTAGATACTGCAATAGCTCAGATCTTCTGCATGCGCTCCTGTACTTGGCTATTTGAAAACAGATTGCAGCATTTGAAAGATAATATTTAAAATTTGATAAAAATTTAGTTACTGATTAATTCCTTCTTAGCTGTGATGGCTTGTAAATTAAATTGTTTTGAATTTAGAAACATCAAGAAGATGATTGCCCCTTTTTTCTCATTAGCTGCCTAAATAATGGTTGTACGTCATCAATCAAGAGATGTGAGGTAACTGATACAAATATATTCTTACATAAATTATTTTGTTCAATTTAGTAAAATGTGCATACTGTTACTTTCATACATACTATAATGTTATTTCAGTGGTTTTAGGACATGATTCCTGATCGCTGGTTTATGCACTCACCATTTGATTCTTTATCGATATCATTTTTGACATTTTGAATTATGTCTTCATATTTGACACTGTTTTATTCCACATGATTTTTTGGTTACTCTTCTGCTCCAAATAGAAATGAAACAAATTTTTGTTTTTAGGCTCCTGTTTATGTTTGGTTTTTAAACAGTTAATTTGATCCATTTTAGCTTCAAAGCCACATTGAAGGTGAATGTCGTTTTGCTCCTCAAGACTGTCCACTGAAATTTCTTGGTTGTGAAATAAAGGTATGTAAGTTTCTATTTGTTGAATCAAAGAAATTTCCAGGCTTCTGTAATAATAACTTATCTAAATCAGAAATTTTAGATATTCTTGAATCGAACACTACAAAACTCAAACATGGAAAGAAAAATCGGGAAACATGGGTAAAAATGATAATGACTTAAGTTTTGTATCTAACAATCAACAAAGTAATACCTGAGATAGAGATAGAACATTAAACCTGATCAATTTTATACCCAGATATGGATTTAAATTGGTTTTTTATGAAAGAAGGTAGATTAATAACATAGTGAAAAACCAATCATGAATTGGTCATAGGTAATTTATTCAACTTGAATCAAACATTTATTCAAATGTGTCTGGGAAAATTTAAAGTCCATTGGGATGTTTAACCCTGGTAAGCTCAGAGAGAGGACAGTTAAGGTACACGTGTGATTCATCCATTTTGCATGCAAACGTGAGACGTTATTGAAAGAGGGCTTGGTTATAGTAAGAGGGCAGTTTTCACAGTTTTCTCGTATAACAAAATAATTTTAGATGGAGAATCAAATTGAGCAACAAAGCCTTTGAAGAAGGCTGATCAATAAACTTCATGAGTGGATCATGTGACAGTAGATCATTCAGAAACAGTTAACTATTCTTAATTTTCTCTTCACCCTAGGGCATCCGAAGTTTAATTGATGAACATGTCAAGCAAGAAGCTCATAACCACCTGCGTTTAGTTTGTGAGGAATTGCAATCTTCCAAATCAAGCTACGAAGGTAGGTTGGATAATCTACAAACAGAAATGCAAAATCTAAAGGATCAAATGCAAAAACTCAGGGGAATATGTCCAAAAGCGAATAGAGATACACTTGAAGATATTAAAAAGGAAACTGAACAACAACTTCAGTCTAATGTGGCTGAAGTAAATAATGAACCATCAATGAAAATCGTGTCCTGTAACTGGAATGTGCGTGGAGCGAAACTTGATTTTGAAAAAATAAGTCCAATATTCGGAATTGGTGAGCGCGGTTATCATTTCAGATTGTGCTATTGTTATGCTGGTTTTTCACGTTCACGTGGCATTAAAATCAAAATGGAACGATGCAAAGGTAAAAATGATGAATTATTGCCAAAGACTTTCAGTTGTGACGCAGAGCTGAAAATTCAAAATCCACCAACAGCGTCTGCTGCTGCAAAACCACATATTTTTCACCGTTTCCAATTCAAGCTACTTAACGAGTATCGCTGCTGGACGCGTTTATTGAAGATAGCAAAAGAAACTGCACGCAATAGTAGAATGGAGAATTTCGATGATGTTGATATAGAGTTATCTTTACATATTCCAAGTGATCACCCAGCTTTAGGTCAAGGTTAAACGTTGCTCTTCTCGTGCGCCGAAACTAATACATTAGATTCGACTGTAGAGCGACTGTAGAGCGACACTCGAGTTAGACGTCGCTCCTATTGTGCCGCTCTCAATTGAAGTGAATACATTTTGTCGTATCGTAGTAACCAGCGATCAACCAAATGTCAACAAACCAAGATGCGGAACAAGGCACAGTTTTGATAATCATGGCTCAAAAGAAGTTTAAACGACTTGAGTCCTTCGGCATTTTGTACTCTTCACACCACCTTTGTCAGACCTCACTTGGAATATGCACAATCAGTATGGCAGCCAAAATTACGTCGTAGTATAAATTTGATTGAAGGTGTTCAAAGACGGAATTGCTAGAATTATAAAGGAGAATCCTGGTGTATTTTCTTTTACTATTCAAAATTTGTTCAACTCTGCCTCAGCTAGAGGTGTTTTCCCCAAAGAACTGAAAGCCGGGGATATAAGTTCAATCTTCAAAAAGGGGGATGCTTTTGCGAAAAAGAACTGCCGACCCATTACAGTCTTACCCTCAATATAAAAAATTTACGAAAGGTTGATACAGGAGCAAATGCTAAATTTTGCCCAAAGTTTCCTGTCCCCACTCCTCTGTGGGTTTCGAGAAGGCTATGGCACACAGCATGCACTACTGCGTCTGATGGAAGTCTGCAAAAAATCAATGGACGACGGGGGTGTTGCAGGGGCTGTTTTGACGGACCTTTCAAAAGCCTTTGACTGTCTAAATCATAGACTACTGATCGCAAAATTGAATGCATATGGATTCAGTAGATCTGCTTTGCTGTTTATCCATAGCTATCTCACTGAAAGGATCCAGAGGGTAGGGGTTAACGGTTCATTCAGTGCATGGACAGAGACCTCCCAAGGAGTACCGCAGGGCTCTGTCCTGGGGCCCCTTTTGTTCAACATATATCTAAATGACCTTTTTATGTTCCTAGAGGAGACTGAAATTTGTAATTATGCTGACGACACAACCTTATATGCTTGTGGTCCAAATATCGAAACTGTCGTCACACATTTAGAAAATGATGCCCTAAAAATAACTGAATGGTTTCCAAACAATTTTATGAAACTTAATGAAGACAAATGCCATCTTATGATTTTTGGTGAAAAGAGAGGTGACGAAATCTCAATTAAAATAGGCGATGCCTATATAAAAGAGAGCAAAGAAGAAACTCTTCTTGGCATAACTTTTGATCAGTCACTTTCTTTTAAACAGCATGTAAAGAGTCTGTGTAGAAAGGTTTGTCAAAAAATACATGCTCTTGCCAGAATCTCAGTCTAAATGGACACTGAAAAACTGCAAATGTTAATGAGGGCGTTTGTCTCATCTCAATTCAATTACTGCCCAATCGTTTGGATGTTTTACGACAGAAGTTTGGATCAAAGGATAGGTCGAGCCCAGGAAAGGGCTTTGCGGTTAGCATATAAAGATTACGGAAGTGATTTCGGCTCCCTCTTGGAACAGACTAAATCGGTGCCCATTCATACGAGAAACCTGCAGTTGTTAATGACAGAGGTGTATAAGACCAAACACGATTTAAACCCACCTTTCATGAAGGATATTTTCGGGGAGCGAAAAATAAGCTACAGTCTGAGGCATGGCAATGATGCTCAACTTCCAATAGTGCGTACTACGTCATTTGGAATTGAGACCATAGCCTACCTTGGAAATAAATTGTGGCAGTTGTTACCCCCAGAAATAAAACAATCCAGGAACTTAAATATTTTCAAAAAACGTATTAAGTACTGGAAAGGTGACAAATGCAACTGCAGGCTCTGTAAGACCTATATTCCGCAAGTCGGTTTCCTAACAGGATAAATTTTTTACTATTCTTTGCTTTTTAATCTGTATATATATATATATATTGTGAATGAAATTATTTAAAAATTAGTAGAGTACAGTAGGCCTTAATTAGCCGTAATTTGGCTATTTTAATTTTGTATTTAGTTTAGTTTACGCCTACTATAAATAAATCAATGATGATGATGATGAAAGACGGGCGACAAGACTGATTCCTCAATATCGTAATCTCCACTACGAAGAACGTTTAAAACGACTCAAACTTCCATTTCTTGAGTTCAGAAGGCTTTTCAATGATATGGTGCAAATATATAAGCATATTCATTTTTACGACCCACAGACAACTCGGAACAAATTTGTTAAAAAATCCCGTCCAACCAGATTCCATGATCATGAATTTGTTCCAAACTTTGCTGATGATGGTTTTTGTGGGGCTCAGACAAAATCCTTCTACTATAGATCAATCCCAACATGGAATGCACTGCCGCGATTTGTCATCGAATTGACCTCAATCAAATCGTTTAAAGAAAGCCTTAACAAAGGGTGGGCAAAACACCAACTAAGATACTTGACATATTAATATTGTAATTAGAAATTGGTTCGTAGAGGTCCACCTCGGGCCTGTGAGCTTGTATACATCATAATAATAATAATAATGGCGCCGAAGAACGAAGTAAAAATTGCTTTATTGAAAAAGATGATAGAGGCCAATAGGAGACGACGAAGAATGCTCGAGTATGGAGTGGCATCTATACTCTTCCACCATCGGTTGATGGTGAAAGCTTGTTTGCTTGCTGCGATGCTTTTGTTGACGAAGAACAACCCGAAAGCTGAGCGATCTTGCTCAAGGCACGAAAGAAATAATGTTTGGTGGGAGTGAGTTTGGGAATCTTACGACGAGTAACGATTCAAAAGAACTTTTCGAGTGTCCAGAAAAACTTTCGATTTTATTCTCGAACGAATTCGCGGGAATTCAGAACGCGAGACTTTGTGTGAGGGAACCTATACCACCCGAACTACGACTTGCGCTGTGTTTTCGTAAGGAAAGCAAGAATCCAGAACAGGACAACACAATGAAAAATTGGCGCCTAAATGCTTACATTTTTACATCTGCGCATGCGCTGCCTCGTTTCAGGTGACGGTAACTTATTTCTGTTTTGTTAATTTATGCGTAAGGTTCGGCGCATGAGAAGAGCGACGTTTAATTTGACATCGTTCCAGCGTCGCATAGATTGATTAGGAGCGACAGGACTAGTCGCTCCAAATCGATTCTGCTGCACTTAATTGAAATTTCAAGTTAAACGTCGCTCTCCTCATCGCTCGGTGCATGAGAAGAGCGACGTTTAACTTAGGCCTTAGATTAAATAGCCTGTAAATATATCAAAGCATTCTGAATCGATGATTTGTCATAATCTGATAACACCAGAGCGTGATCGTCGAATCTTTCTAGAGGGGGGGGGGGGGGAGTTTGGTCGTCCTAATGTGGTGAAGTCATCATCCTTCAGCAGGTCCAGTGCATTCTTCAAAGAAATGTTTGTATATGATATTAGTGCTGTGAGGAATCATCATACTGGAATGCGAGGGTCTGTACAAAGGGTTGTAAACTACATTTGTCAAGAAGGCCATTTATGCTACGCTGTTACTGTCACAAAAGGTATTCGAGTAAATAAGTTTATTGAGTAAATAAGGACGTGTTGTAAATAATTTCAACGGTACTGATGGTTCGTCGGTTATTCTCCGTGTTTCATGTGGCCAACTATAAAGTGGATTATAGTAAAGACTACAAATGTTCCACATGACTAGGAATAGAAATCAACAATTTACTAAACACTGGTAGAGCTGCACAAGCTTTGAGTTTCAACATCAACAAAAAGTTCAATTTGTTTTCACGACCAAATAGTTAAATATCCATGGAAAAGGCATCAAATATATTGACATGAGATACTGTAAAAAAAGTCAAATTACCCTCCATTGACATTGCTTTCTTGCTGTAAGATTACAATTTACGAGATTGCCTGAACGTAGAAATATGCTTCTGGGTTCTTTACAGAATTTTTAGGCATCATTTCTGTCACTACTTTTCCTGCAATGACTCTTTCTGTACCTCTTACAAAATTATCTCCTTTACCATTTATTGTCACAAATAAGGACAATATTTTGAAGCAGTCACTGCAATAAACATCTACGCGATATTTGATGAAATATACCGTATGCACTTGAAAAAGTAGACAATTTTGATAAGCCACTGCTAATCAAAATCTTCAATGCACTAAATGTAGTTTATATTGATGCCAATTTGGAAATACAAAGTGAATGGGGCCTTAGTATTCACGTTTGCTACCTTTAACCTAAAGATGATCAATTGCTAATTTGTATTTCAGTTACAGTTGATAATCTTGATGCAGAAGATTACAATCTGCTCATGGTTTCTATATGTATGAATAATTTACCTTACTATGAGAAATTAGAATCAAGGGTGCTCTCCCCTACATTTTTTTAGGAACTGAGGTGCCCCTAATTTTATTAATACCTTTTATTATCAAATTAATCTTGTCTTTGTACTGTATATTGCACTAATTTCAACTTTTGAATTCGTGGAGATTTTTGCGAGTAACTTTATATTGTATTCTAAGAATAAATTGATTTCTTTTTGAATAAGCACTAAATAATGTTATCTTTTTATCATTTATATATACAAGTAATATCTATTTTGAATAAGTAATTATGGTATGGTAAGAATATATCAGTTGAGTTCTAACTCGAGAAGAGAGTGCCTATCCTGGCTATAGTGCTCGATATACCTGAGTATAGAGCAATCATAAAGAAGAATGAACACATTAAAAAACAGACATGTTCTTCTGTTACTCCGAGTTTCGTGCTTGCGCACTCGTCAGACAGACTGACTATACAAATAGTATATACAATTTGTATAGTCTGTCTGACGAGTGCGCAAGCACGAAACTCGGAGTAACAGAAGAACATGTCTGTTTTTTTAATGTGTTCATTCTACTTTATCAGTTGAGTTCAGTATAAATAGTATAAATAATTTAATTAAATTGTATGTAACGGAGTTTGGCACATAAAACTGGACTGAAATATGATTATTTACTGTCAAAGTTCACTCCAAAACCACTAGTTTTCATGTAGACTATATTTGTCCGTATGCCGTTTCAAATAGAGTGGCACAAAATTTCTGGACTCAGATTCGTCTGCTAACAACATTTCTTTCAAGGCTACTGCCTCGTGTAGGCCCTCCCAGTAACACACACTTTTATTGACATGGGTATCGGTGTAAGGGAACCTGATTGGTTCAGGACAACCCATGTGACTGGGAGAGCCAATAGAAATAGGCGGAGGCGGAATACGATGATCTGCAGCATGACGTAATAACTGGTTGTTTCTTTCAATAACGAAGTCGCATAATGCGCATGCGAATCCAGCATACATGTGGTAGTTGAAATTTACTCGGTCCAGCTCACTTACAATTTTCCATTTTCTATTTTCTATCGCTTCTAAAAGCAATGGATTCGTAATTCCATGTTTATGGTGATCGAAATAGGCCTCGTATTTTGCACTGTCCGAATCTAGCGCTTTTAAATAGGCTGCCAGGTCTCTGGGACTGTGAAAGTCATCTACAAATATCGCTGAGCTTTACCACGCGGTGATCCAAAATAAACAGGGACGACCCCGATTTCCAACGGCCTAAATAATTTCTCAGTCATATAGTCCTTGCAAACGGCATTTTCGAATGACAAATGAAATTTGTATCTCGAGAGGAATTTGTAATATTCTTCATCCTGGAACTTGTGGAAGCCGTCGATGCTTTCTGGGATTTGTTTGTTGTTGAGGCATGATCCGTACGAGTCTATCTCGATGTATTTCATCAACTCCCGTATGTAGCTATCTCGATCTGATGGCGGATTGCAGTCTCGCTGTAAGAAGACCACAGGAGCGAGGCTTGATGCTATCTTCAACCTTGAAAGAAAATTGTAAAATTAGCAATCAATGCACAGGCGCAGCAGACGATTCAAAATATCCCAAAATGCAATGTGCTTTCTTTGTGACATTTTGACATCTTCAAATAATGACTAATTGAAAACGATGCCAGTGTTTACTGCATTTTCCTTAGTTGAATAAGGTCTCTGGTTCAAAACCTGGGGGAAGCATGTCAGAATATGGTAGCTCAATTTGGTAGAATATGTTTCCACATGTTAGACTTACCCTTACAAATTTAAGTTATCATAAACTATGAAATTATATGATATTATATAGACGAAGCCTTTGGGTGGGTTTTTCATGAAAGTGCTCGATATATAAAGTAGAGCTATATGCACTAAGAAGAAAAAGACTCAAAAGGCAAAACTCTCCATCTCGACAAGCCTGTTTCGTGGTTACCCACTTTTCAGGAGATGTCACATATATATATTTAATGCAAAGCACGAATTAATGCCTCTACAACTTATTACCCTGCTCTAGGACAGTGGATGGCCCACTCGCCTTTGGTAGGTGAGGTCCTGGGTTCAAGACCTGATGAAGGCATTGTTGGGAATCCTCAGCATAGCACGCGAAGCATCACGGGACAGTGCTTGTCATTGCATTGTCACGTGTTGTTCTCATATTAGCTTAATTCTAGGACATTGTGATCTTTATGAATCACTCAGGTTTCTTACTATTGTAACTTTTACCTTTACTAATACTCAGAGTTTTTGTTAGAAAATAATCCGATTTTTAAAAAATAATTCCGATTTTCTGTATTGTTATTGCTTAGAATTAGCATTTACATAGAACTGTATAAACCTGAAAACGATAGAATTAAGATGATGACGTAGTTGTCGTTGACTCGTTAGAGACAGTAATCATGTAAGAAAGTTGTGAGAATTCAAGATCATAGAGTACAAAACGGAGTTCTGAATGTATTTCTTCGAAGTGTTTCTCGACCATTAGTATAAAAGAATCATGACTTGAGAAGAAGCAGGATTTGGAAAATCAATCGAGATAATTTGTGGGAATCAAAATGACCCCAGTAGGAATCGAACCCACGACCTCTAGATTCGTACACTGTGCAACCGGGGCTACTTCTACTCCTGCAACTCTATCCAGTGGTTGGACTGCGATGGTCCTCCTGGTGTGAGAAAGTCGTCGCCCCCTCGGCAGGTCCAGTGTAGTGTTAAAGTACCCGGGTAGGTTCGTCTCTGCATTCGGTGAGTGGTGGTGCAATTTGTGTGGATGAAATGGCCTGGGTTTATCAAAGCCCCCGTTGCGCAGCGGTAGCGCTCTAGAGTACGAATCTGGAGGTCGTTGGTTGGAGTCGTACTGGGGACATTTTCATTCTAACAAATTATCTCGATAAAAGAATCAGAGAAGATTGGAATCTACAACAGGCATGTCAGGTAGTCCACTTTAAATTGCTTTGGCTACTCGCACTTGGAACGGAAAGTCGCATATTTGATAGCTTATGTCTTTTTTTCGAAACAAGAACCATCTTAGACCTTCTAAACAAACCATTCGTGGTTATGTCTGCAAAGAAGGGCTTGACAAAAGTAAAGAAAATACCGAATCCGGGTTAAATTCTCTCTTGTTCAAAGTGGCCTAATTGTGAATCGTTACGCCATCGGCAAAGACTCTTATTCTGTCCGAGAAGAACCCAAAAATTCGAAGGCCGGTAATTGCAGGAAAATGGAAGACTCAAACGAAAAGGGCAAGGAGTCTGGAGAAAAGGAATCTAATGAAAAGATGGTACACGCTGTATGGCTAAAATTGAAATTTTGCTCATAACCTTCTGTGGATGTTAGGGAACTAAAAGCACAAGCGAGTGCGATTTAAAACAATAAATCTTACTTTAAAGGAAAGAAAAATGCGTCTTGAATAAAAACTGAAATGAGGCACAAAGACTTAATACAAAAAGTATAAAACTTAGGAACTCTTGTTGTGAAATTGTAAGATATGATTTTTCAGAAACTGAAACCAATTCAGAGATAAGCGATTGAACCGGAAAGAAGACGGAATGCCAGAGCAATGCAAGAAAGCTGAGGACACGAAAGCAACGAAAAGCAGTCGATGGAAAAATTATTGGTGACTCTATAATGAAACATATCAAACACTAAAATGACGGAAGCATACAGAGACATAAAACATATTTGTCTAGGTATACAGTATAATGATCTGGTTCTGGTTACAAGGGGAGATCCATGGAATATGAAGGTTAGTGAAACAGATCGTATTCTCAGACGCCAACCCATTTGAATCCATTAATGTACCAGAGTAAAAACTGAAAAGTGTCAGGTTGAATCTTGCAGGGAATTTGAATCCACCGAAGCGTAGATCCACTCATTAGGAAGGGCATAGTATAGGCTCATTTAAAGAATAATTTATTCATATGCAAGGTCAGAAATATTGAAGTATGTAATATATGATTTACGCATGCTCAGATACGCATCCGACTATCAAAGATCCTTCCGACCGTCTACTCTCTGGTCTCTAATAGACGTCCCCCCCGCTTATTTATTTTTGGAAAATTTTCCACCCAGGACATTCTTATTCCAACCCCCCCGCTAATTAATTCTGGCAACAAGTTTCAAACCAGACAAAAAGCAACACAACAAAATTCAGTGAGCCCAAAACTTTTCAATACATTTTAGAAGGAAGGCACAATTTGAAAGACGAAAACCAGGCAAGATGATGGTAATACCAATTCTAGTGAAGAAAATTACAGTAATTTAGAAGTTGCTATGAAGATGAACATAACATTTTTGATATGTTAGAGGACATGTAGAAGCAGAACTTAAAAAAAAAGTTATTGTGCTATCGTTATTGTGTTATGTTATTGTTAAAGCTTCCATTGCCAAAACGAAAGTTTAGAAAATTAATTTTTTCCAACCCCCACGGCTATTGATTTTTGAAATATTTTCCAACCCCCCCTATTATTCCAACCCCCCCGGCTATTAATTTTTTCGATTTTTTCCGACCCCCCCTACTATTCCTACCCCCCCCGTCTATTAGAGACCAGAGAGTACGTATTCTAAATGCCTAGTACAGTGGGGGTTCATTTAGTACTGTGGGGATGCCATCAGTACTGTTAGGGATGTCTAGTACTGTTGGGGATACCATCAAAACTGTGGGGGTGTTTATTTCTGTGGGGGATACTATCATCAGTACTGCGGAGGTAATGCCTAAAGTTCTAGTGGTTTCCCTCCACAGTACTGAATATCCCCACATAACTGAGGATAAACCCCCCAATAGTTCTGATGGCTGCAGTTATAGAGATGAAATAACTATTTTCACGTGGACAAAAACCTGGGGTATGAAATAGTAGGGCTAAAATGACTCCAATATTATCATTCGAAGGTTTGCAGATACTATAATGAACTTAAATATGGATGAATTTCATTTATTTGTACCAGTAAAGAGTGCCAAACAATCAGTCACGATAAATATACATAACTGCTGCATTGAAAATACAGATCAGGAAAAATTATTGTGGGGTCACATTCGATTACGAACTTAATTTTGAAACACATATGACAATGTTCTTATAGTTGTATCACAATGTTATGATAAAGGCCGGGGATAGTCTACCTCACATGTCTCCCTGTATGGACTCAACCCTGTATGGACTCAACAAGTTGAGAATTTTGAATCGATACAAAACTTAGGATGGACGTCAGGAAGAAAGAACGAGAGCAAAATCTAACGAATGATTACACTCAGATGTGGATCGAAATTATTAGGTTAGTCTAACCCTGATAAACCTGTCTTACATATCAATTACAAATTACATATAAATGTTGCTATCATATTTTTTTTCGTTTTGATTTATCTTTTGGCTTTGGAGCATTAGGATTTTCCCCTTGGTAAAAGAGTTTGAGCAAATTGATTGATTCTTGGGCAAGCACACCTTGCTTACAAAACAACGGCTCTCCAACATCACAATTACGAGGAATCTTACCATGCTGCTTTTCACAATGAATGTTTGATTCGGCAGTGCAATTATCTCCTCCAGTCACTCTGTTTTCAGAATATTCATTTGTCCGTACATTGTCCGTGTTGTGCCGAGGTTTCTGGCACATGTGCTGATGTACGGGCAAAACTGATCCACAGCCTCCAAACCTTGGGTTAGAGCATCCATAGACAACCAGTTTGATGCCTACGAATCTAAGAGCCATGGCACACATTATACATGGCTCAGTTGTGACATAGAGAGTGGAATGATTTAGTACCTCCTGGCAGTTTACATTATTCAGTCGGCCATACTCCCTGACACCTTCGATAGCAAGCATCTCGGCATGTCTAGTTGCGTTCTTAGTTCTGTTTGCTTCATTGCAACCTTCTCCGATAACTTTGTCATTGTAGACAATAACACAGCCTACTGGTACTTCACCTTGTGACAGCGCCAAACTAGCCTAGAAAATAGGGAAATTGTCAACGATTGCAATCTGGCTTTTTGGGGGTTTTGGGTTTCGATAAAGGCTTGTAGCCACGCCTTTGGAGCCGAGGTGGAACAGTTTTGATGGGGCAGGGGTAAGGCAAAACAAAAAAACGGATATGGATTTAGGATTTACTCCAGAATTTGGTCTCGTTTACATTTCAATCATAAACATGTTGTTTTTCAAATTTGTTTTCATCAATATTTTCTTCTATTTCTTTCATAATATAGAGTTCAACACTAGACAATTGGAAAACCATTGTGATTATTTGAAATATTTCCTAGGGATGGCAAAAAGCTTACTCAAATTGCATCGGAGGTGGTAATGCCACCCCATGACTAAGGGCCTGGACAGGAAGGACATGACATGTAACAAGAGCTTGAAGAATAGGCTAAGTTCCAAAATACCCATACACATACGCATTTCAAATTTCAAAATATATCTAATATATGTCGTTGAGGTTGGTACTGTAGCTGTAAATTTTAAAGATACGTCAATACCTTGCAAACATGGATGCTTTAATTGAAAAGCTATTGGGTAAATGAAATAGCCTGGGTTTCTCGAAGCCCCATTTTCCCAGTGGTAGCGCTATAGAGTACAAATCTAGAGGTCATAGGTTAGAGTCCTACTAGGGTCATTTTCATTCTCACAAATTATCTCGATTAAAAGCTATTGTGTTAAAGTTTTGTACGGAAAGAGTTTCATATTAATTTCCTTAGATTTTATTGTTTTTGTTGATATATCAACGTGTTTCAAATAATAATAACATTTGTCTTTCATTCACAAATCAAACGACTGTCAACGACGTAGGGTATTAGATACGTCATCAGATTTTGAAATGTGTGTGAGTTTTCTAGCACGCGCTCCAATGAATACCTTAGTTGTATTCAAATCCATGCTGTACTATTTTTCTGAGATTACGTACTTGTCAGAAATCAAGCTATATCGTTAGCAACTCAACTATTAAATATTCCCTTTCATAATTTCTGAAGAAACACTCTTAAATATTGTTCGGTGAGTTGAATTCTAACTGGTTCAGTATAATGAAATTCCACTTTTTTTCATTATGTGAAAAACTCCTGCTCTCTGGTGACAAAGATTTGAAAATCTTCAAGATCATTGTTATCTACCAGACCACCCTGCGGTATTCGAAACTTTTTAATAGCCTCCATTTCTCCTTCATAGTCGTAATAAAACTTTGAGAAGGGGCTGATCATCCTTAGCAAATGTCCGATTACGCATTTTATGTCTTTTGTCTCTCTTGCCTTAATGTGCAGAGCACTGCACAGGTTTTTTAAAGGCCAATGGATTGAAAGTGTGAGGCAGTTCATGGGAAATAACGAAAAGATGGTCATAGTGCCAAACAACATGATCCACTTATACCGGAACCTCAATCTTACAGTAAAAAGAAGCTGCATGGTCCGTAAAGAATCCCAACACTGGTTTGGAGTGCAAGTACAGCATCAAATTCAGAGTGGATGTGAACCAGGACAAGTCAAGGTCCTCTTCGAAATCAGTTTTGTGAAGCTTATACAGGCAAACTGGTTTACAGTTTTATGATCCTAATCCTGGCTAGAAAGTTTGTTTTTGGCACACCAGAGGCTCATGCCACGCCAATCACTTCAAAACAGTAGGCCCATTGCTCTACTATTGTTTCCAACATTTCTCCACGCCATAGATCCCAGGCATGATATACACGTTTTCCAGTATGGATCCAAATGGTAATCCTTTAAGAGCACATGAAGCAAAAAATTCTATTGGTGGAAATGATAGGTGCTATTGAATGATTGAAAACGCTGTTTAAATTATTTTGATATCTCCTTTTGTTTTCAAATTATCCACTAACTTGAAGTATCAGAGGATGACATCATAATGTTTGCACATTATTAGGTTTGGGGATATAGCTGTATCTCATCATAAAAAGATTATAGTTGCGAGAAATCTTGTTGCAGTGCTGCATAAATGTAATGCAGGTTATTTACTATGTATGCATAATTTTTCGGAAAGCATACTAATCGATAAGACATATTGTGATTGCAATTCCCTTAGAAATAGAGTCAACATGGTATATTTTCTGGACCTTTTACAAACAATGAGATGTCATCAGCCAATCCTACAAAATGGTGGATAATTTGAAAACCAAATGAGATATCAACAAACTTCTCACACAGTCTCTTATCATTCAACGGTACCTATAATTTCCACCAATAAATTTTTTTGCTTCATGTGCTTTTTAAGAATATTGATTTTACCTTTTTGTATATTTTTTGTGTGCGCATAAACAATATGATCTTTGCAAGTACGAGCAAAGTGAAGACTTCTTACAGCCAGTGGGTCAAAACTACGCAAAAATATTAAATCTTTGATTGCGAATTTAAAGGGCCTCTAAACCTAAAAAGGAGATTTTTGCTGGAATTGATAGTAAGTCATGAGTTTTGAAACATTGCATAGTTTTTTCTCCAAATTTGCTTGTTTCTGCTTGCTAGCCTCTCAAAGCTGACCTTCTCTGCAAAAAGATCGAAAATATTTTTTTGGAAAATTCGAACTTTATAATGACGTAGATAGATTCTATTGTTATACTATATCACGTGGTACGAGCTAAAGATTTTCGCCATTCGGTTCATCAGCAACCGTTCTCATTTTTTGGTGAAAATGAATGTAATTTTGATAAGGAAAAGGGTTTTGCAGTAGCAAGCGTGAAAAAATCTGTCCTTTCTTGAGAAGACCCACTGGCTGTAAGAAGTCTTCACTTTGCTCGTATTTGCAGTGATCATTTTGTTCCCACGTGCTTTGCGAATTTCGATCAGTGGCAAAATGGATTCACATCGAAGTTAATACTACTGTCCGATGTGATTCTGTCTGTTCTTCTGGGTAATTGGATGTTAGGGCCGAACATATGATACCAAGACCATTTGGCCTGCTAGGCCTACCTGTTCCTTCTGCTGAGTCTTGCAGCATTGATTAGGAAATTTGCTTATAACTGCGAAAAAAACAGCATAAGATATAAATGAAAAACTACAGATTTGGAATCAGAAAACTCAATTACATCTAACAAAAGAATAAAACTTTCTGGGTTCAAGATTGGGCAAATTATAATCACCACAAGCTTTGATCCACTTAAGGTATTTTTCATGGGACACAAGCTCCTCCGCAACAATTAAGCATTGCGTCTTCTGCGTATTGTATTATACACTTACGTATTAAAAGAATTCGAACGAGGACGAGAAAATGTCGGTTTATCGTCTCCCCCTCCCTTAGGCCCAAAAGTTTGTTGACAGATTTTATCCCTTCCCCAGTCTCCTCATTCAAAATTTTCGCGCCAAAGTAAAAACAATTGCTCGCGTCATCCGAAGTGGTTAAGTTTAGTTCGCTGTGAGAGTTTTGAAAAGTTTTACAGGTGTAGAAAGATTATTAGGCCGGTAAACAAAATTTCAAATAGAAAATCAATGTTCATTAAAATATCAGTCATAAACTTGGGATTTTTGAGAAGAAATCTTGACAAAAAATGGCTTAAACGAATGCTGGTGAGTTTGCAATTCAGAATTTTAATTCAAAGTTCGGGAATCCTTCGTAAAGTTGAGGGATGGAAGAAATTAACTCGGGGCCGTTGAAGATGAATGCAAAATTTAAAACCTTGATTTTTGATCCAAGAAATAAAATTGCATTTATCTGGTTAATTTCTGATTGAATGCGGACCGAAACGTTATGACTAAGGGTCTGTTTCCTATGCTTTAAGTTTATATTAAAGTTTCCAGAAATTCTGTTGCACAACCAATTTATTCTAACTTTTTTGTAATTTTATTCAAAATCTAAATTAATTTTGCGAGGCCTCTTGTCCGTTTTCATAGGTTTGCACAGGTTTTTACTCGGCATCTTAATGCTCAAATTATTATGAAATAGCATCATTTTGAAACGTATTTCTTACTGCATATGATGAATTGCAAATAAAAACAAAAATGCCCGAGATTCCCTTCAAATTTGAAACTTTTTATTCATGTGCCCCCTTCCCTATTTGAGTCTTTCAATTTATCGACGGTCGCTGAAAATGTAGGCCTGAAATGAATTAAAGACTTGATAACCTCATTTTAATTGTTGCCTAAAGAAAGCTAAGGTCCATTGCTTTCATTTTATCCAAAAAATATCACTCCTGTATCATGTAAAGTGGTCATAAATTGCTTTGTAAATCTGGGCTTAATTTGCGTTCAGGACGTTTTGGTGGCCATTTCAACCTCCTCGTTCGAGTACTTTTAATACGTAAGTGTACTACGTTGCTATGATTGTAGTTAACTACGTTTTTTGGACCTGGTGACAGTAAAAAAAGGCCTAAGTTTTACCGGCCTCCACTTCAGGTTTTTTCAGGCATAGTATGGATACTGATTGACTTTTTTTAAAAAAAGTTTTGAAAACTTGCATCCTTGTCTGGTTCTTAATAATAAAAGTAAAATTCTAAAAATTATTTATCAATGAAAGGCATTTTTGCATCCAACGTTCTTCTACCGCCATTTTGGTCAGCTGTCATTTTCCTTTCCTTCGATGGGGCCTAATTCAATTCACTTCAATTTCAATTCAATTCAAGACAAGACTTCTAGGCCCAAGTAGAAGTAGCTGCATCCAGGGACACAGGATAATTCTGTCCCTTGAAATGGAGATGGAGTCGTCGTGGGCAGAGCTTCCATATGTAGTCCTTTCAAAAATACTTGACAAGCTTTCTGTCGCAGACATCATTAATGTAGCAGCTACTTGTGAGAATTGGAAGGAAGCTGCCATGGTGTCTCTGAAATCAGTCAGATTAGACGGAAGTACCCCTTTCGGTGGGTCATGGAGGACCTTCAACAACTCAGAAATGGACTTTTTGTCAATTTCCGAGGCCATAAATGATTTCGCCAGGAGACTTTCTGAATGTACGGACGAAATAGAACATTTTGATTTTGCTGAGAGCTGTATTCCAGCGAGTGCTTTCAAGACTCTAATTTCAGGCCAGAAAGCAATACGAACTTTGCATGTGAAAATGAGAAGGGGCTGGCAGAAGTATTCGTCCCAAGAAGACATGCAGTTGGCTGTCACACAGGGCATCATCCAGCACGAAGCGAGCTTGGAGAACATCAATATTGGAATAGAAGATATCTCCATCTCCTTCAAGCATCTGATCGAAGGACTAGGCAATAGAAATAACACGTTTCCCAATCTTCGGTCTATAGAATTTTTGTCCACAAGATTAGGTAATTACAGCTCATATACTCCCCACCCGAAGGACAACATTTTAGAAGAAGTTAAGTGTGCAGATGTGTTTTTCGAACAAACATTTACAGATACCAAAGTTATGGCACTTAATTTCAAGCCGAAATTGCTTTTCAAATTGTATTTCAGCAATATCCCTGAAGTTTTTTGGAATCCGCCTTTCACCAAGCTGCTGACAAAGTATTTCAAACTGGGTAGCTTCTCAAATTTGAGGAAAATAAACATCGATAGTCTGAATACAAGAGGAATAAAGGGAGAATTCTCAATGGATGATGCAGATTTGCTGATCCAGTATTGTCCTAATATTACCCACATCGACTCTGATGTATTTTATAAAGAAATAAATGACTACAGAAGTACTGTTCATGATGATAGACCATTAGTTAAGATCATCAAGCACTTTGGATCTCAGCTGAGCTTTCTTCATTGCAACACTAACACAAACATTGCTGAGCATATTGCAGATTATTGTCCTGATTTAGAGAGCCTGGCAATAATGGATAATTTTGGCTCTAGCATCTCAGACGAAGCACTGATTCGCCTTTCTGACTTGGAAAAACTGAAAGAGTTAAAGATAAGGTTCTGTGCATATAATGAAAACAAAGCCGCCACCTTAAGATTCTTCGAAAATTCTGTAGAGAAGTTGCACAAATTGAAAATTCACTGCCAAGATGGTAAACTATTTGAAACTGAAATTCTAGATGTTATTGCAAAGAAGGCAAAGAACTTGCGAAACCTGAAAATTGACATCGAATCGCATTCATTGGAGCACTTGTCTCTGGTCATGGATGGTTTGTTGAAACTATTAGAGGTTTCTCATTGCCTTGATAAATTAACGTTCTTAGTTTTTACTGAGTGCAGGGAAGTTGGATTTGTGGGTAATAATTGGCAGGAGTTTCAGGACAAAGTGACAGAATTACTTCTGAAAAACCAATTGCATCTAAGGAAATTGCAGTTCTTTGAACAAGATCGAACACCAAAAGAAAATAGGCGCCGCCTCATAGAGGGCATGCCTTATTGTAAACTGAAATTCGGTGGCTGATTTAACTATTGTTCAATAAACTTTTATTACCATTCCATAATAGATAGTTTGGTGGGCTAACCCGGTCGAAAAGCGTTTTTTCGCACGCTAAATCCTGTGGAAGTATTTTAAAGCCGCGGTTTTGCACCGTTTTCGGCGTATTAATACCCTTTAAATTTCACTAATCGATCTGTTAGTGACTAAGAAATTCATTAGTGAATTCACCAGTAGATCGGTTAGTCGAGAGTCGATCCGTTAGTCACTAATGTATCGATTAGTCACTAAGGAATCTCAACCTTTTACCGGACTGATGAATTTTCTAGTGTTGGGCCAAATTGAAATATCAAAACTTTTGGGGTAATAACTTAGGTCTACAGTAAGTACACCTTCGGTCA
This sequence comes from Pelagia noctiluca, assembly GCA_963924455.1. NCBI lineage: Eukaryota > Metazoa > Cnidaria > Scyphozoa > Semaeostomeae > Pelagiidae > Pelagia > Pelagia noctiluca. The sequence goes on from OZ004325.1 coordinate 12,949,771, forward strand.
TTGCCTTGAACAGCTAAGGGTCTGGGGGCGCTTAAAGTACTCCAGCAGGTGCAGGGGGTCTAGGGGGTGGGGTCCTCGGGAACCCCCAAAATCCTACAATTTTAAGGCGTTTCAATGGCTTAGGATCCTTGAAATTCTCTTCATGTACGATAATAGAGAAACACAAGAAACACAGTATGTTAGAACCCCTGAATACAGAATACATGAGCAAAACATGCGAAGAACTCACCATGTAGATACGGGAAAATGACGTGTTTTTAGACATGTTTCTTTTTGATAATTGACACTTTATCCCCATTTTTACTTCCAAATCTGAAAATAGGTCGAACGAATATTACTTTTATAACAGAACTCAACCAGCAAGAACGACAGTCGAAAACTTTTGCTAACAACGATTTAGTAAGAGTCGGTAACTCTTCCAGCTACAAGTTATAAGTCAGGGTCAGTAAACCTTCCAAAAGGCATTCTATGATTCCCTTTATTTCTAGAAAGTCTAATGATAGAAATTAAGCGCTAATAATAATAATAATAACTAGAAATAACTTACATCATGAATTGCGCCCAGCTATCTGATGGCAACTTCTGAGTCATTTTTTCCCGAAAATGCAGAAATGGCTTGTGAAAATAGCTGGAAATAGCTCAAATTTTTCAAAACGGAACAGGAAGAATAGTTTTCATTATTTTAGTTTTCATTTAATACTTCCACTTGTTCCAGTTGCACTGGATAGACAGACATAAAAGGTGTACTTTAGAGATAGATACAACAAAACAACTTTGTCAATATGCAAAATAATATAAAATACCAGCGGAACAAAACTAAAAACAAAGTATTGGTAAACGGTCCCATTAAACACTTCTATAACAATAGTACAATATACATTCCATTCCAGAATCTCATTCAGTCTATTAAAATACTGTACTGTAGCTTTGCTTAGATTATAGGAGGTAGGGTTGAGGGGAGCCAGAAAGTTATATTTGTAAAGATTATGTTGGTATTACTGATGGACAGTACTTACAGTACATACGTACCTACAGTACTTACTGAGCACTCTCAGCCCACAGGTTATGCAGACTTGTTACTTGAAATACAGATGGGAGAAGATTCATGTCAAAACTTGAATAAAAACATTATTGCAATTGCAAATACAGCAAATTTGGTTAAAGAGCAAACTCAACTTTACATGCCAATATGAATTTTGTCTTGACCACCAGCAGGGTGCTGATGGCAGGCAGAGCCCCAGGGAAATTAAATTCATATTTTACCTTGCCAAATACTGACTTTGTGAAGAGACTTCATAGTCAAAATCATACCTGTTGGCTAGAAATCGTTTTTTAATTTTACAAAGTTTTGCATACCTTAATAGACCCTGGTGGTAACCATTGACGCGTGCATAAAAAGTAATCAGCACAGGAGACATATGGGTTTAACAGTTAATTGTACAAAATATTTTGACTTTCATTTACAAATCAGCAGTTACGACTTTCTTTCATTGGTACAGAGCTCCAAAAAGACAGAAAAATTGGAAACATAACATATCATAATACTGAAAGCTTTTTATCTGACACTCAACACAGTAAAACATCAGAAAGGGAACAAAACAATAACCTAACAAATTTTTATGTCCAGATGTGGATGGAAATAGGCCAATCAGAAAAGGTTTTACTGGATTAGGTTTCATTATGTTTCCGATTTAGAGGGACGCCGCCTCATAGAGGGCATGCCTTGTTGTAAACTGAATTTTGGTTGCTGATTTAACTATTGTCCAATAAACTTTTATTACCATTCCATAATAGATAGTTTTATTGGCTAACCCCTGCCCCCCATTAGATTTGCTTTTCATTAGATACTTCAAGTTTTATTGATTATAATGGGGGGGCTCTCTCTCCATTAGTTTAACTATTCAGAGAGTTACTCCTTTAGTAAATAATTGTTCAATACAATATTATAAATTTGTTAACATCTTTTTATGTATCATGATAAAGAGAGTGTTTCCATATAGGAAGGGATCAAACCAAGCAATCTTTGCCTTGAGGAGAAAGTTTTTATTCTAAATTTGAACAAACTGCAAACTCTAAATAAACAATCAGAGATAATTTCTAAATGCTGTCAAAAAAATATATGTTATTTGAAGAAATTTATCAAAATTACTATGTATTTTTTTTATAATTTTCATAGTTTTTTTGCTCAATGTAACTTCAAATCCGTTGATCAGGGCAAAAAATTCCACTTGATTAATGATTCTTTCATATAGTTTATTGTTTGTTCTATCATTATGTATTCATAATTGTCTGATGATTGCATAAGCAAGAAACTTGAGGCTACAGTGAAAGCTTGATACCTTTGTTTGTATTTCTATCCTGCTTTGCCATTGTCATTGAGCACTTTTCTTGCAAGCAACACACCAAGGAATATTCTATATGTATCATTCAATAAATGTTGAATGTAGGTTTAAATTTTATGAAATGTCTTCATGTTATAAGCTGTGGTTACATCTAAGTTAGATGTTAGTATTTGAGAACGAAACAGAAACCTAACAGATTTATACACCCAGATATGGATCGAAATAGGGCCAAATAAGTCTACATTGGTTTCTGTTTCGTTCTCTTTCTGACGTATTACTCTCTGTTGAGTTTCAGACGAAAGCTTAAGTAATGTGTTCGTTTCACTATGTTTCCGATATTTCTGGCAATACTGGAGTTCTGTACCATCCATAGACTGTACTAGACCATGTATCTTTAGATATTGAGTTGAATTCATAACAAAGACAACATTAAAGGGGAAGTTCGGTCTAAAAAAATATTCTCCAATTTCGCTGTAAATGTGTTCTAAAGTCGTTGTAGGATACAATTTTAACTCTTACCTTGCTCCCGGAGTCGATAATCCACTAATATCCGTTGCGAAAAGTCGCATGATTTTAAGCCGCCATTCTCGAAAATCAGAGCAAGAATGTTGTTGCTGTTTTTGACGTCATCACGGTCAAAAGAAAAAATCATGGGGTGAAATGCGTATTGCGAACAACACTTCTTATGATAATTCTGAATCTTTCTTTGTTTTTGTGATACAATATGATGTGTTAAAAATATATTTATTACTAGAAATAGATTAAAAACTGCAAAATCAATAGAAATTACTCAAACTTCAACACAAATATGCTGAAAAAAGTAGTGAAACTTCGAACGAATTTGAACAAATTAGTAGCGATTAAGAAAGTGGCAATGAAGAATAATAAGAAGTTCTTAATTTAATTCGTTCGAAACCTTTGGATACGGAACCAGTGAGAAAATTAAAAGAAAATGTATAGCGAAGATTCCCAGGATAGCGAAGACTCCCTGAATTGTTACGAAGAAGAAGAGCTTGAGAACGAAAGGATAGGTAATGATGAATGGTGCTTTGGGGTAAAAATGCCAAGCAATGGAGACATATACCAAGAGTCTTTGCTGCCAAGAAACCAACAAAATTGAAGAAACATCTTCAAAGGAGAAACAGTTTACACTATTATTCATTTAATTGCCTTACATTAATATATAAGAAAGTTTGAGGGGCAACCAATCCTATTTTTTAGAGATACCCCTAAGTAGAAATATATATAGAAATGAGAATGTTTTGATCTGGACTGAAAAACAATTGGAGTAAAAGTAAAGTACCATTAGGCAAAAGTAAAGGGAAACGATGTGGGGTAATTATTGAGCCTCCCCCCTGACCACAACCATTATGAAAAGAACTTATAAGTCAACAATGCTCTTTACTGTAGGTGGAATCCCGGATTTTGTTGTCTGATAAGGGTTGTGTATGTATTCTTGGTTTAGCCCCATATTCTCTACTGTGGGAGATTTGATTCTAGCCTTAGCCAATACAGTACTTTCATCGTGGGGGAATTTCAGTTTGGTCTACTTGACAAGACCAGTCCTTGAAACGGCGTTAAACAATCTTACAAGGGGAGATTGAATGACCACTTGTAGCAAATACTCTCTAGTCTCTTATAGACGGGCCCCCTCGCCTATTAATCTTCTGAAATTTTCCACCCAGGACATTCTTATTCCAGCCCCCTATTAATTAATTCTGGTAACGAGTTACAAGCAAAACAAGAGTTTCACTATAAAAATCTATGAGATTGAGAATTTCAACTTAAATCAGTAAAGTTATTGCGCTATGTCTTTAACGCCTCATTGTCGCTACATTCTGTCTCTCACAGAGGTTCCCATTTTAACAATTTTCTGAAAATTTATCACCCAGGAGATTCTTATTCCAGCCCCCCTCCGTATAAATCATTTTGAGATTTTTCCAACCTCTCCTACTATTCCAACCCCCCGTCTATTAGAGACCACAGAGTAGTTTAATTACAAACATTCCTATACCATTCCCTGTTTTCGAACTTGAAAAGTTATCTGCTTGATTTTCATTAGATACCCTATATCAAAGTCGTTTTGTATGATATTTTGTCGACAAATTAAATGTTTAATTGTAAGTTTTTAATTCAAAGGGACATCAGTTAATGAATCCTGCGGTAAATGTATTGCCCATATACATTGTTGCGACGGACAATGCGAGGTTTCCAATCGACATTCTCTGTAATTAAGAACTTCTAATTATTCTTCATCACCACTTTTTCGTCGCTACTTATTTGTTTAAAGTCGTTCGAAGTTTCACTACTTTTTTCAGCCATTTTGTGTTGAAGATTTCTATTGATATTGCAGTTTTTAATCTATTTCTAGTAATAAAATGTATTTCTAACACATTTCATTGTGTCACAAAAACAAAGAAAGTTTCAGAATTATCATAAGAAGTGTTGTCCGCAATATGCATTTCACCCCAAGATTTTTTCTTTTGACCGTGATGACGTCAAAAACAGCAACAACATTCTTGCTCAGATTTTCGAGAATGGCGGCCTAAAATCATGCGACTTTTCGCAACGGATATTAGTGGATTATCGACTCCGGGAGCAAGGTAAGAGTTAAAATTGTATCCTGCAACGACTTTAGAACACATTTAAAGCGAAATTGGAGAATATTTTTTTTGACCGAACTTCCCCTTTAAGGTGTAATACCACTAGAACATTCATTCTCTCTTCCGTGTAACTGTGGCAAGTATAGTATTGGGAATGAAGGTCGAGGCCTTTTACTTTTTATGCTAAATATTGATAGCATATTTATTCGGAGTTAATAAGGAAAAACTTCTTTCTCAAAAGAAGGAATACCAAAAAATTTAGCATAGAGGGTGGAACAGCACAGAATACTGCAATAAGTCTACTCCATTAAGGGGTGTTCGTCCTTACCCCAACGACCCACCAATCCTTATCAGTGACGTCATAGTTTTGGACGCATTGAGGTTTGAGGTCTGGAAAAGAGGAATTTATTGCTGTCTGAATAGAAGGGCGAGGCACGTATGGAAATCTTTGAAGCCTTTCGCATGAGAAATCCCGGCCTCTGCTGAGCTTAACACCGGCTGAGTTTCCTCTTGGTTCCGGTTGACCATATAAGCTCTCAATGCGTTTACCTTGGGACAGCAGAGTTGAATCTCAACAACACAGGCTGAACTCAACTCGTCTTTTCCTTCCGTGTTGGAGATTTCAACACACGGGCTGAAATTTTTCACAGAATCTTATTTAAACGCAAATATTTCTTAACTCAAGCCGTGTAAGTGAATAAAGCTGAGCCCAAACAAAAGAATTCCATCATGTGACTTAATCCCCACCTCACTTAGGCCGTGCTCAGTTTCAATGTAAACTTTGTCTTAGTTCAAGACGGGCTGAGATTCCAAGAAGGGCCATGGAAAAGGTCTACGTATTTCTATGAGTGGGTGATTTCACTGTCACTGTTTATTGATACGACTTGAATCACTAACAGTCACTGCTTAGAATTGAAACTTTTGCTCTACTCAATCTACCTTGAAAAGTATGGCTGCAGAAAAGAGAGACGAAGGAAACAACAGAGAGATTTGTGGATACGTTGCAAACTTCATCAATCCAATTGACGAAGCATTTAAATGTGTTATTTGCCACGAAGTACTTCGGGAACCAATTCAAATAATTCCATGCGGGCATCGATATTGCAAAGTTTGTCTCACAAATTACATCAGGTATAATTATTTGTAATTTGTTTTACCATGCAGGGCCCACGCCATGAATTTTGTAGTGGGGGGCCAAATTGAAATATCAAAACTTATGAGTCATAAATTATTAGGAAAGAAAAAACCACTTAAATTAACTGCTGCGTTAAATACGGCGAAGAAATTAATAAGAAGCTGGTAGAGAAACACCGCGACGCAAAAAACACAAATAAGTTTGATTAAATAATTGTTTCTAATATTTCGCCCTGCTAAGCAAGGCTTCCTCAGAGAATGATTAAATGTGATCGAAAAATGAATGTTAAACACAAGAAACACAGTATGTTAGAGCCCCTGAATACAGAATACATAAGAAAAACATGCGAAGCACTCTCCATGTGCAAACCAATGTAGATATGGGAAAATGACGTGTTTTTAGACATGTTTCTTTTAAGTAATTGATACTTTATCCCCATGTTTACTTCCAAGTCTGAAAATAGGTCGAACAAATATTACTTTTATAACAGAACTCAACCAGCAAGAACGACAGTCGAAAACTTTTGCTAACAACGATTTAGTAAGAGTCGGTAACTCTTCCAGCTACAAGTTTTAAGTCAGAGTTTAGTAAACCTTTCAAAAGGCATTCTACGATTCCTTTTGTTTCAACTAAATCATTTGTAATATCGACGAAGGACAATTTTTCTACCAGGTCTTCGTTCCAGATAAAATTGATACAGTTGTCTTCTCTGTGCCATGAACCCCATCACGACCTGAGGGGGGCAGAAAGTGCCCGCAGCAAATTAAAAATGCTGTATCTCCCAGAAAACACGTACTATTCTATTGGAACCTATTCGACTTTTCTTCAATATCATCAGAGCACTTAAAAAATTATTTTTGTTACTATCACACCTTCCTTGATCACGTGACACTACTTTTGTCAACAAGCAGTCAGGTGTCTGCAACTAAACCACATAGAGACTTGCTTGAAGCACTATTGGCTTTGTTTTGATGAGGGCTTTCGAATGATATATAATTTATTTGTATTTGCTGACGTAAGCAAAATTTAAAATCTATGACGTCATCAATTTTTATGACGTCATATCTCTAAAAGACAATTATTTTTTCATTAAAAATTCCTTTTTGGCTTTTCTAAACAGAGATAAACTAGAAAAAATTATATTTTTCAATCTGAATGGTGATTTTATCTTATTTTTCATCACTGTTTACTTTATCGACGTGAAAATTTATGAAAAAAATGGTAAAAATATGTTAAAATAAAAAAGATATCAATTAAATTGGTAAATTATGATTTAAAATTGCTTTTTGTTGATAAATAGACCATTTGAGAGGCAAAAAATAAAATCACCATAGAATCAGCTTCAATTACAAGCAAAATGCCTATAAGTATTTAGCAAGGTTTTTCCGACTATGACGTCACTGTTACGTAATTGGTAGCCATTATGGTTTTAAAAATACCTTCAGTCGATAGAGGAAGTAAAGTTCTATAGTTCTACCAAGTTTCAAGCCTTTATCGCGTTCCTAGCAAGAATTACAGGGGGCGGGTACAATGTGCCCCCCCGGTAGTACAAGGGTCCAAAAAGCCCGGTAGTAACAGGGTTAATGGCTAAACTGTTCTCATTATTCGCTTTGACGAGAACGAACGCTTTAGTGTGGTTGTATTTAATCAAATTTGAAAATTTCATAACATTTTGGCCAAATTTGTGGGGGGCCATGGTCCCTGTGGCCTCCCCGGTAGCGTGCTTACTTTTGGCATAAGAGGTTTCCAAACTTTGTCTAGGGTAGCGTATAACCTTTTTATGAAAAAAAACTATGATGGCCTAAATTATTTACAATTCCTTATGAAAATTGATATTCGAATGTGTCTGTAAAATACTGACTCCTCAACTTACCAACTCCCATTGTTTAGGGAGGTGATAGTTAAGCATGAATAAGTCTACACTACCACCTCGCTAGACAATAGATGTTAACAAAAGAAGTTGGTCAGTTGGGGAGTTGGGGAGTTTGAATATTACAGACATCTGATATTCGAGTTTCTTCTGAGAGTTTATAGAGTAGATTATATACTAGAAAGTATTGGTTGCAGAGCGACAAATACACTAATTTTAACTTTGGCCTTTCATTTTCTTATGAAAGGTCAAATACATGATACATTTTCTTTTTCAATGGTTTTCAAATTTTCATACATGAATGACTTCAGTCTTTTTGATTTCTAGAGCATCAAACGGAGAGGCAACGTGCCCAATGGATAGATCTCCCATATGTGAAGAAAAGGTGAAGACTGTTTTTCTCCCTGACACTGCTCAGCCAATCTTCAAACGCGATCTTCAAGATCGTGTACTTTGACAGTATACTATACATTTAACATTTACAGCAGAAATATCGTTTTTTTCAAATGTACATTAACTAAATGATGATAAGAATCTAGGTCAAGAATAGATAACAGCAAAACAGCTTTATTCACATACTTTCAGCCCTGGTACACGCATTTTTATTATTAAGAATTTCAGTGATCATCCTCGTAAAACAGAAAGGCCTCCTGTGGACTCAATACGTTCTTATTTAAGAACAAAAAACAGAAGAAGCAAATTATATCTTCATGTTCTATTTTAGATGTTTCCAGATAACGGATTCAGCAGGATGATCCTAAATTTTGAAGTTGCTTGTCATAATTCAGAGTGTGTCTGGAAATCCACTCTCTCTCAGCTGGAGGTAGATTATTAAAGAATAGCTTATGAATGTTGAATTGTGTTGTGCCAATTCTTTTGTTGTCGTGCATAAAATGGTTGGAGCCTTGATTTCAGTGAAAAGGACACCTTAGAGAGGTGGACAGGTTTAAATCAGAGGGGGAACCTAGCAAACAGAATCAACAACATCACATATAGTAGCTACGAAGTTACAAGCGAAACTAGATTTTAGAACAAAATATATAAATACTTTTGGTGAAAAACGGAAATTTTCAAGAAGTGCAGCATTTATCTGGTTAAGGGGATCTAACACACCTTATCAAACTAATAGCACCAATGACATCAATAGATAGTAGTTATAATGAAAGCAAAATGTGGAAACAAAGTTGCAAAAATATTTTTGATGAAAGGACATCTTAGAGAAATTTTGCTATATATGCTTTTTTTTTTAAATCTCGTATGAATAGGGGTATAAATTTTGCTTCTTGGGTGGCACGTACCATCAAAAATCTGGTCAACTTGGGGACTCGAAATACTCTTTTCTTGATATTTTTGGGACTTACATGAAATTACAATTTATAGCTTGTTAAAAATCATTTTGCTTGTTGTGGTCTGTCACTCTAATTTCATTAAAATCATTAAATCTTGATTTCATACTTTTGTAGACCCATTTGGCTGATGAGTGTATATATGTTGAGACATCTTGTCCTAATGATGGCTGTTTTCAGAAGATGCAGAAGAGATTCGTGGAAGAACACAAAAATCATGATTGTCAACAAAGAATTATTCAATGTGACTTTTGCCTAAAAGATTACACTGCATTGGAAATCCAGGTTGGTACCAATCAACAGTTTTGGCAGCTTAAGGGGGAAGCTTCAATGGCACAGAGGTAGTGTGTCTCAATCTCACTACTGCGAAACACAGGCTCCAATCTCTGCAGAGATTTATTTTGATAAATAAGAAAAGAAATCTATAAGAAAAGCAGAGCAACTGATGTCAGACTAAAGTTTTTATTTTCATAATTGATGACCAAATTGTTTTCCATGGATGATGAATTTCCTTGGATGATGAATCATTAAGTTTCACTTCTTAGACATATATTGATTGATTGTGTGTCTTGCTTTAGAAATTCTAGGTTGTATAGCTTTGTCCCTGAGACCATATTTTTTTCAAGTCCGTCCCTGAATAGACAATGCACCCTTGTCACCAAAGCTTTTCCTGGGACAACGCACTTCGAACCAAACATATGTCTTTAGCGTTCCCGTTCTTTGTCCAGTTTTTCAGACTTCACAGCCACTGAGTACAAGACTAAGATTACCCCAACATGCACTGATGCTTTCAAATCATCTAACATGCAACTAGACTTCTTAGATACTGCAATAGCTCAAATCTTCTGCATGCGCTCCTGTACTTGGCTATTTGAAAACAGATTGCAGCATTTGAAAGATAGTATTTAAAATTTGATAAAAATTTAGTTACTGATTATTTCCTTCTTAGCTGTGATGGCTTGTAAAATATATTCTTTTGAATTTAGAAACATCAAGAAGATGATTGCCCCTTTTTTCTCATTAGCTGCCTAAATAATGGTTGTACGTCATCAATCAAGAGATGTGAGGTAACTGATACAAATATATTCTTACATAAATTATTTTGTTCAATTTAGTTAAATGTGCATACTGTTACTTTCATACATACTATAATGTTATTTTCAGTGGTTTTAGGACATGATTCCTGATCGCTGGTTTATGCACTCACCATTTGATTCTTTATCAATATCATTTTTGACATTTTGAATTATATTTTCATATTTGACACTGTTTTATTCCACATGATTTTTTGGTTACTCTTCTGCTCCAAATAGAAATGAAACAAATTTTTGTTTTCATGCTCCTGTTTATGTTTGGTTTTTAAACAGTTAATTTTATCGATTTTAGCTTCAAAGCCACATTGAAGATGAATGCCTTTTCACTCCTCAAGACTGTCCACTGAAATTTCTTGGTTGTGAAATAAAGGTAAGTTAGTTTGCAATTGTTGAATCATAGAAATTTCCAGGCTTCTGTAATAATAACTTATCTAAATCAGAAATTTTAGATATTCTTGAATCGAACACTACAAAACTCAAACATGGAAAGAAAAATCGGGAAACATGGGTAAAAATGATAATGACTTAAGTTTTGTATCTAACAATCAACAAAGTAATACCTGAGATAGAGATAGAACATTAAACCTGATCAATTTTATACCCAGATATGGATTTAAATTGGTTTTTTATGAAAGAAGGTAGATTAATAACATAGTGAAAAACCAATCATGAATTGGTCATAGGTAATTTATTCAACTTGAATCAAACATTTATTCAAATGTGTCTGGGAAAATTTAAAGTCCATTGGGATGTTTAACCCTGGTAAGCTCAGAGAGAGGACAGTTAAGGTACACGTGTGATTCATCCATTTTGCATGCAAACGTGAGACGTTATTGAAAGAGGGCTTGGTTATAGTAAGAGGGCAGTTTTCACAGTTTTCTCGTATAACAAAATAATTTTAGATGGAGAATCAAATTGAGCAACAAAGCCTTTGAAGAAGGCTGATCAATAAACTTCATGAGTGGATCATGTGACAGTAGATCATTCAGAAACAGTTAACTATTCTTAATTTTCTCTTCACCCTAGGGCATCCGAAGTTTAATTGATGAACATGTCAAGCAAGAAGCTCATAACCACCTGCGTTTAGTTTGTGAGGAGTTGAAATCTTCCAAATCAAGCTACGAAGGTAGGTTGGATAATCTACAAACAGAAATGCAAAATCTAAAGGATCAAATGCAAAAACTCATGGGAATATCTCCAAAAGCGAATAGAGATACACTTGAAGATATTAAAAAGGAAACTGAACAACAACTTCAGTCTAATGTGGCTGAAGTAAATAATGAACCATCAATGAAAATCGTGTCCTGTAACTGGAATATGCGTGGAGCGAAACTTGATTTTGGGAAAATAAGTCCAATATTCAGAACTGGTGAGCGCGGTTATCATTTCAGGTTGTGGTATTGTTATGCTGGTTTTTCACGTTCACGTGGCATTAAAATCAAAATGGAACGATGCAAAGGTAACAACGATGAATTATTGCCAAAGACTTTCAGTTGTGACGCAGAGCTGAAAATTCAAAATCCACCAACAGCGTCTACTGCTGCAAAACCAAATATTTTTCACCGTTTCCAATTCAAGCTACTTAACGAGTATCGCTGCTGGATGCGTTTATTGAAGATAACAAAAGAAACTGCCCGCAATTGTAGAATGGAGAATTTGGATGATGTTGATATAGAGTTATCTTTACATATTCCAAGTGATCACCCAGCTTTAAATTAAATAGCCTTTAAACATATCAAAGCGTTCTTAATCGATGCTTTCTCATAATCTAATAATAACAGAGCGTGATGGTCGAACCTATCCAGGGAGGGGGGGCGGAGGGGGGTAGTCTGGTGGTCCTAGCGTGGTGAAGAACTGAATTGAATTGAAACTGAAATTGAAATTGAAGTCATCACCCTTCAGCAGGTCCAGTGCATTCGTTTAAGAAATGTTTGTATATGATATTAGTGCTGTTAGGAATCATCATACTGGAATGCGAGGGTCTGTACAAAGGTTGTAAACTACATTTGTCAGGAAGGCCATTTATGCCACACTGTTACTGTCAAAAGGTATTCGAGTAAATAAGTCCGTTGAGTAAATAAGGACGTGTTGTAAATAATTTCAACGTTACTGATGGTTCCTTGGCTATTCTCCGTGTTTCATGTGGCCAACTATAAAGTGGATTATGAAAAATCTTACAATTGTTCCGCATAACTAGGAATAGAAATCAACAATTTACTAAACTTTGATAGAGCTATCGATGCTTTGAGTTTCAACATCAACAAAAAGGTAGATTTGTTTTCTTAGCCAAATAGTTACAAATTCATGGAGCAGGCATCAAATATATATCTACACTGGAGTGGCGCCAGGGTCAAAAGCTGAAATTGCCGACAATTTCGATACATTTTCTTGCCGACAAAAAGCAAAAAATTTTGCCGCCTAAATACTGATAGCCAGTGAAAAAGCTGTTTGACAATTAAACGTTTTCTTTGCTAGTGGAAGAAGACATATCGTGTGTTCTCTTTTCGATATATCTATCACATCAACTTATCAAAAAACTTTGAACGGCTTTATTCGGTAGTTATATAATACAGTAGGTTATACAGTTTATTTTAACTCTTTTCCTTTTTGTATCAATTTTAGTTTTGTAATAACGCTTCTAGTCTAGGAAAAAAATAAGGGCCGACAGCTTAGAGAAAACGTCAAAAACTGTTCTGCCGAAGGGGGGTCAAGCGCAAATTCAGGGGGGGGCTAGATCCCCCAAGACCCCCCATGCCACCACTCCTGTATCTACATGATTCAATTACTGAGAATTCAATTACCTTTCATTGATATAACTTTCTCGCTGCAAGATTGCAAATGACGAGATATGTGTTGATTAATACATCAACTAAAAGGATTTTACTGAGCGTTACATCGAGCATTTTTCAGGTCAAAATACAATTGGCCTAACTAACTCGCTTGTGGATCACATCACAGATCGCAGTGACTTCTGGATTAGTAATCTCAAACTCAAGTAAAGAATATTGTATTCCAATTACCTTCCATGCATGCATCCTATTGCACGTGGTCTCGCTGCACTAATTAGAGAAGTTAATGTATTTAAAATCCAAACTATTTCTCCATCGTTATTTTACCCTACCTTGATTTCAAACCCTTTGCCCCCAGAAAATAGAATATTTTGTACAGCGCCACGATATTGTGCAAACCCTTCATCATACTAAAATGCGATGGTCTGTACACAGGCTATGAATGACATAAGTGATGTAAGGAAAGTCATTTTTGCCACGCCGTTACTGTCACAAGGTATACAGTAAATAGGTTTATTGAGTAAATAAGGACGTGTTGTAAATAATTTCAACGGTACTGATGGTTCGTTGGCTATTCTCTGTGTTTCATATGGCCAACTATAAAGTGGATTATAGTAAAGACTACAAATGTTCCACATAACTAGGAATAGAAATCAACAATTTACTAAACACTGGTAGAGCTGTACAAGCTTTGAGTTTCAACGTCAACAAAAAGTTCAATTTGTTTTCACGACCAAATAGTTATATATCCATGGAAAAGGCATCAAATATATTGACATGAGATACTGCAAAAAAAGTCAAATTACCCTCCATTGACATTGCTTTCTTGCTGTAAGATTACAATTTACGAGATTGCCTGAACGTAGAAATATGCTTTTGGGTTCTTTACAGAATTTTTAGGCATCATTTCTGTCACTACTTTTCCTGCAATGACTCTTTCTGTACCTCTTACAAAATTATCTCCTTTACCATTTATTATCACAAATAAGGACAATATTTTGAAGCAGTCACTGCAATAAATATCTACACAATATTTAATGAAATATACCGTATGCACTTGAAAAAGTAGACACTTTTGATAAGCCACTGCTAATCAAAATCTTCAATGCACTAAATGTAGTTTATATTGATGCCAATTTGGAAATACAAAGTGAATGGGACCTTAGTATTCATGTTTGCTACCTTAAATCTAAAGATGATTAATTGCTAATTTGTATTTTAGTTACAGTTGATAATCTTGATGCAGAAGATTACAATCTGCTCATAGTTTCTATTTGTATGAATAATTTACCTTACTATGAGAAATTAGAATCAAGGGTGCTCTCCCCTACATTTTTTTAGGAACTGAGGTGCCCCTAATTTTATTAATACCTTTTATTATTCAATTGATATTGTCTATGTACTGTATATTGTACTAATTTCAACTTTTGAATTCGTGGAGATTTTTGCGAGTAACTTTATATTGTATTCTAAGAATAAATTGATTTCTTTTTGAATAAGCACTAAATAATGTTATCTTTTTATCATTTATATATACAAGTAATATCTATTTTGAATAAGTAATTATGGTATGGTAAGAATATATCAGTTGAGTCCAGTATAAATGGTATAAATAATTCAATTAAATTGTATGTAACGGAGTTTCGCACATAAAACTGGACTGAAATATGATTATTTACTGTCAAAGTTCACTCCAAAACCACTAGTTTTCATGTAGACTATATTTGTCCGTATGCCGTTTCAAATAAAGTGGCACAAAATTTTTGGACTCAGATTCGTCTGCTAACAACATTTCTTTCAAGGCTATTGCCTCGTGTAGGCCCTCCCAGTAACACACACTTTTATTGACATGGGTGTCGGTGTACGGAAACCTGATTGGTTCAGGACAACCCATGTGACTGGGAGAGCCAATAGAAATAGGCGGAGGCGGAATGCGTTGATCTGCAACATGACGTAATAAGTGGTTGTTTCTTTCAATAACGAAGTCACATAATTCGCATGCGAATCCAGCATACATGTGGTAGTTGAAATTTACTCGGTCCAGCTCACTTACAATTTTCCATTTTATATTTTCTATCGCTTCTAAAAGCAATGGATTCGTAATTCCATGTTTATGGTGATCGAAATAGGCCTCGTATTTTGCACTGTCCGAATCTAGCGCTTTTAAATAAGCTGCCAGGTCTCTGGGACTGTGGAAGTCATCTACAAATATCGCCGAGCGATTGTTTGGCATAAAATCTTTACCGCGCGGTGATCCAAAATACACAGGGACTACCCCAATTTCTAAGGGCCTAAATAATTTCTCAGTCATGTAGTCCTTGCAAACGGCATTTTCGAATGACAAATGAAATTTGTATCTCGAGAGGAATTTGTAATATTCTTCATCCTGGAACTTGTGGAAGCCGTCGATGTTTTCTGGGATTTGTTTGTTGTTGAGGCATGGTCCGTACGAGTCTATCTCGATGTATTTCATCAATTCCCGTATGTAGCTATCTCGATCTGATGGCGGATTGCAGTCTCGCTGTAAGAATACCACAGGAGCGAGGCTTGATGCTATCTTCAACCTTGAAAGAAAATTCCAAAATTAGAAATCAATGCGCAGGCGTAGCAGACGATTCAAAATATGCCAAAATGCAATATGCTTTCTTTGTGACATTTTGACATCTTCAAATAGTGACGAATTGAAAACGATGTCAGTGCTTACTGCATTCCCCTGCCATGTCAGTGTCTACTGCATTCAAAACCTGGGGGAGGCATGTCAGAATATGGTACCTCAATTAGGTAGAATATGTTTCCACATGTTAGACTTACCCTTACAAATTTAAGTAATCATAAACTATGATATCATATGATATTATATATACGAAGCCTGTGGGTCGGTTTTCCATGAAAGTGCTCGATATATAAAGTAGAGCTATGCTATATACACTAAGAAGAAAAAGACTCAAAAGGCGGAACTCTCTATCTCGACAAGCCTGTTTCGTAGTTACCCACTCATCAAGAGATGTCATATATATATATATTTAATGCAAAGCAAGAAATGATGCCTCTACAACTTATGGCCCTGTTTTAGGACAGTGGACAGCCCACTCGCCTCTAGTGGGTGAGGTCCCGGGTTCAAGACCTCATTTCATCAGGAATCCTCAGCATAGCACGCGAAGCATCACGGGACAGTGCTTGTTATTGCACTGTCACGTGTTGTTCTCATATTAGCTTAACTTTAGGACATTGTGATCTTTATGAATCACCCAATTTTCTTACTATTGTAACTTGTACTTTTACTATTACTTAGAGTTTGTGGAAATAATCCGTTTCCGATTTTCTGTATTGCTATTGCTTAGAATTAGCATTTACATAGAGCTGTATAAACCTGAAAACGATAGAATTAAGATGATGACGTAGTTGTCGTCAACTCGTTAGAGACAGTAATCATGTAAGAAAGTTGTGAGAATTTAAGATCATAGAGTAGATTTGAGTGTATTTCTTCGAAGTGTTTCTCGACCTTTAGTATAAAAGAATCATGACTTGAGGAGAGGCAGGATTTGGAAAATCAATCGAGATAATTTGTGGGAATTAAAATGACCCGAGTAGGACTCGAACCCACGACCTCTAGATTCGTACTCTAGAACGCTACCATTGCGCAACTGGGGCTACTTCTACTCCTGCAACTCTATCCAGTGATGGGACTGCGATGGTCCTCCTGGTGTGAGAAAGTCGTCGCCCCTCAGCAGGTCCAGTGTAGTGTTAAAGTACCCGGGTAGGTTCGTCTCTGCATTCGGTGAGTGGTGGTGCAATTTATGTGAATGAAATGGCCTGGGTTTATCGAAGCCCCCGTTGCGCGGCGGTAGCGCTCTAGAAAAGGAATCTGGAGGTCATTGGTTCGAGTCGTACTCGGGACATTTTCATTCTCAGAAATTATCTTGATAAAAGAATCAGAGAAGATTGGAATCTACACAGGCCGAGATTCGAAGGCCGGTAATTGATGGAAAATGGAAGACTCAAACGAAAAGGGAAAGGAGTCTGGAGAAAGGGCATCTAATGAAAAGATGGTACACGCTGTAGGGCCAAAGTTGAAATTTTCGCTCATAACTTTCTATGGATGTTAGGCAATTAAAAGCACAAGCGAGTGCGATTTAAAACAAGAAATGTCACTTTAAATGAAAGGAAAATGCGTCTTAAATAAAAACTGAAATGAGGCACAAAGATTTGATACAAAAAGTATAAAAATTAGAAATCCTTGTTGTGAAAATTTAAGACATAATTTTTGCCTGTCAAATTGATTAATGTAAAGGCTGTTCTTGGGAAAGGGAAAGCAATTCGGATGGAAAGTGGCATTCTCTCATCTTTGCAGTTTGTAAATTAAGAGCGTTTTCAGACAACATTAAAGTTGCAGATTCGTTGAATAACCGGAACTTCAAAGGCATTCAATCCTAGCAGACTGCGGACCCTAAGACAGGGAACCATCATAATCAATTCTGCATTGTCGAGCAAAGGAATACTACGGTTTAAACTCGGCAGAACATTACAAGGGGAGATCCAAGGAATATGGAGGTTAGCTGAAACAGATCGCATTCTCAGACACCAACCCATTTGAATCCATTAATGTACCAGAGTAAAAACTGAAAAGTGTCAGGTTGAATCTTGAAGGGAATTTGAATCCACCGAAGCGTAGATCCACTCATTAGGAAGGGCATAGTATAGGCTCATTTAAAGAATAATTTATTCATATGCAAGGTCAGAAATATTGAAGTATGTAATATATGATTTACGCATGCTCAGATACGCATCCGACCATCAAAGATCCTTCCGGCCGTCTACGTATTCTAAATGCGTGACGCCGATGACAGGGGAAAATTTCGAAGTTCATTGACAATTCTAACATTAACGTAAATCTTCTGGACCGTAGATTGATTCATCTGGACCCAAAGGGAACTACACGTCTTTTATATGAGTTTATTTCACGACCTCTTTGAGCCACTTTGTAGAACTAGAAGTTCTTTAATAGTTCCTTAATTTCAGATTATCAATTAGTGCGTGTTTTATTCTCAATCCAACCAAGGAAAGCTTTAAGTTCTGAAGCTTATCACCCTGGCCTGTGTAGTAATGTGGAGGGTGCTGTGCTCAGTATGTGAATGAAGGATAGTCAGTACTACTATGGAGGGATACCATCAGTACTGTAAGGGGATACCATCCAGTATCGTGGAGGATTCTCAGTGCTTTGGAGGGATTCCATCAATAATGTGGAAGATGTTCTGTTATCTGGAGAGTACTGTGGGGGTTCATTTAGTACTGTGGGGGATGCCATCAGTACTGTTAGGGATGTCTCGTACTGTTGGGGATACCATCAAAACTGTGGGGGTGTTTAGATCTGTGGGGGGATACTATCAAAACTGTGGAGGCGTTAAGTACTGTGAGGGGATACCATCCAGTACTATGGACGATTCTGAGTGCTTTGGAGGGACTCCATCAATAATGTGGAAGATGTTCTGTTATCTGGAGAGTACTGTGGGAGTGTCATTAGAACTGTGGGGGATACCATCAGTACTGTTGGGGGTGTCTAGTTCTGTGGAGGGATACCACCAGTACTGCAGAGATAATACCTAAAGTTCTAGTGGTTTCCCTCCACAGTACTAAATACCCCCACAGTACTGATGATATACCCCCCCCCCCCAATAGTGCTGATGGCCGCAGTTATAGAGATGAAATAACTATTTTCACGTGGACAAAAACCTGGGGTATGAAATAGTAGGGCTAAAATGACTCCAATATTATCATTCAAAGGTTTGCAGATACTATAATGAACTTAAATATGGATGAATTTCATTTATTTGTACCAGGAAAGAGTGCCAAACAATCAGTCACGATAAGTATACATAACTGCTGCATCGAAAATACAGATCAGGAAAAATTATTGTGGGGTCACATTCGATTACGAACTTAATTTTGAAACACATATGACAATGTTCTTATAGTTGTATCACAATGTTATGATAAAGGCCGGGGATAGTCTACCTCACATGTCTCCCTGTATGGACTCAACCCTGTATGGACTCAACAAGTTGAGAATTTTGAATCGATACAAAACTTAGGATGGACGTCAGGAAGAAAGAACGAGAGCAAAATCTAACGAATGATTACACTCAGATGTAGATCGAAATTATTAGGTTAGTCTAACCCTGATAAACCTGTCTTACATATCAATTACAAATTACATATCAAGGTTATTATCATATTTTTTTCGTTTTGATTTATCTTTTGGCTTTGGAGCATTAGGATTTTCCCCTTGGTAAAAGAGTTTGAGCAAATTGATTGATTCTTGGGCAAGCACACCTTGCTCAGAAAACAACGGCTCTCCAACATCACAATAATGAGGATTCTTACCATGCTGCTTTTCACATTGAATGTTTGATTCGGCAGTGCAATTATCTCCTTCAATCACTCTGTTTTCAGAATATTCATTTGTCCGTACATTGTCCGTGTTGTGCCGAGGTTTCTGGAACATGTGCTGATGTACGGGCAAAACTGATCCACAGCCTCCAAACCTTGGGTTAGAGCATCCATAGACAACCAGTTTGATGTCTACGAATCTAAAAGCCATGTCACACATTATACATGGCTCAGTTGTGACATAGAGAGTGGAATGATTTAGTACCTCCTGGCAGTTTACATTATTCAGTCGGCAATACTCCCTGACACCTTCGATAGCAAGCATCTCGGCATGTCTAGTTGCGTTCTTAGTTCTGTTTGCTTCATTGCAACCTTCTCCAATAACTTTGTCATTGTAGACAATAACACAGCCTACTGGTACTTCACCTTGTGACAGCGCCAAACTAGCCTAGAAAAAAGGGAAATGGTCAACAATTGTGAACTGGCTTTTTTGGGATTTTGGGTTTGATAAAGGCTTGTCGCCAGGCCTTTGGAGCCGAGGTGGCACAGTTTTGATGGGGCAGGGGTAAGGCTTAACAAAAAACGGATATGGATTTAGCATTAATTTTAGAATTTGGTCTCATTTGTATTTCAATCATGAACATGTTGCTTCTCAAACTAGTTTTCATCAATATTTTCTTCTATCTCTATCATAATATTGAGAGTTTAACACTGGGCAATTGGAAAACCATTATGATTACTTGAAATATTTTCTAGTGATGGCAAAAAGCTTACTCGAATAGTATCAGTGGTGGTAATGCCACCCATACCACCCCATGACTAAGGGCCTGGACGGGAAGGAAATGACATGCAACAAGAGGTTGAAGAATAGGCTAAGTTCCAAAATACCCATACACATACACATATTAAATTTGAAAATATATCTAATATGTGTCGTTGAGGTTGGTACTGTAGCTTTAAATTTTAAAGATATGTCAATACCTTGCAAACATAGATTTAATTTAAAAGCTATTGTGCGAATGAAATGGCCTGGGTTTCTCGAAGCCCCGGTTTCCCAGTGGTAGCGCTCTAGAGTAACTCGGGTCATTTTCATTCTCACAAATTATCTCGATTAAAAGCTATTGTGTTGAAGTTTTTTACGGAAAGAGTTTCATATCAATTTCCTTAGATTTCATTGTTTTTGAAGATATATAAACGTATCTCAAAAAAATAATAACATTGATCTTTCATTCTTTAAATCATATAAATCAAACGACTATCAACGATGTAGGATGTTAGATACGTCATCAGATTTTGAAATGTGTGTGAGTTTTCTAGAACGCGCTCCAATGAATATCTTAGTTGTATTTAAATCCGTGCTGTACTATTTTTCTGAAATTACGTACTGGGCAGAAATCATGCTATATCGTTAGTAACTCAACGATTAAATATTGCCTTTCATAATTTCTGAAGAAACACAATTGTTCGGTGAGCTGAATTTTAACTGGTTCAGTATAATGAAATTCCACTTTTTTTCATTATGTGAAAAACTCCTGCTCTCTGGTGACAAAGATTTGAAAATCTTCAAGATCATTGGTATCTACCAGAACACCCTGCGGTATTCAAAACTTTTTAATAGCCTCCATTTCTCCTTCATAGTCGTAATAAAACTTTTAGAAGGGGCTGATCTTTCTTAGCAAATGTCCGATTACACATTTTATGTCTTTTGTCTCTCTTGCATTAATGTGCAGAGCACTGACAGGTTTTTTAAAGGCCAATGGATTAAAAAAGTGTGAGGCAGTTCATGGGAAATAACGAAAAGATGGTCATAGTGCCAAACATCATGCGTCACTTATACCAGCACCTAGATCTGACAGTAAAAAGAAGCTGCAAGGTTGGTCAAGAATCCCAACACTGGTTTGGAGTGCAAGTACAGCATCAAATTCAGAGTGGATGTGAACCAGGACAAGTCAAGGTCCTCTTCGAAATCAGTTTTGTGAAGCTTATACAGGCAAACTGGTTTACAGTTTTATGATCCTAATCCTGGCTAGAAAGTTTGTTTTTGGCACACCAGAGGCTCATGCCACGCCAATCACTTCAAAACAGTAGGCCCATTGCTCTACTATTGTTTCCAACATTTCTCCACGCCATAGATCCCCGGCATGATATACACGTTTTCTAATATGGTCCAAATGATAATCCTTAAAGAGCACATGAAGCAAAAAATTCTATTGGTGGAAATGATTGGTGCTATTGAATGATTGAAAACGCTGTTTCAATTATTTTTATATCTCCTTTTGTTTTCAAATTATCCACTAACTTGAAGTATCAGAAGATGACATCATAATGTTTGCACATTATTAGGTGTGGGGATATAGCTGTATCTCATCATAAAAAGGTTATAGTTGCGAGAAATCTTGTTGCAGTGCTGCATAAATGTAATGCAGGTTATTTACTATGTATGCATGATTTTTGGGAAAGCATACTAATCGATAAGAAATATTGTGATTGCAATTCCCTTAGAAATAGAGTCAACATGGTATATTTTCTGGACCTTTTACAAACAATGAGACGTCATTAACCAATCCTACAAAATGGTGGATAATTTGAAAACCAAATGAGATATCAACAAACTTCTCACAGAGTCTCTTATCATTCAACGGTACCTATAATTTCCACCAATAAATTTTTTTCCTTCATATGCTTTTTAAGAATATTGATTTTACCTTTTTGTATATTTTTTGTGTGCGCATATTCAAAACTACGCAAAAATATTAAATCTTTGATCGCGAATTTAAAGGGCCTCTAAACCTAAAAAGGAGATTTTTGCTGGAATTGATAGTAAGTCGTGAGTTTTGAAACATTGCATAGTTTTTTCTCCAAATTTGCTTGTTTACTGCTTGCTAGCCTCTCAAAGCTGACCTTCTCTGAAAAAAGATCGAAGTATTTTTTTGGAAAATTCTAACTTTATAATGACGTAGATAGATTCTATTGCTATACTATATCACGTGGTACGAGTTAAAGATTTTCGCCATTCGGTTCATCAGCAACCGTTCTCGTTTTTTGGTGAAAATGAATGTAATTTTGATAAGGAAAAGGGTTTTGCAGCAGCAAGCGTGAAAAAAATCTGTCCTTTCTTGAGAAGACCCACTGGCTGTAAGAAGTCTTCGCTTTGCTCGTATTTGCAGTGACCATTTTGTTCCCACGTGCTTTGCGAATTTCGATCAGTGGCAAAATGGATTCACATCAAAGTTTATACTACTGTCCGATGTGATTCTGTCTGTTCTTCTGGGTAATTGGATGTTAGGGCCGAACATATGATACCAAGACCATTTGGCCTACTAGGCCTATACCTGTTCCTTCTGCTGAGTCTTGCAGCATTGATCAGGAAATTTACTTATAACTGCGAAACAGCATAAGATATAAATGAAAAACTACAGATTTGGAATCAGAAAACTCAATTACATCTAATAAAAGAATAAAACTTTCTGGGTTCAAGATTGGGCCAGTCTGCAGAGTATGGCCTTTTTCAACGAGATCTCCAGTGCCCTTTAACAACTTTCCATTGTTCTATCCTATTGTTCTATTGTTATCTCGGGTGTGCAATTGCCCAACTCTGCAGACTGGAGATTGGGCAAATTATAATCACCACAAGCTTTGATCCACTTAAGGTAATTTTTCATGGGACACAAGCTCCTCCGCAACAATTAAGCATTGCGTCTTCTGCGTATTGTATTATACTACGTTGCTATGATTGTAGTTAACTACGTTTTTGGACCTGGTGACAGTAAAAAAAGGCCTAAGTTTTACCGGCCTCCACTTCGGGTTTTTTCAGGCATAGTATGGATACCGATTGACTTTTTTTTAAAAAGTTTTGAAAACTTGCATCCTAGTCTGGTTCTTAATAATAAAGGTAAAATTTAAAAAATTTATTACCAATGAAAGGCATTTTTGCATCCAACGTTCTTCTACCGCCATTTGGTCATCTGTCATTTTCCTTTCCTTTGATGGGGCCTAATTCAATTCACTTCAATTTCAATTCAATTCAAGACAAGACTTCTAGTTTCAAATTCAAATTCAAATTCAAATTCATATAATTCAGCAACAAAATTTTAAAGTTAATATACAGATACTACATGGTAAATTACTTATTATACAAAAACGGTGACATTACAAATATTAGTTGCTTAGGACGCCAAGAGAACCGAAACGGTTTTCGAGCTTGGCACCCTATTACAGTTTAACAAAACAAGGTAGTAAAATACATTTTGATCTGAATACAGCGTATAATAAAAATTTCAACAATGGAGAGCGATAATTGTTTTTCTAATTTGTACTATAGTATTGAACTTGAAAAGTTTTTTAGAATCAAAAAAAAAAAAAAAAAATATTTAAAACAAAAACGAAACAAAAAATAAAGGTAAATAAGAAGATTGACGATAATAATAATAACCGAAATTAGGAGGGGGAGGGGGACATGGAGGGGGGGCTTTTGTTTATTATTTCTTTTGGTAATATCTTAAGAATTCTCTTTAGAATTGTGCAATAACCAGTTTTTGAAGTGCTTACAAAACATACTTTTGCTTTTTTGTTCTCTTATGTGGAGAGGTATATTATTCCAGATTTTTATGCCATTATATGTGAAGAACCGTTTTTTGTAGTTTGTTCTGATTACAGGGAAAGCAAATTGTTTATCAGTAGATTGACGTGTTTGATAGCTATGTCTAGAAGATGTTTTTTCAAAAAACTTATCAAAGATAGCACTTTGGTTACCATTGATTATGTCATATATTAGTTTAGCGCACTCAAAATTAAAACTTTCTTGAAAATCTAATATGCCTAATTGATTGAATAGTGGTTTAGCTGTGGTTTTGAACTTTTCGAAATTCATTATTCTTAAGGCTTTGTTTAGATTGATTTGCAAGGAATTAGTAGTTGTTGGAACAGCGCATCCCCAATTTATGATTCCATAGTTGACATGAGGGGCAATGAATGCAAAATAGAGATTACGCAGAATTTGAGCTGGGACGAAGTGCCTCATTTTTGCCAGTATTCCAATCCCTTTCGAGATTTTCATGTTGATATGTTTAATATGCTGTTTCCAGTTTAAGTTTTTATCAAGTATTACTCCAAGATATTTAATGTAATCTTTTTTTGTAATAGATTTATTATGAATTTTTAGATCGACCTCATGGGAAATACTCTTGTTAGTGGAGGAAATTAACAAGAAATTTGATTTGTCAATATTTAAAGTTAATTTATTTGCATTGAGCCAGTCTGAGACTTTCATTAATTCAGCATTAACAGTATTTTCGAGATTTCTCACATTTTTGTCGGAGAAAAAGATACTAGTGTCGTCGGCAAACAAATGAAATTTAAGCAACTTAGAGACGGAAGGCATATCATTTATGTATAAAAGAAAAAGAAGAGGCCCAAGAACACTACCTTGTGGTACTCCACTCTGTACATTGCAAGGATTCGATAATTGGCCGTTTATAGAAACTTTTTGTGTCCTATCAGTTAAATAGGATTTGAACCAATCTAGGGCAGTACCTCTTACACCATAAAATTCAAGTTTATCTAGTAAGATAGTGTGATCGACAGTATCAAAAGCTTTTGCTAAGTCCAGAAAAATGCAGCATGAGATTTTTTTATCCTCAATAGCCTTAATAAGTTGATTATAAAGATCTAGAATTGCAAGAGAAGTTGATTTGTTCTTTTGAAAACCAAATTGATGCTCAAAGATGATATTGTGCTTCTCCAAAAAATTGGTTAGTCTAATATGCATTAATTTTTCAAAAATTTTGTTGAAAATGGGCAGCAGTGATATTGGGCGATAGTTGGATAATTCTTCACGTGATTTGGCTTTATGAATTGGAACAACTTTAGCAAATTTAAGCAAGGAGGGGTAAGAGCCAGATTCAAAAGATTCATTTATTAGATTTGTAAGGGGAATAGTTAAAGCATCACTCACGCATTTAATTAGTTTCACTGGAATGTCGTATGCATCCGGAGCCTTTCCTTCATTCAGATTTAGTAATTGACTATTTACTTCAGAAGGAGTTACTGGTGTAATGAAAAAGGACTCATTGTTTGATAGATTCAAAAAATCTTTAAAATTTTTTTTACTTGGTTCAAGCTTGTTGACGAGGTTTTGAGCAATATTAGTGAAGAAATCATTAAAAGCATTCGCCACTGGTTTGGAATCTGCAATCAGCCTGCCGTTAATGTTAAGTTTGAAATCTGGAGAACTTTTTGACTTATTTCGGCTTAAAAGATTGTTTATTCCGAGCCATACTTTCTTAGAATCGCGCTTATACGTTTCGAAGTAGGATAAGTGATATTGTTTTTTACTCAATCTTATCACTTGGTTTAACAAATTTCGGTGTCTTTTGTATCGTTGATACCAAAAGTCGTCTTTAGTTTTTAAATATTTTTTATACAATTTATTCTTAGAGGAAATAGATTTTAATATTCCATTTGTTATCCAAGGCTTTAATTGCTGTTTTCTTTGTCGTCTTGTCCTATATTTAAGAGGTGCATGCTTATTGATAACGCCTAAAACTTTCGATTGAAATTCTTCATACCTTGTGTCTAGTGTACTGATGTCATTGATGCACGAGTTTAAATCCAATTTGTTGATATCTGCTATATATTCTTCAGGGTTAAAGGAACGGTAATCTCTCACGAGGTTTCGATCTTTTCCTCTCTTAACTTTGCCAATAGGAAGAAAAGCAAAACTTGGTAGATGATCAGAAACGTTATCAACAAGATTTCCACTTACAGTCTCATATTCTAGGGTATTTATGAAAATGTTATCAATTAAACTGTGGCAAGAGTTTGCGTGTACTCGCGTAGGATGGGTTATTAAAGGCTTATAGAAGTTGGCTGACATTAGATTTATGAAAGCTTCTACATTCGGGAGTTTCTCAAATTTTAATAAATTTAAGTTAAAATCTCCGGA
Source organism: Pelagia noctiluca (assembly GCA_963924455.1). Lineage (NCBI taxonomy): Eukaryota > Metazoa > Cnidaria > Scyphozoa > Semaeostomeae > Pelagiidae > Pelagia > Pelagia noctiluca. The sequence goes on from OZ004325.1 coordinate 12,976,280, forward strand.
TAAAATAACGAGTTTATTTTCATGGTTTATCTTATTGAAAACAGACTGAAGGTAACCTAAAAACGGGGCAGAGTCTCTACGAGGGTGGTTATAGATTACTCCAATTATAATGTTTTTCCCAGTTGTATTTACAATTTCAAGCCATAGAGCTTCAAATTCGCAGTTAGTTTCATTTAAGGATTTGGTAATATCATTCCATGGTTGAAAAGATAAATTATCACTGAGAAAAAAGCCACACCCACCTTTCATATTAGAACCTTTAAGACGAACATAATTATGATAGCCTTCTAGTTTAAGTTTCTTAATATCACTATCGTTATTTATTGTATGCCAAGTTTCACTAACAGCTATGATATTGAAATAATGGTCTAAATTGCTTAATAACGTTTGAAGACCTTCGAGATTCTTAGAAACGGAGGAGATATTTGTGTGTAAGATTCCTATATTCTTATCAGCCTTAAAGGAAGGTTTATTACAGAGTTTATGAAATTCATGATTGTCATAATAGTTAAAACTGGAGAAGTCTGATAAGTTACTGTCTGAGTCGATATTATAAAGACAGTCATGTTCTTTTAGGGAAATTTTACATGTTTCTAATTGTTCTAAGTTATTATAATTATTGAAGGAAATTGCCGTTGAATTGCATTTACAAGAAAAATTAGAATTGAAAGTTAGATCATAAAATTCCTTTTCATTGAGTTCGGCAAAAGGAAGGACAGATAAATTCTTAGATGCGCAACCTACGCATTCCCAAGATGACAGGTGATTATCAATGTTATTTAGAGAGATGTTGACAGGCTGAGCACATTTTTTGTGGATGAGATGTTTGCATTTTCCACACGGAATCGATGTTTTGGCGACACGTGTAATCTCTGTGCAAACAGAGCAAGTTTTGTCATAACCTGTTTTTTTATTAAGAATTGATTTCCAGATATTTAGAGATTTTGAACTTATAACTTCAGTTACTATTTGAAATTTTTTGTCGTCAATATTTTGAAACGGAAAAATGTTCATGAGACAATTTTTACAAAACCAGTCAGTATCATAGCTTTCAGATAAAAGATCAAATTCGGCCTTATTAAGACCAGAACATTTTAGATGTAGCCATAATTTGCATGAATCACAATAGATCGAATTTTGGTTTTCCGTTACGGTTTTTTCACAATTAGGACAGTCTGTGTTTTCAGCCATGGGAGTTAGGGGGGAGGATCATCATGCCTTTTATTAATCTTTGTAAAAAATAGATATATAGATAGATATAGTAAAATATTAGAAAATATAAAAGACTACTTATTCTTCGTCCAGCTTTTCTAGGTCATCCAAAAATGCAATTTTCTTAACAGGGGCGTTCTCATTTCTTCTCATATAGATTGTTCCGTTTCTCGACCACACGAATTTGTAATCCAGCTCCCGTTTTTTTATTTTAGCGACGCGAAGCAGATTTTTGTTTCTACTGGTAAGGCTCTCGTTTACAAAAACCTTGCCAGAAGAGACATTAGTAGTGGAGCTTTGGGAAGACGTTGCCGGCAATTCGAAGCCTAAATCGGCAATGCTGATTCTTCTGGCATTGGATTTGGCTGTTTTCGATAAAAGGCTCGACGCATCCTTCCTTGACACGACCTTCACAATAATGGGGGCATCTTGCTTGGGCGAGATTCGGTGGCAGGCCTCGATGTTTTCGGCTTTTAGCTCTACGCCTATCTTGGAAGCGAGTTCCAGAACAAGCTCCTCGCAATTTTCCTTGGCTCGTCGAGGAATGCCACTAACCTCCACCATGTTTCTCCTGCCATATTATCTAGGCCCAAGTAGAAGTAGCTGCATCCAGGGACACAGGATAATTCTGTCCCTTGAAATGGAGATGGAGTCGTCGTGGGCAGAGCTTCCATATGTAGTCCTTTCAAAAATACTTGACAAGCTTTCTGTCGCAGACATCATTAATGTAGCAGCTACTTGTGAGAATTGGAAGAAAGCTGCCATGGTGTCTCTGAAATCAGTCAGATTAGACGGAAGTACCCCTTTCGGTGGGTCATGGAGGAACTTCAACAACTCAGAAATTGACTTTTTGTCAATTTCCGAGGCCATTAATGATTTTGCCAGGAGACTTTCTGAATGTACGGACGAAATAGAACATTTAAATTTTGCTGAGAGTTGTATTCCAGCGAGTGCTTTCAAGACTCTACTTTCAGGCCAGAAAGCAATACGAACTTTGCATGTGAAAATGAGAAGGGGCTGGCAGAAGTATTCGTCCCCAGAAGACATGCAGTTGGCTGTCACACAGGGCATCATCCAGCACGAAGCGAGCTTGGAGAACATTAATATTGGAATCGAAGATATCTCCATCTCCTTCAAGCATCTGATCGAAGGACTAGGCAATAGAAATAACACGTTTCCCAAACTTCAGTCTATAGAATTTTTGTCCACAAGATTAAGTAGTTACAGCTCATATCCTCCACACCCGAAGGACAACATTTTAGAAGAAATTGAATGTGCAGATGTGTTTTTCGAACGAACATTTACAGAAACCATGGTGATGGCGCTTAATTTCAAGCCAAAATTGCATTTGAAATTGTATTACGATAGCCCTGAAGTTTTTTGGAATCCGCCTTTCACCAAGCTGCTGACAAAGTATTTCAAATTGGGCAGCTTCTCAAATTTGAGGAAAATAAACATCGATAGTCTGAATACAAGAGGAATAAAGGGAGAATTCTCAATGGATGATGCAGATTTGCTGATCCAGTATTGTCCTAATATTACCCACATCGACTCTGATGTATTTTATAAAGAAATAAATGACTACAGAAGTACTGTTCATGATGATAGACCATTAGTTAAGATCATCAAGCACTTTGGATCTCAGCTGAGCTTTCTTCATTGCAACACTAACACAAACATTGCTGAGCATATTGCAGATTTTTGTCCTGATTTAGAGAGCCTTGCAATAATCGATAATTTTGGTTCTGGCATTTCAGACGCAGCATTGATTCGCCTTTCTCATTTGGAAAAACTGAAAGAATTAAAGATAAGGTTCTGTGCATATAATGAAAACAAAGCCGCCACCTTAAGATTCTTCGAAAATTCTGTAGAGAAGTTGCACAAATTGAAAATTCACTTCCAAAATGGTAAAATATTTGAAACTGAAATTCTAGATGTTATTGCAAAGAAGGCAAAGAACTTGCGAAACCTGAAAATTGACATCGAATCGCATTCATTGGAGCACTTCTCTCTGGTCATGGATGGTTTGTTGAAACTATTAGAGGTTTCTCATTGCCTTGATAAATTATCGTTCTTAGTAGAAGGAACTGAGTGCTTGGAAGTTGGATTTGTGGGTATGAATTGGCAGGAGTTTCAGGACAAAGTGACAGAATTACTTCTGAAAAACCAATTGCATCTAAGGAAATTGCAGTTCTATGCACAACATCGAATACCAGAAGAAAATAGGCACCGCCTCATAGAGGGCATGCCTGGTTGTAAACTGAATTTTGGTTGCTGATTTAACTATTGTTCAATAAACTTTTATTACCATTCCATAATAGATAGTTTTATTGGCTAACCCCCACCCCCATGTCAGATTTGCTTTTCATTAGATACTTCAAGTTTTATTGATTATAATGGGGGGGGCTCTCTCTCCTCTAGTTTATCTATTCAGAGTGTTCCTCCTTTAGTCAATAGTTTGAGAGCGGCACTATTTGATACAATATTTTATAAATTTGTTACATCTTTTTATGTATCATGATAAAGAGAGTGTTTGCATATAGGAAGGGATCAAACCAAGCAATCTTTGCCTCGAGGAGAAAGTTTTTATTCTAAATTTGAACGAACTGTAAACTCTTAATAAACGATCAGAGATAATTTCTAAGTGCTGTCACAAAAGTATATGTTATTTGGAGAAATTTATCAAAATTACTATGTATTTTTTTATAATTTTCATAGTTTTTTTGCTCAATGTAACTTCAAATCCGTTGTTCAGGGCAAAAAATTCCACTTGATTAATGATTCTTTCATATAGTTTATTGTTTGTTCTATCATTATGTATTCATAATTGTCTGATAATTGCATAAGCAAGAAACTTGAGGCTACAGTGAAAGCATGATACCTTTGTTTGTATTTCTATCCTGCTTTGCCATTGTCATTGAGCACTTTTCTTGCAAGCAACACACCAGGGAATATTCTATATGTATCTTTCAATATATGTTGAATGTAGGTTCGAATTTTATGAAATGTCTTCATTTTATAAGCTGTGATTAGATGTATTGGTATTTATTTGAGAACGAAACAGAAAACTAACAGATTTATACATAAGCGCTCTCAAGGCGTTTACCTTGGGACAGCAGAGTTGAACCTCAACACAGGCTGAACTCAACTCGTCTTTTCCTTCCGTGTTGGAGATTTCCACAGGCTGGAATTCTCACAGAATCTTATCTAAACGCAAATATTTCTTAACTCAAGCTTTGTAAGTGAAAAAAGCCGAACAAAAGAATTCGATCATGTGACTGAATCCCCACCTCACTTCAGCCGTGTTCAGTTTCAATGTAAACTTTGTCTTAATTCAAGACGGGCTGAGATTTTCATGTAAAGGGCACATGCAAGGTCTATGTATTTCTATGAGTGGGTGATTTCCCTGTCACTGTTTATTGATACGACTTGAATCACTAACCGTCACTGCTTAGAATTGAAACTTTTGCTCTACTCAATCTACTTTGAAAAGTATGGCTGAAGAAAAGAGAGACGAAGGAAACAACAGAGAGATTTGTGGATACGTTGCAAACTTCATCAATCCAATTGACGAAGCATTTAAATGTGTTATTTGCCACGAAGTACTTCGGGAACCAATTCAAATAATTCCATGCGGGCATCGATATTGCAATGTTTGCCTCACAAATTACATCAGGTATAATTATTTGTAATTTGTTTTACCATGCAGGGCCCAAGCCATGAATTTTGTAGTGTTGGGCCAAATTGAAATATCAAAACTTTTGGGTAATAACTTAGGTCTACAGTAAGTACACCTTCGGCCATTGCCTTGAACAGCTAAGGGTCTGGGGGCGCTTAAAGTACTCCAGTAGGTGCAGGGGGTCTAGGGGTCGGGGTCCTCGGGAACCCCCAAAATCCCACAATTTTAAGGCGTTTCAATGGCTTAGGATCCTTGAAATTCTCTTCATGTACGATAATAGAGAAACACAAGAAACACAGTATGTTAGAACCCCTGAATACAGAATACATGAGCAAAACATGCGAAGAACTCACCATGTAGATATGGGAAAATGACGTGTTTTTAGACATGTTTCTTTTTGATAATTGACACTTTATCCCCATTTTTACTTCCAAATCTGAAAATAGGTCGAACAAATATTAATTTTATAACAGAACTCAACCAGCAAGAACGACAGTCGAAAACTTTTGCTAACAACGATTTAGTAAGAGTCCGTAACTCTTCCAGCTACAAGTTATTAGTCAGAGTCAGTAAACCTTTCAAAAGGCATTCTGTGATTCCCTTTATTTCTAGAAAGTCTAATGATAGAAATTAAGCGCTAATAATAATAATAATAATAATAATAACTAATATTTTGACAGGTTGACTTGTTCAGACGTAAAACAATCTGTTATCATTCAAGGACCTGTAATCTTACCTATTTACAATGGTTGAAGTTAAAATTAAGGTAAAAAGTAGAATAAAATGAAAATAGTTTAATGTACGATTAAAGGATAAAATTCTATTAAAGTTAAATAAGTTTTCTTGGACATCTACAAAGACTTCGATAGTTTTAGTTTCTTTTTGAACAGCAAGATGGATATTTCATCGCGGGTTGTTTTTTCGAGTCGGTTGAAAATGCGGGCTCCCTGGTAGGCAAGCGACTTTTTTCCAGTTTCAGTACGCATTTTTGCCATTGCCTCTAGTGTTTATTTCATGCTGAAATCTTTGGAAGTGACCATTCAGGTCCTCGGGTAGATGATTCTGTAATGATTTAAACACGTCAATGGCCACCCTTGTGTTTCGTGTTTTTTCAATACTATCCCATGACGTTATTTTTGCCCTTGGGTTGACAATTCTGGCTGCCCTATCTTGTATGTACTGTAGCTTGTTTACAGTTCCCTGGGGTAAGGAAAGCTGTAGTGGGTAGCAGTACAACAGTAGTGGCCGTATCATTGTTTTATATATTGTTTCTGCTACATAAGGGCTGACTTTTTCGCGAATACGAGATAAAAGCTTTACTCTGGCTGATGCTTTTTTGTACACATTTTCAAAATGTTGACGTAGGTTCAGATTGTTATCCAAGTCTACACCCAGGTACTTGTATGATTTCGTCTCGTGAATAGTTTGATTGTAGATTTTGATGTCCACTTTTGGTTGTTTGGAGAGCTTTTGGCGTGATCCATATAGCACAATTCAGTTTTACCTTTCTTCAAGTTAATGAACAAGTTATTTTCATCAAGCCAATCTGCAAGTTTTTGCAGTTCACTGTTAAGTAAGTCCTCTATTTCATTTGAGCTCTTTCGTGCACAATATAAAACAGTATCGTCAGCATATAACATAATGCTAGCATCAGTGAGTGGAATATGGATGTCGTTGAATATCAGCCCAAAAAGAAGGGGCCCCAGGATGGATCCTTGTGGGACACCACATGTAACGCTTTCTTCGCATGAGCTGGTGTTACTTTCTTACTTTAAATTATCTGTTTCCTATTAAAGAGATAGCTAATCACCTATCCATTGTAATTCCACATCATCTATGCCATACTTGGCAATTTTTCCAGCAAGGTTGCATGACCTACTGTGTTCACAATATCTCACAAACGTTCTTTGAGGTTCAGTCAGTGTTCACACCTCTCGATCCGACCTTTGCTTTAATAGGGATGAAACCACAGTTCTCATTGCCCGATGATGGGAGACGGATCTCTCCCGAAACGTTGCCCCGCTAAATATCAAAGGCTTGTCATGATAAGTGGTGACTATCATGTCGAATATTGTTTCTACAAAGTCGTTTGTAATATTGACCAGGGACAATTTGTCTACCAGGTCTTCGTTTCAGATAAAATTGATAGACTTATCTTCTCTGTGCCATTAATGATCGCAAAACTGTTCTCATTATTGGTTTTGACGAGAACGAACGCTTTAGTATGGTTGTATTTAATCAAATTTTAAAGATTTTATAACATTTTGGGTAAATTTGTGGGGGGCCATGGCTCCTGTGGCCTCTCCGGTAGCGTGCTTACTTTCGGCTTGGTTTCTAAAAGGTTTCAAAACTTTAGGTAGGGTAGCGTATAAGCTTTTTTATGAAGATAAACTTTGGTGGCCTAAAATATTTACAATTCCTTATGAAAATCAATATTCGAATGTGTCTGTAAAATACTAATTCTCTGACTCATCAACTTACAACTCTCATTGTTTAGGGAGGTGATAGTTAAGCATGAATAAGACTACACTATCACCTCGCTAAACAATAGATGTAAACAAAAGAAGTTGGTCATTTAGTCAGTTGAGGAGTTGGTATATAAAAGACACCGGATATTCGAATCTCTCCTAAGACTTTATAGAGGTCAAATACTTACATTTTCTTTTTTAATGGTTTTCAAATTTTCATACATGCATGACTTCAGTCTTTTTGATTTCTAGAGCATCAAACGGAGAGGCAACGTGTCCAATGGATAGATCTCCCATATGTGAAGAAAAGGTGAAGACTGTTTTTCTCCCTGACACTGCTCAGCCCATCTTCAAACGCCTAAAGATCGTGTACTTTGACAGTATACATTTAACATTTACAGCAGAAATATCGTTTTTTCAAATGTACATTAACTAAATGATGATAAGAATCTAGGTCAAGAATTGATAACAGCAAAACAGCTTTATTCACATACTTTCAGCCCTGGTACACAAATTTTTCTATAAGCAATTTCAGTGATCATCCTCGTAAACAGAAAGGCCTCCTGTGGACTTAATACGTTCTTATTTGAGAACAAAAAAAACAGAAGAAGCAAATTATATCTTCATGTTCTATTTTAGATGTTTCCAGATAACGGATTCAGCAGGATGATCTTAAATTTTGAAGTTGCTTGTCATGATTCAGAGTGTGTCTGGAAATCCACTCTCTCTCAGCTGGAGGTAGATAATTAAAGAATTGCTTATAAATGTTGAATTGTGCTCCGCCATTGCTTTCGTTGTCGTTTATAACATGGTTGGAGCCTTGATTTCAGTGAAAAGGACACCTTTGAGAGGTGGACAGGTTTTAATCAGAGGGGGAACCTAGCAAACAGAATCAACAACATCACATATTGCAGCAACAAAGTTTCAAGTGAAACTAGATTTTAGAGCAGAATATATATGAATACTTTTGGTGAAAAACGGAAATGTTCAAGAAGTGCATCATTTATCTGGTTAAGGGGATCTGACACACCTTATCAAACTAATAGCACCCATGACATCAATAGATAGTAGTTTAATGAAAGCAAAATGTGAAAAACAAAGTTGCAAAAATATTTTTGATGAAAGAACATCTTAGAGAAATTTTGCTATATATGCTTTTTTTTTAAATCTCGTATGAATAGGGGTATAAATTTTGCTTCTTGGGTGGCACGTACCATCAAAAATCTGGTCAACTTGGGGACTCGAAATACTCTTTTCTTGATATTTTTGGCACTTACATGAAATTACAATTTATAGCTTGTTAAAAATCATTTTGCTTGTTGTGGTCTGTCACTCTAATTTCATTAAAATCATAAAATCTTGATTTCATCCTTTTGTAGACCCATTTGGCTGATGAGTGTATATATGTTGAGACATCTTGTCCTAATGATGGCTGTTTTCAGAAGATGCAGAAGAGATTCGTGGAAGAACACAAAAATCATGATTGTCAACAAAGAATTGTTCAATGTGACTTTTGCCTAAAAGATTACACTGCATTGGAAATCCAGGTTGGTACCAATCAACAATTTTGGCAGCGCAAGGGGTAGCTTCAGTGGCACAGAGGTAGTGTGTCTCCATCTCACTAATGTGAAACACAGGCTCCAATCTCTGCAGAGATTTATTTTGATAAATAAGAAAAGAAATCTATAAGAAAAGCAGAGCAACTGATGTCAGACTAAAGTTTTTATTTTCATAATTGATGATCAAATTGTTTTCCATGGATGATGAATTGCCTTGGATGATGAATCATTAAGTTTCACTTCGTAGACATACTTATATTGATTGATTGTGTGTCTTGCTTTAGAAATTCCAGGTTGTATAGCTTTGTACATATGTATGTCTTTAGCGTTCCCGTTCTTTGTCCAGTTTTTCAGACTTCACAGCCACTGAGTACAAGACTAAGATTACCCCAACATGCACTGATGCTTTCAAATTATCTAACATGCAACTAGACTTCTTAGATACTGCAATAGCTCAAATCTTCTGCATGCGCTCCTGTACTTGGCTATTTGAAAACAGATTGCAGCATTTGAAAGATAATATTTACAATTTGATAAAAATTTAGTTACTGATTATTTCTTTCTTAGCTGTGATGGCTTGCAAAATATATTCTTTTGAATTTAGAAACATCAAGAAGATGATTGCCCCTTTTTTCTCATTAGCTGCCTAAATAATGGTTGTACGTCATCAATCAAGAGATGTGAGGTAACTGATACAAATATATTCTTACATAAATTATTTTGTTCAATTTAGTAAAATGTGCATACTGTTACTTTCATACATACTATAATGTTATTTCAGTGGTTTTAGGACATGATTCCTGATCGCTGGTTTATGCACTCACCATTTGATTCTTTATCGATATCATTTTTGACATTTTGAATTATTTTTTCATATTTGACACTGTTTTATTCCACATGATGTTTTGGTTACTCTTCTGCTCCAAATAGAAATGAAACAAATTTTTGTTTTTAGGCTCCTGTTTATGTTTGGTTTTTAAACAGTTAATTTGATCCATTTTAGCTTCAAAGCCACATTGAAGGTGAATGTCGTTTTGCTCCTCAAGACTGTCCACTGAAATTTCTTGGTTGTGAAATAAAGGTATGTAAGTTTCTAATTGTTGAATCAAAGAAATTTCCAGGCTTCTGTAATAATAACTTATCTAAATCAGAAATTTTAGATATTCTTGAATCGAACACTACAAAACTCAAACATGGAAAGAAAAATCGGGAAACATGGGTAAAAATGATAATGACTTAAGTTTTGTATCTGACAATCAACAAAGTAATACCTGAGATAGAGATAGAACATTAAACCTGATCAATTTTTATACCCAGATATGGATTTAAATTGGCTTTTATGAAAGGAGGTAGATTATTAACATAATGAAAAACCAATCATGAATTGGTCATAGGTAAACATTTATTCAACTTGAATCAAACATTTATTCAAATGTGTCTGGGAAAATTTAAAGTCCATTGGGAGGTTTAACCCTGGTAAGCTCAGAGAGAGGACAGTTAAGGTACACGTGTGATTCATCCATTTTGCATGCAAACGTGAGACGTTATTGAAAGAGGGCTTGGTTATAGCAAGAGGGCAGTTTTCACAGTTTTCTCGTATAACAAAATAATTTTAGATGGAGAATCAAATTGAGCAACAAAGCCTTTGAAGAAGGCTGATCAATAAACTTCATGAGTGGATCATGTGACAGTAGGTCATTCAGAAACTGTTATCTTTAATTTTCTTTTACCCTAGGGCATCCGAAGTTTAATTGATGAACATGTCAAGCAAGAAGCTCATAACCACCTGCGTTTAGTTTGTGAGGAATTGAAATCTTCCAAATCAAGCTACGAAGGTAGGTTGGGTAATCTACAAACAGAAATGCAAAATCTAAAAGATCAAATGCAAAGACTCATGGGAATATCTCCAAAAACGAGTAGAGATGCACTTGAAGATATTAAAAAGGAAACTGAACAACAACTTCAGTCTAATGTGGCTGAAGTAAATAATGAACCATCAATGAAAATCGTGTCCTGTAACTGGAATGTGCGTGGAGCGAAACTTGATTTTGAAAAAATAAGTCCAATATTCGGAATTGGTGAGCGCGGTTATCATTTCAGATTGTGCTATTGTTATGCTGGTTTTTCACGTTCACGTGGCATTAAAATCAAAATGGAACGATGCAAAGGTAAAAATGATGAATTATTGCCAAAGACTTTCAGTTGTGACGCAGAGCTGAAAATTCAAAATCCACCAACAGCGTCTGCTGCTGCAAAACCACATATTTTTCACCGTTTCCAATTCAAGCTACTTAACGAGTATCGCTGCTGGACGCGTTTATTGAAGATAGCAAAAGAAACTGCACGCAATAGTAGAATGGAGAATTTCGATGATGTTGATATAGAGTTATCTTTACATATTCCAAGTGATGACCCAGCTTTAGGTCAAGGTTAAACGTTGCTCTTCTCGTGCGCCGAAACTAATACATTAGATTCGACTGTAGAGCGACTGTAGAGCGACACTCGAGTTAGACGTCGCTCCTATTGTGCCGCTCTCAATTGAAGTGAATACATTTTGTCGTATCGTAGTAACCAGCGATCAACCAAATGTCAACAAACCAAGATGCGGAACAAGGCACAGTTTTGATAATCATGGCTCAAAAGAAGTTTAAACGACTTGAGTCCTTCGGCATTTTGTACTCTTCACACCACCTTTGTCAGACCTCACTTGGAATATGCACAATCAGTATGGCAGCCAAAATTACGTCGTAGTATAAATTTGATTGAAGGTGTTCAAAGACGGAATTGCTAGAATTATAAAGGAGAATCCTGGTGTATTTTCTTTTACTATTCAAAATTTGTTCAACTCTGCCTCAGCTAGAGGTGTTTTCCCCAAAGAACTGAAAGCCGGGGATATAAGTTCAATCTTCAAAAAGGGGGATGCTTTTGCGAAAAAGAACTGCCGACCCATTACAGTCTTACCCTCAATATAAAAAATTTACGAAAGGTTGATACAGGAGCAAATGCTAAATTTTGCCCAAAGTTTCCTGTCCCCACTCCTCTGTGGGTTTCGAGAAGGCTATGGCACACAGCATGCACTACTGCGTCTGATGGAAGTCTGCAAAAAATCAATGGACGACGGGGGTGTTGCAGGGGCTGTTTTGACGGACCTTTCAAAAGCCTTTGACTGTCTAAATCATAGACTACTGATCGCAAAATTGAATGCATATGGATTCAGTAGATCTGCTTTGCTGTTTATCCATAGCTATCTCACTGAAAGGATCCAGAGGGTAGGGGTTAACGGTTCATTCAGTGCATGGACAGAGACCTCCCAAGGAGTACCGCAGGGCTCTGTCCTGGGGCCCCTTTTGTTCAACATATATCTAAATGACCTTTTTATGTTCCTAGAGGAGACTGAAATTTGTAATTATGCTGACGACACAACCTTATATGCTTGTGGTCCAAATATCGAAACTGTCGTCACACATTTAGAAAATGATGCCCTAAAAATAACTGAATGGTTTCCAAACAATTTTATGAAACTTAATGAAGACAAATGCCATCTTATGATTTTTGGTGAAAAGAGAGGTGACGAAATCTCAATTAAAATAGGCGATGCCTATATAAAAGAGAGCAAAGAAGAAACTCTTCTTGGCATAACTTTTGATCAGTCACTTTCTTTTAAACAGCATGTAAAGAGTCTGTGTAAAAAGGTTTGTCAAAAAATACATGCTCTTGCCAGAATCTCAGTCTATATGGACACTGAAAAACTGCAAATGTTAATGAGGGCGTTTGTCTCATCTCAATTCAATTACTGCCCAATCGTTTGGATGTTTTACGACAGAAGTTTGGATCAAAGGATAGGTCGAGCCCAGGAAAGGGCTTTGCGGTTAGCATATAAAGATTACGGAAGTGATTTCGGCTCCCTCTTGGAACAGACTAAATCGGTGCCCATTCATACGAGAAACCTGCAGTTGTTAATGACAGAGGTGTATAAGACCAAACACGATTTAAACCCACCTTTCATGAAGGATATTTTCGGGGAGCGAAAAATAAGCTACAGTCTGAGGCATGGCAATGATGCTCAACTTCCAATAGTGCGTACTACGTCATTTGGAATTGAGACCATAGCCTACCTTGGAAATAAATTGTGGCAGTTGTTACCCCCAGAAATAAAACAATCCAGGAACTTAAATATTTTCAAAAAACGTATTAAGTACTGGAAAGGTGACAAATGCAACTGCAGGCTCTGTAAGACCTATATTCCGCAAGTCGGTTTCCTAACAGGATAAATTTTTTACTATTCTTTGCTTTTTAATCTGTATATATATATATATATATTGTGAATGAAATTATTTAAAAATTAGTAGAGTACAGTAGGCCTTAATTAGCCGTAATTTGGCTATTTTAATTTTGTATTTAGTTTAGTTTACGCCTACTATAAATAAATCAATGATGATGATGATGAAAGACGGGCGACAAGACTGATTCCTCAATATCGTAATCTCCACTACGAAGAACGTTTAAAACGACTCAAACTTCCATTTCTTGAGTTCAGAAGGCTTTTCAATGATATGGTGCAAATATATAAGCATATTCATTTTTACGACCCACAGACAACTCGGAACAAATTTGTTAAAAAATCCCGTCCAACCAGATTCCATGATCATGAATTTGTTCCAAACTTTGCTGATGATGGTTTTTGTGGGGCTCAGACAAAATCCTTCTACTATAGATCAATCCCAACATGGAATGCACTGCCGCGATTTGTCATCGAATTGACCTCAATCAAATCGTTTAAAGAAAGCCTTAACAAAGGGTGGGCAAAACACCAACTAAGATACTTGACATATTAATATTGTAATTAGAAATTGGTTCGTAGAGGTCCACCTCGGGCCTGTGAGCTTGTATACATCATAATAATAATAATAATGGCGCCGAAGAACGAAGTAAAAATTGCTTTATTGAAAAAGATGATAGAGGCCAATAGGAGACGACGAAGAATGCTCGAGTATGGAGTGGCATCTATACTCTTCCACCATCGGTTGATGGTGAAAGCTTGTTTGCTTGCTGCGATGCTTTTGTTGACGAAGAACAACCCGAAAGCTGAGCGATCTTGCTCAAGGCACGAAAGAAATAATGTTTGGTGGGAGTGAGTTTGGGAATCTTACGACGAGTAACGATTCAAAAGAACTTTTCGAGTGTCCAGAAAAACTTTCGATTTTATTCTCGAACGAATTCGCGGGAATTCAGAACGCGAGACTTTGTGTGAGGGAACCTATACCACCCGAACTACGACTTGCGCTGTGTTTTCGTAAGGAAAGCAAGAATCCAGAACAGGACAACACAATGAAAAATTGGCGCCTAAATGCTTACATTTTTACATCTGCGCATGCGCTGCCTCGTTTCAGGTGACGGTAACTTATTTCTGTTTTGTTAATTTATGCGTAAGGTTCGGCGCATGAGAAGAGCGACGTTTAATTTGACATCGTTCCAGCGTCGCATAGATTGATTAGGAGCGACAGGACTAGTCGCTCCAAATCGATTCTGCTGCACTTAATTGAAATTTCAAGTTAAACGTCGCTCTCCTCATCGCTCGGTGCATGAGAAGAGCGACGTTTAACTTAGGCCTTAGATTAAATAGCCTGTAAATATATCAAAGCATTCTGAATCGATGATTTGTCATAATCTGATAACACCAGAGCGTGATCGTCGAATCTTTCTAGAGGGGGGGGGGGGGGAGTTTGGTCGTCCTAATGTGGTGAAGTCATCATCCTTCAGCAGGTCCAGTGCATTCTTCAAAGAAATGTTTGTATATGATACTAGTGCTGTGAGGAATCATCATACTGGAATGCGAGGGTCTGTACAAAGGGTTGTAAACTACATTTGTCAAGAAGGCCATTTATGCTACGCTGTTACTGTCACAAAAGGTATTCGAGTAAATAAGTTTATTGAGTAAATAAGGACGTGTTGTAAATAATTTCAACGGTACTGATGGTTCGTCGGTTATTCTCCGTGTTTCATGTGGCCAACTATAAAGTGGATTATAGTAAAGACTACAAATGTTCCACATGACTAGGAATAGAAATCAACAATTTACTAAACACTGGTAGAGCTGCACAAGCTTTGAGTTTCAACATCAACAAAAAGTTCAATTTGTTTTCACGACCAAATAGTTAAATATCCATGGAAAAGGCATCAAATATATTGACATGAGATACTGTAAAAAAAGTCAAATTACCCTCCATTGACATTGCTTTCTTGCTGTAAGATTACAATTTACGAGATTGCCTGAACGTAGAAATATGCTTCTGGGTTCTTTACAGAATTTTTAGGCATCATTTCTGTCACTACTTTTCCTGCAATGACTCTTTCTGTACCTCTTACAAAATTATCTCCTTTACCATTTATTGTCACAAATAAGGACAATATTTTGAAGCAGTCACTGCAATAAACATCTACACAATATTTGATGAAATATACCGTATGCACTTGAAAAAGTAGACAATTTTGATAAGCCACTGCTAATCAAAATCTTCAATGCACTAAATGTAGTTTATATTGATGCCAATTTGGAAATACAAAGTGAATGGGGCCTTAGTATTCACGTTTGCTACCTTTAACCTAAAGATGATCAATTGCTAATTTGTATTTCAGTTACAGTTGATAATCTTGATGCAGAAGATTACAATCTGCTCATGGTTTCTATATGTATGAATAATTTACCTTACTATGAGAAATTAGAATCAAGGGTGCTCTCCCCTACATTTTTTTAGGAACTGAGGTGCCCCTAATTTTATTAATACCTTTTATTATCAAATTAATCTTGTCTTTGTACTGTATATTGCACTAATTTCAACTTTTGAATTCGTGGAGATTTTTGCGAGTAACTTTATATTGTATTCTAAGAATAAATTGATTTCTTTTTGAATAAGCACTAAATAATGTTATCTTTTTATCATTTATATATACAAGTAATATCTATTTTGAATAAGTAATTATGGTATGGTAAGAATATATCAGTTGAGTTCTAACTCGAGAAGAGAGTGCCTATCCTGGCTATAGTGCTCGATATACCTGAGTATAGAGCAATCATAAAGAAGAATGAACACATTAAAAAACAGACATGTTCTTCTGTTACTCCGAGTTTCGTGCTTGCGCACTCGTCAGACAGACTGACTATACAAATAGTATATACAATTTGTATAGTCTGTCTGACGAGTGCGCAAGCACGAAACTCGGAGTAACAGAAGAACATGTCTGTTTTTTAATGTGTTCATTCTACTTTATCAGTTGAGTTCAGTATAAATAGTATAAATAATTTAATTAAATTGTATGTAACGGAGTTTGGCACATAAAACTGGACTGAAATATGATTATTTACTGTCAAAGTTCACTCCAAAACCACTAGTTTTCATGTAGACTATATTTGTCCGTATGCCGTTTCAAATAGAGTGGCACAAAATTTCTGGACTCAGATTCGTCTGCTAACAACATTTCTTTCAAGGCTATTGCCTCGTGTAGGCCTTCTCAGTAACACACACTTTTATTGACATGGGTATCGGTGTACGGAAACCTGATTGGTTCAGGACAACCCATGTGACTGGGAGAGCCAATAGAAATAGGCGGAGGCGGAATACGATGATCTGCAACATGACGTAATAACTGGTTGTTTCTTTCAATAACGAAGTCGCATAATGCGCATGCGAATCCAGCATACATGTGGTAGTTGAAATTTACTCGGTCCAGCTCACTTACAATTTTCCATTTTCTATTTTCTATCGCTTCTAAAAGCAATGGATTCGTAATTCCATGTTTATGGTGATCGAAATAGGCCTCGTATTTTGCACTGTCCGAATCTAGAACTTTTAAATAAGCTGCCAGGTCTCTGGGACTGTGAAAGTCATCTACAAATATCGCCGAGCGATTGTTTGGCATAAAATCTTTACCGCGCGGTGATCCAAAATACACAGGGACGACCCCGATTTCCAACGGCCTAAATAATTTCTCAGTCATATAGTCCTTGCAAACGGCATTTTCGAATGACAAATGAAATTTGTATCTCGAGAGGAATTTGTAATATTCTTCATCCTGGAACTTGTGGAAGCCGTCGATGCTTTCTGGGATTTGTTTGTTGTTGAGGCATGATCCGTACGAGTCTATCTCGATGTATTTCATCAACTCCCGTATGTAGCTATCTCGATCTGATGGCGGATTGCAGTCTCGCTGTAAGAAGACCACAGGAGCGAGGCTTGATGCTATCTTCAACCTTGAAAGAAAATTGTAAAATTAGCAATCAATGCACAGGCGCAGCAGACGATTCAAAATATCCCAAAATGCAATGTGCTTTCTTTGTGACATTTTGACATCTTCAAATAATGACTAATTGAAAACGATGCCAGTGTTTACTGCATTTTCCTTAGTTGAATAAGGTCTCTGGTTCAAAACCTGGGGGAAGCATGTCAGAATATGGTAGCTCAATTTGGTAGAATATGTTTCCACATGTTAGACTTACCCTTACAAATTTAAGTTATCATAAACTATGAAATTATATGATATTATATAGACGAAGCCTTTGGGTGGGTTTTTCATGAAAGTGCTCGATATATAAAGTAGAGCTATATGCACTAAGAAGAAAAAGACTCAAAAGGCAAAACTCTCCATCTCGACAAGCCTGTTTCGTGGTTACCCACTTTTCAGGAGATGTCACATATATATATTTAATGCAAAGCACGAATTAATGCCTCTACAACTTATTACCCTGCTCTAGGACAGTGGATGGCCCACTCGCCTTTGGTAGGTGAGGTCCTGGGTTCAAGACCTGATGAAGGCATTGTTGGGAATCCTCAGCATAGCACGCGAAGCATCACGGGACAGTGCTTGTCATTGCATTGTCACGTGTTGTTCTCATATTAGCTTAATTCTAGGACATTGTGATCTTTATGAATCACTCAGGTTTCTTACTATTGTAACTTTTACCTTTACTAATACTCAGAGTTTTTGTTAGAAAATAATCCGATTTTTAAAAAATAATTCCGATTTTCTGTATTGTTATTGCTTAGAATTAGCATTTACATAGAACTGTATAAACCTGAAAACGATAGAATTAAGATGATGACGTAGTTGTCGTTGACTCGTTAGAGACAGTAATCATGTAAGAAAGTTGTGAGAATTCAAGATCATAGAGTACAAAACGGAGTTCTGAATGTATTTCTTCGAAGTGTTTCTCGACCATTAGTATAAAAGAATCATGACTTGAGAAGAAGCAGGATTTGGAAAATCAATCGAGATAATTTGTGGGAATCAAAATGACCCCAGTAGGAATCGAACCCACGACCTCTAGATTCGTACACTGTGCAACCGGGGCTACTTCTACTCCTGCAACTCTATCCAGTGGTTGGACTGCGATGGTCCTCCTGGTGT
The DNA here is from genome assembly GCA_963924455.1 of Pelagia noctiluca. Classification (NCBI taxonomy): domain Eukaryota; kingdom Metazoa; phylum Cnidaria; class Scyphozoa; order Semaeostomeae; family Pelagiidae; genus Pelagia; species Pelagia noctiluca. Next base: position 12,994,600 of record OZ004325.1, read on the forward strand.
GAGAAAGTCGTCGCCCCTCGGCAGGTCCAGTGTAGTGTTAAAGTACCCGGGTAGGTTCGTCTCTGCATTCGGTGAGTGGTGGTGCAATTTGTGTGGATGAAATGGCCTGGGTTTATCAAAGCCCCCGTTGCGCAGCGGTAGCGCTCTAGAGTACGAATCTGGAGGTCGTTGGTTGGAGTCGTACTGGGGACATTTTCATTCTCACAAATTATCTCGATAAAAGAATCAGAGAAGATTGGAATCTACAACAGGCATGTCAGGTAGTCCACTTTAAATTGCTTTGGCTACTCGCACTTGGAACGGAAAGTCGCATATTTGATAGCTTATGTCTTTTTTTCGAAACAAGAACCATCTTAGACCTTCTAAACAAACCATTCGTGGTTATGTCTGCAAAGAAGGGCTTGACAAAAGTAAAGAAAATACCGAATCCGGGTTAAATTCTCTCTTGTTCAAAGTGGCCTAATTGTGAATCGTTACGCCATCGGCAAAGACTCTTATTCTGTCCGAGAAGAACCCAAAAATTCGAAGGCCGGTAATTGTAGGAAAATGGAAGACTCAAACGAAAAGGGCAAGGAGTCTGGAGAAAAGGAATCTAATGAAAAGATGGTACACGCTGTATGGCTAAAATTGAAATTTTGCTCATAACCTTCTGTGGATGTTAGGGAACTAAAAGCACAAGCGAGTGCGATTTAAAACAATAAATCTTACTTTAAAGGAAAGAAAAATGCGTCTTGAATAAAAACTGAAATGAGGCACAAAGACTTAATACAAAAAGTATAAAACTTAGGAACTCTTGTTGTGAAATTGTAAGATATGATTTTTCAGAAACTGAAACCAATTCAGAGATAAGCGATTGAACCGGAAAGAAGACGGAATGCCAGAGCAATGCAAGAAAGCTGAGGACACGAAAGCAACGAAAAGCAGTCGATGGAAAAATTATTGGTGACTCTATAATGAAACATATCAAACACTAAAATGACGGAAGCATACAGAGACATAAAACATATTTGTCTAGGTATACAGTATAATGATCTGGTTCTGGTTACAAGGGGAGATCCATGGAATATGAAGGTTAGTGAAACAGATCGTATTCTCAGACGCCAACCCATTTGAATCCATTAATGTACCAGAGTAAAAACTGAAAAGTGTCAGGTTGAATCTTGCAGGGAATTTGAATCCACCGAAGCGTAGATCCACTCATTAGGAAGGGCATAGTATAGGCTCATTTAAAGAATAATTTATTCATATGCAAGGTCAGAAATATTGAAGTATGTAATATATGATTTACGCATGCTCAGATACGCATCCGACTATCAAAGATCCTTCCGACCGTCTACTCTCTGGTCTCTAATAAACGTCCCCCCCGCTTATTTATTTTTGGAAAATTTTCCACCCAGGACATTCTTATTCCAACCCCCCCGCTAATTAATTCTGGCAACAAGTTTCAAACCAGACAAAAAGCAACACAACAAAATTCAGTGAGCCCAAAACTTTTCAATACATTTTAGAAGGAAGGCACAATTTGAAAGACGAAAACCAGGCAAGATGATGGTAATACCAATTCTAGTGAAGAAAATTACAGTAATTTAGAAGTTGCTATGAAGATGAACATAACATTTTTGATATGTTAGAGGACATGTAGAAGCAGAACTTAAAAAAAAAGTTATTGTGCTATCGTTATTGTGTTATGTTATTGTTAAAGCTTCCATTGCCAAAACGAAAGTTTAGAAAATTAATTTTTTCCAACCCCCACGGCTATTGATTTTTGAAATATTTTCCAACCCCCCCTATTATTCCAACCCCCCCGGCTATTAATTTTTTCGATTTTTTCCGACCCCCCCTACTATTCCTACCCCCCCCCCCCCGTCTATTAGAGACCAGAGAGTACGTATTCTAAATGCCTAGTACAGTGGGGGTTCATTTAGTACTGTGGGGATGCCATCAGTACTGTTAGGGATGTCTAGTACTGTTGGGGATACCATCAAAACTGTGGGGGTGTTTATTTCTGTGGGGGATACTATCATCAGTACTGCGGAGGTAATGCCTAAAGTTCTAGTGGTTTCCCTCCACAGTACTGAATATCCCCACATAACTGAGGATAAACCCCCCAATAGTTCTGATGGCTGCAGTTATAGAGATGAAATAACTATTTTCACGTGGACAAAAACCTGGGGTATGAAATAGTAGGGCTAAAATGACTCCAATATTATCATTCGAAGGTTTGCAGATACTATAATGAACTTAAATATGGATGAATTTCATTTATTTGTACCAGTAAAGAGTGCCAAACAATCAGTCACGATAAATATACATAACTGCTGCATTGAAAATACAGATCAGGAAAAATTATTGTGGGGTCACATTCGATTACGAACTTAATTTTGAAACACATATGACAATGTTCTTATAGTTGTATCACAATGTTATGATAAAGGCCGGGGATAGTCTACCTCACATGTCTCCCTGTATGGACTCAACCCTGTATGGACTCAACAAGTTGAGAATTTTGAATCGATACAAAACTTAGGATGGACGTCAGGAAGAAAGAACGAGAGCAAAATCTAACGAATGATTACACTCAGATGTGGATCGAAATTATTAGGTTAGTCTAACCCTGATAAACCTGTCTTACATATCAATTACAAATTACATATAAATGTTGCTATCATATTTTTTTTCGTTTTGATTTATCTTTTGGCTTTGGAGCATTAGGATTTTCCCCTTGGTAAAAGAGTTTGAGCAAATTGATTGATTCTTGGGCAAGCACACCTTGCTTACAAAACAACGGCTCTCCAACATCACAATTACGAGGAATCTTACCATGCTGCTTTTCACAATGAATGTTTGATTCGGCAGTGCAATTATCTCCTCCAGTCACTCTGTTTTCAGAATATTCATTTGTCCGTACATTGTCCGTGTTGTGCCGAGGTTTCTGGCACATGTGCTGATGTACGGGCAAAACTGATCCACAGCCTCCAAACCTTGGGTTAGAGCATCCATAGACAACCAGTTTGATGCCTACGAATCTAAGAGCCATGGCACACATTATACATGGCTCAGTTGTGACATAGAGAGTGGAATGATTTAGTACCTCCTGGCAGTTTACATTATTCAGTCGGCCATACTCCCTGACACCTTCGATAGCAAGCATCTCGGCATGTCTAGTTGCGTTCTTAGTTCTGTTTGCTTCATTGCAACCTTCTCCGATAACTTTGTCATTGTAGACAATAACACAGCCTACTGGTACTTCACCTTGTGACAGCGCCAAACTAGCCTAGAAAATAGGGAAATTGTCAACGATTGCAATCTGGCTTTTTGGGGGTTTTGGGTTTCGATAAAGGCTTGTAGCCACGCCTTTGGAGCCGAGGTGGAACAGTTTTGATGGGGCAGGGGTAAGGCAAAACAAAAAAACGGATATGGATTTAGGATTTACTCCAGAATTTGGTCTCGTTTACATTTCAATCATAAACATGTTGTTTTTCAAATTTGTTTTCATCAATATTTTCTTCTATTTCTTTCATAATATAGAGTTCAACACTAGACAATTGGAAAACCATTGTGATTATTTGAAATATTTCCTAGGGATGGCAAAAAGCTTACTCAAATTGCATCGGAGGTGGTAATGCCACCCCATGACTAAGGGCCTGGACAGGAAGGACATGACATGCAACAAGAGCTTGAAGAATAGGCTAAGTTCCAAAATACCCATACACATACGCATTTCAAATTTCAAAATATATCTAATATATGTCGTTGAGGTTGGTACTGTAGCTGTAAATTTTAAAGATACGTCAATACCTTGCAAACATGGATGCTTTAATTGAAAAGCTTTTGGGTAAATGAAATAGCCTGGGTTTCTCGAAGCCCCATTTTCCCAGTGGTAGCGCTATAGAGTACAAATCTAGAGGTCATAGGTTAGAGTCCTACTAGGGTCATTTTCATTCTCACAAATTATCTCGATTAAAAGCTATTGTGTTAAAGTTTTGTACGGAAAGAGTTTCATATTAATTTCCTTAGATTTTATTGTTTTTGTTGATATATCAACGTGTTTCAAATAATAATAACATTTGTCTTTCATTCACAAATCAAACGACTGTCAACGACGTAGGGTATTAGATACGTCATCAGATTTTGAAATGTGTGTGAGTTTTCTAGCACGCGCTCCAATGAATACCTTAGTTGTATTCAAATCCATGCTGTACTATTTTTCTGAGATTACGTACTTGTCAGAAATCAAGCTATATCGTTAGCAACTCAACGATTAAATATTGCCTTTCATAATTTCTGAAGAAACACTCTTAAATATTGTTCGGTGAGTTGAATTCTAACTGGTTCAGTATAATGAAATTCCACTTTTTTTCATTATGTGAAAAACTCCTGCTCTCTGGTGACAAAGATTTGAAAATCTTCAAGATCATTGTTATCTACCAGACCACCCTGCGGTATTCGAAACTTTTTAATAGCCTCCATTTCTCCTTCATAGTCGTAATAAAACTTTGAGAAGGGGCTGATCATCCTTAGCAAATGTCCGATTACGCATTTTATGTCTTTTGTCTCTCTTGCCTTAATGTGCAGAGCACTGCACAGGTTTTTTAAAGGCCAATGGATTGAAAGTGTGAGGCAGTTCATGGGAAATAACGAAAAGATGGTCATAGTGCCAAACAACATGATCCACTTATACCGGAACCTCAATCTTACAGTAAAAAGAAGCTGCATGGTCCGTAAAAAATCCCAACACTGGTTTGGAGTGCAAGTACAGCATCAAATTCAGAGTGGATGTGAACCAGGACAAGTCAAGGTCCTCTTCGAAATCAGTTTTGTGAAGCTTATACAGGCAAACTGGTTTACAGTTTTATGATCCTAATCCTGGCTAGAAAGTTTGTTTTTGGCACACCAGAGGCTCATGCCACGCCAATCACTTCAAAACAGTAGGCCCATTGCTCTACTATTGTTTCCAACATTTCTCCACGCCATAGATCCCAGGCATGATATACACGTTTTCCAGTATGGATCCAAATGGTAATCCTTTAAGAGCACATGAAGCAAAAAATTCTATTGGTGGAAATGATAGGTGCTATTGAATGATTGAAAACGCTGTTTAAATTATTTTGATATCTCCTTTTGTTTTCAAATTATCCACTAACTTGAAGTATCAGAGGATGACATCATAATGTTTGCACATTATTAGGTTTGGGGATATAGCTGTATCTCATCATAAAAAGATTATAGTTGCGAGAAATCTTGTTGCAGTGCTGCATAAATGTAATGCAGGTTATTTACTATGTATGCATAATTTTTCGGAAAGCATACTAATCGATAAGACATATTGTGATTGCAATTCCCTTAGAAATAGAGTCAACATGGTATATTTTCTGGACCTTTTACAAACAATGAGATGTCATCAGCCAATCCTACAAAATGGTGGATAATTTGAAAACCAAATGAGATATCAACAAACTTCTCACACAGTCTCTTATCATTCAACGGTACCTATAATTTCCACCAATAAATTTTTTTGCTTCATGTGCTTTTTAAGAATATTGATTTTACCTTTTTGTATATTTTTTGTGTGCGCATAAACAATATGATCACTGCAAGTACGAGCAAAGTGAAGACTTCTTACAGCCAGTGGGTCAAAACTACGCAAAAATATTAAATCTTTGATTGCGAATTTAAAGGGCCTCTAAACCTAAAAAGGAGATTTTTGCTGGAATTGATAGTAAGTCATGAGTTTTGAAACATTGCATAGTTTTTTCTCCAAATTTGCTTGTTTCTGCTTGCTAGCCTCTCAAAGCTGACCTTCTCTGCAAAAAGATCGAAAATATTTTTTTGGAAAATTCGAACTTTATAATGACGTAGATAGATTCTATTGTTATACTATATCACGTGGTACGAGCTAAAGATTTTCGCCATTCGGTTCATCAGCAACCGTTCTCATTTTTTGGTGAAAATGAATGTAATTTTGATAAGGAAAAGGGTTTTGCAGTAGCAAGCGTGAAAAAATCTGTCCTTTCTTGAGAAGACCCACTGGCTGTAAGAAGTCTTCACTTTGCTCGTATTTGCAGTGATCATTTTGTTCCCACGTGCTTTGCGAATTTCGATCAGTGGCAAAATGGATTCACATCGAAGTTAATACTACTGTCCGATGTGATTCTGTCTGTTCTTCTGGGTAATTGGATGTTAGGGCCGAACATATGATACCAAGACCATTTGGCCTGCTAGGCCTACCTGTTCCTTCTGCTGAGTCTTGCAGCATTGATTAGGAAATTTGCTTATAACTGCGAAAAAAACAGCATAAGATATAAATGAAAAACTACAGATTTGGAATCAGAAAACTCAATTACATCTAACAAAAGAATAAAACTTTCTGGGTTCAAGATTGGGCAAATTATAATCACCACAAGCTTTGATCCACTTAAGGTATTTTTCATGGGACACAAGCTCCTCCGCAACAATTAAGCATTGCGTCTTCTGCGTATTGTATTATACACTTACGTATTAAAAGAATTCGAACGAGGACGAGAAAATGTCGGTTTATTGTCTCCCCCTCCCTTAGGCCCAAAAGTTTGTTGACAGATTTTATCCCTTCCCCAGTCTCCTAATTCAAAATTTTCGCGACAAAGTGAAAACAATTGCTCCCGTCATCCGAAGTCGTAAAGTTTAGTTCGATGTGAGAGTTTTGAAAAGTTTTACAGGTTTAGAAAGATTATTAGGCCGGTAAACAAAATTTCAAATAGAAAATCAATGTTCATTTAGATATGAGTCATAAACTTGGGATTTTTGAGAAGAAATCTTGACAAAAAATGGCTTAAACGAATGCTGGTGAGTTTGCAATTCAGAATTTTAATTCAAAGTTCGGGAATCCTTCGTAAAGTTGAGGGATGGAAGAAATTAACTCGGGGCCGTTGAAGATGAATGCAAAATTTAAAACCTTGATTTTTGATCCAAGAAATAAAATTGCATTTATCTGGTTAATTTCTGATTGAATGCGGACCGAAACGTTATGACTAAGGGTCTGTTTCCTATGCTTTAAGTTTATATTAAAGTTTCCAGAAATTCTGTTGCACAACCAATTTATTCTAACTTTTTTGTAATTTTATTCAAAATCTAAATTAATTTTGCGAGGCCTCTTGTCCGTTTTCATAGGTTTGCACAGGTTTTTACTCGGCATCTTAATGCTCAAATTATTATGAAATAGCATCATTTTGAAACGTATTTCTTACTGCATATGATGAATTGCAAATAAAAACAAAAATGCCCGAGATTCCCTTCAAATTTGAAACTTTTTATTCATGTGCCCCCTTCCCTATTTGAGTCTTTCAATTTATCGACGGTCGCTGAAAATGTAGGCCTGAAATGAATTAAAGACTTGATAACCTCATTTTAATTGTTGCCTAAAGAAAGCTAAGGTCCATTGCTTTCATTTTATCCAAAAAATATCACTCCTGTATCATGTAAAGTGGTCATAAATTGCTTTGTAAATCTGGGCTTAATTTGCGTTCAGGACGTTTTGGTGGCCATTTCAACCTCCTCGTTCGAGTACTTTTAATACGTAAGTGTACTACGTTGCTATGATTGTAGTTAACTACGTTTTTTGGACCTGGTGACAGTAAAAAAAGGCCTAAGTTTTACCGGCCTCCACTTCAGGTTTTTTCAGGCATAGTATGGATACTGATTGACTTTTTTTAAAAAAAGTTTTGAAAACTTGCATCCTTGTCTGGTTCTTAATAATAAAAGTAAAATTCTAAAAATTATTTATCAATGAAAGGCATTTTTGCATCCAACGTTCTTCTACCGCCATTTTGGTCAGCTGTCATTTTCCTTTCCTTCGATGGGGCCTAATTCAATTCACTTCAATTTCAATTCAATTCAAGACAAGACTTCTAGGCCCAAGTAGAAGTAGCTGCATCCAGGGACACAGGATAATTCTGTCCCTTGAAATGGAGATGGAGTCGTCGTGGGCAGAGCTTCCATATGTAGTCCTTTCAAAAATACTTGACAAGCTTTCTGTCGCAGACATCATTAATGTAGCAGCTACTTGTGAGAATTGGAAGGAAGCTGCCATGGTGTCTCTGAAATCAGTCAGATTAGACGGAAGTACCCCTTTCGGTGGGTCATGGAGGACCTTCAACAACTCAGAAATGGACTTTTTGTCAATTTCCGAGGCCATAAATGATTTCGCCAGGAGACTTTCTGAATGTACGGACGAAATAGAACATTTTGATTTTGCTGAGAGCTGTATTCCAGCGAGTGCTTTCAAGACTCTAATTTCAGGCCAGAAAGCAATACGAACTTTGCATGTGAAAATGAGAAGGGGCTGGCAGAAGTATTCGTCCCAAGAAGACATGCAGTTGGCTGTCACACAGGGCATCATCCAGCACGAAGCGAGCTTGGAGAACATCAATATTGGAATAGAAGATATCTCCATCTCCTTCAAGCATCTGATCGAAGGACTAGGCAATAGAAATAACACGTTTCCCAATCTTCGGTCTATAGAATTTTTGTCCACAAGATTAGGTAATTACAGCTCATATACTCCCCACCCGAAGGACAACATTTTAGAAGAAGTTAAGTGTGCAGATGTGTTTTTCGAACAAACATTTACAGATACCAAAGTTATGGCACTTAATTTCAAGCCGAAATTGCTTTTCAAATTGTATTTCAGCAATATCCCTGAAGTTTTTTGGAATCCGCCTTTCACCAAGCTGCTGACAAAGTATTTCAAACTGGGTAGCTTCTCAAATTTGAGGAAAATAAACATCGATAGTCTGAATACAAGAGGAATAAAGGGAGAATTCTCAATGGATGATGCAGATTTGCTGATCCAGTATTGTCCTAATATTACCCACATCGACTCTGATGTATTTTATAAAGAAATAAATGACTACAGAAGTACTGTTCATGATGATAGACCATTAGTTAAGATCATCAAGCACTTTGGATCTCAGCTGAGCTTTCTTCATTGCAACACTAACACAAACATTGCTGAGCATATTGCAGATTATTGTCCTGATTTAGAGAGCCTGGCAATAATGGATAATTTTGGCTCTAGCATCTCAGACGAAGCACTGATTCGCCTTTCTGACTTGGAAAAACTGAAAGAGTTAAAGATAAGGTTCTGTGCATATAATGAAAACAAAGCCGCCACCTTAAGATTCTTCGAAAATTCTGTAGAGAAGTTGCACAAATTGAAAATTCACTGCCAAGATGGTAAACTATTTGAAACTGAAATTCTAGATGTTATTGCAAAGAAGGCAAAGAACTTGCGAAACCTGAAAATTGACATCGAATCGCATTCATTGGAGCACTTGTCTCTGGTCATGGATGGTTTGTTGAAACTATTAGAGGTTTCTCATTGCCTTGATAAATTAACGTTCTTAGTTTTTACTGAGTGCAGGGAAGTTGGATTTGTGGGTAATAATTGGCAGGAGTTTCAGGACAAAGTGACAGAATTACTTCTGAAAAACCAATTGCATCTAAGGAAATTGCAGTTCTTTGAACAAGATCGAACACCAAAAGAAAATAGGCGCCGCCTCATAGAGGGCATGCCTTATTGTAAACTGAAATTCGGTGGCTGATTTAACTATTGTTCAATAAACTTTTATTACCATTCCATAATAGATAGTTTGGTGGGCTAACCCGGTCGAAAAGCGTTTTTTCGCACGCTAAATCCTGTGGAAGTATTTTAAAGCCGCGGTTTTGCACCGTTTTCGGCGTATTAATACCCTTTAAATTTCACTAATCGATCTGTTAGTGACTAAGAAATTCATTAGTGAATTCACCAGTAGATCGGTTAGTCGAGAGTCGATCCGTTAGTCACTAATGTATCGATTAGTCACTAAGGAATCTCAACCTTTTACCGGACTGATGAATTTTCTAGTGTTGGGCCAAATTGAAATATCAAAACTTTTGGGGTAATAACTTAGGTCTACAGTAAGTACACCTTCGGTCATTGCCTTGAACAGCTAAGGGTCTGGGGGCGCTTAAAGTACTCCAGCAGGTGCAGGGGGTCTAGGGGGTGGGGTCCTCGGGAACCCCCAAAATCCTACAATTTTAAGGCGTTTCAATGGCTTAGGATCCTTGAAATTCTCTTCATGTACGATAATAGAGAAACACAAGAAACACAGTATGTTAGAACCCCTGAATACAGAATACATGAGCAAAACATGCGAAGAACTCACCATGTAGATACGGGAAAATGACGTGTTTTTAGACATGTTTCTTTTTGATAATTGACACTTTATCCCCATTTTTACTTCCAAATCTGAAAATAGGTCGAACAAATATTACTTTTATAACAGAACTCAACCAGCAAGAACGACAGTCGAAAACTTTTGCTAACAACGATTTAGTAAGAGTCGGTAACTCTTCCAGCTACAAGTTATAAGTCAGGGTCAGTAAACCTTCCAAAAGGCATTCTATGATTCCCTTTATTTCTAGAAAGTCTAATGATAGAAATTAAGCGCTAATAATAATAATAATAACTAGAAATAACTTACATCATGAATTGCGCCCAGCTATCTGATGGCAACTTCTGAGTCATTTTTTCCCGAAAATGCAGAAATGGCTTGTGAAAATAGCTGGAAATAGCTCAAATTTTTCAAAACGGAACAGGAAGAATAGTTTTCATTATTTTAGTTTTCATTTAATACTTCCACTTGTTCCAGTTGCACTGGATAGACAGACATAAAAGGTGTACTTTAGAGATAGATACAACAAAACAACTTTGTCAATATGCAAAATAATATAAAATACCAGCGGAACAAAACTAAAAACAAAGTATTGGTAAACGGTCCCATTAAACACTTCTATAACAATAGTACAATATACATTCCATTCCAGAATCTCATTCAGTCTATTAAAATACTGTACTGTAGCTTTGCTTAGATTATAGGAGGTAGGGTTGAGGGGAGCCAGAAAGTTATATTTGTAAAGATTATGTTGGTATTACTGATGGACAGTACTTACAGTACATACGTACCTACAGTACTTACTGAGCACTCTCAGCCCACAGGTTATGCAGACTTGTTACTTGAAATACAGATGGGAGAAGATTCATGTCAAAACTTGAATAAAAACATTATTGCAATTGCAAATACAGCAAATTTGGTTAAAGAGCAAACTCAACTTTACATGCCAATATGAATTTTGTCTTGACCACCAGCAGGGTGCTGATGGCAGGCAGAGCCCCAGGGAAATTAAATTCATATTTTACCTTGCCAAATACTGACTTTGTGAAGAGACTTCATAGTCAAAATCATACCTGTTGGCTAGAAATCGTTTTTTAATTTTACAAAGTTTTGCATACCTTAATAGACCCTGGTGGTAACCATTGACGCGTGCATAAAAAGTAATCAGCACAGGAGACATATGGGTTTAACAGTTAATTGTACAAAATATTTTGACTTTCATTTACAAATCAGCAGTTACGACTTTCTTTCATTGGTACAGAGCTCCAAAAAGACAGAAAAATTGGAAACATAACATATCATAATACTGAAAGCTTTTTATCTGACACTCAACACAGTAAAACATCAGAAAGGGAACAAAACAATAACCTAACAAATTTTTATATCCAGATGTGGATGGAAATAGGCCAATCAGAAAAGGTTTTACTGGATTAGGTTTCATTATGTTTCCGATTTAGAGGGACGCCGCCTCATAGAGGGCATGCCTTGTTGTAAACTGAATTTTGGTTGCTGATTTAACTATTGTCCAATAAACTTTTATTACCATTCCATAATAGATAGTTTTATTGGCTAACCCCTGCCCCCCATTAGATTTGCTTTTCATTAGATACTTCAAGTTTTATTGATTATAATGGGGGGGCTCTCTCTCCATTAGTTTAACTATTCAGAGAGTTACTCCTTTAGTAAATAATTGTTCAATACAATATTATAAATTTGTTAACATCTTTTTATGTATCATGATAAAGAGAGTGTTTCCATATAGGAAGGGATCAAACCAAGCAATCTTTGCCTTGAGGAGAAAGTTTTTATTCTAAATTTGAACAAACTGCAAACTCTAAATAAACAATCAGAGATAATTTCTAAATGCTGTCAAAAAAATATATGTTATTTGAAGAAATTTATCAAAATTACTATGTATTTTTTTTATAATTTTCATAGTTTTTTTGCTCAATGTAACTTCAAATCCGTTGATCAGGGCAAAAAATTCCACTTGATTAATGATTCTTTCATATAGTTTATTGTTTGTTCTATCATTATGTATTCATAATTGTCTGATGATTGCATAAGCAAGAAACTTGAGGCTACAGTGAAAGCTTGATACCTTTGTTTGTATTTCTATCCTGCTTTGCCATTGTCATTGAGCACTTTTCTTGCAAGCAACACACCAAGGAATATTCTATATGTATCATTCAATAAATGTTGAATGTAGGTTTAAATTTTATGAAATGTCTTCATGTTATAAGCTGTGGTTACATCTAAGTTAGATGTTAGTATTTGAGAACGAAACAGAAACCTAACAGATTTATACACCCAGATATGGATCGAAATAGGGCCAAATAAGTCTACATTGGTTTCTGTTTCGTTCTCTTTCTGACGTATTACTCTCTGTTGAGTTTCAGACGAAAGCTTAAGTAATGTGTTCGTTTCACTATGTTTCCGATATTTCTGGCAATACTGGAGTTCTGTACCATCCATAGACTGTACTAGACCATGTATCTTTAGATATTGAGTTGAATTCATAACAAAGACAACATTAAGGTGTAATACCACTAGAACATTCATTCTCTCTTCCGTGTAACTGTGGCAAGTATAGTATTGGGAATGAAGGTCGAGGCCTTTTACTTTTTATGCTAAATATTGATAGCATATTTATTCGGAGTTAATAAGGAAAAACTTCTTTCTCAAAAGAAGGAATACCAAAAAATTTAGCATAGAGGGTGGAACAGCACAGAATACTGCAATAAGTCTACTCCATTAAGGGGTGTTCGTCCTTACCCCAACGACCCACCAATCCTTATCAGTGACGTCATAGTTTTGGACGCATTGAGGTTTGAGGTCTGGAAAAGAGGAATTTATTGCTGTCTGAATAGAAGGGCGAGGCACGTATGGAAATCTTTGAAGCCTTTCGCATGAGAAATCCCGGCCTCTGCTGAGCTTAACACCGGCTGAGTTTCCTCTTGGTTCCGGTTGACCATATAAGCTCTCAATGCGTTTACCTTGGGACAGCAGAGTTGAATCTCAACAACACAGGCTGAACTCAACTCGTCTTTTCCTTCCGTGTTGGAGATTTCAACACACGGGCTGAAATTTTTCACAGAATCTTATTTAAACGCAAATATTTCTTAACTCAAGCCGTGTAAGTGAATAAAGCTGAGCCCAAACAAAAGAATTCCATCATGTGACTTAATCCCCACCTCACTTAGGCCGTGCTCAGTTTCAATGTAAACTTTGTCTTAGTTCAAGACGGGCTGAGATTCCAAGAAGGGCCATGGAAAAGGTCTACGTATTTCTATGAGTGGGTGATTTCACTGTCACTGTTTATTGATACGACTTGAATCACTAACAGTCACTGCTTAGAATTGAAACTTTTGCTCTACTCAATCTACCTTGAAAAGTATGGCTGCAGAAAAGAGAGACGAAGGAAACAACAGAGAGATTTGTGGATACGTTGCAAACTTCATCAATCCAATTGACGAAGCATTTAAATGTGTTATTTGCCACGAAGTACTTCGGGAACCAATTCAAATAATTCCATGCGGGCATCGATATTGCAAAGTTTGTCTCACAAATTACATCAGGTATAATTATTTGTAATTTGTTTTACCATGCAGGGCCCACGCCATGAATTTTGTAGTGGGGGGCCAAATTGAAATATCAAAACTTATGAGTCATAAATTATTAGGAAAGAAAAAACCACTTAAATTAACTGCTGCGTTGGATACGGCGAAGAAATTAATAAGAAGCTGGTAGAGAAACACTGCGACGCAAAAAAACACACAAATAAGTTTGATTAAATAATTGTTTCTAATATTTCGCCCTGCTAAGCAAGGCTTCCTCAGAGAATGATTAAATGTGATCGAAAATTGAATGTTAAACACAAGAAACACAGTATGTTAGAGCCCCTGAATACAGAATACATAAGAAAACATGCGAAGCACTCTCCATGTGCAAACCAATGTAGATATGGGAAAATGACGTGTTTTTTAGACATGTTTCTTTTTAATAATTGATACTTTATCCCCATGTTTACTTCCAAGTCTGAAAATAGGTCGAACAAATATTACTTTTATAACAGAACTCAACCAGCAAGAACGACAGTCGAAAACTTTTGCTAACAACGATTTAGTAAGAGTCGGTAACTCTTCCAGCTACAAGTTTTAAGTCAGAGTTTAGTAAACCTTTCAAAAGGCATTCTACGATTCCTTTTGTTTCAACTAAATCATTTGTAATATCGACGAAGGACAATTTTTCTACCAGGTCTTCGTTCCAGATAAAATTGATACAGTTGTCTTCTCTGTGCCATGAACCCCATTACGACCTGAGGGGGGCAGAAAGTGCCCGCAGCAAATTAAAAATGCTGTATCTCCCAGAAAACACGTACTATTGTATTGGAACCTGTTCGACTTTTCTTCAATATCATCAGAGCACTTAAAAAATTATTTTTGTTACTATCACACCTTCCTTGATCACGTGACACTACTTTTGTCAACAAGCCGTCAGGTGTCTGCAACTAAACCACATAGAGACTTGCTTGAAGCACTATTGGCTTTGTTTTGATGAGGGCTTTCGAATGATATATAATTTATTTGTATTTGCTGAAGTAAGCAAAATTTAAAATCTATGACGTCATCAATGTTTATGACGTCATATCTGTAAAAGACAATTATTTTTTTCATTAAGAATTCCTTTTTTGGCTTTTCTAAATAGAGATATACAAGAAAAAATTATATTTTTCAATCTGAATGATGATTTTGTCTTATTTTTCATCATTGTAAACTTTATCGACTTGAACATTTATGAAAAAAATGGTAAAAATATGTTAAAATATAAAAACTATCGATTAAATTGATAAATTATGATTTAAAAATGTTTTTTGTTCATAAATAGACCACTTAAGAGGCAAAAAACGATAGAATTAGCTTCAATTACAAGCAAAATGCATATAAGTATTTTTAGCAGGGTTTTTTCCGACTTATGACGTCACTGTTACGTTATTGGTAGCCATTATGGTGTTAAAAATACCTTCAGTCGATAGAGGAAGTAAAGTTCTATAGTTCTACCAAGTTTCAAGCCTTTATCGTGTTGCTAGCAAGAATTACAGGGGGCGGGTACAATGTGCCCCCCCCCCCGATAGTACAAGGGTCCAAAAGCCCGGTAGTAATAGGGTTAATGGCTAAACTTTTCTCATTATTCGCTTTGACGAGAACGAACGCTTTAAGGTGGTTGTATTTAATCAAATTTGAAAATTTTATAACATTTTGGCTAAATTTGTGGGAGGCCATGGCCCCTGTGGCCTCCCCGGTAGCGTGCTTACTTTTGGCATAAAAGGTTTCCAAACTTTAGGTAGGGTAGCGTATAACCTTTTTATGAAAAAAAAAACTATGATGGCCTAAATTATTTACAATGCCTTATGAAAATTGATATTCGAATGTGTAAAATACTGACTCACTGACTCCTCAACTTACCAACTCCCATCGTTTAGGGAGGTGATAGTTAAGCATGAATAAGTCTACACTATTTGACATCTGATATTCGAGTTTCTTCTAAAACTTTATAGAGTAGATTAATATTATATACTAGAAAGTATTGGTTGCAGAGCGACAAATACACTAATTTTAACTTTGACCTTTCATTTTCTTATGAAAGGAAAGGTCAAATATATACATTTTCTTTTTAATGGTTTTCAAATTTTTATAAATGAATGACTTCAGTCTTTTTGATTTCTAGAGCATCAAACGGAGAGGCAACGTGTCCAATGGATAGATCTCCCATATGTGAAGAAAAGGTGAAGACTGTTTTTCTCCCTGACACTGCTCAGCCCATCTTCAAACGCTTAAAGATCTTGTACTTTGACAGTATACATTTAACATTTACAGCAGAAATATCGTTTTTTCAAATGTACATTAACCTAAATGATGATAAGAATCTAAGCAAATTATATCTTCATGTTCTATTTTAGATGTTTCCAGATAACGGATTCAACAGGATGATCCTAAATTTTGAAGTTGCTTGTCATGATTCAGGGTGTGTCTGGAAATCCACTCTCTCTCAGCTGGAGGTAAATGATTAAAGAATAGCTTATAAATGTTGAATTGTGCTCCGCCATTGCTTTTGTTGTCGTGCATAAAATGGTTGGAGCCTTGATTTCGATGAAAAGGACACCTTTGAGAGGTGGGCAGGTTTTAATCAGAGGGGGAACCTAACAAACAGAATCAACAACATCACATATTGTAGAAACAAAGTTACAAGTGAAACTCCATTTTAGAACGAATACTTTTGGTGAAAAACGGAAATGTTCAAGAAGTGCAGCATTTATCTGGTTAAGGGGATCTGACACACCTTATCAAACTAATAGCACCCATGACATCAATAGATAGTAGTTATAATGAAAGCAAAATGTGAAAAACAAAGTTGCAAAAATATTTTTGATGAAAGAACATCTTAGAGAAATTTCGCTATATATGCTTTTTTCTGAAATTTCGTATGAATAGGGGTATACATTTTGCTTCTTGGGTGGCACGTCCCATCAAAAATCTGGTCAACTTCCCCCTCTTGAGGACTCGAAATTCTCTTTTCTTGATATCTTTGGAACTTATATGAAATTACAATTTATAGCTTGTTAAAAGTCATCTTGCTTGTTGTGGCCTTGCACTCTAATTTGATTAAAATCATTAAATCTTGATTTCATCCTTTTGTAGACCCATTTAGCTGATGAGTGTATATATGTTGAGACATCTTGTCCTAATGATGGCTGTTTTCAGAAGATGCAGAAGAGATTCGTGGAAGAACACAAAAATCATGATTGTCAACAAAGAATTGTTCAATGTGACTTTTGCCTAAAAGATTACACTGCATTGGAAATCCAGGTTGGTACCAATCAACAGTTTTGGCAGCTTAAGGGGGTAGCTTCAGTGGCACAGAGGTAGTGTGTCTTCATCTCACTACTGTGAAACATGGGCTCCAATTTCCACAGAGATTGATTTTGATGAATAAGAAAAGAAATCTATGGAAATAGCAGAGCAACTGATTCAGACTAAAGTTTTTATTTTCATAATTGAAGACCAAATTGTTTTCCATGGATGATGAATTTCCTTGGATGATGAATCATTAAGTTTCACTTCTTAGACATACTTATATTGATTGATTGTGTGTCTTGCTTTAGAAATTCCAGGTTGTATAGCTTTGTACATATGTATGTCTTTAGCGTTCCCGTTCTTTGTCCAGTTTTTCAGACTTCACAGCCACTGAGTACAAGACTAAGATTACCCAACATGCACTGATGCTTTCAAATTATCTAACATGCCAGCAGACTTCTTAGATACTGCAATAGCTCAGATCTTCTGCATGCGCTCCTGTACTTGGCTATTTGAAAACAGATTGCAGCATTTGAAAGATAATATTTAAAATTTGATAAAAATTTAGTTACTGATTAATTCCTTCTTAGCTGTGATGGCTTGTAAATTAAATTGTTTTGAATTTAGAAACATCAAGAAGATGATTGCCCCTTTTTTCTCATTAGCTGCCTAAATAATGGTTGTACGTCATCAATCAAGAGATGTGAGGTAACTGATACAAATATATTCTTACATAAATTATTTTGTTCAATTTAGTAAAATGTGCATACTGTTACTTTCATACATACTATAATGTTATTTCAGTGGTTTTAGGACATGATTCCTGATCGCTGGTTTATGCACTCACCATTTGATTCTTTATCGATATCATTTTTGACATTTTGAATTATGTCTTCATATTTGACACTGTTTTATTCCACATGATTTTTTGGTTACTCTTCTGCTCCAAATAGAAATGAAACAAATTTTTGTTTTTAGGCTCCTGTTTATGTTTGGTTTTTAAACAGTTAATTTGATCCATTTTAGCTTCAAAGCCACATTGAAGGTGAATGTCGTTTTGCTCCTCAAGACTGTCCACTGAAATTTCTTGGTTGTGAAATAAAGGTATGTAAGTTTCTAATTGTTGAATCAAAGAAATTTCCAGGCTTCTGTAATAATAACTTATCTAAATCAGAAATTTTAGATATTCTTGAATCGAACACTACAAAACTCAAACATGGAAAGAAAAATCGGGAAACATGGGTAAAAATGATAATGACTTAAGTTTTGTATCTGACAATCAACAAAGTAATACCTGAGATAGAGATAGAACATTAAACCTGATCAATTTTTATACCCAGATATGGATTTAAATTGGCTTTTATGAAAGGAGGTAGATTATTAACATAATGAAAAACCAATCATGAATTGGTCATAGGTAAACATTCATTCAACTTGAATCAAACATTTATTCAAATGTGTCTGGGAACATTTAAAGTCCATTGGGAGGTTTAACCCTGGTAAGCTCAGAGAGAGGACAGTTAAGGTACACGTGTGATTCATCCATTTTGCATGCAAACGTGAGACGTTATTGAAGGAGGGCTTGGTTATAGCAAGAGGGCAGTTTTCACAGTTTTCTCGTATAACAAAATAATTTTAGATGGAGAATCAAATTGAGCAACAAAGCCTTTGAAGAAGGCTGATCAATAAACTTCATGAGTGGATCATGTGACAGTAGATCATTCAGAAACAGTTAACTATTCTTAATTTTCTCTTCACCCTAGGGCATCCGAAGTTTAATTGATGAACATGTCAAGGAAGAAGCTCATAACCACCTGCGTTTAGTTTGTGAGGAATTGAAATCTTCCAAATCAAGCTACGAAGGTAGGTTGGATAATCTACAAACAGAAATGCAAAATCTAAAAGATCAAATGCAAAGACTCATGGGAATATCTCCAAAAACGAGTAGAGATGCACTTGAAGATATTAAAAAGGAAACTGAACAACAACTTCAGTCTAATGTGGCTGAAGTAAATAATGAACCATCAATGAAAATCGTGTCCTGTAACTGGAATATGCGTGGAGCGAAACTTGATTTTGGGAAAATAAGTCCAATATTCAGAACTGGTGAGCGCGGTTATCATTTCAGGTTGTGGTATTGTTATCCTGGTTTTTCACGTTCACGTGGCATTGAAATCAAAATGGAACGATTCAAAGGTAACAACGATGAATTATTGCCAAAGACTTTCAGTTGTGACGCAGAGCTGAAAATTCAAAATCCACCAACAGCGTCTACTGCTGCAAAACCACATATTTTTCACCGTTTCCAATTCAAGCTACTTAACGAGTATCACTGCTGGATGCGTTTATTGAAGATAGCAAAAGAAACTGCCCGCAATTGTAGAATGGAGAATTTCGATAATGTTGATATAGAGTTATCTTTACATATTCCAAGTGATCACCCAGCTTTAAATTAAATAGCCTTTAAACATATCAAAGTATTCTTAATCGATGCTTTCTCATAATCTGATAATAACAGAGCGTGATGGTCGAACCTATCCAGGGAGGGGGGGGGGCGGAGGGGGGTAGTCTGAAGGTCCTAGCGTGGTGAAGAATTGAATTGAATTGAAATTGAAGTCATCACCCTTCAGCAGGTCCAGTGCATTCGTTTAAGAAATGTTTGTATGTGATATTAGTGCTGTCAGGAATCATCATACTGGAATGCGAGGGTCTGTACAAAGGGTTGTAAACTACATTTGTCAAGAAGGCCATTTATGCCACGCCGTTACTGTCAAAAGGTATTCGAGTAAATAAGTCAATTGAGTAAATAAGGACTGTTGTAAATAATTTCGACATTACTGATGGTTCGTCGGTTATTCTCCGTGTTTCATACGGCCAACTATAAAGTGGATTATGAAAACATTACAACTGTTCCGCATAACTAGGAATAGAAATCAACAATTTACTAAACTTTGATAGAGCTATCGATGCTTTGAGTTTCAACATCAACAAAAAGGCAGATTTGTTTTCTTAGCCAAATAGTTACAAATTCATGGAGCAGGCATCAACTATATATCTACACAGGAGTGGCGCCAGGGTCAAAAGCTGAAGTTGCCGGCGATTTCGATACATTTTCTTGCCGACTAAAAGTAAAAAAAATGCCGACGAAATACTGATTGCCAGTGAAAAAGCTGTTTGACAATTAAACGTTTTCTTTGCTAGTGGAAGAAGACATATCGTGTGTTCTCTTCTAGTCTAGGAAAAAATCAAGGGCCGACAGCTTAGAGAAAACGTCAAAAACTTTTCTGCCGACGGGGGGTCAAGCGCAAATTCAGGAGGGCCTAGATCCCCCAAGACCCCCTATGCCACCAATCCTGTATCTACATGATTCAATTACTGAGAATTCAATTACCTTTCATTGATATAACTTTCTTGTTGCAAGATTGCAAATAACGAGATATGTGTTGATTAATACATCAACTAAAAGGATTTTACTGAGCGTTACATCGAGCATTTTTCCGGTCAAAATAACAAGGTGGAAAAATGTTTTGACCAATCAGGGCATTTGTTTACTAATAATTCATCCAATCAAATCACTGAAAAGACAAAAGATTTCGAGGATTCAACAGCTCAAGAGCTGCGAAAATGGCGGAAAGACGCGAAAGCTGTGGCAAAAATAGCGTTCAGGGTTCTTTATTTCTGCCGTAAACATGTAAAATATTTGGAACCATTCTTATATTTCTCAAATCTATGATAGTTTATCTAAATTTTTACCGCTTACGAGGTTAATATTTTACGTAATTACTGTGAAAATCCACTCCACAACTCGCTCAAAAAACGCTAGCTGAAACGGGGGTGGCCTCAGAATACAGGTAAATATGCCTATCTTCTAGCATGATAGATTTTATCTTTATTTAGGTAGTTAGAAACCTATTTATGATTCAAATATGATTATTTAATTTTGTTAATCAATTCTAAATTGTTATAAGAAAGAAAATGATCAAAACACATTTCATTTAAAATTTTGAAATTAAAATTTCGCAAATTTGCTCGACCCCCGTTTTTTACTGTTGCTCAATTTCATTCATCAACGTGTCCGAGCTTTTCCATAACTTTGGACGTCGAATTTTGTACGGCGGGAGACTCATACTGGAATTTTCAAACAGCTGCAAGTAAAAACTACCAGTTTGTAAAGATGATGGAGTTGTTTTAAAACAAAAGTAAGGGCTCTGGCAAGGTAAGTATTAGTTCATTAGAAATATTAGTTATAGTTTATTAGTTAAAATATAAGTTTATTATGCCATACTCGCAATATAAAGCTAAGATTATTTTTGAGCGAGTTGTCGAGTAGATTTTTTCAGCAATTACGTAAAATATTAACCTCGTAAGCGGTAAAAATTTAGATAAACTATCATAGATTCCAGAAATATAAGAATGGTCCCAAATAGTTTACGTGTTTACGGCAGAAACAAAGAACCCTGAACGCTATTTTTGCCACAGCTTTCGCGTTTTTCCGCCATTTTCAGGGCACTTGAGCTGTTGAATCTTCGAAATCAATTGTCTTTTCAGCGATTTGATTACCTTCCATGCATGCATCCTATTGCACGTGGTTTCGGGGCGCTAATTAAAGAAGTTAATGTATCTAACATCCAAACTATTTCTCCATCATTATTTTACTCTACCTTAATTTCAAATCCTTGGCCCACAGAAAATGAAATATTTTGTACAGCGCCACGATATTGTGCAAACCCTTCATCATACTAAAATGCGATGGTCTGTACACAGGCTATGAATGACATAAGTGATGTAAGGGAAGTCATTTTTGCCACGCCGTTACTGTCACAAGGTATACAGTAAATAGGTTTATTGAGTAAATAACGACATGTTGCATGTTGTAAATAATTTCAACGGTACTGATGGTTCGTTGGCTATTCTCTGTGTTTCATATGGCCAACTATAAAGTGGATTATAGTAAAGACTACAAATGTTCCACATAACTAGGAATAGAAATCAACAATTTACTAAACTTTGAAAGAGCTGCACAAGCTTTGAGTTTCAACGTCAACAAAAAGTTCAATTTGTTTTCACGACCAAATAGTTATATATCCATGGAAAAGGCATCAAATATATTGACATGAGATACTGTAAAAAAGTCAAATTACCCTCCATTGACATTGCTTTCTTGCTGTAAGATTACAATTTATGAGATTGCCAGAACGTATAAATGCTTCTGGGTTCTTTACAGAATTTTCAGGCATCATTTCTATCACTACTTTTCCCGCAATAATGACTCTTTCTGTACCTCTTACAAAATTATCTCCTTTACCATTTATTATCACAAATAAGGACAATATTTTGAAGCAGTCACTGCAATAAACATCTACGCGATATTTGATGAAATATACCGTATGCACTTGAAAAATTAGACACTTTTGATAAGCCACTGCTAATCAAAATCTTCAATGCACTAAATGTAGTTTATATTGATGCCAATTTGGAAATACAAAGTGAATGGGGCCTTAGTATTCACGTTTGCTACCTTTAACCTAAAGATGATTAATTGCTAATTTGTATTTCAGTTACAGTTGCTAATCTTGATGCAGAAGATTACAATCTGCTCATAGTTTCTATTTGTATAAATAATTTACCTTACTATGAGAAATTAGAATCAAGGGTGCTCTCCCCTACATTATTTTGACTGAGATGCCCCTAATTTTAGTAATACCTTTTATTATTCAATTGATATTGTCTATGTACTGTATATTGTACTAATTTTAACTTTGGAATTCGCGGAGATATTTGCGAGTAACTTTATATTGTATTCTAAGAATAAATTGATTTCTTTTTGAATAAGCACTAAATAATGTTATCTTTTTATCATTTATATATACAAGTAATATCTATTTTCAATAAGTAATTATGGTATGGTAAGAATATATCAGTTGAGTTCAGTATAAATAGTATAAATAATTCAATTAAATTGTATGTAACGGAGTTTGGCACATAAAACTGGACTGAAATATGATTATTTACTGTCAAAGTTCACTCCAAAACCACTAGTTTTCATGTAGACTATATTTGTCCGTATGCTGTTTCAAATAGAGTGGCACAAAATTTTTGGACTCAGATTCGTCTGCTAACAACATTTCTTTCAAAGCTATTGCCTCCTGTAGGCCCTCCCAGTAACACACACTTTTATTGACATGGGTATCGGTGTACGGAAACCTAATTGCTTCAGGACAACCCATGTGACTGGGAGAACCAATAGAAATAGGCGGAGGCGGAATACGATGATCTGCAACATGACGTAATAACTGGTTGTTTCTTTCTATAACGAAGTCGCATAATGCGCATGCGAATCCAGCATACATGTGGTAGTTGAAATTCACTCGGTCCAGCTCACTTACAATTTTCCATTTTCTATTTTCTATCGCTTCTAAAAGCAATGGATTCGTAATTCCATATTTATGGTGATAGAAATAGGCCTCGTATTTTGCACTGTCCGAATCTAGAACTTTTAAATAAGCTGCCAGGTCTCTGGGACTGTGAAAGTCATCTACAAATATCGCCGAGCGATTGTTTGGCATAAAATCTTTACCGCGCGGTGATCCAAAATACACAGGGACGACCCCGATTTCCAACGGCCTAAATAATTTCTCAGTCATATAGTCCTTGCAAACGGCATTTTCGAATGACAAATGGAATTTGTATCTCGAGAGGAACTTGTAATATTCTTTATCCTGGAACTTGTGGAAGCCGTCGATGCTTTCTGGGATTTGTTTGTTGTTGAGGCATGGTCCGTACGAGTCTATCTCGATGTATTTCATCAATTCCCGTATGAAGCTATCTCGATCTGATGGCGGATTGCAGTCTCGCTGTAAGAAGACCACAGGAGCGAGGCTTGATGCTATCTTCAACCTTGAAAGAAAATTCCAAAATTAGCAATCAAGGCGCAGGCGTAGCAGACGATTCAAAATATCCCAAAATGCAATGTGCTTTCTTTGTGACATTTTGACATCTTCCAATAACGACGAATTGAAAACGATGTCAGTGTTTACTGCATTCCCCTTAGTTGAATAAGGTCTCGGGTTCAAAACCTGGGGGAGGCATGTCATTTTGGTAGAATATTTTTCCCATGGTAGACTTACCCTTACGAATTTAAGTTATTATAAACTATGATATAATATGATATTATATAGACGAAGCCTGTGGGTCGGTTTTCCATGAAAGTGCTCGATATATAAAGTAGAGCTATGCTATATACACTAAGAAGAAAAAGACTCAAAAGGCGGAACTCTCTATCTCGACAAGCCTGTTTTGTAGTTACCCACTCATCAAGAGATGTCATATATATATATATATATTTAATGCAAAGCAAGAAATGATGCCTCTACAACTTATGGCCCTGCTTTAGGACAGTGGACAGCCCACTCGCCTCTAGTGGGTGAGGTCCCGGGTTCAAGACCTCATTTCATCAGGAATCCTCAGCATAGCACGCGAAGCATCACAGGACAGTGCTTGTTATTGCACTGTCACGTGTTGTTCTCATATTAGCTTAACTTTAGGACATAATGATCTTTATGAATCACGCAGTTTTCTTACTATTGTAACTTGTACTTTTACTATTACTTAGAGTTTGTGGAAATAATCCGTTTCCGATTTTCTGTATTGCTATTGCTTAGAATTAGCATTTACATAGAGCTGTATAAACCTGAAAACGATAGAATTAAGATGATGACGTAGTTGTCGTCAACTCGTTAGAGACAGTAACCATGTAAGAAAGTTGTGAGAATTTAAGATCATAGAGTAGATTTGAGTGTATTTCTTCGAAGTGTTTCTCGACCTTTAGTATAAAAGAATCATGACTTGAGGAGAAGCAGGATTTGGAAAATCAATCGAGATGATTTGTGAGAATTAAAATGACCCGAGTAGGACTCGAACCCACGACCTCTAGATTCGTACTCTAGAGCGCTACCACTGCGAAACCGGGGCTACTTCTACTCCTGCAACTCTGTCCTTTGGTGGGACTGCGACGGTCCTCCTGGTGTGAGAAAGTCGACGCCCCCCGGCAGGTCCAGTGTAGTGTTAAAGTACCTGGGTAGGTTCGTCTCTGCATTCGGTGAGTGATGGTGCAATTTGCGTGAATGAAATGGCCTGGGTTTATCGAAGCCCCTGTTGCGCAGCGGTAGCGCTCTAGAGTAGGAATCTGGAGGTCATTGGTTCGAGTCGTACTCGGCACATTTTCATTCTCACAAATTATCTCGATAAAAGAACCAGAGAAGATTGGAATCTACAACAGGCATGTCAGGTAGTCCACTTTAGATTGCTTTCGCTACTCGCACTTGGAATGAAATGTCGCATATTTGATAGCTTATGCCTTTCTTCGAAACAAGAACCACCTTAGACCTTCTAAACAAACCATTCGTGGTTATGTCTGCAAAGAAGGCCTTGACAAAAGTAAAGAAAATACCGAATCCGGGTTAAATTCTCTCTTGTTCAAAGTGGCCTAATGTGAATCGTTACGCCATCGGCAAAGACTCTTATTCAATCATGGGTATTGTGGACACGATTTGAGTAGATAATAAATATTCATCGCTCTCTCCCCTTGCTTGATTCTTGATCGTTTGTCTTGGCCTACTTTCGAAAAGTTACGCGCTCTAAAGTTTTGGCCTGAGAACTAAACTAGTCCCCAGACCGACGCAGCCTCCCAAAGATACTCATCCACTAGAATTCAAATTCTTTAGTTGCAGGAAAATGGAAGACTCAAACGAAAAGGGCAAGGAGTCTGGAGAAAGGGAAGCTAATGAAAAGATGGTATACGCTGTAGGGCCAAAGTTGAAATTTTTGCTCATAACTTTCCATGGATGTTAGGCAATTAAAAGCACAAGCGAGTGCGATTTAAAACAAGAAATGTCACTTTAAAGGAAAGGAAAATGCGTCTTAAATAAAAACTGAAACGAGGCACAAAGATTTAATACAAAAAGTATAAAAATTAGGAACTCTTGTTGTGAAATTGTAAGACATAATTTTTCAGAAACTGAAACCAATTCAGAGATAAGCGATTGAACCGGAATGAAAACGGAATGCCAAAGCAATGCAAGAAAGCTGAGGACACGAAAGCAACGAAAAGCAGTCTATGGAAAAAATTATTGGTGACTCTATAATGAAACATATCAAACACTAAAATGACGGAAGCATACAGAGACATAAAACATATTTGTCAAGGTATACAATATAATGGTCTGGTTCTGGTTACAAGGGGAGATCCATGGAATATGAAGGTTAGTGAAACAGATCGCATTTTTAGACGCCAACCCATTTGAATCCATAAACCAACTGAAAAGTGTCAGGTTGAATCTTGCAGGGAATTTGAATCCACCGAAGCGTAGATCCACTTATTAGGAAGGGCATAGTATAGGCTCATTTAAAGAATCATTTATTCATATGCAAGGTCAGAGATAATGAAGTATGTAATATATGTTTTACGCATGCTCAGACACGCATCCGACCATCAAAGATCCTTCCGACCGTCTACGTATTCTAAATGCGCAGTACTGTGGTACTGTTAGGGATGTCTAGTACTGTTGGGGATGCCATCAAAACTGTGGGGGTGTTTAGTTCTGTGGGGGATACCATCATCAGTACTGCGGAGGTAATACCTAAAGTTCTAGTGGTTTCCCTCCACAGTACTGAATATCTCTCACAGTATTGATGATATATCCCCCAATAGTTCTGATGGCTGCAGTTATTGAGATGAAATAACTATTTTCGCGTGGACAAAAAAAAATCTGGGTAATGAAATAGTAGGGCTAAAATGACTCCAATATTATCATTCAAAGAATTGAAGATACTATAATGAACTTAAATATAGATGAATTTCATTTATTGGTACCAGGGAAGAGTGCCAACCAATCAGTCACGATAAGTATACATAACTGCTGCATCGAAAATACAAATGAGGAAGAATTATTATGGGGTCACATTCGATTACGAACTTACTTTTGAAACACATATCACAATGTTCTTATAGTTGTATCACAATGTTATGATAAAGGCCGGGGATAGTCTCCCTCACATTATTCTCCCTGTATGGACTCAACAAGTTGAGAATTTTGAATCGATACAAAAATTGGGATGGACTTCAGAAAGAAAGAACGAGAACAAAATCTAACGAATGATTACACTCAGATGTGGATCGAAATTGACCAATTTATAAAAGTTGGGGGGGGTAGGGGCATTTATTTAGCACCTGATGGTCATTCCTCACCTGTTCTTCTGTTCAGTCGACATGAAGTATTTTGGGGCTGTCCAGTCTTTGGGGTCTACGATGAATTGTGTAGTCAAAGGATAGTGCGATTCTCTGCGAAACGTCGCTGTGTAGTTGAACATGCTGTTTAAAGAGAAGAAAACAATCTCATCAACTCATAAAAGTCTCTTTAGATTCTGGGCGGTGCTGGTTCCAAACTACCTTTGAAATACACGCTTTTTATTTTAAAGGGAACCACCCTGAAGGCCTAGTACTATAGTTCCTTAAATTTTCTATTGTTCTCTATTGTTATAGGAAACGATGGAACAAAAGAATCCATTGTATTTTACAATAAATACTTGTTCTAGGTTCCTTATAAACTTGTTCCTTATATAAAAAAAAGCGTGTATGTCTAATGGGTAGTTGTTTTCAAATAACTTCTGTTGCATACTGAAAGTATCAAACACACTAGGACCTTGCATTGCAATATTATGCGATGAAGACTTGCACCTCCTGTTGATATGGCCTGTTGAAGGCTAGCAATTTAAACAAATACTCACTCACTCACTATTAATCGAAGGTGTAAGAATAAATTGGGAGAGGAATTGATTGGGGCCCTCTTCGAGTTGACAGATTTTCTTGCTTTTGCTTCATAACTTGAGACAGAGTCAAAGAATTTCACTAGACAGCAGTGTGAAACCAGATGGGAGGTCACGATATTTTCTCTAGGAGGAAATTTTTGAGAAATCAGTAATTGGAGAGGTATGTTTATGATGCACAGAGATATGGACAGTATCAGACCTTGAAAACAGCACGAAGAATAAGTTGCAAGTGCGTTTCATCACACACGTGTGAATTTACTCACTTATGAATGAAAGCAATATTCCCAACCTGAACCCTAACTCTAACGCTGGATCCAACTTAAACATCAACCTTACACCAACCTTACCCCAACCTTAACCCTTACCTTATTGCGTCATCATGAGAAAAGATCCAGTTATTCTTCGGTGATTCTTCAAGAGTCTGTTTCACATCCGGGCATTTGGTAGTTTTTGGCGGCCAAATTCGATGTTCGAGTGACTTGAGAAGCAGACGCAAGAAGACTTTAAAGAGAAAGGAGGGAGGAAAAGACGAAAGAAAGAAAAGAGGGGAAAAGAACTCAAAGACGAGAAGGTGGAACATGAAAGAAGCTCTATAGGCGCTTGTTGTTGATTTATAGAGAGTTATGAGTCAAGGAAATACTTAGCAACTGCAACTTACGTTGTTTTCGAAAGCCCATATCTACTTCATCCATATTATGATTTTCAGGAATTTGGACGGGAAAGTCACGCCGAGCTCGCTGTGCGATTTGGGATTGGAGTAAGAGCACCAGGCGAAGAGGAAAATCATTTTGAATGGATAAGTAAATAGCATACAGTAGAATGAGATGTGAAGTAGCTATAGTTTTTAAAGGGGATATGTATTAGACGCATTTTTTATGTTGTTCTGTTTAGGAATCTGCGAAGAGACAAGGCTGGGAAGACGAAGAAGAAAGAAGAAGAAAGATAGAGGACAAGAAGGAAAGAAGGTAGGAAACTCTTCGTAAATTCAAGAGCCTGCGGAAGTGAAAACGAATTCAAAAAGGTAGGTCCCCTTGATTTTAGTAAATTCACAAATTAAGTGGGGTTGGGGTAACTGCTTATAAGAGCCTGATTATATGAGGCGAGCTGGCTCGGTAAACGGGCTGGCTCGGCAAACGGGCCAGCTCACATCCACAGTCTATTCCTCATAAAAAGTCAGTTGCTATTACATGCAAGTGAGCCAGCCCGGTAAGCGAGCTGGCCCGCTTTGAAGCGACCGGGCTGGCTCGCTAAACGGGCTGGCTCGACTCCATGCAACTCCATGTAATCGCATCAAACCGAGCCAGCCCGGCAAGTGGGCTGAAAATACACAATGGAGCATGCGCAGTTTCTTTTCATCAACGTGTCTTGTTGGGGAGACGAGATAGGGTAAGTTGTAAGAAGAAAGAAGCAACCCCCGTCGTAATGTAGGAGAGCATGCGTAGTAGAGTAATGTAGTGGAGCATGCGTAGTAGTGTCTCTCATCGCATCATGAACAACATCTACAAGTCGGAGCTTGAAGCTTGGAAAAAACAACAAACGGAATTGATATTTTGGCTGGATAACGTAATTCAGTCGAGGACCGAATGATAAGTAGTACGACGAACTTCACAAGTATTTCAGCGATTATTTCATTTCATCTAAGATTCCCTTGTTATTAAAGAAATTTCAAGATTATTTGATTAGGAGACAAGTTACTAGACCATTACTTTACGTTTTGGAGTAGAACAAAGCTAACTTCATCTCCAGAAGTGACATAAATACGAAGCACGAGGCTAAATTTATACTTATAAAGACCAAAGACTACATGAATGTGAATTATATTTTATTATCACTAAAGTTAGACCACGTCAACGCTGATATTTTTATAGATATTTGCAGGCTAGCATGTTAAACATGAACTCACTCAAGAAATTCCTGACTCTTTGGAGAGACAGAGAGAGATATCAGTCAAAACCACGCAAAAGTACTAAAACTACATGGCTAAGTTACATGAAGCATGAAGTCCCAACTAAAAACGAAGCTAGGGTTAGAATGAGAGGAGGCCAAGAAACTTGCATGTGACAGCAACCTATGGAAGGGTATGGCCAAGGACATTAGGCCTCCATGGAGACGATATTATAAAGAGACTATGATGATATATAGGAGTGCATTTCATGTATTCATGCTCAAAGACCTTCAGCGTGCAACTTGCTTTATGTAAATAATATAATAAATTGTTTTTCAACGTATATCAAAGAATCCTTGGCATAGACTTGATAGGGGAAGATCTTTGCTGACAGTGTCCCCTATTGCCGTCCCTAAATAACAGTAGTTTTCCCCTGATGCTTACAGCTGTGTTCCTTTCTTTTTGGGAAAACAACATTTAGCATCAGGAAACATATTTGTCATTTCAATTTACCTGAATTATGATATCGTTTTTTATGTTAACTCTCTGCATTTAACCAAACGAAAGGCAAAAATTAAAGAAACTTAAAAAGAGGAAAATTAGCTAGATTTGGATGCTCTGCAAGAAACCAGTTTCAAAACATCATAAGTACCAAAAGACCACACACCTCCCTGTCTTCTAATAAGGGATTGAAATAAGCCCCCCTACTTTCAAAAAGTAAAACTTCAGAGTAAGATACAATAATCTCATTGTGTATTTCATTGTTATATTGCTAACTTCTAGTTTCATATACAGAGAAGAAATTTTCAACTTCTCTTTCTATCTTGAATATCTTTAGCATTCACCAAGACTTATATTGCGCAGTGAAAGGTCCCAGAATAACCAATTCCACCTCTAACATGTACTCAACATGTATTCAGTTTTCTACTTACAAAGAAATGTTCAATCAAAAGACATGCCCATACATCATTATTTTGAAGATATCTATTAACCTGCTGGTTCGTATCAAAGAAATTAATTTGCAAGTGCCTGGCATCCTTAAAAACATAGCACGGGTGGCAAAAGTTTTCAACTCTGTGTGAGAGGTGATCTATTACAATTATCTACAGCATTATTACATTCAGATGAAAGAAAATCAGAGTCAGGATTACTACTTTCACTTGGTAAAAGTTGGCGTAGTATCACTATTAAGAGAACTCTGTGTATCCTTATCAGGTTAAGCTATGGCACTTTCAATATTTCTAACAACTAAAGGGTGCTTTGGTTCGGATTGTGTGCTTGCTATTCTTAGCTTTTCTTTGGCCAAGCATTAGGGTAAAATTTACAATAATAATGAAGGTTTTGCATGTATTTGCAATCAGAGTACTTACATTTTTTTTATTTCCTGCCTTTATTAAAGACTCGAAGTAATCCTGAGCTCGGAGACTCTCCATGATGCAAGTTTTAGGCCAAAAGAGCAACGAAAGC
Organism: Pelagia noctiluca; assembly: GCA_963924455.1. Lineage (NCBI taxonomy): Eukaryota > Metazoa > Cnidaria > Scyphozoa > Semaeostomeae > Pelagiidae > Pelagia > Pelagia noctiluca. The sequence goes on from OZ004325.1 coordinate 13,025,823, forward strand.
TAACAAAATCTTTGACTTAGACTTTGACTTTGACTTTGAAAATCAAGCCAGCTAGAGAGCTACGTCCATGGCCTAGGCCTGCATCACGAAAAATAAAGCGACGAAGACGGGGGTACAAATTTGATCATAGTGCGCATGCTCTCCTGCATTACCAAATCTGATTGGTTTTCAACAAAGCAATTTTCCCTTTGTTCAAAACAATAGAGCCGAGAACTCGTCTCCCCAACAAGGTCGATTCAAAATGGCGGCAAAATTGCAAAGCTGTGAGGGCTAGGCCTAAACTAAAATTCCCATAACTTGTGTCAGACAGCTCAAAAATACAAGGATTTGGTGGCAAAATTTAGAAAATTTTACTGACACCATAGCTCATATCAACAAGCAATAAGTTTTAGTCTTGTCGAGCCTGCTTACTTATAAAGCAATTACTTATAAAAAAATGCGTGTATCTAATTGGAACCAGACTCGACAATGGTTTGGAAACCAGCTCAACAACAGTTGAGGAACTCAACAACAAAAGTTTTCTCAACACCACAACAAATTATTTCCGAACTCAGGGTCAAAGTTTCAAAACACCACGACAGAAGTTTGAAAAATCACGGCAAAATTTTCAAGACACAACGGCAGAAGTTGGAAAAGTCTCGGCGGAAGTGTCGAATTTGCGGCAGAAGTTTGAAAGGTCACGGCGGAAGTGAAGTTTAACAAAAGCTAGTTCAACGAAATGTTACCATTTCACCCGGCAACAGACACTCAGTACCCCGTTTTTATAAGTAAGAATCTAATCTACAAGGAGCTGGAGACATGGATATTGAAAGAATATTCTTATCAAAATCATTATTCGTGAGAGACAACATCAAAATTAGCTATTATTCTAACTAGGAAGATAATGTTCTGTTGCCCTTGTTTTCTGAAATACTTGTAAAATGATTAAAAATAGCGCTTTAACTATAAAAAAATCAAATTTGTCTGCTCTCGCAAAAATATATATTTTTTATGAGATAACTCGATACTATTTAGATATAAATACACTCGTTTTTTATAATGAAACTTTTTTCATAATTCAAAGTTTCTAGATTCTATTACCCTCTAAATCGTTTTGATAATTCTTCCGTTTTAGTAGGGTCAATCAGTGGCGGCGCCAGCCGCCAAGAAGTGGGGGGGACATGTGCACGACGGGGGCCTGGGGGCGGAGCCCCCGGAAAATTTTTCGGGAAACTTAACTTAGCATTCATTATTGAGGCATTTTGAATTACATATTTTGCCAAGTTTCTAAATGTGGGTGGAGGGACAATACTGTCCCCTATTCTTCCCCATAGCCACCCTGCTGCTTTCAGGTTTTTATTTGCTTTTAGGTTTTTATTTGCTTTCTTGTTGAACCTGGACAGTTATTTTCTGCAAAGGCAGCCCTTTCACACCCCTTCACCACGTTATTTTTATAAGAAACCACTTGATAACCAACCAGCTAGGAGATTAGAAGTCAGAGATACAGATTAGAAATATTTTTCTGTCATCTTTTTTTGAAAATCTAAAAACTTTGAGTACTAGACTATCTATAGGAACTAATCCTGAACATGATAGGTTTCTTATAAAAAATGTGCAATGTTACTGATGGTTTATATTTATATACAATTACGAATTACAACACAAACCTTATTCTGAACAGTTGACCATTCTGTGTCACTAAAGTTTCTTGTAACTTATCTTTTCTTGCTGAACTTCTTCTTCAGGCATAAATTGCAAATCGTAGGATTCGTTTTATCTATCCTGCCTCCACCACCAGCTGCTACGGTATTTTTGAAAGCATTGACAACTTTTGCCAAGCCACGAGCTCTCGGATCTATCAACTTGTTATTATGAACATCTTTCACCCGATCATCATGTAAAGGATTAGGGTTCTTCTTGGAAAATTTCGTCATGTTTATGTTTGAAGGGAGAAATAAAAGGGTACTTGAATCATGATAAATTCATAACTAACTGCAATTTGTCAACCGACATCTCATTCTCGTCGTTATTTTCCCGCCAAAAATTGTGATGAAGTACATGCCCTGCCAGCAAGTGTTTGATGAATGGGAAATCAATGAATGAAAATTCAAAATTAGAAAACAGTTGTCATTGTTCCTACAATTGAAATAATCAAAACATCTAGGGAAAAAGCTTAGCGCTGTCTGGAGAAACATTTTAGTAGGTTGCCGTACTTACTATATTTGTTTACTTCGCTACCAAAACTGGATACCAGCCAGTCAAGTCAGCCAGCCAGCTTCGAAGGTTTGCAGGAAGGGTTTCAAGCTATATTTTTGTTTGTGATCTCTGCTAAGGTGACAGAAACCTTCTTTGTTTTGCTTTTGATGTTCTTTCGATGATTTATTACCAAAATAGTCGAGGTCACTTGGAAATTAAGGGCTTTTGTCGATCGTAGGTTCATGTGGGCCTAATGAAAAACAGGGCAGAAAAAAGCCGAGATTTTAAACTGAGATTTCTAACGATCTGGACGTCGCATCAAAAATGCCAGCGGGGAGATTCTAGTAAAATCTATATCAAATCAGAAAAACCAAAAAAAATGATAAAAGATGCAGAAACCGCGTGCACGCGCCCGAAAGAAGAGAGAGGGGTTACTGGCAAAAATTCTCCTATAGCTTCTATTGTATTTGTGACGTCAAACGTCAGATTTTGCCATTTTGTAAACAAACGCGCTGATTGGCTAATTACAAAATCTGCCCTTGTTTCAAGCGAAAACAAGCTTCCAAATAATCCAATTTACGAACATTTCAGGCTGAGAATAAAGAAATATTTAAGAACAGCCAGCTTCAAACCAAATTTTACTGGTTCTTATGAAATAGGTTGATTCACTAAAGAACTTTATAATTTTTAGTGTGTTCATCTGGTGTAGATATGTAACTTCCTTAATGACTCTTATTAACTTTTAATAGGCCTGGCCTAAGCTTCTTTAATATGTTTTCTCATCAAGAGTTTATTTCAAAAAGTTGACTTTGAATGTCTGTCTTGCGTCGATTCTAATTCCTATCCAGTAAATGAACACTTAAAATCAAGGAACTACTAAGGAGCTTTTAGAATTACAAAGTGGTCAAAAGAGATCTCAAAATAAGGAACTATAAGAACTAGTCCTTGAGCTAGGTTCCTTATAAAAAAAGGGTGTATAATCTTTTGCTTGCTTTGGTATGTAGGCTTGAGTGTCGGCTCCAGCGATGAAAGGGCATGTGGAACTAACCTAATGCTTGCTTATATCATATCATATTATACTATAGTATATTATATTATGTTATATGTATGCAAACTTGTATTTAACTTCACTTCCGCCGTCACTTTTTGAATTTCCGCCGCGACTTTCCCAGCTTTTGCCGTGGTTTTTTGAAACTTTTGCTGATTTTTCTAATTCTTGCCAAATTCAAATTCATGGGTTTCTAGAAACTGTTGCCCAGAGTTTGGGAAAAATTGCTGTTGAGTTCATGAACTTTTGTTGAGCCTGTTTTCAGAACTACACTCTTTTTTTATAAGAATAAATTCTATAAGAATAGTGAGGCTCAGAATCGTTGAAATTTAAGATTAAGAATATTTTGAGAATACTGCGAGGCTCAGATCTTATGAAAAAAATTTAGCAAGTGTTTTTTTACCTCTGAATTGGTGTGGTTTTTACAGGAAATGGTTTTAAATACACTCACCCAAATCTGGATACAAGTGTCTATGTGCTCTGTTTTACAGGAAATAAGGATACACGTTTTTTTATATAAAGAACCTTTTATAAGGAACCTACATGTCGAAGGTCGAAAAACTTAAGGAATTTTTACTATTAAAAGTTAAATCACTAAGGAACTTTATGATTTTGCATATATTCATTTGATGTAGATATGCAACTTCTCTAATGACTATGTAACTAACTTTTACGTTTTATAGGCCTAGCCTAACCTTCTTTGTGCTATAATATGTTTCATGTTTCCTTATCACGAGTTTATTGCAAAATGTTGAATTTTAATGCTTTTCTTGTGTCGATACTTATCCCTATCTACTAAGTAAACACTTGAAATTAAGGAACTACTAAGGAACTTTTAGAACTATAAAGTGGTCAAAAGAGGTCTCAAAATAAGGAACTTAAAGAACTAGGCCCCGAGCTAGGTTCTTTATAAAAAAGGGTCTATGTTACTGATTGAAGAATGTTCTGCCTTTTTGGCATTTATGACCATAACATATATCCGTGTTTTCTGCCGTAGGAATATTCTAAGAATATTCCAAGGCTCAAAATGGAAAAAAATTAAGAATTATTGATGCTCAGAAAAAAATTAAGTATTCTTATAAAAAAAAAGAGTTGTTGAGTGTGGTTTCAATTTTAAAATTTTCTAAGCGATTTAAAATCAAAGAAGAGGAAAACATTTTCAATTAGCTGTTTTCAAAGTGATTTGCCGTGACCCATATGGGCCACCGTAGTTAAATTTTAAAAAATAATGATTTTTCTTTCTCTTCAATGTATGTTACATGCATTTTTTTATAAGTAATTGCTTTATAAGCAAGTCAGTACTCGATAAGACAAAAAGTTAAGCAATTCTAGTACTGGATTGAGGAATGCTAAGCAATTTAAAAAGTTTAGTTCTGATCCAAATGGCAATGAAAATCGTGAAGCAGCTACAGGGAAGTAGGTTATAGTGGATATTAGTAACCCGGGTACACTTTTGTATGCAAGATACCATCGACATTCGTTGTACAACAGCTTGTGAGATAGTACCCTAAGAAACAATTTTTAAGTAAAAAAAGCTAAGCAATTGCTAAGCAATTTTGAGTAATCAAATGTGCCATATTGATAAGCAATTTTCAGTACTGAGCTCGAGCTGAAATTACTTATAAAAAAAATTCGTGTTGTCTAGTTTGTTTTGTTTGCTGCCATGCTTGTAAAAAGTTGTGCATTTATGGCAATTATAATGATAATAACAACACTAAAAGTTTAACGGAAGGAAAAATGGCTTAGTCGACAGGCTGCTAAAATAACTTACCCGTTTCTGTGCAATTCCAATACAACCCGTCAACGTTTCCTTCTGCAAGTAACAAAAATGAGAACATAATTCTGATCAGACTCAGTTTTGATTTCATTCTTGCTGTGGATGAGTACTTTTCGTTGCGTAAAAGCTGCAAAAATGGTTACAAACTAGAAATGTTTATTGACGAAACTCGAGTAAACGACGATATCGAAAGTGAAATGGGGTTTTCAGTTTAATATTTATTCGTTACTTTGTTCTTAGAAGCCATGTCAATCAAAACAATAAAAAGATGTCATAAAGGTTGCATAATTTTGCATAAATCAAAGGGAAGTAATTAGAGCTGAAGGCCAGCACAGCTAGACGTTGCAGATAGGCCTTGCTAAGTTGACCAGGCGTAAATCTAGCAGGTCCAAAAAGGACTTAAAATTCCCAGGGCCATTGACAGCCAGCTCTAAGAAGGAGACTTCTTTGTTCAGTAGTAGCAAAATAAGATGAAAAATTAAAAACAAATTGAAAAAAACAAATGGAAGTTTTAACGCGCGAAAAAATTAGCTGACCAAATTCCCTAGACTTACTACTAGTAGTCTCTTATACAGAAAACAACAAGTAAACCTTAGAAATCATTCTATCGACAATTCAGATTAGAAAGTTTCCTAGATGAATAATACCAGTATTCAAGTTCTTTAATCTTTTATCGACAAAGAAAAAACCACTCCAACTCCAACTAACTGCTGCGTTGAATACTAAATTTATCCTTGCGGCGAAGGAATCAATAAAAAGCTAGAAGAGAAACAACGCGACGCAAAAAAACAGACAAATATGTTCGATTAAATAATTGTTACTAATATTTCGGCCTGCTAAGCAAGGCTTCTGCCTATTTGAAAATGGATTTTATAACATATTTCATAAAAATTGGTTTAAAAAAATCAGAAAATGATATCACATAAAGGCACCACCCGGATTTGAACCGGGGATCTCCTGTTTACTAGACAGGCGCTTTAACCGCTAAGCCATGGCGCCGACACTTACTGACGGAAAAATTAGGATACATATTGTAGCTATTGTGTTGGATCAAACCAGTGACATTAACAGCCAAGTAATTACTTTATAAGCAAGTCAGTACTCGACCAGATAAAAACTTAAGCAATTCCAATACTAGATAGAGGAATACCAAGCAATTTGAAAATTCTAGTTCCGATCCAATTGATCATGAAAATCGTTCAGCAGCTATTGAGAAGTAGGTTATAGATAGTGGATATTAGTCATATTAGTACACCGGCCATACTGGAAAGTATGAAATTGGTGCGCCACATATGTACGCCATGGAAAATCTGTGGTGCGCAAATATGCACCAAGGAAAACTTTGGTACTCCAACCACTCCACCTCCACTAAATGTCAATCTGCATAAATTCAACATATGATCTAATATGATATTGACATGACACGATCAAAGTACGATCAGTGGGGAGAGAGAGGAGAGACAGCTAGGAAGGCTTACTAAATACCGGAACCCAAAAAGAAATATATCTTATATCTTATTTGTTTCACATTGAACATCTTTGCCTTCTTTGCAAAAAAATAAACCTTGGCTACAGAAGAGCAGAGACTGCACTGAGACTGCCTATTCCTTGTAATTTTGCAGGCAACCATATTACGTTATTCAAATAAGATATTAACTGCAAACTATTTTAACATGCTTACGTAAAGCTTCGTCCACAGCAAAGCAAGAGTAAATTAGCACACAAAAAACAGAGCGAGTAGAGTTATTGAACACCTTAAACAATCAAATATCCCATTCTTATCTGAAATGAGAATGTTTAAGCAGGTTAATGCTAACTCCAACGGATGGATTATGGAGATTTAGTATTTTACACACGATGATGATGAAATATATTAACATATGAAGTACGCATAATTTTCCCTTATTTAATGCCTTAGCCTTGGTTAACTGTGCTGTGCCTAACTCAAAGATTAGAAATGTCCAATGAATGACTTTGTCTCAAATAAGCTGAAATCTTTGTCCCAGAATATTGACAATTGTAGTTGCCAAAAACGATAGAACTTGCAGTTTTTCCATTCATAAACTAGAAGAAAATGTAATGTTTTGAGACAGAAGCAAGATTCCTTAGCTATAGAACTTTAGGTAGAGCTTTCATAATGACTAACAGTTTTGGAGGCTTACTACTCCTGGAAATTAACAAGGGATCTTTGACGTAGCAACCCTAAAATGTTGAGATAATGTCAGTTACAGTGGCAGAATGTTCACTAATCAACACAAGAACGGTAAAGAGGTCTCTGAATAGGCGATCCGGTCAACAACCTTTGATGTTGCATATACTTTCTTGTGACGTCTGTCTCCAATTGTCGGCCACTTGTGTCCTTGGTAGTCGTTGAACTTATCTCCATTCAAATACACTCCAGCAGTGCCATGGACGAGTTTGTCAGCCTGGATTACGGGAGGAAGCAACCATTCTAGTTTAGTCCTCATTGCAAGAATGTCATTGTTCTGGCCACCGTACATCGTCTGTGCTTTCATTGAGGAATAAAAACTCTCTACCACCGACTCCGTACCACCTTTGGCTAAGCTTATATCCATACATATGCACATTTCAATTCCTAGCTTATCATAGAGTTCTGCATTTGTGTACATCTGCTTGATTATGCTTTCTTCACAGATGACAACATGGAACATGGCTTTTGAAAACTGCGCTTCATACATATTTGGGAAGATGAAACTACCCCCTTTACTTGTTGTCTCACATATTTTAAATCTCTGCAGCAATCCCAATTCTGTGGCGCGACGTACGCCGATTCCAGTCTGGTACACCGGCACACTTTGGTTTGCAAGATAGCTACTATTGACAATTGTTGTACAAAAACTTCTGAAATAGTATTCTAAGAAACAAATCTTCTAGTATAAAAAGCTAAGCCATTGCTAATCAATTTTGAGAACTCAAATTTGCCCTCTAGCTAAGCAATTTGAGTACTGAGCTCGAGCTGAAATTGCTTATAAAAAAAATGCGTGTACTTCCCCCTGATACGCATAACCATCACTTGTAAGTAATATGCCAGCTATTGTTGCATGATATACCACTGCAGGAACTTGTAAGCATATTCCCTTGTAAGATACCACCCATCTGTAAGCGTTAGGTTTGTAGCATGAAAAACTAGCTTTTAGTTTTAGTAACACGCACGCCATCATGACCACAAAGTTGGAGTAAGGAGACTTGCTCAGAATTCAAGAAGCATTCATTTCAAACGCAGATATATTCACAATAAAATAAAATAAATGTTACCAGGTGCATTCAAGGAACTTCAAAGTGTTCGATCTTATGAATGTTTTGCTTCAAGTCCTCAATCAATCTCTCTGCCGTCATCGGCTGCGGGTTGGCCCTCGGGGTTTTCCAAGCAACATACGGCTTCAGCTATCAAAAATTGGAAATGTCATCAAAACAATATTACCATCTAATTTTTAAATTTCTGTAACTCATCAAGAAACCATTTGTCCCGCTAGAAGCTAATGTCATTCAAAGTAAATGTCATTCAAAGTAAATTGAAGAAGACTATTTGATGGTTTATCTTGTCTCCCGAGTTGTCCAGAAATTCATTAGGGATTTTTCAGGCGTGTTCTTCAGGTAACCTTCATTTTTCAGAAGGATTGGTGTCTTTGTACTTTTGGTACTGCCTGCTGAAAACGGTAGGTCCAGAAGGCCTGTCAATGCTCCTGCTCTCAAAGCTGGCAGACTTTGCAGGATTGAGATGTGTTTGTTTACAAGGAGCAAATGATTCAAAAATTTGAACCTTTTAAGCAAAACTGTTCAGGCTTTCTGATTTCGGTGGGCTCATTTTTTGGGTTTGGGACAAGGAAATCTTTTCCTATCAAATCCACAGGTTAGATTACCAAAAGAAATGTTGATTCAAAAAATTTTCAAAAAATAAGTGAAAGATTTTTGTGGATTAATTTGCCACTTATCTGAGACTAGTAATCAATGTGAATTGAGAAGTGACGGGTTTCACAAGCACAAGATTTAGAGTTACAGAAGAACATAACTTCTTATTGAGAGTAGATTCTACTGTAAGCATTTACACATGTAGGACAATCTTTGATCGGTACAAAACTTCGAAATAACCTGAAATATCGGAAACAAAGCAAAAAAATATGTCAGTAAGAGAACGAAACAGAAACCTAACTGATTTATATACCCAGTTGTGGATCGAAATAGGCCAATCAGAGAAGAGGTGAATGATTGGTTTTCTCATACCATACCAATCATTCACGTCTTTTCTGATTGGCCTATTTCGTTCCACATCTGGGTATATAAATCAGTTAGGTTTCTGTTTCGTTCTCTTTCTGACGTATTACCCTGTTGAGTGTCAGACGAAAAGCTTAAGTAGTAATCCATGTGTTCGTTTCGCTATGTTTCCGATATTTCTGGCTATTTACATATGTGTTTACCTATTGGGAGGGGGGCTGTTTATTGTAGTTTTTCCACGAATGATGAAGTGCAAGTGAATTTTTCTATGGAAAACAGAGAAAGGCACCACCCTTTTTTTCAATATTTGAGAATGTCTTAACAAGGCCTTCTGGCAAAAGGACCTGGCCCTAAAAAGATAAAAAACATCACTGGTTGTACCTGGAATCCTGTGAGGTCTGGAACAATGAACTCTGGTACTTTTTTCTGCACCACAATATAGTGTCCTAAAACATTGAAAAAGAGTTAAAGAATAATAAATGACCAGCTCTTAGAATTTTACCTTAGCTGTTACTATTCAAGTTTTTGGGAATGAATACCCTGGGGAAGGTCTGTGCAGTACTGAAGTTATTCAGTACTGTAAGGAAGGTTAGTGCTTTTACGGTGTTTAATACTATGAAGGGATACAATCATTTCTGTTAAAGGATACCATCAGTACTTTGAAGGTTGTGCAGTAATGTGGAGGGATACCATCAGTACAGTGGAGCGATGACATCCTTAAACCAACATCCTCATTTTTGTTGAATTCTAACAGAGTCTCATTCTCATTCTAACAGATGAATATAAACACAAAATATTTTCATCATAAAAAGTTTACCTTTCTTGGTATGAAATCCAGGATTGCGCACTCCACGACCTTTTAGAAAAAGAAAACAGTCATGAAAAGAAGGTTTTGGAAACCATCATTAATAATTTGAAAGATTGCTAAATACTTTGATTGTCTTTTAATAAAGAAATCTATCCTTCTCATCCAGAAGAAGATAAAGAAACCTGTCCTTTAAACCGACAATCTCTCGGGGCTTTCCAGGGGAAGTGGCACTGAGTCCCAACCAGTGTGGAAAGAAGAAAAATTCTTAACAAAATAATGCAAATAAATGGAAAAGGAAAGAAAATAAAGAGGTAGCCCTATCTATATGAATTAAAGCTTCAAAATAAGCAACATTAGAACTCTATCCATCACTTCACCAACTAAGCTGTACTGGAGCGATCGGAGGGGCATATCACTTGAAAAAATCTTGTACGACTTTTAAAAAAAAATCACAGAAAAGTCACAAATATCGCAGGAAAATCACAAAGATTAAAGGAAAATCACAGATAAATCAGGAAAAAATCACAGGAAAATCACAAAAATCACAAAAAAATCACAGAAATTCAGAAAAAAATCACAAAAAAATCACCAAAATCACAAAAAATTCGCTTTGATTTTCGAAATCACAAAATCTGGTACACTTTTTTGTGAGTGATATGTCCCTCAGAGCGATTAATTTAAATGCTCAACTCACATCTTATCAATGACAAAGACAAAAACTGCATGACAAGACCCATCAAGTGTAGCTACCCTGTGTCATTCAAGCATTGTTAAGGACCTGCCTAAGAGTGACAACATTTCCACACCAAGAAGATGATTTACACCCCACCACTGGATAGGGTTGAGAATTAAACTTAAACAGAAGCAGCATTTGGAAAATCAATCAAAATATCTTAAAATATTCAGGTATATCTAAATAGTGACATGCTATCCTTCAAGGAAAGTTTGCACGGGAACATCACAGATATTACGTGGTAAAATATTTGAAAATTCAGCATTACGGATTGATGCATGTATTCATGGTGACAGTTTGTTGTAATTAAAAGGTGCGTGGTTTCCCTGATGAAATATTTTGACCCATAATTGTGTCTTTCTTCTAGTTTATATATATGTTTGATTCGTGGTTCACAGGCTTTGTTGAAGAGATCACAGAATTTTTCACATGAAAAATTTAACGTCCTGGTCTTCCTCAGCTAATTTCTACAATACTCAAACAAACAAACACTGCTACGTAATTAGGATCTCACTTATGTGATTTTTACGTTACTTTAGTTACTTGTGTTGTTGTTCTGAATACCTTGGATGTATTGAGTTTTGGAAGAATTATAATTTGTTTGTACTTGTATTGGCGCATTTTAAATTCATGCGCACAAGAAACTATACAAGAAAATAAAACATAAGAAAGTGTATAGATCTTGTGACAATACAGTAAAGTTTGACACCTAAACTTAACAAAAAGAATTTGTGCAAAAAGAAAGTAATGTGTTCAACACTAATGCAATGGCTTTGCGCATTAACATAAGAGAAACGATCGACTCACAACATGTAATGGTCATTTGCCAAGGAAGATCAGCCACTTTTTAAAGTTTAATTACAGCAATGGAAGGGTAAGTTTTGTATGAAGCATATTTCTCAGAAGTCCCCAATACCAAGGGTGGTTTGGAAATACCCATCAGACAGAGTTTTGAAATTATGAAAGAAAATTGAGCTCGTATTATATCCAACTAGATAAAATTAAATTCACTAAATAAGATTTTAGTGATATTGACATTGAAAGTAAGAAAAATTAGTGTTTTTCTTCAGAAAATATTACAGGGAATACTTACTTGTTGGTTTTCTGACGATATTTTGAGTTTTGGTTATGCACATACGTTCAAATTTTTGCGCAGAAATTTTTGCGTAGAAATTTTTGCGCAGAAATTTTTGCGCAGAAATTTTTGCGCAGCTTAATTTGGACGATTGCTGTTTAGCGGCATCCAAAGGGAAACTAGATTATCATAAATACTATTAGTAATTAGCATCAAATCAATGGCAATTCTTTCGAGCAACCAATAAGACTAACAGACCTTGGGAGAAAACGGCTATTCATCAGTAATTACAGCGTTATGATGAAATCTACAGAATTTGCAAAAATAATGTTATCTTTTTTGTTGCTAGTTATTTCTCTAATTGGGGCTACCACCCCCGAACCCCTGTTGCTTATCATATGTTTGAGATGCGTTAATGTTGAAAGATTATCCTGTCCCGCAATACGAGTGAGGCGTTTAGGCCATTCTGGTTTCAATTCCAAATACGAATTCCCAGTTTGAAAAACTTTGCATTGTAATTAGCCTGTGATATTAGTAGATTTGTTCTTCTCTGTTGTCAGTTATTTTGAATCCTTACATGAAGGTAAAAAGAGAACATGTTCATGTTGTTTTTGATCATTTTTTTGAATTTGTAACTGCGGAGGAGAGGAGGCCCGCCCTCTAAACTGCAATCTAGCCGCTTAATTTTTGGGCAGCGATACATAATTTTGCCCAGTCAAGGAGGCCCGAAAAATAGTCCTGTGTGAATTAAAATACACTTAAGTTGCTAAAGGTAGTCATTTGAATCAGGTATTTAGCATTCCTCAAATTTCAACCGTAGACCCTTAACTCTGTTTATCAATATTCTTCCATCCTCCCCTCAACTCAAGAGAAGACCGCAAGACATTACACGACACACAGAACGCTTTCCAGTGAAAGCCCTAGGCCCAGCTGTCAGCTCCAAAAGCAAAGAATGCCAACTGCTCACGTGTCCAGCTCAGATAAAATGTATACCTACCTTTGTAAAAGTTTTTGTTTCCTTTTTTACCAGTCATTACACCTCTTGTAGCACCAAATAACAACCTGGTTAGCTGCATTTTCTTGACATTGATTTCCTTATTCACGTAGTATTTAGTGCAGTTGCAGGAACCTTGGGCACTGTCTCATGCCTTCCCTGACTTAGGCCAGTCAGTCACTGTACATTGCAACAGCAACAACAAGACATGAAGTGAAAGAAGACTGGGCCTGGCAGGGCTTCCTGACGTCATAAGTACTACAGTAGAATCTCGATAACTCGAACATGCGATAACTCGAACTCTCGCTAACTCGAACAGATTTGGCATTCCCCTTGAACCTTATTCATGTTATCGAGAGCCTCGATAACTCGAACTATTTTGATCATCCCTTGCTTGTTCGAGTTATCGGGATTCTACTGTACCTTGAAAATCTCTCTCATCCATCTTTATTTTAAATGTTCTAAACAAAGCGGACGCATGATGCAGCGAGGACAATTGTTCATCAAGCAGCTAAAACAACCGGCCTTTGATCTTGATAATTCGTCTTTCTGCACTGTCCAGCAGAATATTTTATTTTTCATGCTGCATAGAACATTAATTGTAATGCTACGGCCGCCCTACACACTTTATTTGCCACTTTAGCCTAAAGTCCTTTTCCTAAGAGCGCGTGAACATCTTACATATTGATCTATTTCACAAGGGTTGCTTGAACCGATTCTTGAACGATCTTTGTGATGAAACAAAATCTCCGTGAAAGACTACGACGTGCTTCACCAATTCATTTCATTTCATTTATTCCTGGTAAAAATTTTCCAAAGAAGACGGCAAAACAGAAAAAACTGATTTCCAATTGAATTGAATTAATATGTTACAATAGCTCGTCATTCCATATAGTTAAGAACGATTGTATGCATTAAAATTACGAATCTACATCTGCTTCGAAAATAACAAATCTCTCTATTTTCCAATAGTTTATAGAGGGGAGTGCTTAGGAAAACTATTTTGTCAACTCATCCTCATCGCCTTTCTCAAGTTTTGTACCGATCCATGACTATTCTATCTTTTTGCTACATAGTTTTTCTAGAATGAGAGCGCACAGTGTATTGTCTAGCCATTCTTTTGGCCGATGAGGCCATCGTTGAAGCAATTCATGAAAGATTTTATGATATCCACCATCATATTCATATAGGGTATGTGTGCATGTACAATTCACAGATCTCAAAATAAAGACTGGATCGAGCATCTGTCGTTCTGAAATGAAGTCATTGGCGTCGATATTGGTAGGACCGCTACAATACATGGAGATTCCAACAAGGACTGGTTTTCTCTACGATGATTGTTGGAATGTTATGAATGCTAAGAACGAGACTGAAAAATAGTGCAGCTATTGTTAGGAAAGAATACAGGCAATATAATTTCTTTGGCAGCCATATTGGCAGGCCAAACGCAAGCCAAAGCAATGGGCTTCAACATCTGAATCCAGAAACAACAGAATGATCAATCCAGTCTTTATTTTGAGATCAGTAGTACAATTTAACAGGAAAGAGCAAGGGTAAGGCGTAAGTTGTGCTCTCTTTTTAACATCATATGTTATAAACAATAGGTTTCCAAGCCTCCTACTTCTATAATCTTTTCTATTAAGATCAGGATTGCACGCAAAGAAGGTAAAACGTCGAGGTAAAAATGGACCGAGTGAGCGCTGTCGCATAAGACAAAATGTGCTAACCTTAATCATAGCAACTTCAGATTTCATACACAATCTCTTGATGGGCTTGTCTCTTCAATATCTCTAAATCTAGTGCAATGAAAAACCTGGCTCGAGCTTAGAATTCGACAACAACGTGCCTTTAGAGCAAAGTCTTTTTTCACACAGAATTAACGCAAGCTTGCGCACTTGGCCTCGTTTTCATACCTTTCAATTCAAAGAAAGCATCATCATCTTGGTTCAGGCTGGTACGTGAAAGAGGCCTTTTGGTCATGTGACACTAGGAAGGCACCACTTTATGACGTATCCCTACGCCAGAGGTGTCATCACGAAGATAAAGGTCACGTGCAACATTATTGAGACCTCTATGCAGAGAAAACATAAAGGTGAATCTCCAACTAGGCGGGAAAAGTCGCGCGATTCGATATTTTCCGCTGCAACTTTTTGCGAGAAGGCGATTCTGCAAAAAGTAGGAATGGTTTCTATTGTGAAGCGCTCGACTTTTTCCACCGTCTTTTTATCAGACATAAACTGCGCATGTGTAAAAGCGATAAAAGTAGAATCGCTCGACTTTCTCCGTCTGGTGGAGATTCACCTTCAGCCTTTTATGTCAATATCACATATTCGATCTAGGTTGTCATATTGCCACACGGTTAGCCGTGGGAATGTGTTGTTAAAATTGAATATTTGCTAAAATTCATAATAATATATTGATTACAGCATGAAAAATATCTCACTTTTTCAACAAATTAATTAACGCCAATAATATAAATTTGCTTTCGTTGGCATCCTAAAGTCCCATAAACAAATAGCTGCCAAGGAAACGATGAATTGGTGCCGCGATGGGTTTAAAGTCCACTGGGAATGTCAATAGATAAGTAATAGTCATGGGTAGTTGGGACGATGAGAGTGTGGCGTATCCCAAAACGAATTCAAGGCCTAGCTGAGTGTTTTCCCGCTTAAACAACTGAAAAAAGGAGGACATATACGAATCATACTCAACACAGGTGGATAGACATTAGCCAATCAGGAAGGAGGTGAATGATTGGTATAGTGAGAAAAAGCCAATCATCAACGCGAGTCCAGTGAGACGAACAACTAACTGCTATTGAAAAAGGCCTAGTGGGAAAACGTGCCCTCTCTGCCTACACAATATTGGATCAATGGCTTTGATATAGACAGATATCGAAATTCCTAAGTGGCATGTCCATCTTCAACACTCCACTTTAAGATATCCTCAGAAAGCGTTTAGTTTTAAGAAACGGAATTTTACAAATAACGCTTAAGACCAACTTGGATTACCGATGGTCGCTGACAGGTCTACTGAATCCCCCTGAGAATGAAGAAGACCTCTCGATTCGATCATTTGTGAGTTCGTCTGCTTCGCCACTTGTTCTCGGCTTCGGCGATCTGAATGGATTCGTCAGCTAAAATAAATCAAATAAAGTTATTTCCAAGTTTATTTAACTCAAACAGAAGTAGTATCAAGTGGTGGTGCCAGCGTTGCATGAAATAGTCTGCTTATCTTTGCCAAAGATGGTCCTTGAATATCGACTAATCTTTGAAAATCAAATGAGAAAAGTTTTAAGGGGGTAAGGGCGTGATCTTGAAACTAGAAGGGTTGACCCCCTACCCCAATCCCTTCTTTTGCAGGCTGACGAAGCCACTTCATCTATTTACTGATCATTAACAGCAATATATCTAGAGAGAACTAGTATCTAGAGAGAAAGTAGCAACCTTCTATATCAAGTTCTCATCCTTACATTTCCCAACTTATCTCCTGAAGAGAGGGCGGCATTGCTAACTATATCTTCCTGTGCGGTTGACTATGCACACAACAGTACGTTAAGTTTGTTAGTGGCATACTATCAGCATTCACTGCATTTGTGCATTCCCAATATCATTACTGGCATCAAAATCGCAAGAGAGAGATAAAGTCTTGAAACTAAGCGAGTCTTTTGTTTTATCTTTTTGTGCTGAAAATTGTAATAACTTTCATAGTCTTGTTTTATTAGTGTGCACTCTCGTTCTGATCAACTACCGAATAAATCAAATCAAAATGACTTTATGTTATTTTGCCTTGTCTTGTTTTGTTAGTGTGCTCTCTAGTCATGCTCAACAGAATAGCTGGCTGATGCAATGAGAAGACAATGCCTGTTGTTTGGTTTCTAGACTATGTACCTCTCTCATTACTATCAAGCATGCTGATATTTTGATAGCAACGAAAGCTGCTTTATGTGATGCATAAGGTACCAAAAGTTTATTCAAAATAGGATAAATTAAACTGTCAAGTTTTCTACAATTACCAAATATTTTGTTAGGTAACTTAAAGGATATTATCAGGATTTAGCGTTCACTTGATACATTTAATCTATATAAATATAGCTATAGGTAAATGGAAAGTGAAACATTTAACTAATTACTTCAACTTACTTTTAAACTTCACAGCTTCCGGAACTTGACACCGTCCGGTCTAGTTGCTTTATGTGGAGGAAACAATTGAATTTCAAATTCGGTGGTATTAACTATTTTTAGTAATAACAAATGATTATTAATGTGATTAATTTTGAGTTTTTGACAATAGGTTTTAAGGTAGATGACTCTTAATTTAAGATAATTTTCAAAGATTATGCATAAACCATTTAGATATGTTTTAGGAGACACACAAAGTTATGCATGCTGTCATGAATACAAGTAATGCTTTAGATACACCCAGCTTAGATGAAGGCCTACCTAAAGGAGCACATGGATGGGTCAGGTGATATGCTATAATTCAATTCAACCAGCCTCGGAAATTCTCAGTCACATATCTTATGTGGGGCTGGCTGAGCCTAAATCTCTACACAATCGAAAAAAATCGTTAGTTACTTCCTCGAAATTTCTTAAAATGTATTAGAAATAGAGATGTATCAAGAAATGCATCATTTGCTTTCCCTTTCACACCAGGATGTTTTGAAACCAATCTTATCGACAGAGATTCAACATCTCACACCCGTCCACAGTAAGGTGTTTGAAATGTTCCAGTCAGGATGAAAGTCTACGTTAATCAAGTTGCTTCCTTTGTCTCATCAATTTTCATAATTTGAAAGAAAATTCAGTAAATTCAGGAATTCTAATCTTCAATTGTCTTTCATTGCTGATTCAATTAGAAAATTACATAATCACACCCCAATGAACAAACTAGAAGAGGTTTTTGCATGGCAGAAATCCATAGTTGTGCAAGCTCTTCTTCATTGTAAGTTATATGTTTTATTTTCAAACTTTTGGAAAGTCAAACAAATTTAGCCTATAGAATTTGTAAAACTGATATCCATTTCATAATATAAAAGCCATGAACTTTTAAAAACATTACTTTTAGCTTATAAACTAAGAAGACGACACTTAAAGACATGACTATTCATCTCCACAAGCCTTTAAAGCGGTTACCAACTCACCAGGAGATGTACAATAACATCTTTCTCTTTATTCTACTTAGTTTGAGAGTGTTTATTGTGTTTAGCTGAGTTTTTTTGATGAAATGAGAAGTCTCGTGCTTCAAACATCTAGACTTGGATTGAGACGTGATAAGCAATATCTATAAAATCTTGGCCAATGTGCAAATTTAAGAAACTCTTTTAAGAAACTTTCAATACTACTCATTATTCGATAAATTTAAGAAACTTTCAGGACCGGGTAGATTTTTAGTTTCCTGTTAATAAAAAAGGTTTAGAACATTAATATGGTCAGCTTTAAGTTAGATTAGTCGAAAAGTTATCAAGTATCTGAGTAAATTCTTCAAATTGATGATGAAGAAATCCTAAATAACATTTCAATTATTGTTTATGGTTAGTTGGGGAAAACATTCCTTAATGAGCACATAAATAATAAGAGTTTTTGGTTGATATTCTTAGCCACAAATTTAAGACAAATAAAATCCGTGATTCACTTACAAATACTGGGTCCAAGGAGACTGGCGAAGACTGCTAAAAAAAAATTAATTGTTTCATCAAATTTGAGTTATTACAAAGATAAAAATGGTAATTTTTATCCTGCTACAATTAGTTCGATACTGGTGCCTACACTGCGAAATAAAACAAGCAGTAGAAGGCTTTAGTTCAACCATAGATTTGCAGTTAGGGTTTTGGGAGTTGCAGTTAGGGTCGGCGTGACAAGGGCTAATGAAGTAGTAAAACTCTCGATAAGAAAGAAAATGTATCTTCGTACAACGAGCCAATGAATTACAAACGGAAACCAGATAACTTACTGAAACTTCTTCTGAGTTTTTCGAAGACTCATCAAATACTTCAGACCTGTTTGACGATTCTACGAGGAAAATGCATCCAGATATGATTAGATAATGATCCGACAATCTCATATATTCAAGAACTTTTCACCCTTAATGTGAATCTTTCATTTTCCGTTAGTAGAAACAATTCTGTGAAGCCGTTAATAAAAGCTCGCGCAACAATTCCTCAAATTTATTAACAAGGTTACGAGAATATGAAACCAAAAGAGATTATTAATTTTCCCTCCGAAATTCCTGAATTACCACGAAAATTGAAATGAAAAAATCACTAGCCCCCGTGTTTGCCATAAAATAACTTTTAGAAACAAATAAAAGAACATACCCGTGCCTTCTTCCGAATTATCATCTGATACTAGAATTCCGGGGGTTGGTGTTCCAGGAGTCCGAGTTGGCGTTCCCACAGACGGCGTCGGTGTCCCTAGAGAGGGGGTGGGTGTGCCCAGAGACGGGGTACTTGTTGATGGATGAATATCAGGGGGCTCACTCAGCTCCCGGAGCTCAAGAGCAGAGCCCGAGCGAGACGTCAGTGCGAGTTTTTTCATGCTGGCTTGTGCCGACTGCAAGTCGCTTTGAAGTCTGAAATAAAGAAATGTTTTGAAACATTGTAGAGTTGAAACACTTACAGTAAAAAACTGCATATAAGAACCTCTATCTTTTAGTGTTAGCCTAGAAGGTTTATAAGAACTTATGGACATTTTACCAGGGGTTTTATATAGGATGAGGGTCTAAATTGAAATGGTTATGCATTATCAGCACTCTTTTGCTTTCACAATATATTCTATATTTCACCAGAGCAAAAATTTGGAAAACTCTCTGAATTAAGTCCTCTAAAGTATTGAAATTCTAGTGGAGATGTTCTTAAAAGAAGAGGTATATGCAGGCTTTAACTGTAGTGACGTAGTGAGAAGATTGAGAATCATATGATTTATAATATGACACTTAAATACATCAGTATGAGTACTGTTGCCTGTTGAGCCAATAACCATAAAAATCCAGTAAACAAATATATCAAGTTATATAAAAACAATAACCAACCTTTCTTTTGAGTTTTCTTCATCGGTTATTACGCTCTAAAACAAATCAGAATTCAACATCATTTATATTCTTCTTTCCTGCTGGTCAGTTTTTAAAGATTTTTCATCCTCTCCCTCGTTAATTATGCTTTATCAACAGTTAGCTTCTCTTTTTACTCTTAACACACTCTTTTTTTTACTTCCATCTATAACATTATTGTATCAAGTAGGTCCTTGTTTAGATTAACTCCTTTGTAACCCTATGTTTTTGTTCATTAGGCGTATAGGTAAGTCTCCAAATCATTGCAAGAACAGTTACAAGGATGAAGATTAAATAATCAAAACGTTTAAAGATGTAAATCATTTTTGAATTAACTAGACTTAGATATGGAAATAAATTATTCTTTAAACATTTCAATAAAATCTTCTTCAGTAAACTAACTTAGACATGAACTAGACTGACTTAAAAAAGACATAACGTAATTAAAGTTGTGAATAAGTATCTTACCAAGAGACTGGTTAGTTGCTCGTTCAGACTTGTTGTTGCTTCGATGAGAACTTCCTAAAAACAGAGGAAATACTGTAAGAAAAATGCACCATTTGTTTCGACTAGAGAAGTGTTGCGTTCCAACTAGCTTCCGGGCACTGCATTATACATGATACCAGACAATGTAAGATTTTTTAATAATCTTCAAATTCAACAGAATAATCTTGAATACGCCAAAAAGAGATCCTCTTTCAAAGCTTTCAAGGTTTGGAATCCAATTCCTATCAACATTAGCGAGCTTCACCTTAAAGTCAATTTAGGCCCCGTTCACACGATGCCAGATTCACTTTCGTTTCGGATTCCACAGGCAATCCGATACGAAATTTTCTCCTGTTCACACGATGCCGGATTCACTTTCGCTTTATCTGTTCACACGACTACGCTCCGCTCTGAGCCCCCCACGGGCCCACAGCAATGCCTATTATTAAAACAATTGCCACTTGACAGCTAAGCATCGCGTGCTCTTGAGGGGGTCGATAAGGTGATGCCAAAAAAGTTCGCACATCATCAAAAAAGAGGTTCTGGAGCACAAGCGTATCGGATTCATGCGTTCACACGAGCCCAAAAGCTATCCGATATGAAAAGCGATCCGGAACGTTTCACCTTCAGAGCAGAGTGATTTGACTCCGCAAAAGCGATGAGAAGCGTTCCAGATTGGCATGGTGTCGTGTAAATAGAAAGGCTATCCGATATGAAAAGCGATCCGGAACGTTTCACCTTCAGAGCAGAGTGATTTGACTCCGCAAAAGCGATTCGAACTTCAATTATTGTCCTTTGATTTGGCTATTCTGTAGTAAAAGTGCAAATAGCGAGATTAACCGCACACATAAACGTGCGCTCAGAATCCTCCACAAAGACTACGAAAGCTCGTTTGAAACATTGCTTGCCCAAAGTAACAGCTTTAATATACATGCACAAAACTTGCAGAGACTAATGATAGAAATATACAAGTCTCTGAATCATCTAAATCCATCGCTAGTGTGGGAATTTTACGAGACCAAGCATGTAACTTATAATCTAAGAATAAAGAATCTATGCAAATTACCACAAACAAAAACACAAGGATTTGGGCAAGAATCGTTGTCCTTTAGAGGGAGTTTCCTTTGGAACACGCTCGAAGACATTATGAAAAATGAAAAAACAGTAACAGCTTTCAAAAGGAGGATAAAAGAATGGGCCGGCGAAAAATGCACTTGTAAAATATGCCGCTAATCATAGTTTAACCAAGTAATTATTTATTTGTAGTTTAATTTTTTCTGTAAATAGTTGGTTTGAATTAGTATAAATTTTTACTATTGTTAGTACCAACTTTAAATATTATCGAAATGAAAATGAAATGAAGCGTTCCAGATTGGCTTGGTGTCGTGTGAACAAAAAGGCTATCCGATATGAAAAGCGATCCGGAACGTTTCACCTTCAGAGCGGAGTGATTTGACTCCGCAAAAGCGATGAGAAGCGTTCCGGATTGGCATGGTGTCGTGTAAACAGAAAGGCTATCCGATATGAAAAGCGATCCGAAACGTTTCACCTTCAGAGCAGAGTGATTTGACTCCGCAAAAGCGATGAGAAGCGTTCCGGATTGGCATGGTGTCGTGTAAACAGAAAGGCTATCCGATATGAAAAGCGATCCGAAACGTTTCACCTTCAGAGCGGAGTGATTTGACTCCGCCAAAACGCTGCGAAGCGTTCCAGATTGGCTTGGTGTCGTGTGAACAAAAAGGCTATCCGATATGAAAAGCGATCCGCAACGTTTCACCTTCAGAGCGGAGTGATTTGACTCCGCAAAAGCGATGAGAAGCGTTCCGGATTGGCATGGTGTCGTGTAAACAGAAAGGCTATCCGATATGAAAAGCGATCCGAAACGTTTCACCTTCAGAGCAGAGTGATTTGACTCCGCAAAAGCGATGAGAAGCGTTCCGGATTGGCATGGTGTCGTGTAAACAGAAAGGCTATCCGATATGAAAAGCGATCCGAAACGTTTCACCTTCAGAGCGGAGTGATTTGACTCCGCCAAAACGCTGCGAAGCGTTCCAGATTGGCTTGGTGTCGTGTGAACAAAAAGGCTATCCGATATGAAAAGCGATCCGAAACGTTTCACCTTCAGAGCAGAGTGATTTGACTCCGCAAAAGCGATGAGAAGCGTTCCGGATTGGCATGGTGTCGTGTAAACAGAAAGGCTATCCGATATGAAAAGCGATCCGAAACGTTTCACCTTCAGAGCGGAGTGATTTGACTCCGCAAAAACGCTGCGAAGCGTTCCAGATTGGCATGGTGTCGTGTAAACAGAAAGGCTATCCGATATGAAAAGCGATCCGAAACGTTTCACCTTCAGAGCGGAGTGATTTGACTCCGCAAAAACGCTGCGAAGCGTTCCAGATTGGCATGGTGTCGTGTAAACAGAAAGGCTATCCGATATGAAAAGCGATCCGAAACGTTTCACCTTCAGAGCGGAGTGATTTGACTCCGCCAAAACGCTGCGAAGCGTTCCAGATTGGCATGGTGTCGTGTGAACAAAAAGGCTATCCGATATGAAAAGCGATCCGCAACGTTTCACCTTCAGAGCGGAGTGATTTGACTCCGCAAAAACGCTGCGAAGCGTTCCAGATTGGCATGGTGTCGTGTAAACAGAAAGGCTATCCGATATGAAAAGCGATCCGAAACGTTTCACCTTCAGAGCGGAGTGATTTGACTCCGCAAAAACGCTGCGAAGCGTTCCAGATTGGCATGGTGTCGTGTAAACAGAAAGGCTATCCGATATGAAAAGCGATCCGAAACGTTTCACCTTCAGAGCGGAGTGATTTGACTCCGCAAAAACGCTGCGAAGCTTTTCGGATTGGCATGGTGTCGTGTGAACAAAAAGGCTATCCGATATGAAAAGCGATCCGGAACGTTTCACCTTCAGAGCGGAGTGATTTGACTCCGCAAAAACGCTGCGAAGCTTTTCGGATTGGCATGGTGTCGTGTGAACAAAAAGGCTATCCGATATGAAAAGCGATCCGGAACGTTTCACCTTCAGAGCGGAGTGATTTGACTCCGCAAAAACGCTGCGAAGCGTTCCAGATTGGCATGGTGTCGTGTGAACAAAAAGGCTATCCGATATGAAAAGCGATCCGAAACGATATGAATCCAGCATCATGTGAACGGGGCAATGATAAAAACGAGCAATAATATCGACTATATGCCCCACAATAAGGCAGAATGAACGCATTAAAAAGCAGACATGTTCTTCTGTAACTCCGAGTTTCGTGCTCACGCACTCATCAGACAGACTATACCAATGAAAAATTCCTAATTACAGCAGTACTTATTTACAAGAGGTGATGAAATTAAGATAAAAGATACTATTTTTACAGCTTGGTTAATTACTTGTTTAGCGTCCCATTACTTAGCGTCCTATTGTTATTTAATTACTTAGTGTCCTATTGTTCATTAGATAAAACTTGTTTTCATGTCGGCATTTGGATATCAGCTCAGATCTTTTGTTCAGTAATGAGTCATTGTTCCCTTTCATAATGTGTAGTTTTTCGGTCAAACATAAGTCACACCGTTTTGAAATGTTGTTGTAGGCTTTGGCAGAGGTGATGATGGTCCATTGTATGTCGTAGTCTTTGTTCTTGTCTTTTAGTTCCCAAATGTATTTAGAAAGTTCTGTGCTGTTGGCGTATTTTTGATTCCGAAATGATTGTTTGTGTTGCGTAAAGCGTTTCTTGAAGGTTCCTTCTGTCAGTCCGATGTAGTCTTTCCCTGCCGTGTCTTCGTTGGTCGTTACGTGGGCGTTGTAGATTACACTAGTAGTTAGGCAGTTGTTGTTCAGCGGGCATTCTTGTTTTTTACGGCAGTTGCATTTGTTGTCGGGGGTGGTGGTGGGGTTCTCGTTCGTTACTTTCTTGTTGTGTTTGCTAATTATGGTCTCCATGTTTTCCGTGCAGCTGTAGCTCAGTTTCAGGTTGTTTTTATCGAAAAGTTTATGGAACTTGTGATTCTTCGGGAAATGTTTGTTGATGAGTTTTAGAAATGTTTGGCCGATGTTAGTCTGTACGTTCTTGTTGTAGGGAGGGTTGTACCAGATGATGTTTCGTTTTCTGTTTTTCTTTGTTCGTGTGGCTGCAGGGTGGTTATTGCTGTTGTTGTTGTTGTCACTGTATGTCAAAGGCTGATCGTATCCGCTGGACCTTAGGGCGTGTTCGTAGATAGGCTTGGCTTTGTTGAATTCAGTTTCGTTGCAGGAAATGTCAGAGATTCTACGGTTGATGGCGGCAGGGAGCTGTTTGATTATGTTGGGTGGATGATTTGACTTCGTGTTGATGTAGAGTGGTAGATTATTTGGTTTTCGGTAGGGGTAGTATGATTCGTTTGTGAGGTTGAATGTGACGTCCAGGTAATTGACTATCTTGAGGTTGGTCTGTATGGTGATGTTGAGGCCGTGCTGTTTGAAGTGCTTCGTTATGTCCTTCCTAATTCTGTCTGCTTGGGGTCCTGAGATATTTTTGAAAATGGCGAGGCCGTCGTCTCTGTATAGTCCTATGTTATCCTTTCCGTATTTTGTCGCTAATTTGTTGAGTATGAAGAGGCCAACGAGCTCACAAATTTCCGCACCGTCGTAGCTTCCCATCGTTACGTCAAATAAGTTGCTGTCCTTTTTGATCCATGTAGTTCCGTTGTTGAAGAGTAGTGATTTGCGGGCGTGCATGATGATGTTGGTATCCTTGTCAGTGATTGTACAGTATGTCTTGGCGAATGATAGTGCGTTCTGAAGGAGGTCCTCTGTGATGGATGGGTAGAAGTTTTCAATGTCAAAGATGATGAATGTGTGCTGTTGTTTGTCTTGTATTTTGCTGAACCAGTTGATGACGGACAGTGAATTTTTCCATTGGTTGAGGGTTGTTGTGTTTCTTATTGTCGTGTTGATTTTTTCCAAGATTCGTTTGCTTATGCGGCCTATTTCGCTTTTTGCTGGGTTGATTAATCTGCATTTTGGGTTGTTTTCGAAATTTTCCTTGTGGTCTTTGAGGGTGATGAATGCTTGTCGTTCTGCCATGCGTTCAGCTCTGTCGTGGATGTTGAGGTCAGTGGCGATGTTCCGAGCTTCGTTGTTGATTTCGTGGATGGTGCTTTCGTTTGCTTTCTTGTAAGTCGCAGTTATGTTGTTTTTCAGTAGCTGATCGTGCTGTTTCTTGTCCAGTTCGTAGTAGTTGATTGTTTTGTCAGCAGGGATGAAGGCTTTTGATGAGTTGTTGATTCTGTTTATGTCTTTGCGTAGTTGGTCTTGAAAATCGTCTTGCGTGTTCTTAAACTGTATGTGCTTGATCATGTTGAGTAGGTCGTTTTCAAAGGGGGCCAGGTCTTCATTTTGTGGTGGGCATTTTCTTGATTTGAAGCCAAAATTTTCGTTATGGTTACTGTTGGGTTGGTCGTCTTTGTTCTGTTTTTCGAAGAAGAAGGCTTTCCATCTCATGCGTTTAATTACACTCTCGGTTTTCTCAATTAATTTGAACAGAAAACGAAACATCATCTGGTACAACCCTCCCTACAACAAGAACGTACAGACTAACATCGGCCAAACATTTCTAAAACTCATCAACAAACATTTCCCGAAGAATCACAAGTTCCATAAACTTTTCGATAAAAACAACCTGAAACTGAGCTACAGCTGCACGGAAAACATGGAGACCATAATTAGCAAACACAACAAGAAAGTAACGAACGAGAACCCCACCACCACCCCCGACAACAAATGCAACTGCCGTAAAAAACAAGAATGCCCGCTGAACAACAACTGCCTAACTACTAGTGTAATCTAAAACGCCCACGTAACGACCAACGAAGACACGGCAGGGAAAGACTACATCGGACTGACAGAAGGAACCTTCAAGAAACGCTTTACGCAACACAAACAATCATTTCGGAATCAAAAATACGCCAACAGCACAGAACTTTCTAATTACATTTGGGAACTAAAAGACAAGAACAAAGACTACGACATACAATGGACCATCATCACCTCTGCCAAAGCCTACAACAACATTTCAAAACGGTGTGACTTATGTTTGACCGAAAAACTACACATTATGAAAGGGAACAATGACTCATTACTGAACAAAAGATCTGAGCTGATATCCAAATGCCGACATGAAAACAAGTTTTATCTAATGAACAATAGGACACTAAGTAATTAAATAACAATAGGACGCTAAGTAATGGGACGCTAAACAAGTAATTAACCAAGCTGTAAAAATAGTATCTTTTATCTTAATTTCATCACCTCTTGTAAATAAGTACTGCTGTAATTAGGAATTTTTCATTGGTATAGTCTGTCTGATGAGTGCGTGAGCACGAAACTCGGAGTTACAGAAGAACATGTCTGCTTTTTAATGCGTTCATTCTGCCTTATAACTGCTCTATACTGATGTATATTGAGCACTTTAGCCAGGATAGGCACTCTCTTCTCGTGTTAGATATGCCCCACAATATAGTTTTCGCACCAATGTACGAACTTTGCCTACAATTGGTAATATCAATCAACAATGAACACATCGAAGTAGTAATTTCCCCCTGTAAGCTGGCAATACGAAACAACATGCAAGGAGGCAAACTGGTTAACAGCACCATCTCAATTCATTAAGCTCGCACAATGGTCTGGGAATGCCCCACTTGTCATGCTTGGGAAATAATCGACGGATTATTTGATGAGGTGCAACCTAACAGAAACACGACTCCTGAAGATCAGCAAGAATTAGGCGATTTTCTTAATCAAGTGTAAATTAGGAATTCTTATCAATATTGTTTGTTGATGATCAGGTAAGTTGAAAGGTTTTTCGCGCCAAAATAATTGAATATGAAAAATAATGTAGTAAGAAGGCAATACTAAAGGCATTGACCTCTTTATATCGACAAGCCTGTTAAGGTGGTTTTTCACTCATAAGGAGATGTAGAAACATTGTAATGAAATTGTATGTGAAAATATGATAAAGTATTGTAAGTAAATAAATTCTGTACACCCTCTGGTGAGGGGGAAACCATGAAACAGGTCTGTCGAGATGAAGGGTTTAGTTTCTTGAGTCACGTCTTCTAAGTACGTGATACCGCTCTTTTTAGTGCATCGATATCTTTTTCGTCGAATCAAAGAACAAACTTGAGAAATATACCAATGGATATGAGAGATGAAAGAAGCAAATGAAGCCATGAATCAGGAGAAGTGAGCCGAACAAACCTGGGGTCGTTGATTTCGCTGTTCATCTTCGCTCATTGATTCCTCCCTCATCAGTCCATTCGTGAAAACCGGCGAACTCGACGAGTGTGCTCTCATGTCGATTAGGCCGTTACTATCCGTTCGACGATGCATGTTGAAAATCTCACTCACAGCTAGTGTCAGTCGATTTGCTGAAAACAAACGATCGAGACTTGCTTAAACAGGGAGTTAATTCAAAGCATCAGGCATTGGAACTCTGAAAGAACTCATTGATCTAGAAATCAACTCACAAATACAAATACGACAGAGGAGGTCTTTACTTGATAGAGTGAATGTTTTTCTTTCTCTTAAAACGCATATTATGTCAATAAGCAGCCCACCCCTCTAGGCCCATCCCCTTCTTCTTCCACCCGGAAATACTAGGGGCTAAACTGTCATGATCTGAAGATGCTGAATGGAATCGTTTTATTGCTATGTTCAACTTTGAAAGCTGTGAAGAGAGTTTATCTCATCTTTAAATGAAATGAAATCCTCACTTTAATAAACCACGTCTTATATGAACATAAAAGCCCCTCAGGGTTTATTAAAGGTAATAAGCAAACAGCAATATCTAAGCATTGACATTCAAATAGTAATATCCGACATTTCATAGGAAACTGATTAACTCTGAAGCTTACCTTGAAGAATAGCTGCCAGTACGAGTTCTCTGAAAAGGGTTGAGGAATGAATTAGACGCTGGTAGGATATCGAGTTTAAGATACAAGAAAGCAATAAGATTGAAAGATGAAAGCTGATGTTCCTTGGCCAAAAAAAATCAAATGTTTCACTGCCCTTCCCCCGTCTTCCCTAATAGCATTCCTTTACAAGGCATTGACTTCACCTATCAATAGAGCGTTGAGAGTGTGAGATTTTCCTCAACATTTCGGATACTAGCAGCTATAATTTCACTTACTTTCTATAGTTAATACAGTTAAAACTCGCAACTGAGAACCAAAAAACCCCTTAGCCTAAGTTTTTCACATTTTGAGCGTATTCTAAGGTCAAAAATTGCAAACTTTAAGTTTAAAGTTTGTTAATTTTTACCAACAATAATAATGGTATTCAAGCATTGTGCAAAGACCTACATATAACCATTAAAAACCATTATTACTGCTGGTAACTACAATTTATTTAAGAACCTGCTTAGGCTAACTTCTAAAAAGGTAGGTTTTGTTAGTTGTGGGTTTTTTCTGTATGCTAGGAGTGCCATTATACTCAAACTTTGTTGTTTGACTGCAAAATTAGACACGATATAGTAAAGTGGACTAAAAGAAGCATGGTCATGCTTAATTAAGAAATCAAATAGTAAAATTCAATTTCTTTTACTCGGTATTCGTCCACATTTTCCAGTAAACCTCTTCAATCATACTTCTTGTAGCCTTCTTATTACAAAATCGTATGCTCCAAATCAAAAATTTTCAAGACAAGTTATATTGGAAACATAATGTTAATTATAGAATTGAAATAAATATAATAGATATTAACAAAGTTAGTGACATTCTACCTTGCTTCCGCCTGTGAATCACTAGTAGACATCTGAAAAACAACAGAAAAATTATCTGTAAATATCGTTGAAGAGGAGAGCAAAATTACACATGAAGTCATAAAGGAGAAAACCAACTTGTGGCTATGCAGCCAGACACGAGGCGAATTAAGGAAAAAAACAAAGGATAATTTACCTCAGGTAGAATTGTTGGTTCGAATGGTTCACACTGAAAAATAAAACCAAATCGATCAAATCAACTTGATTCAATGATCAATGATATCCCAAAAACAAACAAATAGAACCGGGTTCCTTATTAAGGTTTTTAGGATATAGCCTATTTTCTTTAGAAAAATGTTTATTATTTGAGACAAAAGTATATTGCTTTAAGACAAAATATTTTCGAGAAGAGGCAAGATTTAGAAAATCAATCAAATCAATTTGCGAGGATGAAAATTTGACCCGATATGGATTTGGCCCATTACCACTTAAGCTCAATTCACACTGGACGCGTCACGATGCGTCGCGTCATGACGCTGCCCTTATAAGGTCAGCGTCACTCGACGCATTGCGCACGCATCGCGTTTTTTGAGCAATGCGTCAGGGCGCGTCAAAGTTGAAAAAATCCATCTTTGACGCGACGCGACGCATCAGAACAATAAAGAAAGTGGGAAAACAGGACTTCAAAATTCACGATACCTTCAGTATCAACACGGAGAAGCTTTCAATGCTGTGAGAACTCAAATCTTATTCTAAATCTAAATCCCTACATTTGTTTTGTTTAAATTCTGTTTGTTAAGAATTGTAATCGTAAAGAAAAATCAAAATACAAGTACTGTAGAAACTGTAATTTTACAACGTAAAAATATGCAACAAACGTGGTAAAACTACTGTGGTAAAACTACTTCGTTTATTCTCGTTCAACTTGGTCTTTTCTGTTCGAAATTCAAACTTCACGATACTTCCTCTTTTCTTTCTCAAATAACATCACCAAACATCTCACCACAGATTTGCATAATAAAGAAAACCAACCACAGAAATATCGAGAGATAGAAAAACGACGCATGGTGACGCTTCCAGTGTGAATTGGAAAATAAACGTGACGCTAGGTGACGCGACGCATCTTGACGCGTCCAGTGTGAATTGAGCTTTATACGGCCCATCATTGATCTACCAACTATCAGGGCGGTTGATTTATGATCGACGAAACCCGAGCCACTAAAATCTCACAAGTTGCACCACTACTTGCCAAAAGTAGAGACAAGCCCATCCATGATCTTTAACAACCACACTGGACTTGCTGAAGAGCGACGACTTTCCCATATCAAGGATGGAAACCCTTTGGAGCCCCACCACTGGATTAAGTTGAGAAGTAAACTTGAGAAGAAAGCCGGATTGGGAAAATTAATCGAACGATCCTTCTAGTTTTTAAAAAAGTTTGTTGATTTGAAAATAATTTCTAACCCTTATTTCAGCAACCATCCTCGCCTTGTCCTCTAACATCTTTTTGATTTCGTCATCTTTGATCCGAAGATGTTCTGAGGAGGAAAATTGATCAACTATAAATGGAAAAAATCTCGATACGATTTTGAAAGGTTTCATTATCCAAATAATCTAAACCATTGGAGCAGTAGATCCATATCCCGGTTCAATTCATTTTTTACAAGAGCAGGCTACTGCAATTTCAATGTGCCATCACTGGGTATCGTACCCAGGATTCACCCACCAAAGGCGAGTGCGCTAAACACTGTCCTAAACCAAGGGTCCTAGTTTAGGCAGGTCCTAAATCATGAACGTGGTAGTGTCATTGCTTTTGGTGAGTAAAACCTGGGTTCGAGACCCCGGGATGGCATATGACAGTTTTAGTAGCCTACACTAGTGAAATATAATTTCAGACCATACCATATCAAATAGAGAGATCAGGTTCATTTCAGTATTTCATAGAAACAAATCATCTACAACAACTTTTGAGCGATCTCTCAGGAGGACAGTCATTTGAAAAGCATACCATATATCTCAGATAGTCTCTCTTTCGAAGGTGGATCAATGACTTTCTTTTTCGGTTTCTCCTCCGTAACTTCCAAGTGCTAAAAATGGAGAAATCAAAAACGTAAGACAGGCAACCATCATTATCAATACTTTAAATACAAATAATGTATTGGTCTAGCCATTCCTAGTCATTAAAACAGAGTTGAGAGTGGAATCAAATTACTGCTATACCGCACAGGGGGGAGAATACCACATAGTGGGGAGAAGACTAAGGGGTAGGGTATAAGTTTCTCTACTGCCACTCTGCTGTACGGGATACTGCTATTCAACTATTCATAAACACATTCCCCTCAAACTTCAGGAAAGTTTCCCAGTTTTTTCCAAAAAGTCTTGTCCAAAAAGGCAAACTCCAATGCATCAAAAAGTTAAGTAACTTTTGGGGGTCTCGACAATAGCAATCTATACGTCAGGGTCACTCCATTAATTTCTATTAATATAGCACTCTCGTTGACTCTAGAAAAGCAACTGTTTGTACAGCCATTATGCTCAAGTGATTACAAGGGTTAATCATATTAAATAAGGTAAACAAGACCGCAGTATTTGAAATCTTGTCACACCTTACTCTCGCTGGAGATGTCAACTTGTTCGTTTTGTTTCTGAACGATCTCAGCATCTCTTCTCCGACTTATAGATTTACTTGAACCTTCATCCTCGGTCTCCGACTTCTGTTCATCAACTGATTCTGATAAGCTTGCGTTCGATGACAGACACAGGGCACCACGCCGCCCACGCTCTGAAGGAAAACGGAAACTATAGCTAAGATTGAAACCTCCAACTCAAAGTACTCAAAGCCAAGGGAAAAAGAAAAAGGTTAATAAAATGTGCAAAATGAAGGTTAACACCTAGCAGCCTGTAAATTCCCATCTACAATCCTTGACATAAGGTATGAGACAGTGCTTGATTGCCACTCGATATATACTAATTGTCGAAGAAAGACCCCCCATCCCCCCTAAACAATGTTGTTTCAGATGTTGCTTTGGTGCGGAAATGCATCTGCAACATCCTCCGATGACATCCAGACCTAATATCAACATTGGTTTGGGGGGAGGGGGGGCTTCAACATCATCTTACAGGTTAATAGCTGCATGTTAAAGATAATGCTAAAATCACCATTGTGTCTCAAAACCTTATGGCGAGGATTGTCTCGGAGCCAACTTTTCTTAAACTCATCGTACATAAAAGAAAATTACGTTTTTATACCAGTTTCATTAGCTGAGTTCGATTCTGGCATCAAAATTGTTACCACTCTGCTCTGTATACTATTGTGACGACATTTAAAGTGAAAAGGAGGCTGATTTGGATCTCAGGCTATTAGGCCCTTTGACTACTTCATATGTTATGTTTTTACATGGTATATTGGATAACACGGTTAACGGAACGGTTAACACTTAATACTTTTAATGCCCCAGTACTAAGATTTTCACGATTAACACGGTTAACGGCTTTTATTTAAATAATAAGACTATTGTTTTAAATAATAGCCGTTGACCGTGTTAATCGTGAAAATCTTAGAACTGAGGCATTAAAAGTGTTAAGCGTTAACCGTTCCGTTAATCGTGTCATAATAAATGTGTAGATAATTTAATGAAAGAACTAGGCCAACATGTTTATTTAAGGCATGCTTCTAGAATTTTGTTATATTGGATAACACTAATCAATATATAAAATAATAGTCTTATTATTTAAATAATAGCCGTTAACCGTGTTAATCGTAAAATCTTAGTACTGGGGCATTAAAAGTGTTAAGTGTTAACCGTTCCGTTAACCGTACAATCAAATATAACACGTTTCAAAAAAGCGACAAAATTGACTACACAGGCCCACAATTAATCAGCCTTATTTTCACCATAAATGGCTAAATAGAGGTTTACAGAAAGCACTGAGAACCATTTGGATGATAGAATTGAGCTCAGCTACTGAACTTTGTGTATACCTCAAATTTCCTTGCCTGTGAGATAAGATTGAAAAAAGTTGAGTCTAAGACAATCCTTGACATAAGGTATGAGACAGTGCTTGATTGCCACTCGAATATATACTAATTGTCGAAGAAAGACCCCCATCCCCCCTAAACAATGTTGTTTCAGATGTTGCTTTGGTGCGGAAATGCATCTGCAACATCCTCCGATGACATCCAGACCTAATATCAACATTGGTTTGGGGGGAGGGGGGGCTTCAACATCATCTTACAGGTTAATAGCTGCATGTTAAAGATAATGCTAAAATCATCATTGTGTCTCAAAACCTTATGGCGAGGATTGTAGGTGCCGATGTAGCTGATATCTGGGCAGAATACGAACATAAAACACATTATCTTTGGTAGCTTTTGGGGTCTGTCAATCAATTATATAAGCATATTGTGATGAATATGTAATAATATAATGAATTTAGTAAGGAGTAATATCAGCATGATATAAGTAATGATAATATAATATAAATGATAATATAATACAAATAATAATATAAATTTTCAGCGAAACATAAAAGGTGGTCTGATCTAAGCGATCGCAAGCAAGGTGTGGTGTACCACAAGACATAGGAGGAATGCTAGCACCCTGTCAGCATCGCAAGGGGGCTAGGACGAGTCAGGTACAAAGGTGAATACCTCATAAGGCCTTGTCGTTAAATTTCATTTACAAATCGTGAATGCCCGAAAAGTTATTCCAATTAAAAATCGGATACGTACCCTTTCCTTTCCGTAAAGACGACTCAACACCATCTGTAATGACTTTTACCCAACTGAAAAGAATAATCAATATAATCAATAATTAAGAATAACTAATAACTAAATCTATATCATACAGGGAAGTAAAGAAAGTTAACAAGTCACGAAATATACAAAGTGTGTCATAAAAGTTAAGAGGCGTTGGTCGGTCTAAATCATATAAATTAAAGAAACTACAGTGAACATAATTGATGGTGGAAACGTTTAGTAACTTACGTGTTACGCTCTGTGATGGTGGCAGTCACGAGCTCGTAAATTTGCGGCCCGACAGAAGACGTGCTCACCAGGAAAAATGCATGTTTGTCTAGAAAAATTATATATATCAATCAGAAGAAGTAACTCCTAGATCGTGCTTCTGCAATAATCAGACAGAGTAGACCTAGTTGATAGTTGATAGTTGATAGGCACATACGCTTACTATCTTCGCAAGGTATGGGTTTTTGTGCTAAGCAGAAAGGGCCCACTGAATAGGTAAACTAATCGAGCAGTGCGACCCTGGTCCTTCCTCTCGATGTGACCACACCTCATGATTCCTTTTGCCTTTTTTTGCCTGGAATTACAGAGAGCTGGCTAATTCTCTCCTCATACTTTATCACAGGTCTGAAGGTGGTTTCAAACCCGGGACCCTTCGAACAAGGGTCAAGTGTCCTAAACACTCGGCCATCCCTGCCATTAAACCAATACCAATACCAATACCATTGAAAACATAAATTTAAATCGAGTAGAGCGTGCCTATCCAGGCTATACTGCTCGATATGCCCTAGGCATAGAGTAATTGCATAGAAGAAGTTACACTCAAAAACAGACATGTTTTTGCGTGATTCCGAGTTTTGGTCTTCCGCACTCATCAGACAGACTATACCAATATTCAGACACAGACAGACTATACAGATTGGGATACTCTGTCTGATGAGTTCATAAGCATGAAACTCGATGTCACAGAAAACATGCGAGCTCTACAGCGAGGATGGACACGCTCTAATTGAGTTCAATATAAACCAATTATTGAATTTAGGGAAGGGAAAGAGCAAGGTTTGAATGAGCTCATCTAAGTGATTTAAGTATTTAAACTCATCAAATAATTCTTAGAGTAGAATTTGAAAAAGAAACTCAAAGAAAAATATTTTAGAATGATGACTTACCAGTTGCCACATCTCTTGTTAATAAATTCTGAAGTTTTATGATTGGACTGTGTGTAGTCTGCAAAAAATGATAATTAGAATAAAACAGAGTAAATAACACATTTGGTCTTATCAAGGCTGTTTCATGATAGTCACCACCTTATTACTATGGAAAGCCTTTGATATTCAATAAGACAACGTTGTAAATAAATTCGGTCTTATCAAGGCTTTTTCTGAAACAATGTATGACATGATAGTCACAACGTTTCACGA
The DNA here is from genome assembly GCA_963924455.1 of Pelagia noctiluca. NCBI lineage: Eukaryota > Metazoa > Cnidaria > Scyphozoa > Semaeostomeae > Pelagiidae > Pelagia > Pelagia noctiluca. The sequence goes on from OZ004325.1 coordinate 13,061,093, forward strand.
CAAGCCTTTTATATTTACTAGGATAACTTAAATACATTTGACCTTATCAAGACTTTCTCAGACATAAAACTTGACATGATAGTCAACACTTATCGTGACAAACCTTTGATATTTAGTAGGAGAACGTTGTAAATAATTCAGACTTATCAAGGCTGTTTCTGATACAATATTTGACATGAAAGTTACCATTTAGTTATGACAAGCTTTTGATATTCAGGAGGGCAACGTTTTGAGGGAGAAGAAATGCAGTTTCTTTCCCATTTATTGGTATCTGTTTCTGACACAATATATGGCATGACAGTCACAACTTAGTTATTATGACAAGCTTTTGACATTTAGGAGGGTAACGTTTTGAGAGAGATCGTGACAAGTCTTTTATGTATAATAGGATAATGTTCTGGGAGAGTACCGTCTCGCATCATTGGGTAATTATTTGTGGTTTCATTCCTATTTATGCATTTGGCGGAGATGTGCAACTTAGGTGATTCCTGCCAGTTATATCGTACTTCTAATCTATATAGCTTCCATGATTCAATTGAAAATTGTAAAACGTGAGAGACTTGAATGTACATCTACATCTACATATTAATCAGTAAAACTAATAAGGTATCACACTGATGGAGATCATCGCACTTCCCATGCACTCCCATCGTCATCAAGCCAGTGAGTAAAATTAGAACTCTGTGGTAAGTTGACCAAGGATTGGTTTGCCTGAGGAGTGAGAAGATCTCAAGAAAACTAAATAAAGAAATGTAAATAGAAGATACGAATAGAAGCATACTTTCATATCTTGATTCCCAGTGGATAACGTCGTACTATGTGATTTCAAAAGAAGCTTGTCGTCTTGTTTCTGCAATAACACCATGTACAGGTCCAGCAGTAATACGTGCAGTTCTAAGAATTAAAGTATTACACAAAGATTACATCTAATTCGAGTGGAGAGTGCTTATCCTGGCTAAAGTGCTCGACATATGCGAGTATAGACTAATTAAAGAGCAGAATGAAGCCATCAAAAAAACAGACTTGTCCTTCTGTGACTCCGAGTTTCGTACTTACGGTCTCGTCACACAGACCGTACACCGATTACGAAACTCAGAGTTACAGAAGGACATATCTGTTCTTAATGTGTTAATTCTGCTTTAACAGAAATATGAATTATTTCAATTACATTAACGAGGCTTATTTCTTCACAGACATTGCATGAAATTAAATCCACCACCTTTTGAAGAATTGTCTATAATCAAATATTTTCAAAAATAATCTATCAAAATATTAACAAATTATGGTTTCTTAAAAGCATTGGCATGAAATCCATATATAAGAAGCTTATAATATAACTCGAAGCAAAAACTAACCGATCGTCTTCGTCCGGCTAATTTTCCAAATCAAGTCTCCTTCGTGCATCAATTTATACCTAGTGAGATCGAAGTCCTGAAACGGAAGTAAACAACTCAATAAAATTCCGTTCAAAGATAGAGACCGTCCAATTTGATCGCTAAAACCGTAAATCTCTGAAAAAGCCCCTAGAGGTTGACTTGAAAAGATAAAATTTTTAGAGGGGACTTCTTTGAAGGAGAAGGACTTATTGTTACGAAGGCTTTTTCTGAAGCAAAATTGACCAATTTGCCCTTTATTTGTGATCACTTTCATGTATTGTTTTAGTTCAAGGTATAGGTACTGAAAGATTTTGCCCAGGTTGGGTATTCTCAAAGGAATATCATTATTTGCAAACTCTCAAATATGACCTTGCGTATAAATCTCGAGCAAGCTATAAGGTAAGCTTCACCTTGAATTCTTCGAATATCTTGGTGTTTCCTTCCAGTGCCTTCTTGTCGATTTTTTTCGATAATTCAATCAGTCGCTATTGAGGAAATAAACAGCAATATTTGAAATTAAATAGAGTTACTTGCTTATCAAAATCAAGTAAACTCGACCCGGGGGGCCATATTGCTGATGCTAGACACCCCAATGATATAATTGCTTATACGAGCAAATCACGGAGGAGGGGATAGAAACAAGGGTGAATTTAAAGCACTGCACTAGTGTGAAAAATGAATTGCATTTTATTGCGGGGAAAATATATCCTAAAAACCCTGGTTTTTGGGTATGCAAATTATTTTTCTTTTGGAGATGGCCAAGGCATCGGTTTTCCTACACCATACCAATCATTCCCCTTTTTCTGATTGGCCTATTTCGATCCACATCGGGTTATGTAAATCACTTAGGTTTCTGTTTCGTTCTCTTTCTGAAGTATTACTCTGTTGAGTGTCAGACAAAAAGCTTAAGTAGTCGATGTGTTCGTTTCGCTATGTTTCCAGTATTTCTAGCTATTTTGAAGTTTTGTACTATCCAAAGACTGAATTGTGCATCGTGAAGAAATTTCCATTTCATAAGTGGATGGAACATCTCCTACAAATTAGCCAGATGGATACAAACAGGTTTTACAAAGCAGACTTAGCTTGGTCCAGCAAAGCAAACGATTCAGAACGGTTATTGTCGGAATACCAAATAAAAAAAACCAACTAACCCATCGATTTTCTGACTCCGCTATACTCTCGTTCACATGATTCAAGATGTCCTGAGAAGGTAGAACAAATCATTAGAGAAACTCAAATAATCACATCACCAGATTATAAGGAGATACAAAAATTCATGGAAAAGCAAACGGAAGAGCAATGGAAAAGAGACTTGAAATACCTTACAACACCTCTGACATTTTTCAAGGTCTTTGTACTCAGGATTTGATGCTAGAAAAATAAATATATCATAAATTGATTGACACAACAGCTTGGTATGATAGAGTAAAATAAATAATGCAACGTACGGCAATAGCTGTAGTAATATGACAAATATTCTAATTATAATAAGCTAGATAGCCAGATTATGAAAAAAACTAAACGTATCGGGCATAGTCCTTCCTCAGTAGTAACTTCTGAGGAAATAGTAGTGACTAAAGTCCTTGCGCCCAAAGTGGCCACCCTCCACTATTTGAGAAAATCCGAGCGGTCTGAAGAAGAATTTAAAAACAAATGGGTTCGGGTCTAGTTTTTTCTCGAAAACCCGCCAAAATGTTTGCTGATTCCATAACCTTAATTTTGTATATTATTTCCGTTTTTTACTGCGTAAATAATCCGATAAACAAGAATCATACAGCGCCTAACCTTTACTTTGAGTGTGAGTATTCCTTAATTTCATCGTTCGTTTTTCCAAGTCATGCTTCGCTTTAGTCTCGTATTTACGCTTTCTAATCGTAAACAAAATTTAAAAGAACTTGAACGACCCTTCGACCTCTGACTTAAAAATATGAGAAAGGATTTTGAATTATTTTTCATCAGAACTGAACAGGGGGCGACATTTTCGAAAGGCTCTCAATTGGTTGAATTATTTCTAGCTTGGCCACCCTATGTGAAGCATTGGCAATTTCATTAATTTCATTGGTTTGCTTTCCGACCACGTTCTTTCCCGGAAACAGAGATGACTGGAGAAGCAAAATAGGGGGTTATGTAACACTAAAAAGGTAATGGCCAATTTGAACAAAATTCACGATTTAGGCCATTTGGACCGCTCCTTGCTTTTGTTGTTGTTTTGAGAAAACGAGTTGAAGGATGACATTGAAATTATGGTGGGACTTAAACAATGAAATGAAAAGTATTTCTATTGTAAGTGTAGGTTGGAACAATTCTTTGGAGTTTTCATTATTACTAATGTTTCAAAAGGTGGCCACTTTGGGCGCAAGGACTCTAATGAGGAAAAAGTAGTGACTACTGAGGAAGGGCTATACCCGATACGTTTAGTTTTTACTATGATAGAGGTATAAATTTATATTTTACTTGCACGATTACATATCCTAATGAGTGGGAAATCACGAAACAGGCTTGTCGAAGTGGAGAGTTCAATTTCTTGAGTCTTGCCTTCTCAGTATATTATACCGCTCTATTTCAATGTATTAAGCACTGTTTGGGCAAACCGAACTACAGACGTTAAATTCTACTTGCAATTTATGCAAACAAAAGCTCTAGATGCACTCTTCTTCCTTGTCAATAAAAACATAAATTTCAAGTACAGTAAAACTCTAATAATATAAAATAAGAACCTAAATATAAAATATCCTACATACTGATTTGCAGAAATGACACCGAAAAATATAAAGTTTTCCAATTTAAAATTCTCTCCTTTCGTACACTGTTTTCGGTAGCAAGGTGGGAAAATGGTCTGGCCAACCAGGGCATTCGTTTACTAATCATTCTTCTATTTCTAATTACCTACATAATGATAAAATCTATCGTGCTAGGAAGATAGGCATATTTACCTGTATTCTGAGGCCACCCCCGTTTCAATTAGTATTTTTTGAGCAAGTTATCGAGTGGATTTTTACAGCAATTATGCAAAATATAAACCTTGTAAGCGGTAAAAATTTAGATATACTATCATAGATTTGAGAAATATAAGAATGGTACCAAATAGTTTATGTGTTTACAGCAGGAAAACAGAACCCTGAACGCTATTTTTGCCATAGCTTTCGCGTTTTTCCGCCATTTTCACGGCGCTTGAACTGCTGAATCTTCGAAATCTATTGTCTTTTCAGTGATTTGATTGGACGAATTCTTATTCGAAGAATGCCGTGGTTGGTCAAAAACATTTTTCCACCTTGCTGTTTTCGGTTGAATGAACCCGAGTTGGATTTTTAAAGGCGGCAAACTATTTAGCAATTTAGCCTGAATCAAACAAAAATTTTTCTTTAGGACTTCATTCGAGGATGGAGTTTATTCAAGGATTCAAAGTAATCATTTTCTTCAATGTTTTCCTTGCTCTTGGAGGAAGAATTACCTGGCGTCCCTTTCAGGATTTCTCGAAGTAAGAGAGGATACTTGGTGAGTCGTTGATGAGTGGTTGCCATAATGTCGTTGAATTTCAACCTCCTACAATATCGTGATTCTTCTTGACGCTGAAAAGAAAGTTTTTCAGTTTGAAAATCTCGTTCTACTCGTTCAGTCATTTTTAAGCATGCACTCGGAACGACGAAATCAATAGATTGGAATACAAAGAACTGAAATCTGGAATTTCCTAGGTTTCAATTGCTATATTTTTTACGAGACAAAGGGTAAGATAAAACTATTTCACATATACTTACAGCCATAAAAGCAGCAAGTTTTGGGTCTTTTTTAATTCGACTCTAAAATAAAGAATAAGAATATGTCAACATGATAAAATTCAAAGAAAGGTATATGCAATGAAAATAATTTGTGCTAGCTCAAGACAAGCCTGTGCTAGAATTTTTTTGAAGATTGCCTTTGACATTTTCTATGAAAAATTCATGAAAATTTCGTTAAGGTTTTTTTTCGGTGAAAAAGTCATGTCTATATGAAATTAATCTTTCTTTAAAATCAAACTATACAGCATACTGCGAAACCAAGCCTTTTATGAGAGGGTTTACTGAATGCCTATTCTAAACACGATCGTAGCCAATTATCACCAGCACATCCTGCCAAGTATGAAAAACATAAACCATTCTCATCTGCTGCTGACAACTAACCTTGAGCATTTCATTTGCTATTTTCTGATCGTGGTGAAATGAAGCTGTCGTTTCCTTCGCCTTTTCTCCGGGTGTTCCATCAAACTAAGGAAAAATGAAAACTTCAGTTCAGTAGTTGATCAATGCGTCATAAGGCCCGATTCGCTGACAAGTTAGGAAAATTAACTGGTGTAGAAGGTAGGATAATGCACCATAAACTTACACCAAAACATAAGATGGCGTAGTTTAATAATAATAAACGGCTTTTTCATTGCACCATTTTTCAACACGGCTCAAAGGTGCATTAAATAATTCACTTAAAGCTGATAAGGAAATATCATATAATGTAATTACAAGGAATGCTAAACATTATTGGTAGAAATAAAACCTAATCAAAATATTCCTATATTATATAACAAATGTGTCTTCAGTCTACACTTAAAAGTTCCTTAAGAATTTGCTGCTCTCAATGCATGTGGCAGTTTGTTTCAAAGATGAGGAGAAGCACTTATGAAGGCACGATCTCCAGCTGTCACAAGCTTTACCTTGGTGTTTCAATTTCAAATCATCATCGGTAGATCTTGTCCATCCTGCTGCTCTGTCGTCACACCAAATTTCCAGTTAAACTTTTCCGATTGCTTAGTATTCTTCGCCTAACTGCCCTTTTAAAGGTATTATGGTTATTTTTTACTTACTTCGATCCAGTACTGACTTGCTCATAAATCCCTTGTTTATAATATAATACGTGTAATCAGCTAATACATACCCGAGCTAACATGACATCTGCGATTGAGCCGATGACCTGACCTTGTTCCGCACATCTGGCATTCATGTCAGCCAATAGAGACGCTAAGAAAATTAAAAACAGTTGATTAACAAAGTGCCTAAACAGGGTTCTTTTTTCGAAATGTACCTTCTTAGTAAGAACGAGTAAAATAAGAAGCTTGATGTGGTTAATATACTGAATATTCAACCTTGATCCAAAGGTCATCGTCAGAGAATGTATCAAGTAGTTGGTCACTCCTGATTGTAAAGTTGTTTACAAATTTGCCCCGAATTTAATTGTTCGACTCTTGTTTTTCATCTTCTCCTTAGCTTTTCTCTGAATTTGTCATTTCACTTTTGAATCTTTCTTTTGAAAGACTGTTGGAAAGTAAAAGAAGGTCGAATATAAAGCCAGCATGAAGTTTTTTATTTTACTCTTTCTTATCAAGTTATTTGCTCAAACTAAACTTTCAATCACCTCCTTAAAAGCCTAAGGGTCGTGCTAAATGAAAACTTATGAATATGAGAATAAAAGCAAAACATTACTCACTGTGAATCTCAATTAATTCTTCTAAATTGGGGAATATTTGTTGAATGTTTTCCGTAGGCATTATCTGTTTTTTCTTCATTGGTTTCAGAAACACCTACATCCACAATAGAGATGAAATTATTAACGCGAGGGAAATAAAAGAAGTCAGAAAAGTTGTGATTTTAAAGAAGTCGTAGATCTGGAAAGAACATTATGCAAAATAGAACAAGTAATAAACATCTTCTGCCTGAACGTCGTTTCAAGTGAATTGACCTAGTTGAGCAACAGAGTCCATTTTCCAGGGCTTGTTGGATGAATTATAGATAAGAATTAATGATTCTCAATAAATAACCCAATACTCAAAATTCCAGTTCATCATTTATCAATTCCTTAATGAAGTCCAGCACATTTTTTACACCATTTAGACCGTCTCAACATCCAAACTTCAACAAAGAAGTGGAACTAAATGCTCACTAACCATTAAAAATCTAATAACTATGAATTAGATGCTTTAAATGAACGAAATGCTTACTAACCATTCAAAAGTAAAAACTATGAATAAATGACAAACAAACCTTTTCGAGAACTTTTAGATTCCGTACATGGGTTTTCTCCGTATTTATCAATTCTACAAACAGAAAGGCATAAAATTATAATTATCATAGCCACGAAGCAGTGCTTGAAATCATTCAATATGGCAAAATTTATGCTTTCCCCCTTTCACGTATGCAATGATTATATAACAGAACAAGCTATCATTGTAAAAATATTCCCCATTTCAAAGAGTTCACAATGTCTTACCATGAATGACTTCTTGTCGTTTCACTTCTTTGTCTTTCAACTTCTTAATCACCTAAAACGCAAAAGAAAGCTCTGATGAAACACCTCAAGACTACTCTACAAGGTCGGATGTGTTTGAGAGTTACTTGTTTCACTGACACCGGTTGAACAGATATTTTGATATCAAAACTCACCTTTTTGTCAACCATTTGAGACCAGGATAAGTTTGGAACCTCGGATTCCGCGTCGAGATCGTCATCCTGTTGAAGGAAAGCATGATAAAAACAGGTTTGAGAGTTTTGCAGTGTTCAAGGCCAACACAAGAAATCACCACAAAGTAACATAAATCATTTTCAAGGGATAGACAGCTTGATCAACCAGGAGTTTCTTCCAGGGTGAGGCCCTTCCATTGCAGACCGGTTGGGCTGACCCCTGCGATTACCACAAACGTTGGTAACTCGACCGCACAATTTCTAGTAATGGGGACCTTGGTTCGCGCTTGTCCCCAGCTCAAGCAACTAATTCAACTCCACTCATCCCCCAACTGACGTCACACCACGTGTGTATCAAGTAAATCCCCACTGGGATAAATAGTTTGTAATCCCTGTGCTATCATTGATTAGGTACTGAAGGTCCCCAAATCATTGTAAGATTACTGAAGAAGATGTTATCATCAAAACGTCTGGAAGCATGGTTCATTCTTGTCTTTTCCTAAGTTACAAACTAGCAAATAAGTTATGTTATGAAGCTTAAAGAAATAAGAGATATAATTGTGATTGATATCTCTACAGCTTTGTGTACACTACAAATGCATCACAATGGTCAATGTACGTAAGTGCAGAGAGATGATAGATGAAATAAATGTGATCCATAAAAACATAAAAACAAGGCTCACCTGATCATCGTCTGCTAAATGGGAAAGAAGAAAAAAGGTTATATTCCATGAAATATATTCATTATAACATATAATAGAATTATAGAATAAATACACATTAGCAAAGATATTTGAGCCTAAATACATTGCTACTGACTGCGAGCGATAAAATCAGATATTTTGCTTGGAACTGTAATGGACAGGGCAGAGCTTTTTCTGACGTTCAAGATCAACGATGAAATCGGATAGAAAGACATGTGTATTGCACCATTTCCGTGGTCTATTAAAATGGGCATCGGAAATGAGGTACGAATTGAAAAGATTTCGGTTTAACAGAAAATTCGCAACTTTTGCACTTGGTAGAGGTAGCCCTTGGTACATGAGAACATTGGCCTCTAATACAAGAAGTAATTAGAAATTGTCTTACCAAGAAATAACCATGTACAACCACGGCTATACCTTCCATTCAAACAAAACCTGAACCAAAACTAATGGCAGCTTACCCTGTGACAACTTGCCACACCAACATCTACCCTACTACCCCCTTCTATTCGTGCCTGGTATGGCAGTATCCTAAAGAACAAAAGGCGAGAGTAATCCGTCAAAAGATAAGATAAATATTGTTGAATAAGTAATAATTAAATACTTATGATAAATAGTTACCATCGTCTGATAATGGAGGCGAATCCACTCTACCAGGAAAAGGGTGTGTAGTGTTAACTCCGTTGTCTGTGTTCAACCCATCTCTAAAATTTAAATCAATTACCCCATTCAAATTCAATCACAGGAACTCAATGATCAAAAACGAGTATAAATTCTACATTACTGACGAAATTAAATGCTCAACTAGCAGAACAAGTCAGCGGATTTTTTGATTATCTGATGTTTAATAAAAATTTGAATTTTCTCAGGTGGGATTGTCCTTATTGCTAAAGGAAGTCCCTATTGACAACGTAACCACCACGTTGCTTTAAAAGTCAGGACTTTCGAAAGAAAATTAATGGCGTGAAAAATAAATACCATATGAATCGAATGTATGACGACTCACGTTCTTAGGCCCATTCGCAAACCAGGCAAGGCAGACAGAGTTTTCTTTCTATCTTTTTCTATCAGTTTCACAAATTCACGTTGACTCTACAAAGATGAATAAACACAACAATTAATCGTTATAATGTAAATCATTTCTGAAATTACCTTAAAAGAATAACTTTTTTATTCTGAAATACGAGGGAATTTGAAGACAAAGTGAACTGCCGAATATTGAAAAAGAATATCTATAGGAACATATTGAGACTCTGAAAACTTTCTTGGGATTCCCGTATTTTAGCAGGGATTCTATAACTTTCAATAGGATTCTATAGGAAGTTTTAAGGCAAGCGATTGTTATGGTCAAAAGTATCAAGGATCGACACAGTTCTTGGTCCAAACAGAAAGAGTTCCAGAGAAGTAGTTAACATTCTTTGAGCAGTGAAAAACTTCTGAATTGCCAGAACAACTCTTGTTATTAAAGCTCACTATTGGCATTGCCGCCCCTGAATATGCTAAAATATATTATCAAAGCTAGGGGGTGCTCTCTCCTCGATTAGCTCTGCTACTGAGGGAGTCCCTTCTTAAGAATCCCCCTTCATACAAATTCTCTATTGTTATGCATCCGTTTTACTTTTTATGTCTGTGTTTTTTAAGTTGTTATTATTATTATTATTCAAATTCTTGTATTAGATTAGACTTAGAGTAATTGTATTTAGAGGAATTTAAAATAATGAAAACTGACAACTGAAACTGAAACTGCTCAATGCACACTGGGTAATGTACCATGCAACATATCTGACATATGAAGTTTAGGTTGAAGTTTTTGATCAGCTTAGCTTCAAAAAAGCCAAAAATCAAAAATACAGTGAAACATGATTTTAAAATACCAAACTTTTTGTCAGACACTTGCTAGAGCCAGCATGAAATTTGCCATATCACTTGATAAAATTTTTAAAAGTCAAGGTTCGACCATCTTTGATCGGTACAGAACTTCCAGATGGCGAGAAAAATTAGAAACATCGCGAAACTTAGGTGCGTTCTCGGAAGGTCTGATGGCAATGAAGTTAAGATAAGCGGTGACTACATTTGAAATATTGGCTTGATCGTGAGTCTGAATGTATTTACAAAGTTGCCCTACAAATTATCAAAGGCTTGCCATGATAGGTTGTGACTATCAAGTCAAATATCAAGTGTCAGAAACAGCCTTCATAAGTCCTGATATTTTGATACATTAAAGTCAAATAATCCACGCAATAAGTAGATCTACTTACACCATGCAAAATTTCTCCAGCCCTTTTTTGTAGTTTCGGAGCGCCTGTGCTGCACATGGCGTTCGATCCTTTACCCCTTATTGAAGGTGGGGCTTACCCAGTGCGGACTGAGCTTGTGTGTTGGGTTGATAAACGAAAGATCAAGGTTATATAAACGAAACATGCTACCCACTCTCACACTCTGCGAATGTTGCAAATTATTCTTCTTCAAGTCATTCCTAAAATTCGAAAAACATCACGTCAAGCTCTTAGCAGTTGGCTACAAGCCTCCAGTTGTGACGGAGGGACAAACATGGCTCCATAGTAACCGTGGAAGCAAAGCAAGATCAATTTACAGCATGTTAAGTCATCTAACCCCAACACCTCCAGAGGGATTATAAAGCTTTTTCAATTTATGACCTCGGACGTATGTCTACGTCCATAAAGCTATTTCGTTTTCCTGGAATAATCTGCTCAAGAATTTTTCGATCTAGAAGATATCGCAAGACTTGAAGAAACCACTTATTTATCAAATACGCATCAATCAATTTCATACACCATATTGGAATAAACTCGCTCTCAATATGAAAGCAGGGGGGGGGGGTTAGGGCTGATTGCTTAGATCAGCCAACACTTGATAGAAGAGCGTTGAGTTTGATACCACCTCCCGAACTGTTGCAAAAATTAAAAGGAGAGATTTTGTCAGCTCTCTGAAATTCAATGCAAAGATAAATGAGTCAGGCGTTATCACATCGAAAGAACGCAATAAGTTGCACAATTGGTTTAGCTATCCATTGAGCACTTCACACTGAGGGTATAAACCAATACCTTATGAAGAAAACAAACGTAGTTTCCTATCAACTATCAGTACAATTCTTCGATTAGTGTACTTATTCTGTTGGCCTGTGCTTTGCAGATAAACCAATACCTTACGCGGAAAAAATCAAACGTAAAATTAAATGTATTTTCCAATCAACTATAGGCCAACTTACTTCTTGAAAAAGTGAGAAAAATCAGAGATATCGTCGTGTGATTCCGTTGGCCGTTTTTCCTGGCATTACAGAGAGCTAGCAAAATCTTGAAGCTGGCTCGAGTCCACGAGACCTCCCAAACAAGGGTTGAATGCGAGTGATCACAAATCAAATACAAAATAAAGAATAAAACAAATATCAAATCATATGTTATTTCCTTACGCTCTCGATTTCTTGCTTTCTCTTTCTCTGGTCGGCTCAACAGATAGACTTTGCTCCTAAAATCAAACAACACAATATCTTATTTTTTTCAAATTATCGAGATTGTATGACATTGCTATCAATAAATACAGTAATTGGGATGAATTAGGTTCAAGGAATACAATTATCGAAAGGCTTTGGTATATTTAATTTGATAAATGGTAGAAGGTGGTAAATGGAACAATAGAGCGCTCATGAAGATAAAAACAAGGAGAAAATATAAGTACATCGTATGCCCAATTTTACGAGTTGCTGCACAGCCAATGTAGTAATACCAGGAAGTACACGATGGATCTCTGAATCACATACTTAAATGCTATTGAAAATGTGATTAAAATTAATCTACTGGGATACTTTTAGTGAGGCCAAATCATGACACAAAAATGAAAAAAAACGACAAACGTTTTTAAAGCAATGGTTGCTTGTTTGGATTAATTCAGGACGATGTTTTCCTTACCATGAATCGACAACAAAAGGAGTTATGTAGATTGAGATGAAACCCGCGTTATTTCATAAGTATTGGGCCTTTAAGACGCTCTTCAGAGATTGATGTTTTAAAGAAAAATAGGCCACTTCTGAAATACTTCTATACTTACATCGAAAGAGCCAGTCGACCTAAGATGAAAAATAGAATACCGTCAATTTTCTGTCTTAATTAAAATAAAATTGGGAATCGTAGAAATTACTGAAATGCAGAAAGTTGCAATTGGAGATAGCTAAACTGATAAGAAATTATGTTCAAGCCACATAAACAATTTTTTCGAGAACTAGAAGAAACGTTTCAGTATTCTTATGAAAAAAATAGTGTGAAACTTGACATATTCAGAGGTGGATCGACATTGCATAGATAATAAACTTATATTACATAGATAATTGAATAAAATAGAATTATTATCACATCCATCTGTAATATCAGTTTCAATGTTCTTATCGGTTTGTCAATTGCAAATGTTACATATCAAATCTGCATTGCTTGACAAGTTTGTCAGAATAGTATCACAAACGAATATGATTGAATCATTAAACATCAGCAATCTCGGTTTTACCATGGCCAAGCTTTAGGCCAGTTCAGAAAGAGCAACTCCTTAGATTAGCCACATCTTAAAGGCCTATTTACTCAACGACAATTCTGCTTCGCCACAAAATACATAAAAACATCCAAATTCAAATACCGAATCCCCAAGTTTCAACCAAATTCAAATTTATAAGGAGTGAAAAACTTACACATTTCTATTTCTCCGGAAAGTCATAAGTTCATTGCCCGAACACGAACCGAGAAGCAACGTTAGAAATGATAAAACAATCGAACACGGAGATTCTATAATTCAGTGTCCAAACAAAGAATTTCCTTTCAAAAACCAACAGAGCATTAAGTAATGTCTAGACATTAGGACAATAACTTCCAGATAGATTTCCCTCAGATCTTTCTCAGTTCTCGAGAAAGTTTATTGAAGTTTATATAATTAAGTGGAGAACGAGTGTTTGAAACGAGAAGAAGTCGGGCGTGGGAGTCAACTGGTTTACTTTATTCTCGGCCTAACTGCAGTTTTTGTTTCATTGATCTATATCAGAGGGAGGGTAATTCTATTTAGCAGTTGGTAGGGTAAGGTGTGAAGTTTCAATATGTAGAATCTTAGGTAGGGTCTGTTTGCCTGGACAAAGTCATACTACCAGCCCTCGAGTTGAGAGGTTAGATTTCACCTTTCTATATAAAGCTTTGTATTTTTCATCCTCTGTTTGTATGGACAAAATCATCCCAGTCAAGTGGGGTCTCCCTTGTTGGGAGGTGGGATCACATCGAGGTGGGATCACATCTGGATGGGACAAAATTACCCCATATAGAATCTATATCGTGGGATGGAAGATGAGATAAAATAGGTAAAAGTGAAGGTAAAAGTACAATCAAAGATAAAAACAGCATGCGTTTAAATGAGCAATTTCACCCAAACCTCCATCTTATTGGCTGAAGAAGGAGGGATGATTTAGTCCATATAAACAGCTCCTTAGTCTAGAATAAACGGGTTTTCTTGGATACCCTACCACAAAATAAACGTGTGCACCTAATTTTGCAAGGATGAAGAAATACACTCAAACTGAAAATATATTTCAGTACTCAAGGAAGGTTAGGAGTGCTGCAGACAATATCGTAAAGTTGGGAATAAAATTGTCTAAAAGAGAAAGTCGTGACTAGGAGCTCATTAGAGTCCAAAAGTCCTCTTTCTACTCGCCTAAGATGATTTTTTATGGTTAAACATCTTCCTTTTCTACTAGCCTCAAAACTTAATTTTTCCTCTATTGAATATCTAGCTTGCCTTCATCCTTTTGAAACAGCCTCGTTTATCGTGCAACAAATCAAGGTATTGGCATTCAAAGCAAAGATAAAAAATGCACGGCCATCTCCCTGTTGAATTAGCCTCGTTATTGTACAGCTACCGAATCACAGAAACAAATATAGGGAAATGCATAGCTACTAACTGTGAACTGGGACAGCATAGTTTATACCTTAGAGGGCTTGAAAAAACTGTGGATGAGGCTGAGATGGTAAACCAAACCTAAACTAGCTAATGGAGTAAATATCTGAATCGGCGACAGAAATGAAAATATCCCCAACACAAAATACACAAACGGTTGCAACTGTGCAAACCCAATCCTTCACCATCCTAACCTTTGAATTCGATACAGCCTGCCACTATCAAAACCATCGGAAAGACGTCACTAAAACTTAACTGAAATTCGCGGCCACAGAACACACTTTCAATCAACAGTAATTGAAACCTCCAGACAATGAAGAAAGGCCTGCTTGATTGATATTTCTCACCCTCAAAGGGAAAACCCGAGGCCTAAAATCCTCCTTTCTACAATCGATTGTTCATACTTAGTCATACATCTGGTCATCTTTCTTGATGGCTTGCTTTTAACCATCAAAAAAGGAGAAAATTCCAAGGAAACTAGAAAATCAAACTCCCAACAGAAAAAAACCATCAATTGAAATTTATAATTCCAATCTCTAAAGAAATGCATTAAGACAACAAGGCCTAGAGACATTCTTTCAACATTTGCGAATTCATAACTTCACTATAAAGTCCTCGATTTGAAAATGACTATAAAGTCCTCTAAAATGTTTATTTAGAAAGCAATTCTCCGTCATTTTACATGTAGATCTCTTCCTCTAAGTCGTTTCCAGCCTGAAATTATACTTCCCACAATCAAGTTTTCCATGTTTGGTAATAGAGCTTGAGATTGTAGCCTTCTACGTTTTATTTGGAATGCAGTTCTCTAGCATACCTTTTCAAAAATTGTACGTGATGACTTATTCTCCAAATAAAACAACACTGTAAAATTCTTAATAACTCAAAAGTGATTCAAAGAATAACAACTCTGGATTCATACAAATTGTGAAGAATCTCGAATCTTTTGGGGGGGGGGGGGGAGAAGAGCTATACATACAGATAGGGAAGGAGAGAGAATATACAAAAACTCACTTGTTTAAATTCTTGTCCGGCTCTTGGTCTGACAGCGTTTGCTCCTCACTAAAAACAAAGAGAAAATTTGATTTTCTATTGGATTAATATCTCAAACTTCCATACAACGATAGAGGAACAAAACTTGCCACGCATAAGCTGGTTAACTAACCCGAATATCTTCAAATATAAAGGCAAAATAGGCTTAAACGGAGGCTCCATGCCATGAGGATATTATAGGCCATGTTGTAGCTTGATAAGGTGAAATTTAATGATATTTCGGTTAGAATTTATACCTGTTGATTGAAAGACAATAAAAGCCAGAATCTGATATACCCGTTTTTTATAAGAACACCTAGCTCTGATATTACCCTGCCGGTTTTTTATTTTTGAGGTGATTTTTCACCAATTCACAGCCCCTTACCCTTCTAAAAATGTGTTTCAGATGCCTTTCTAGGCAAAGGCTTAACGTTAGTAGACTTGTCTTGTTTTCCTCTCAAACAGTTTTCGAGGTAGCAAACAATTCTGAGATAAATTTGAGCCTGGTGTTTCTTTCAAAGGTCGTTCTTAAAAAAAAACGTGTATACAAAGATTGTTATTCATTGTCGACCTCTATCCCGCCACATGTGGCTCATTCCACTATCATACCCCCTGAAAGGATGGTCTTATTCTATAGATTGACAGTGCATTGCAAACAACATAGCGGGGGTGAATGGTCTAAGGTTAAGTGCCTGAATAGAAAGAGAAAATTAAGTAGCAGGTTAATGCAAATACAAGTATTTTCTTTAAGAAACTAAAAAATCTGCTCCGTACTGGAAGTTTCATTAATTATCATACGTCCTGATTTAGGCGTAAAAACTGTTATACTTCTCTATTTCTACATTTGAGTGAGTTGATTTTAAAAAGGCAAGGAGACCAAAACAAAAATACCAACAAATAATCGAATATTTTGTGGCGATTCTTGCTAAAATTCCCAAAACAAACACATAAATTCGGCAAATAAATGATAGAGTGGCATCGGAAAACACTTGGAACAACATTTTCAGCAGTGTCAAACAATAAAGTAAGAATGCTCAATGACGTAGATAAAAATAGTAAATAACAACAAATATGTAACTTAATTTAAATGAAAACACGAACAGGGTAGGAATTCTCGGCATAACTGAACCCGACAACAACATTCGTGAAGGAATTAACAAACTTGACCTCACTGACCGTTACACGAAAACCTTTATTAGCAGGTTTTTAAATAAATTCTCAATTGTGGTTTTCTCTAATTATCAACAGAAATACTTAACGAAACACTTTTCCAATGCATGCAGGTAATGCAGCGAAGGAAACCTAGCATCCATTTTCTACCACCGTAAATTTAGGCCCAACTAGTCTAAGTTTAAAGAACTACACTACTGTAACCAGATCCTCAAGTTGTACTTGAAAAAAATAAAGCAACCATGTTTTCAAAAATAGGAACATTTCAACTTAATTCGAAAATAACACTAGAATGAATAAACCAATCAGAATGTCTCCAGAAATCATTCTCAAAACCCATTGGTCAAGAGGCATAATCTATTCTTAGGTAACCCAGAGCCCTTGGGTATCTATGCAGCAAGAATGGCTACTAAGAAAAAGCTGAAGTAGAACTTTGAGCTCAATGAAATAAAATTTCTCAACAACAAACTATTTCATAAACAAAGAGAATATCAAAAATTAACTTAAAAGCTTGATTGAATGAATAAGGCAGCTAAGCAACCAAGCAGTCTAGCAACTATGCCGAAAGAGCAGAGCTGTTTGATTTTGTAAGCTTTTAGATTGAAAAAACCATGAAGTTGTGTATTTGGCCTGAGTAATAGCCTTTTAAACATCAGGTCTGATGCCAACGCTAATGTCTTGAATGGGAAACCATTCATGAATGGGTAAAAGAAGAACACGACAATCTCTTTTCAGTTCTTAGGCCTACATTTTCTCATTACTTCATTTGAAGAACTTTCTTACCAAAAATTTTGCATCTCAACGTCCTTTGCATTAGAACATAGTCAAAAGAAGGACTTTTCTATTGACTATGATCAAAGGCTCCGCATCATCCCTCTCTGTCTTTGGCTCCCATCTAAACTGGCGACCTTTACCTCGACTCGACCATCGAAGGGAACATGGGACATCCCTCAATGGAACATAAACATCAAGCAAAGCAACATCAAACTAAATGGGCGTTTCACTCCCTTTCAAAGCTAACGAGATTCTCCAAGAACGAAAGGATTTCCAGGGATTTTCATTTGAACAACAAAACTTTAAAGAAAAACTTACGATATCTAAGGGAATGATTCAGCCCTAGATCAAAACATCTCATACTCGACCCACTGAAGTGCCTAACATCAATTCTCTGCGTCACAGCCTAACTCGTCTCCAGCCCTCTCGCTACGCTGATGACCTCGACGAGACGAGACCATTTAAGGGAACTTTATTTTGAGCTTTTTTCTTCCAAAGATCTGTTTATTTCTCAAGTATCTGACGCAATTTTGGCAAACACAACAGTTTCAGACGCACACCAACTACACAAAATCACAGAGCTGATCAAGATATTAGCTAAAAATAGATTTTTCATTATTG
Source organism: Pelagia noctiluca (assembly GCA_963924455.1). Lineage (NCBI taxonomy): Eukaryota > Metazoa > Cnidaria > Scyphozoa > Semaeostomeae > Pelagiidae > Pelagia > Pelagia noctiluca. The sequence continues at coordinate 13,079,129 of OZ004325.1, forward strand.
AAAACATTTTAAGCTAAACCACTGAAAAACCGCAGTCAAAAACAAATAGATCTGTTTACAAAATTGCTTTTTGTGAGTGCAAGTTTCGAAAAATGAAAAAGAAACAATGTTAATGTTCAACGGTGTTGTGCTTTAAACCTTTCTGTCGCGTTTAGAGCAAATAAAAGAGGGCGTAATAGAAAACCTAATCCACAATGAAGAATCCATGCTAAACTAATACTTCTGATTTCTAATTCAAAATTTCAAATCCACTTAAAATTGCAAATAAAATAATGAAAAACAAATAAAAGTTAGTTTGTTACAGAATGACCTTTTGTGAGTGTAACATTTGAAAGATGAAAACGAAAACATCTTAATTATCCACTGGCTAGCTTATCATGCATTTCGTCGCCTTTAAAGTAAAGTAAACAATGCAAGGCGTATTAAGATTCAACCATAATCGAAAATCGAATAGCAGACTAAGATTTTTTGTTTTTTCTTAAATCCCAAATCCACTTTAAAGTTGTATTAAATTCTTTACTTAGACAACGCAAGTTGCCTATAAGCAAACCCACGTGTCTTTATCGCTTGCATCGAACGATTAAGTCCAAAGGGGCAACACATAAAGGTTAAAGAGCGATGCTCTACCTACTTACCTGCGTTTTGAATGAAACCGCAGCATCGCTTGCAGGGGGGGGGGGACAAACTTTTTTCATTAAAAAATAGATATACTAGGCGATAGCCTAACGCTGAAAAACAATAAATTTCTATTCTTGGAAGGGGGCAAATTTACATTAGAAGAGTACGTAATTTGTATTGTTAATTGCTGTTTTTGTATTTCGTAATTCTGTCACTAGCTAAAAAGATACAATTTACATTGTAATTAGGCTGTTGATGGAATAAGAAATTCAAAAATTCAAATTCATAATGTGGTCAAAACACAGGTCACACACAACAAAAGTGACTATAGATATAATATAGATTGTAGTCTTGTTTCTCTTCTATATAGCTCTGTACTTTCGTACATCGAGTACGTGATGCGGTGTTAGACAACGAAATCGCTATAGCAATAATATAGATTGTATTGTTATTAGCAAGGCTTCGCTCATCATAACTTTGTGTCAACTCACTTAACTCCGTCATACGTCATACGTCATGGATGTTATGGATCAATAATAGAATACCCAGCAACTGTATATTACTAGATTTAATAGCTAAAAACAATAGAAAACCGACGTACATGAGAATAGGATATTCGTAAGCTTAAAAACAAAAGTGTGGTACTTTATAGGGTATTTTAGAATCGAACATATGTCTATAGATATCAATAGCAATCTTTATTTTCAAACTACTGTAAATAACATCAATCATAAGACACCAAACTCGACACCAAACACATGAAGAATGTGAAACTTGAAGGTATGGAACAAAAAATAAAGCCTATACGCAAGAAAAACAGACGATAGTATAGTATCTTGTGAAATAAAAATGGGGTTAAAACATTAGTGTAGTGTTTACCTTAAGTAAATTTTTTACATACATTTATTGTCTAAGTGCTTTACTGTAATAGTAGTCATTCTTAACGAAATAATGAAGGAATAAGTTGAAAACGGCGAACACATGTAGCTACTGTATGTCGAACTTCAATGAAAAACTTTACCTCCTCGACCAACCCCATTTAGAATGTTGCCTGACCATCCCGAAACGGCGTGAAGCAACTCTCTCTCGCATGTCCACGATGCTTCAAGTAACAACTCCAGCTAAACAAGGCTCTTTACAAAACTCCTCTAAAACTTCAAGCCACTCCAGACAAGCAGACAGAGTCACTCAGACTCAGACGAACAACTACTTAGGCTTGAAGTGCCTCTTATAACTGACAGACAATCACGGTGTATGTTTGTGTACAGTTCGTCTTCCTGCATAGCTTATAACCACAACATGACCTTTGCAACGAATACTTGTGGTCGCAGCTTTTGTATGGCTAAACAGATCGTCCATGCCTGTGATATCTAAATGTCATAGCTCTAGGGGATATTTCAGTTTCGCTGTTTTTACCATAGACTCCTTTTTTCATAAGAATAATTTTATAGGAAGACGAGTCTTAATATTTGTCAAAACTTACGAACGAGCTAAGAACAAACCGAGGCCGACCATTTCAAGTGCAATACACGCATTTTATTTTATAAGCAATTGCTTTATAAGCAAGTCAGTACTCGGCAAGCCAAAAAGCTAAGCAATTTCAGTACTGGACTGAAGACTACTAAGCAATTTGAAAAATTTTATTTTCAGTACTTATCAGGCAATGTGAACGAACACCATCTTACTTACAGAAATTACCTATATACAAGCGTTGTGTAGCTTCAATACTTGTTGACTGTCAAAATTAACCAATAATCAAATAGTCTTCAGTTTGGTTGGCTACAAGTTTCTAATCATTAATTATTTGCAGTGGCATTATCACCTTGCTGCAATGTGTGATCATCAAATCTGCTTGTTTCTTTGTCTTCAAGTTGTTGTGCCTTCTGACATGTGTATGGCCCTATATTTACCTTTTTCTACTCTATTTCCAAAAAAATACGAACAAAAAGTTAAGCAATCGCTAAGCAATTTTGAGTACTAAAATTTGCATTCCAGCTAAGCAATTTTGAGTACTGAGCCAATAAAATGCGGGTATAAGAACCACGAGACTGGCAAATAAAATTACAAAACAAGTAGATTGACAGCACACAGATATATCAGATAGTCAACAGAGTTCACATTTGAACCAATTAACACAACTGATAGCGAAAACAGGCTTCCAAATCATTATAAAGTAAGAAAATTTTAAGGGAGGTTTCAGCCTGAAAATAAGAACAGCCAGCTTCAAACCAATTTTATTGGTTGTTACATAAGAAAAAGAGTCTATAAGGGTTACAAATCTTCGTTGCGAATTCGTTTCAAATACAGAGGGAAGAAAATATTGAAAGCATTGAAATTCGCAGCAAATGGTTTCAAAATCGCTCCACAAAAGTCCATTAAACAGCTCAATTGAAGATTCGTAGAAGATAGAGGACAAAACTTCACGCAATGCATGATAGCAACAAGCCCCCTCCCTAGCTACGCATAGTTACCAAAACCAACGACTGTCGCTAAAAAGTTATAGGCCGTTAAAAATTTTGTAGCTATGCGTTGCTAGGCTGCATATTCCCATTATGCTTTGCGTGAGACTGGGTCTTCTATCTTTTACGGAATCGTCTTTTACCTGTGAGTAGGGAATTGTTCCAAGATTTTGAGTTTTTAGGATTATTTGTGAGGTGTTTCGTTATCTCGAGGTTTTTACAAATTCTCTTTCAAGTAAAACAGCTGGTTCAACAGTAAAACCTTTCAGGCTAATGCATTTGTGTCTCACCAAATTCTAACTTGGTCAACCTAGCCATTTCTCTTGTCCTGAGCAAACATTAATATCCAGGTCATTAACCTCCATAACAGAATAACAAGATTGTCTGCTTCAGTGCTGTTATCTGGAGTCTTCTCCTTCTTATTATAAACCTTTCAATCTTGTAAACCAACATTTTCCGTTCGACTAATTCTACAAGAATTATCAGCAAGCACATTTGTCACACGAATATTGTTCCCAGCCACAAAATAATCTATCGAGGCCTACTTTAGGCCACTTCATTAGTTTGGTGGCCTCGTCATCAGCTGGTAGGGCTTAAACTTTCGGCAACTTTTGGGTTTACAGAAAGGACTGAACATGGACAGAGCATACATTTAAGTCAATGGTTTAGTTAAGTTTATCTAATAAAATAACCTGGGCCAACAATTAAGCCAATAACCTGGAAGTTAACCCCTCGATTCTAGCTACATAGAGCTCTAACTACAAACTGATAGCTGCATAACTGTAAGCAAACCTAAACAGAACAGACGCCTCAAGAGCTATGACATTTAGCAATTTCCTTCCAAACTGTGCACAAAAGAGAAAAGCAAACGAACAAAAGGAGGCGAAGACAATTTTGTTTCTGAACAAAACGGTAGACCAAACGGGAAGAAAGAACTCGCAGACGACTCCATAACTGGCAAACATGGGCCTAATCTTTCCGTTTCAAGTCCTGGGAAAGAATCTCTGCAATTTCTGATTCAATTTTCGGTTTTGAAACACAGGAAAGTTATAGAGTGAAAGAGATATTGTTGGTTATTGAAAGGATTTCTTCCCGCCTATTTCAATGTTTGCGATACAATAGGGATGGCCAATAGACACAAAGAATCACTGTTAGTTTAATTGGTCAGGAATAAACTTGCAAAATCAACTAATATGAAGAGAAATGCTATCGTTAGAAATGATTGGGATGAAAATCATGATTGTGATTGCGAACATGATGTGATGATACATGAAGAGGGAAGCAATGATGATTAACTTGATACCGTATACATATCCTCGAGTGACAAAATTGACAATCAGCCCCCCCCCCAAATAAATTCTCATCTAAGAGAATAAAGAAAGACCAGATAACGCATTTGAATCTTAAGGACACAAACCATTCAAGGCACTTTGCCACTAGGAGCGCCAGCTGATCTCATTTTCGTTTTAGCTATATTTTTAGGCTGATGCTGTTTATTTACAGCAGTGATCGGTTGATCTATCCAAGGTAGCGTATTTTTCAGTTCAGAACATAACCCAAAGCAAATAGGAATCCAAATTGGAGCATGAATCATAAAGCTTATGTGTTGAATAAAGGCACTTTGACGATCAAATGTGGGTACTTCCAATATGAGAAAAGGGTACATTTTACTATTCACAAAATCATGGAGGGGAACCTGCTTGCCCCTTCCCTGTCTCTACTGAGAGGCGCTAATTTGATGCAGCCATCCAGTAATTTTAAGGGGCTAGAAATCTAGAATATTTAAGCAAAAGGAGGCCTAGACCAGAGTAATGCAGCAATTCCAACTCCTGAAAAAGCTTTTCAGAATATGTTCTCAGACAATGTTGCAATCTACCTCATAAGTCAATTAGACAGCAATCCCCTTTGCGAGAATGTCAACTGAGATAACTGGATTCGAAACGCTTAACATAACGGCAAAGTCAATCGAAATTTGCCGAAAATAAGTAATCTCTTTAACGGCTCTTGTTATAACTTATAGTTGTCTTCACAAAGAGAAATTTCGTAACAAATAATTGTTTTAGAATCTCATCCAATTTACCAGCTCGATTTATTTCCGTTTTTAATTTTTTGAAGCTTTGGGTTGTGCTTTAAATTGTCTGTAGCGTTGCGAAAGGCCTCCTTGGTTTGTTAGGCTTTCTTAACTCATGGCTGAATAGCCGGTTTTGTGACAACACCAATGAAAATAAGTAAAATAAGTAAAAATACGAAAAATACTAATGAAATACACTCTTTTTTCTTTATGAGAATAAATTTTATAAGGATATTGAGGCTCAAAATCGCCAAAGAACAATGGTAGTTTAAGAATAATCAATGGAAAATTTCAGGCTCAGGAAAATTTCAAATATTCTTATAAAGAAAAAAGAATATACGATCAAATCATAATGCTACCGACAAGGGTAAAATAAGCCAAATCAAAGGATGGGTGCAATGCTGAATTTGAGGAGAAGCAGAATTTAGAAAATAAATCGAGATATTTTATGAGAATAAAACGATCTGAGTAGGGCTCGAACCCACGCAATCTTGAGTGCTAATCAACAGGCCGTGGGTTCGTGTCCTACACGCTTTTTATTCTATAAGGAACCTACCTCAAGGCTTAGTAAAAAAAGTTCCTTAAATTTTCTATTGTTCTCTATTGTTACAGAAAACAATAAACAAAAGAATCCATTGTATTTAATAAGAAATTCTAGTTCTAGGTTCCTTGTAAACGGTTCCTTATAAGAAAAAAGCGTGTACTCGGGTCGTTTTCAACCTCACTAATTATCTCGAATGCTATATTCACTATGACAAACGCAGTAAAACTAGGATCCTCCATCTACCTCGATAACGTTTATGTTGATGTAGACTCCTAGAAAATATACAACCAGCTGCATTGCTGCCATAAATGTCGTATATGAAGTGCATTAAAGTATTTTATGATTATGATTATGATTATGATGAGTGGCTTGGTATATAGAGTTATGGGGTTGTTTTCTATTCAAACTTGAAGCACAAATTTAGCAACTGGAGGTCTTTGGAATTTTTGCAGCCAGTTTTCCATTCAAAATGCAAAAGTTTGTTTTACCTCAGTTATTTCATGTTGTTTAACATTTCTACTTAATTAATAAAATGGCGTGTTGTTTATGTTAATAATTATTAAGGGCAAGTACACGCAATAGTTTTAGTAATGTTTATCTTAAGTATAGAAGTCGAACTTTTATTATGAATTCAAGATCCCTTCAAGATGTCCACGTTTCACGAATAGACAATGAGAAGAGGTCAGTGGCGGTCAGGCAAGAATACAGCACGAAACCGGGCAGCTTGTCATAAAACCGACCTTGCATCCGGGCGGAAAGATCAGACGGATGGCGGGGCAAGGGAACAAGACCCCGGAAGGCTGGGGCACATATAGCCTGCGTCACAGACATACAAAGGCAGCAACATATTTCTGATTTCGAAAACAGTAATGTATTTGACTGCAAGTTTTCATGACACTGAGAAAGAATGTGTTCCAAATGGTCAGTCGAGCATGCTGGGATGGAGAATGGGATAGAATAGAGGCTGATTAAGAGGCATAAAAACTCTAGACTGGCTATACAATCCTAAGTTGAGCCATATCCCCAAGCCTTACTCTCAACCCAACCCTTTCCCTCTCTGCCAAATCTTTATTGAAGGTAATATTTCCGTTCATAAGAACCTGTTTTCCTCAAACTGGCCCTCAGCCTGATTTTTGGGCCTAAGGTGAAAGTTAACATTCTTCTTCTTTTGAAGTAGTTTACACCGCTACTGCTAAGGCAAAATTAACCTAAGTAAACGATTTCTTAAGAGAATTTTAGCTGCACCTCTTAGGCCATCATTAAGATAATGAATTGCGAAAAAAGATGGAATCAGAAACTAGCCATCAGTAAAAAGCTATAGAAGGTTCTTGATATTAGTCTAATTCTGGCCTAAGCATTCTTAGGATGTTCTCATTTTTACTATTTTCAAGGGTTGCGTTCCTATAAACTATGTTCTAATAAGAACGGTTACGCAAACCTAAGAAGACAACCTAAAAATCTACCAGACATTACTCAGCCTTGTTATCTCAAAGCCTTTATAACTGTGGGACCCTAATGAAGTTACTTCTCGTCCTTATCACTAACATAATCAAAATATTTGCAACTCTTTTCATCTCTGATTTCTTTGAAGAAATCCATGAGAAATTCACTACACTGAGAACTCTCCCAGAGCAATCTCTGAAACTATGGAATTTTAATCAGATACCGATAGCAACTCCTATCAATTTTAACCAACAAAATTTCCTGTATAGCTAAAAATATTTGCGACTGTTTCTATAATCTTTCAAAACTAATTAAATATCACAGTCTTGGGAAAACAATATCATTTTCAAAGAATAGTAATTGATTATTCTCGTTGCAGGTTATTTTCATAAATCATGAATGGATTTTGAGCATATGCCTGTTTAGTCTATTAAATGAACGAGCTTGGAATTTCAATTGTAAAAATAACATTTATAACAAAATCAAGTTATTTTGTTGGTTATCCATGACAATTCAAAACCAATAAACAAAATTCCTTCAGACCATTAAAAGATGAATGAAATCCCTATTGAGATTGGTGGGTAAAAAGTTCGAAATCAGATCAATCGAAATAATTCGTCTGAAATAAAATGACCTGAGGAGGGCTGTACGTCTGGCTTTGTACGCCAGTGCTCTTCCCACTGAGCATCAGTGGGAAATAAATGTTTTAAAAATATCAGTATCTTAGGAAGCTGAATCAACTACATTTTTTTTGTAAGTACCAGTAAATTGATTTGAAGCTGGCTGTTCTTAAATATTTCTCTTTTTTCAGCCTGAAATGCTTCTAAATTGTTCTTACTTCATAATGATTTGGAAGCCTGTTTTCGCTATCAGTTGTGTTAATTGGTTCAAATGTGGACTCTCTTGACTACCTGATGTATCTGTGTGCTGTCAATCTGCTTGTTTTGTAATTATTTGCCAGTCTCGTGGTTATTTTGTTTAATTCTCATATTTACCTTGAAATGGTCAGCCTCGGTTCATTCTTAAATTGTTCTCAAGATTTGGCAAAATTTGAGGCTTGTGTTCTTATAAAATTGTTCTTATATAAAAAAAGAGTGTAGTTGTTTCTTATTCGCGTAAGTAGCGTGTATTAGTGGAATCAAAAAGGGAAGAAGAATTTAGCTTTGATGCATAAGAACACATCCAAGTAACAGCACAGCCATTTCGAGTTCGTGAAAGCACAGAAACAGAAAGTACTTACCTTTCAGAATCCGATGGGAAATTTGGATGTAGAAGTATTATGCAAAAATTTCACAAATAAAGTAAACATCAAGATAACAAGAGAGAACAAACCTTATTTGATTTGACGAGCCCTGAAAAGGAAATTAATAAATAAATCAATTTGCTTGGAAGATTTTCGAATGGAATTCACGTTACTGATATTTTGTAAAACGATGTATGAAAACGGTAGATATTAGCTAGGTCAGATCCCAGAGAAACACATATTGGGTAATGTTGAGGTTTTTTCATCCTAACCTAAACAACTATTCTAATCCCAAAATTCAAAAACGGACCACGGAATAGTAATTATGAGACCGAAGCAATTGTGATTTGAAAACGAGGTTTTGCTTACAAACTCGTCAAAGGCTGCAGTCTGACGAGGGCCTATTGAGACAAACAAATAATGTAAAATCGAGTCTCGCCTTTTCAGATTGATCATCAGCAAACGAACTTCCCCTGCTTCGTGATATTTCTGCTTGTTGAGCTGAAAAATAAAACAAAGTGTGAATAAAATGATTCGAGGTAAATGGTGTAGAATGCAGGTAAAAAGAACGAGGAAGGCGAGAAAAATTGGAAACATATTGAAACATAACAACACCTAAAGCTTCGCGTCTGACACTCATTAGAGTAGTATGTCAGAAAGAGACGAAAAAGGAAACAAAATGAATTGTAAATGAAATATGATAACTACTAAAGCTTTGCGTCTGGCACTCATCAGAGTAGTTAGTCAGAAAGAGAACAAAAATGAAACAAAAAAAATTGTAAATAAAACATAATAGCTACAAAAGCTTTACATATGACACTCATCAGAGACGTACGTAATGAAAAAAACAAAAACGAATTACTTTACCCAGAGTGGGGTCGAAATTGACCAATCAGAAGAGAGGTGATCGACTGGTATATGGTGAGAAACATTGAGGTCATCACCGGAGGTCCAGTGAGACAAAAAATAAACTTTCATCGAAAGAAGCTTTGTTAGAAAACAAATTCCTTCTGTCTACACAACACCTAGTTTGTTAAAATATCAACCATTCGCTTTTATTGTAATCTATGAATTAACTGGATACGATATATGTTATGCCTGGTAAAAATCGTTGATTACCTGAAGTGTTCAGACTAAAGCTATCAGTCTCATCACCACCTTCTTTACCACCTACAAATATAAATATCAAATCATCAAAAAGATATCAGAATTCAACCAGCTCTTTTCTTTATCATAAGTAGATTAAGGTAGTGAATCAAATGAAAATTAGTTTAAGGTATGAAATGAGAGCAAATTTACCGTTTTTCTGTTTAGCATCCTGCTTATCACGTCCAGTGATTTTCCAACCAAAAGGTTTCTGATCTCCGGCTTTATTCCCCACCTAAACGATAAATTTAAATAATAAAGTATATTAAAATATCAATAATAAAGTTTGAGTAATAACAGAGATATCATAAATCATTACTGAATATAAGAAACGATTTCACTAGTATTTTGTAACGGTTTCAACAATATCCTGACCGTTTTGAAAATATCTTGTGACGGTTTTGCCTTCCTTTTTGACTTTACACTTCATGTTATATCTACTGAAGCGGCAAAAGCTAAATAACTCCTACTTATTCTTGGGTTCGGTAGAAGACTCAATTCGAAACACCATATTTCAGAGGCCCCCCCCCATAGTACCCCTGGATAACGGATTCACGCGTCAATTTTTCGTTTATCACGCCATCACGGACCTTAAAACAGAATTTTCACCATCTTTTCCATCTAATTATACAAGAAAATGTTTTTTTAACGACCAGAACGCGTCACGCAATCACGCACTTGAAAACTCCCTTTCACGGAATAACGACCTCATTTACAACAAATCACGCTGCACGAAGGATTCTTTGATCACGGATTCACGAACCGAAAATATCAAAATCACGAAATCACGCGCGAAAATATGCCAAATAACGCTTCACGTACAAATATGGGGGGCCTCATTTCAAACACAAATGAATGCTTCCAATTTGGATAAGCCAGGGCTTGGATACACCTGAAGGTAACTGCACTAACGTATAGTCCTGAAAATACGAGACACTTATATGAAAATACATGTTAAGTTCTGACGATGTTTTTCTTCAAATAAAACTCAATTGAATTGAATTGTTGATAGGCAAATACACTTAACAATTTTCATAAGGTATTGGTTTATGTAACAAACCGCAAATGGCCCACTGAATGGGTGGACTATTGGAGCATTGCGACCCTGGTCCTTCCTCTCGATGTGACCACATCTTTTGCTTTTTTGCCTGGAGTAATAGAGAGCTGGCAAATTCTCTCCTAACACTTTGGGACAGGTCTGGAGGTATTTTCGAACATGGGACCCTTTCTCGGCCATCCCCGCCATAATTACTCCCGAGGCTAGTAGCAAATGGAAAATCGCATCACAACTGAATACCAGCTGTGCAAGTACTGAGCTTCTCACCTTGACTTTGCTTTTCATACCAGTACAAGGTTCTTCGATTGACTCTGTGCAGGCTCCTTTATGAACGTTGTATCCACAAGCTAGAGCAGAAAAATCACAAACAAAAGATGAACGTTAGTCAACAAGAAAACCATGGCAGAACATAATAAACTCAATGGAGAGTTCAAGCTTCAAGCACCATGTATTAGGGATATTTCCTCTAGCCAGTTATAAATTGAAATGTCATACAACTATTGTATGGTCAAGTAAATATTTCTGGCCTAGGGTTTCTGAGATATGGGTCTATGTCTGTTTTTACTTTGACGATAGTGAAACTAACAGATAAACTGCAGTCATTTCGAAATATATCATCAAATTTATGTGTGTTAGCTAAATTATACAGCCTAGCTAAAACACATAATATAAAAGCGTTTACAAAACATGTAAATCTTTCTCAGATGTCTATCAGTGTATTATCAACGACAATATAAACATATTCAAATGGAAGTTGTTTATATTCACCTTGGCACTGCAAGCCTTGGATTCCAATGCCCCATAGCAAACCATCACAACAGTTGCATAGCGTACTTTCCGTGTACTGCATACCGACGAATTGATGTCCTTTCACTGACATTGCCTGAGAAAATATATTCTTCCCTTATTTATCACTCAAAATGTATTATAATACTTTGATCACTTATGACTGAGTAACATTTTGCCGCGAGTTTTGGGAGTTTCCTCGACGTGTAATCAATCCACGACAGAACTGTCAACTTTTCTGGTCAGTGGGATGGACATTAACTCTCGAATTCGAAACACGATCTTGTAATTCAATCAATTCGAAACCTTCGGATTAACAGGCCAGACGGTCCATAATCATTTCCAATAGCTATAATAATGATGATGAATTGATTTCAATTAACTCCCTACAGGTAGTCAAATAGGGTTTATTCAACGCGTAGTGATGAAAAATGTTACCAGTGATAAATCATAATTTAGCAAGGATAACTTTTAAAAAGAATTCTAGTCAATTTTTGGAAAAAATAAATTGCTGTTCGCCACAGTTGCAAAATTGCTTCTCAGAGTAGATCTCAAGATGTTGGTGCATCTTTAGCCAATCTGAGACATATAACTCTGCAATTTTACGAAGAAAGACCACCACATCTCTCTGAGAAAGGTAAACAAAATTTAAATGCACAGCAAGTTCGTTCATCCTTCACTTAGTCCTAGTTATATTCCTTACAAGTTAAAATCAGTACTAATCATAATATATTGAACGACATTAGAGGGGGCGCGATCATGGAAAATTAAAAAGACAACGCCAATATTACAAAAGTAACCAAAATACGGCAGTGATAAAAACTAATTAAAATAAACCCTGCGAATAAGCTTGCAGATCAAAAACTTCTGAATTCTCTTGAGAAAAATGAATTGAATTCCATGTTGATGCTTCTCGTCAATGAACAAGAATGAAAATTGAATTCAATTCAGTTCTTTTCAAATGAATATGAAAGCAAACAATTCTTTCAAATGATTCCAGCCATTTTCAGATATGAATAAATCAAGGTATAATGGTTTAGATTCTCTAACCTTTTTACCATGTTTGAATTTCCAGAGAGAGCTTCTTTCCTTTTCTGCAAAGCTCTTATGTCGGTCGAGTGGGTTCGTTTGACTGCCACTACCCTATTAATGATTAAATCAGATTGAACACAAAATTACAAACAGCAAACAACACATAAACTAGTAATGTAAAAACTAAGAAAAAGTACCCTGAAATACAGAGATTTTAGGTTAGAGGTTCTGAAAAGAAGTATATATGGGTTTTACTGCACAGTTACTGATAGTAATATATAGGGAAAGACCACACATTAACAAAAATTAGTTTCTCGTAAAGAGGATCAATAAACAAAATGCAAGTACAGAGAAAGTCAAAAACATTATCATTTTGTGCTATATAATCATAACATAAAGTAAGATGGGTTTGACAACTGCATTGAATACATCTTATAATAGTTTTTATTGATAAGAAATCCACTGTTGACAGGTTATAGATGTCTAAGAGAACAGTATTAGGGACGGGTTATAGATTATAAGAGGTTAGTTTCTTATGGAGGGAATCCAAACAAATGCATGTACAGAAAAGGTCGGAAACAACAATACCTTGACGGTGACACCAACGTGTTTCATGAAGGTGGTAAGGGCTGATGCCATTGCTGAGCTGTCAATAACAAAGGAAGTATATATCTTTAAGGAAACACCACAAACAAATTAAATAAACAAACTGTGGGTGAATGATTTAAAAATCCAAATCAGTGAAAGCTTTTAAGCTTACTTTTTGGCATACTGAAGGGATTCCTTGGAGTCACTCTCTACCTCGACCCTGTATGAAAAACATACGAAAACATTACCGTAAAACTAAGAACCTAAAAATTAAGAAGATGTTAACCTATGATTTTAAAATTTTGACTATATTTCAAGTCCCAATTTCATGAAACGGCTGCTTACTTCAAATTCTCGCAGCATATGAAATATAAGTGGGAGAATAGTTGGAAGTTACAATAATATCTTAATTAATGAAGCCCTTGTTTCGATTTCAGAAGATAATTCTCAATACATAATAGTAGAGCGTAATTATATTCATTGGAAGAAAAGATTGAGGAACTACTCCTTCATCTCGACAAGCCTGTTTCGTGATTGCTCACTCATTAGGAGATGCACTAATAATCTGTAAAATTATTTCTTTTCTGCCACTGAGTATATCTTAATAATCATATGTTCAAACAATAATGAAATAAATCATATATTTTAACATTAAGCATCAAAACAATTTGAATATCTGCAACTTACGTCAGGGCTTCAAGATGAGGCAGCAAAGTCTGCTCTACAACTTTTAGTTCTTTATCTTTGTCTAAATTATCTAAAAAAAGGATAACTTTATAAACAGAAGCATATCAATCTATTTTACTGTCTCTCATTCCGCTTAATGGCTAAAATTAGCAACCAACTTTAAATTGAATGGCAGTCATAGCAACAACGGCAGTTCGTGCAAAGTGAGAAATTGTGTTCTATAAATCATCAGTCCAAATTCGTTGCACCAAATCACAGAAAAACCGATTTACGAAGTCTCTAGGTCGGTTTTCCATGAAAGCGCTCCATACATAGAGTAGAGCTAAATACACTAAGAAGCAAAAGAATCAAAAGACAAAACTCTCCATTTCGAAACCAATCTATAAATGTTGAAATGATTTCAATGATTTCACTATCAATTAAAGGCAGTGTTCAATCGTTTCCAGATTGTTAAAAATCGTCTCTAGTTGTTCGCAGATCGTAGCAAATCGTTGACAAGCTTTACGAATCGCTGCTAACTAATTGCAAAATCGTTCAATTTGCAGGTACACAGTATGTGGATAGTCCCAGAAATTGAAATAAAAAATGTTACCTTCGAGTTGATGATCTCCAAATAGGCTTCCAAGCCCGAGTGATCTTTTGTTCCTAAATTCTGCTAATTGCTCGCTAACTTCTGAAAACGCGAATGCCCTGAAAAGACATAATTATGATTGAAGAGTTGTGACAGAAAATAGTTAATTTAATCGTTTAAACATAAAGCTAGCTATCTCAAGAATAATATCAGACTGATTATCAGATTATGCCTCATCTCATGCCGATTGCTGGGTTTCAATTTCATTCCCCAAAACATCAAATTTACTACAATCATGTCTAAAAACCATGAGTGAAGGCTGTTGTGCTAGCTATGAAAAAAGACCAAGCCTTTTAATAAATAAGAATTAATTTAGCCCCTCCACAAACCTTGCAGGGCGAAATAAATTTCTAAAATCTTCTCCACTAAGACTTTTGCTTCGTAAATTCTCCTCTAAAACAGAAAAAGTATCGAAAATAGGCAAAAAATAAATTTTCCAGTGACAAGTGCATGGACAGTGATCTAGTGATGGAAAAACGTATGAAAACGAAAGACAACGTAATGAGAAAATCAGCCATACAGGCTTTTGTGGTACCGTCGAGAGGGGGGTAACCGGGGGGCTGTGGCTCTGGGAGGCCCGTAAAATCCAAGTAATATATGTCTTTTCATTTTATGCTCACTTTCAGGGGAATTTAGGCCCAATGAATTAGCTTTTACGTTAGGCCTTGACCGGTCTCTCGACGGCCCTGGAGTTTTGACTGTAACACAAATAATACATTCCAAGATGCTCATTTTCACATAAACCAAAGAGGCTTACCTAAAGTTTGTTCTGTTGATTCTGGTATGCAGACTTTCATAGGCTGAAATAAAGATTGAGTTAATTCAGTGAGTTGCAATTAAAACAATCAACTCGCTGAAGCCAGCCAGTAGGCCTTATTTCCAGCTACAGTAGCGCTTATGTTCTTGTACAAGTCTTAGGAATTCCTAAAGTCAAGTAATAATGTATTCTGAAAGACAAATATCAAACAACTTACTGCAGATGAAGCCAAAAAGGTTGAAAATATTTCGTAGGCCCATTTCTTGAGGTCTTTCAGAGAGCCATCTTCTTTAGCATATGTTTCTGTAACCAGCCAGAAGAACTGTTCGAAAACAAAATTATTAATCTTTAATTACTTCTTAAACATTTTCAGCATGATTTTTCAAAACCATGCTATTTGTCATTTTTATTAGTAAAGATTATAATGATTTGGGGGGAAAATTTCGTGGCGAATCGGGGCGCGTAGCGCGGCCGCGGAGCGGCCCAGCGCGAAAGCAATGGGCTGTATACCCGGGTTTGTGGCCTCGGCCAAAAATTCTAGCCGGGTCCCGGGGGCATTCGGGGGCTCCAAGTTGCCATAGCGACGATATTCCTATTGATTCCCACTGTAAAACGGTTTTTTTTTGTTTTTTTTGAGGGGGATTGAGATATCGGGGTGGGACTTTTTTTGAAGGGTGCCAAGGCGGGAGGCGCAAGGTTTGGTGGGGGTTTGTAAGTGATCACGTGATCGATGACGTCACTGGTGACGTAATTACGTTTTTGAAAACGGGCCTAAATATTCAAATCACTCCGTGGCTTCAACGCTTTGTGTTAGGGGCTCGGATTTCGGAATGGGGGTAGGGATGGGGACGGCCCACATGTCTATGGTAGTTTGGCGGTTCGCGCATGCGCGGATGACGTCATAATGACGTCAGAAGTTCGAAAGTCTACTTTTTTTGCTTACATGGGATTGTGATGAAAATTGGTACAGGGGGGTAACTTGACCTGCTGACCAAGATGGTGCAGATATCGGAACGCGCATGCGCGTGATGACGTCACTATGACGTCATTTACGAACACTTTTTCAACTGCCCGCGTCAGGGGGTTCGAGACTATATAAGTGGGGTAAATGAACTTGACGAATGTCTTTGGCACATTACGAAACCCCTTTGGCCACTCATTTACGTATTTGGCCGTTTGTGCCAGAAATATGGACCAAAGTTGGCACATGGCTTGGTCTCAGAATAAATAGGCCTAGGCACTTACCTGGAAATCCAGTTGCTGTTGGTCTTTCCTGGATAAAACAACTTTTAGACTGCAAACAACTATCTGTTGCACTTGACAACGTTCTGGGGCAGGTAAATGTGTGCCAAAGTGGTCCAAAATAGTGGCTCAAACAGTTTTTATGGCATAACTTTTGACTCCGATGTCCGATCTCTGCGATTTTGGCGTCAACAGCATCAGATTCAAAAAGGGATTCGTTTTGATATTGAAAAATCTACTGCGCATGCGCAGAGGCTGAAGGGGTGCGATTTCACCCCTGTTGGCTTTCTGTTGGAAATTCCAAGCTGAAAATGCACACAGGTTGTCCAAAATTTGTACAGGGTGCTGTTGACTGAATTTGACACTGCAAATATATACCGTGTGCTCCAAAAATAATATGACACTGTAAATATATACCGTGTGACCCAAATTTTTGAAACTGTAAATATAAACTGGGTGTCCCGAAAAAACCAAAGTGGATTGTGCTAATATATACCGGGTGTCCAATAAAACCAATTAAGACTCAAATATGTACCGTGTGTCCCAAAAAGTTGAAATATGTTACGGAATCACTGATGTATATAGGATATGTATGTATGTAGGGTATGTATGTCGGGTATGAATGTAGGGTATGTATGTACGGTGTGTATGTACGGTGTGTAGGGTATGTAGGGTATGTATAAAGGGTATTTATGTAGGGTATGTATTTGGGGTATGTACATAGGGTATGTTGTGTATGTAGGGTATGTTGTGTATGTAGGGTATGTAGGGTATGTATAGGGTATGTCTGTAGGGTATGTATGTAGGGTATGTATGTATCGTATGTAGGGTATGTATGTAGGGTATGTATGTAGGGTATGTATGTAGGGTATGTATGTATCGTATGTAGGGTTGCTAAGGACTGTATGTAGTGTATGTATGTAGGGTATGTAGGGTATGTATATATAGGGTATGTATGTAGGGTATGCACATGTACTGTGTGTCCCAAAAAATGCAAGCATTTTACAGAATCCATTTTACACACCTAATTCACCCCGTTTCTTCTGCTCATTTTCCCTAATCATTATAATCTTTACAATTCTACCCTTACCCGCACATCACCCAACGTCATCCAATAGGGACGACTCCCTGCTAAACGAAATGATCGTTAATTATACTTGTCAAACATATTATAGATTTCAGTAGGAACATCGAATATATGAAAACGTTTATAGAAATAGTTTGAGAGAATGAAATGAGCCGATTTAGACTCAAATTCATTACCTCTGAGACTGCACCTCAATCACTCGGCCAACTGAGCAACCGAAGGAATGGATTTAATTGACCTACCCAAGCTGAATCAATCATAAAGTCGTTGAAATTTAAGCTCAAAGATTGAGATTAGGAGTTATTACAGTGATTTTTGACAAATTTCCTCAGAGCTAACATGGCTAACATATTAGTTCTCCAGAAGTTTAACATTTCAGTTCTAGCCAAGCTTCCCTTCATAAACATGCGAAAACAGGGCGTAATCGTTGTAAAAATGCATTCCCTGCATCTTTTTTAGACCCATAAGTTACTTTATTGAAATAATAGCAGTTTGGTTAAAGGTTATGATAAGATTTCAAACAGACAAGCCTTACCAACGCACTTGGGTCACTATTAGACATCAAGAAGTGTAGAAATACAGATAGATGAGCTAAAAGGAAAACATTTATCAAAAAAATTTCAAAACTCTTTTAAAGTATATTTGATGATAAAGTTTTAATCTTCACCCGTCCCTAGCAAGCAAGAAAGCATATTTATTTGTTAACGCAGGTCAGGGTTTGTGGCAGCATTACAGCTGATGTAGGCCTGCAGCTTGTGCCCCCAGAATTAATATTCTACAACGAATATCCTGGGAACTCATTTACCGACCTCGGAAGGATGGACAGCTGAGTTAGCTGACGGCTTGTAGTTCATGATTCAGACCGTTCGTGGATTCGAACCCACGAAGGTTACCCTTCAAGGATTAGAAATCCAGCGCCTTAACCACTAGGCTACACCACCTAATAAACTGTGCACCCTCCGACTGTTTTTCATTCATATTCTGATGGTGATGGACCATAAAAAATTACACTGACAAGAAGCAGCAATCATAAGATTATTAACCCCTTTGCACACTGATCTTCAGTTGTAAAAGGACCATAATTAAAACAAGGATTATTTTGACCTAAGTTTTTTTATATATATTTTAAGTGGTGTGATATTACACGTGTTATTATAGATGTAACTTTTTTAGTAATATTTAGATATGTCTTCTATAAACTTTTTTCTGGTAAATTAAAACTTACTTATCTGATAGCCTTAATAATTTACAAAAAGCTATCAAATATATTAACTGATCTTAACCCTTGGATGGATCAAAAGTTATGTTCGACCTGTTGCAGATTGTATTTGCAGTGCCATTCAATTATCCAGTGCGCCAGAAAAAAGTAGACACTTTGATAAGCCACTGTAAATGGAATATTACCTTGAACAGACTAGACGTAGTTTATATCAATGCCAATTTGACGTTGTCTCCAGCAGGAACACAACTAGTGAATGACTAGATTCTCAATCAAAAAAGGCTCGTTAAAACCTACATTTTCCGGAATTTCAAGGGCCAAGCAACTGCTTTACACCCTTAACCACTGAATGACAGCTCTATGCGAGGACATCGAGAAATCCCTGGTGAACTAATAACTTGAGCAGAGACTAATGATTAAACTAATTACCTGGTTTCCGCTTTAATTTATTCAGGTCGAGAAATGGTCCATGATCATCAATCTAAGAAATAATATGTTTGCATGATGACAGGTTAACCATTAGCAGGCTATGTTGTCTTTCTCTCCTTCACATGAAAAATCAAGAATTGGTATGGCAGTAATGTGTAATGTCATGGGTTAAGAGCATGTTGAGTATATAGAATTAGCCACCCTGGAATAATCTTCAGATATATGGTTACATTCATAACTTCATGATATCTAGATAGAATCTTTTGAGATTTATTTGTTTTGGGTATGATAATTTGCAATTTTCTCATTAATGGTTACCTTAGAAGAATGTCTAGATTTACGAGTAAATGCTTGGAAAAAATTCCTAGATTTATAGGTACAACGGTCTTTGATCAGTAAAAAACTTCAATATAGCCAGAAATACGGGAAACATAGCGAACACAAAGATCACTTGCGCTTTTCGTCTGACACTCAACAGAGTAATACGTCAGAAAAGGGAACGAAACAAAAACCTAAGGAATCATTATACCCAAATGTGAATCGAAATAGGCCAATCGGAAAAGAGGTGAATGATAGGCCTATTTCGATCAATATCTGGATATAATGATTCGTTGGGTTTTTGTTTCGTAATCTTTCTGACTTATTACTCTATTGTGTGTCAGACGAAAAGCTTCAGTAACCGTTTTTTCGCTTCATTATGCTTCCGATTCGTCTGGCTATATTCATAAGTACCTTGCTTCTTATAGGAGACAACATTTTCAAAAAAACGAAAACAAGCTCAAACCTTTTCATTATCAGACTCGAACTCCTCATCCTCCATGGAAATAACCGAGACCGCCGAATAAATCGGTTGCAAATGTTCAATCTTCCCCCCAGAGACCAAGTTATCCATCTTGGGTTCTTCCTCTTCCACGTGGTTGGGCATGTAAGGTCGTTTTGCTGACGTCACGGAGCTCACTGATTCGTCATCGTCTTCAGACTTGCTTCTCACGTGGTTAATCTCCTTCTCATCGTTCTCGATTTTCGGGATTTCTTTCGGGGAGGATGGCGGCGGACGATCGTAGAATTTCGAAAATGTTTTTAGAGAAACTGAACGCTTGGCAACCTGTTGGCAAGGAATTATAATAAAACATTATTTAATAGGTACAAAACTTAAGGATGGCGAGGAAAACATTGCAAATCATAATAACTACTGAAGCTCTGCATATGACACTAATCAGAGTAGCACGTCACAACAGTCTTTGATTGTTACAGAGCTTGAGGATGGCGAAGAAAATTGGAAACATAGCAGAACATATAACTACTGAAGCTCTGCATATGACACTAATCAGAGTGGTACAGAGGGACGTGGCCGGAATCTCTGAAAGGGATCTGAAGATGAAAAGATTGCATATCTTTAGTGAGTAAAGATAAATGACCTTTGTGACAGTTTCACAAAATATTTAAAACACAGGAAAACACATGTATGTGTGGAATAACTTTTTTGGGAGATTAATGTGTCAAAATCAGGTGTATCAACAAGGTTTTTATTGAGACTTCTCAGGGATTCAGGTATCCAGGCAAAACAATTATCTTCATCAATAGAAATTCAACTTAAGTCGTAGGTTAGCGAAAATCTCCCAAAGAATTTGAGCCTGCATATTCTCTTGATGCTAGATCTACATTATGTGAACGATCTTAGTTACAGAGTCGCCTCATCTTCCTGTGGGACAGAGCCTATATTCAGAGATCAAGGGGACGTATGTAGTAGAAATGAACTGGAAAGAAAAGAAATGAATCATTTTATTACCTTCTGAGGCTTCTCAACCTTCTCGGCAGGAACCGATTCGTAGTCGATCTGAAACGGAAACAGCAAAGGACGAGTTACATACTTTCCAATAAATCATCTTCAAAAGGGAATAAACCTGATCAATATTTATAAGCCTATTGATCGATCTCATTCAGCCTGGTGTAATCGGACAAATTTACAATTACACACGGAAAAAGAAATCACTGTCTTAAACAAAGGAACCGACAAAGGAATATCTGACGCCCCCCTTTTGATAGAGTAGAGAGTACAGTAACACTGCAGAGGATTTAGAAGGGTTATCAGGTTTTGGAAGGATTTGGAAGGGTTCAGTGAAGTTCAGAAAACATAATACAAAAAGAGAGGAAAGACTGGTACTGCAATATTTCTCTACCAGCAAGCTTTTCATCAACCAAAAAATTTTACCTTGGTTTCAGAAATTTGTCTGAATAAATCCGGTTTGTCGTTCTCTTCGGGTGCAGTTTGGTTTTCTTTTGTCGTGGGAGAATCGAAGACAGTCGGAGGGTAATCGGATGAAACCAGTGATGTCTGTTTGACGAGTGGATTAGTTCTGGTTCCTTGCACGGATTGCGATCTTTGATGCGTCTGAAATGGCTTTTTTCCCGCCCCACTGTCTAGGACTGAGCGTGCCACTGTCCTTCCGCTTAAGAATGGCTAAAAGGGAGGAAGAAGTTTTTTAGAAAGAGTAAGAAATATCGTATAACTCGCAAGATTAAGCATTACATCTGTATCAACTATCAAAACAGGCAAGTAATGATTTGTCTTTAAATTTTCTCGAATGAAGCTAACTATCAGTTAAGTTCTAGAAGTCTCTTGAATCACACAATCAGAATCTCATACTTGAGAAGGCAATTGCTGTCACAGTGCTCCAGTAAAGAAATAAATACAAAACAATGCATTTAAATCTAAGCCGAGCCTCACAATTAGCATGGCTTGGATTCATCATATTATGTGTAAATTTGTGAAACAAGAAGGAACAAATTTATGACCATTACGAATTTGCTCTGCTGTCCACTTCATAGACGGAAATCACAAAACATATACAATATTGCAGAGAAATTATCTATCTTTGTGTAGTACTACTTGAATGACTACCGGATGAATAGCTTTATAATTATGATATCCTTGGCTAAGTTTCAAATCTTTTTCAACTACCCTAAATTTCAGTAATGATCAAAGACAACATATAAACGAAAAGGAAAGCATATTTACCCCTTTTGATGGTCCACTGGCGATTGCTTTAATCTGATCTTCTAGAGCTCGTATCCTAATCTGTGAGTCCGCAAGCTGGGTGGAGAATAAGATTAATCAATTATCAAAAACTTGCATGCAGCTTTTCACAACAAACTTTAAATGAAAAACTTTGCAACCGCAACATGGAGAAAAATCAAATAAATAATTTGAGGTATACATATCTATCTTTATGAAGAAATCCTTGGGCTGTTAAGGGTTTTTTTCAATCCAGTTCATTTTCGATAAATCAGCATAAACAATTCTTATAGAAGTTAACATGAATGGACATACTGAGTTTAACCACGAGAGAGACCTGAGAGTGAAAGTTTAACCACGTAAAAAAACCTTTCTATAAAAATTGGCTGCAAGTTTGGATGTAGTCCCTCTGTTTTCATATCTCATTGGTATTGGGGTAGCTTCTCCTCCAATTCCTAACTAGAATCGCTACAATTTCTGCAAGAAGGTACCATCTCCATAATAACAACTTCGAGCTAATCAATCAAATCTCTACCAGTGTTGAATAAACAAGCTGAACTCACCCTACGTTTAATTCTTTTTAGATTTCATGAATAACAAAAGATATTTCTTGCAGCCAAATTGAAAGTCAACAAGGTTTAGAATTTCTCGTGTTAAAAGCCTTTCACACAAGATTTAAATGCCACATGCTGTTCAAGCAAAACACTCTTTTTTATAAGAACCAGAACCAATTTCCTCTATTTTCAGGCTGAAACATTCTTTAATTGTTCTTTCTTTTATAGTGCATGTGAACAGTGTTGTTGTTACCAGTTGTATTGATAATTGCTGACCCGTCTACATTCCAGTGTGCTGCCAATCAGTTTGTTTTGTAATTGTTTCTCAATTTTATGGTTATTTCTTAACATTCTTACATTGAGCTTGTTCTTAACTTGCTCTTTGATTTTAGCAAAATCTGAGGCCCGTGTTATCATAAAACTATTCTTTTAAAAAGACTAGTGTATCACAAACAGCATGCTAATTCTTCTCAAAATATACAGAATAAAAACTGCTGTATAACAAGGCCTTTAACAACATCTTCAGGGATTAACTACTTGATTCAGTATATATCTGCTGTTAAACTGATTAATAAAGAGCTCACCTCCTTCTGTGATTGCTGAGAAGGGCCTTGCACGTATTGTTCTCGAATTTTCTGAAAATTAATGAATTAGGATAAGAGGTTGGATATTATTTTCCTCAGACACGGTCCGATAAGTGATATCCAAATAGATTAAAGGCTGACTAAACAGGTTTATGGAGTGAAAGGAAAGTAATCGGATTAGAGGAAACCCAGTAATTTTATCGATTTTACAAGGAACAATTTTTTAAGGGATGGACAGCTTATCATTCATACAGGATCGATTCAAAAATATTTGGGCAGATGAATTCAATGCGTTGCAATGTCAATATGATTTGTTTCTCATTTATTTCACTATGTCTGCAATTTTTCTCGCCATTCTGGAGTTCAATCGAAATAATTTGAGTTAATTGAAATGAAACGAGTTGGATTCAAGCCTCCGACCTCAGAGTCTACTCCTCAACCACTGTGCTACCTGAGCTACCCTGGTAATCGATCTAATCAACCAATCCAAATCATTTTAATCATTCTAATTGCAGCACTCACGGAGTGTAGAAACGAACAGAACCAAGTTCTTTAGCCACTTACAAGGACCTGCCGAGAGGCCTGCAGTTCTGTACTGATCAAACCAGTTCACATTTCCTTATGTTAACATGATTACATGACATAACCTGATTGAAACTTTGTGATAGATTTTTGTCATAGATATATTATAATTGATATAAAAAGGATGGTTAACATTGGTGGTAGTAGTCTTAGTTTTAGTTTGAATATGAATAGGGCCTGGCAATCGTGGAAAATCGTAGACTAACTCTGATTCGCAGTGTATCAAAGGAGTTCAACTTGTATGATATTTTGATTCGTTTTCTCTAACATTAAGATAAAAAGAAGATAAACAATATTCATTTATACGCCCTACAACTGTGTACAAAAGATAAACAAAGTCCTATACTCAACCTTGAGGTAGTAGATAATCTATTTTACATCCCTTTTGTGATAATTCTGTGTTCAAATAAACGCCTGGCTTTAGTTTGATGTATGAAAGACTCCTTCCCTCTCCTAAACATATCACCAAAACTTTTAATCATGAACCATGTGCGACATCTCAAATCAGCGTACACATTTAATTACTTCCTTTTACGTTCTCACCTATTGCAACTGAGAGAATGGAAGCTAGCCTGCTAAGCCAGAACATCAGTAGCCCCCTAGAGGGCATTAATTCGTTCAACTCAAAAATAAATACATCTTGTATAGTAATTTGTTCTTTCCAGGGGGTATGAATACTCTTAATCCTCAATCCTTTTGATCAATTTCAATGATTTTTCAAAGATCTGCTACCTTGTTTTCAGTCCGCCTCTGAAATTCAAAATTATTTGCAAAAATAACTTCTTTGGATGGTACAAAAATTCAAAATAGCCAGAAATATCGGAAACATAGCGAAATCCATCAGTTCGTTTCGCTATGTTGCCGATATTTTAGAAATAACTTCATAACATTGAATACCTGGAAGAATATCTTCTCTTGGTCAAGGTTTCTTTGCAATGAACTAACAATGCTGTCAGGCTTGGGCTCGTCAGAATCCTAAAAAGCAAAAGCAAACTTGAAAAAAATGCAATGTTAAATATGTTCGTATTGAATGCGATTCAAAATGGTATTACTCAATAATTAAGCCTGGTGTATCCACAAAGAGATCCTACTTTAAAGACTCTCTGTCATGTGCAAGACCATGGGATGAATTTGTTGCGTTGCTGCTTGAAGAGGATTAGGTAAATCCACCACAGCAACCAAACGAAATTCAATAAGGAGGAAATTTTAAAACATCAAAAGAATATACATATTACCATTCATTGTCTTTTAGCCCCCTCTCCATAAAGCCTTGTATCTCTGATAAACCCCCCTTTTAAAGAGCGGATAATGGTTATGTTAAGTCTAAATATTCAAAAGTATTGATAAGAACAGAGAGTTTCGAACTGGATCATGTTTAGTAGTTATTAAGATTAGTTATTTCCTAGAATGTTTAAGGATTTTCTACTAGGCAACCATACTTGACAGCACAGCACAAGAGCCCCCGCAAGGCTTGATATCTTACCAGCCCTAAAGTCTTAAAGTGGATTAAAATCCTTAAAATTCGCTTTTTACAAAAAATCCTGGATATCAGGACTAGATTAAGCTTGTAAACAGCGGATATTATCAGTCTATGTGTATACCAAAGTACTTACAGAAGATTGTGTACAGTCAAAACTCAATTCCAAAATAACTAAATCTTGAAGTTTCATCTGAAATTTCCTACTCACAACATGCTCCCATCTTGTTACTTGATAAACTAAAATCCTGGCATGTGAAACTGATGACTCCAGATCAAAAGCTCTTCCGCAGTAGTTCAGCATTAGGATGACCTATCACGGATGAACCCCTATTCTTTTTGTGGCTTCTTGATAAACCTCTAAGACACTTCACCACAAATTAAATTTTAAATTTTGATAACCAACTCAGTCATAGGAACCAATATTGCACCATTTCAAAAAGTGATTTGAATTAGATCACAGGTAAGATCAGATTCTACGCCGCAAATCAAATCTTACGAGTTTGATGACCCAACCTGGCTAAATTAATCAATTGCACACATTTTTTTATAAGAACAATCTTATTTCAATCTTATTTCAGTCTGCCAGTTTCTTATATTTGAGATGATTTTTCACCCTCCGCCCTTCTTAAATTCCTTTTTGGCAAGAGTTGGTGAACATATTTTGTTATTATCTCAAATAGTTTTGAAGATAGCAAAAACTTGAGACTTCTTCTCAAGGTTCACTTCTTGAAAGGCAGCTCTGTCCAGGGGTGGGGCTGCAATGGCCCTCCTGGTGTGGGAATATTGTCACCCTTTAGTCAGGTGTAGCTGTTAGAGAATACGGATAGGCTCGCCTCTCCATTTGGGGAGCAGTGGTGTAATTTTTGGGGGGTTGATTAAATTGACTTCCCCTGTAGCTAAGTTGATAGAGCAATCAAACACAAAGTCAAGGATTGTGGATTTGAATCCAGTCTGGGCAATTTTTCATTCTCAAAAAAATCATCTTAATAGATAGCAAAAAATTTTAACCAAGATTTCAGCCTAGTGAATCTCATAAAGGTTGTTCTTATAAAAAAATGTGCATGACTTTAAAGAAAGATTCTGAATGCTCCGAAGAGGAAATCTTTTGCATAATGGATGTATAGCTATAATTAAGTTGTTCCAGTCTACTGCAGGATAAAATTGGTTTGAGGTGATAAGATGATGAAACGAAAGTAAATTTTTAGGAAGGCCATCCATACTTACCACAAGTTTTACTTTACTAATGTTACTCCCTAGCGACTGCGGTCGAGGTGCTTTATCAACTGAACCTGAAAGAAAAGATTGGTCGCATTTTAGCAGATAAAGATTTTGTCATCATCATCATCCACAACATCACAAGTAGAATAATTCTATCACCATTAACATCACAATCACAAGCATTGCCATCGAAATTTCAAGACCATTCCCATTAGAATCACTATATTGCAATTGCCCTACACTACTACACTTAATAGCCAACTTCATAATGGGGATCAATATCAATCTCACTTCTCTCGAGACCTGGCTATTTGATGTGGGTGATCACACACCTGAGAAGGGCGATGAAGGGCCCTCCTCATTTGAACAATCTTAAGGGATATCTGTAAGCACATCTGTTAGCACAGGCTTAATTCAAAGAGAATTAGTACTAACTTTTGTTATCGATTTAGTCTTATTAGTACTATTATAAGATTAAAAGATTTAGCATCTTAAGGAACAACACTTTTATGTCTACCTTTGAAAAGGGTCCAATTTTTATCATGTCAACTCAAAATTTGCTATCAGATTTTTCTAATTGATTTGTAAACCAAGAATTTTAGGCCTGTCATCTTCATTTGTTATCTTTCTCTTATGTAAATAAATCTAAAAAAAGTATATTGGTTTCCAAACCAATAATAATGCACGGTAAAAGCCAATCACAGCAATAATCACTATAAATCGGACAATATACTGTAAATGATATAGGTTAGGATATTGATTATCTGGCAAAGCTTAAGATGGGCCCTTTTGTGGTTGGAGGTGAATTTGAGGTTGGCACTGCAAACTTTATCGCAATCATTTCATGCCACACCCAACTGTTTTTAGAAAGCTTTCAATACTGTACTGCAAAACAACCAACTTCTGACTTTTAAGCAGATTTCAAAAAAAAAACAAATTTTAAGCTTTAAATCAAAAAACTATGTTTTACAGAATATGTTTCGGGAAAACTGTCCATGAGCAAAATTGCATAAAAACAAAAATTATTAGAACTTTGCCACGCCCTGGACCAATTCTTTGCTCAGAGTCGTGCATGAAATATGTGTAAAATTTCTAGCTTGATCCTTGTAGAGCCCGTGTTCTAGATCAGTTGCTACTCCTGTTAGTGAAGGTAATGTAAACAAGGCTTTGAGTTTTTAGCTCTTTGGACTAAAATGGTATTATGAGACTGATGCGAGTTTAAGTCTGAAGATCTTTATTTCAAAAAGATTCTTAAATGTTTGGAAATTCTTGTCCACTAGTTTCTAGTAAACAACAATGTTTTATCTCAAATAAAATCCTTACTGGGCCGCATTTGACAGAGTAATAGAAAAATAAACCAGGCTAGATCCTTTAGGAGAAACAGATCGACAACTGAGCGTTCTTTGAAGTAAATTAACAAGCATTCATCGATGGAATTACAATGAATAAATGAATTTCTAATCCCACCAAGTTCAACCTATCTGGGCCTATTGATTCAGTAACACCATATGCATATCAACTTCACTAAAGGTCAAGTCAGCAAGAAAGAGAACCTATACAAATTTAATGTTTTTCCATGCTGTAACTAAAAGTTAAGCCTTTTTAATTTATTCATAAAATCTGCAACTTCAACCAAGGGCATTTCACTCTCCCTTAGAGTGTACAAGATTTTTTGAAGCACAAGAAATTTCCAGTGATTTTTAGGGGAATTCTGGTAAGGTAATAGGATTCCTTTGAAAAGTGTACCAGATTTTTAGGGGGCAATTTGCCCTTTGACTTAACTCTATCTCTATGAATTTTCAAATTTTACCAATGACAATTTTAGAAAAGACTACAAGAATCGATTTAATTTGACTTGAACAATTGTATTACACTCTTTTTTTTATAAGAACCAGTAAAATTTATTTGAAGCTGGCTGTTCTTAAATATTCCTCTATTTTCAGGCTGAAATGTTCTTAAATTGTTCTTACTTTTACAATTATTAGGAAGCCTTTTTTGCTATCATTCACGTTAATTGTTGCAAAGTCTAACTCCCTTGACCATCTGACATTATCTGTGTCCTGTACATCAGCTTGCTTTGTAATTATTTCCCAGTGTTATGTTCATTTCTTAAAATTTTCATATTGAGCCAAAAAATTTCATCTTCGGTTTGTTCTTAGCTTGTTCTTAAGTTTTTGCCAAATTTGAAGCTCGTGTTCTTATAAAATTGTTATTAAATAAAAAAAAGAGTGTAATCGACGAACTATTCTGTCGTGATGGAACAATGTGATCAGAAACCAGTCTAGAAAAAGGAAAGTTGGCCTTGCCTTAAACATGCCTTTAACCCAACTTTCCAAGCTCAAAAATTAAGTTAAATAAACTCAAACAACGCCCAATGTAGGAAACATCCCTAACATCCTATTCAAAACATCTACATCTTCCCACAATACGTGATGTATTTGACATTTCTACCTGTAGTGTCGAGTAAATTCGAGGCGTTGTTTTGCTTATAAAATCAACACAACCATAAACAAGTTGTTCAAGGAAGTCAAATTCGCTTACCTGAATTTTGAGGGCTTGATTTTTCCCCTGGCGATTTTCCCAGCAAGGTTAGAGCCACGTAAGACCCACCTAAAACAAATAAATGTATCTTTAACCATCAAATAGCTCATATCCCTTTCATAATCCCGCTTGACTAGGCTTGTTTTGTTTTCGTTGCTAAAAATACGTCTCAAAGTTCTTTAGGCCATGTTTACAAATTTCGAGGTCAATCGCTTTGTGATAGGCAAAGAAAAACGTCGAATCTTCACCAAATTGGCAGAAGCACTAAACAAGACGAAATGAATGGAATATCTCAATAAATTCCCACCGAACTTTCGTTTCTTCACAGCAGGAAAAGGCTTTATTTCGAAAACGATCTCCCTTCGAGAAAATTCGAATTCTCAGGCAGCGTGCTTTACAACAGCAACATGCACGAGAAGCTCCCCACAATTTCACAGTGGGTAACTTCCAAAGGTCATGGGTAATTTCACGACCATTTTCGAGCTAAATTTCAAAATTTTCAGGTCTAATAAATAATGTAAAAGAAACAAAACAAATTGAACAGATGTATATTGATATAATCATGAATTAGCTTGAAAAGATCTTATTCATATGCAAAGAGTATGGCGGAACACCAGGTGTTAATTAAAAAACATGAATTTTTTATTGAAATATTGCCTCTTAAATTCGTGTGTTAATTTTGATTTGAAACATTTTGAGGGAGGACTTAAAATTTCAGACTTGCAAAGACCAAAGACAAAGCTTCTGTATGCAGTTCAACCAAGCACACGCAGTTTAATCAAGTCTTTCTTCAGTTAAACCACCATTCTCTCAAATTTTAATTCCTTTCCGATTGTGGCAATTACCTAATGTGAAACAGGGCAGGGCATCTCCCAGGGGGGGGGGGCGCTTCGATATGGGATAATATCATATCCCCTTTTCTCCCATTCTAGTAAAAGAGGGGAAAAGCCAGTTGGTTTTACATTTCTACCACTGCCACAAGACAGCAGAACAGTAGTTAATGGCAGTTGAAAAATAGTATCCAATTGCTAGAGATACAAACAAGTGCCCCACCTCAGTTTAACTGACGACTAAATCCAGGAAAGTGGGATGAAATCAGACCCCTAATCCCTGGGGAAATGACAGAGGGCGAAATAATGGATGTTACGTGGTGAAAAATAAAAACAGTGGGAGATGGCTTTTACAAGGTTGAGATGAATAAACAACAATTCCTGCAACACGAGAAGTAAAGAATGACAGTATGGTAGTTGAGACAGGTCTCGAATCCTACTATCATGAGTTTTGGTTCCTGGTTCGACTCTTTCTTCGGAATTTGGTACTGGCTCACGTCTTCACAAGAGGCTTCACCCAAAGTCAACTTGACCCAATTTGATATATAGTTCATAGCCTTCGTTATTTGGTGTTCTGTTCCGTTCGTTATTCTTTACATAGTGATAGTGCAGTTGTTAGGTTGGGTGACTAAGCTTACAATCTATGTGGAGTACTGATGGACAGAGCACAAAGAGCCTACTTAATAGATACAATTGACTAATCAAGCAGTGCAGTCCTATTTCACAAAAAGTGGGTTTCTTAAGTATGAAATTACCTATTCTTAGTGAAACGTACATTACAATTTTTTTTATAAGAATACTTAACATTTTCCTGAGCCTCAACTTCTCCATTGTTTATTCTTAAATTTCCATTGTTCTTTGGCGATTTTTAGCCTCAATATTCTTATAGAATTTATTCTAATAAAGAAAAAAGAGTGTAGAATATTATAAATTCAACCGTAAACTTCTGATTTTTACAGAGGACATGATTCAATTTTTCATCTTACGTTTGAACAAGAAGTTTTCTCTACCAAAATGTCAATTATAGCCATTAAAAATGTTAGATGGGCCCTTAAGTCACCTGGGGGCCCCTGGGCAGTTGCCCCCCTCACTCTCACCCCCCTTCAAGGTGGGCGTGTGATTCATACTTCCCGGGATGTCACACAATATAAATCATCTAATAGACTGGGAAGCTTTTCCTGAGTTTTCAGTCCTTATGTTCTTTATTTAGTGTAGGTATCTGTAGTGAAGGTGTATGTTAACGTGCTTGGGTACCGTGCCCCTGCTGGGAAAAAGGCCTTGATCAGGCAAGCAAGTTGAACAGCGACCCAATCAATCAAACATGTGTGCAATAAACCCACTAGCACTTCATACAACTATGCTATTCACATGCTGAATTTTCAGAACTAGCAAGAAATTATTACTAAAAAATACAACCTTCTGCTGTTAATCCTTTCTCACAGATATAACCAACTGATTACCCCGATTTGCAGATACCTCACAAAGCATTCACCTTCCACAAAACGTAAGCATCAAAAACAATCCAGTGCGATTCTCCAGCTTATCGTATTAAATAGGCCATGATCCTATCACGAATAAATCTCTATTGATCTATTAGCACTGATATGATGAAAGTTTAACATATGTGTTCAATACCCATGGTCACTCTGCAATGCCGTATTTCCTATTCTAATTAGCGCAGGCCGTCAAAGAAGTGCTGCAATGGCGGTATATACCTTGATTCAGGCATCAAGCTATTAAACCAAGGCATTCAAAGGTCGTCTTATGATAATACCAGCAACGACTGCATTCTTCTCACCTAGCTTGACGTACCATCAATTCAACAACAAAATAAAATAGATCATCTACGAAAATTTCTAAATCCTCGCCACCAACACAGTAGTGGTTGTAGAGACTGCGATACTCGCAGATAAACACCTTAATTTGACCGAATTTCATGTTTAATACACAATATTTTGCAAATTCATTATTTTTTGGGGCCCTTTTTGCCTACATGAGGGCGGGGCCTAGGGCATTGCCCCCTCCCTTCAAACTGCCACTACACTAACAACATAATTAAAAACATTTTCAAGTCAACTCCACTCGTGACTTTCCGTAGAGACAAAAACCTTGCAGAGCTATCTTATTCAGTTGACGTTTGAGTTAATTGAAGGGCTATTTTCTATCGTAAAGAAACGTAGCAGTTGATAAACTATATCTTCTTCAGGTTCAGACAGACTAGCTTTCTTGCTGCATGAAGTTTTTTGGGAGGTAACCAATTCCAAGCTTTGGGTACTTGTCTCGGTTCTTTTATTTTTGATAATCCTGTCCTTTCGTTGGCCAAGCTGGCTCGATTATAAAGAAAGTACAGTCTTCTTTCTTTGAGGCTCAAATTCGCAAAAAAACAATTGAAATTCAAGAGTATCAATAGAAAAGTTGTGGCTCAGGAAAATTTTAAGATGTCTTCAAAATGAGTGTAATGGGCCTAAAATGGAATATCGTAGACCAATTTTGTAGCAATATTGATGACAGTTAGCAATATTTTAGAGACATGAGGTCGACGTGGGATACAGTGCCTTATCAGATTCTGTCAATGGTTGTCAATTCATGAAACAATTCATTGTTTTCTACCTAACGAATGATGTCTACACCTGTTCAACCTAAGCATTTAACTATCCATCTGAAAAAATTTCCGTCTTTTTCTTCCATAAATAGTCTTCTTCGTATACAGTGCCTTATCAGATTCTGCCAATGGTTGTCAATTCATGATAGGATGCATTGTTTTCTTCCTAACGAATGATGTCTACACCTGTTCAACCTAAGCATTTAACTATCCATCTGAGAAATTTCCGTCTTTTTCTTCCATAAATAGTCTTCTTCGTATACAGTTCCTTATCAGATTCTGTCACAATGGCTGTCAATTCATGATAGGATGCATTGTTTTCTTCCAAACGAATGATGTCTACACCTGTTCAACCTAAGCATTTAACTATCCATCTGAGAAATTTCCGTCTTTTTCTTCCATAAATAGTCTTCTTCGTATACAGTGCCTTATCAGATTCTGCCATTGGTTGTCAATTCATGAAACAATTCATTGTTTTCTACCTAACGAATGATGTCTACACCTGTTCAACCTAAGCATTTAACTATCCATCTGAGAAATTTCCGTCTTTTTCTTCCATGAATAGTCTTCTTCGTATACAGTGCCTTATCAGATTCTGTCACAATGGCTGTCAATTCATGATAGGATGCATTGTTTTCTTCCAAACGAATGATGTCTACACCTGTTCAACCTAAGCATTTAACTATCCATCTGAGAAATTTCCGTCTTTTTCTTCCATAAATAGTCTTCTTCGTACACAGTGCCTTATCAGATTCTGCCATTGGTTGTCAATTCATGATAGGATGCATTGTTTTCTTCCAAACGAATGATGTCTACACCTGTTCAACCTAAGCATTTAACTATCCATCTGAGAAATTTCCGTCTTTTTCTTCCATAAATAGTCTTCTTCGTATACAGTGCCTTATCAGATTCTGCCATTGGTTGTCAATTCATGATAGGATGCATTGTTTTCTTCCAAACGAATGATGTCTACACCTGTTCAACCTAAGCATTTAACTATCCATCTGAGAAATTTCCGTCTTTTTCTTCCATGAATAGTCTTCTTCGTATACAGTGCCTTATCAGATTCTGCCATTGGTTGTCAATTCATGATAGGATGCATTGTTTTCTTCCAAACGAATGATGTCTACACCTGTTCAACCTAAGCATTTAACTATCCATCTGAGAAATTTCCGCCTTTTCTTCCATAAATATTCTTCTTCGTATACAGTGCCTTATCAGATTCTGTCAATGTTTGTCAATTCATGATAGGATGCATTGTTTTCTTCCAAACGAATGATGTCTACACCTGTTCAACCTAAGCATTTAACTATCCATCTGAGAAATTTCCGTCTTTTTCTTCCATAAATAGTCTTCTTCGTATACAGTGCCTTATCAGATTCTGCCATTGGTTGTCAATTCATGAAACAATTCATTGTTTTCTACCTAACGAATGATGTCTACACCTGTTCAACCTAAGCATTTAACTATCCATCTGAGAAATTTCCGTCTTTTTCTTCCATGAATAGTCTTCTTCGTATACAGTGCCTTATCAGATTCTGTCACAATGGCTGTCAATTCATGATAGGATGCATTGTTTTCTTCCAAACGAATGATGTCTACACCTGTTCAACCTAAGCATTTAACTATCCATCTGAGAAATTTCCGTCTTTTTCTTCCATAAATAGTCTTCTTCGTACACAGTGCCTTATCAGATTCTGCCATTGGTTGTCAATTCATGATAGGATGCATTGTTTTCTTCCAAACGAATGATGTCTACACCTGTTCAACCTAAGCATTTAACTATCCATCTGAGAAATTTCCGTCTTTTTCTTCCATAAATAGTCTTCTTCGTATACAGTGCCTTATCAGATTCTGTCACAATGGCTGTCAATTCATGATAGGATGCATTGTTTTCTTCCTAACGAATGATGTCTACACGTGTTCAACCTAAGCATTTAACTATCCATCTGAGAAATCTCCGTCTTTTTCGACCTCTTTCTCTTTTTGATACGAGGCATGATAACACTGATTCTAAATTAGTCCTTGAGCTAAGGTATACGATTGTCTGCATACCCAAAATATCTTCAAAAAGCAACAGGTCAATCAGCAACGAGCCCTGAGTTATGACAGGAATTGGGAAACTTTTCTGCCGCAAAAAGGCTTCCTTGAAGGTAATGACTTTCTGAGATTGCTGTACTGGCTTTCTCTAGCCAGGAACGTGCAAATAAGTGGGTTTTTGGTGTAAGGGATGGTAGCTACACTCTTGAAAATGACTCAAAATGGATCTAAGATTAATAGCAAGTGTTTTCTAGCAATATCGAATCAAAACTCTATTGAAACGAGTTATGAAAACGTTCAAAAGTATTATTACTAATGAGACCTTTCTAAAGTTCTAACATATTATTGATCTAGCTGCATAAGATTGCAATAAAACCCAACCCTCCCCCCGAATCAATGTTGCTTACGAATTATAACCAAACGTCTATCCAACATGTTAAGGTGCAAAAAGCAGCAAACATTGATTTGGGTGAGAAGGGGCAGGATTTAGTAAATTCATAAGAAATTTAGCAAAATTTTAAGAAACATCGAAGGTCTCGGCATTGAGTTAAGTTGTTTATTGAAAAACGTATAAGCTTAATTGGTAACCTCGAAATCTACACAAAATTTTGATGCCTGGCATACAGTTTGACTAGATATAGCATAATATCTGCTTTTGGCATAATTGCAAATAAAATCAACATCTTGCATAAAATAATTGATATCTAGCATAATATGAGAAATGGTCGAAAATCATGTAATGCTCCCTTATTGAAGTAATTGACCCTTTAGACGATGAATATATCTCAGATAGTGAAGATTCTTCCCAAAAAGGTTTGAGTCTAGGCCTGTACAAAGTCTTACTAACTGATGTCAAATCCATCTAAAATAAAAATGGGAACAACCACCTGCTGTTGTTGTCACTGACAAACGCATGTTTTCCTTCTGCATATGATCAAGGCTCTAATTCAAACAAAAATTGCCTCTAGTTCAATTTTGCATAATCTAATCTAGCATGATTATGCATCAATCATACATAAACATGCATCAATTATGCATAATCTAGCATAATTACGTATAATCTAGCATAATTACGTATAATCTAGCATAATTTAGCATAATCTAGCATAATTTGCATAACTATTTAAATCTAGCAAAATTTCATGAAGGCTCTAGCATATTTTCTGCTCAGAGATCTGGTCACACTGCTGGCATATCATTTACTCCGGTCAGCGGGTAACTGGTTTCCAAAGACCTAGACAGCTAACAAGGCTCTAATCAAATTAACAGGTATTTATAAACGGGAAACTTCAAACCAACCTTTGATAAGATTGACGACCTCCACGTGGTTGGAGTTGGTGACCAACGTTCCGTTCACCTACGAGATAAGATTAACATTAAAAATTTACAAATCATGAATTAGAATGGTAGAATAACTCATTATACATTGAATTTAGGAATGGTTGTGGGAAAGGGTTGATGAACTGAAAAACTTCAATCCTGCAAGTAACAGTTTTGTTATTAGATGACTAAGGCTGTATTCACCAACAACAAAAACTTTAAAGATACATTTATAAATTATCATCTACTTCTTAAGGAGTTCATTAAACCTTTAAACCTTTACTTGAAATTAGGTATTGTTTCCCAAAAGGGTAGCCTGATTTTTGCTTAAAGACTACAACGATCTAAGACATCATAAAAATTGCATCTCCAAATCTACAAATAAACATTATTTTAAATGGGGGAGGGGAAATGTTGCAATGTTTTGAAAAAATCAATCAAGTGTTCCAACAATTCTTGCAAGCGTTGTAGAAGCAACTGAGGGTCTTGCCCTGTCAAAAGGTAGTGGGTTTAATGCCTAACCGAGTCATACCAAATATTTCAAAAGTCATATTTAATATCCCTCTGCTTAGCACTCAGCATTAAGAGTTGGATTGAGGGTATATGTGATTTAGGTATCTCCAAGTAGGGATAAGAGTCACGCAGCTACGGGTGCATTGTGCAGGCAAACACCCTTAAACCAACTGCTCTGATGCAAGAAATACTCGGTACGGCGTGTTATATACCACCAAGCATCGAGCTTAAATTGGAAAGGGTTGCCTAATGGCCAGATATTTCTAATCTGAAGATTTCTACAGAGTAAATGAAGATTTCTACAGAGTAAATGAAGGTTTCTACAGAGTAAATGAAGATTTCTACAGAGTAAATGAAGATTTCTACAGAGTAAATGAAGATTTGTACAGAGTAATTGAAGATTTCTACAGAGTAAATGAAGATTTCTACAGAGTAAATGAAGATTTCTACAGAGTAAATGAAGATTTCTACAGAGTAAATGAAGATTTCTACAGAGTAAATGAAGATTTCTACAGAGTAAATGAAGATTTCTACAGAGTAAATGCGGATTTCTACAGAGTAAATGAAGATTTCTACAGAGTAAATGAAGATTTCTACAGAGTAAATGAAGATTTCTACAGAGTAAATGAAGATTTCTACAGAGTAAATGAAGATTTCTACAGAGTAAATGAAGGTTTCTACAGAGTAAATGAAGATTTCTACAGAGTAAATGAAGATTTCTACAGAGTAAATGAAGATTTCTACAGAGTAAATGAAGATTTCTACAGAGTAAATGCGGATTTCTACAGAGTAAATGAGGATTTCTACAGAGTAAATGAAGATTTCTACAGAGTAAATGAAGATTTCTACAGAGTAAATGAAGATTTCTACAGAGTAAATGAAGATTTCTACAGAGTAAATGAAGATTTCTACAGAGTAAATGAGGATTTCTACAGAGTAAAAGTGGGCTTTAAACTTATATAACCTGACACTAGAAGTAGTGATGTAGTTTTTGCCACCATTCCCCTACTTGAAACAAGACTTAGCCTTAGTCAGGCTAGAATGTAATACAGAAACTTGTTTGATACCAAACTCTTATCTGAAAAGATGGTGACATACGAGTGGCTCTCCGGCTGCTTTCGACTAAGCACTGTCTTTCTTAACTTAAAATTCTTGATTTGAAAATAATTTAAAAAACCATCAAAAAGGTAGAGTCATAAAAAATTAAACTAAGAGGTGAAGACCAGTTCACTTACTTTGATTATTTTATCATGTACTTGAACTCCAGCTTTGCTTGCTCCAGAATCTATCAAATAGAAAAAATTATGAGTTAAAACTTGATGGTTGAAGTTCTTTGCTAATATTTTTTCTTACAAAATCACTTTTGAATACAAATTACAATACCCTATAAAATCATCCTTAATTTTGAAGATATTGCTCTACGAGCTATTATCAAGGGTCTCTTATAAAAAGGTTAAGACATCTCTGCTTAGAAAATAGACTCGGCTAACCAGTGATGTTTCCTTCATATAGTCACAGCCTAAGAAATAAATAAGAAATAATAGAATTCGTAGTACACTGGGATCTATGAGAATTCTAGAATTGAAGATTAGGACTTCTTTCGGAGCTTAAAGCTATTCGTAAAAGGTTTAGAGAAGCCAAAAAGATTCAGGATAATAGAGGTCATTTTCGGGTATTTCCAGAGCTAATATATTTTAAGAATTTTTAAGACTTAAAACCGTCAAAAAATAAAAAACAAAGTAATAGTAAACATGTTAATTCATGAAAAATATTTCAAATCGCCAATATCTACGTTGGCCTATTTGATATTGATATAAACTATTGTTAGGGTGTTCAGAGCAATTTCCGATTCATAATTACCTTATCAAACGTGTCTACACTTTTTTGTAACACACAGTATAGTTAAAGACTGTGCTTAATACCCTCTAATAACCAAGAAGCAGTGAAAGCCTGCTGATATTATCAGCAGAATAAATCCTTACAGCGTTACTTATACAGAACAGGCTTAGAGCCTAAAACTAAGATTCTTAATCTCAGCAGGTGCAATGACGTACATCTGTAAGCCATCTGCTAAGCTCAAGAAATTCTAAACAGCGTAGGTTAAAGTCAAACATGAAATAGGTGGTAAACTAGGGAGCACTCGCTTTACAATATTCATAACTTCTATAGTGACAATGTGAGCATCAAACACACTTAGGAACTCAATCAATACTATATCTAGCTCTAAAGAGAAATACCCTACCCCTTAACTACTGGCAGTGCCTTGTCAGGCAAAATAAATCATGCGAGAACTTCTCTGTAAATGAAGACCCCTAGTCATAGTTTTTCCACCTCTATTCCACTGCTCTGGTGAATGTCAGACGCAATTCTTAGGTTGGATACTTTGTTTCGTTATGTTTACGATATTTCTCAATATTTTTACCTTAGATGTTTTATATCACCCTTTAAAGGAATTAGTATTAGGGTTAGAAATGATTTTATGATAATAGAATGTCAGCAAACCCCTCAAAGTTTCAGTCGATTATAATAGGAAAAAAGAGTAATGACTTGAAATCTTTTGTGTTATATAAATTTTGAAATTGAAACTACTAGCGAAGTAACATTATTGGGTATTGAAATTGATAACCAGTTAAAATTCTACAAACACGTGGAATTAATTTTTCAAATAGCATCCCGACAACTTTATGTCCTTAAAAGGCTTTCAAACTACTTGGAAGAAAAAGAAGAACGTGTATTAGTAAACTCCTTCATCCTGTGCCATTTTAACTACTTTCCCTTAATATGGCTTTTCTGCAGTAAAAAAGTAAAAATAAAATAGAGAAAATAGAAAAAAGAGCGTTGGAAATAATCTATGCAGATTACTAACTGAATTACAATGATATTCTTAAAAAATAAAGATACAACTATTCATGTAGACATGATCCGCACATTGGCATTGGGGGTTTATAAAACTCTGAACAAATCAAATCCCTCTTTTATGCGAAGTATTTTTGTAAAGAAGCATACAAATTCTAACCTAAGAGGAGTAAAAACCTTAGATATTCCAAAAGTCAATACCATCAAATATGGAATCAAATCTCTTAGTTATCTCGAACCCAAAATATGGAATTCACTTCCAGATAACATAAAGATGGCATCGTCCGCCAATCATTTTAAAATGCTAACGAAAACCTGGTTTTTTGACAACGTATGCTGCTGCTCTTCCTGTCAACAATGATCTGTCATAGGAGTGGTCACACTTGGTTTGTTACTTTATGTTGGTTTAAATTAGTCCTCCTGTACTTTGTAAATACCAACATTAAATAATTCATATTATTATTATCATAGCCCCTAACCCTTACCCTAACCCTTACCCTAATCAAATAGTCCACAGCCAAATAGCTAAATAGACCATACCCTAAACCTAACCAAACAGTCCATAGCCAAATATCCAAACAGCCAAATAGCCCATATCCAAATAGCACAATAATTCTCGCTATTTCTACTGTAGAAGTGTGCATCATCCACAGGAAGAATTAGACTTGTGTCTGTTAAGTTTGCAAAAGCTTTTGCATCAATTATTTGAATATTGAAAGCGTTAAGTTGACAAAGATACAAGGAAGTCTTACTCTCTTTGACAGATTGCACATAGACAGGGTTATCACCACTGACTGTGAGGCCGTATCCATTCTCATCTCGGTGTAGAATGACACATCTTTGCACCAAACCTACAATCAATAAAATGGCTGTATAGATTTGTAAAATTCTTTAGGTGCTTGGTGCTTATAATCAGATAAAGCCAGTAACAAACATTGTATATTCAAAATGCTGTATTGATATCAGATGTATCAAATATTGACGTAGAACACAACAGCAAAACATTGACCTTAGAAAAAAGCTTAGGCTTGAGACGTCAGCATTTAATACATCTTATATCAATACAGTTCTTTACATGTACAATATTTCTTACATGCTTTGTCTGTAGAGATATGGTTTGATATGATCTCCATTTCACTGGCTAAAGAATCATATGCCTGTTTTCAAAACAGGCAGAGTGTTTTTACGAAAATATACGAATCTGTAAAATATGGCGCATCTAAAAGCTTAACAAATAGCCCAAGTCTTCCGCAACTCCGATCAAGCTGCAGTTCTTAGTTTTGGTAACTATGCGTTTCGAATAGGCATATTCCATGATGCATTGCGTGAAATTAGATCCACTATTTTTCGGAATAGTTTATTAAGCAGGGCCATGGTGTTTCAACTTGCAACTCTACAAATTATGCAATCTATCATGAAGGAAAGTTACTATAATATATAGCCAGAAATATCGGAAACATAGCGAAACGAACACATAGATTACTTAAGCTTTTCGTCTGACACTCAACTATAAATCAGTTATGTTTCTGTTTCGTTCTCTTTATGACGTCTTACTTTGTTGAGTGTCAAACGAAAAGCTTAAGTAATCTATGTGTTCGTTTCGCTATGTTTCCGATATTTCTGGCTATATTGGAGTTATGTACCATCTAAAGACCGTTACTATAATATCGAAGCTCAAACATAAACATTGACGAGTCGACATTTTTTGAATAAGTTCTTTCTTTATTGTCATTGTTACTGTTATTCTGCTCTGAAAAGGATTTTTTTTCCAACATTGATACATAGGCCGAGATAACCCTTAACCAGCTTTGATATATGGAGATGGATCTTACAACAAAATATCAACATAACGTAAACTATTTACATAGATTTTAGTAAATGTGAAAGAAATGTTTAGTAAACAGGGTAATTCAACTAAATCATCAAGCCTCCTTCTTCCATATGCCCCCTGGTAAGATTACAATTGAAATAAGCCCCCACAAATAAAACACTTATAGTAATCTCAAGTGATAGTCGATAAATTGAACCATACTCAAGCTATCTTTATCATGAGCTAATCTCGATTGATTAGGCCATTCTATTCAGAGAAAAACATGGATTCCCTAATACGACCACAAGCAAATAACCGATCAACAATATTCTAAGGGAAACAAATACAAACAAACGATAGAATAATAACCTAACGGGGCGGGGGTAGGTACAAAATAATCTGTCACTGAGAGCTTTTTTACCATTTAACTTTATGATGGACCAAAACGAAGATATGGAAGTGTCGAGAGAATAACGAGAATACGTGAAAAATAAACTTGATTTCTAAAGCATTTGGGTCCATGAGACCAATATCTTCTTAGGGTTCCAACAATACTTGGCTCATTTTAGGGCTTATCATCTCTAGATACAAATTTAGGTATTATGGGACAATTCAGCTACATTTAAAGGTAAATAAGGGGCGATTTCGGAATGGATTATAGACATATTGCTTTCCTACTTTACTAAAAAAAGATGTTTATAATCCACATAGTTCATGCATGGTTTGTTTTATTTTGCGTATCACTGTTATTACATACTATATTGGCAAACACATAACATTCATTCGAAAATAAAAACAAGGGAAGAAAAAGAAGTGAAGAAAAAACTAGTGGAAGAGAGAGAAGAACAGAGCAAAATAGAACGAAGAATAGCCGTGTAGGTAAGAGTAGAGGAGCCAATATAAGGGAAGGACAGATCGGAACAAATTAGAACAGAGGAGAGACTCTAGAAAGGAGAGAGAGAAGAACAGAACAGACGGAACGAAGCAGAAAAGAGTAGTTTAAAGTATGGGATAAATAATAGGGCAGAACCAGAGCATATCTGAAAGAAACGGAAAAGGGAAAACAGAGAAGAAGATAGCAAGCACAGTAGAACTGCGCAGGAAGGACAGAGCAGGAAAGAAAATACGAGAGAAGAACAGGAAAGGTTAGGGAAAAGGAATAAGAAGAAAAGGTATAGAGAGGGGAAGAACAGAGCAGAAGAGAACGTAACAGGATATAGCTGTGCGATTCAAAGCAAAACAGATCAGAAAACAGCAGAGTGGAATAGAAGAAAAAAGAGAATGATAAAACTAAACTAAACAGAATGCAATTAGAAAAGACAAAAGCAGATCAAAACAGACCACAACATGAAAAAGACTTGAAGAGAAAACAGGACAGGGCATGTCAAGCAGAAAAACAGCACAGAGTGGAAAATAATAAAACAGATGAAAACAGAACACAGCAGGACTCCTTTATATTTACAAATTTCAAGCAATGTCTATCAAACATTTATTAGGCCCTTTTAAATGGGTAAATTATTTTAGTGGGCTAAATCAACATCTAACATTCGGTTCAGTTATATTCGGTTCGGAAATTTCGTGAATAGGTAAAGGAACATTCCCTAGCAACGAAATATTCTAAGAAACAAAAGAATTGAGGAATCAGAAAAATGTAGTCCTCTTTCTCCGAAATAGCAAATATTTCCTCATCCTCGAGTTTCAAAAATATTCCCCCATATTGATATTACGTCTTTGGTCTCTTATATTAGCTGAGGCCCATCGTCAATATTTGTACAAAAACTGATTGATTAAATAACAATTTGAGCTGATTAAAAAATTTTGTGTTTCATCTATAAAAATTCTAGATGGTGAAAGAATACTGCGTTCAAAAATAAACTAGAAATTATTCAGAACCTGATAGCAGAGGTATTTTGTTGAACCCTACCACCAAATATAGTTAGATACTAAATAATACATTTACACTTTATTTTGATAAACCAACTTAAGTCTTAACCCCTTGGCGTAGTGCCTAAATGATTGGCCTAAAAAACACGCACACATGTCCAAGTTGTGATAGATGAGAAACACTATTAAAAACGCATTACAAGAATTTGGTTATCTTAAAGTTCGTTGAATAGAAGTTAAAAAATTTAAGGTTCCATACAAAGGCCTTTGTTTGACTTGTTGATGGTTCCTTAAATTTTGAGCACTGTTTTGAAAATTCGAAGACACGTGTAGGGATATGGAATATTGAGTAGTTGGCCTAAATTAACAACACCATGAGAATTGAAACTCATAAACAACCGTCTAATTCTAACTCGAGGAAATCTCTCTTACAAAACATTGACAATGTTTATAATCAAATAGCTTTGTTTCCGACGCAATAACTACACCAAACATCGAGACGGAATAACTGTTATAAAGAATAATAAACAAGAAATAGATGACATCTAAATCGAAATTAAAACGAAATCAATAAACAGTCCTGACCTTCTCCATTTACTGTCCTCCTCAGAGCCATTTTACGAAGGCGAATTCCACAAACGAGAGGAGGCCGCTTCTAGACAAAAACAAATAGCATCGATCAATAAGGCATTATGGTTGAGTTGAAAGGAATATAGAAAAGACGAGCTTAGAACAAAAACTCAAACACTAGGCATGGAAATGTTAACAGTCTGCTATATATGATTAGTTGGTTAAGACAATTAGTCTTTGAGGGAAATTGCTTTACAACTATACGTGCCTTTCTTTGACAATCAACCAGACTTAGGCCCTAGACAAAGTCGCTTAAATGCTTAAACATTTTTAAGAATTGCGCCCCCAAGAAACAGCGGAGCTTCTTATCCAGTTATCTAGCTGAGGCAATATTAGCAGATTTAGGGGGATCAAATCGAGCCCATAACGAATGGCCTCGTAACAGGCCTAAAATTAAAATTCGGCTTCGAGGCCCATTGTCCCTAAAGTGCCATTAATAGGATGAAAAAACATTAAAAATTATCAATACAATAGAATGAAATATTCAAACACGTCAGGAAAAAACAAATATATTTGATCGGTACAGAACTACCTGAACATAGCTCATAAATTCATAAGTTCAGGCCTGACTAAACACGGGGAAAATATATTTTTCGAAAGTAGCCCTAAACAATCATTATATGCCTC
This sequence comes from Pelagia noctiluca, assembly GCA_963924455.1. NCBI lineage: Eukaryota > Metazoa > Cnidaria > Scyphozoa > Semaeostomeae > Pelagiidae > Pelagia > Pelagia noctiluca. The sequence goes on from OZ004325.1 coordinate 13,123,255, forward strand.
AACCAGGTGTCGAACCCGAGACCTTACCTATCGAAGCTTATCTAGTATATAACAAATCATATTGTTTATTTAGTCCTGCTTTGCATTTAGGCCTATCTTGTTGGTACGTCGATTCCTCGTCTACTGCTTATTTTGGAACAGCTGTCGATCAGCCAGCTAACAATTCTTACTGATGTCTTATTGTTTTTATTCAGAATAAAATTAGAAACGGCGAAAAATAACCACAACTATTGATCTGCATCTGACCAGAAAAGTACGCCAGAAAGAACAAACGAGAATTTTCGATCCACTTCTGAGTATAACAATTTCTAAGGTTTCATTCGCTGACGATCTCTGGTAACAACACATAAAGTAGCGGCACCAATTTGGCAAATATGTACTATGCAGCCAATATCGTGGATCTGAAATACCTAAAACAGATTTATTTCAGCTTCTTATTTCTTACCAGCTTTATTTCTAAAACAAATTTTACCGCTGATGGGACAAAACTGGACCTAATACCAACAAAAATACATTTGTTAAATTTGAAAGCATGTTTGTTAAATTTTAATTCTTAGGCACAAACTGATTTGGATAAAGCTGGACCCAAAACCAATAAAAATACATTTGTTGAATTTGAAAGCATGTTTGTTCAATTTTAATTCTTAGGCACAAACTGATTTGGATAAAGCTGGACCCAAAACCAATAAAAATACATTTGTTGAATTTGAAAGCATGTTTGTTCAATTTTAATTCTTAGGCACAAACTGATTTGGATAAAGCTGGACCCAAAACCAATAAAAATACATTTGTTGAATTTGAAAGCATGTTTGTTCAATTTTAATTCTTAGGCACAAACTGATTTGGATAAAGCTGGACCCAAAACCAATAAAAATACATTTGTTGAATTTGACAGCATATTTGTTCAATTGTTATTCTTAGGCACAAACTGATTTTGATAAAACTGGACCTAATACCAAAAAAATACATTTGTTATATCTCAACGCATATTTCATGCTGAACAGCCGTCATCCAATTGGTCCTAATTGAACTTTTGGTGATTTAGATATTAAAGCTGCTTACATCTAATTCATTGAGTCAATTGGATATTTTTTGGGGGAGTTAAACTCTTTTGCGTCATGTGGACGTTCATATGTGTTATATAGTGTCATGTGTGGTTTCTTAACTGCGTAAGTTGTAAATGAAGAAATATTTTGAACATTTGCAAATGAATTTAAACATAGAAAATTAATTTAGAAAAACCATGAAGGATAAAGCGATATAAGAGGATATAAAGAGTCTGACGTCATTCTTATTCCATTTATAACGTAAGTAAAACCTCGTTGTCAATTTTATTACAATACACTCATACACACATAGGATTTTTATCACGCCCATTTTCCCCGCTAGCGAGGGTCGACCAGTCCATGAATTCGTCTTCTCGAAGTTTCCCTATCACTTGCCATCCACTTCACCCTCATATCATACTAAATTACATCCTTCCATACTTCCTCACATCCTCGCCTTGCAGGGCTTCCCCTCCCTCACCCCCTCTACTTCGATTGTCAAAACTCTACCCACTTCTGTATCCTCACCTATTCTCATTACATGCCCAAACCTTCTCAAACGCTGTCTCCTTCACAATTCTCATATCGACTCCCATTCATTCTAAGTTCAATTCATTCCGTTATGTAGCTATATACTTTTAGGAACTTCCTAACTCGAGAAGTGAGAGCCTATCCTGGCTATAGTGCTCGATATACTTAAGTATAGAGCAATTATAAAGTAGAATGAACACATTAGAAAACAGACATGTTCTTCTGTGACTCTGAGTTTCGTGCTTACGCACTCTTCAGACAGACTATGTAGTACATAGTACATAGTACATAGTACGTACGTACGTACATACGTACATAGTACATAGCATGTAGTACATAGTACATAGTCAGCCTGAAGAGTGCGTAAGCACGAAACTCAGAGTCACAGAAGAACATGTCTGTTTTCTAATGTGTTCATTCTACTTTAGGAACTTCCTATATATCACAGGGATACAAGGTGGTCCAGATAAAAGGGGCATGTGTGGTTGAACAGTTACACGACACAAAAGCAACCTGAAAGAGACTTTTGACCAATGGCAAGTGACTTTTCGTCAACAGAGGATCAACCAATAGAGGAACGTAATACTTGCCACATTCACCTGAGATCAGTATTGATCTCTGCAAAAACAACCGATACAAATCTCTTAAATACTAAACTTAAAGTTTATCTTTATTTATCGACTTATTGTGCTGTGAGTAAACGTTGAAGTCTAAGTTCAAGGAATTATTTATAACAGCTGTAACAACATAACATTATGTTTCCGATTGAGAAATATGAACCTTAGAAACTAGGAGGAAATTAACTCAAGAAGCAGCAGATGAGATCGAAGATAAGGAGGCAGAAAGGACTTGAATGAGCAAAACAATACAGTAAATCATACAATCGAGTGAGCCTCCCTTAGGATCGTATTTGCAAATATGAATTTCTATCTGGGCAGGGGCTAATTGGAGAGGATTTCTCGCTTTTTGGGGCAAGGGTTAGTTAAATTTGGATGCAGGCCTTCTTTTAAAGCTTCAATGCGAAATATTTCTAGTACAAAACCCTCAAAACTTCAAACAACGGAAGCAAGTGCAATGGTGAGCACCTATTCCCAAACAGTAGTCCATCGCATTTCTAAAACAAATTTGAGACTTCTCCAATGACTCTTCAAACTGGACAGGGATTTTAGTGTCCCTGTGATATCCGTATTTTAATCAAATAACATAGAATATCGAGCAAGGATGAGGCCTGTTTGCTCATACACGCAAGTCACAAAATCACACATCAAACAAAAACTTCATACGGTAACAAAGCGTATCGTTCTTCAGTGTCCTGGGCACGAGTCTATTTCGTAAACAACGCAAATGTCATGGCCTAGAAGACACTATAGGCCTCTTCTTACACCTTCTACTCCCTAAATTGCTGGTACAGTGTAGTCATACTATCAACCAGGGGCTTGGTGCTAGAGTTAGAGATTTTGGATGGCATGCCCACTTTATGAGGCGACTTCCAAACCGGGGGGCTGTTAGTTGTCTAGAATTCAGTGGTTTTCAAATTCAAAATTTTGATATCACCAATGGGTGCAATGAACATGCTAAGACTTCTCAATCAATAACATCTGTAGGACAAACGGGAGGTATTAACCACACTGAGTCTTGTATGCTGCTATATGTAGTGTTGTAGTGCATGCTTCCATCCCCTGCTGAATACTAAAACCTATACCTAGGCTGACACGTAAAACATAAGCTTATCTATGCTTTCTTTATCTAATAGGATTGGAGTTTTCTCAACAAAAATGAGCAGGGATTCCTTGTACTCTCTACCCCTGGTAATACCAGTATAGGCCGCCCTCATTATTGCCTATTCATGATGAAAACAAACACAATATTCGAATCCTTAAAGAAAAGGGACAAATTGGTTGAACAAATTGATGGAACATTGCCTAGAAGAAAAATATACAGTCTTTATGAATCAGAAACCAAGCAGATTTATGCAGTCCACATATGACAGAACGAGACACCAGACAGCAGTGAGAACTTGATAGACATTTGTCTTGCTAGATTTGAAATCATAAAGATTTGTGCATCAGCAGTAAAGAATAAAGATGCCTTGACGCAAGCAAACACGCAAGCAAAATTGAAAGAAAGATTTATCAAGATTGGGCCTTTTTCTCCAAACCATGGAGAAGGAAACACCATAGGACTTTAGATCTTTTTTACACTAGAAAAAGATAACTGCTATTGCTTATGTATTGATCTAATTAACGTTTTGATACATGCAAAACCTATCTGATCAAGAGGAGTGGCAGTCTAATCCACTTAGAGATGCAAGTATGGATACCTATTTCCCCTGTTTGATCTAGGAAACTGATATCTTACTTGTAATCATAATTTCACAACCATGGTATACCTCAGTGATGTCTGTATAGACGGTTCTCTACAACTTTTAATCCAGTCTATAGAATTTGTTGCTGACTAACTTTATTAAAGATAGGAAGAGAGATATGAGATGGACAACTTTAAGATAAATTAATAGGCAAGCTTTTAAGCTATAGCAAACAGGACATACGAGAAGAGATTTTATCAAAAATGCAAAGAGCATAGGAGAGAAAAGATTGAGGACCTTGTCCAAGTTCTTAGAGCTTTTAAATATTCTCCCTAATGGACAAAAGAAAAGTAAATTAAGTCTTGTAAAAGTTTGTTAATGAAAAATGATAAAGTAAAGTAAAGTACAGTAACTTAAAGTAAAGTAGAGTAAATTAAATCAAAGTAAAGGAGAGTTAAAAATAAAGTAAGGTACAAGGTAAGGTAAAGTAGAATGAATTAAAGAAAATTAAAGGAAGGTAGAGAAAGGATAGTTGATAATATTAAAGTAAAGTAAAGTAAATTAAATTAAATTAAAGTAAAGTAAAGTAAAGTAAAGTAAAGTAAAGTAAAGTAAGGTATGGTAAGGTAGAGTAAAGAAAAGTAGAGTGAAGTAGAGTTAAAACCTTCTATGAGAACCTTTTGATGAAAATGCTGAAAACTATCCCCTTGGGTGAAGTACAATTTATAAAGTAAAATATTCAGTTTAAATGAAGATCTGAATTTCATTTTTTTTTCCACTTTGAGAAAAAAGAAACCAATTACCATGCGCTATACCTTCTCCATGATCAAATTTTGCTTGAATACTTCGACATCTACAAAACACATTTCAAGAAAAACAACTAGACAGGGCATAAACATTTGTGAACAAATTAATTTAACATGAATTATTAAATTCCAATTTAAAAGTGGTCAATTTTCAATAGAGTTTCGTTCTGGTCAGACAGATGTCATAATAAATTCCTTTCCTGATTATTTTGCATGAGTTGGAATAAAAGGTTGCACAAAAGACCACATAATGACCTTGCTCAACACATCAAATAACAGAGCTCAAAAGGCCTTCTATTTCATGAGTTAGATAGACTAGGGAGTTATCAGTTAATTGGAGAGATATGGGTGCTAAATTCATTTACTTCAGAAATACTTTCAAAGTACACACTTTTTATTCTGAACCTACCTCAAAGCCTTGTACTAAAAGTTCCTTAAATTTTCTAATAGATCTCTATTGTTGCAGGAAACAATAGAAAAAAGAATTCATTGTATTTTACAAGACATCCTAGTTCTAGGTTCCTTAAAAACTGGTTCTTTATAAAAATAAGCGATTATTGGGGGTGGGGCCCCAAATATGCCAAAGATGGTCCTTGATTATTGACCATTATCAAGGAGGGTTAGGGTATGGTCGTGGTGCCTAAGTGTTGACCATGCCCTATTCCCCTATTCCCCACGCCCTATTAAGGCTGGTGCTGCAACTGTTATGTAATTTCTCCAGTCTGTTCAAGGCAATATATGATTTGAGAAGATCTGATTTGAGAAAATTGATCGAAATAATTTGTGAGAATGGAAATGGATCCCAATAGGACACAACCCCTAGATTTATAATGCAGTCCTACTCAGGTCATTTTCATTCTCGCAAATCATCTCAATCAATATATGATTCCAAGTGGCTTATCAAACATGTTTCCTTTTTTCCAGCACACACACAGTATAAAAGAAAGAGTGGGTTTGCGCAGAATTGTGCAGTGGTTTGCATCCTCAATGGTTGCATTTTGTATTCAGGCCAGAAACTTCAGGGTTCATGTATTTCTGCATGGTTGACCAATCAGAAATATAAAAAACAGTGATGAAAATCAGGGGCTGCTGGCATATGGAGATTTGGGGGTTTTAGCTCCCAATAACCTCTAAAATATAATATTCCATAGTCTACAATTAGATATTCTAATATTAGTTTACACATGTTTTAAGCCCTTACCGTACCATTTTTTTGTATATTTTATCTCACATCTGAAGCAAGTGTATCAAATATGGTATGAAAGAAAATATGGTATCAAAGCAAAATAGGTGTGGCCAATTTTATACTCTTTAAGCCCTCCCCCTTCCAAAACATTCCATGTGGCCCCTGCTTAATCGCTTTTCAATAAGGGAGCAGGCAACCTATTAAGAAAGCAGGAATTTCTGTAAGATCACAATATATCCTTTTGTCCTTCTGTTGTCTCCATTAACATGTTGGAGTTGATTTAAATCTTAGTACAGGGCTAGGAGCTGAGTTCCAAATATATATATAGAGGGCTCTAGAGTTTCAAAGGTTGCAGATTTTGCCCATTTCAGTCATCAGGAGAAAGAAAATAGATTCAGAAAATGTTTATCAACAGAAAACTGAAGGTTTCCTAGTTGTCAAATTTTGCTGTGTGTAGAGCTATTGCTGTTTTTAGACTTGGTTTTTGAGTGTTATAGGGTCTGAAATTATGAGTTTCCAGGTCTTGCCGGTTTTCAATTTCTCTATAATTTCTTTAAAAAAAGTTGTTTTGACATTTTCGGGGATTGTTCAAAATCTGTAAGATTTTTACTCTTACCCTTTTCAACAAATTATCAAAAATCTTCAAAGATATATGTTGCAAATGTCAGCTTCCATACCAGCAATTAAAATAACAATGCCATGTCACCCTAACAAAGGCCACCAAGGGTGTTTGTATAGAAGGCAATTGATGGTCGAGCCCAAAATGACATGCTAAAGAAAACTCGAATACCCACCGACTCAGCTGACCTATTTTTCGATCACGGCAAAGGATAAGAAAGAAGTTTCATACATTTTAAGAAACATTGGGAGTCATAAAAATCACAAAACTAAAGCTTAGGCCTACAATAGGGAAGGAAAAACGGGTCATCTAAAATTCAGGCAAGGTCTGAAGGTCGAAAGCATCTTTCAACACACAAATAAAACTCGATGATGCAAAAAGCCACATACATACTTAACGTTTCGCTCTTTCAACCGTCTGTGACTTGATACGGAGTTTCGTCAGCTTCTCGCATTCCAGTTCCCCGACGATTTCATTTGTAATCCTCCAGGTTTAATGGTGACAGAGAACAGACGTTGTTGTGTGTCGACGATTTCCCCAAAACTCAAGAAGCACTGCCTCACTGATTTCGTCTTGTGTGCTCAGCCTAATTTTAAGGCCCTGGTTAACTCGCTCGTGTAAACCAAGATCAAGCTGGCTTATCTGCTAACAAAGATCAATCTCCATATTAACAAATCTTTCACTTTACTGAGGCATCGGCTCAAAATTGTAAATTCTCGAAATTAATATTTAAAAAGCAGACGAAAATTTGTCTTGCAGGGATCAGGAATAACAACAACATTTCACAGTGCTTCTATTAACGCGTTTTTCTGGGTGAGCACGAAATCCACCTATCAGAAGTAGGTTATCTGGTCCGGTCTTTATGCTAAATATTAAAAGGAATGTTGGGATGCTTACCCGGTACCCCTGCACTTAACCTTAACCTCAACACTGACTAAACCCCAACCCCAGTGACAACCTCTAGCCCCAATCCTAACCCCCTAAACTTTTGCACCAAACCTAAACCTTATCTTCAACCCTACACTTTATATAAAAACCGGAATAGCAGATCTACTTTGAATGGGTAAGATTTCGTGCTCACTGTTTCTCTGTCACGAAGCCTGGGCACTAATTGTGCCTGTGCCATTGTCTGGTGTGACACCTCTGTTGTTAGAGAGTGGTCATTGTGGTCGTATTGATTGTTATACAAATGTTATCTTACGATTTTATCTGCATGATATTCGTGTTATTCTTTAGTGTCGTATTTTGATCGATTTTAAAGAACTACGTGTCTATTATTTATAATTTGATTTACCGTTTCTATGATGATGGATTTCCAAATGGACCTCTCTCAAAAGAGGGTGCAAAACGGATGCAGCGGCATGCGTAAGTACCAGGAAAGCTTGTGTGACACAAATTAATGCAGTGAAACATACCAACATTAGGACCTCTTATTACTACTGTATGTAGTGATAAGAAAGGCACGGTTTGATTGAGACTATGGTTAGCGTGTCGGTCTTGCCTAGGTGTGCACCTGGTTTAGAGATCTAGGCTGAGGCATATTCCAAATGTGATTTCAAACATAAGAGGAAATATTTTCTTGTATCTTGGCATTTTTACATCAGATGTTTATTATGTCTCCATGTCTACCAGGATATGATATATTTGCTCGAGATGAATTTGGTTTCCATGAAAGAAAGATAAAATTTGTTAGGAAGACAGAATTTGTTTTATAACATGTCAATTCTAAAAAAACATTTGATTTTGGTGACAACTAGCTAACCAAGGATCATTAGCTGTACCTCGGGTACTCCTTACCCAATATCAAAAAGGGTTGCGGGTTCGAGCCCAACATAGACCAGTCACATCGAGAGACAAGAACAGAGTCCACTGCTCCATTAGTCTACCTGTTCAGAAGACCCTTTGCACTTTGCGCATAAACAAACCTTTATAAAGATTCACCTAACAGATTAACCTGTTTAAATATAGTAAGCTTGTGAAATTTCAACAACTGGAGAAGAAATAAAAGAAAATCAAATGCTTTGCGTAACTTTCCTGTGCTCAGCAGGCTAATAACAATCCCAAGTAGGTTTGGGTTTGCAGTTTTCATTTTGGTCAGTCTGAGTTGTTGTTGTTGCATCGTCACTTTAGTCAAATATAAGGAGAAACATGTTTCAACAAATTTGATAGTTTCACAATAGACCGGATTATTGCTTCATCACGAGAAACTTGCAAAGTGAAAAAACGGTAAATATCATATGATAGCCTATAGGAATACATCTTGTTTAGTTCGTGGTTAGGATCAGAAAAACATTATTGCACAATATGTGTTCCTGTATAGGCTATGGCCTAGTATCCACCGAGTGAAACACGCCAAAAACGGTCATCAGCCATTTTGAGCCAATTTGTCTGGTTAAATGGAAACGAGACTAGGAAAACCATCTAATTGAAAATATTTGGTACTTTCCCATAAATCCCTCCAGATTGACTTTCCAGTTCCTGGTCTTAAATTCAATTGGGTTAGAGCAAATTGTTATCAAATTTTGATTCAATTTCAACTAAAGTTTAATTAATTTTGAATAGAAATAACAGACAAATTGGTTTCGTTTCAGAGAATTAATTCAAAGTATTCTTGAATTCGTTTATGTTTTAATGGGTTTCAACAGGCTTTCTGACACTTTTTAAAACTGTTTAAATGCCTTCAAAGTTTAGTCCTTCCATTAGTAAAAGCGCAGACTGAGAGAATTGAGAGAACGAAACAGATTCAATAGCTTTATATATACTTATAACAAAAAGAATATAAATGATCAAAATAAGCAAGACGAATATTCTGTCACACAAATTCCTGGAATCTTCTTTCTAAAATAACCGAAACGTTACGCGATGAATCCTAGATATCATAATGTCCCTCATTCCAAATCAAGTTTAGGCCAATAAGCATTTAGAGACATTCTGCTATGCTGAGCTGACCCGAGACAGCGAGCCTGGTCGTTTCTAATGTGAAAGGTGGAAAATAATTATCAAATTTACACAGAATCCTTCTTTGGTAAAATGAATTGAAATTTCAGGAGTGCTGCATCCAGAGATTTATCCGCAAACTGAAAGAAAAATGAAAACTGAAATGAATTGAGTAAGTAAGTAAGTTGAGATGAAGTGTTAGCCTGCGAAAGGTAAGATGTCTTATTTCCAGTAGGTGCACAAGACCCCTAAATTAACGTCCATTCTGAAGTCAGTTGTTGTGTGGAGTAAGTTGTTTAGTCATCACCCAAAGGTAGCCCATCGAGATGATGAAGTTTTACGACCAAGCTCAACTCGAGCTGCTCATAGCAAACCACTCACACTAAGAAGTAGGGCGTGTTCTTCTAAACCAATTATTTTTTGAATGTGAGTTTTTAACGCTATTGTTTTGAAAAAGGCAGGTTTTGAAGCTCTAAAAACCTGCTATGAAAATCAGAGGGCTTCCGAGACTTTCGAATGGCTGCCATTTTGTCAGTCGCCAAGAAACATGATATGAATGAGACTGGGAACGAGGCAAGCAATAATTCTAAATAGTTACTTGGGCCTAAATGAATGGGCGTTTAGAAGCTTTTGTATCCTATACTGTGTGTCGTGATAATTGATTGAGAAGTGTCTCGGACTTTCACAACTCGCGTTCTTCAAAATCACGGATTCTATTCTCGAAAGCATTTTGTTTTCAAAAGAAAGCAAATTTTTGAAGTTTAGAACGGCACACCTGTAATTTTACCTGGAATTTTTGATTACCTATTGAGTTCGGCAGTCAGAAGAAGCATTTTGTTTACTGATTTGTCGGTGGCAAGTTAAATGAATTAAGATAACTTGCAAACAATTCACAGATCGAAACAGACAGGTGTCACGTGGTCAGAAGTTTTCTTCTTCGCCAGTTATCAACTACAGTTGGCGAGGAAGGCTTGTCCGCTTCAATTAATTCCAAATTTACGAAAGCAACTCTCCTAAACGAACTTTCAGAATTTTCATACAAGAATATTCCTGTCTTTGATGATGACTTTTTGTGCTTATTGTTATTGCATGATAGTGTTGAACTGCCTTATATCATAAATATAATGATTATCGAGTCCATAATCAAATATCTCAAATCATCAATCGCTTTGATTTTGTATATGATATGAATTAGCATCTTCTGGAAATGAAACTTTTGTGCTTTTACTTGGTTATGAGCGTGTCTACCGTTCTTTTATGTTAGTATGCATGTCTGTGCTTAATTTGTTTGTGGTGTCTTAGATTAAAAAATAAATATGAACACTAGTAAGGGCCATTCATAATGTGGACTTAAAAAGGTATCTTATAAAAAATAAGTTTAGTTGCTGAAAAAGCACCGAGAACTTTCTCATTGTCCTCCACAGACGTCATTGAGGACTAAACAGACAATAGAACACTTGTAACGTAAATAAACCCGTATAATCAGCCCCACCTGTTCAAGTAAGACGATAGGGAGGAGCCTATATGACGTAAGAATGACAGGTTGATCGACAAATAAAGGCCTGGCTATGTGCAAGAGGTTTATTTAACAGAAGATCTGGAAAGGCCTTGCCCGCTTTTTTATAAGAATACTCAGCTTTGACATATGCCTGTTCCTTCTGATTTTGAAGTAATTTTCATCAATTTTCCCCCCTCTATACTTCTCAAAAATGTGTTCTAATTTCTTTCTTTCAAACTTCGTTTGTTTTTATCTCGAAAAGTTTTGGAGGTAGCAAAAATTCTGGCCCAAATCTAAGCCTACTACCTTAGAGTCATACATTACCTTTCAGGGCTCTCTCTTTGCTGAGCCAATAAACTAATAGGTATGTTCTGTTAATACCTTGATTAGGAAATGGAACTGAATTTTTGTTTTCAAGCCTTCGCCTTCTGATAGATAGTGTTGCAAAAATGAATATAAATCGAATAGTTTTGTAAACAATAGAAATCAAAATAAACGAAAGTGTCGGTGGGCCTAAATATAAAATATGCCTATCTAAAGTTATTGCAAAATCTATGGAAATTGGGGGGTTTTCAACTGCTATCTTTTTTTCATGTCAGCTAAATAGCAGTCATCCTAATTAATGAAAAATGCTTACCACCGAGTGCTTCTTGTGCAAAGAACTTGACATCAGCATCTGAATCGCTGTTGAGTTTATCCAAACATGGTTTGATCTGAGCTTGTATTGTCCTGATACAGAAATGGGGTGAATGAAGCTCAGATTTTATGACAAACATATATTTTCATTTTCCAGTCTGAAACATATCGGATATAAAGGGGGCAGTTACATATCTAGGAAGTGCCTGATTATAGGGGCTGGCTAAAAGGGATTGCTTAGTAAAAAGGGCGGCTCACCTCTGCAGTCAATTTCACATAAAATAACAATCGCTATAACATTACAAGGAGAGGAGAGTCAGCCCTCCTCCCGGTCTGAAAATAGAGAAAACCGCCGAATTTATACAAATGAGCCTGCCCGTTGGCCGAAACAAGCTTTCCAAATGTGATACCAGTCTACATTTTATCTCGTCAAACGAAACAGCCCGTTTACCAGGCCAGTCCACTTCCATGAAATCGGGCCCAAAGATGTTATGTAATCAGGGGTGGAAAATATATCTTACTTTCTGGGACAGTAGGAAATTTCCAAGATTATATCTGTGTGCATATCGAAATTAATAAACAAAACAAATATGGTCAAAATCACTGAATAAAGGTATTAATATGGAAACTGTAATTCTTTCCAGTTTTCAAATTCTATTTCGTGTTGTTCATTTTCCCCTTTCTTTTTCTCCCTTTCACTCTTTCTTTCTTCTTCTCATTTCTTTCCTTCTTTTGTTTTCACTTTAGTTTTTCTGGAGGCTCGATCACATTCTGTGCCATAGGCGCTGTGACTTGATCCGCTATATTTTCCACCCCTGTATATAACATGTACAAAGTAAAAGTAACTTACGGTGCATCGAGAACTTGTCCAAGTATGCGTAATGTTTTAGCAACATTGAACCGGACGTTTGCAACGGTGTCGTTGGCCAGACTGAGAACAACTGGGAGAATTAGCTTTCCGCAGATTTCTGGTCCACTAACTTCTATCAGTGTCTAAAAAAACGTCAACAAAATTGATTACGAAACCCTAGACATTACAACCATAATAATCTGATTGAGCCCTCCTATAGAAAAACAATTTTTTAGGGTGAATTATTGGATAAGCCGCAATAAAAAGCCCCTCCTTTTCAGCATAAATCATCAAATAAGCTCCCCTTTTCCGGGTGCATCAATAAATAAGCACTGTAATAGTCCCTTCACATCTGCTTGGTCAGAAAGTCCATGCATTTTGAGAATGTTTACGACCAAGATGTTGAAATATGAAATGGAACCGTCCTTGATCAGTAAAGAACTTCAATATAGCCAGAAAAATGGGAAGCAGATATGAAATACAATCAAGATGGATGTTTAGAAGGACAGAACATAAGACGTCAAGGTAGATCAGAAGACCAGTACTTCCTTTTTAAGCTTTTGAGGACAAGTTTTGGCTGCCAACTCAGTCTTCAGTCTTGAATAAGTGGGATGACTAGTAAATTTCTTAGTTATAAACTGAAACTCTGGAATAGATATTTGAGGAGATGAAAAATTTATTACCTAATTGAGAGGGGTTGGGGTAAATAGAGAATGCCAGCCTTTAGTATTGGCCCCCTTTCTTAGCAATATTTTTTGAATAAGGCATAAGTTGTATAAGATGAGAAATGTTAAATACTTACATTGATCGCAAATAAAGTCGTCATTCGATGAAGATAATTATTTTCCGAAGCTAACGCGAGCACTCTTGGAATGATTTTGTTCTGCAAATGAAATGAAATGGAAATCATTCTCCATTCAGAATAAACTTTTGTGATTGAGTCTCTAAGATTTTAAGAGGTAAAAAAGGATCACTTTGTAATTCATTTAAGGAAAAATCAAAGCCAAAGTTCGTTAAGTGACTAGCCTTTAAGCTCAATCCTTCTATGCAGTTCGTTTCTGCGATTGATGTGTGGTGAAGTAATGATTTGATTGAAATGGTTCTAGTCGCAGTCTCAAGAGTATGATCTAAATTGCTCCGTAGAGGCCAGAGAAACAGCATGCAAGGTAGAGGCTCGAAGTCAGAGGTTCAAGTCCCTCTTAGGCCATGTCAACTTTCACACAAACATCTCGATTAGGGTACAAAGCTTTAATTTGATTTGGACTCTTCTTACGTGTATTAAAGCATTCTATTGCCTACACATCTAAAGAATAAGAAATTGAAGAACATACCTGGGCCCACTCAAGTCCAAATTTATCGACGAGATTTTTAAGATTTCTGGCAGCAGCTTCTCGAATGGCATAAACTGAAAAAATAACATCGGTAAATAGCGTTGGATGCGAAATATGCGTTTTTTATATGACACAGTAAAGCCGCAACTAAGAGCCAAAAAATTAGCGCCTCTTTGCCTAAGATTTTTAAATGTTGACCGTATTTTAAGGGCAAGAATTACAAATCTTAGGTCGAAAGGTTGTTGATTTGTACCAACCATAGAAAGAGGGAAATGAGGTTAACTTACCGTGATCTACAAGCCAGCTCATGCAAAGAGAGCTCAGTTTTTCATCAAAGAATTCCACACCCTATAAAAACAAAAGAGGGTTACAAGAATAATTGAGCTTTCATGTTATAGGTCCTTCTCCTACAATAGGAAAGGTGGGGCACATCAGCACAATACCGGATTCGTTTCAGATCGGATTCTCAAACAAATCCAATCTGAAAATTTGCCCTGTTCACACAAAATAGCGGATTCAGATTTGATCTCGACTCCCACGGCTCCAGTGAGGTTCAAATTATTCCACCAAAACTCATCCTGTAACAAAGTATTTAACAGCAATGCAGTGATATCAGATTCATGCATTCAGTCGAAAAGCAATCCAGTATGGTAAGTGATCTGATATGTACCACTTCCACAGTGGAGCATTTTCTAGGTGAACAGAATGCCTATGTGGTACAGAAGGTGAATCCGATATAGTGTGAGTACGACATAAAGGTTACAGCAATCTTTATCGGTATCAGGTGTCGAGGTACCGTTTGAATCGAGATACGGTTATCAAGGTTAAAACTAGCAGCTCAAACCAAAAGCTGAATAGGAATGTTGAACTTTATATGGAAATATCAGTCTACTATAATGGAAGGAAAAAAGACTTAACAGTGAAATAGAATATTTACTTACAAGCTGTCCAGCTAAGAGAGGCATATACTCGATGATTGCCAAACGAACACGCCATTTTGAATCCTCAGCTAACTCCATTATTGCAGGTAACAGAGACTGTGAGAGCTCGTGAATTCCAATCACTACAAAGAATAATGGAATAATCACAGTATAAAAATTCAAGGTACTTACAATCATACATCCAAGAATGGTAGGATGACCAAGTCAAGATGAAATATTCCAGAATTCTGCAAATCTTGGTGCTTTTAACAAAATCAATAAGCAGGAAGTGTGTGATAATTACAGACTAGAGAGTAAAGGATCAAAAATTTACCTTCATTGACGCTATCTAGATTCGAGATGATATTCAGTCTGACGTCTGAGCACTGTAGAGGCAAATATTTCAAATCAGGGTTTAGTGTGTGGTGCTTCATTTGAATTATGTAGGTCACGAAGTACATACCTCAAAAATAACTCGAAGGCACCATCCGTGAGCAAAAGCTTAAGCCAGCTATAGAGTATTTTAGTGAGAAACTGAAGATAGCCCGGGGCCAACAACTCGCTTATTTTGAGTGACACTAACTTATGAAAGGTAAGTTAGCTGAAAGCAACAGATGCGCTCTTAAAATCTGCTCGGTAATAAAGGTATCGGAGGTTATTTGGGGTTATTGTTGCAGGCGTGATAAATCGAACGAACCATACCTCGTCTTTCAACATAATGAGGAAGAGCGGCAGAAGATGTTCAATCGTACTAAAAATAAATATTATATTTGAGTTTCCTAAATAACAATAATAATTATGATTAAAGCAGACCTTTTAATTTTTGGGCAACTATAATACATAACAATAAATCTAGGGAACAAAACTTAACTTTTGGTAATACAAGTGGTAAAAGGAGAACCCAAATATGGAACTTTAAGCACTAGGTCCACAGCTAATATAAAAGAAGTGGCATTGCTTGTGCCCTGAACCTTGAAGCCCCATTATTGTATCAAGAAAAATTTTGACTTGCACTCCTTAATCTCATCCAACTTGTTAGACCCGAAATTCTCAAATACAGAAAAATCAGTTGTCCAAAATTTTGCCACAAGTTTTTTATCATTTATCTATGAAATGAATATAAGTCGCAAAACTACTAACTGTTCTTTGCCTAGAATTGGAGCCAGGCCCATAATGACGCCAGCAAGAGCCGACTTGACGTGCATGTTTGGATCGCTGGCCAGGTCCTAAAAGGAAAGAAATATTCTATCATCTCAACACATACTGTATTTTCTTTATATTGCGGATATATTCTTTCTTAGTGCAACCTGAAATAAGAGCCATCCATTTAAAGGCTATCTTCTAAATCAAGCCTGGAACTACGGTTTAGTATTATGAATAAATGTTCTATAAGCGTCAAGTTTGCTATTGATGTATGAATGGACAACTAATATCATTTTTTAAAGTTATCAATATAACGGTTCAAGTTGGATAAGCTTTGGCTTTTCCTTGGTCGTGTAGGGTTTGTAGGTTTGGGATTTCTATCCATATAGTGGAGTTGCATTACGACAAATGGTTACAGCTGGAGTAAAATATCACTCAATATCATCCAACATCATATATATCATACAATATCATATACATATAATATCATATACATATAATATCATATTGGTACATATAATAGAACTCATACCTTGACGCATGGTAATATGCTGGCCATGATTATTTGCTCTCTTGCATCAGATGGCAGATTGGTGCAAAATTCTATAAAAAAAATCAAAGTAATTAGCCAGAAACAAAACACTAAGCCTATGAAGCCTCCTTGGCTCACTTTTTGGGGCACTATAATAGCTTCTTAAAAGCATAGTGTTTACATGGAATTAATAAACACTTTCAATACATGTAATCAAAAAAATGATATTACATGTGAAACCATGAAAATAGCAAACCTTTGACTTTATGAGCAGCCGCAGTTTTAACTTCAGCTTCGCAATCTTTCAACAGAGAAGCATAACTTTGTACCAATTCAGCTTTACTGGTTTCTTGGCCAATTGCTTTTTGTAGCTATAGAATAGAAATAAATTAACATAATTAGAGACTCAGTTTCTAAGATTTCTGTAAGATAGTGCTCAATATATAAATGCAGAGCATGATACAAACATTTTCTGATGAGTGGGTAACTACGAAATAAGCTTCTCGAGATAAAGATTTTAGTTTCTCTAATCTTTTCTTCTCAATATATAAACATCATAATTAGATATCATTTTATCTTTACAAATCATGATACGCAGGCAAACAAGCACAAAAGCTTTGATAGGTTACGCTGAGATGCAAACTCAGAGGATGAGGCATCAAATCCAACCTGGGTTATTTTCATTCTAACAAATTATTTCTTTAAATAGTAAATTGAACATCTGAAAGGAAGTTAATAGAAAAAGTACCCCCAAAACAAACAAATGTTCGTAACAGGAGCAAGATTAGATTTGTACAAAATTATAAGGAATAAGAAACAAAACTTACTTCAACAATCTTATCGGCAACCATGTATCTTACTCGCCATGATTTATCCTTGAGATTGAAAAAATAATATGTTATTGAAGAAATCAGAACATCTTAGTGAAAACAAACAACTCTTTCATTCGTTCATTAATATTATCTGAACTTATTCATTTAGACCTCGTATTGAAGAAATACTAATGAGAAACATGTAGAAGTGCGAGATGAAATAAAGCAACATATGTAGAAGGGCAGTGGTAGCGCTCTAGAGTATGAATCTTTGTGGGTTCAAGTCCTACTCGGGTCAATTTCATTCTCACAAATTATCTCCATTGATTTTCCGAATCCTGCTTCACCTCAAATATGTAGAAAGGCAGAACTAAAGATTTCAAGGTAGATTAGTGGACCAATAGCCTCTTTTTAAGGTTTTAAAAACAAGTTTTGATTGGCCGCAAGTCAGTTTTGAATAGGCAATCCTCTGAAATAAGCTTAAGCAAAAGAGACATAAAAACAAACCCCAGCTGCTGAGCGTAGAGGATCAACCATCAGTTGTTGTTTGTCGGCTTGGGGGAGGATTCCAGCTATACTCACACACGCTTCGACAGCTAGGAGTCGGACAGAATCCTGAAAGAAGAAAGGGCAGAATCACTCAAAAAGTACAAAATAATACGAAGGCACCCAGAAATTCTTGGGATACTCACAAAGATAAAGATAATTCAAATAGAAATATTTGAGCATGTAGTAACAGACATGGCCATAAGAGTTTTAATAGGTGGGCAGTGAATTGCTCTCCTCACTGCTCTCAGATGGGCAATCGTTTAGTAAAAGTTCACATCAAGGTGGGCGATTCCCTTAAAATTTAATGAATCAGGAGAGCATCTCATTGCCCACCTTGAGTGAACTAGGAGGGCATTAAGGTGGAGCAGGGTAAGTGCTTCCCTTACATAGGTACTCTATGGTCTCTAATAGACAGGGGGGTTAAAATAGTTGTAGAGGGGTTGAAAAATTATCAAAAACTTAATAAGCGGGGGGCTGGAATATGAATGTCCTGAATGGAACATTTTCTTAAAATTCCTAAAAAAAGGGGAACTCTGGTGAGAGACGTAGTGTAGTGACAGTGAGACGTTAGGAATACAGTGAAATAACTTCACTGATTTTACTGAAAATTCTCAATGTTATAGATTTTGTTGTGTAACTCTTGTCATGCTTGCAACTCATTACCAGATTTAATTAGCAGTGGGGGTTGGAATAAGAATGTACTGGATGGAAAATTTTCTAAAAATTATGAAGCGCGGGGGACTTCTATTAGAGACCAGAGAGTAAACCTGTATAAATGCCTAACTTTGGCTTTGATGCAGAATTTGAAACCTCATAACAAGAATAGTAACACCAATCTGAATTTTTACCTGTTCGTCGCTTGCCAAACTGTTAAACATAGGAATCAGATCAGATTTGACATTTTCAATTTCAACAACTTTTGCGAATTCCTGCAAAGTAAAGCAAGAAGAATCAAACTATATTCATTACTAAAATACTGAAGCTGGATCCTGTCAACAAGGACATTAAGAGCACACTGTTCTCATTAAATCTTACTATCTTACAAAAGCTTCAATCATACTCAGACTTGCTTTGAGAATTGATGATACAGTTTATGACAAGTGAGCTGATTTATAAAACTTACTAAAATCACACAATCAGAATCTCATACTTGAGAAGGCAATTGCTGTCACAGAGCTCCAGTAAAGAAATAAATACAAAACAATGCATTTAAATCTAAGCTGAGCCTCACAATTAGCATGGCTTGGATTCATCATATCGTGTAGAATCAGAATGGTTTCAGTATTAAAAAAATCATTCTCAGAAGGCCAGTGTCAACAAATTGACGAACATTTTTGCGAAAGGCCGCAACTATTGAAATGGAAAATAAAGTGAAAGGACAAAATCTGTATTGAAAATTTTTTGGCCATTTGGCTAGGAAGGCCATTTGACTAGAGCTTCATAGTCTTATGTTTAGGGATGGCAAATTTCGGGACATGAATTCTTTGGAAAGATTTATAACGAAGGCTTATGTTTTAAAGATCAAACCCTCAGCATTTGGCAATTTGTGTAGTCAACATTGGGCAAATGTAAAAAGGACAAATTATGAGGATTTATCAAATGTGAATGCATATTTCATCAAAGACATACCCCAAGTTTCCCAGCAGCCGCTCTTCGTACCATTGGTGTGTCATCACAACAAAGAGTTTTAAAAGACCTACAAGGAAAAAGCAGCGCATCAAAAATATTTAATTTCAAACATTTGCTAGGATGGAGCTCTAATAGTTCAAAAAGTCTTAAGGTTTGAAGAGCAGATGGATTCTAAGTTGAACAGAAATATTTAAGGGAGTCGAAATTAATTAGAATAAGAAGTAAGTTGGAACAAGTGCCAGTTTTAATAACTGAATTCATTTTACATAATTTGTGATTGGTTTTTGTGACACATGAATTTACAAAATATTACAACAAAAGAAAGCAGTGCTTACGATCTCAGGTCGGCCTTTGTGGTTGGCCCTGTTCTTGCATACGCAACAGAGAAAAGACCGCAAGCTGATGTACGAGACGTAAACCAATCCCCTGCAGAAAAACAAATAATTAATGCTAAATTTCATTTTGAGGTTAGGGTAGTCTTTTCCTAATATAATGATCCCACATCAAATGTGCCTGGGGTTTCGCCCTCCCCTGGACTCCTTATAGTGAACAACTTGAATATTTGAAGTGAACAAAAGTAAATCTACAGGGATGAAAAAGCATCCAAAACTTGTGTGGCAATAAATCTTCAAGGACAAACAAGAGGGGCAATTACTGAAAGTGAAAAGAGTACTCCATTATTTTTTGCAAAATCTTAGGGGTTATGAGCCCCTGATGTCCACTGGCCCCTTTAAGTTTGGCATAGGGAAAATTAAGCTCCAATAATTTGGCTGAAATAAGGATTATTAGAGTAATATATTATTGATCATTATCTAATAAATAGTGTATGAAACATTACCTCCTGCAAGTCTCTTCACAAGTGGAACGAAATGACCCTCAAGGTCCTGCGTAGAATGTTCAGCTGCTACAGCTCTCAGAGATTCAACAGCCTATCAAACAAGAAGCAAGTTCATGTAAATAAACATGAACAACATAGAAGGATGACATAAATAATACACTGTCCAAATGGATTAAAGATTATAAGATTTTATCACAATTACCACTTCAAATCTTATTCACTGAAGAAAAATGAATTATTCTTTAAGTCACACAATCAGAACCTCATACTTGAGAAGGAAATTTATGTCAAAGTGCTCTAGTATAGACATGAATACAATGCAATGTATTTACATCTAAACTAAGCCTCACAATTAGCATGGCAAAGTTTCATCATTTTGCGTGAACATATAGAGGAATCTGTATTCACTACCTTGAGTGAATATTATTTAGAGTAAGACTGAATTTTTTGAAATATCAATATGATTGTAAAAGTTGATAGGCAAATACATTTACTGTCCTTGTAAGGTGTTAGTTTATGTGGCAGGCACATAGGGTCTAATATGAAGGTAAACTAATCAAGCAGTGCCACCCTGGTCCTCCCTCTCTACGCAACCACACCTTGTTACTTCTTTTGCCTAGAGTTACAAAGAGCTGGCAAATGCTCTTCTAGCACATTTTATGCGACAGGTCTGAACGTGGATTCTAACTACTGATCTCAAAAAAATACTGGATACAGCATCTGTTGTTCTGAAATGAAGACATTGGGCCGCCATATTGGTAGGTACAATTCAATACATTGAGATTCCACTAGGGACTGCTTTTTTTTCTTTGATGCTTGTTGGAAAATTACGAATGCTCAGCACTAGACTGAATCATCGTGCAGCTATTGTAAGCAAAGAAATCAAGTCCTTATAATTTGTTTGGCAACCATACTGGGAGGCCAAACACAATCCAGAATCCAGAATCCTGAAACAACAGATTGCTCAATTCAGTCTTTATTTTGAGATCAGTGATTCTGACCCACGAACAATAGTTGAGTGATCTAACCATTTGGCCCCATCGAAAAAGAAAAATACAAAAACAAATTATGGTGTTCCAGCAGCTGGTTGTCAATTTGATATAAAGTTTACCTTGTCACGAACAATAGTTTCTTCTACTGTGGCCAAACTTTCAAGAGGTGGCTAAAAAAGGTTCAAAATAAATTTCAAATACTCAAATTTTGTTAACAATTGGAACAACAAACAAAATAACTGTCAGCAAATGAAGTATCCAAAAATATGACTATCAGATTAAACACAACTTCAAATCAGAAAATAGCATAAAAATCTATTCAATTCAATCCTAAAAAGCAACAGGAATCAGTCCATTCAACTCAATTACTTACCAGTAGACAGTGAACAAATTCCTGTCCTCCAACCAATGGGGTGAAGCTCCCGAGCTGAAAAATGAATAATATTCCACA
This sequence comes from Pelagia noctiluca, assembly GCA_963924455.1. Lineage (NCBI taxonomy): Eukaryota > Metazoa > Cnidaria > Scyphozoa > Semaeostomeae > Pelagiidae > Pelagia > Pelagia noctiluca. The sequence goes on from OZ004325.1 coordinate 13,144,866, forward strand.
CCCATTATACAGTAAAAGCCTTAATCAAGAACCTTTATATATCTCCGTGTTTGCATAAAGATTCTTACGGTTCATCTTAGCAGATTTGTATGGGTAAGGATGGTCTCAAGTATCATGATTATATATTCTAATAGCTTCTTTCCTATACATTACTTTTCTTTCTTTACAAGGTTAAAAAAGAGCTGTGTTATTATATTGATTATATTGTGTTCTTGAAAGTAAACTGACTTCAAGAAGAATTCATTGCTTCTGGCAGCTTTCTGTCCAGAGGGTTAATCATCAGAAAGTGAAGAGTTGGGTTATTTAACATGGGTTTATATCTGCACAAACATACACACATACATGCACAAACAGTGAGGTAAAACTATCTTACTGATATATAAGAAGCTGGTCCCTATTGTTTCTTAATATTAATATTATTCCAGAGAAATCCTAAAGAAATCATATGATTATTAAATCATTTTCAGACAAGTGGGTTACCACATATTTCATAAATATTTAGAGGGCCTTGAGAACATTTGTATGTAAAACAACTTTGGAAATGTGGTGAATAACCTCCAAAATGGATCCACCAAACATGGCCAATCAACGCCTAGATGGAAAGTGAAGTGCTGTATACTCTGTCAACAATTTCCTACTCAAAGGAGTGCATCGTCTCATTTTCTTTGTTTTTTTATCCGTATTGAAATTGTATACAATAACCTTCAGCTTGTTGTAATTTCCATTAATTGGTAGATAGTTATATTGCATAGAAACACCAAGATTGTTTTTAATCAGGCAATACAAATAAAAGTTTGTAAACTTAAAATTATAAAAAACAATACCTCAACACAGACTGAACAATCAGAGCTTTAGCAAAAGTGGACATTGAGGTGGAACAGGGTGATCAACGGTTTCAAATGGTCAGGTCTGAATGTGTCCCAAATAAATCTATACAGATATGTTTGATGGAACAGTCTTCTAATGGTACAGAACTTCAAAAAAAGCCAGAAATATCGGAAACCTAGTGAAGCGAAAACATTTATTACACTGTTGAATGTCAGACAAAAAGCTTAAGATATCCATGTTTTTGCTTCGCTATATTTCTGATTTTTCTAGATTTATTTGATGATAGGACAGACTCAAGTTTAGGTTGAAATAAGAGGGGAAGGATGAAAGTGGTATTCCGAGGGGCTATTTCCAGGGGTCTTATCAAAGACTTCAGGATATTTGGTTTCCTACCTGTTCTGCAAGGGCTAGTAGAACTTCATCTTCATCATATATCGTATCTGAAATTATAGTAAAGATCACATTGAATTTGTTAACTTAGGAAGTGAGAATGACAACAAAGATTTAGTCTCAAACATATGCTCAAACATACGAGAAACAGGTGATCTCATCGGATAAAACTCTCAGGGAAACTTCCAATTATCTATAATCAAAGTGAATTGACAAGGTTAAAAGGTGGCACTTGTCGAATTTAAAATAAATCCATTGTTTTCAACAAATTTGAAGCCTGCGGTTTCATTGTGTGGTGAATGAACCAATTGGCAATTGGCTTGTGGGTGTTCCTTGGGCCTATTTGTAACTGTCTGTCCACATGGCTATGTCTATTCTCTTTAAGAATCTCGATGTATTGGTCAAATCAAAAGTATGTACTTATCTACGCAAATAATTGATCATATCTTTTAGTTTTCTGAACATCAATAATAATGTTGACGTGACATTAGAAAGCCATTTTTGTGCATATACCTTGGCAGGTCAGACTCATAAACAACAAGAGGTGGGGGCAAAAAGCGATATTGAGATTAGCCTAACCACTTTGATTTCTAAATATTTGAGACCATAATGAAGGGCTGAAATTTATCCTTTCATTGGGTCCACACATTTTAAATCCAAGTTGAAAGCTATATCATTAGGAGTTCAAATAATCGGTTCAGGAGTGGATTTGATCAGACCAGTATAAACAAAAAATTGACGATTTAGTTTGATAAAGTGAAACCAAAAGTCTTTAAAAATGCCTTTGCTTTCCTAATTCTTTCTTAAATATTTAATTGACTTAATCCCTTTTATATCCATCAATCAAGACCTTACATACCAGGCATAACCCATGAATATAAAATCAAATCAATTAGGAACTAACAGAGTTTAGATGTCAGATTTTGCCTTGCGTGTCTAGTGATAATTTAGGCAGAGAAGGTGATGTAAATGAAGTTACAGAGTGTCTGATTGGCCCAAAAGAAGGAAAACAAGCCAAAAAAACCTAAGGGCACTCAAAACAACCGAAGAATAACCCACAAACAGACAGAATAACGTGAGAACAAACCAAACGTAAGAATCTAAACTGTCCCCTTGCCTAAACTTGTTCTTTGTTGTCCTACCTGTTTCTGCCTTGCCCCACTTGTTCTAGTTGGTTCCAGTGGTGACGACTGAGGGGGGAGGGTGCCCCCTGTCAGAAGATGAATAATGCTAGATTGCCATTATTTTGGAGTGAATTTTTCAATCTAAATGAGAAACAGATCCTTTGTCAAGAGCTTTCGCCTCCTTATTGGAGATATCCTAGTACTACCACTAGATTTTTCAATCTTTCAGCAACAAAAATGGTATAAAAAGAGAAGACAGAAAATTGTTTAACATTTTTTCTGATTCTATTTATATATTAGTGTATTGAAACATTTCAATAAAAATTGTGTAATGGTGAGCCTTTAGAAATGAAAGGATGAACTTTGCCTTAAATCCATTATGATATCGCATTACATACATAAATAAACTTGTATTGTATTAGTGGCTTCATGTGTCTTTGTTTTGTGCAATAAAGGTAAGTAAGTGTTTAGTGAGGGAAATAAAAGTGGTTAGATAATGCAATCCTTGCTCAATGGGCTATTGGCTGGAACCATTTACATTAATTGTGGAGAAAGACTTTGCCAGCTCTTTTTAATACCCAGCAGAACAGCAAAAAACGATTAAAGTTTCGAGCTTACCTGTAAGAAAAGGGATTAATTCACTTCTTGTTCTTTCAGTGCCAAGTGCAAGTGCGATTGTTGACAGCTTTCTGATCGAGTTTAACCTCAGCTGAAAATAGAGAAAGAAATTTTTAAGATTTGTTGGTGTATGTTTACAAATTAACTATTACAAATATGTTGAAATCATAATTGAAAACATTGTGCCAAAGGTGAAGCAACTGGTTTCCCATTACTTGCCAGGTCAATTTTTCATTCTTACAAATTCATTTCATTGATTTTAAAAATTCTGCTCTTCTCAAGTAAAACAAGCTTTATTTCTTAGTTCAATGGAAAAAATGTATTTTGCCAGGCCGACATCCAACAAGCTAACAATCTAGTCTGCTTGAGGGGGACCAGGAAACAATTTTGCAGGCCAGTCCTCATGGACAGTTATTTCAATCAGATAGCTTGTTTTTCTTATTATTTGAGTGACATTAATCAATTTCAGGTAATAGAGTACTTGAAGATAACTTGAACTTAGAGATAATAGAGTAGAGGAAATGGTTAGATAGTGTAAGGAGCATGCGTTGATCTGTATATTTCAGCTAAAAGAAGTTGAGCTTTGCAGATGATTTAAAGTTCAGGAAGTAACTTAAATGAAATAATTTGCAAACAATTCGATAAAAGACTTTAATAATTTCTGCTCATTAGATTTGCTGGGCTCTAAAGCTACATTCTTTTTTATATGAGAACCATTAAATTCTAAATTTAATTTGAAGCTGGCTGCTCTTAAATATTCCTCTATTTTCGGCCTGAAATGTTCTTGAAGTGTTCTCACTATGTAATGATTTAGAAGGCTGTTTTCACTATCAGTTGTGTTAATTGGTTAAAATTTGGACTCTCTTGACCATCTGTAAGTCTCATGGTCATTCCATATAATTCTTATATTGGCCTAAGTTTGGCAAGTCTCAAGTTTGTTCTTAGCTTTTTCTTAAGTTTTGGCAAAATTTGAAGATTGTGTTCTTATAAAATTGGGTCTTGCTGAACCTTTAGAAGCTGCTCTGTCATTGGCTGAATTCAAAAATCTAATTTGCATAACAATGGCAACATTCCAAGCAATTTACCACATTTATATATACATGATTTTATATTATATGTACTATAAACATGAAATAAGGTATATATGATAAGGTAGATATAAAGGTATATATGATAAGGTAGATACAAATGCATAGACATGGTCCCGAAGGTCCCAGTACACAACCTTATAAAAGCAAGGTCCCAAGAGGTCCCAGTACTAAAGCTAGTATATGTGAAGCACATATATCTATATAAATGCATAGACATGGTCCCGAAGGTCTCAGTACATAACCTTATAAAAGCAAGGTCCCAAGGGCCCAGTACTAAAGCTAGTATATCTGAAGCAATTAGATGTGTATAAATGCATAGACATGGTCCCGAAGGTCCCAGTACATAACCTTATAAAAGCAAGGTCCCGAGAGGTCCCAGTACTAAAGATGGTATATGTGAAGCAATTAGATGTGTATAAATGCATAGACATGGTCCCGAAGGTCCCAGTACATAACCTTATAAAAGCAAGGTCCCGAGAGGTCCCAGTACTAAAGGTGGTATATGTGAAGCACATATATTTATATAAATGCATAGACATGGTCCCGAAGGTCCCAGTACATAACCTTATAAAAGCAAGGTCCCAAGAGGTCCCAGTACTAAAGCTAGTATATGTGAAGTACATATATTCATATAAATGCATAGACATGGTCCCGAAGGTCCCAGTACATAACCTTATAAAAGCAAGGTCCCGAGAGGTCCCAGTACTAAAGCTAGTATATGTGAAGCACATATATTTAAATAAATGCATAGACATGGTCCCGAAGGTCCCAGTACATAACCTTATAAAAGCAAGGTCCCGAGAGGTCCCAGTACTAAAGCTAGTATATCTGAAGCACATATATTTATATAAATGCATAGACATGGTCCCGAAGGTCCCAGTATATAACCTTATAAAAGCAAGATCCCGAGAGGGCCCAGTACTAAAGCTAGTATATCTGAAGCAATTAGATGTGTATAAATGCATAGACATGGTCCCGAAGGTCCCAGTACATAACCTTATAAAAGCAAGGTCCCGAGAGGTCCCAGTACTAAAGATGGTATATGTGAAGCAATTAGATGTGTATAAATGCATAGACATGGTCCCGAAGGTCCCAGTACATAACCTTATAAAAGCAAGGTCCCGAGAGGTCCCAGTACTAAAGGTGGTATATGTGAAGCACATATATTTATATAAATGCATAGACATGGTCCCGAAGGTCCCAGTATATAACCTTATAAAAGCAAGGTCCCGAGAGGTCCCAGTACTAAAGGTGGTATATGTGAAGCACATATATTTATATAAATGCATAGACATGGTCCCGAAGGTCCCAGTACATAACCTTATAAAAGCAAGGTCCCAAGAGGTCCCAGTACTAAAGCTAGTATATGTGAAGTACATATATTCATATAAATGCATAGACATGGTCCCGAAGGTCCCAGTACATAACCTTATAAAAGCAAGGTCCCAAGAGGTCCCAGTACTAAAGCTAGTATATGTGAAGCACATATATTTATATAAATGCATAGACATGGTCCCGAAGGTCCCAGTACATAACCTTATAAAAGCAAGGTCCCGAGAGGTCCCAGTACTAAAGGTGGTATATGTGAAGTACATATATTTATATAAATGCATAGACATGGTCCCTAAGGTCCCAGTACATAACCTTATAAAAGCAAGGTCCCAAGAGGTCCCAGTACTAAAGCTAGTATATGTGAAGTACATATATTGATATAAATGCATAGACATGGTCCCGAAGGTCCCAGTACATAACCTTATAAAAGCAAGATCCCGAGAGGTCCCAGTACTAAAGCTAGTATATCTGAAGCACATATATTTATATAAATGCATAGACATGGTCCCGAAGGTCCCAGTACATAACCTTATAAAAGCAAGGTCCCGAGAGGTCCCAGTACTAAAGCTAGTATATCTGAAGTACATATATTTATATAAATGCATAGACATGGTCCCGAAGGTCCCAGTACATAACCTTATAAAAGCAAGGTCCCAAGAGGTCCCAGTACTAAAGCTAGTATATGTGAAGTACATATATTCATATAAATGCATAGACATGGTCCCGAAGGTCCCAGTACATAACCTTATAAAAGCAAGGTCCCGAGAGGTCCCAGTACTAAAGCTAGTATATGTGAAGCACATATATTTATATAAAAGCATAGACATGGTCCCGAAGGTCCCAGTACATAACCTTATAAAAGCAAGGTCCCGAGAGGTCCCAGTACTAAAGGTGGTATATGTGAAGTACATATATTTATATAAATGCATAGACATGGTCCCTAAGGTCCCAGTACATAACCTTATAAAAGCAAGGTCCCAAGAGGTCCCAGTACTAAAGCTAGTATATGTGAAGTACATATATTCATATAAATGCATAGACATGGTCCCGAAGGTCCCAGTACATAACCTTATAAAAGCAAGGTCCCGAGAGGTCCAAGTACTAAAGCTAGTATATGTGAAGCACATATATTTATATAAATGCATAGACATGGTCCCGAAGGTCCCAGTACATAACCTTATAAAAGCAAGGTCCCGAGAGGTCCCAGTACTAAAGCTAGTATATCTGAAGTACATATATTTATATAAATGCATAGACATGGTCCCGAAGGTCCCAGTACATAACCTTATAAAAGCAAGGTCCCGAGAGGTCCCAGTACTAAAGCTAGTATATGTGAAGCACATATATTTATATAAATGCATAGGCATGGTCCCGAAGGTCCCAGTACATAACCTTATAAAAGCAAGGTCCCGAGAGGTCCAGAGATTCAAGCAACTAATGGTCTATCTTAAAGTTTTGAGATACTCAATAAGATGAATAATTTAGCCACTAGTAATTCTACTCTTGATGGCTTTAAGGACATGTTTTTACTTGATATGATGAGTTATATTTCTCATATGAAGTATTTGAAGTGCTTGAACCTATTATTGAAACTTTGCTACAGAAGGCCTTTTTAAATGAATGTCATAATCAAGATGTTGAGACCATTTATTACCATTGCATGCAACACTTGTAAATTGAAAACAAGCAATGAAATGGGTCGCTTTGACTCAACGTTGGTTGGTATTTTGTCCTTCAGTAAATCATGGACTGCTAAATTTCACTACCATGTCCCCATCCTTCCGCAATATCAACTACCAAAATACTTTCATTGAACACGCTAGGTGTTTATCAAGGTGTCGAGAATTATAGGGCATTTTGCTGAGTTTAACTCATCTTTTGCAAGCAGTATCTTAAAAACATGAGTAGCGATGATCAATTTTTAGCGCGAAACTTTGAGTTATGACCAAATGAGTCGTGTATCAAGGCGTATGCACGCTTTTTTTTATAAGAAACCTAGGTCAGGGCCTAGTAGTAAAAGTTCCTTATTTTGAGACCTCTTTTGACCACTTTGTAGTTCTAAAAGTTCCTTAGTAGTTCCTTAATTTTAAGTGTTTACTTAGTAGAGAGGCATAAGTATCGACGCAAGAAAAGCATTAAAACTCAACATGTAGCAATAAACCCGTAATAGGGAAACATGAAACATATCATTGTACAAAGAAGCTTAAGCTAGACCTATAAAACGTAAAAGCTAGTTACATGGTCATCAGAGAAGTTGCATATCTACACCAAATGAGTATATGCGAAATTATAAATTCCTTAGTGATTTGACCTTTAGTAGTAAAAGTTCCTTAAGTTTTTCGACCTTCGACATGTAGGTTCCTTATAAAAGGTTTCTTATAAAAAAAAGCGTGTAGCGTAGGTTTCGTTTATGATTTAGAAAAAAACAAAAAGAGCATGGTAATCAGGCGCGGATCCAGCATTGTAGTTTGGGGAGGGCTATTTTGAACGGAAAGTGATGGGGGCCCGAGGGCGTAGCCCCGGAAAACTTTTTCAGAGCCACGCCCCTCAAACCCTGGTAGAACGCAGGCCTTTTCTGGTTTTGGTTCTAGCATTATACCCAATTAAAACTGTTTCCATCATTTTTTTACACGAATTGCAATTTCATTTTTCTCCCAAAGTAAGCCTTCTTTCGAATTATACCATAAATTCATACGAGTGGGTGCATCTTTGAAACTTCAAAAGTCAAATCGCATCTTGGTTTTCTAAAGGAGTAAGTCAAAAACATCAAAGACAAAAGAACCAAGCTGGTAGTAACTTTCATTTCCGAATAACCTGGGTATTAGAGCGTGAAGAGAAGGGGTATATATATCTATCTCACTTTAAATCTGATTCAGCACAGGTCTCAAGAATATGGTATCTATACAATATCCTCACATTTTTGGAGATTTACCCCACAACCTGAGATGCAAGATGATATGTAATTTTGATATTAGGTACGAACGCATGTAATGTTTTTTGTTACGTTGTCATGTTCAAGGCATTATCTAATCCATTTAACTGTCTAATCATATTGTTGCAGTTCGTTTTCTCCTAGATTTTCAATCTTTCATTTTTCAATCAAAAATTTATCGTTTGGGGGGTATGCCCCCCGCCCCCCTTGGATCCGCGGCCAATGGAAATATACCTACAAATTACATTTATTGAGTACTGTTTTGACAAACCGACTTACAGACTTCGTAGTGACTGTTCTATGTATTTCAAATACACATCCCTTTGCAAGGGGGAGTTAATTAAAAAATATTATGAAATAAAGGGCCTCTTATCGAGTGAGGCGTTTAAAAAAAAAGAAGGCATTTATCGAAGCAGCATGCTATACTTATTGTAGCACCCAAATAGATATGTCTGGGTTCTTGAACAACTACACCCGATGTTCCGAAGGGTGAAGACTTACCAGCACTTACGGGGCATTGCAAAAGTAGGTTTAGAGTGAAATAACTTTCTTGGAAACTTTTCGTTCGATTCAAAACTTTCCTTCTATTATTTATGTAAAATCCTCCATGGGGGGTTGTGGTTCATGGTATAAAATTGGTATGGGATGTACCCCTTCTATAGGTTCGTTTTCCATAAAATATCTCTAAGAATAGATACGATCTGCCAAACCCCTTAAATGGGTATAAAATCTCAGAAATTACTTTTTCATAAAGATGGGTCAAAGGGTTTTACTCAACCCCCCATGGGCGAAAGCTTGGAAACTAAGGTATGGTGATTCAGAATTTTTTCTTTCACGAACATGAATTGGAGATAATTCCGTTTGTAGAGTGGGCGGTTCTGTGAATAGCTAACAATCGAAACTCCAGTGCTGGGAGAAAAATATCCTTAGATACTTCTGAATGTTGGTTTTAAGAGCTGCTATTTTTTGTACTGCACTTATTTTTGGAATGTGTTTTGATTCATAAAAATTAGTCCTATGTTAGTCTTATCAAAATAAACATTATTTAAATAGTCTAAAACTATTTACTAATCTAAAAAACTCTTTAGAAACTTTCATTACTTAAAATTCAGAGTTCGAATAGGCGATGGTTTAATAACAAACTTTTTCATTTTGAGGAAAAAAAGTGAAAGTTTTGTATCTTATGTTTGCTAATAGTTGACTATAGTAGAATCTGAGAAAACCGATGAACTTGTTGTTAAGAAAATATCAATGCTTTAAGAATTAATTTAAAAGTACCTTGGTCAAACTTTTTGTCATAGTAACAACAACTTTTAGCCCAATAATTTTTACTTTGCATTGCAACATCCTATCCCGTTTTCCTCGCGATTTGCCATAACGAGGGTGCTTCTAAAAATAACCTTATTGCATCCCTGTGGAGCTGGAACAGCAGAGTTTAGCTTTTACTTCCTTTTTTTTTCGTGTGTTTGTCTCGCTCCAGCAATCCAGCAATCCAGCAATTTGAAGTTTTTTTAATGAAAGAGATGTTCGCCAACTTTGGTGAGTTAAATAATAAATTTATATATGCAGATTTTAACTATCCATTCTCTTATTTTGAAATGTGATCTGACTTCTCATTGCTATTTTAATCGATCAGTTTGCTTGTAAATGAGTTTGGCTTGTTTATTCATCATAGGGTCGGGCTTTTGGCCCGATAGCTCCCACATAAAGCAGGGTTTTTTCAAACTCCTAAGCATATTCCTTCTAATATATACATAAGTACTTAATCAGTATATAACAGTTGGCATTGCTTGAAATGATATGAGTTGAATTGAATTTTAGCTATAGTGGCTCGCATATCTCAAATTTTTAAAAACTAGGCCCATTCGTTGTTTATCAAATGGTTTTCAGTATAAGTCAGGATTAAAGAAAGGTTTTGGCAACTCATGCATTAATTGATCTTACTCCATCAAACATCTAACTCACTATCATCCTACCTAGGGCCCTTTTGGTTGATCGTTATTTTGTACCATTTATCTTGAAATTTTTATAAAAGTACTTATGTACATAAATCTTAGGTCTATTTTTCAGTCTATCCCTATCTGAATTTATTCATCTCATATTCAGGTATGAATACCAAGAAATGTACAAAGGGAAGAAATTTGGAGATGCAAACAACCAAGAAATATTTTTCAGAGTGGATGGTGGAGGCGTTTCAAGATACAGTCTGTGAAATGTTATTCATAGCCAATATCCGGATGAAAGGCCAGAAGTGATATGAACTATTTTATGATGTAGTCTGTAAATGGTCTTTCATAATTGTTGTATAATACCTAGCTATTTGTAATAGGTCAAGGAGATGTTACTCAACAGAGGGACCCAGTGAATTAAATACTGATAACAACAAAACAGGACAAATACATGACTCTGTAACATTTGAAGATCTGAGTGAGAACAAGCACTGATCAAATGTTTGTCACACCCAGAATGAAAATAATCCTCTTAATAAATATTTTTCATAGAGATAGCATTGTATTTTACTGCTTTGGACTTCACTAATTGAAAAATATGTATGAATAGTATATTAAAAGTCAATCAGTAATGTATTGTGCTATGTCAATCAATTATGTATGAGTATGTGGCTCTAACAGCAAATCCATATTGGTCAAAATGTGTATAAAGGTCTTAGAGCGGATAGGTTTTTTGGACGTAATTTAAACTATGGGGGTCTTTAATTCTGATGCGCATTTCATTTTATTAGTAAAGATTTGCCACACAAATTTGGAGCTTCATCATACTGCCATACAAAAAAACAAAACTGAACAATGTATGTTCAATAGAACACCCTTTTATTGGTAAGTCCAGGATAGAAACAAAATTGGTAACAAAGCAAAGCAAGATAACAATAAAAGATTTCTGTATGACACTAGCAGAATATGTTGTCAAAACACATTTATGTTTTGCAATGTTTCTTGTATTACTCACTATCCTTCAGTTATGTCCCAATGTGCAAGATTGGGGTCTGGAAGGCCAGTATTATGTCAGTCGGAATAATATGAAAAATTAATGCTGACAAGTTGCTTTACCCAGGGCTGGATCAAAATTAGCTTATTGGTGTTCCAACTACATTAAAAAGTTTGGTTGTGTTTACAAATTCTTGTACTGGTGTGTTTCCAGGCTTGCTCCTCTTGTTAGTCTCTCTTGATTGTAAGTGATGATTGATTCTTTCTGCACAATACCTATCCCTCCTACTTTTCTGACAGGCCAATTTCGATCTTCCTCTGCGTAACAATTTTTTTTGGGTTTCATTATTTTTCCCAATATTCTACCCTAATGAGTCTCAGAAGGAAAGTTTGAATATAAGTTATATGTTTTGGTGTTTATGGTTTACACTCTTTTTTCTTTATAAGAATAAATTTTATAAGGATATTGAGGCTCGAAATCGCCAAAGAACAATGGAAATTTAAGAATAAACAATGGAAAAGTTGAGGCTCAGGAAAATTTTAAGTATTATTTAAAAAAAAAGAAGAGTGTAGTTAGGTTGTAAGTAACAGTCCTATTTGAGTAATATTCAGTCTCACTTATATTGATGAATTTTCCAAATCCTGCTTAAGTTTTAGATTTTCATGCTACCAGAAACCAGAATTAATAGAGCCCAAAATCGGGGAAAGAACAGAAGCTAGTGTTTTTAAAACAAAGATCATTACCAAAACATAGCATATAGTAACCATAAAAAATCATACTACTGGGAAATTTCCTTGTGGGCCCCAAAAACTGCTTGTTTGTTGCGAGACCTTCTATTCTTATGGAAATACCAATGATTGGGCCCTAAACTTAATTTTTTCCCAGCTCTATTTTGCTCCCAGCACGCCCCTGGTGGTGGGTCAAGGTCCTATGTTGTACCATGGCTTAGGTTTTGTCATCAAGGCTTGTTAAAAGTTGAGGCTAGTTGAACGTTGTTGTAGTCTAAGCCACCTTCAATGTTTCTTGCTTGGACAAGAAAATGATATTATGCTAATTTCAAAGAAAAAAGGTTAATAAATTTACTAGTTCTGACAAATTCATCATACAGTGAAAATTCATCCTGCATCAAATAAGTAGGCCTATTGTCTTTCAACTGTTTTGGTAAATCTCTCTGAAATCGACTCAAGTAGTCTATTACATCATAAGATAATTCTTGTAAATCTTTTACTCCAGTAGCTAAGTAAAATAATTGTTTAGCTTGTGAAGAAAATTGTAACTTTACTCCTACTTTTGGAAAATTAGGGCAATTAATACAGTTATTAAGATAACTCCAACTCCAACCAAGCAGTGCTGTTTTGTGTTCTGTTGTGTACTCAAACAAGCAAAAATAACAACGAAGATACAAGTTGAATTCATAATAACATCCAGCAACCAATGCAAGGAACCTTAATGTTACAATGGTGATCCAAAACATCGTTCTCTATTGTTCAATTAAATGTAAAATAAGGTCTTATTTTCGTCTGGACCAGAGAAGCTTCATGCTGATCCGCCATTTTGTTTTTAAGTTGTAAAGAATTTTAGGACTGGGCTCTACTAACGAACTTTAAAAATACAACGCTTTGATTGGTTTAAAAACAATAGTATTCATCTACCCAATCAGATTCACTAAGCTAGAAGGATATCTCCAGACATAAACCAATCATCTCTCTGGGACCTTCGGGACCTTTGGGCATTCCCCACTTCCCAATTGACCAATCACAGACGAGCTTCTAAAAGGTTCAGGAATACTGATAAAATTGTGCTTAAAAAAGAGTGTATTCATTTTCTAGTAATGAGCAGTTAACAACCGTCTATCCATAATCGATGCAAAATGATTGTCTTTCATCTGAGTGTCATACTCAGGGTGATACCTTATTGGTCTTACTGATTAATATGTAGATGTAGATGTTGAGTCATTTCTATGCACTCAATAAAAATTTGTACATAATACAAAAGATAGGTTTCCAAGCCAGATTTCAATCAAAAATGATGAAATAAGAATAGATTGAAAATATCGAATGAAAATATGAAGATTTCATAATAATAAGTGGTTACATTAGCAAAGTGCATGGAAACTCCCCCACACCAATGGTACCAATGGTTGGTACCAACCACTACAGAAGTATTGCGCCAGTTGGCTGATTATCAAAATAAAGAAGGGTGTATTGATCGTTTTGGAAGTAATTCCAAGTTAGTTTGAAGAAATATTCAGAGGTAGTGGCCAGGCAAACCTTGACTGTACGGTTTCTCCAACCTAGGCCGTAGCCTAAACAATATGCTTTGGTTTTTGGTTTATATTTAAATACAGTTTCACCCAGCTGGGGAAGTCAACACGAGGTCCTCATTCTCAATTTCATTAGGGCATGTCACATCATTTAAGTTAGTATGCTTGGTTATGTGGTATATTCTAGTCATTCCTCTTGTTTAGTTAGTTGGTTAGTTGGTTAGGCCCTGGAGCGCAAAGAGCACAAACGCAAATTAGGTCGTTTGCGTCATTCGTTCGGATGGGAATCGCTCGGAGAGTTCAAGGTTTCTTTGGGGCAGAAAAACCAACCCACCTGTACATCTTCATTTCTTAACTCGTCAATGAGTACTGCAATGGGGTAGAGAGAGTCGTCTTGGTTTTCGTTTGCTGCCATGTCGACAAAAAACGGCTTCGAAAGACAGCAAAACTTCTCCCTGGTTCACGAGAGTCGCCGTTTCTTCTGGACCTTGCCTTGTTCAGCTTGACATGAACGATGATGCTAGATATCAGTGCGCAAAAGGACCTTCCGTCAACTGGCTAAGACCCGGACCACGGTGAACCGAACACACCATGGTACAGATTTCCTTCAAAAAAGTTCAAATAGTAAACAAACAATTTAACTGTAGAAAACAAACAAATGATAACATTGACAAAAGCAGAACAATTTTTTGAATTCAAAGACCTCTACATAAACCCAAAGTCAATTAAAAACCTTGAATATCTGGCTCAATTCATTTACGATTCTTAGCAAAACAGGAAATCCGAATAAAATTTGTGCAAATGTGTTTGATTTGATTATTGTTTGATTATTGTTTGATTATTGCTTGATTAGTGTTTAATAGGATTTTGAAAATCAATCTGGGTTTCTCAAATCCTTGGTGAGGCACTAGTTGCGCTTACGCTAAAATACGAATCTATTAGTCATTGGTTCCAGTCTTACTCGGGTCATTTTTGTTCTCACAAATTATCTCGATTAATCAAATGTGTTTAATCTTAGAAAACTAATTTACTTTTTGAATTTTTGTATTTTTGATACATATTTAGTTTTAGTATTGACAATAGTAAATATATACACTAATTCATACTAACATGAGCAGCTTCAAGGATTGCCTAAATTTAGCCACATACTGAAGCATGGACAACCACATTTGTTCTCGAAAAAAGTTTTGATCAGACCGTGGGGCTATCACTCCCTTCCAAGCGTACAACAATTTTCATAACAGAGAACAAAAGGATTCCTATTGATTTTTAAAGGATTTTCACTAGAACAATACATAGGATTTTTAGGGAAAGGGTACGAGATTTTTAGGGAATGATTTGCCCCTCGTCCAAAACACTTGTTGGAATTCCACCTAGTTCTGGCGTTTAGCGTAATTGCAAAAGGTCTCTTTGAGCACTAGTATCTATCACTAGCTGAATTCGCAGCTTATGCGACTGGAGGAGGGAAGTCTGGTATCGACCCATAATGCAATGTAGTGATGTCATGGCAACTGCAAAACCAAAATTTCATGCTGAAATCTGTGATTGGGAAAACAAAACAAACTGCTTGCTAATGAAGTAATAACTGGAAGGTTGTATCCATCAAAGTCATTATCAAGGGAATAATCACAAAAATAAAGTTTAGAATTAACAGCAAAGATTAAAGATGGTAAGTCAATGCTGCTGTGTAGAGATGCCTTAAACTCTACTCTTTCTATTATCCAACAAGTTAAATTTTTAGGCCCTAAAAAGGCTGCTCAGTACTCAGTTTTCTTTGCCAGGTTTTACCTCTTCTACATTGTCTAGGCTAAACTAGGCGTTTAAAATATGAAAAGCATGATATGGCAAACATTTTTGAAGTAGAAAACCCTAGAATGTAGGCCTGAATAAAAATGCTGAAAAGCTGCTACCCGCCATTGAAATTAATCCCAACGCCACAGGGTGTATAAAACAGTAAATTCAAGGCTTCACCCATAACAATCCATTAAGCTGTATAGGTACTGCACGTGGAAAAAGGGCTGTGGCCGCAATCTGCAAAACCTATAATATGCCCCTTCCAATGATATGACTCCACTTGGGATGAAGTTTATTTGACTTATTCAATTTCTTTTTATTTGGTAGCCTTCCACAAGCTCAATTGGGTATGCGGAGTCTGCTACTTCCAGTGGCTCTAAGAAGCGGTACAACCCAAAATACAATGTCGTTGGTAGAGGTTCATCAGTGGTAAGGCTTATTTATGTGTTTGTAAACAGCCATAAGTGCACTTTTACTTTGCTTTGACTAGAGTCCCTTAGCCATGAATGGAACAATTTCAAAATAAATAGTTTTTCACAGTCCATTCATGCATGAATAATAAAATAAACTATCATAGATATGTTCGTTATTGCATGATCTTTACTCACATATAATCCCACTTCAATTAGTTCTTTCGTCTTTCTACTAGAACGTCATAACTAAGTACTATTTTTGTCTGTGAAAACTCAGGCCGATAGCTATGAATGGAACGATAGAAATTAACCTGAAGTGCGGGGCTAAGTTTGCACTAAGTTTCACGGAATGTTATAAGAAACCCTCACTGAAAGAAATTCTAAGCTGTTCCCATGGACAAAACTGTTATAATACGTATATGTTTATACACGTTTTTTATTTTATAAGAAACCTAGCTTGGGTCCTAGTACTAGAAGTTTCTTAATTTTTCACCAGTTTCTAGTGCTAAAAGTTTCTTAAAAGTTTCTTATTTTAGATACGCACTTAACATAAAATTTTGCACTTTCCCTCGCATATTTCTTGTATGTAAGTGAAACCCACCTAATAATACAAGTAGACTCATCATCCAGTGTTCCTCTAAATAAAAATGTGTGGCAAACTTAAATCAAGCAAAATTGTATTGTCGACATGTTACTTTCCGGCTCAAAAAGTCCTCTTATTTTTTCTTGGAGTTTCTTAAAGATATTGATGTAGTTCTAAAAGTTTCTTAAATTTTTGGGGCTCTAGTACTAGGTTTCTTATAAACCGGTTTCTTATTAAAAAAAAAACGTGTATACCATCTGATATATCCGTGTGCTGTCAATCTGATTGTTTTGTAATTTTTTATCAGTTTCATGGCAATTTCGCATAATTCTTATATTGACCTTAACTGGTCAGCCTCAGTTTGTTCTTAAGTTGTTCTGGAGTTTTAGGAAAATCGGAGGCTCTTGTTCTTATAAACTTTTTCGTTAAAAAAAGGGTGTGAATAAATTCAGTAGCTATTTTGTGTTTCTGATATGTCTTTGCTTTCCCCCAGTTTTGCTTTCAATTGTTTTCCTTGAATGAATTGTATCATACGTGACACTTTTTCAGTCAACTCTACCTTTGAACATGGACGAAACGCAGTTGTTCCACTCAACAAAAAAATAGGCCAATCACGTAGCTTCCGGTAAATAGCCACCCTAATAAAAGCTGCACATGAAATCTGTAAATTTTCTTCAGAAACTAAATTTTAAAAGGAGAAGGAACATGTCGTTGAGTTTTGTTTTGTTTTCATTAACGGACGAGAGATAGAAAAAAAGACAATAAAAGTTAGAGTGGTTAAAAAAAGACAAGACATTTCGAAAGTAAGTAAATTTTATTTGGAACTGCTAAATTTCAAAATGGTTGTAACAAGGTAATTGGTAATTATCTAAACATAAAAAATGGTCAAAAAAACAAGATATGGCATCAGCAAAATATTTTCACCCGTTTTTCTTGAATGATTAAACCCAAACTCCTTTAAATTTGGACTTTATTGTGCTCGGTCAAATGTCTGACTAATGCGAATCGTTCCATTCATGGCTAAGGGACTCTAGGTATCAACAAGTTTTTACCATCTTAAACAGCTCTCTCTCAGAAAGAACAGTAGAAAGCCTTCTCTCTCTTAGTCATTCAAACCTTTGTTATCAAAATACAAAACTTCCTTTGTTATCTTTATGTTAAATTGTCATCCATGATTATGAATTTTGAAATCATCAAGAACGTGTTAAAATCTTTTAAACAAAATTAAACCTAACCAATCACAGTTTAGGGTTTAACTGCATTGGACACACCATTTTCTCCCAGGATGAATCATTATTTGGAAGCCAACGGAGAGCTAGATCAGCTCCCGAAGAGAAAGGACTGCCAACAGACGTATTGACTGGTAGATCCAACAGTGCAAAGAACAGCTCAAAAAAGAAAGATGGAGGGGAAGTTATACAAGTCATCACCAAAGACATGATTAGGAAATTAAAGTAAGAAAACTTAAAGTATCCGTTCTTTTTGTCCTATGTTAGAAAAAGATTTGCTGATTTTAGTGTAAAGAATATTTGGGATTGGAGTTGTAATTGCTATGTTATGAGCGCTCAGAGTGGTGATTTTGGGGGTTTTTATCAATCATGTTACACTTGGCAGATCAAAGCAAGCATCATGGCATAGCGGCAAACTTATTTTTGATCTTTTTACGTTATTAATCTAGCCAGATACATATAATGAAAAGGTGCCAGAACTTTAATCTTCCGTAAAATGGGGTTTACCCTGCAGGGGTAAAACAGACTGACTCTTCAAAACCAATGCTGTTCTTTAGGTTTATTGGTCTGAATTATATGCATTTTAGTGTTTTGTGAACGTGTCAATATTCAGAACCTAAGGTATGGCTCCTTGATAACTCTGCAAATTCTAAGGATCGAATTGTCCCTTGCATTCATAACAAAAGGATATTTATTCAAAAACTTGAAAGATACTTCATGCGTCTTATTTCTGGTTCATGAAATATTCTTTATTTTCAGAGTTCCAAGTTCCGATCCATCTGGGAGATCTGTTATTCTTACAGATTTGGAATTTCAAAGGATTAGGGTAGGTTTATTTGTATTCACAAACTCGAGAAAACAATTGAAAAAATGATTCAGCGTCAATTGTTTCATGAATAAAATAGTTCTAGATAGCCAGAAATATTTGAAACAAACACATGGATTACTTTAAGCCTTTTCGTCTGACTCTCGACAGAGTAATACGTCAGAAAGAGAGCAAAACGAAACCTAACAGATTTATATACCCAGATGTGGATCAAAATAGACCAATCAGAAAAGAGGTGAATGAGTTGTAATCAAATAGTTCTAGATTTGTTGAAAATGGCTTCATATTGTTTTTAGATTGTTCTAAACCATCCAACAGGTTCTGAAATTGTTGTAGAAAGCATGCAAATGTTTTCATTCGCAACTATAATTTTCCTTTCAACAGTTTTTCAAACTATGTTCCATGCAACTCTGATAAGGTATTGTCCACCTTTCTGTATTGCCCGATTGGTTGCCATTTGGCCCCTAACCGAAAGGGATCTTAAGTGCAGGTTCTTTCACCTGCATTGTTGTAAATTGTTTCTTATGTGTGTCAAGTCGTTGCAATTTGTCTCAGTATTTGAAAATCCATCGAAAATGTTGCAAAGTCTTTTCATAATTGTTTGAAATCTTTCCAATTCATAAGAATGATTCTGCATTATTATAATCAGTTCAAGGTGGCTTGTTTAGATAATCATAAAATGCTTCATTCCTCACCCATCTAAATTCACATAATCGTCTATTGTGATTCTTAATCGTAGCAAGCGTCAAATGTCCTTACGAAGGCAGAGAGAGAAGCTAGATACCAGAGAATCAAAGAAGAGAAGCAAAGATTGCAGGATTCTGTTGAAGACAGGAAAAACTTCATGCAGCAAATGGAACGACAGCGGAAACAGAATGAAAAACTTTCAGAGATT
The DNA here is from genome assembly GCA_963924455.1 of Pelagia noctiluca. Taxonomy (NCBI): domain Eukaryota; kingdom Metazoa; phylum Cnidaria; class Scyphozoa; order Semaeostomeae; family Pelagiidae; genus Pelagia; species Pelagia noctiluca. The sequence continues at coordinate 13,164,127 of OZ004325.1, forward strand.
GAGCAGGTTAGTTGGTAATAAAATTCTCAAAAATGTTTGTCACTTTTTGTAGGAGGACCTTATAGGTACAAGATTACAGACATGCCCATCACTGTGTCCATCTCCCGTACCCATGGGTGTGTTTGAAAGTTTTTTATGGTGATGTAAAGCTAGTACTTTAAAACGTTGGAACTACCCAAAACAGGTCATACAATGCCTTGATTTCGTCTTTTTGATGCTCCATTTTCTACCCATTTCTCATAACTATAGGAAGCAAAAGAAAGAAGCGAATATCTTTTGGGTAAAGCACAAGAGCAAATGGAGGAGCAGGAGGATGAAATCAAGAAACTCAACGAGCTTATCTTAAATGCTAAGTGCCACGCCATCAGAGACGCCCAGCTTATCGAAAAAGTTGACGTAAAGAAAGAAATTTTTGAAGAGGAGAAAAGACTGGATGAAATGATGGAGAAAGACCGACTCCTTGCCCTGAAGGAATATGAAGAGAGGGAGAATGCAAAGAGAGAGGAACGTCTTAGGGGTGCAGCTATTTTGAAGACGCAAATTATTGAGAACGAGCAGACAAATTTGCTAAATCAAAATAAGAAGGATCTTGAGACAGCTGTAAGTTGTTATTCTCTATATTTTATCTTAAACTAGCGTCTACCCCAGGGCGCTGCGCGCCCTTGCGGTATCCACTTTCTCAGTGCTGCGCACTTCGTCCTGTCCATTTCCTCAGCGCTTCGCGCCTCGTATTCATAGAGTCTGGGCACCCTTGCGATCTTGAAAGTATCAGACTTTCTCAGTGCTGCGCACTTCACGATGATCATTTCCTCGGCGCTTTACGCCTCGTATTCATATATTTTGTGTTTCTGCAACGTTTGAACAAATACTTCTATGACAACTAAGATAACTTTCATAACAACAAAAAATACTACTATGGAGACAGTACATATATTTGACGTCACATCAGATGAAACTCTAATCATTTGTGTATGTCTCTAACAAAGAAACTTGTAACTAAGAAATACAGCTACAGACTGTTGGTTGATTTGACGTCATAATGGCATCAAAGAAAATTATATTTTAACGCAATTTTTCTCAACTACTCGTCACATTTTTGCCTTTCCTCCTTTATTTCTAAACGATTTGTAAAATATTTTCAGCTAAGGACACTCCCAGATAAATTCTGGTTAGAATGATACCTTTCATTTTGCTGTGCATGGAGTGGTTCTCGAGTTTTAAGCGGACATACATGCATACCAGTAGCGTAGCCAGGGGGGGGGCAAGGGGGGGCGACCGCCCCCCCAATGATCAAAAAGTTGGTGTCTGAGAAAAGCCCAAATCTGCAATAAAATCAGCACCTCAGGGGGGGGGGGGGTAGGTTAATAATAGATTGAAACAAAATTATTCCGATAGGAATTTCTTTAGTCATAAGATATTTGGTCAGTCACCTAAGCACATGTCCTGACAGCGTCTTCAAGATAATTAGGGCCTTCAGTGCAATTTTGATAATCGACCACACCAGTTACTTTTGTTTGAGGGTCATCCCTTCCTTGTTGGGATGGGTTTGGAAGAGTCAAAATGACTCAGATTCATGAAAATTGTTTGTGCCATCGTGATCCCACTAAAAACCGTTGTCTTTTAAAAAACATTGCACTGTTTCTTAGCGTATATTTATCGCTCTCATGGTACGTCTTTTTTTAATAAAACCTAGTGAGAGCGAGGACATTCATTTTGGTTTTTTTTAGTTTGGATGCGTATCTTCTCGTGCTGTGTACTTTGCTAGGCTAAGTGTCATGTCAGAACTAATGTCAGAAACAGAGATACCAGCTGATTTATCTACATATACGTTTGCCCCTGCTTTCCCATTCCAAGTAACAGAATACACTTTTTTCTATAAGAACAATTTTATAAGAACACGAGCCTCAATTTTGGCCACAACTTAACAACAAGCAAATAACAAACTGAGACTGATCATTTTTGGCTCAATATGAAAATTTTACGAAATGACCATAACTGAGAAATAATTACAAAACAAGCTGATGCACAAAACACAGATAATGTCAGATGGTCAAGAGAGTCAAACGTTTAAACAATGAACACTACTGATAGCAAAAAAGGCTTCCAAACCAATGGTAAAAGTAAGAACAATTTACGAAAATTTCAGACTGAAAGTAGAGGAATATTTAAGAACAGCCAGCTTCAAATCATATTTACTGGTTGTTATGATTGTTAAAATATAAACATGACAATGTCAGCTATTACCGAAGATTGCTGACCAGCACGCAAACACACAACGTAATTGAACGTTGAACAGACTGCTTTTTCTAAAGTGACTTGGCCATTACTTTAGAGTTATACTTTCAATGGAAAATAACACAGAGAACTCCCTCGAAACTCATGAATCATCAAGGGATCCCTTGGTGACAATCTCTTGATGAAATTGTGTGCTTGTGTGTAATCCTGTGAAGTTGCAGATAATGCCACGCTTTCAATTTCGCAGTACACTTTGCACCATTGCTGGCAGCTCCAGTTTAGCCCTGACAGCAAATATAGAGGTTGTTGTTTTATACCTTTGCAACCAGGTTGCAAAAAATTCTGAAAATTATACCAAGATTTAATCCTATTAATGTAGATTAAGAGAATAATGATTTTGAATTTGAAATAGCTTGCGTAAGAGATTTTTGAATCTGTTGCGTTTTTTTGGGACACTCGTTACGTAACACAAACGTATTATTAAAACTTAGATTTGTCGCTCAGAAGGTTTGCTTTCGATTGGAACTCAAGTTTCAAATGAACTTTTTAAAGAAACATTTCTTCTTCGTGTCCCTCAAATTAGATTTTACTTCACGTTTCATAAAAAAGGGCTATCACCTTTCAGTTTTGAAAAGATTAAAGCACTGAATATTGAAGCCCAGTAAACGACATCACATACAGTTCCTCTAAGCTTAAATGTTAAGTATGTCTTGTGCTTGGCATAATTCTATCACAAAATAGTCAATTATTAGGACTTTTCTAACTAATCATTCTAGGGTGGTCTTTCAAAAAGGAATGTTCTCGGACGTTCTGAAGGGCGTGGCCCAAAAAAATTTTCCGGGGGGCAAGCCTCCGGACCCCCATTCTTTGCTCGCTTCGCTCGCTATTTTGCCCCCCCAAAGTTATGACCCTGGCTACGCCACTGATGCATACATACAAACATACATACAAACAGTTCTGTTTTATATATATAGATATTTCTGTCTTCTTTCTTCCTTACTACTTCTACCACTCTACTAGATGTTTAACTGACTAGTCTGTTCTGAGTGCTGATCCTACTTCCAGTAGAGGCAGGGAAATCCTAGGTAAAAGTCCTTGCAATGGACGGTGGAGGGATTTGTTCATTCAACACCTCCCATGTCACCTCATCCAGATGTCCACCTCCCACAACCAAGCTTATATCCAGCTGCGCATGAACTGTTAACATACAACACATAGCATATGTATTAATATATTGTATTATTATATCCTGTGAATGTTAGTCCTTTCTTGTTTAGGCTATGTTGGAATACTTGGAAAAATTGCAGAAAGAAGACATGGAGCAGCTAATAAAGAAAAGGCAAACACAAAAAGCTGTCATGAAAGATGTTGCAGTAGCTAATGAGGTAATATTTAAAGTTTTTATTTAGAGTTAAACAAGCAAAAATAATCTAAAAGCTCTTTTTGTTTATCCCTATTGCACCCTTGCAAATAAATTTTGTTTTGAATCAGGTTGTAAATCATTATAGTCTGTCTGATGATTGCAAGAGCGTGAAAGTTGGAGTAATATAAAACTAGCCTCCTTTATTATTGCCACGTTTGCTTTGTTATTCTGTACATCGAGTACTGTAATGGAGGCATAGACGAGATAGAGCTACAGAGATAAAGTCTAACATGTTCCTTTTCTACAAAATAATACCGATACGTATAGCAAATGAAAATATACCTTCTAATGAACCTCTTGAATATTGCACTTTTAGATAAATTTACTGTGAATGGACAGGGTTAAAAGAAAAGGGTTTAAAAGGAATATATCCATGTTTTCTTATGCATCTGATTATTCTTACAATCCTGATGATAATAATTGACGATCAATTCTTCTTATCTTTTTTATTTCATATTATATAGGAAATAGAGAAAATAAGACAATTAAGGAAAGAGCAGGAGCAGATGGAAGAGATTAAAGTTATGAATTATCTTAAAGACAAAGCGGTAAGATAACTTTTTATTCAACTGCATATACTGTAGTGTTTAGAAAATTTCTGCCAAGGACAAACATATTCCACCCGACAAACATATTCCACCCAGTTCCTATACCAACCATCCTCCAATGCTTGTTAATTTTGATTAAAAGTATCAAGCAAGACAGGAAAATCTTTGAGTATAAGTTTATCTGCAGTATGAAGCTTTAGAAAAACTGGGATATTGCATTCTGAAGATGGTGCAAAGTCTCTTCTACGCTACAAAAGTCTTTAATCTGAAAATGAATGCCTACATGCATGACAACCACTTGTTTTTGAGTTTCACACACATAGTTTAGAATGCACACCGTGCAGAATCTTTAGGACTTGTGGAGTCAGCTGATTTACAAGTGTGTGCTTTTGCACCCACAAGTTTGGCCAAGGCAGGTTTTTATAGGAAGTCTTGTCATACCTTTATCCTCTTTTCTAGGCACGAGAGGAGGCTTTTGAGAAAGAGAGAGAAAAACTTCGAATTGAAAAGGAGAAGGAAATTGCCAGATTACGAGCACAGCAAGAGAGGGCTATTGATAAACAAGCTGAAAGGGTAAGTTCTGAACCAAGACTTTTTCGAATTGGTATGAACTGGCTGAAGATAATCACTCTAACTATTTGAATTGGGAGTTAGTTCCAAACTTTTGAGCCGAGATGTTCAATTGTTTTTTTAATGCCATTAAGAGTAAGAGTAGTGATGATTTGTGATGTTTAGGGAATGGTACTATCAAGCCAATTTCTTTGTATGATTTCATTAATTTGAGCTATTGCAGTGCAGTTGAGTAAAGCACAGTAAATCACAGTACATCGGAGGATGTATAGATGTTAAAGAGTACAGGGTAGACCTCGGAGAATGTGGATGTCAAAGAGTGAACCAATATCAAAGAATATGGACAATTGAGGAGGAAGCACAAAACAGAGATCAGTGGAGATCCATTATGATAGACAACCTTCGGGACGGTTCATAGATAGATAGATAGATAGATAGATAGGTAGAGATATTAATTTGTGTTCATTTGTGACATTGTATTCTGACGTGATTTTTATCACATTAGGACGGGTTGAGAGCAAAGAGGAACCAAGAAAGACTTGATCGTGAGTGGAGAAAGAAGGAGGCTGAGGAGGCCAGAAAGCAGTGCGTATTGTTTATTACTTCAACTATTGCCAAATGGGTAACATGAATGTATGAAATATCATATAATGGAAATATTGTTCTTGCCCCTCTAGCCTTTGTTAGTTATGGACCATCTTCTCCAATTATTGTTACGAATCTGAACGATCTTTAACGATTGAAGAACGATTTTGCAACGATCGAAGAACAACTTGTAGTGATTTCAAAGAATTTCAAAACTATTTGAAACATTTGTAAATGATTACCAACACGAGAAAAACGATTCGCAGCGATCTAAAACAATTTTGAAACAATTTATGGTGAATATGGAACACTTAACAGCGATTGCAAAATTTTGTGCATTTGGATTGTAACTTTTTGATTTTTTTCTATTTCAAAATGTTTTTTAAGCAAATTTGCAATGATAATTCTATGGACGAGCTCTTATTGAACGAAAATTGATTGCAATTATCTTCATTATTTTCTTTTCAGAGCTGAGCTTGAAGCAATGCTGAAAAACGCACGACAAGAACAGGTTCTAAACAAAGAGCATTTCTTGGCAGTCCAAGCTGGGCGTGACAGAGCTGAATTCGAGAGGGTTCTAAGGTAGAATTCTTCATATGATTGTTGTTTTTCTCTAAACAAGGACTTGTTTTTATCAAATAATGAGTTTAAAAACGCTAGAGTACTCGATGTCGTTTCTTAATCTACATCCATGAGGCCAGAATAAATATGGAAGTAAGATAAGCTTTTAAGTTGGCCCTCTTTCGACTCATAGGTATCAGTTAGGCCATTTGCCATAGCCTTAATTTGTGGTAAATGAAAAAACAGAGAAGTGTTAACAAGTTGCAAAGCTGCAGTGAACAAATGTTTTAGACACATTAGAAAGGGAATTTTAATTATTTGACTATGATTTAAGTCTAGGTTATTCTGGATAGTCTCATAAACTGTCATGTTAGTAGCTATACCTAGAATGAAAATTCTCTCAACGTAAACAGGCCTAAAATTCATAAACATCTTTTTCAGTGCTCAACGGTCTCAGGCAGCCAAAGACGAAGCCCAAGAGAAATTCAGCCATGAAAGACGAAAGGTTTACGCTGACGAAATTCGTTACCAGATGCGTGAGAAAGAGAAGGATCGCGTAACGAGACGAAACGAGTTTTTCGAAGAAGGCGTAAAACTCGATCAAGAGGCGAAAGAGCGAAGACAGAAATTGGATGAAATCAAACAGCGCAAATTACGCGAACTCAAAGACGCTGGTGTGCCCGTGAAATACGTAAACGAGGTCTCCAGGCGAATCGAGGTTCCCCCTCCCTCGTTAGCCAATATGTACTGAACGATGTATTTGCGATGATATTACTGTAGTTGCTTATGTAATTCAATAATGTATGTACTCTATACTCTGTGGTTTTATCAGCATGTGAATTCAACTTGTTGGAATATAAATCTGACTTCAGTTTTGCTGGGCAGTGAAACTTTAGATTTTGTATTCTTGTCTAGGGAAAGTGAAATTTGATGTAGAAAATTGCTAATAGGTGTCAATTAATGTTGTTTTTCTTTATTTGTGTAAATAATGTAAACCTAATAATTTGTATATTTCTGTCTATCGTTTATGAACCTTAGTTTTACGGGTTTACAGTGAATTGGTGTCTCGATAGAGCAAAACCTGGATACAGGTCAGCATTTTCTCAGCAACCCGAAATAGCCTGAAACCTGAGAGAATTATTCTTGCAACATCGCAGAGCATGTTGGGGCAATTTTATTCTATTTTTCATGATCATGCTCGTACACTTATTTGAAAAATGTACCATAAATACCGATCTACAGTACTTGGAAATATGAAAATGAATATCCTAACTACGTTAAAACACTCGGTCATATCAAGACTGTTTCTGACTTAATATTTTATATGGTTGTAACCACTTATCATGACAAGTATTTGATATCTAGTTGGGCAAAGTTTCTGGAGAGACTCGTCTCCCTTCATCGGGCAATGAGAACCTTGAAACGCTACGTTAACGACATACAATTATCCGTGCTTGCACCTATTATTTGGGTTTGTATACCCTAATTGCAGGCACGCTAATCGAAAATCAGTTGGCCTATTTCTATTTTGATTACCTCAAATTAATATGGCCACTCAAAGGCCAAGATAAACTATTGTTCTTCTCACTTTAACAACGAAGATGATTGGTTGCTTCTACACTACCAATTACTAGTCATTTGCCTCTTCTTGATTGGCCAATTTCAAACAATCACATTCCCTTCTTATTTAGAAACACTGGCTTAATCAAACTCAAATCAATTTGACGTCACAATTTATAAGAAGGCATTTCACGTCACAATCAAAATTGTTGCAAATTTTGATTAATGGCGATACACTGAAAAATCTCGCCAGATTGTTTTCAGAGAAATTATTAACAGAAGCTAGTTTACTGTTTCTGTAACCGAAGTTCCTGAAAGTGTTTATTTCTGTGGATCACAGAAAAATCATGAATTTCACTCTCGGTGGAGTTTTAAAAATCGCGAGTGCGTGTATCGTGGTGGCGAGCGTAGCCACCGTCCTTGCGACGGAGGACTTATCGTTCATGTTCGACTTTAAAAGGGAGGAGAGATATCCACCGCTACCGCGGCGAAGAAGGAAGAAAATCCAATGGCCTACGTGGAAGTCCATCTGCTTTTGGAGACGAAACGGAAGGAAGAATCAGAGGAAAGTTACGTACGAAGAAGAAGTTTCGAAAGAAATCGCTGGAGGGATGAAAGATGCTGGAATCGTAATCGCTTTGACTGAATCTCGTGAAAGAAACTCTTCGTATTGGATGATGGATAATTGTGAGTTGATATCTTAATTTGGATTTCATTCAATATTGTATTTAAAAGCGTTGAGTTTGTGAAGCTATAGATGGATGGAGGCTTGGAGTAGACAACCTTTTGGTAGGATGATTGATCCTAGTTGGTTGGGAAGCCCTACCCATCCTAAAACTTAGTGCATCTTTCTTATTAATCAATCTTCATATACGATTCTCTGTCAGCATGAAAACACATAGCCAATACATTAATGAATACGATAATTGAACTTTTCTAAACCTAAATCACGTGCTGGTTTTCCGAAGGCGTCTCGTTGGATTACTATTCGTTCAGGAGGTAGTTTTTGAGAACTTTTCTGAAGCCAGTTAGGAAAATACTTGCTCTAATACTGGCTGGGATCTCGTTCCAACACTTGGTGACAGAAAAATTAAAGCTGCGTTTGCTGTGTTCAAGCCTAACGAAGCCTTACGTTTCGTGCATGCAAGCCAAGCATAAACATTATAAACTAGCGTTTGGCACCCACTTTCTTTGGCTTTGCACTTCGCAAAATCTAACTATATGAATGCAACCAGTCAATTCTTAACAAGCCTTTCTCATTTATTTCAGATCAACCAAAGTATTTTGAACCAGAAGTAATCCTGACGAAGTTCATAGATGCGAATCTGATGGCAGAGCTGTCACCGAAGCAAACACCCATGGGTTGCACATTGCAACAAGTCGTCATACCTGATGGCAACAACGCAGATCTAATCGCAGGTGACGTTTCAACCTACTCAGTTTTCAGAGAAATCTTCCACCCTCTTGTCTCTGCTGAGAATCCTGGATACGAATTTGGCGAAGCAAGGTATCAGTTTTCTTTTAATCCTATGGGAGTATCAAGAGAACATGTCTTTGATGGAGATTTCGTCATCTCGATTCATTTCATGGTTTCCCGATCAATCAAGGAGTACAGATTTTCATCTTGTAACACCGTTGAAGAAAAGCTGCAGATAGAAGGAGTGATGACCAAAGTCTTTAAGAAGTTCCCTAGTGAGCTGCGGGGTAGCTACTGCTCTTTCAGCTCCAGCAGTGTGGTTCAGACATGCGAAGGAGCCTCTGGTCTGGCTATAACGGAGAGTTCAGATTCAGATGTGTCAGATGAAAACGTTGGTACCAGCAACGTTGCTAGTCCGTGTTTTATACCTAGACATAACGTAAACAAGCTTGAATACCGAGATCCTCTTTTTGATATAACACCCCAAGAGTTGGAGAAAAAGCCAGATTCAGCTTACTACGAGAGAGCTGGAATCAACCGGGATTGGCCATTAGGCCGTGGAGTCTTCACTGCAGAATCCGGAATGACAGAAATCTGTGTAAACCGGGATGATCATCTGAGATTGTACCACACGGAAAAAAGTGGAGACCTAGTCCGTGGCTTTCGATCATTCTGCAATACATACCGTGAAGTTCACAAAGGCTCGCAGAGGGAAAACCTTAACTTCGCATACGATAACAAATATGGTTTCGTCAACTGGAGTCCAAGCTTAATTGGCAGCTCTATGATGGTTGCAGCGAAACTTCGCCTTCCTCAGCTTAAAAAGCACGAGAAATTCCAATCATTGCTTTTGCAATACAATTTGAGATGCAACAGCGATCTAACCACTGAAAGTGATGTTGTGGAAGTTTCGTTGAATGATTCGATGAGAATGACTGAAGTGGAGATGGTTAATGAATTTGGATGTGGAATAAGTCATTTGATCAGAATAGAGAGCCTTCTGCAACAAGGTCAAATCACTGCCAATCACATAGTACCCTACTACCCATGCCGTATTCACCGCAACAACAACATGTATACTGGAAGGAGATTTGCGAGATTGCAGAGCGTTGAGGATGCCTCGAGCGATGATGGTTGCCAAGTTTTCTGAGGTATTCATGCGAGCGTTGAACTCGTTGACATTTGATATAAATAACGTAAGACATGAAATGTAATTATCTATTGTAAATATTGTTTATAGTTACGATCTCGTGTCATTGTAAAGTTTGATATAGTTATGAGTGATTTTTGGTTTTAGAAATTGAGTTGTTTCTCGCGTGAGACTCCGGGCTGTTGACCAACATGGGTGGTAGGATGATATGAGTGTGTCCTTGCCTGAAGAAAAAAATTGGACGTTGCTTTGTGCCTCTGACCATTGCAGTAGTCTGGCTTTACTTTACTTCGGTTGAAGAAATTATTTTGTTATATTGAATTCAGTTAATTTGATTTTATTCTGCCAATATCATTAATCATTGTTTATTCTTGTTAATCATGTCAAATGTCAACGAGCGATTTTCAATTCTGATTTAAATGGATGATATTCAAATTACCTTACTTTAAGACAGGCAGCTTCTGAATCCTTTTTACCCCTAATGTTGTAAATAAGAATGAGAAAAAACCCACAAGCCTAAAGCCTAAATTAGACTGCACTGCAGGCCACACACATATCGTCCAATTACCCTTTGTTAAGGTTGCCATAGATGAATGTTAGAATGATGGATGATAGTCCAGATATTCACAAGCTTTGTAATAACGGTTTTCTGATTCAAAACAACACGGTATCCTAAATCAAAACTCTAGCAACAAACCTATTTATGAGACGAATAAGTAAACATAAATGGCACACTCTTCAATTTCATATTTTGAATAACGTATAGGTTTTAATGATAAACCAAACAATGATGTAAAGGCCTAGGCTTTGATTTGATAGCAACCTTGTCTCAGCTCTGAAATGGGTTGCAGAGAAAATAAAGTCACATAAGAAGATGGTAAATTTGGGAGTTCGTATGTTGGTACATCACTGCAAGTAATAGACAATTCTGCAAAAGATGGTGAACCTACACTGGCCTATTGAGAATATTGCACAGGTCTATTCAAAATGGCGGCAAAATTGTAAAGCTGTATGTAAGGGCTAGGCCTAAACTGAAATTCCCATAACTTGTGTAAGACAGCTGACAAAAACATGATTTTGGCGTGGAAATTAAGGAAATCTCGCTGACACCATATTTCATAACAATAAGCAATAATAAATTGAGGAAGTAACAAGACTCGTGGGGATCCTCAAAGCAGTAGCAGCAAAGTAACAAAGCACTTTGCCTGAATAATGACTTTTTTTGAAACACTTGTGCACTGATTTTAGATGACAACTCCTTCTTCATAAGCTCCTTGCTTACATTTTGACCATCACTCAAATCCCAAGTCATGAATAGTTTCTTCCTCAATATATTATCCCTTTTTGTTATCAAATATGGTTTTAGCGAAATTTCCAAACCAAAATCATGTTTTTATAAGCTGTCTGACACAAGTTATGGGAATTCTAGTTTAGACCTAGCCCCTACAGCTTTACAATTTTGCTGCCATTTTTAATCGAGTTGTGCAATACTTTCAATAGGCTAGTGTAATTTCATGCAATGATACAATGCATGATGGGAAAATTCCTCTCACCAGCCAACTGATTTCAGAGCAAACGACTGCAGTTTAATTACAACTACTGCAGTTACAATATATTTGAAACATTTGTAGCTATGCGTTGTTACGGTACATATTCATATGAAGCATTGGATAATTGCGTGAAATTAGGTCCACCATCATATTTTGCAGAATTCTCTATTACCTTCTTTCTTTTGCAGAATTGTCTATTACCTTCTTTCTTTTGCAGAATTCTCTATTACCTTCTTTCTTTTGCAGAATTCTCTATAGGCTGATATACCAATTGACAAACGCCCCAACTAACCAGCTTCCTTAATAACGTAATTTCATTTTTTAAACTTCTGTCATCTTTGCAAAGTCGATTATCGGAAGAGATGGTTAGGAAACTTTGTTGCATTTGATTTTGAACAGAATGTCGTAAGAAACTGTCCACAAAGTTCGACTGCGACTCGAAACGATTTTGTAACGATAAGGGACGATTTGTGACGGTTATCAGGAAATCGCTAACCTACGAAAAGCCATAAGAGGCCTTGTTTTGAGAAGAGGCGTGGTAGTACGCACTGCATCATTACATATTATAGTAATATTATAGTCCTTATTGCTAATTCATAAACCTAACAGAGGAAGATAACGTGAAAATGAATAACAAAAAGAAGAAGAAAAAACATGGAGCTGCGATTATTAATCTGCCAGCAGGGAAGGACAGAGTAAAGTTGTGTCGACGCAATTAATTCAGATCTTCAGCACGTGTTGACAAGAAAGGCGAGCAATGTGTTCATACATTCGATAACGAGGCTATGACGTACGTGATGGTTACGAGACTACTTATGACGTCAAGGGTCGATAAGGGGGCTACTAATGACGTACAAGTGAAGTGACAAGTTATCCTGTTACACCAAACATCCTCCACATTACTGCGTAAGTCCGTGCGTCCACAATACTGCATCAACATTGTCAAGGATGGTTTTCATAATCACATAAATCTATTTCGCTAAGCCGAGCTTTAATCTGTGTTTTGTATCAAAAAGCTTCATTCTTGGTCACTGCGCCCTTTTGTGCAAATTAAATTACATATAAACCAAAATGCACTGAGGATAAATCCAAAGAATAAGAAATTAAGTTTTTGTTTCGTTTCTTTGAGAGTCATTGAAATGGAAATCGCCATTGTTATTTAACTGGCCAATCTGACCTCAATTTTCAGTACACATTTGTGCTGAGCTTCAAATATAAAGCAAAATGGCTTCTTTCATATTTTTTGTGCTCGCTGTTTCTACAATATCTCCGATATTTTTCGTCGAGGGGTATTCGTCTTTTCAGAAGAGACTTCCGAACGGTGACAAAATACCCCATCCCTGCAAACCGAACACACTTTGGACTGGCGTGGGACACATCAGCCAATTCGGAGGCGGGAAGAGGAATCCCTTTGGGAATGCATTTGCAAATGCAGGACGCAAGTGGACGAAACAACTTTGCCAAGCTGATTCAGATGGTGATGGCAAGACAAACGGAGAAGAACTTGGTAAGGTCAAAATATCAAAGATGTTTTGTATGAAGTTTACTAAAAGGTTTTTTCAACAGTTTATTGTATGGCAGGAGGTATTACAGATTTCTTTACAATTTCTTTCTTCCATATATTGGGTATAAGTTATCATTAAAGAAACAGTGTTAAGTGAATTGACATATAGGCCGAAATTTATAGGGGTTATAAACGTTATAAATGTTATAGATTTTAAGGGTTATAAATCTGTAAAAGTAAGAACAGATGCTTAAAATTTCTCTCAAGGTTTATCTAGTTAGAAAAATCGGAACCATAATGAAACGAACACATAGATACTACTTAAGCTTTTCGTCTGACACTCAACAGAGTAATACGTCAGAAAGAGAACGAAACAGAAACCTAATTGATTTATATACCCAGATGTGGATCGAAATAGGCCAATCAGAAAAGAGGTGAATGATTGGTATGGTGTGGGAAAATGGTTTGTTTCGTTCTCTTTCTGACGTATTACTCTGTTGAGTGTCAGACGAAAAGCAAGTAGTATCTATGTGTTCGTTTCATTATGGTTCCGATTTTTCTGGCTATACTGAAGTTCTGTACCATCCAAAGACTGTTTATCTAGTTATGCAACAGGCTCTTGCATACAAAAGATCTCGTCGAAAACTGCCATACTTTCAAATCAATATTATTCATGAAGAGCATGCTAACCTGTATAGTATTACATTCATTCCATACGACGCAAGTCGAGTTCAAGAATGCTCAAGAAAGTTAATGATAAAAATCCTCCCTCAGGACTCCATGGCTCTTGTCATCCCTGCCTCGATTAGGAAAGGTTTGCTTGGGTATAAAAATGAAGCATTTGTCAACCGTGATCTTAACTTTTTGGAATATTTCCAGGTGATCCAAACTGCGTGTGGACCGAAGGCCAGACTCCGGTGAAAACAACAGGACTGTCCCATCCAGGTGTATGTGAGCCAGTGGATAGTGCCAAATGCAAGTGGCAGAAATGGATATCTTGCTCCGGAAAGAAGGCGACCTGCAAGGCCATTAATCAGCCTGGAACGAAAAGTCATGTTGTCAGATTCCCAAAAACAAAGGTGAATTTATTTGATTATATAAAATACAACAATTTTTAAGTATAAATGGTATGTATTGTATAGGATAGGGATCTCCCATTCTCCTCGACATATTTTTCCATATACTAAAAATTCCAGTCAATAGCTCGATCTTTAAGTATCTTCATGTCCATAGGTACCAGCGAAAGTGACTACTTATTGGTGTAAAACATTCAAACTGCCCGCAGACCAACCCTACCATATTGTTGCTACCGAGCCGGTGTTGGATAATACTAAAGTTATTCATCACATGATCGTATATGGGTGTGAAGGAAAGGTGGAAATTGAAAAGGACCCGTTCAATTGCATCATGGCAGGTTCTAGATGTCAAGAAATGCTGGCAGGGTGGACAGTTGGCGATGAAGGTAATATTATAGATCAGTCTTCGATTGCTACAAAACTTCAATATAGCCAGAAAAATCGGAAGCATAGTGAAGCAAAAACACAGATTACTTCAGCTTTGCGTCTGACACTCAGCAGAGTAATAAATCAGAAATAGGACGAACTATTTCGATCCACATCTGGGTAAATGGATTCGTTAGGTTTTTGTTTTGTTCTGTTTCTGACGTAATACCCTGTTGAGTGTCAGACGAAAATCTGAGGTAATCCATGTTTTCGATTTGCTTCCAATTTTTCTGGCTATATTATACAAATAGAATACTCGAGAAAAAGCAGGATTTGGAAAATTCGTCGAGTTAATTTCTGTGAAAAATCACTCGAGCAGGATTCGAACCAACGACATTTGACATACGGCGTCAGTTACAACTGTGGTGCGTAGGTAGAGTAGTGACGCACGAAGTCAATGGTCTTGAGTTCGAGTCCTACTCAGCAGGTCATTTTTAATTTACAGATATCATCTCATAGAAAATAATGTTAGGATGAAACCCTTCACTTCAATCGGTAGCAAAATCAGTGAGTCGCTTCAACATTCATCTCTCCCAATGTTCTTGAATTTGGAAGCATCAAGTAGGAACGTCGTTTTGACCGTCCCTTGCAGACTGTCACCTGGCACGCCCCTGGTAGCTTTTTGCACCTTTCATTTGGTTGTGTTGAGATCATACCTTGCAATAACCGGGCTACAATGACGATGTTCTTGAAGGCCTACTTCCCGTTAAAATTTCAGAGGGCCCATCTGGGATTCTCATTCTCGTTCCTTCATTTATTGCATAGATCAGGAGCGGATCCAGCGAAAATTCTGACTACTGCTCAAATTTGTCCAAGTGATAAAATTATCGATTTTAATCTTATATATTAGGGCCTAAATTAGAAGAGAGAAAACATACAAGGCCGGCCAGGGCGAAAAGTCGGGCAACTCGGAAAACTCGGAAAACTCGGAAATCTCGGAAATCTCGGGCAAAATAAATTTTCCAAATATTCTTTGCCAAATGAATCGAAATTTTATCAACTGGGATAAGTACACCATTAACAACGTTTTCTACGAAGTAATAACAAAATTAAATTCGCCCGAGTTGCCCGACTTTTCGTTTTTGGCATGATGCTCAGACGAAAACTCGGGCGACTCGGGCACGCTATGGAAACGTCTTGAGAACATTTGAAAACCGCACTAAAGCCCTGGAAAACGCTCTTTGTGTACGATTTAAGTCAATTTAGATCATTTTACTGATCTAGGGTGTAATATACTAAAATCTCACATGACGAATATACACGAAGACGAATAGGCCTAATAAACTTTGGCTTTCGATAAGCTCAGAAAAGCAGCCTGAATTTAAGCCAAAAGTACAGCAATCACCCTGCAAAGCATCAAGAACCTTTCAAACTGTGTTATACTGCCTTTTTATTGCACTAGTCTGCCTTTTTAAAAATTTAGCCGAGTTGCCCGACTTTTCGGTTTTGGTATGATGCTCAGACGAAAAGTCGGGCGACTCGGGCAGCTATAAAAACCTCTTGAGAACGTTTGAAAACTGCAAGAAAGCCCCGGAAAACGCTTATTGCTACCGAAAAATTTGGGGGGGGGGGTGTGGGGGTACTCCGCCGCGAAAGTATTGGTGGCTGCGACTTTTAGATTGGCTAAAAATGCTATCAAAATGGCTTAAAGAATAATGATTGTGTTTTTACAAAGTCTTTGACATATTGCTAAGGGCACGTTTGCCCCCTTGCCCCTCCTAGGAAAAGGCAGGAGGGGCGGTTGCCCCCGTGCCCCCCTCCAGCGTCCCTGTAAATCGTACACAAGCGTTTTCCAAGCAGCCACGTAGCCAGGATAAAACGTTTGGGGGGCAAACATCGTTGAGAAAAATAGAAACAGCAGGTGGTATATAACATAACAATAGAATTTCAGGATTTTTGGGGGGGGGGCTTTGGCTTCGTGCCTGTTTCCAGGGCTTTGCTGCAGTTTCAAACATTTTCAAGTCGTTTGAAAACGCTGAAAGCGTGCCAAAAGTTGCCCGACTTTTCGTCTGAGCATCATACCAAAACCGAAAAGTCGGGAAACTCGGGCAAATTTTTGAAACGGCAGATTAGTGCAATAAAAAAGGCATTATAACAAAGTTTGAAAGGTTCTTGATGCTTTGCAGGGTGATTGCTGTACTTTTGGCTTGAGTTCGGGCTGCTTTTCAGACTTTTTGCACTTAAGAGTATTAGGCCTATTCGTGTGTATTCGTCTTGTTAGGTTTGAGTATATTACGCCTTTGACATCAGTTATATGATCTAAATGGTCATAATTCGGTAGCAATAAGCGTTTTCCAGGGCTTTGTTGCAGTTTTCAAACGTTCTCAAGAAGTTTTGATAGCGTGCCCGAGTCGCCCGACTTTTCGTCTGAGCATCATACCAAAACCGAAAAGTCGGGAAACTCGGGCAAATTTTTGAAACGGCAGATTAGTGCAATAAAAAGGCAGTATAACAAAGTTTGAAAGGTTCTTGATGCTTTGCAGGGTGATTGCTGTACTTTTGGCTTGAATTCGGGCTGTATTTCGGACTTTTTGCACTTAAGAGTATTAGGCCTATTTGTGTGTATTCGTCTTGTTAGGTTTGAGTATATTACGCCTTTGACATCAGTTATATGATCTAAATGGTCATAATTCGGTAGCAATCAGCGTTTTCCAGGGCTTTGTTGCAGTTTTCAAACGTTCTCAAGAAGTTTTGATAGCGTGCCCGAGTCGCCCGACTTTTCGTCTGAGCATCATACCAAAACCGAAAAGTCGGGCAACTCGGGCAAATTTTTGAAACGGCAGATTAGTGCAATAAAAAGGCAGTATAACACAGTTGGAAAGGTTCTTGATGCTTTGCATGGCGATTGCTGTACTTTTGGCTTAAATTCAGGCTGCGTTTCTGAGCTTATCGAAAGCCAAAGTTTATTAGGCCTATTCGTCTTCGTGTATATTCGTCATGTGAGATTTTAGTATATTACACCCTAGATCAGTAAAATGATCTAAATTGACTTAAATCGTACACAAAGAGCGTTTTCCAGGGCTTTAGTGCGGTTTTCAAATGTTCTCAAGACGTTTCCATAGCGTGCCCGAGTCGCCCGAGTTTTCGTCTGAGCATCATACAAAAACAAAAAGTCGGGCAACTCGGGCGAATTTAATTTTGTTATTACTTCGTAGAAAACGTTGTTAATGGTGTACTTATCCCAGGTGATAAAATTTCGATTCATTTGGCAAAGAATATTTGGAAAATTTATTTTGCCCGAGATTTCCGAGATTTCCGAGTTTTCCGAGTTTTCCGACTTTTCGCCCTGGCCATACTAGGCCTGAAAATCTGACTACGGTTCGAGCAGGAGAAGCTGTTTTCTGGATCTGCCACTGAAGATTCCATATGAAAATGTAGGGACACTTTGCTAAATTGTCTGAAGAAAAACCCTGTCTTTATCTCACAAAACCTTGCAGGCTCCTGCAGTTTATATATCTATACCTCCACCAGCAACAGTTGACCATCTTGGTCGAGTACAAATGCCTAACAAGGTTCTAAAAATTCAGTCCCGTAGGAAGTGAGGGGGCAAAGGGCATTTACCCCCAATAATCCTAAAATTCAATTGTTCAAAGCATGGTTTGTTTGTCATCTAATTTTAATTCAATATTTTAATAGCTTTTACAAGGAAAAACTAATTTAAATCGAATATTTAACTACATACAACAATTTCACTCGAAAGGGAGATAAAATTAACCGCAGACCTTGCAAGCATTACATTTACAGGAGGGCCCGTTCCACTATTTTATTAGTTTCTTGAACGTTTGGATGTTTTCCGCCAGTTTAATTTCTTTTCGTAAGGCATTCCAAATTTGTGGTCCTAACGACAAGAGACTTTTCGAACCAAAAGTTACTTGGTTTGGTCTATGATGAATCAATTCTTTTGGATTCCTTGCTGACGTTGTTGTCTCTTTTAGTTTGAAAATGTTTTGTTTAAAAGGGGGATTCAGCTTTGAGACTGTTTTACAAATTTCAATACAAAGAGTTCTGAGACGGCTGATTCTCATTGAACATTTTCCTGCTTTTGAAAGTAAGTTGTCATACGAGCTTGTAGAGTCGTTAAAAAGTAATCTAAGAGCACTTTCTTGGATCTTCTCAATTTTTTCAACAGATTTTGTGGACGAAAAATGCCATACTAGAGGGCAGTAGTTAAAATTCGAACATACAAAGCTTTGAATCAATATTTGTTTGGCATCAAAGCCCATGTAACCCTTAAGTCTTTTTAAGGCGTTAAGTTGCGCAGCAGCTTTTCTGCATAGATCAGAAATATGTTTCCTGTGTACAGTTATCGTCTTTCCAGTTGTGTCGTCCCTTCCTTTGGTAGCAAGTAGGGCATGAATGGGGCAATAATGCCATACTATAGGGCAATAATAGGAAGACATGGTCCCTAGTCTTCCTATTATTCTCGAACAATCGTTGCCCCTCAATAATGTTTCCCAAGCTACAGTTCTGAAAAATTGACTTTATTTTCAAAGATTACTGCCTCAATGAAAAAGCAGGGGTGAGGTTTGGCAAGAATTCGATTAGATATGTGCAACTGCAAGTTCATTGGACAAACGAAGCCAAAGCAGACAATTATTACGACTCTTCGGGTATCAGGCTCTTCTACACCCCCAAGCTACGAAAGTACGACCAAGGTATTATGCCTGTTGGACAAATGCATCTAGAGCTACCCCCTGGCCAGAAAAAGGTTAGTTGCATGATTATATTTGAGACATTTTACTCCAAATATGGCCAGACTGGGGGTCCAGTCAGTTCGAGAATCTGCTAAAAGACTTACCGAATATCTCCATATCAGAAAATAGCACCACCATTTGAAGTATTTCATAAATTTGCTAATTTTAGGGGATGTTTGTTCCAAATTAATTACTGAGATTTTGGTTCAATAAATACTACCATTTGAGGGTTTTTAGAAAAATTAGACTACTAATGAAGGGTGATTTTTAAAATCTTAGCCTTGACTCTCTCTTTAACCCTGACTTAACCCCCTTTCAGTCCCCGATTAACCCCCCCCCCCCGGGTATCTACGTTAGCCTATTAGGCTTCTAGCAGATATACTTACTTTCCAAATATCTTGAGAAGAAAATGAAAGATCCTTTTGGGTTCTTTTGTAACAACCATTTCTTCTAAGTATAGAGTTTTGAAGTCACGAACTCTCCCCTGTACAGAGTACGGAACAGCAAGACTACGATAAGTCATGGCAGTTGCGTTAAGTTAACAAGACATATTTCCTAGATTTCCATAAGTTCGAGCAGGGTTCATCTCTAAAAAAACTAAACGATATTGTACCACAAAAACAATTAGATAGCGAGCTCTAATTGAGAGCCACACGCAGAGCTGCGCTATGCTAATGTAATTTAGGGGAGCATTCCTAGTTATAAACTAAAAATCCTTCAAAACCTTCAGAACAGAGCCCAAACAATGATTGAGATAACTGGTCGTGCAAGTTGTTAGATGTAGCTAGAAAAACTAATAAAATTCGATGGATCTGTTATGACCTACGAAATTATGAACAGGATGTGCCCTTAGAGCCTTTGGGATAAATTCCCCCAAATATCCTCGCACTCAAGCTATAGAACAAGAAACTGCAAGGATATACGTATGCCAAGATACCACCTTGAATATGTAAACAAGGATTCCATTATTCAGCTCTTACTGCATGGAACAGCATCCCCATTAAAGTAAGGGAGCTACCATCATTCCCACAGTTTAAAATAAATCTGCAAAGTCATCTTAAGAGCTGAATCAAAAACAAAACACAACTCCTTGGAAGAGCAGCAACTAGCCCCAACAGTATTTTATTCAATCAAACGATTAATTTTTATGAGATTATTATGCATATGTTATTATCAATTTGTATTAGGCTATTCTTAATTATATTTACTCACGCTAAAGGGATTTTGTGTAGAAATTAATTTCATATTTAATATGTTGTATAATACATATATATAACATGTAAAGTAGAATGAACACATTAAAAAACAGACATGTTCTTCTGTGACTCTGAGTTTCGTGCTTACGCACTCTCTTCTCTCTTCTTTCGTGCTTACGAGTGCGTAAGCACGAAACTCAGAGTCACAGAAGAACATGTCTGTTTTTTAATGTGTTCATTCTACTTTATGATTACTCTGTACTCAGGTATATTGAGCACTATAGCCAGAATAGGCAATCTCTTCTCGAGCTAGATATATAACATGTATAAATTTAAATATATAATAATTTGATGTGATATGATATTATTTCACCCACTCACAGCTAGTGACAGAAGGTGTATGTGAGCCATACTGCACGAAAACATTGCTGCGCAATCTACCCAGCGTCAACATAACCGACGTCTTGATGCACGCACATTTCCTGGGCAGAAATCTCACCCTCGCCCAATATCGGAATGGCGAATTCATACGATACCTCGGTTTGGACGACGCTTTCAGCTACAACAACCCGAAATCAACAATATTCGACCCCCCTGTGGTCTTTTACCCTGGTGACCAGTTGAAGACGACTTGTATTTACGACACGACATCGAGAAAGAAGACGACTTTTTACGGAGATGGCACTTTTGATGAAATGTGTTTTGGATTCGTCAATTATTACCCAAAACTGAAGACCAGGTCTGATTTGTGTGTTTCTTATGAGAGGTAGGTATCAAAGAACCACTGAGGGTCATATAAAGGGGGGTCATGTTCCCTGTTCCCTTATAGAAATTTTCCATGTTGGTCTAAGAAGAAATGTTGATATTTTGTGTTCCCTGTTGATCCCTACTTGCTGTCAATGTTCCCTTGTTTCCTGTTTAATTTGTCTCATGCTCCCCTGCTCCCTGGAACAGCTATATGACCCACACCAATGCACTGTACTGCTCGTTACCCCACGACCGTTTTAACAAGGACTGAGTGATCCAACCACTCGGCAATCCCTATCACATGTGGCTCCCTAGCCCCTCTACGACCGCCACTGTTCAGTACATACTTGTGTGAATAGTAAACCTGTTCCTCCTGCTTATTGATTTTCAAACATTTTCCCATCCTTGGAGCTTATTATGACCAAGGTTCTCAGGCTTTTCTTTACTGCTGACTTAGTTTTATTTCACTATCTGCATTGTAAGAAATTATATTCAGTCAATTCACTCTAATTCATTTGAAAACAAGACCACTAGTAAGAGATTCCTCAGTATTGAGCGTCCTGTAAATTTATCAATAGCAATAAACTGCGGCTCTTATTAGTCTACTGCTGCCCCGTGAGGTTTTTGAACTTCGTTTCAAGTCATACAGCACACAAAATTCTTGCCCTGAAAATAACAGTTGAAAGAGTAAGATACGATAAGTGTTGAAAGATTATTTCTAAACGCATATTTGTGTGGAAATTCAAAAGCTTATTTTTCATTTTCAGATACTCCTATTGCGACCTTGCTTTTTATGGAAATATAAGTTTCTTCGAGCACAAATTTGGATCCTGTAATTTCACAGACTTTCAGGCTGGCAGCTTTGTTTCTGACGTCATCAGAGCCTGTGGCCTAAACCCTAAAGTTTGCACCAAAGATTGCAGGTAGATTTCAATTTTCGTTTTGGTAGGGACCTAAAAACCGGGGGCGTTGGGGGTACGTCCCCCTATATTTTTTCACCAAAGACAAAGAACCCTTTTCCACTTTCAGAAATTGCCCCCAATGGCCCATTTCTCTAAAAAATTGCCCCTGTTTCGGATATCTCTCCTAGTTTAAGATCATTCCAACATCCTTGCTCTTTAATATTATGTATGTTTTGAGCATGGAAATCACTGACAATTAAATGTACTAATTTCATGATTTGAGAGGCCTATTCAAAACCTGGTGCCAAGAAAGGGGGGAGGTTTTTCTAGAGAAGGGCTTATTCGAAAGGGACGAAAGTGGGCAACCAAAACATGTTTTTGAAAGCTTAAAACGTGCAGTTGAATCGGGAAAAATCACGCATTGAGATTTCCATTTCTAGCACGAATCTATCTACGTAGTTTCTAAGAAGGAAAAAAGTGCAAATCATGCAAAATTCATGCAAGGTCACAGCCAGATGGAGGAGAGAGAGGGGGAACACAGTATCGAAAACGTTAATAGAATCTTGACGAGAGGAGTTTTGTCAAACGCTATACAAGACTAATATTATTGGTATTCGCCATTGACACTGGGCATATATACTTTTGCAGATACTTTGTCAACCGACTGGACAACCATAGATGCATGAAGGGTGTAGAGCGACAATTTTACGATGAATATCCGCTCTGGAATGACGGCAAGGCAAGCATAGCAGTTTGGAAGGCCAGAAAGGTTTGCGAGCTGAAAACAAGTATTGATAGTTCTGATGTTTCAATGACGGTTATGCCAAAGAACACCAACATTGATAGTGCTGGCGTTTCGATGACTGTTATGCCCAAATACATGCTACTGTTTGCTGCGGTTGTGACAACATTGTTGTTAGTCTAGACCATTGAATTTCATAATCAAGTTTGATTTAAGGCATATAAAACACTACAATTTTTGTTTCAATTTTTTCTTTTTTTCTACAACTATAATTTTTCAGTGGATTTTATAACGGGTTAAGCCTGAAAGCTCGTGTATTATCTTTATAATATTTCATGGTACTAAATACAATGAATTTGAAATATTTACTTGTGTTCTTTATGTACCAAAACGCTTCTTTCTATATTTACTCTGTTTGATTTGAGATCCCGAGGAGAGCCCTCAAGACTTTTATTTACTGGGACGTCAGTCAAAAAAGTTTACAGAACTCTTAAAACATTATAAACAATGTCAGGAAACTCAAAAATAGGAAAAATGTCATAAAGATTTCCATACAATAACCAAAAAACATCATAAAAATACCTTTTTCGGACATATCTGCAGAGCAGTAATTCTAATTTTGAAGACCCCCTGCCCCTAAAGGTAATAGATGTGTCTTACCCCTACTCTTTATGCTAAAGCTAGAATTGCTGTTTGTTGTTTAGCATTTAGCAATTGTAGCAGGGGTGGATCCAGCTGTTTTAGTGACTGTTGCAGAATGAATAAGAATACGAGGGTTTGTGGTCGTATCCCCTGAAAATTTTTAAGGCCATGCCGCTTGGCATATTTGTAAAATCCCTTCAAAATGATGTCCACTTGGTTTTTTAAGAATGTTTCCGAGTTACATGTATTACTGTATAATGTGGAAATCTGACTGTTGCAGCTGCAACCGTTTCAACCGTCTGGATCCGCCGCTGAGTAGAAAGTCAGCTTGAGAGAGCTTTTTTTGTCAGGTGGCCTGCTTTATGGCTATTTGACGCTTATTTGGCGTGATTTGGGACACTAGTTTACGTGTCCATCATCTGATCAGGTCAGCTGACCTGTAGTGTTGTTCCTTGTAATGCTAGTTTAATTCCATTGATCATTATTCTGAAACAATATTTGCTTTGAAGATCCAATTTATTGTTCCATTTATGTGAGATAGATCATCCAACTTTGTTGGTACGGCAAACGTATGATGTATCAGAAAACAATATTAAAAACAATTTCATTTCGATATATATTATGACTAGAGCCCAGTGCCCAATGCTAAAAGCGGGGCTTCCCCTCTGCACTAGACAAATGCGGAGGAGCACTTAAAAATATCTCCACGCACATTTTACTTTCCTCACACGAAACAGAAACAAAGTTAAATTTGGAAGAGGTACGACATTTGCGTTATTTATCTTTCATACTCTATGTTTCACTTATTGTCATATTCTATTACTCACAGTACATTTTAATTTCCCTCCTACTTCGTTGAAAAATGACTGAAAACAGAGTGAAACTTAAGACAAGCGAATTGCAAAGTTGATAAAAACATCAACAGCGCAGCAAGGGAGCACGGAATCAAACACCTGAGGCCTAACTTATCACACCTCACAGTTAATCTAATGTAAACAAAATACACGCTATTAAAACAAAACGAGTTCTTCGTATTGATTACGTTGTTGCCTTATTTGGGTAGAAGTTGATATGTGTATCTGCTTACCATTATTGTCTAATTGAAAGACTTATATCCAAATTCCATCTATCGATTTTGCGAGATAAAATAAAGATGGATCTAAACAACGCCACATGGTACATATGACTTGAGTTCACATCGCCGTTTACCTGACAATGTCATCATTTTTCATAGCCGACTGATTATTTTTTTTGAGCATGATTTCATTAATAAATTTTGAATTCTAGCACGAGGTTTGTGGAATGAAACATTCCAGGAAGGATATTTTGATTTTGTCAGTGTTCTATTTAGATTGGAAAGCATGGCACTTTTTGCCAATTTCTTTTGTGAGCAAGAGCAAGTTTCTATTGTTGTATCCTATTGGTCTATTGTTTATCTTATTCCTGCAAGTGGCATACTTTCCATACTAGATTAGATCTCAGTCATTCATTACAGTAGTGATTGTTGCATCTACTTTTTATTTGGACAGCTTTTTCTATCAGACCAGGGATCTACGAAGTAGGAACTGAGGGGTGCTGGAGGCACTCGCAAGCCTAAAAATTTTGCAGAAAATAATTCAGTGCCCTTTCTACTTTGTGAAATTACTATTCTTAATCAATGAAAAAAGTACCCTTGAAGCTTAGTGCCCCGCACGTCTGGAATACTTCCTACATTCCTGTCTTACACTTTCAAAGTCTCAAGATTTGTTATTATACTTATCTAAAAAGATCCAATACGTGCACTTGCGTGATCCGGCAAGAATTGCTTCACGAGTTACTTTATGCTTCTCAAAAGAAAAACAAAATCAATGAATAGAAATCTTGCTGACTGATAGAGATGAACTTGTTTCTTAAATTTTTGTAGTTCTCGGAGGCACTTACAAGCTCTTATTGACAAACTCAAATTTCATTGGATCAGACTTTTGGTATCAGTCAAATAAGTTTTCAATCTAGAACAAAATGTGCAACTGTGACTTGATCGCAAAGAAAATGGGGGTAGAGTATTCCATAAGTCAAATAATATCACTATATGTGGCTTTTAGAGGATTAGGGTTATGACCTCTGACAGTTATCACACCCAGAGACCTGTGAAGTTCTGAAAATAGAAAATTATAGCTGAGTGGTACAATACACGCTTTTTTATAAGGAACCTTTTATAAGGAACCTACATTTAGAACGCCAAAAAACTGAATTTTATTGCTTCTCTTGCGTCATTACTAAGTCCTATCCACTAGACGAGCACTTAGAATTAAGGAACTATTAAGGAACTTTTACAACTACAAATTGGTCAATAGAGTAAGGATCTATAGCATAGAACTAGGCCCTGAGCTAGGTTTTTTAAAAAGAGCGTGTACTTGAAAGATAGAATATTTCCTAAAGGTTTTTTTGCCGCCAGTGCCACATACATCCTCCAAAAAGTGGCTAGGTGATTTCCAGGGAAATTTTGAAAGGACACGCCCCCTTGCTTATGGAATAATCTAAAACACTAAAACGCTAAAATCAATTTGAAACTAGAAAATATTGAACAGCAAAGTGAAGGAAAACTTAACTGTAGCCCATTTCATATAAGTTGATATTGAAAACAGTTGAACTATTTTGGCGTATCGTGTGACTAGTTTATGGACTTTTACGTATTTTATTCATATTTTTGTATTCTTGTTACAGCTATACTCAATTTCTTTTATTTTTAATGTAACCCCCCAGTGATGATAAGCATTGCTTTTCTTGGGTCGTTGAGTATACAATATTTTGCATCCTTGCAATATGGTTGTATGCTATGAATGAAATTGAATTGGATTGTTGTGTAGTTGAAGGGTGAAGGGAATTCCCCCCAAACACTGTCTAGACCTCGAAAATCCATTGTGAACCTGCAGCTTTTGAGACAACAAAATGATAGGTTGTAGAACTTTTATTTTCTGTTTGTTTGATTTGTCTTGATTGATAACTTGTTTACTTCTTGTTAGGAACCTTACTTTCTATAAAGGCGTGCTGATGGAAGTCTAAAGCCTCAATGATGTCATCCAAAAAGTCAAAGGTACAATATAGTACAGAAAATTGGGAACTGCAGGTTTTCATGTCTCCAAGATTGCATTCTCAACCTGCCATAACTAAAGAAAGTTCAATAAAGATTTTTATGCCAAAGAAATATTTCTTTTACGGGGTTGGCATTGAAGTAGTTTGCTTTTGATATGATACTATGTACCTCCCTAATTTACCCACAGATCAGGCTTGTTCTAACCCGCATTACTACCCTTTTGGAGTCAGAATTCCAAATATTCCAGAAAATCAACCCCCAAAATACTATACCAAGAGAGCAATTACCTTTTAATGATTACTAATAACCAAGTATGGAGCTGGGAAATTTTCTCAGAGCAAACCTTTGCACCACAGTTTTGGTGAGAAAATGTTTGTAGATAATCCATGTATAAATTTGCTGAGAGGTCCTAAAGATTTTGCATTGAAAATTGCATACATTCCATTGAGAGAAACTTAATAGATGATGAATCAAGGATCCATTGCATATTTCTTATGGACCCCTGTTTTCCCCCTTCTATGGCCCTGTCCTTGAATGAAGTCATTTGAGATTTTCTCATAAAAATTATTTTTTCACAAAATGGAGCATATTCACTGGTAAAATGATATTTTTGATTTTCCTACAAAAATCCTCCCTACGAATCATAGCTCTGTCATGGATATGGAAGATTTATGCATAACTTGCTAATTGGTTTGCAATTATTTTGTCTTTTGCAGAGCAAGACCTTTCAAAAGCCACTAGATGGTTCAGCAAATGCTGAGATAAGTATGTATTCTTGTCGTTTACTCCTTATTAAATTCTAGCTGCCATTTTCCTTGTGTTGAATTCAAAAATAAATTTTACAAAGTTTTGTGAATCTCACTGGAAAGGAAAAGGAAGGAAAAAGAAATGTAATCCAAATATTTAAGTTTCAAATTTTGCCAAAATTTGAGAACAAGCTTAGAACTAGTTGAGGCTTGCCATTTTCAGCCCTAAATGGTGATTTATAGGAATAACCATGAAATGGAAATAGAAAAACAAGTTGATAATCAGCAAGCAAAATAACCCAATAACCTTTTATGACCTACTCCCTTTATAAAGACAATTTTGTTGATAACAAAAGCCTCAAATATGTTGTCTGCATTTTTTCCTGGTCTCAGATTTCAGGTTTCATCTGAAATTAATTCTCTTGCGTAATGAAAGAAAAATATAAGGAGTCAATAAGAGGCTACTTGGGTTTAATATGACTGTGAGGCTGTTTTACTCAGGTTAAACATTTAACCAATGGGCAGTTTTGGTTAATAAGACTGCGGGGCCCACAGCCTAATGCCTTGTCAGAATTTTATGTCTTCTACACGATATTTTTTCATTTTTTGTTATTTTGCAGCGCCCTTTTTGGCTACATGAAGCCCAGGGCCTGGGGCCATGGCCCCCTTGCCCCCACCTAAAAATCGCCACTGCTGACGCATAGCGCTACCTCACTAGAATACTAATCAAGAGGATTTCATGTTGATCTGGTGCCTAAATCTTGTTCTATTAATTCTCTTCTGCATTTCAGAGGGAATGATATCTTATTGGTGGAATTTGAGTGTTTTCGAGAGAAACAAACATTTTCATGCCATGAAGGTCTTCCTATTGACGCCCATTATGTTTGCGTCTGCTGTTGAGAAGAGACTGGTGAGTATCATTTAATTTCACAGGGTACTTTGGGGGTCTTTGTGGGGTAGTCAAAACCTCTAAACTGCAGGAAAATATCTGTTCTACCAAATTTCAAAAAACTTTACGCTTTTGTCTATAAAATATCAATAAAAGGTCATTGTCATTGTCAAGATGTTGTTGGTTATCACTTAGGAGAGGGTTTATCATACTACATGACTACATGACTCATACACGATATCATACTACTTTGTGCTTTATATCTCCTCTGAGCTACCAGGGCGCACTTTGAATTTTCAACTAGCTATGTCATTCTTAATTTTTGAAATCCTGGTTCTTCTCTGGTACTTTTATTCTTTGAGAAATCAAGGTATACTGGGAGCCTGAAAATCAAAGTCACCAGGACTGATTTGTTATCTGGCGTGTATAATACTTGTGTGCTTAATTTTTGGGAGGTTGTATTGCATTAATCATCAATATCCACTTTGATTTGAGCCTTTAACTTTGATCTAAAACTCAAAGGGGAACAAACTTTATTTCATTCATCAAACAAAAAAATTAAAAAAAGATGTAGAATGTCTCCATTGCTGCAAATTAATTTTTTTTCAGTTCTCTTCTCATGTCATTAATTTTTATTTCTTTATCTTCATCCTTAGCCTTGTGAATGGGCCCCTCAAGACTTCTCAGCATACGAAAATAAAGGGTACAGAAATTACCTCACTTTTAACTTTAATTTCCTTTACTTTACTCTACACTACTTCACATTGCTTTACTTTACTTTACCTTACTTTGATTTACCTTAATTTGCTTTACTTTACTTTGCTTTACTTTACTTTACTTTACTTTACTTTGCTTTACTTTACTTTACTTTACTTTACTTTACTTTACATTACTTTACTTTACTTTACTTTACTTTACTTTGCTTTACTTTACTTTACTTTAATTTACTTTACTTTACTTTACTTTACTTTACTTTACTTTACTTTACTTTACTTTACTTTACTTTACTTTACTTTAAACTCATTTACTTTGCTTTTCTTTACTTTACACTTTCACTATAGTTTACACCCCTCTACTATACTTCACTTTACTGGCCATTTTTACTCTACATCACCGTTTACTTTTTATAAGATGGTAGATTAGTTTCGTTTTTATTGACCTTTTTTTTACTCAGGCTCTCATTAGAAATGTCAGCAGATGATTACCGCAACATCGATGTGATTGAGAAAGCAATGTCCATTCTGCAGGACTGCCTGGTAAAGATTTATTCACACTTTTCAAATTATTTTGAAATACTTTCAGCTTAGTTTCAAGAGACAAAACACAATAAGCTTCAAATTGTGCAAAAAGTGCGGATTCATGAGAAATATCAACGAATTTGATTACAGAAAACTGACCACATAAAAATGCAAAGTTGTTACTTTTTATAGATTGAAAAATGTATGGATATAAAAGCGTTATTTTCCCTCCTAACTCTTCGCTTCTCTTTACGTTTTATTTGCTTGCTATTTTGCAGTGCTCTTGTCTAATGATATTGTACTTTTTAAAACAAGCTGGAAGGATATGGATAGAGCCTAGTACTTGACCTCATTTGCAAAAATTTATTGTACTTCTAAACAATCATGGCTGCTGCCTTGGCCTACGTTTGAAATCTCAAATGATCAACTTTCAATTTTCATTAAGTAAGTGTAGTCGCCAAAGATCAAACAAATTATGAAAGATAGCTCAGCCTCCTGCACATTGTTTGAGCTACATCCAGGGATAAGTTGCCCTACTTATTTTCCTGATAAATTGCTGCGCGTTGTAATTGCTGTGCTTTTTCTAGAGCAATCACTGTAAATAAGTAAGTGAGTAAGTGAGTTTATGTTTAACGTGCTAGCCTGCAAGAGACCGAGGCCATATTTCTAGCAGGAGTATGGAACTCCAAGTTTAACATTCCATCCAGATTTTTACTTTGCACCACCAAGTTAACTTAAGCTGCCCGTAGCAAACTGCTTCAGCTGATTGGCCACTCACTTCATTGGCAGCTCATTATAGCAACCAATTTCGTTTTTGTTGTAGGCCAAATTTGATGAAAATAACTGGCTGCTTGAAAATCTGCTTAGGTCTATCAAGGAAATTGAGGTTTTGATGGCTAAGGTAATTTTGTTGGTATGAATTTGAGAAAAACCTTGTTTTGTTTGATTCTATAGTCCTTCCAAATGCTTAACTTATCAAACTGTAAATCTCCAAATAGCAATGACCTCTAATCAACGGTTACTTGTCATTGGCTCTAAAACTGGCGGTTATAATGGTTGGACTGTTGCTCTTTGAGGGACTTGATTCAGTTGCATTGGCATATTCCTGAAATTTCAGTATTTGTTTATGACCAATGAGTAATTGTCTGGACGGTAGGCAAAGAGTTGTATGCCTTATCAGTTCTTTTTGAATGGCACTGTTTTGTCAGAGTCTAAATGTAAACCTAGTTGCACCATGCAATCCTTTTGCTTGATTAGTCTACCTATTCAGTGGGCTCCCAGTGCTTTTCACATAAACCAATACCTTTAGAAGATAGTTAGTGTATCTGCCTACCAACTATCAATGTACTGCTCGATTAGTCTACCCATTCAGTGGGCCCTTTGTACTTTGCACATAAACCAATACCTTACGAAGGTCTTCAGTGTATTAGCCTATCAACTATCAATGCACTGCCTCAATTAGTCTACCTATCCAGCTGGTCCTTTATGCTTTGCACATAAACCAATACCTTGTAAAGATAGTAAGTGTATTTGTCTATCAAGTATCGATGCACTGTTTCAATTAGTCTACCTATTCAATAGGCCCTTTGTGCTTTGCACATAAACCAATCCCTTACAAAGATAGCAATCTTAGTTACCTATCAAATATCAATAACAAGTCAAGGATAATTTTTCATTATGGCTAACTTATTTTTCTGATCTTTTCCAAAAACTTCAACTTCAAAATTCTGATGATATTTATTTGTTATCTCACTGATCAGGGTTCCTTGCCTTCACTTGTCAATGATCCAAGAAAAGAAAGATGGATTAAACATCTCAAGTATTATTTTTTGTATCACTTCAAGTATTATTCATTCGTGTCATATTCTAAATTCTTCTTTTAAACTGTGTTATATTGTTCTAAATAAGTTCGTAACTTTATGTTGGATGTGCGAACATGGGAAAGGGTAGAGGCCTTATTTCCTAGTATGGGTACGCAACCCCTAGTTGTTATACGCGATCCGTCCTAGTTGCTGAAATCCCTACTGCCTGAGGACCATGTTTGTGAAGTAATGCTGAATTTTATGAAATAAAGTATTTTCTTGATTACAAATTGAATGTTTCAGATATGTGTTGTAGGTGTGATGTCTGAAAATCTTAGTCAGCCTTTTGTTGGTAGAGTAATTCAGGGCAAAACGGATCAGGGGGTAAAATGGGTCATTCTGTATAAAATGTTGTAGAACACAGCTCCACGAAGAAAGACTATCATGCCTCCATTAGACTGCTGAATAACAAACAACGTGGGGTAACTCTATTTTGCTTGCCAAGCATAGCCTGCGGTAGTTATGCGGGAATATTATACAGAATGACCCAATTTACTCCCTGCCCCGAATTACTCTACAATGATAAAAATGAATTTTATCATGATTATGTTAGGCTGAGCTCTATCTAAGATAGCAGTGCATCTCTCTGCGTCACTCAATAGAACTCTGTAGCTTTCTTTTTTATTGCTGAACTCTTAATGATGTTTTAGGAAAAACATGCCGAAAACAGGCAAGGATATAAACGAAGTTGATGCGGTCCTTGTTGTCGCTGCGAAGCAAGGTGGATGTTTCTGCTTTATACTTCATTCATACATGCATGGATTAATCTCACTTAATTTACTTTACAGGACGAAACAACATTACATTGATATGTATATAATGTTTAAATATTCACTATATCCTCAATAGTGTAGCGGTAAGGCGTTGGACTCACACCCGGAAGGTGCGTGGTGGGTTCAAAGCCAAGCCCTTGTAAATGAGGATAACATTTTTGGGCAAGAGGCAAACACAAGTGTGTGTCTTTCCACCCAGGAGTATGAATAGGTACCTGGTCAGTAGTTACGAATGTCTTGTGTGGCTGCAGTGTCTTGTGTGGCTGCACTCTGCTATTTAAAAATGACTTCGAGTATCACGTTCAGTCGGTTGAGTAGTTCCTGGATAGATATAAGGCATGATACCTTTACCTTTATATTTTGAATGTTTTATCATGACTCTATGATATTTCCTCTGCGTCTCAGTAAGGTCCTTGTAAAGGCAATATCAGCCTCTGCTTCTTTAGAAAGATGGGTTTTTGAGGTGGGGTTTTATTGTCTACAGAATGTCGAGTAGGGTTAAAGTAAATGATATGTGAATACAGACCTACCGACTCTCCCGATTTCACCAGGAGACCATCGGTTTGTCCCTTAACTATCAAAGGCACCGCCAATAAAAACAATAGAAGGAGGCAATTAGGCAGGTCTGTTGAATGTATCTGAATGTCAAATAGAATTTTAGTATGTGATCTCGACGTTTCATAATTTCATTTCGTCGTTGTTAATTATTGCGATATTTTGTTTTAGTTTGCAGTTATCTGAAAGGGCTTTCTGCTGGTTATGACCATCTGGAGTTGTTTACCAGAATGTCAAGTTTAACAGAAAACGAGGTAACGCATTGCATGTTATATTGAAATCAATAAAAATTTAGTTGTACCATCTACTTCATACCTATTCTAACTCTTTATGATTCGCTGCATGGGTGAAAATTATGTATGTTTTGAAACATTTGGTGTTGCCTCTTTTTTTTGGTCTGCCAAACACTTATGCGTCAAAACAGACTACGTAGGTATCGCCATGTTGAAAGAAGTGGTAGCTGGATTAAGCAATGTACAGAAATAGAAGAGGAGGTAAGTTGAGGTAGAGGTAGACTAAGAAAAACTGTGAGAGAAAATATCAAGAATGATATAAAAGCAAAACAGTGTTTTTCCTGGTAACCGCATTGAATTGAGAAAGATACTTAGAACAAACATAATAAAAGTACATCCTGTTTTAAGTGGATAATCAATGATGATGATGATGATGATGATGATGATGAAAACAATGGATAGATCATTGAATTAGGTCAATAGGACATTTGATTGATATGATTCTGACACTCTCCTGTTTTTTCGTTTGGATGCTGGGGCTTCTTACTGCTACATGACCCAGGACTTCGTAATTCTGTTTTCCATAGCTTTCATTTTTCAGAAATTTCTGATTGCTACATCTAGAAAAGCTTTTCTTGGCTCTTAAACTATCTTTGCAAACGTTTTCAAAAACCGACCATATATAAGTTGAGCTATCCAGCATCTATTCAACAAATTTCTGCTGTGTTAATAATGTTCTAGTGGCTAGTTAAACGGGTACACTTTTTTTGTAAATGCAGTATTGTATTTCGAAGTTTCTGTTCAGGCTTTCCGTTAGTCAGTGTTTGATACATATATGTAGAACATGATTTACATTTTGAAGAAAACATTCAAAAGACTAAACTCTGCATCTTGACAGGTCTGTTTCGTGGCTTCCCACACATCAGGAGTTTTAACAAGAAATGTAAAGCACATCCCTGACTGGGAAACCATGAAACAGGCCTGTATTGTATTTCTATATTTTAGTAGTTGATATTCATCAGTTTGTATCTTTGTTACAATCGGAATAACAAAGTGTGCATGATATTTTGCAGGGCAAGAAAGAGAAGCTAAAGGGTAATCGCTTATTTGCGGATGAATGTTACGATCAAGCAATTAAAGTGTATACCGCTATACTTGAAGAAACGTGAGTAAACAACAAACAACAGATTCTGTTTTGTCATGCTCTGAAGATACGTTGAATATGAGTGGAAGTATAACGCATGAATGCCACAAATGCAACGAATCTATGAACAAGAAAGGGAAAACGAGATTAACTTCTTTGCCGATCTAATTGTAAGTCCGGTAGCTAATGAGTTAAAGAACTAATGACTAATGTCATTTTGGATTCTTGTTCAAATACGGCTCTTCCAATCAAAAATTCTGATTTTTGAAATCAGTGCGTTTACCCTAGTGAGAAGTTGGAAGTGAAATATGCAGGACGTCCTTTGTGTTTATATGTACTGTTAGAATTAGACCAACCCATTGTTTTTTCCATTTCCTGTTTGACTGTTTGATTAATTTTGTTAATTTTAGGCCCTTCAATCACATCTTATATTGCAACAGAGCCAAGTGTTTTCTGATAAAAAACAAACACAGGTTTGCAGTTCTCATTATTTTTTAGAGTAATATCTTCGTCATTATCTTCTTGCCAATTTTTCACATGCAATAGAGCATTTGCAAACAAAGACACATTATCATCTTTAAGAAATCTCTACGATCACCAAGGTCAAAAACTAGAAAACTCAAGTCAGAACTTTATAACAGTAAAAACCTTTGGAGTGGAACCATTTGGATCCTAAAATATCCCTTTTGGTCTCTCACTGCACTCTACAATTTGCCTTTTTTCAATTTACTGTTCTTGATTTCAATTTTATAGTCCATTAACTCGTAAGGGCTTTCATCAGCACAAACTACTACAATGGATCGTCTTGTTCTATTGTTTTCTTTAACAATAGGAAACAAAGGAAAATTAAAGAAACTTTTAGTATAGCCAGAAATTTCAGAAACATAGCGAAACGATTACATGTATCACTTAAGCTTTTCGTCTGACACTCAAGAGAGTAAAACATCAGAAAGAGAAGGAAACAGAAACCTAACTGATCTATATACCCTATTTTTCCGATATTTCTGGCTATTTTGAAGTTTTGTACCATCAAAAGACTTTTCTATAAACTTTTAGTACTAGGCCAGGAGGTAGGTTCCCTATGAAATAAAAAGCGTGTATGTTGAAGAAAGAAATGTTTTGAGAATTTAGCTTCAAGTTAGATTAAACTCTGAGATGTTGTTTCACATTTAAATGCACCTAGCAATGATTTCCTTCTTCTTTTAGGCTTGCCCTAGCTGATGCAAGAAGAACAATTGTTTTAGACTCATCATACGATAAGGTATACAACAATTGATTGTGGTTTTACTTGCAGTGTGCTGGTGGATAACTTTTATTAAATGGAATTACAGTGGAACTCCTAAAAACGACAACTTTCCAATAGCAGCCCCCTCCGAGTAATGGCCACTAACTATAGGTCCGCTATATCTAGCTGTATAGTAGATTAACCTCCGAAAAGCGACCACCTCTTATTAACGGCTGTTTAACCTTGGATCTAAAAGTGGTCGCTTTTAGAGGTTCGACTGTATATGAGAGAGAGGGTGACATACATTTTCCAATTTTAGGGCCACTACCGATATGCTGAATCGCTGGAAAATCTGAATAGAATAGACGATGCTATCAGTGCACTGAAAAATGCAGTCACGCTATGTCAGCCAAAAGATGCAGTGGAGAAATATTTATCAAAGCTGACAGTGCATGCAGGTAAAACCGTATTTTGTATTTGTTAAACTGTTGCAAAGCACAGAGGGGTGCTAAGTACAGACGGGTGTAAAGCACAGAGGGGTGCAAAGCACAGAGGGGTCGGAAAAAACTTTATTTTGCTAGAAATTTTATGACTATTATTTATTTTCCTCAGATCAAAAGAGGCACGAAATCAAATTGAAGAAGGCTTTACCAACGTAAGTTTTACACATTTTCAAGAATAAGAACGGCGACAATGAACCCTATTTATCATTATTGTTTTATTTAATGTTATTTTCATAAGGACACCAAAAGAAAGAAGACAAATCAGTATTACTTTTCAACCCATGACAAATCCGTTTTTGACAAGTTACATTGGCGACAAGTCCAAAGTAAGTTTACGGTTCGGAATAACGTGCTTTATTCCAACCTGAGATCAGATTCTCCAAAACGAGGCCCCCCCAATATTTGTACGTGAAGCGTTATTTGGCATATTTTCGTGCGTGATTTCGTGATTTAGATATTTTTGGTTCGTGAATCCGTGATCAAAGAATCCTTCGTGCAGCGTGATTTTTTGAAAATGAGGTCGTTATTCCGTGAAAAGGAGTTTTCAAGTGCGTGATTGCGTGACGCGTTCTGGTCTTTGAAAAAACTTTTCTTGCAGAATTAGATGGAAAAGATCGTGAAAATTCTGTTTTAAGGTCCGTGATAGCGTGATAAACGAAAAATTGACGCGTGAATCCGTTATCAAGGGGTACTATGGGGGGACCTCCAAAACTATTACCATTCTTATTCTTGAATTTATATTGAAACTTCGGTTTCCTGCCAACACATCAAATGTCTTAGGCTGCAGAGAGTTGATGGATATATAGGCTTTATGTCATACAGTAAAACACCAGAAGTAAGAACCTACTTTTCTGAAAGCAGATAGATTACTTTCTGAAATATTTGATATAAGAGGGTAATTTATGGCACTTTAAGGTATCTAACACCTACGACCTAGAAAGCAAAAGTCTTGTGTTTGATATAAGTTCATATACCATAGCATATTTTACTTTGGGTGCCCTCCCTCCAAGATCAGTCTGTAGGTTCTTTATTAGGTAGGCTCCCTAATTGGGTAGGCTCCCTAAAAGATCAGTCTGTAGGATATTACTAGGTTCTTTGTGGGGTTTTACTGTATTATTGGTTTAATACAATATAATAGAACAGGCTTCTGACCCTTTGTTTGGGAGGGGAGAGGGTGGAGTAGGGGCCATCAACAAAGTATTTATCGCTCTAAAAATGTTCACTTGTTTATATACTAGCTACTTCCTTGAGCCCTATTTGAGTCAGGCATCACTGCAATCATTTCCAAACAACGTATCTCGCCACTGATCTCAAAATAAAGACTGGATAGAGTATTCTTTCGTTTTTGTAGCCAAATGTTTGAAGCCAATTGCTTTGGCTTGAATTTGGCCTCCCAATATGGCTGCCAAAGAAATTATATTGACCTTATTCTCAATTAACAAAAGCTGCACGATTATTCAGTCTTTTTGAGACCAGTGGTATCACGCCTATATCTTATGTCCTGGGTATGGGAATAGTTAAGCTACTTATTATAAGTTTAGAACCCTGGCAGCACAATAGATGGATCTCATGGGGTTCTCTTTTAAGTTTTTAATGTGCTGCACTGCATAATTTTCACCAATTGATGCATACTCACAAATCTCTCTATTCATTTGGCTTATTGTGCAGTGTTTTGAATGGAATGGTGTGCTGGGCAGAAATAAGTTCTTTACATTGTTCGTTCTTAAATTACGCATTGTTGTTAACTTATGCATGTAAAGTTATTCAACAATGGGAAATGTCAAGGTACGTTTCTGTCCAGGGTACCATTCCTTTCATGACACAGTATTCCCAGAGAAATCTCATCGACGTGACAAATCGATATTCGCTTCATTTGTGAGTTGTTCTATTACTGTGCACTGGTTCACTTAGCAACATAATAGCTACACGTCCATCGTTGTTATTGTATTCTCGGTGTTACTCATAGTTTGCGAAACTAGCAAAACTTCTTAGTTTTTGGCAGGTTTTCCATCCAGAACAGGTATCAATTCTGTTGTATCCTATTAGATTTGTTTTTCTTAGATTTTACTCCTCAAACTCTCTTACGCCTCTAGTTGAAAAATTATCATTGCTTTTGTCTAGTCTTAGATGTTTTCCTGTCTCCTATTAGACAGGAACAAAGAAAAGTTAAGGAGATTTAAGAAACTAAATTCTAAAAGATTTTTAGATTTTTCTTCGATTTTGAAAAATACTTTGGTGAGGGGTGACGAGATTTCCCCTCAGCTTTGTGTCTGGCAATCATCAGACAAGAACTTAAGAAAGAGACCGAAAACTGGACCTAACGAACTATCATAACCAGACAATATAGGAAGTGCCTGCATATAAGAAACTCAAATTTTCAAGTCAAGCTGTCCTGTTTATTGTACTTATTGCATAATCAGATGTATAACATTACCCGGGGGAACAAAAAAGGAAGGGAATATCAAGAAGTAAAGTGGCTACTATTTTAAAGTATCCACAGTATTGATCGAAACAAAAGTACCCCCTTTTTCTTTCATAAGCAATATCAGCTCGAGCTCAGTACTAAAACTTGCATAGTTGGAGGGCAAATTTGAGTACTGGAAATTGCTTAGCAAATGCCTAGCTTATTTAACATAAAAATTTGTTTCTTAAAATACTATCTCACAAGTTCATTTACAACAAATGTCGGTGGTATCTGGCTTGCCATGATGTACCGGGGTACTAATATCTACTGTAACCTACTTCTTTATAGCTGCTGCACGATTTTCATTGCCAATTGGATCAGAATTGAAATTTACAAATTGCTTAGCAATCCTCTACCCAGTACTAGAAATGTTTGTTTTGTCGAGTACTGACTTGCTTATAAACCAGTTGCTTATAAGAAAAATGCATGTAATCATGGTAGTCGAAAGACTGTCAAAAGTGGTAGACTGCAGTTTCTTGTACGCTCTATTCTTATGTGACTAACTGTGCTTTATGATTTTATTATACTACTTCAGTTCTGTGTAATGATATCTTTCTTTGCAGCTACCCCCCAGATTTGGTGGTGGCCTGTAGTGGAGACGAGAGTGGAAGTGAAGCCCCCCCTGACCCAGTGATGAATGCGTGCAACTACTGCAACCATTATCGAGCTGTGGAATCTCTTTTCAAAACTCACTCGTCTCGCGGCTGTGAAGAATGTGGCTTCAGTTCAGAGGTAAGCAGCTTAATCGTTTTGCCCTTACTCCGGGGTGGGGGTTGAGGGGTACGTGTCTTGCCATCGTTTGATGGGTGTATGCTACAGATATTTTGTAAGCATACCCGCTTATAATGCAACTTTTTCAAGTTTTTGGAAATGATGCCACATGAGACGGTTGTCTGAAAATAATTTGCACTTTCGATTAGTTAACCCAAGCACCTGGGAGTACACGCCCTAGATTTTGTGAGATTTAATAAGCATAGCCACTTATGATAGGAATATCTGAATAAATTACCCAACATACAGTGCAAAGATATCCCCATTTGAAGTTGATATTTCACAATCATAACAAACATTTAAATCAATCTTTAAGAAAACACTATTTCTTTAGATTTCATACTACCCATTTGTATGGACATTGACGGGAAATCGTACTTATTATTAAAGATTGATAAAAAACCACCCATAGACCCCTTTCAATATTTACATTTTTGGACAGGCAAATGAGATTCTTTTAAAATGCAAAATAGCACTACAATAAAAAGTTACACCTTTTGACAATCAATTCAATGCTAATTGTTCAGTAACGAAGAGACCAAAGGGCGTAAAATGTACACAGTGAAAGGGGTCTTTTTCATCAGCACATCTCTGTACTAATTTTGTGCTATGCACCCCCTTGTTTGTCACCAACTGTTCAGACTACTACTCTTATTAGTCAGTTCTTCGGGAACCTCGAACGGCTTACATTATCTTCATCATTTCATTTCATTTTGTTTCTAGTATCATACTGATTCTGATGATGAAGACGACACGTGCTCAGGTAAACTTTATACATTTTATACATGCATACCAGGACCCTCCCCCCTGAATAAGCCCAACCTCTCCAGGGGCTGCAAAGGGTGTAAATGCACCTTTCAAATTGCGATAAGATACAATACATAAATGATATTAAAGCTTTCAAACCCCACCATTTTGCACTCTTCAATCTATAGCCCTGCAACCTCTCCTTTTCAAGAGTAGATATTTATTGAACCCCCATCTACATTTAATCCCTCCCCTCAATTAATCATCTCTCGAAGTTTTAATGCTGCAAACATGTGTCACTGTTATGATGTTAGCAAGATAAGATTAATTCCTTGAAAATATTGTCCTCTCTTTCTAAAAACTCTTTACTAATTATCCTCTCTGAGAAGACCCCCTTAAAGGTGTTTGATTTGGATAAGTCTCCCGGGAGTGGTTTAAATAGAAAATTTATATCTTGTTTTATTTGTTTTATTAAACTAACTTTGCTTGGTCGAGTACAATCAGTAGATAATGAGTTCATATCTTGATTGCAGACAGTACTAACTCATCAGGTTTGTCT
This sequence comes from Pelagia noctiluca, assembly GCA_963924455.1. NCBI lineage: Eukaryota > Metazoa > Cnidaria > Scyphozoa > Semaeostomeae > Pelagiidae > Pelagia > Pelagia noctiluca. The sequence goes on from OZ004325.1 coordinate 13,204,437, forward strand.
AAAAGGTATGTGGTCGCTTTCATTTCTTCTGATTTTGATGTCGTCTAAGGGTTTATATTCAAGTTTAGGGACTTTGATGCATGCATTTTGATGACACGTCAAATCTTTATAAAATTCTTACAAAAATAGAAATGACCACTGAGAACACAAAATAGACCAAAACATTCTAGAACAGATCATCTTCCTTCCTTGCCTACAAAGCCCGAGGAGATACAGGAAATGCGGCCTAAGTGAAGTCCACATAAAAACGAACAGAAAAGGTCTTACATTAACATGTTTAGGCATCTAGCTGGACAGAAATCAGGTTCCCCAATTTCTGAATTTAGGCCCAAGTTTTCCAAACTGAGTAAAACGGCGCAAGGTCTACACAAGGAACACCTAGGTGCATGAAAGGGTTAAAGCAACAAGGACGGCAACACGAGGAAGGACGGAATAACACTGATAACAAACTTAATACTTAGATACTTCACGAATGTGCAAAGTTGTAGGATATACTATGCTAGATGTAGTGTCACTGATACTTCCAATTTTTCGTTAAAACTTGTCTCCATTTGAATTTCAGGTACCAAAGTTGTATCCATATTCCTAAACATAAATTTTACCTGATAGTATGCTAGTTGTGCGCTAATTTTCTATATTTGATATTTATTACTTTTAGTCCGGCAAAAGATTCAAAGATGTCAGTGGTGAGTTACTTAATAGTTTGTTTACTTGTTTTGAAAGGATAGGGATGTTTCAATACTCAATTTCGTTGATTGGAAAGATCTTCTGCTGCTATAAAGAAAAGGGAACATTTTCATATTTTCTGCTATCAGTGATAAACTCTCATTTTCTTATAAATGGCAACGTGACTTTATTAGGTAAAAAAAATCTACTTCTGCACAGCCAGGATGGCCGAGTGGTTAGATCGACCCAAGGCTTCCGGGTTCGAAACCACCTTGAGACCTGTCATTAAGTGTGAGAATTAGCAAGCTCTCTGTAATTTCAGGCAAAAAGGCAAAAGGAATCATGAGGTGTGATCACAATCGAAGGACCAGGGTCGCACTGCTCGATAAGTCTCTCTACCCAGTGGGCCCTTTAAGCTTAGCACATAAACCAATACCTTGCGAAGATAGTTAGTGTATATGCCTTTCAAGTATCAAAAACTTCTAAGATAGTCTCTAATATTTCAAAATATATTCTCTTTTCGGTCTTCATACAGGCCTGGCACTCGGATAATATCTGGAAAATATATGACAGTTTCTTTCCATATAATTTTACCAATTGACCCGATGTTTGATGATATTTTCGTCTCTTATTTTTCAGAACAAGCCCATGAATTCTCCTTTGTTGAACCTCTATGCTGAAATGAAGAAGGGAACTGAGTTCTTCCTTGCAAAGAAATATTTGTTGGCAAAAAACTCTTATCACCAAGTCCTTGGAATTATAGCTGATAAAAGAGAGGTTGGTACTTCGTTGCTTTTTAATTGAATCGTTTGATAATATGGAATTACAACTTTGTACCTAGAAATGTATTTCTTCTTGATAATTAATTCTCCAGATGTAAGTAAATATTAGGGAACTATCTACTAAGGAATGGACTTGAAATGAACAGGAAAATCGAATAGAAAAACGGTAATACAGTACCCCGTATAGAATAACCAAGATTTTTAAGGACCTAGATACTGAAATATATCGTTAAGACCCCCTCGATAAATTTTTCCAGATTCAAAATGTGCATTGCTAGGAAACCTATTGTTGCACGTCTTTGTTTCACATTTTAAACGGAGTGTCTCTCTTAACTGTTATAATAGTAGATTTACACGTTGCCTACATGAATATGTTGGTAAATATCATAAAATATTTCATAAATAACGAACAATTTTGGATAAGAAACCAAAAAACGTGTTGGTCTATTCATTCAAACCTTGATGGCTGGAATAATGGCAAGAAAATACACTGTGCACTCACAATCTTGAAAACTAGCTCAAAGAGATATGACAATAGGTTTCAAACCATCTCCCTTTATAAACTATGGTTGCCATGAGATATCTGATAACTGCTTTTCCTATCGATTTCAGCTATCTTTACCGGAAGATGACGAAGCTATTCTAATTTATGCCTCTGGAATGTCATGTTATGAGATTGGAAAACCAAAGGTAATAAGAACTGCAATGCTCCCTGGATTTTTTATTTGATTCTCAGGCCAAAGTATCCAGTTTCATTAATCTTTGGGTTTTTGATAGCTGGTATGGTAACATTAGAAGAGGGTTTCCTCATAAGGCATGGGTCAGGACAGGGGGGTTAAAAGCCTTCTAATCAGGGGTGTGGAAATTAGGAACCTAAACGTGGATAATTTCCAAAAGACAAGAATTTTCAGACATGATTGTACCCCAGTGTTACCTCAGTGTCTTATCTCTCGCCCCCTGTAGTAAGGACCCCAACACCCGGCCACAAGTCTTTATTCACACTAATTGGTTCATAAAAACCCGTCCGTATCACTTCTTGCTTCATTGTTATAGTACCTCAATGAAACTCATTGAAAATTTAAAATGTGAATTGATGTTTTTTCTTTAGGATTTGAAACAGGCAACTAACAAATTCAATAGAATAACGCGAGGCTTTAAAGATGTTTACTTTCCCTTGGCTTATTACGGATGTGGAAAGGTGCTGCAAAGACAATCTAAGTGAGTTGTTTTTTTAAAACATTAAAACAGGTGAATTTTCATGAATTTAGTGGTTAGATTAAAGGAATTTATTTGAATGAAATAACCTGACTAGAGCAGGAACCATGAGTGGGAAAATATTTTCTTAGGACTGCTGTTCTGTAGGAAAATATACGCTGTGAAGAAAATTCTTGAATAAATTGTCTTCCAAATTAAGTGAAGAATTTGTAATTTAAACGAAACAAATTAAGAGGGTATTGCTTCACTGCAGAATACATTATACTTACAGTAATGAACTCCGGTGGGATTTCTTTATTTATTTAGAGAACAATATTTTTAGATGGAGTGGGTTTAACTCCCGTCTCTTGCTCGAGAGCTACTTGATATCATCGCATCATTTTAAAAGAGTTTCAAGTAACCCCCTCCCTTGAAAACTGTTAGGTTATTCGTACTTGTACATGGTAGAAACCTCCTTTTTATCTTTTTACACAACGTTGAATCGAATGAGAAAAAATGGCAGCTCTCTGTAATTCCAGGCAAAAGGCAGAAGGAATCACGTGGTGTGGTCACATCGAGAGTAAGGGCTACTGATAGACCAGTTTACCTATTCATTCGGCCTCTAGTGCTTTGGAAATAAACCTTACGAAGATAGTGAGTGTATTTGCCTATCAAATATCAACCAAAACAATCGACTAATTGTAATCTTTCTGATTTATCAAGGTTCTTCGAGATGCGCCTAATGTTAACGAAAACCTTAGAAGTGTTAGACAAGACTGGTTTAGTTCTATCCAAATGGCCTGGTTCTGATGTAACTATTGACGAGACAAGACCTGGAAAGCTTAAGGTACGCCCAAAAGTATTTGCACTTTTTATGGCTGAGTTGAAAGGCTTCCTGTATAAATTTTGCAGCTTAGCTGTTTATTCCAGCCTTTTCTACCTCATGGAGTGGCCACAATTTATCGTCGCTTTTTATTGTGGTGTCCACAATTTATTGTTGATGTTCGTTCATCCATGATATTAATTTTTTTGTAGGAGAAAGTCACGGACCTTTTAGGTACATTGGAAATATCAATTGCTCCTGATGCTATTTGCAAATACCAGACATGTTCTCATAAAAAAAGATACATTTCCTTCTCTGATCCAGGTAGGGTTTGTAGAGTTATATGACTTAGGGTGTATTGATCCTAATTCAAAACAATATGTATTATCCATACACACTACCACCAATAGATTTTGAACAGGATTCGAAAACCCTGGAATTACTAAAGTCCAAGGTGAATTTTAATATTTCATAGACAAGTTGATAGGGACATAAAGGGTAGATTGATCCTATTTTAGAACAATTTCCATATTATCTCATGAATAGGATTTATCTCCATGATATTTAAAATGGAAGTTGATAGTCGACAGGCAGGTTTATTGGTAAATACGCTGACTCTTTTTGTAAGGTATTGGTCCATGGTATTGGTCCATGGTATTGGCCTACTAAATACACGACTAATCGAAGCAGTGCGACCCTGGAACTTACGCTAAACGAAACCACAAACATATTGTGATTCTTTTTGCTTGGAATTGCAGAGAGCTAGTAAATCATCTCCTTACACTTTTTGTGACAGGTCTGAAGGTGGACTTTCAACCCACGACCCTTAGAATATAGTTTGAGTGATCTAACCACTTAGCCATTCCTGTCACTGCAAGCTCGAGAACAAAATTCATCATTTTGAGAAAGGATTTCAACAATCACCGTGAATGGTTAATTTTGAAACTTTGCACATATGTCATACCCAAACTGAGGTATTGATAGAAATATCATTTCAATTAAAAAACGTTTTTTGTTTTTAGATTTCAAAGGATTTGTTCGGTTGATATGTAGTGAATCGTGCAAAATAGATTACCATTCTTTATGCTGGAAGAAGTTCAAGTCTGAGTTTACAACTGCGAAATGTGAAAAGTTTTCCGAAAAGGTTTGTTTTCCTAAATACCGAAGAGTCTATATTTGCACAAAGATTTTTCTAATCTTGTCCATCTCTTATTTAAGAGATTTCCAGAAATTACTTGTTAGATTTTTACCTTCTTTTTGTAAATCTCTAATGCTTGCGACATATTCTGCAAGTAAGAAGAGAAATCTTATCTGTTTTGCTCATGATATAGGTGTCTTATTTGCAAATATAACTAGATACTTTCCTACCTTCAAAGTATGTAGTTCCAGACATGTTTTCTTACATTTCTATTTAATTTTGTTTGCTACGTAAATCTCTAAATCTGACATAACTTTAAAGACCTTTGTAAATTTTATAATTCAGCCTTAGAATCGCTAAGATTACACAGAGTAATATTATAGTATACATCATATCATAATATCATATACATATTATAATATTTTTTTATTACAGGAGTTTATGAATCATTCTTGCTTCACGCCCGACTGCTCAGGAGCTATTTACCATATTCTTATGCACACACACCCTAATGGCAAAATCGACAAAGAGGTGAGATGATTCAATTCAATTCAATTTTTTTCATAGCATACAACCCTGATATAAGGTTACAAAATATTGTACACTAAACGACCCAAGAAAAGCTATGCTTATAATGCCTGGGCCATTAAATTGAAAATAAAAGAAATTAAGTACAACTGTAACAAGAATTTAAAAGTACACATTCTGAAAATACGTAAAAGTCGATAAAATAGTAAAATGATAAAATTGTTCAGCTATTTTAAATTTCAACTTATATGAAATAGGCTGCAATGAAGTTTTCCTTTACTTTGCAGTTGAATATTTTTTTGCTTGATATTGATTTTAGAGGTGTCTATCGATTGATGATTGCACATAAAAGTAGATAGAATTATGAAATCCCCGAGATAGAAAACGTGGTCATCAACTGCTAATAATTGATCAATAAAAAGAGTTGACTGCGTGTAGTACTATGTAGCCATATCACAAAACGCTCAAATTGAACAGTTTATTGCCGAATTTATCGTTACTACGTCACATCGCATCTCACATTCTCATCTATCTTGTCTTCTCTTTGCTCGGCTTGTTTTATAACGAACCACTTGATCACGGGTATATTCCCTAAACGTTGTGGGTTTTTGTCCTAACTATGAATTCGGTACTAAGCTGTTTAATTTTAGCATTTTGTTGATTATTGACGTTGTAATAACGAAAGACATCATTTGCAGTACCACTGTTGAGTGCCGATTTGTTTTTTTATTGTGCTGTAATTCTGCAATGCTTTGATTTTTGCTTGGTTGGTTTTTTACAGTCTTCTTTACAAGTTTTTTATTGGTCTTCAAGGCTTGTAGCTATAACATTTTAAGGCAAAAGGAATTTGACAAACCCCATATACTATGTAAATATATTATTCAGTTTAAGATATCTTTCTCTGATAATATCATAAGCTTAGAAGGCCTTCGTATATTGAAATCACATTTTTTTCTATTTTTCTAGTTTAAAACTGAAATCAAGAAATGCAACTCTCGCAGGAACAGTCTTGATAAATCTAGCAAACCGAAACCCTCCAGGTAAACATGTCTCTTCAACATCCTTCCTCTTTTTCATACAGGAACCTCTTTTTCATACAGGAACCTCTTTTTCATACAGGAACCTCTATTTCATACAGGAACCTCTATACTAATCTTGCCTATCATCGTCTAGCTAATATCTTTTTGATTTGAGTACTTCACAAAGGAGAAAAGTCTCAGGACACGATTTCTGCCATGCTTGATAAAACTGTGTCATAAATATTTTCAAGTTTTACATCAAGCGTGCTACCATTTCGAATCTACTTAGCTGGTCCGAAACGTTAAAATATGGCCTAATCTTTAAAACTTAATTTTTTCTAATTGACTTGTCATAATTATGTAACTTGGACTCGGAATTGTCTTATATTTGGAATGTCTTATTTAAATTTGTCGCTAAATAAAAAAGTCATGTTTATCGTCGCAATCTTGGCTCTTCGTTTCCTCATTAAACTTCGGTTTCCTGCCAACATCTATATCTACATTTTGAATCTAGTACCAAAGTTCAATTTCATTTCCAGAAACCTCAATATAAGCTCAAATCATTATTAGGTTCCATGAAGGCAGTAAGTGGAATCGAAAACATTTTCCCTGAATTAGGGGTCATTTGCCTTAAAATGAAACACCTGTTTTGGACTTTCAGTCAGAAAAAGAAGCAGAAGAAACAACGAAGCCAAGAAGAGAAAGAAAAATGCACGGAGGAGCAAATGAAAGAAGCTAATGATGATATTGAACGCATTCTGAATGAGTTGGATGCTGAAGATGCCATTAAAATTCAGAGAAAGCGCTCCAACCCGTTCATCAGTAAAGAAAATTGTAAGTTTCATACATTCACCAATCACGATTCTGAAATTTACAAATGCTGTTTATAGCAGTTTCTTAGTTTAGTTTCGTTTTTCTCTAAAATTAGCAATTTACTCTTAGCTGGTTTACAGAGAATATGGCAGCCATTTTTCTCTCAGCTCTTTCCATTACAATAGTATCAATAGATTTTAATCCGGTTTTTCATTTTTTCAGTACCAGCTCGCTTTGCCGATTTCAAGGTAATTTTTAAAATCTACTCTTTTTTATAAAAGATGTGACACTCAAAAAATAGATATCCTTCTTTGTTACTTCGAGTTTCATACTTCCACACTCATCTGACAGACTATACCAATATACAGATTCAGACGGTCTATACAGATTGGGATACTCTGTCTGATGAGTTCATTAAAATGAAACTCGAGAACACAGAAAAACCTAAATGTTTTTCGAGTATCACTCCTTTCTATGTAGTTGCTCTATGCCTATCGCATATCGAGCACGTTAGCTAGGACAGGCACGCTCTCCTCTTGAATGTACAGTATATCTCAAATACCTATTACTTAACCGTAGTTTTCGCTGTGACAAACTGGAACGAGATCCCAAAATTTCCCAGATTACCATTTTGCCATGTGCTGATCAGTATGAATTCATTTTTGTAGAAGCCGCCTGTACCACCAGAACCAGCTCCTGTGAATGGTAGGCAGTCTGATTAATTCAAAAACATGTTTTTACTTCTTATACAAGTGACAAGTTAATATTACGGTGTCAGTGATATTTAGTAAGATTGCTTATAAGAGACACTACAGGCCTGTTTCGTGGTCACCCACTCGTTGTTTTTCTCCTTATACAAGTTAATAACAGAATTTTATACATGTTTACAGTGGCAGCAATATTCAGCAATGATGCTTATTAGGGACACTACTTGTTGGCCTACATTCATTTCAATATACAAAGTCTGTGTAATAGTTTCCCCTTAGAGTGCTCAATACATATAGTAGAGGTATATTCACTAAGAAGAAAGAAGATCAAAAGACAAAACTCTCCATCTCGACAAGCCTGTTTCATGGTTACCCACTCATCAGGAGATGTACATATACATTTCAATATGTAAAATATGAAACATTAAGATCTTTCGAATGGAATAATTACCGTTCATATTCGTTATACATCTTGGAATTACATAAAGATTGTTTCTGAGAGCATAATTTTAATTTTTATTCTGATTTCTAAACAGCTTTGATGTGTATTCTCGAACCAGTTTGTGTTTTACCTTGTACATAGAAATTACCATACTTCCATTATAATGACATCGATATTGCGTTCTCCTGTAATTGTATCGATATTGCTTTCTTCTCTTACAGATCATGGCATGTATATCCTGAACACTGGAGAAAACACTACGCCTAGTCAACCAGTTAGTATTTTCCATTTTACTGAATACTTTGAAAGATATCATAACTATATTTAAAATGAGAAAGCCTGTCTTTTTGGTTGTAAAATTATGTCATGAAGTTTGCAGATATAATGTCTTATTTTTGGTTAATTTTAGCCAGCAATCAGCAAACGAAAGGATACAAGGAAGAAGAAGAAGAATATGAAAGTAAGCTCTCATCTTCTCCTCCGTTGTAATGATTGGTTACAATTGTAATTATTGGGGGTATCGTCTATTCTGGGGGGGGGGAAGTGCTCTATATTACAAGGACGGGGTTGACTTTATAGAGTACGACGAATGAGAGTTGTCTAAGGATTGCGAATTAAGCATGAAACTTTAAGTAACAACTTGAATACTTGAGTTTCTTTCATCTCACTCTGTTATTTATTTGTTTTTTGTTAAAAATAGAGACCCAGTGAATTTACTCTGATTGCATTGACAATTTCATTCACTTTTCAAAAAGACACTGCAACTCACTTACTTCATTTGATCAATATTTTCGTGTTTGTGTTAATGCACTTTTTATCCCCCTTTTTTACTCATAGGAATACGCCCCCAATGGGTTAACTGGATTCCTTGGGGCTGATAGCAAACCATATCTTCGTGATCCTCCACCGGAAGAGCGCTTGCCAATAAGGTATGCACGTTTTAGTTTTTGCTCCTCTCATTTATCAAAATCATTTTCACTACACAATGTTGAATTTTCAGAACGATATCTTGATACTGATAATAAACATTCTGTGAAACATATACAATAACTTATTCAAACTGATATAATGTAATGAAAAATTACATCAAGTTTGCCCACAGCAATTATGATGTTTTTGGTAAATAGAGAAGCAGCATACGTTTAACCAGGTTTTTATTAAAGTTTTTGAATCGTTGGTAGAGGGAGCTAACTTTATATCATCAGAGTATTTCGTATCTTGGGAACAAGGTAACTGAGATATTGCATCTCATTATTTTGGCGGAATTCATTTGCGGGATATCTAAAGATTTTATTCCTCCTTAGGTTGTACCTGATGAGTTTTCTTCCAAAAGATATAGCATAATGGAGGGTTTAATTTGTTTTGTGTTTCATAAACCTCCAGTGGCAAGTTATGAATCATTTTAACATGAATTTTGATTTACTTGCTCATTTCACCAATCAAAGCAATGTAAAATGCGAGATTTTCCACAAGGCAATCATTTCTCTCTAACGGGTCTCTTTTTTTTCGAAATGTCTGTTATCTTCATTTTTGTATTTAATTCATGTAGCATTGACTTCTCGATTTGGATTTCTAGATCTGCATCTGGTCCCATGTCATTGTCTACCGCCTTCGAAGCTGATCCGTTTGTACCTTATTCTCAAAATGATAATATTCCTGACGAAGATTCTGGTCCAGATTCTGTTCAAGCCAACGTCAAAAGACATCTCTACACGTAAGGCAACTGCAGACTTCCTCGCTCCTCGTTTATTGATTTTCATCGATCCAAAAGTCTGTTTTTTTTTTGATGGGCTCTAATTCTCTATTATGGTAGATGGATCCTAATAGAAAAGTAGTCGAGTTATTTTCAGCCTTTAGGTAGATGGATCCTAATTAGAAACTGGTTAGGTTAGTAATTTAAGCTTGATAATGTTATTATCAAAATCATTGCAGAAGGCTCGGTCTAATTCTTAGGCAAATGATTCAAAATTGAACCTTGAGGAATTAACTTTTATGATTTTTCCAACCGTGCTCAATCATAAACTGATTTTCAGTTTGAGTTTCATTGTTAATTAAACTCATCGCATGCAATTTAAAGCTGCTAACAACACATATACACAAGCAACACTTCATACGACTAAACACAATGATACAGAAAGTAGTATAGCACACAGATACAGTGATGAAGTAAATAAATTATATAGATTCTTCAAGTTGATTTATTCGTTTGTGAAAGTCTGTTTGCCTAATTTCAATGCAAAATATTTTGAATAATACATTTGATAATAATAATATTGAATATTATATTTGTTTAATAATATTTTTGATATTTTGAATTTGTTTAATAATATTTTTGATTGATGTTTTCTTTACAGAATCTTTGAAGACCTGCTGATTGGCAAAGGCTCTATGAACATAACAAACGACCAAGATCTTCTCGACTTGATCGACATACTTGACGCTTTCTCGGTCGAACTTATCAACAAATCAGGTGGACTGAGGAAATTTATATCCATGTCATCGAAATTCGTATTTGACCCTGAAAATACTGACGTTGTTTTCCCTGCAGCCGAGGCTGATATTTTTTTCATGTCTCGAAAGGAGGCTCGGAATCACGAGATCCAGGAGAGTAAACGGCAAATCGATGAACATTTGAAGTATGCAGTTCGACGCTCCTCAAGAAGCAACGACGAATTGTGCCTGTTTGATGGCTCTGAGAAGGACATGAAGTATCAGAGAAATGGAAATCGCGAATATTTTGATGGCAGAGAAAGCGAGGAGCACCCGAATCATAACCACTCTAATGATGTTATTGTCGATGATCTGGACTTTGAGGAAGCTTTTGAAAAACTTGATGCGAATAGGAATGAGTCTCAGAGAACTTCGCATAAAGTGCAGGAAAACAATTCTGCTGCTTTAGATATGGATTTTAAAGAGAACGCGAATCTTGGCAATCTTGGCAATCAGCCATTGGGAAATCTCGGCAATTTTAATCCTATTTTCAACCTTCCTTCGCAGAGAATGATGACTCGTCCTGTGATAAACCCGTATTTGAAATTGCAAATGAACCATCAACCAGCAATTAGGCCGCTGCTGCCTCAATTCGATGCTAGACAAGTTGCAAGTGATTCAAAAGGTAGACATACGAACGAGGTTAAAAATGCAAACGAGGCTAAAACTAGCAGCGATGAAAACGAAGCGAAAACTGGCAACGGTATGAAAAATTGGAATCAGGCTAAAACCAACACCGATGCGAAATATTCCACCAAGAACAAATTTAGCAACGATACAGAACATATTGCCAAACTTGTAGATGGAAGTAGTGTGTCTGGAGGCAAAATAAAAACTTCGAACGAGCTTACCAGCCAAGATACTACAAAGAGAGAAGATGCTACGTTACCTTCAAATTCTAAAAATCGTATCGATGAAAAAGATTTAAAGGAAACGGTAGATATCGGAACTCTAACTGACGATTACGAATCTGTTTATAAGAAACAACTTGAAAAAGAGGTTGCTGAAAAACGTCAGCTTACTGAGAAATATGCTGACGTGCTTGATAGTTTTGAGCAGCTCAAGAAGCGAATCAAGTTGGTTAAAGATACGCTTGCAAGAACGGAGGAAGATACAAAATCAAAAATTGAGGTAACTTATAAGATGATATTTTTCTTCTGTCGTAATTGTTAATGCATAGTCTTGTTTTAGTTGGTTTTATTGATTATCACCATCTATCTATTCTTTCGAATGTCATACATAGTATATTTCCTTCTTCATGTAAGATTTAATCCCTTTTAACTTTGTATACAATTTAATTCCACTCCCCTTTCAAATAATTACGTTGATAATGACGATGAAAATCATATACATGGCGAAACATAAACTATTGAGGTTTTTGGTCTGACAGACACTCAGTAAGAGAACCAAAACGAAACCTGGCAGTTTATGATTCCAGGATGTGGATCGAAATTAACCAATCAGAAAGGAGGTGAATGATTGGTAAAGCGAATCGACCAATCACCAACGTGATTCCAGTGAGACGAACAATATACTGTTAATGGAAGAACCCTAGTGGGAAAACGAACTCTTTCTATCTGCATGATAAGGGATCTATACTTTTCATGTAGACAGACTCAAAATGTCACAAGTGAAATCAGTTTCACTATTCGCTTCAAAAGAGATCTGTAGGGTTTTTTATGCCACGTTGCATCCTCCTCTTATCTTTTCACGTTGCTACCATTGCATGATATCTAGTCGTAATAATTCCCCATCGTTCTGTTTCATAACGGTACCATTTTTTAACTTGTTGTCGTGTGATTCTTCAGACTCTACAAGACAAGCTTTCGAAAGAGAAGCAGTCAAGAGACAAAGAACAAAAGAAATGGAATCAGGAGAGAGAGAACATGAAAGAAAAGATCAACATCCTCGAACAGAGGATTTCTAAATCTGAAGAAGCAAAGTAAGTGATATTTGCCAGTCCAGAATATTGGCATCTTTTCGGCAATGTTCGTCTATGCATTGACGTGTTCTGCTCAACCTATCAAACCCGTCTAACAAAATGCCACATGATGCTCACAGAATGCTACCAAAAACAGAATGTATGATTTTAGAAAAACACGAAATTTGAAAGTTTTAGACTTATGGAGTCGACATTTTAGATTTCCTCATCACCAGTCCCATTAATGACGGGTATGTATCCTGGCAACATACCAAAAGGCATTCATGCTTAATCTTAAAAGCTTTCTTGCTTTCTTGAAAGCCTACTGAAAAGCTTTTGATCGCAGCTTGTAGAAGGATTGGAAAACCAGCCGTTTTCGGAATTTGAGCGGGGCTTTGAAAAACACACATTCTGAGAAAACGATTTCCTATAAATACGCCACTAAACCAGAAACAACTGGTAGTTAGTTAGCACCATTTTCCTAAGTTATTTCCTCATTTACATTGTTACCGGTTAAAGGCGTGACGTTACCGTTTTTAGTGGAAACCGGTATCGAAGCAATACGGAACTGTAACCGGTATCACAATTATATTGATTTGCCCTTTGCGCTCTGGAATTTTCCTTAAACGTACACTGTCAAAGGTTCAGATGCTACCGCTATTGTTGATTAAGTCGCTTGCAAAGCTTGGAGTTTCTATTTACTGAGGAGTAATAATGCATAATCTTTCATGGGCTAGAGTTAGTCATGCATTAATTCCACTGCAAAGACTGAAGGTCGTATTTACTCAACAAGAAAAACGCATAATCTTGATGGGCTGTAACAAGTCATGCATTGATTCTTTCGAAAAGGTAGAAATTGATGTTTGCCTTTGGAAAAGGCTGCTAGATAGGAAGCTGTATTGTGGTGTTGAAGAATACTCTAATTTTAAGACGGTACAGAGTTATTCGAAAGAAATCTGGTGGGGGTAGCTGCTTATTTAACGATACTCTTAAACAAAATATAAGTTTTTCAAAGGGTTTATAAAACTTGCAGAGAGAATATTGTTAGATATGAAGCATTTTGGATATTTCAAGCGATACTTTTCTGCTTTGTCTATACTTGCTTTTATAAGTACATGAAACACAAAACAATGTCTTCAGTTAGGGTTCAAAGTGTAGCAATGTCCTAGGCCCCGCGCTTTATATAGGTGAAAAGGGCTGCACAAGTAAGGACAAATGCAAAATATGCTATAGAAGCATTAAATTCGGTCAAATTGAGATGTTTGGCCCAGGGCCCTGCAGTCTCTAAAACAACAACTGAATGTCTTATCTGCTGATTAGTCCTTGAGCTGCATTTTTAGGACGCCAATTTTGTGCCCTGTGTAAGGCATTCAGTTTCTACTCGTAATGGTTTGTGATGTGCAATTTTACGGATTCAAGACGTTGTTGAGGCATATTAGGAATAGTTGTAACCCACGTTCGAGAATGCGTTTCCCACGTGTTTGTACCTCCATAATAGGCACAGTAGCATTACACTATTTTATTGTAGTGTAAAAAAAGCATCACCTCCCTGCACTCACGAAAGTATCATTTGCCTCTTTTTTAGGTACAAGAGATTGTTGGCTGAAAAGGAAGCCGAATTTGAAGAACTGTTTGAGAAAGTTGGCAAGTTCCAGTAAGTTTTACGAAATATTCTACTTATGATGCAATCTCACTGAATTCCTCAACCAGTGGTTAAGTCACATAATCAGGCTGCAATATGGTACACCTGTTAAAAAAGTCCCTAAGAGAAGCAAAGATCTTGTTTGGTTATCATCTATATTTATTAAAACAACTAATTAGGTAAAGGCCTAGAAAACGACATGCTGCTATTACTCAAAACAACGAATTCTGTGGACCCAAAGATTTTACAGGAAGATGTTTAGTGCGCGGGAATGACGCGGGACAATTTGTGCAACACCAAACAGAGTCAATAAGATGTCCTCGTAGAGGCATCATCCTTCATGGCTAGGATGCTTGAATTTCTGATTAAAACACGGATATGGCTAGAATTGAAAAATGCCAAGATACTTCCTTGTGACGGACTTGAGGAAGTTTATGGAAATAAAACCTTAGTTGGCAAAGGAAACTGGTTATGATGCAATACCCCTAACTTAGATATAAGTCTCCGTCCCTTCAAATAAGTCCCACCTCAATTAAGCCTGTACCCTAAAACTCATTATTGTAAATAATCCCCCGGGCAGTATTCAGGGACAATACAGCTTCTTCTGCACTTGCAAAACTTATCTTGAATGATTTCAATCTTCCAATATTTGATTAATTCTATGTTTATGTTACTTCTAGACAAGCACGAGCACAAGAAAAACTCGATTATGAAGATATCGTAAAGAAATTAGGAACATGTGTAACAGATCAGTCGAAAAGGGCGCAAAAAGCTGAGGTAGGCTTTTAGGCTCAACGATCTTATATGATATACCATGGGGCTTATTGGTAAAGATTTATCACAATCAGCTATCAAAAACGGACCCATCATCAGAGTATATACATTTAGTCTCATGAAGACTGTTTCTGACACAATATTTGACACGATAGTAACCACTGATCATGACAAGCCTTTGATATTTATCACTAATTTAGTACCTACTAAATATCAAAGGCTTATACACGTACTTGGTGACTATCATGTCAAATATCAGGCCCCATATCGTTGCTAGTTCTTCCGATGAATTTTCGAAAATTGAATTTCATAAAGTAAAGGTAGTAATTAATGCATACCGATATCTTGGAAATAGTATTGTATTGATATTGGAAATAGTAAGAAAAATTATGTTCTATGTAATGGCCACGAGGTAGACATGCTTTTTGCTCCTCGTTGTATCGTCTTAGTTATGTAAAGTAAATTTGTATATGTAATTGTCATATGTATTGTAAGTTTTTATTGGAATATAAAAAAAGAAAAAAAAAATACCGATATGAGTAATTTCCCTGAAATTCATAATGATATTTTGCCATGGTAAAACTCTTTCTGCAAGAACAATCATATTTTCTCTCCCTAAGGTGGTTTGTATGGAGATGAAAATCGCCGATGTTTGCAGTGGTTATCAGAGAATGCTGTTCGATGCGAGAAATGTCATGCATTCCATCGACAGCAACCCATTCCTTGAGTAAGTCATTATTTCGTTATCAAATGTATTATCTTCTAATTCTTTGCATTAAGCAAAAAATTTATTTGTATGATTTGAAGAATTTTAATTCCTTTTAAAGTAATACTAATCAGTTATGCTTAACTTTTTGTGATCTAACTTGCGCACGTAGAATAGATTACAAAAAATTACAAATATACTGTGAAATGAATGAATTTACAATATTTAGACATGATTAGCTAAGTCAACTGTAGGGTGGGTTAGGGGGGTCAACTTGAGGTCTCTATTTCATTCTCTTTTTGACGTAATACTCCAATAATTCTCAGACGAGAAGCTTTACAAACTATTATGATTCTCAATATAATTTTTCTTGCCATCCTCAAGTTCTGTATTGATCAAAGACTATTCTGACATACTACTCTGATGAGTATCAGAAACAAAGCTTAAGTAGTTCTTCCGCTAAGTTTCCGATCTTCTTCCCCATCCTCAAGTTCTGTATTGATCAAAGACTTTCCTAAGAGATAAGCAACCAGGATTTGATTTATGTTCAAACATAAGCAGTATAAAGATATGATATTTTATTTCCATCATTGTTTGCCCCATCAACCAATAAGCTGACTGTTTTCTACCCTAAAGTTGAAATGGTAATAATTTTAATCGGTTTCAAATATTTTTAGTGGCAATGTGAACAGAAAAGAGATGCATACAATTTGGGAGAGCTACATGAAAGTCATCGAAAACAACCTGCAGAAATGTCGGGTAAGTTGAGCTGTAAATCCTTTTACATTCTTCACAAGAGTTTAAATTTATTTTCAATATTCATATAAGGATTATTTTCGAACACCAAGTCCAATGGCAGGTCATTCATGTACATTAACTTCTTTTTTTAGTAAATTAAGAGAAAAGTAAACAAGAGCACATAGAAGATTCTTATCCATATTTTGAATCAGGAAATGAAAGTCATTTCCATCTCCTCTTATCTTCACTTTGAAGTTTTATTTCTGAGTATCAAAAAACGTGTCATTGATCGGTAAAAAACTTCAAAATAGCCAGAAAAATCGGAAGCATAGTGAAGTGAAAACATAGATTATTTCTCGCACTCAATAGAGTAGTAAGTCAGAAAGAGAACGAAACAAGAACGTAACAAATTATTATTCCCAGATGTGGATCGAAATAGGACAATCTAAAAAGTGATTGGTATGGTGTAGGAAAACCAAACATCATCTGCAATACAGTGAGCTGACAAATGAGATTACTTCAAGAGTCCTAAGGCAAAAACAAACTCTGAACGTTACTCGTAAGGTTTTTGTTCCGCTCACTTTCTGACTTACTACTCTGTTGAGTGTCAGACGGAAGGCTTAAGTAATCCATGTTTTCGCTTTGCTGTTCTTCTGATTTCTCTAACTATGATAAAACTGTGTATCGTATTTAGGATTGATAAATAATGCAATGAAAACCTGAAACTAAAAACTGAAAGAAAGCAATTTGATTAAATTTGAATGTTTTTCAGCTTGATCTTGAGGAGCGGCTGAGGAGAGTGAAAGGAGGAATACCATTGGAAGACATTCCGCCGTTTGTGATGCCACAAAATCCACCTCCGCCTTTGCTGCCCAAAATGGTGCCGTTTCCTCCAAATATGATGAAACCGGTATGCTCTCAACTCTCTCTATTTCTTTTTAAACTATTGCTTAAGTCACAAACTAATGGTGAGCACGAAATCTGGAATATGAAGTGCGGCCAACCCGGTTTGCAAAGATCTTCCCCGGGCACTGTGTTGTGGGTCAAATTGCTGAAGACATAACTGCAAAAATTCGTCGACATAACTGCAAAAATTCGTCAACATTAAGATATAAGATCTCTCCATTCTTTGGATATTCCTCAATATTTCTGTGCCTATTTTAAAAAGGGTTATTGATGATGCTAATTTTAACTCTTTAGGTTTTCTAAGACAGTCTGTAATTGGTACAGAACTTCGACCTATGTTTCTGATTTCCTCACCATCCAGGTTTATAAGGCCCTTGTCGAATGAGCCATTTTAACAAGCTGGCCTTATTGGCTAGAATCAGCTCGATATTACAAGAGGTCTCTCAGCTGGTTGATTGAACAGACAAATTATCTTCCATCACACTCTCGCTATTTTTGAGTTATTTCAGCCTGTTTTGCTGGGCTAGAGCTATTACATTTGGAAACATCAGCTAATACAACAGAACCTCCTTCTTGAAAGTGGGATATCGGTGAGTCGGGGCAGCCCAGATGTGATAGCAAGATAGATTTAATGCAAGTTTATCATTATTAGTGAGATATTGCGCTTGACTTGAAGGCAAGCTAGTCAACTAGGCTCGTGTGGCAGGTCCCTAATTTGATGTTTTTTGCTTTAGTCCTTGATGCAGATGCCTAACGGAGCCACGCCAAGATTCCCCATGCCAATGCCAACACCAATAGATTTCATGCAGATCCCTAAACCGGAAGACTTTGATAAGAAGAACCTAGAACAGAATGGTGTCACTTCGAAAGCCAACACAGCACCAGTTGTAAACGGGGCGACTGCATGCAATTATGGCCCGGCTGCAACTCCCCAACTCACAGGTGCGGCCAATGCCGAACCAAACATGCTACTCTCTGGGCCTACAAGACCTTTAGCTTCCACCGTGAACCAAGCTACTTCCCTTGTCAAGCCTCACGCAGCCAGTAATAAATTCTCTGATGCCAAAAAGAGTCAAGCCGAACCTAACAAAGCACAGGCGAACTCTATGGATGGCAAATCTTCAGCGAAAGGAAAGAGTTGCGAAAAGATTCTTGACAAGCTTGGCCCTAAATTTCCAAATTACAGCAGGTAATTATTTCTATATGCAGAACTGTTATAATGGTTAACAGACAAATGAATTTGCTAAAATGCCCGGGGGTAACTCTTGTACTTGGCGATACAGAGCTGTGCCAATTTTAGCGAACCTTTTTTATCATTGTTTCCAGATCTTCTCAAAATATTACCAGAGTTATGGGTAAAATGTTTAGGAGTTTCCAGATTTATTTGTGTAATATTGAGTGAAATCCTTGATGTTTAGGTCATTTCTTTAAATTCTTTGAATTCATGGGTTTGGTTTTTCATGGAATTTTCTAGATGTATTGGTCATTCCAAACTTTCCATTTTTTGAGACTTAAGGGATTTTTGAAGCTCTCCGATATTCTTAGGCCAATTTTTCAGATTTTTGGAAAAGTGTACGAGACATTTTTCTAACACCTTTGGTCAGTTATGGTGCGAACGTAGTATTTTCCTAACTCTCCTGGAACTCCCAATTGTCGCTAACAATGCCGATTTCAAATATTAAATGTTATTGAGAGTTTTGAATTATTTTCATGATTCTAGGGAAGAGCTAATCATGCTGTTGAAAGATTTCCGTGAAAAGCGCAACAACACGTTATCTGGGCTGACAGTGGATGGCATCATTGAAAGCATTTCTAAGATCATTATTAGCAAGGTTACTCTTCTTTCTCTGCCTCTTTTTATTCTTGTCAGCTCCACTCTTTGTAACCCCCCTCCAGCCTCCCAGGGCCGTCGAGAGACCCGCGGGGCTCCGGGGTAAAGGCGAATTCAATGGGCCTAACCTCCCTATAAAACAAAGCTTGTGATCAATAAACATAGTTAACTTAGGTTTACAGGCCCCTCAGAGCCCTCCACCCCTCTGGTAACTACCCTGGTTGCCCCACTGATCTCAAAATAAAGACTGAATCGATCATTCTTTTCTTTCTGGAGTCAAATGTTTGAAGCCAATTGCCTTGGTTTGAACTTGGCCTCCCAATATGGCTGCCAAAGGAATTATATTGACTTGATACTCTGTTAGCGAAAGCTACCCAAATATTCAATCTCGTGCTGATTATTCATAACATTCCAACACTCATAAAAAAAAGCAGCCCCTAGTGGAATCTCAATGTATTGAATTGGACCTCCCAATATGGCTGCCAATTTACTTCATTTCAGGACGACGGATGCTCGATCCATTTTGAGATCAGTGGGTTACCCCCCAACCCTCTGATATACCCTCATTCAAGAGAAAAACGATTTCTTCTGACTAATATTAGAAATAAGTCCTTTTCATTAGATAAGGACAAACTTGCTTTGATTCTCGTATGATTAAGCCTTGATTACCATATAGTTAATCTCCTTTTATCACATATGCTAACAGTGTTTTTGACCAGGGTTCAGATATTCTAATTTTTCTATAGTCTTTTAATTAATAGGCTATGGCTTACATTATTGTTCTTTGTTGAAAATTGTCCTTCTATGTTCTTATAAAGTGTTTTTGCGTGAAGAAAAAAGGAGATCTTTGCCATAAATTTTTATTCAAGTTTCGTCATTGATCTGAGTTTGTTGAAAAATCATTAAAGAAGATCTACATCTACATGTTAATCAGTAAGACTAATAAGGTATCACACTGATGGAGATCAACTACCCATGCACTCCCATCGTATGTCATAAAGCCAGTGAGTAATATGGGAACTCTATCGGAAGTTCACCAGGGAAGGGTTTACATGAGGATTGACAAGCTGCCAAGAAAAGTCTTTAGGATAAACGTTTGTATTTCTCAGGAATCGAAAGAGAGGCAAAAAGCAGAGAATTCTCGAAAACCGCCTGGACTTGAGTCGAAATACTTCGGATTTGAAGAACCGTGTATCATCTGTCACGAGGATATGATTGACAAGCCCACCACCACCAAGTTGCAGTGTGGTCATGTTTTTCACGCTGACGTAAGTGAAGTTTGATATTCATTTTCCATTAATTCGTTCCTTTTACTTTTATATCTTCTACTACTTTACTATATTGCAAGACCAACGAAAGCTAGGTACTCACCATCTTCGTAAGATACTGGGCTTGTATACCTTGAGTGCAAGTTGGACCTTTCAGACTACTCAATTGAGCGGTATCAACTGAGCTAATTCAGTTGTACTTTGTGATTCCTTTGCCGTTCTACTGGCAAACTTAAAGAGCAGCAGAATTTGAAAATGATATCAGAGAATAATTCGAAAAATGATATCAGAGAATAATTTGAAAAATCAAAATGGACTTAAACTTCCAACCTTTTTGACTTAAAAAGGAACAAAAGAAATTTCTTTTGCTAATTGTTTTCCTAAGTGTTTTGTATAGAAAATTATGGGGTCTCAAAGTTCATGACGTGTCCTCTCTGGTTTCGTACTGTCTGGTGGCTAGAGGCAGAAGAAGTTTTTGTAGAGATTCTCTATAGGAAATTAGGAAAGTAATACAGTTGTGGTAATTTCTATGGGACATGCCCTTCTTGAAATTCATAATGTAGCTAATTAGCAAAGCAGAGCATATTATAGAACTATTGAGGAAACGAACAATGTTTCACTATGTTTCCTGTTTTTCTCGCTTTTCTTGAGGTATGTACCGATCGCAGTCTGAAACTAGTCTCTTTAAACCTGATGACTGTGTGAGTGTGAGGTCGTTACTAAGTTGTCAAAAACCACGGATGAATTTTATGTTGAGATTCCATTAATGAAATTAGTTTCGAAAATACTCTCTTTGCATAATTATGTTACTTTAATGCGTAACTACAACTTGAGCTTTTTAATCAAATTTTCATTAATCCGATCTTTCTAAAATAGATCGTTTTCCATAACTTTAATTTGCTGTCGTATTAACACAGACCACCTGACTAATGCAAGTGCTTGTTTAGTTGTATTTTGCTGCTATGAACTAATAAATCTCGTCTTCAATAGGCGAATGGCCTTCTCAGATCATTTCTCACCACGAATAAACCATTTTCTTGTGAATGCTTTTATCTTAAATTAATGTAAATTTACCCCCCTGCTATATCCCAGATCTTTTTGCGAATTCTAAGAGCTTGCAATGTATTAAGGGATATCCAGGGGCAAATTTGCATTAATTCAAAATGGTAGCCTTTGCAGGAAAAGGTCTGTGTTGTGGTGGCGCAATAGGCCTTTTTGCAAAATCCCAAAATATGTTACTCGATTGATAACATATTATGTTGATGGTTGCTCTCTTAATGAAAGAATGCATCAAGGCCTACAGGAATACCTATAGATACAGAAAATAAACAAAACTTGAACACGTCAGGAAATGAAATGGACTTAAAGCAAAATAAGATTGACAATAACACAGATTAACTGCATATTTCTTTACTCAGCAAGTGAATAAAAACAACTATGAATGAAATGACCAAAACAATCGGAATCACTTGTGTGACAACTGAACAGTGTGCAAGTTAGAGAACTGTTTTTGCATGATTGACAAAGCAAGGTCCACTTTTCATTATGGAACCTGCTCACGTCAAAACCCTAGATCCCATGCTGAATAGGCCGAAGGAGTTGGTTTTCCTAAAAGGACGCTGTCTTTAATCTGGATGTTTGTCTGATTGGAACGCCAGGGTTTATCGGTTATTTCTGCGCTATACTAATTACCCAGTCTTTAATGGATATAGCACTAGAGGATAGCGAGAAAAATCGAGACATACTGGGAAATGATAACTACTGAAGCTTTCTGTCTGACACTAGTCATAGTAGTACGTCAGAAAGAGAACAAAAATGAAACAAAAGAAATTGTAAATGAAACATAAAAACTTCTGAAGCTTTTCGTCTGACACTCATCAGAGTAGTACGTCAGAAAGATAATGAAAATTAAACCTAACGAATATCATACTTAGAGGTGAATCGAAATTAGCTAATCAGAAAGGAGGTGAATCATTTGTATGGCAAGGAACAACCGAAGGTTCATGTAGACGAACCTGAAACTCACCTCTTCTCTGATTGGCCTCGGTGTTTTTGTGAGCTGTGTTCTAACGAAGAAAAGATTGTAGCTACTTAGAAATGCTTACAACATATGTGCTGAAAAACAAGAATATTTCATGCTGAAAAATAAAGTCAAAAAAAAAGGACAATTGTTAAGCTGAGAATGGGAAAGGAATAAGGTCAAGCGCTTTAAAAATCAACTTCGATATTTCTTAAACAAACGAGTAAAAGATAGCATTCATTAGATAGCCTACGAATTCTAAAACTTTAATAAATAAACCTTTATCCTTCTGCAATCTTGATCTAGAATCTACCTCTACAGAAAACTAGATTACTGTACCGCGGAATCTGATGATAAAGCCACAAAAAAGTGAACTATTTTTGCGACTATTTTCAAAATATCTTAGTAATTGTTGACAAATTGAGACATTCTAGGAATGGTTTTGTGATGGTGTTTGTTTCATCTCTCATTGATGTTCAGTATTTTTTCTGATTGGCTTTCGTATCATGTGAAATTCTTCATCTATTAAGTTGCGTAATAAGGACAACTATTTCCGTAGGCCCTTAGTAAAGACAGTGCTCAGATAGCGTGGGTAGTTAACTTAGACGGCAACGTAAATATTCTGAACAGGAAAAAACATAGTTTTTCAATTCATCAGAAAACTTTGCCTGCAGACGTATGAAATTCTGTCACCTTAATTGAATCCATCTCTTCAGAACGTATCGTTAGGTCACTCAATCCTAATACAAAGAGCTGTCTCAGTAAGTTAGAGAATATCTAGCTCTCCTTCACTCCAACCAAGAAGGCAGAAGAAATAATCAGGGCTGGTCACGTCGAAAGGAAGGACCATAATGGCACTTTTCCGATGATTCTAGCCATCCAGTGGTGTAATATTCAAATACTTTGTATTATCAAAACAGTTTACATGACGAAACAATCACAACATCCTATTTCTTATCAAATCTACTCATACTGTTTGAAACAGTTGCCTGATTCATTCTAGCCTGTACTAAAACTCAAGACTCAAGTCCCAACTCAATTCTGTACGAAAAAAATTGAATTGAATTCCTTTCTCATCCTTGTACATCCATTATGCATCGACATAGAATTCAATTCATTTTTTCCGTAGAAGATTGATTCGAGACGAGTGTTGAGTCTGCAAGCAGGCTGGAATAAAGGCTGGAATGAAATAGAGCTGGGTTATGACTTCCTAGATATATCTATGGCAGAATAAACTCATCTCGTTAACTTCTTCATTAAATTCATTTTGCAGAAAAAAACATCTCATTCCAAGACATTTTTTGCTGCGTTGCTTGTTGAAAAATGATTATGATCTGGACTATAGACCTGAGTCTGTTATTCTTACTTTTTAGTGCATTCGTCGATGGTTGAAAGAACAAAGAACTTGCCCAACATGCAGAAAACACGCACTCCTGCAGGAAGATTTCCCAGCCTTGCATTGAGTTGCATTTTGCATCTTCCAAAAGCAATCCAAATCTTCATTGAGTTGAATTAAGCTTCTTTCTAAAGATGTCCTACTCGCCATTATTGTATTGAATATTTTCTGCAGTTCAGTAAGTTTGACAAATAATCTTTTTTATTCTTGATTAATTGTTGTATTCTTATTTGTTTCATGTGAGTTTTTAAGCTTTTTATACTTTAAGTGATTGAGGCAATCCGGTTTTTTATGTGCCCTTCGGCTAATCAGTTTACATCCAATTATAAGTCCGGAACGGATTCCGGATTAGTCCGGTATTGAATAGTTGTCATTGGCGTTAGAACAATGCGGAATCAAGAGAATCTATTGCTGTGAGCAACTTGTGAAGTGTTGTCATGGATTAGCTGTGATTTTATTGATTGGGCTGAACGTCTACAAAAACAAAACTTTTGTTCGGTGATAGTATTAGGCCACACTATATGTTAACTCAACATATTTACCAACTAGGAGGAATTTCTCTCTCTTTCAGAGTGCGCAAGATTTTTGCAACCAGCATTTATTCTTATAGAGCTCGAATTTTGATTTTTTTTTCACTTTACAAGTCACGTCCAAAATCTGGAATTCGCTCCCAGTTGAAGTTAAGTTAGCTCCCTCTTAAAATCACTTCAAAACACAGACAAAAACGTAGCAAATCTTGTTTTTTGAAAACGTATGTTGCTGCTCTTCTCCTTAAAAATAACATGTCATGAGAGTGGCCATACTTGATGTAGCTTTTAGTTACTTTATGCTAGTTCATATTAGTCTCAGTACTAGGAAACGACTAACATTAAAAAAGATATATTATTATGATTATGTCATCATCCTCTTGGAAAAGCATACTTTTTTTCTTACGAATTTCATGCCATGCAAATTTTTCCATGAATACGAAGAGAAGAATATTAAGACCACCCTGGGGAGCGTCTGTTCTGTGCAGAACTGTGGAGGATGCTCAGTACTGTGGAGGAAAATCACAAGCATTATAGAGGTAAAAGCCAAATTGCTTAGTGGTTGCTCTCCACAGTACTGAATATACTCCATACTACTTGATGGTATCCCTCCACAGTAATGAACATCCACCACAGTACCTACTGAACATCATCCACTGTATTGATGATATCCCTTAACAGTACTAAACATCCTCAACAGTATACTGTTGATATCGGTCGACAGCAATGATGGTAGTTTTAATTTGGTAATTGGCTTTTGAGCTATTTGCACAACAACTAATTAATGTAATCTTGGCCTTCATCTTGTGACCTGTGAGATATGACCTGCGATTCATATGACTTGACCTGACATGACCTTCGATGTGAGGGATTAGACTAGGAGAGATCTCGTCTAGGCTTTGTCCCGTATTAACAGGCCCTTTGTAAGTTCTCTTTCCACCAGATTTCATCGCTCAATGTAGAACCGTTAAATCTAATTCTTAATGTGTATTTGAGTTGTTCATACCTTGCTACTAGATACTAGAAAATTTGCTAAGCTGATCACAAATAAATTTTGTTAAAAAACGTTTTTGTTACTAGATATGTATTATGCTTTTAAGTTTTGGTTTATTGCTTGAGAGAAAAGAAGTGTGTTTTCCTTTTTCTCGACTTCATTTTGTCCATTAAATGGTATCACAGACCAAAAAAGGAAAGGACTGTATAATTATCTTGATTTCTAGGTCCAAATAAACAAGCTTGAGATGAGGAGCCTTTTTATTCAAAGGGCTGTTGCGAAATCCTGATATTTTCTCAGCAGTTTTTCTAGGACATCTTCAACCCTTGTTTATTCGAAGTGGCTTATTTTAAGACACGTGATGGCAAATGATAATTCTGTTGACTTCATAGCTGCAGGCCTTTCCAGTCCAGAACTACACTAATCACTTAAGGTCGACTAATACGTGAAAGATTTATCCGCATTTATCTCTATCTATACTGTGTAGGCAAAATATTCAACCGTCCAAAAGGCCTTTTCCAGTATTTGGTTTTATGCTAAATGCTTGAACTCGGAGTAATAGAAGGACGTTATTTGAATGTGTTCACTTTGCCTTAGATTTAGATATTTAGCATAAAATCTGGAACAAGAAAAGGACTCTTGAACGATTGTATTCTTATCAACCCTGGGGCTGTGAGGCTTAGGCCTAGGCCTAGGCCTCAAGTCGCTTTTCATCTGCTCAGCTCGCGCATGGGCAGAATGATTGATCCCCAGGCTCTCGTGAGCTCAGACGGCGTGTTTGGTGGCTTAACTTCTGGGAGAATAGAGGACAATGCCAGGCAGTGATTATGCGTGTTCTGTATTGTTCCCATACAGATGTGGGTGTCGGCCGCCCAGGATGGGTTGGCACAGCCCCGGTAAATCCTTTTATTAACAATTTGTTAAGAAACTGAGAAATCATATTGTTGAAAGACAATAAATCTTAGGAAAACCATTAATGTGTTACCATTATTGGAATTATTAATAGTAGCATTGTGTAACAAATTACTGGTAACTTTAGGCCTATCTGGGTCTGCGCCCTTTTTTCGAGAACCAATAAATTTTTGCCGAGGCTTGCTCGGATTTTCTTATTTTGCTATTACTGTAATAAGATATTGTTATCTGTATTGTTCTCCATTAGGAATGGAGTGTTCTTACTTACTGTGTTCTTATAAAAAAGGGTGTACCTTGAACTCTGGACCATGTTATTTATCATCAACGGGTTGGAAGTCTGGTACCGTGACGTCATCCACATTTTCTTCTTTTTCCAATTTCTCCTCTTCTGACGTCTTCTGAGCATGAATAGGCAGCAATGGAAAGTTGAGAAAAGAACTATCTTCTGCCATGGCAAGTTGCCTACGAAATGTCAGATTCGCCCACATCAAGGGCATCCATCGGAACAAATCAAAGAAGCTCTAAGAGTTAATCGACCATTAAGACTAAAAGTTGCAGAATAAGGAAAGAGGCTACCATGCTTCAAAGAGAAAGCAATTCCATAATCTTGTTTCTGTTTTTTCGTTTGACAAGCGTTTGTATGGTTTGGGGCAGATTTGGCGTTAAAACGTGGACAAAAGCGGGCAGGCTTTGCAACAAATAATGATGAAAAATGAAACCGTTCGATTGGTTAAGCCTGAAATGTTATTGTTAGCCCTTGTTAGTCCTTTAAATTCTGTTCGGCTCACCGTTCATCCTCAACTGTGCTGTGCAAATACGAGGTTTTAGGAATGCGGCTGACAGCCTCTATTCCTCACCCCTTTAAAAGTGCAACATACTAAGTCAGTGCTCATGGGGTAACTCATTTACTGGTTTCCCTTTACATTACTGGATATCTTCCTCAGTACTTTATCCCAAACAGTACGCACTGACGGTATATCCTTCCACAGTACAGCACAGACGTTCCCTAAGGTGGTACTAGGCCATGGTCAAAGATATGTCAGATATATAATAGTTTACTGATTCTATTCTAAACCTTTAATACAATTCGATTCAAGAACATGCCATGATAAGTAAAATGAAAAGGCTACACATATGTGGTGCATTCTTAGATTTTGAGTTTAGAGTAATGTTGGGTTAGGATCAGTGAATTATTGCACAATATGTTCATATCTCGACCATGAAGTAGTGCCTACCCAAAATCACGCTTGGTAATGCCTTTGCAGCACTGTGAAGGTATTCAGTACTGTGGGAGGATGTTCAGTACTCTAGGTGGTATTATCAGTGCTGTGGAGATACCATCAGCACATTGGAGGGTGTTCGTGTGGCTTCTCCAAATTGGATAAATGTAAGAGTTGAATGATTTACATAATAACCTGGAACTGTTAAGAGATTCTTGAGTGGTTGAGTTCAAAAAATAACCCAAAGTTAGTGATTGAATTTCAAAATCATGTTTTTGAAGAATGCATCAAAACTTGCGTTAAGGAAATAGAGACAGAAGCAATTGGCAGAAAAATATCCTGCTGCGATACCCTAAAATGCGTAATCAAGTTTTCTAAAATTCAAACTATAGTAATCAAAATACAAAACATACTTCAAGTTGATATAAAACGTATGGCATAATCTAAGTATAAAATAAATCAAAATGAGATGTTTACACTCCTATTTGCAGCATAATTTTGAGAGCTATATAGAAACCCCTTAAACTTACAGTAACATGTTGGTTATTATTACTGTCTAAGTTATGAAAGCTGGGTTTTTATTGTATTAAATATGTAATATGTATTAACTGGCTTCCAAGGGCCTAGGGAAACTGGGGTTTTAAGCTTGGGGGCCAGGGGTAAAGGGCCGATTTGAATTGAAGAATGCACTGCGGTCGCAACAAATGCATAGAATTTTCAGCCAATCAGAGCAGCGAACTGCTAATCCCTTGTGTGAGTTTCTGGCCGACGGTTTGTCTGATGGAGGAGAAGTTATCGGAGTGTCGAAGACGTGTTGTTTATGAATTCGCCTTATTTATCAGATTTAATCGATAAAAATATCAAACTAACTGCAATTTATTCGAAGAATATCTATACAGAGATAAAGAATATTAATTGAACAGAAGATCGTTGAAAATGTTTGAAATGTCCTGATTTTTGAAAGGCTGATCGCTGTGTCTTTGGACTTGACTGACTTTGGTGTTTTTACTGTCTTGGGTGTTGTAAGAAACTTGAGGACTGTTTGGAATTCACTCTTGACAGCTTACTTCCAGACGATAACGACTTATTTCTAATCAAATATGGCTGACGATCTGGACGATGGAGTAATCGAAGTTCAAGTCATTCCTCAAGACGATAACTGGGGAGAAACCGCCACTACAATAACAGAAACTGCCACTTCGTACTGCCCAAGTTTTGACGGCGAATACGATCGGTTTGACGAGAAGCCTAAATCTTTTGCGATCAGTTTGAACTTCGAGCAAGTCGTTTCGATCTTATTCTCGCTGATTGTAGGCCTACTCGCTTTATTATCCCCCATAGCCTTCGTGCTGCTTCCAACCTTAAAATGGCAGACAGTTACGTGCGGTACGAGATGCGACGGACATTTTATAAGCTTGGGAGTGAAGATCTTAATTCTCGCGCTCGGAATCTGGGCCTTGTACCTCAACAGAAGAAAGGCTGTTTTGCCGAGATTCAACATTTTCAAAATCAGTGTCATGGCGCTGACCTTTATCGTCATCGTCTGTTACTGGCTGTTTTATGCTTTCCGGGTGATCGAGAAGCGGGAAGCTGACCCTAAAACGATTTTGAATTACGCCTTGTCGTTCTCAGACTCGATGATCTTCCTGCATTATCTCTCGCTGATTTTGCTGTGGATCCGACACCGTCACAAAGTCTTCACCGTCAAGGTATTTTTTTGTTATCTATCTTAATCTGCAACTGTTTGAAGGTATAGGCAAAAATAATTAACTAAGACTAAATATTAGTTTATTCATGAAGTGTATTGCGTTTTAGGTTATTCGCAACGTCGACGGAGCAACAAGGCATTACAACATTGGCCAGTTAAACATCCAGAAAGCTGCTGTTTTTGTCTTGGAGAAGTATTATCGAGATTTCGGTGAGTATAACCCCCATTTGGAGCGAGCCCCCTCTCGCGCCAAGGCCAAGCAGTTCTCGAATTTGAAGTTTTACGATTTGGATGGGAAGGGGCAGGATGCCTCTAACATGGCGTCGCAAACTAGGGCTGTTCTTGCAGCCACCGCCCGGAGAAGGGAAGGAAGGAATGACCGATTTTACGAAGAAGCAGAGTTTGAAAAGAGAGTGAAGAAGCGGAGGGCCAGGTTACTGGTTGCCACGGAAGAGGCTTTTGGTCACGTTGCCCGCATGAACATGGAAAAGTACTCGGATGACAACAACATGGAAGCAGAGGAAGCCGCCCAGGCCATTTTCCCTTCCTTGGCCAGACCCCTGCAGAAGTACCTCAGAACAACAAGGCAGCAACCCCGCTTCACCATGGAGGCTATCGTAAAGCATCTAGCACACTGCATCAGCAACGACCTGTCCCCAAAGGCTTTCCTGGAGAAATTCATCGCAACCCAACCCTGCATCACCTTCTCTGGTTTTGACAAGAAACAGGAATGGAGTCTCATATCGGTTGATTCACCCCACAGGTCTCTCAAGGAAGGCATAGTTTTCCAGCTGAAGAAAGAAGATATCATCTTAGTTGTGACTGTACGAGATATCCCCATGTTCAAACTCTCCGAGGAACCATTCAGCTATGAAAATAACAAATTTATACTGCGGTTGAACTCAGAAACCTCTGTTTAATTACGCTTTGATAAGAAGGTGAAGCTGCCCTGTCTATAACAGCTGAACTTGGGAATATCAGTTTCAGCTTGGAATTAACAGTTTTAACTTGGAAATTCCTGTTGGTAAGGCTTTCCTGTCACATACCAAGTGTGCCCCACTGAGGAATCCCTGGAGGTGTCAAGTTACAGGATATTAACTTAATTATGGCCTAATTAACTACTGTAGAAAATAATCTGTGGAATTTGTGGGCCTTTGGTGAATATCAACAGGATTTTGGACAATGTGAAAAATTCTAAGGTTTTCTATTATTTTCTGTTTGTAATTTAACTTCAAGTGCACTTCTTTGACTAACTTTGACCTGCACAAGAAACATGCTTTTCTGTCTGTTAGGTGTATATGTAACAAGGATTTTTAGGCATGTGTAAAGCTGAGCTGTTTTGTATAGAAAAAGATCAGTTTTGTGCTCTAAAAATGCAGTTTAGCAGGTGCTATTTAGGAGGCTCAATAGCATTGCAGATGGTAGGCAGAGTATGGCAGTTTTTGTAATTGATCGCAAATGTGCACAAGCCATTTTGATCCTTCCTATCGTTCTATGGTCCAAATCTGTGTGCAAGTGCCTCACTCTGCAGTAGGGGATTGGAGAATGTTTTGATTTTTGGGCCAAATGACCAGGAGCAAATAACTGAAAAATCTATACACTTTGTCTAGCAATCTTTGAAAATGTCGAAAATTCCTGATGAGCCGCCTGCAAAATCTGGAAAAATTCCATAAGGTCCTTGAAAGTTTTTAGACCTTAAGTGTCAGAAAAACAATTTGAAACATAAAACCATATGGATACACCATCACTCCAGTTGAAAGTTGATCTTGACTGCTCAAAAAATGTTTTGCATAGTCATCCAGAAGTTTCTTACTAAGTAGTTGTTTGTATTTTGATTTATTACTTATCTTTGCGACATTTAGAGTTTTAAGTTGACATAGCATAGAATTATGTTTCTCAAATTTTGGAGTTTTTGAGGCTAGATTTTTTCATCAGGGTTTCTTTTTAAGAGATCCTTGGAAACTGATTAACAATTCAAAGTTTGAAACTTGATGATTCTTAGTAGTCAATGGTGAAGGGTGACTGCCCCTAAAATCACATTGATTGATACCCCTTCACAAATTAAACCTCCTACAAATTTCTTTTGCTACGAATATGTATAGATTTCCTGGTCAATCATCTTATTCAAAGCAGATAAAGTGCCGCTAAACTGCATTTTAGATCGGACCATTTATTTTAGGTGAGCTATATTTGCAACGTAAAAGAACTTACATTCTTGTTAGATTTTTCATACCCTTTTCCAAGATAAACCAAGGACTCTACCCAGACCCCAATATTATTGTTTGCAGTAGTCTGAAATCACAGTGTTTTCAAAATGTCATCTAGGTCTAGAAAATTATTTTGTTATTGTGGTTTTCTGTTTTTATTCCAATCTTAGACTATCGCAACTTTTTTGAAAATATGTTTTGGAAAAAACGAAATAGTTTTTGGTTGACTTAGCAGATAAGAAATTTTCAGGCCTATTTTGTGGTTGTCACATGATCTTGAAATGAGAAACCTGATTGGCCACACAAGGCCCATAAAGTAGAACCCGCAAAGTCTTATTAGCTGATCAAGTTTTTGGTCCAGGAAAAGTTAGATAAAGCTAGGCCATTCAATCACTATTACCAGACTGCCAAATCATACGGCACTTTTGCATAGAATCACATAAGTGGTACTCACATTTTTGAAAATTATTTTGCTTTGAGGACCAAAGATCATTCAGGCATCGTTTGCATGCCTCCATCAAAATACCCAACAGGCCATGTAAAAGTCATTTTTGAGGCTTTACTTACAGTTGAGGGTCTTTTTTTATTAGTGCTTAATCCTCAATCATCCTGTCAATTTTTCCTGTTTTGGCCGTAGAGAGTGATAGCTAATGCTTAAGATATTTTCCCCTAGGCTCAGAGTGCTGTCCCAGCTTTTTCTAAGCTTTTCCATTGATTTTGACCAAGCTTGTTCTCCAATACTGAACACTCGATAATCTTGTATTAACCCTACTGCTGTAATTAGAAGATATTAGATGTATCCATTGCTATACAAGACTTGAGAAACTTTGTATGAAGATAATAGAAATTCTGTGTTAGAATGAATTTTTATTGTAAATTCAGTAAAAGCTTTGGATTTTGGGAATAATACTAATAAAAAAGAGTTTTTGTTTTTACATTTCTCTCTGTTTTAGAAGCTTAAATTGTTTTATATTCTTTGGAGAGAAGATAACAATTATCGGACTTTCTTTATAAAGTATGATTACAAAAATTATTTGCAATATAGTGTTGAATATGTTGAATAGTTTTAGTTAAGGCTTGCAGAAAAATTTAGCAAAACACCTTTTTCAATAAGCAAATGGGTTATGGTCCTGAGCTAGGTTAGAATTTTGCTAAAACAGCAGGCTAGGTAATTACCCCCGAAACCCCTTATAGTATTTGCATGTTCCTAGTGGCAGAAAACTACACTCTTTTTTTTATAAGAACACGAGCCTCAAATTCAGCCAAATGTTAAGAACAAGCTGAAGCAGGCTATTTTTTCTCAATGTATGAATTATTAGATATAACGATAAGACTGAGAAATAAATATATGAAAAGCCAATTGGCAGCCTACTGGTATGTCAGATGGGCCAGGAAATTAGCAATGTGCAACAATTAACACAACTAATAGCAAAAACAGGCTTTAAAATCATTACAAAAGTAAGAATAATTTAAGAGCATTTCAGGCTGAAAATAGAGAAATATTTGAGAACAGCCATCTTCAAATCAAATCTACTGGTTCTTATAAAAAAAGAATGTAGAAAAGAGATCCCAGAAAGTTGTAACCTACATTAAATGGTCTTTTTGCAGCAAAATAACATAAATCAGGGCTATATATCCATGGGCCTAGTCTACTGCTAGCAGAAACGTGTCATTTCTCTAAGCCATTCTATAATTTGGGAAAAAATTAGCTATACTTAAAGCAGCCTGCAGCCACACTATTTGCTGAACTTAGCTTTTATACAATGGGGTTCAAAATCTGAACGCTTTTTAAAGGCGCAAACATTGCTGTATGGCCTATTTACTTTTGCCTTTGGCAAATATTTGTCTTCCTCTTTGTGAGGAATTTTTAGTTTCCCATTGGAAGAATAAGAAAATATTTCTGGCGGTGACTCACAAGGTTTATTTTTTCTTTCCTGCGCATTGATATTTGAGATTTTAATTTTTGGAAAGCCTTACGGAAATAGAATAATTGCAATTTTTCCAAAAAGAGATCTTTTCAATGTGCTTGTTTCCAAATAAGTAACGAAAAATTTGTAAGAAAGCGGCCTATGTAAGAAATTCACGTTGTTTACGTTTTCAGCCGCTTTGATTGGTCCTTGAAGTTTGTCACGTGCCTTAGCCACGCCAGTGTTTTCAGCCAGAAAGGCCTAACAACAGACAGGAATCACATTAGTAGGCGTAATCCACACGTGCTGTAAATTAGAAATCCAATATTGGGATAATTGTGATCAAGTAGATTCAAAGTGGCATTATTATTCATCGCTATTCTTTGATTCCTGCTAATCACAATTACTGAAAGTTTATTAACATTTTTTCAGTGATGAATTGAAGAAGCAAACTTATGGTCAACGTGGTTCTATTGAATCAATCCGTTTGAATACAATCTCGCACAGTTACAAATGGCCACTCGCCTGTTTGTGCAGCCACCTGTTTCTTTCACAGTTATTACGAATGTTTTAATTATTAAAAACCTATTTTTAGGTTGTAGAATTTACACTATAGGAAATCTATAAAAAGTGATAAGACAATGTTTTACGAACGCTGTGCTTGGGAGAGGTTGTTTCGCAATTTTGATTGGTCAAAGTAATCGATGAAGTAGTAAATTCTCCTAACTGCTTAGACCAATGAGCAGGCGTAAAATAAACAAGAAATGGCCGAAATATTTATTCCCTTTTTTCAATAAATCGTGTCTAGGCAAAGATGGCCCTTTACCGAGATTAAAAATTGAAGATACATTTACAATCTTTTCTAATATCCAATACACGTGTTACACGTTTCTTCAATCTAATTAAATCTGATACAGTCCTTGTTAATCAAATTTACTGTATACATTTTAACTTGTCGGTGTTTTTACAACCCATAAAACGATCAAGTCATAAAAGTACAAAAAGATTCACAGTTTCAAACAGATCTCAAAATATGCTCAGTAGGATAGGGTGAGGGGAGGATGTAACATTCTGGTGTGAAAATAGGCCATTTTACAGCAGATGTTTTTGAAAGGGTTTGGTGCACGTAATATGATAAACAAAACTCCATTGCAAGAAGAGCAAACAAAACATCCAGATTTGATGCAGAAACGAGGTGATTTGGGTGAGGAAGAACCCCTTCCCCCTTGATCTTACTAACCCGCACATAAAATGTTTTGGAATTTTCCCAGGCTTTTGCCACCACAGGCTATCGGTGCTACTTGTTATTAGTGCAGTTTACATGAACGTTTTCTTATAAGAATAAATTTTGAAGAAAAAAGGGCTGAAATTTCGGTCAGAATTTCTAGCTATCTTCAAAACTATTCAACATAAACACAAGAAAAGTTCACCAACGCAACTTAAAGCCCTTTCCCAGAAAGGCATTTTAGCACATTAAATATGCTTATCATTATAAACACATTCCACATCTATTTCTATGTCATTTTTTCAGGGTAGGGGATGGTGAATTGGTAAAAAACAACTCAAAATAAGAATCGGCATTCGAAATCAAGGCAAAATGTTCTTATAGAAAAAAGCGTTCAGTTCTTCGACAAAGAGTCGTAACTTGAGCATCTGCCAATTAATCATGACGATACTTTATGTCTTGTCTGTTATTAGGTTTTCGTAATCAGTCTAATAGGGTATGAGCCGGTTTTGATTGATTATTTTGCGAACCTTCGTACGGATATTCGAAGAAATGAAGAGAGATAAAACGACATTTAAGTGGTTTTAATTAGGTACGCTGAGTAAAACTAGAATGAAAACATTCTTTTATCATAGCTAATGGTGAATCGACTGCATCATTCTCTAAACCGGCCTATTAATTTGGTAAACCCCAGATAATCCACCACACCAGGCATTTATGGAGACAAAGGCAATATCTTAACATTCAATTGCAAAAAAGCCTCTATACACTCATTTTTATAAGAAACCATTTATAAGAAACCATAGGGTTAAATATTCAAAACTTAGGATACTTTGGTAGGAGATTCTGTGGGGATTCAAGAAGTTAGGGAATTTTTTATGTCGTCCTTACAGCAAAGGAGATGTCAAAAACAGCTTGGTGCACTTCTTTGGCACAGAGTTGTACCATATTTCATCCCACATACACATATTAGGAACATGTTAAGGAGCTTTTCGTCGCATAACTAGAATGTGAAGAAAGCCAAGAAATTCTAGTACCAAGATTCAGCAAAGCTTCTTATAAAAAAGCAAGTGTATCTTCTTTGTTTATGCAAAATGATGATTATCGTTTTAAGAATGTACTCAGCTGGAGCCAGATGTGAACTGCAGATAAAATTAAAGAAAAGAATGATAGATATAATCCCAAATCTGTCGTGAAGTTGAATGTTTTGGAAAGGAAAGAGGCATTAGAATTATTAGGTATCATGCCTTCTCTTCTGTTCTCTGCAATGTGTGATGCCTTAGCATATTCATGTGAATTAATGAGGTTCTGTGCATGAAATCGTGAGGTATTGATGTCTTAATCAGATCTGACTGTGATACCTCAGGGGACCTTTTTATAAACAAGTAGGCCTATGTCATTGTAACCTTTTTACAAGAAGCAACTGGTCTCCCGTGTATCCCTTAAATTGCTGAAATACTCAGCTTTTCATTCGTTAAACTTTCAAAGCTAAAATAGGTTCTTTCCGGCCTTCTCTAGATAATGGTGTAGCGTTCGTGTTGCCTGCTAGAACGACTCCTTGCACACAAATTTGGGTTTTGTATTTTCGAGGCAAAGAAGGCACATTGCACAGACGCAAATGGCCACTCTTCTGAATAAAAACTCGAACAGAACTCTTAACTTTACTAACTGAAACTCGAAAATGCCAACCAAAGTTTGAGTCCTACATCATTAGACTTCTCACAAGGCTACGGCCTCGCTCTCAGACAATCGTCTAACTCTAAATGAAGTTTATTGCCCAATCTACCAATCCAACTCTACAGTCTATACGTTCTTTTGCTGAGTTTCTTTTTGGTGGGATTTGTCCAGAGATTGAACCCACGACTTCCTGAAACAGTAACGAACACCCTACCCCTACGCCACCGCTGGCAGCCAAATCTGAATATCGAAGTTAGAAGACCAAAAATGTGACCTTGGCAAACGCATTTCAAAAACTATTTCCAGTGCCTTATCCAAGAGGCAACTGTTATCTTCGATAACAATACATTTCCCTTTCGTTTTCCTGAGCGGAGATTGGAAATAGGATCAATCATTAAGATAATAAGAACAATGCCCACCTTCTAGAACTATTTGGGAACCCCCAACATGTGAAGAACTATTACGAAGCTGAGCCCAAATATAGAGCCATAACGTCACTACCTTACCACATGAGGCTTTTATTAATGTTTGGTACACTCGTCTCTCCTGTAAGAACCAGTTGTGGGACGCAAAACAAAGGACCCCTTTGGAACACTCTTCTTTTTAGAGATCATATTTCTAGTTCATCTGGCTATTCTTGGAAAAGAAGATATAACCTGTCTGGGCCTAGTACCTAACAACTAAGATTGTCCTTAGAACAGCGTTCCCAGCCTATCTAACACGCCGGTTTGAGGGCAAATCACTTCGAGGTTCGAGGAAAGAAAACGATGTTTTTGTAGATTTTTAAGAAAGATTAGATATAGATAAGCAATTAACACATGTAAAGAGAAATTAAACGACGGAGAATGAAATTCAAGCTGTTGGTGTGAGGATGAAAGAATTTCAAATCAAATTTCTCACAAACACTTCACGCTTCTTATTAAGAGGTTGTGGAAAGCTTTTTAAAGACTGTGGCTTGGAAAAGGTTTCACAAGTTGTTAGTTGCTGCCAGCCACTGGACCTTTGAACTTGCGGTGCGGGAGACCATCGAATCACAGACCATGGGCCCCCAGCCACTAACCTATAACCACTGATTTGGAATCAGAGGTATCCAAATTTTGTGTCATTTTAAAAATTAATTTCAACACAGTCACAGAGCTTGAGAAGAGATGTGGGGGAGGGGGGCATACTTCTACAATTTTTTCTCCCTACATTTGTATTGAAAGCTCAAATTCTAAAAAATTTTACATTGAAAATCCATAAAAAATATATTTTCACCATACCGTTTTACTTTTATGCAACTTCAGATCGTCTTCAATAAAAAAACGAAATCTATAAAGGAAGAAAGCTCAGAATACTGAAACTGTAAGAATGCCTCAAAACCCAGTTGTGATTTCTTGGGGGTACAGGGGGCGTTGAATATTAAATATTGGTGGTTTATGTCTGAGCACAGACAACTTTTTTTGATGTTTTTGCAAAAATGAAAAAATGGGCAGCGTCTTAAAAACCACACCCATTCAGGCTGTTTCTTCTAGATGCATCTGTTGGTAATTTTCCTAAAAATCACAATTGCCAATACCTAACAACAGCGCTCAGCCTCTATCTCCTCTAGCCCCTGACGTGTTTGATGACGCACACGCAAATGCTGGTTTAATCGAATGATTGACAAAGTAATGTTTAGTAAAGCGAAACAGGAACAACGCAAAACGACACACACAGAAAAAACGTAGATAGATTAAATATTTCATATATATAAATGTTGTCAATATTTCGCCCTGGCATGCAGGGCTTCTTCAGGGCTTCTCCAAAGTAATGTTTGTTTTTTTTATCAAGTGCGAAACCATAGTGTCAGACATATTGCATCTTTAATTCTATCATGTCTGAACCAGATTATCCACACAAACACGTTGCAGCAACTGATGTACCACAAAATGGTTTCTCTTTGCCAGAATAACGCACACTGATTCGTTAGCTCAGTTAGGAGAATTTACACTTCATCTATTCTCTCAACCAATCAAGATAAGAACGTAGAGCCTCTTCTGCTATGCCTAAACGATGGTGACCTCTCTTTGAGCTCCCCCAAATATTATTCGTAATTTCGTCTTAACATTATTTGAGCAGAAACGGAAGGAGTAAAGAGTTGTATCAATTCAATTCCATACTACATACACTCCTTTGCAATTTCTGAGGAATCCGAGACATAAAATACGTGTAAATCTTAAAAGTTCTTAAAGGGTTATACTATTTTTTTTCTGTTCAGGAATACCTGTCCTGTCCCTACTTAAGAGCTATGAGCCTATTACACCCCCTTTCTTGTAAGAAATATTTTGATTTTCACCTCTGCAGGTTTTAAGACCCCGCCTATTTCTTCTGCCACGCCCTAAACTTCATGCACATTTACACCACGAACTTGTACATTAATCCTCGATGACGTGCCAGTCAAGATGGCGGATGAAAACGACTCTCCAGAGCTGGACGAAGAAGCAGATCCAATGGAGGACATTGCTTGGTGAGCTTGATTTTAACTCTTTTGATTACTCTTTCTAATAATAAAACTTCTCTCCTTCATGTTCTGTTAGTATTTTATGTTTTTGATGATTTATTATTGTTTTTAGGCGAACGGATATTTTGCTGTGTCTCTCAAAACATCATGATATTAACCGGCTGAAGGAGCTTTGTAAAGGCAAGAGGATTCCTGCGCGCATGAGACCAGAGATATGGAAGGTTTGCTATGATTCTAGATTACTATGGCACAATTTGATTCAATTCTTGGTCGTTTCTTGTGAGATTTTTGGATTTGTTTAGAGTTTTTCTTGCATGGTACACCTGCACTTCACGCAAATACCAGGCTCAGACGGCCTAAATCTGAAAACCGTACTTAAAGATAACTAAGCCTACTTAATGGCCCAACTAGTAAAGTTGCACTTACTTCAAGGGAAGAAGCTGTGGGGGAAAGAAGGTTTCGCAGGTCCAAATCTCAACGCAAGATTCCTCCAAAACTTTCACAAATTTTATGTTTTAGGAAGTCTTTCGAATCGAGCTTTTGCAATTTGAGGCCAGAAACGCTTTAGTTGTCCTCGAAAAAATTTAACATACTTGTAGATTTTTTGTTTGTAGGAGTTTCTGGGGCCAAAAGAAATGATAATGGCACTTGCAACTAATACGACAATAGAAAAATAGGAACCAAAGGTAGTTTTGGTCCCTCTGAGATACTGGCATATTGCAACCAGGATCAGAAAATTTCCCTCTGCTTAATTAAAGCTGGATACTATGCTTAAACTTTAATAAAGCAGTTAACGACCTTTGAAACTGGTAAAATAACCAACAAAAACATAATCAGCTGAAATCAGGAATCGCATCAACTGGCATTAACAGCTAGTTACTAGTAATCAGTAATCAGCTCTTTCAGCAATAATAAATCATTTAAGAATCAAGCAGAATTATGTCACTAAAAATAGCTTATGAGCCATTGATGCTGTTACGTTTTTAATAGTTTATTAGCTGTTATTTATTGGTGGATTACTGCTCCCCTACTGTTGATTACAGTGATCTCTGCTGGTTTATTTTGCCCTGGCATGTATAGGGCTTCTTTTGGAACATTGGATTTTTTGTTTTATTAAAAAGTCCATCTATCATTCTTCTTGATAGCTGACAAAAATTCATAATTTTTACTTCTGTATGTTTGTAGGCATTGTTGAATATTGCTGGAAAGCCAGATGCAATGAGCACTTGGGATGGTGCGATGGATCTCAATGAGCAAGATGTTTTGAAGGAGGACTGCAGATATCAAGCAGGTATGGAATTTATTTCACAAAACTTAAACATGCAAATCCCAACATCACTCACTGAATGTAGAAATAAGCTAAGATTCAAAGGGATGTTAAACTAGGGGTTCCCTGCCCTCACTGGAGATTAGGCTTCTAATCTTTTGCAGGCTAGCACATAAAATATATACCCTATTTCTTTGAGAAAACTCAAGCTTGAACTGGGAACTTTCAATAATCAATTGAGATTCCTTTAAAGAAAATTAAATTTTGAAATATATTACATTGTTCTACCATTGTTTTTGTCAAAAGCAAATTTATCGATTTGAGCTCTATTGCCCCCAACATGTCCCTTGTATGTTTAGGTTCAACCTACTCTTAGCAGACATAGTTTAGCATGCAATTAATCAGTACATGTAGGTCAGGGACGTAATAAGCATCTCTATCTTGGGGGGACAAGGCAATATTGCAAGGTCACTTTTCAGCTTGCCCTTTGAAAGTGAAAATGCCACTTTATTGTTTTTTGCCAAATCTTGGGGGGGGGGAGTGGCCTCTGTACCCTCTGGTTCCACACATCTGATGTAAGAGGTATTTGTGAGGTTTGGCTCAATTTAAGTTTGACACAATAAGTTGATTATCACATAAGGCCTGTAGGATGCGGGGGGCCTGGGGGTATTTGCCAGCCCGATAATCCTAAAATTCAATTTTGCACAGCATGGCCCCAAATCTTCCTATTGTTTTTGAGCAATGGTTGTGCCCCCCCCAATAATTATTCCCAAGATACGGTGCTGCTCACATGCTGGTTCTCACCCACAAAATATATAGCACAGAGCAGCTGCTTTAAAAGTGCAATTTACTGAACCCTCTTTTCACTTCTAAATGTATATGGAATGACATTTCTGGTCAACAAGTTTTTACATTTGAGATAAATGGAGGCGGGTTAACAATTGTGGTTGCCCAGTTATGATGATATGAAAACCGAGGTTGATTTACAAAAGTATGAAAATTTTGTTGTCCGACTGTGGATATAAGGGAAGCAAAAACATTCTGATGATGAGAGAAAATAAGAAACCTTTGTTTGCTATTATGTTGTTTAGTCTGTGTTTCCATTGTCTTTGAATTAACATGGTTAACAACAACTTTCTTTTTTTGATATGTTAATTTATGGCAACATGAAAATATCAACAGTTAAATAACAAACTTGCTCCCAAATGTGTTTGTATTTGTTAATAGTTTTTGTCTTCTTAGTGTCATGCATTCCAGCTCTAAGAAGATTATTGGCTCAAGTAGCCATCTTTTCTGTTCATCTTCATAGTTCCAATTTCTTGTGGAGTAAAAAATTTCTTATTTTACCAGCTACTCTGGCGACTCTATGATGAGTAACCATCAGAATGTAGCTATATTATAATAATGGGATAAAGCCTCTCCATCTCTCAAAAAAGCCCCCACTCAAACAAGCCTACTTTTTAGTATTGAAATAAGTTACTCTATCCAATATTCAATTAAGTAAAAGAAGTTAGTATGATATGTAATAAAACCTAGGGTTTGCTTTTAACTACATAAGGACTGTTTTCGCACCATCAGCAGAGCAAGGTCAATATTTCATTTCAGAATCTTGGAGTCTGTCTGAACCAAAACAATGGATCCTATATTATGTAGACCAAAATATCCTGTCTTCCCTTCAGGGCTCTTTCAGTAACAGTTAATTGTTTGTTTCAATGGACTCCTTGTGATGATTGGTTGTTCCTTGCCATTCACCTTGTTTCTGATAGGCCAATTTTTATCCACATTTGGGTGTAATAATTTGTTAGGTTTCATTTTCTCTTCCTGAAGTTCTACTCTGATGAGTGTCAGATGCGAAGCTTCAGTAGTTATTATGTTTTGCTTTGTTTCCAATTTTTCTCCCCATACCCAAGTTCGTCAACAATCAAAGACTATTCTGAAGTTCTACTCTGGTGAGTGTCAGAAGCAAAGCTCCAGTAGTTATTATGTTTTGCTATGTTTTCGATATTCCTCCCCATCCTCAAGTTCTGCAACAATCAAAAACGGTGTTGTCCACTGCTTGGTTCACAAGCTAAATTCATATATTTATTTTTGTTGTAGCAATATTGAAACTAACTGAAGAAGATGAAGACGAGGTTGCACGTGATATGGAAGGTTTGATAACGTTTTACTGCAAATCAAGAAATGAGAAATACCGAACTACGAGTGGTCACATTGAGCTATTATCGCCCTTTATAACCTTGAATCTTCCACTAAGCGATGTCTACAACTGCTTCTATGCATTCCATTCAAAGTTTATACCAAGGTGAGCTTTTTCTTCTTCATCATATATTTATTCTATTTCATCAAGAAAATTGGTTTGAATTAAAATGACCAGAGTTTAAACTCACTCCACCAACTCAGCTGCCAGGGCAATCTATTCAATCAACCTACCGGGAGCCATATCAATCACACAAATTACACCACCACTCCCCACTATGTAGAGACAAATCTATCCACCAAGTTCTTTAACGACTACACTCTACCTGTCGAAGGGTGACGACTTTCCCACACCAGGTGGACCATTACAGCAAACCATTACTGGATAGGGTTGGGTAAGTAAACTTGCTCAGTTGTTAGATCATTTGAGTTGCAAACTCTTGGGGTTGTGTGCTCAAATTCTATGCTGGTCATTTTCATCTGCACAAATTATCTTGAAAATTTGTTTACTTTTGAGAAGATGTAGGACTTTGAAGTTTCGTCGTCAGAGCATTGACAAAGTCACTGGTCATGGGTTTGAATCCTGCGCGGGTCATTTTTCGTTGTCATAAGTTAATTCAAAAAACTGGTTTACCAAAACTTTTCCTTGAAAGCTTGAAAATCAACTACTGGTTTAATAATCTAGCTCAGCTCTTTCCTTTTAAACCTGTAGGTTAATTATAACCTCTGTTTTCATGTCTTCATCTTGAATGTTTTCATAATATATAAACTTTCTGGCCAAACTGAGAAAAGGGAGGGGGATTATTGGTGAGGGTAATTTATTTGTAAATTAATACTAGAAAGGGGCATTGGCGGCGCCAGCTTTGAGAAATTCGAAAGAAGTGGGGGGATTTGTACGTATTTTTTCCATCAAAATGTATAAACAACCAATTTTACGCCATTTTTCTTGACAATTTTGCAAGCTTTTGGGAAATAGGGGAGAAATCCCTCTGTGTCAACGTCACTGAAAAGGAGGGCTAGTTTAAGAGAAGGGACTTAATTAAGAGTCAATCCCATTATTACATTGTAGCTACATTTTGTAGGTTACTCATCGTAGAGTCGCCAGAGCAGCTGGTAAAATAAGAAATGTTTTACTCCGCCAGAGATTGAAACTATGAAGATAAACTAAAAAGCTGGCTGCTTAAGCCAATAATCTACTTAGAGCTGGAATGCATGACACAACGCTGGATATTGAATCCCACCGGCCTTCTTTCATAAAACTAAAGGCCTCTTTGTGACAAACGGGATGAATTATGGATGAATGCTCTGTTTAATTTGATTAGCAAAGACATTTCTTATATATTAACCACAACATGGAAAGAAAATGTCTGAATAACTCCACTTTGTAGTTTACAGCAATTTAAGATGGCAAAGATTTTAAAAGGACTATCGCTGTAATTGAATTTAGATAAAATAGCAAAAATCTAGTTACATGGGACAAAATATGATAGATGTTTTCTTTTAGAAAATTGGTGTAAGGTTTTTAATAATGTTTCGTTTTACGTTGTTTGCCTGAGTGTGTGAGAAGATTGCATGGGTTTATGAAGCGGGGATCATGATGTGTTATTGTTAATGCCCATTCTAACTATTCTGAGGATAAAATGATGATCATAAGATGATTTCAAACTGACAAAAGGGAGGGGAGGCAAGCAAATGAAACGATTTAAGAGTTTCTTTTTAACATCTTTGCCTGACTGCAGCTAGGCATTGTTTTCAGTGGGGCATTAAAGCGTACACTACATTGCTAGAACATTTAGTAGTATGGGGTCATAGTATGTTTAATTACTCTAATTTTTAAGAGAGTTTCTGTTTAATGTGCTAGCTCGGTGCTAGCCTGACTAAGAGTAGGCCTTGTTTCCAGCAGTGCACAGTAGCATGCACTGCATCATAGAGTCCTAACATGTTTAATTGCTCTAACTTGTGAGAGAGGCTTATTTCAACATATTAGCCTGACTATGGTGAGACCTTTTATTCAGCAGGGAAATTGTAGCATGCTCTGCATCATTAAATATAGTAGTTTTAGGTCCTAGTTTGTTTATTGTATCTATTTCTGAGAGTGAGAGTTTCTGCTTAACATGTGAGCCTGACTACCATTAGATCTTGTTTTTAGCAGTGCACAGTAGCATACACTTCATCACTACTTTTAGTTGTATGAAAGACTAGTGCGATAGATTGTATCCATTTGTGCTATAGAAGTTTTCAATTTAGAAATCAAGACAACCCCTTGGTTTTAAGTTAGATGTATGGAATATCTAGCCAGGATATCTAAATTTAGTACCAAACAGACAGTTAACAGACGCAAGATATTGCATGCACTCCGAAATGGGGGCATTTTTGTTTCATTTTGCATATCAAGAATATAATTGCACTTCATATATGTAACGATTTATTTTGATAAACTGAGCCTCTATCAAATGTTTATTTTACAGAGAGTGTTACAGAGATGGAAAGCCGTTCAGTTTGTTCAGGCAGATTCTACAATACCATGATCCTCTGCTCTGCTCGTTTCTTGACTCAAGGAAGATTCCTCCTGACTTGTATGCGCAGAAATGGGTGAGTCGAACGTTCCTCAAAGATCCCAATAGAAATT
Source organism: Pelagia noctiluca (assembly GCA_963924455.1). Taxonomy (NCBI): domain Eukaryota; kingdom Metazoa; phylum Cnidaria; class Scyphozoa; order Semaeostomeae; family Pelagiidae; genus Pelagia; species Pelagia noctiluca. The sequence goes on from OZ004325.1 coordinate 13,249,192, forward strand.
TTAGGTTCACTTTGTCTTCAGAGGAAGCAGGATTAAAAAAATTAATCAAGACTTTAATTGATTGATTCACTTTCCTGTTCTTTTGATTTTTTTCAATCCTCAAATTTAGTTCATTTTACAGCTAAATAGAAACCAGTTTTCCAGGACAGCTATTCCTTTCTGAAAAGGCATTTACAATTGTCAGGGAATTCCAGATTTACTTTCTACAATAGCAGACCGGTAGGCTATATCACTAGTAGGCTCAATTGTAATCACTTTATGATAACTACCAACTCCACTGTAAGAGTTACCCCTTGGCCTCATCTTTTTCATAGCGTTTTGAGCCAATTGGGGCAAACACATCGAAAATTTTCTCAAGTGGTTTGGTTCGATATTCAGGACTGGATAAAACCCTACTTTGATTAAATCTTATTTTCTGATTGCGGAATTAAGGCATTGAGCATCAGTATTTTGTTTTCTTTGTAGCTTCGAAGTTTATTTGCATCCGTTTGTGATGGGGACGTGATACAAGCAATGTGGGATGCTTATTTATTGGATGGAGATCAATTCTTCGTGTTCTTCCTCATGCTTGTCATGGTATTAAATGCCAAGTAAGTTGTTTTGTTATACCCATACTATACTGGGTGGAACAAAAAGTAAACTGACATTCAGCTACAATACATGAAGTTCAGCCAAAATCCAGATTCAGTCTAAACAATATATTAGAAAGCTTGAGGAGAATCAGGATTTGGAAAATCAATCGAGATATGAGAATGAAAATGACCCGAGTATTATTGAAATTTGTGTGAATGAAATAGCCTGGGTTTCTCGTAGTCCCGGTGGCACAGTGGTAGCGTTCTAGAGTACAAATCTAGAGGTCGTGGGTTCGAGTCCTACTCGGGTCATTTTCATTCTCACAAATTATCTCGATTGATATTAGAAAGCAAAGCTAACAGTAGATATTTTGCTTGACCTTCTGTGACTATATTTAGTTGTTTGTTACATTGTTAAGTTAGTCTTTGTAATACCTGCCATACTTGTAGAAGTAGTTAATGTTGGTACCAGTAATCATTATTCAGTTCCAATGTTTAAGTTCTGGCTTTTGCCCTAGAAGGACTTGAACCTAATAATTTTTAGGTCAAACCACTAACCACTGAGGAATCGGACCCTCAGGTTAGAGCTATGACATACAAAATCATAAGTTATGTAAAAGGATAAAACAACAGTGCCGTCTAGCATTTGCCAAAAGACTGTGCCACAACGAGAATAACAATCTCATGCCTCTAAAACGAAAAGATCTTTTAAACATGACTCTGCTATAGGTCAATATTTGCTCTACAACCCAGAATGTCCTCAAGCCTACAGTGAGAATTGTCTTCGAATAGTTGGCAGGGCAAGGTCTACCTTTCACTTAAAAGGTATTTTAGAATCTGTCTACATAAAAAACCAAGGATCTTCTATTGTGTAGACAGAAGGAGTTCGTTTTCGCCTTAGGACTCTTGAAGTAATCTCATTGGTCAGCTCACTGTATCGCGGTAATCCATGTTTTCGCTTCACTATACTTCCGATTTTTCTAGCTTTATTGAAGTTTTGTACCAATCAAAGAAAATCACAGGTGGTTTCGTGGATTTCAAGTCCTACTTGGGTCATTTTTATTAGCACAAATTAAGTTGATTGAAGATACGTTACCAGTAATTGATGCAAATTCTTTTGTTACAGGGATAAAATTCTTGAAATGTCTAAGAAAAACAAATCGGCCATTGTGGGTAAGATGAAGTGTTTTCCTTTTTGATTTCAACTCATCAATTAAGGAGACATATTTGACGCATTTTTGAGATATTTGGAACTTTTTACATGTTAGAATCTGTGAAATTGTTGGAATCAACAAGTTCAATTTCATTAATGAGGGTTTATTTTAAAAGTAACTAATATATCAAGGCGTTTGTTCCACAATATGTCAGCCCTCATCAAAGACGAACTTATTTCTTGTTGGAGTTTAGAAGTATTAAAATGAGTGAGTGTTACATGCTAATTATTCCTTTCTTTTTGCAGAAATGATTGCGAGTTTCCCGCAAGATCTAGGAGCTGAAGATATTGAAGACTTTTGCGTTTTAGCAAAATATTATTCAACAAGAACTCCACAGTCATTCAGAAAAGTACGATTTCAACGTTGTCTCTTTTTGATTGTCTACTTTTTAGCTGGCTACTTTCCGATTTTAGATCCAGACACCCGATGGCTTAACATCAAAGGGGGGCTGATTTTTTTTAGATTTGCCTGATATTTTGAAACCAATAATGCCAGCAAAGATTAGGCTTGTGAAATGAGTTAACAAGGCCTTTCTAAACATCAGGCCTACTAAATACCAAAGGCTTGTCATGATTAGTGGTGACTATCATTTCAAATATTGTGTCAGAAACAACCTTGATAAGTCTAATGTATTTACTCAAGACCTTTTTCTCAAAATTCATTAAAAACTCTAATTTCCAACTACAACAATCTACTGAACCAATATTCATTTTGTTTTGTTTATTTTTAGGACTTCCACCCCGTTCTGTTTGGAAGCAAAATTGCGAATCCAGAAACATCTTACAGTTCTTTGTGTTTACAAATATCGGCTGCAGAACTCATGGAGAGTTATCAAAACCACAAGGTTGGTAAAACTCTGTAAAAGTCTGTTTTTTATTGTTCGCAATTGTAACCAGACTCTGATTTAGCAACTTACCATTTGCCTTTTTGCACTTTTAAGTTAAGCTCTGATCCTATCATAAAACATTGCTCTCTTTCTAAGACATTGCTCTCTTTCTAAGACATTGCTCTATTTTCATTGCTCTATGATGAAACATTGCTCTATTTCTAATGCTCTATCATAAGATATTACTCTATTTCTAAAGCATTTCTCTATTTTCATTGCTCTATGATGAAACACTGCTCTATTTCTAATGCTCTATCATAAGATATTACTCTATTTCTAAAGCATTTCTCTATTTTCATTGCTCTATGATGAAACACTGCTCTATTTCTAATGCTCTATCATAAGATATTACTCTATTTCTAAAGCATTTCTCTATTTTCATTGCTCTATGATGAAGCACTGCTCTATTTCTAATGCTCTATCATAAGATATTACTCTATTTCTAAAGCATTTCTCTATTTTCATTGCTCTATGATGAAGCATTGCTCTATTTCTAATGCTCTATCATAAGATATTACTCTATTTCTAAAGCATTGCTCTATTTTCATTGCTCTATGATGAAACATTGGTCTATTTCTAATGCGCTATCATAAAACAGTATCCATTTCTAAAGCTTTGCTCTTATTTTAATGCTCTATGAGGAAATATTGCTTTTTTTCTAATTCTTGATGAGCAATATTTGGAGAGGAGTTTGTCAATATCGTTGAAACTTTTCAAAAACCATACTTTGCTACGAGAAGCAAAAATATTTTGTCTAGCAAAATGTTTTAGTGGTGAGAAACTTGACAATTTGCAATTGAAATCTCGTGAAAGTTCGCATTTTGGGTCACAATAGCTCGGATACTAGCCCATGGGGGCAAAGTCCTGGGTTCTTGACCTGGCTATTGGCATATGATAATTGTGTTCGCTCAATCATGACAATATATTTTCCCGTGCTAGTCAATGCCTTTTTGATTATTTTCCTGTGTTGTGCTAGACCATGCCTTATGGATTTATGTTGTTTATAGTGTTATTTTATGTTTTTCATTTAGGAAGACGCGATTCATTACTTCGTAGTTGACTGTCGGCCTGCTGATCAATACAACAGTGGGCATCTACCAACAGCTTTTCACCTCGATGCGAATTTGGTAAGATTTCATGATATCCAGCTTATTTTGACTTGTTTAAACGTTAAGTGCAATTGATCTGTGCAGAGGAGAGTTTTGTGATAAATTCTAACAGTTGGATTTATCTCAGAAAAGCAAGTATCTTTAAGTAAGGGATTCATCTAACTCGAGAAGAGAGTGGCTATCCTGGCTATAGTGCTCGATATACTTGAGTATAGATCAATTATAAAGCAGAATGAACATATTTAAAAACAGAAATGTTCTTCTGTGACTCCGAGTTTCGTGCTTACGCACTCTTCAGACTCGTTGGTATAGTCAGACGCGTTGGTTACGCACTCGTTGGTATTGTCTGTCTGACGAGTGCGTAAGTACGAAACTCAGAGTAAAAGAAGGACATGTCTGTTTTTAATGTGTTCATTCTGCTTTATAAGTAAGGGATTCATTCTTTTTATGAATTATCAAGAAAGTAAGTAAGTCTAACGTGCTAATCTGTGAAAGGCCAGAGGCCCAAATCCCAGCGGGGCTACGGTACCCCTAGTTTAACATCCTTTCTGAAAGACAGTGGAGTGAGTTATTTAGTCAACCATTTTGAGGTCACCCATTCTGATACTCGCCTCGCACGACCGAGCTTAACTTAAAGGGATTCGACTCTGTTAAATTGGGTATGTGGTGAAAATATCCGTGTTTATCAATATCTGTCCAATGAGAAATCGTCTTGACAGTAAACAAGAGCTATGTGCCAATCAGACCACGACTTATCAATTCTATTTTAACCACGTTGTCTTATCTGTGTCTGATACCTTTAAGCTACACATAGCAAACCGCTTAAACCGTTCGGCCACTTAGCTCACTTTCATAGTAATTACATTTTTTTTAGTTTTCTCGTCTTTTACCAATTTTAAGGTATTTGACATACATGATGGTATTCCATTCAATTCAATTCAATTCTATTCATAGAATGCAACCCTAAAATACAAGGTTACAAAATATAACGACCCAAGAAAAGCAATGCTTATGATGCTTGGGCCGTTAAATTAGAAATAAAAGAAATTAAGTATAACAGTAACAAGAATGCCAAAATATAAACATTGAAAATACGTAAAGTCTATGAACTAATAACAAGATAAGCTAAAATAGTTAAGCAATTTTGGATATCGAATTATATGGAATAAGCTGTACGAGGTTTTCCTTCACTTTGCCGTTGAATATTTTCTTGTTTGATATTGGTTTTAGAAGTTTTTGCAGATGGTAAGCAGGATGTATTGCACATAGTAACAATGATTATATATAGCATGAAAATACAGCAAAATCTGCTGACATGAAGAACACATTTTATCATTATTTCTTCTTTCTTCTTCAAAGATGCTACAAGCCCCAGACGAATTCTCAACGGCAGTTCAAGCGTTATTCTCCTCACAGCAACAGGCCATTGAGGCCAAGTCGAACGCTGGAGGAGAGCACCTCTGTTTCATGGGATCTGGAAGAGAGGCTGAGGACCAATATGTCAATATGGTTGTCGCTAATTTCCTACAAGTTTGTATATTTCATTACGTTTTCACTCTTTTGTTTGTCTGTTTGTTATTTGTTAGACCATTCGAGAGACCAGTTTTTGTATGTAGTCATCTTTCTATGTACAAAGTCATGTAATAATGCTTTCGATCGTCTAAAGTTTCTAAATTAGCCAGAACCATTCCCCGCATTTATCACCCTAGTGAGGGATACCATCATTACCGTGGAGGGATATTATCCAATACCATCAGTACTGTGGAAGGATCCCATCAGTGCTGTGGAGGGTGTTCAGTGCTATGCAGGGATACCATAAGTACTGTGGAGGGATACCATAAGTATGGTGGAGGGATACGATTAGTACTGTACTGTGGGAGAGATACCATTAATAATGTGGAAAGTGTTCAGTGCTTTGTAGGGATACCATTAGTACTGTGGAGGATGTTCAGTACAGTGGAGGGATACGATCAGTATTGAGGAGGTATTCAATTCACTTGAGGGAAAGCACAAGTAATGAATGTCCTCCACAGTGCTGATGGTATGCCTAAAGTACTAACGATATCCCCCGCAGTACTGATGATATCCCACACATTACTGAATATACTCCACAATACTGAACATCCTCCAAAGCACTGAACATCCTCCACAATACTGAGCATCCTCCACGGTACTGAGCATCCTCCACAGTACTGAACACCCTCCACATTATTGCACAGGCGTTCCCCAGGGTGTTTTTAGTTACTTGAAAACTTTTTTGCTATTTGTAAAAATATTTGTTTTCGGATAAGACAAATTTTAACTTATGGAGTACAACTCATTCCAGAAAATGTGAATGGGAATAATTCTCAAAACTGCAATTCAGTTGAATAAAGACTTAGCTTCAGAGTGTGTAACTAAGATAGTATTTTGATCATCTTCATTCGTCTTTTTAGAGAGGGACGCATTTTGTTGGAATAGTAAGAGGGGGGTATGCAGGTGAGCTCTTTTACGTTTTACTTTATCTTTCAATATCTTTTCTTTTATACCTCACCACCTTGATGTTTCTATGTAATCATTATTAGCATTGTTATATAGTTATTAGTAGCAACTTTGTTAACTTTGAGAATTCAGTTTACTCCTCAACAGTTGCTATCAGTGGCATTGATAGGAAGTCTCGCAGGAGGGGCAAGAAATTAAGATTTTCCCAGGGCTTTCATCTTCAGAAAAGGCATTTAAGCCTGTCAAGTCAATTGTTAGCCAAGTAGAGTTCCTGTTATTACATGTAGATTAGCTACCTTTAAGAAAGTGTAAAGGTCAATTCTTAGACATCATTTTCAAAAGAATTCATTTTTAATACATATTTTCCTTCATCTTAAGAAATTTTCTGACAAAATGATTATTTCGATGTTCAGGGGGTTTTCTGACCCTCCTTACCCCTCTATCTACGCCACAGGTTATTACAGCCTCTAGAGAGTTTGCTGTGAAAAGCATTCGTAAGGCTTATTAGTCATATTGAATGAATAAACCTGCTTACTCACTACCTATTCCAGTACATAGTTTTGATCATTTGTGGGGCACTGGTAAAAACCAGAATCCACGACTGGAAGTTATGGTCTGTTGAAGGTGTTGTGAAGATGCATGAGTCCCTGAGTCTGGTTTTTATCACATGCATGTTGGTTGCATCAGAATTGGCAGCGAGTTACTCCCATGGGAGCCTGAATCATAAGAATTGAATGGAAATCGTTTCGTTCACACGTGCTGCCTCTTGCTGAATTTGCATTTTATTTTTTTCTGCATTGTACGCCATTTTCAACGTCTCTTGAGAACGAACCATGAAATATTCAAATTAATAAGATCAAGTGCTGGATGCCATTGCACACTATTTTCCCTCACTTTGACGCTCTGAAATTTCAAAATGGCGAGAGGTAGAAAGAAAGCAAACGCTGCCAAAGCCACCCCAGCAGCGAAAGAGAAAGCTGCGGACGCGAAGGAAGAAACACCGACTAAGAACGTCGAAGAAGTGAAGCCTTTGAAGTCGTTGAAAAGGCCTAAAAAGCGAACCTTGCACAAGAAAGAAACTTACTCTATTTACATCTACAAAGTCCTGAAGCAAGTCCATCCGACTGTCGGTATTTCCAGCAAGGCAATGGGAATCATGAACTCGTTTGTTACCGATGTTTTCGACCGGATGACGGAAGAAGCGGTGCGGTTGGCTATTTACGCCAAGAAGTCAACATTGACGTCTCGCGAGATCCAGACATCGGTCAGGTTGATGTTACCGGGAGAACTGGCGAAACACGCGGTCAGTGAGGGGACCAAAGCGGTTACTAAATACACTGCAAGCATCAATAATGACAAATCAGTTAAATTATCATAGATGGATAAATGAAATTGTCGTTATTGAAGGGTGTAGAAGTTTGTGTTGTGCTTTTTATGGGCCTAGCTCTTGATTTATGAAGTAAACGACTCCAAACTTGGCAAATGTTGTATTCAATAGGAATTCTCCTTTTAAAAGAGAACAATGTTTTGTTGTGTTTTATTTAATGTTGGTGTTTGCTTTCCATTAAAGGCCTAGTCTTCCGTCCAGACTTTCTGCTATTTTCTGTTTATTCTAAATCACGCCGGTAGAGGTTTTTAGCCTACCTTAACAGATAAATGAATGATATCAACGGGTAAAATGAGGTGAAAATAAGACAAATGAAATAAAAAGTTCCAGGGATTGACAGTTAGGGTTTAGGGCTAGTGTTTGGGCTTACGGATTGGGCTTAATGTTGGTTTTTAAGATTTGGGTTGGGGTTAAGTTTTGGCGTCAAAGGCGCACACGGATAGGTCATGTGATATGCTAAAATCCAATTCAACCAACCTTGAATATTCTCGGCGAGCACAAATATTTTGTGGGGCTCGCTGGGCCTAAATCTCTACTCACCAGTAAAAATCTTTAGTTACTTCCTCAAAACTTCTAAGGCCAAGAAGATTAGAAATACTTGAATTGCTTTCCCTTTCGCACTAGTGAGGATGTTTTTGAAACCAATCTTATTCGCAAAGATTCAACGTCTCTTGTCTGTCCACAGCAAGATGATCAAAATTTCTAATTGAGCTGAATTACCACGCAACATGCAAAATACCAAACTGCCAGCCCATCCGTGTGCGCCTTTAATGTTTAAAAATTCCCTCGATCATCTAGAGTAAAATCCGGACCCTAATTTTTTTACGGAAGTATGTGTTAAACTCGTTTTACCTGTCGATATCATTCAGTAACCACGATCACACTGCACAATTTCTTAATGAGTAGGATACTGCAAAAGATGGGAGCCGTCGTTTCACTTCTTATAATTCTTAAATTGATTGAAAATAGTGAACTTCAGCTTTTCCTTAGCTCTTTCTTAACATGTGGCATGATTTGAGGCTCTTGTTCTTACAAAATGGCTCTTTTAAAAAAAGAGTGTACGTGAAACGTGTCCTGCCATATTTTGTGTAATACACCATTTTTGTAAGAACCAGTAAAATGATCTTGAAAGCAGCTGTTCTTGAATTTTCCTCCTCTGTATTTCCTGCCTGAAATGTTCTTAAATTGTTCCTACTTTTATGATGCTATGAAAGCCTTTTTTGCTATCAGTTCATTAAATCAATTCAAATTTGAACTTCCCTGGACCGTCTGCCATCCTAGTGAGCTGCCTATCTGCTTGACTTGTACTTAATTCTTTAGTCTTGTGGTTCTCAAAAGTCTTGAATTTTTTATCTTGAAAAAACCAAAATTTGGCAAAGTTTGAGGCATTTGTTCTTATAAAATTGTTCCTATAAAAAAGAGTGCACAGTAAAAACCCGCATATAAGAACCTCTATATTTCTGCTTTACCCTAAAAGGTTCTTAATTGTTAAGGATATTTTCTAACAAATTTGTATAAGGATAGGTGGTTTAAAGAAACATTGTCATGCATTATAGCATTACTTTACTTACACAATATATTTCATATCCAATCAGAGCAGTTATTTAAATCATTTCAACAAGAAGTTCCTTAAAATATTGATAATTTAAGGGTAGACGTTCTTAAAAGAAATATTTCTTATATGCAGGTTTTAACAGTATTCCATTGCATTGCTGTGCCTGATTTCAAAGATGTCTCGTATTTCTTGCTTTTCATCCCATGTTATTTTTCAGCGATTCACGAGATCCTGGCTGAAGACCTAGCCAATGGGATGGCAGATCACTCCCTGCAACGATGCATTGTCTGCACACCGGAAGCTGCCAGTTCTGAAGATGAGGTAAGCTTACTGGTTTTGCGTATATGACGTCATCAGTGGCCAAACAGTTGGCTTCTCGGCCAAAAGCATGGTTTATGTAGGATTCTTTTTAATTCAGACCACTGGAAGACGTTACACACTGCAACGGGTCAGGAAATTTAAGGAAAACTATATATTCTATTAAAAACAAAGATACATTTAAAAGGCAGAGGCATTCTTACCAATTTAGGTTTTAGCTTAATTGAAAAACTTATCTTTTCAGAGTCATGAACTGTCACGTGGTGAACAAAGCCCTTCGTCACCCAAGGTAATATATTTTCATCTAACCTTCTTTAAACTTTGTCTGAACTCTGGAGAGTACATTCTAGTGAGTGGACTATCACAATGATGATGTGCCAGCCATGTCTTCAACCTAGGTCCTTCCCGGCATAGGCCAGTGAGCTAACCATTGTAATGATTAGGACAATTAGTTAGTATTGTACAATTTTCTGCTGTATCCAGCTCTGGGCCTATCCACAGCTTAGGCATTATTTGTTATTTCTTAATTCTTGGATTAAATCCTTCTTCAGAGCCAAGTACGATTACTTACTCTGAATTCATAAGGCAAAGTCTAACAACTAACTCTATTGAAGTTAGTTGACGAATACAAATCGATGGCATTTACAAAAATATAAGCAATGCAATTCAATTAGAAAATGACTCTAGAATAAATAGACCAATCAGATTGTCTACAGAATGAGTTCTGAAATCCAATTGGTTGAGAGGCTAAATTTAAAGATACCAAGACCATTGCATATGCACCTCAAAAGTTTCCTCTTACCTTAGTCAACTAATTTTGCGGTAGCCTGTTTTAGAAGCCTGCTTCTCCTTTCATTTATGTAATTGTTTCAAATTCTTTATCTTATTTCTCCTCTAAGATTTCAAACTTCTGCAAATGTGCTTATTTTCTATTCATGACTTTTCTTATTTTCAGCAACCCACGTTAGTTGGACGATTGTCATCAACTCTCAAATCGAGGGGTGCTACCATGAAAGAGAGGCTGGGGAAACTTATGGAACATTCAGCACAAGCACCAGAAAGGTAGGAATAGATTTTTCTTAAATTGTTGAAAGTGTTGAAATTCATTTACTGATTATAAAAGAACAAACAAAATTCCTGAATGGTTGGGTATTTTCAATAGAATTGGGGCGTCTCCTCGTCATTTTGATATAGAATACCTCCAGAAAAATGGTTGCTAAACCGTTGGTAAAGAAGCCCTGAAAAGAGGTACTCATGCAAATAGGCCCTGGGATAGGTTTGTTATAAAACCATGTAGCTAATGAAATTTAAAAATATTTCATCCATTTTACAAGAAGAAACTGGATCTTTTAGCAATTTAGACTTTATGCTTCAAAATCAAGGAACTGTTCTAGGAATCATTAGCACTCTTCCTCGTCGTATAGTGCCTTGTCAGATTCTGACCTTGGCTGTTACTTCATGACACAATTTTTCATCTCTACCAAACGAATGTTGCACTAACATTAGAACTACCTAGTTAGAGAAAAAGGATCTAGAACAAGGACCTAGATAAGTTGGCTCTGGTCCAGCTTCATTATAAAACATGTTGCTGAGTTGATAATGAGTATGATAAAGAGGACATCTGACTGGAATAGGGAGTGCCTATCCATGATCTTCCTGGCTATAGCCTGCTCCATAGACGCGAGTATAGCGAGCAATAATAAAGCAGAATTAACACATTGAAAAACAGACATGTCCTTCTGATCGGTATAGTCAGTCTGACAAGTGTATAAGCACGAAACTCAGAGTCACAGAAGGAGGTTTTAATTCTTCTTCATAATCTAAAATGAATGGATAATCCATTTGACATTGAGTGTGCTATGAGTAATATTTTATTATTAATGTTCAGACACGTGAGTGCGACTGATCGAGCTGGAAGACGTTACAGAAATGTCAATCTGGATATCTTCAGTATTGGTGATGATGAAGGTGATTTTTCTATTCAATGTATCATATTGTGTTCAAAGGAATATATTAAAAGATGCACTGTACAACACATTACAATAATTACAAAATCGATACAACAGGGAGCAAAGGAGAATGACTCTCCTCTAGCCACTACAGGCAATAATCTAAGAGGCAGTGAAGACCCATTTGCGCAATAATGATTCGAAATGGACAGTGTTAAAATCAGAAAGTTTGCAGCAATGAATGTCCCATCAAGCGTAAAAGTAGACATGGCTTAAACACATAACATAAGTCAAGGTTGTAAGCATTGATGCCAATTTTAGTTTCTTTTGTCTACCATGCTCTATGTTTAAAGAGTTTAAGTTTAGATGTAAATCTGAACGATATTTCTAAAACTTGTTTCCAACTTCTACTAGGGCAGCCACTTATTTCGTCATTTGTGCAGATAGCCTGGGCCACCCATACATTAAATGCTAATCGTAATTTGAAGATATGCTCAATACACTTGTATCTATTCCACAATGGATGTCTGGCAAAAATGTGAAAGAAAATGGCAGAATTGGTCGGTTACCTAACGTCTAATTAATTGTGTTTTCAATTTTCTTCTCCATCCTCAAGTTCTCTATAGATCTTACAAACTTGTATTGAGCGAATGTAAATAGATTTTGAGTGAATGATTTGATGATTTAATGATTTCAGATGAGCCAATATCGAGTGAAGATGAAGGAAGAAAGGAAGCAGTCAATGTGAGCACGTGGACGAAAAGACCGGACATCTCAGCAACTTTCCCTTGCAGTGAAATCACGGAATCCGGACACATGTATTCAAGGTTGGGTATTCTGAAATCTCTTTTTCAATTTTCGTGACAACTTATCTAAATTTAAAAATGACTCATTATCTGGTTCTTTTAAGAACTCAAAGAAATATACACTTTTCTTGTTAGTGTTAATGATGCAATATTGAATATGCAAATTTGCCTCCTGGATATCCCTTGATGGATTGCGTATTTTAATAATTCGCAAAGGGATCCGGTATTGTAAGAGGCCAAATTTGCAATTATTTCAGATGGTAGCATTGATAGGAAAAATGTCTATTACAAACAAATTCCGTTTACTTCTAATGAAAAGAAATATCATCGTAGGGTATGCACAGCTGTTACGAGCGGGAAGTGAAGTCCCGCGCGGCCTATTTTTTACCTTGTTGCATTATTTGCTAAATATCTCTCATATTACATAAGACATTCAAAAACAAATTATATCATTTGATTCTTGAATAAATTCTGAACAAATTTGTTGAAACCAATAGAACAATAAAGCTTTTGCCTTGTTTCCAAATTTTTTTAAATATCGATATCGCTGTTTGCCAGACAACATGCAACAGAATTTTTTGTGGAGTGAAAATTTTGAAACTCAACAAAACAATATAAAAAAACTTAAATTTGTTTAGAAAATCATTTAGAAATATTCTAAATAGCTTAGTTAATATTATTTTTAAGTTTTTTAGATTAATTAAACCTGATTTTATCAGTAAAATCGTTGAAAGAAACAAATATAAGGTTTTGAAATTTTCTCGGCGCTGTTTTTCTTGTCTGACGCTGCGAGCCGCTGCGCAGGAAAATCCCGAAACCGCACGTGAATGGAATAGTTTTGGCCTAGGTAGTCAAACAAAAACTTAATTCCGCAGGCCCCTGGAGGCTTTTTAGAGTAAAAAATACTTGGAATACACGTAATAAGAGTTGAATAATACTTACATCTTGGGGCAAAAAGTTTTCAAATCAAGGAAAGGTCACGAAACTCATGCTGAAGTACTAAAAGCGGGGAGGGCACCGCAGGATCGCGATGGAAATTGTGTGCCCCTCCATTTTAGGACTGTCTCATATTCAAAGTGAGACATGCAAAAAGAATGGAAGAATTATCTCTTACCGAAGAGCGCGGAAACGTAAAAGTTTGGGCTCATGTTTTGGCCTAAATGGCCGCGAATGAAAAAATTTCCTCAAAACGCAACTTCGATTTAAATCTTTGATTAATTAAGTAGAACATTACAAACTGTTTTGTTTGTCTTGGTAAGTAGAGTAATATTTTCTGCATTGAATTAAGCAAATTCGGTTTAGCTGGTGTTAATTTGAGAGCAGAAATATTTATTTGAAAAAAATCGAAATTTTCGAAATTGATGCGTGCGGTCTGTTGTGGCCCGAAATTCAAAGGACTTGACTTCCGCGAATACAATGTGGCGTAACAGCTGTGTATGGATAAAAATTGACAAAGGGAAACACAAAAATTGATGCTGGATAGAAAAGGAGTTGAAACTATACCAAATCTTTAAGTAACTATAACACTACATGTCCACGTTAAATTTCATGATGATGGTTGCACAATAATTCGTATTGGAATGCTATATTTGCATAATAGTGAAGATATAATTTTGATGTATAAGAGGATCAATATATTCTAACAACTGGGCTACCATAATGATGATGCGCCTCCACAGAGCTAGGAAAACATGACGGTCATACGGAAAAATGAGAAACTGAGGAAGGCTCAAACATAGTTCGACGAAATGGAATGAAAGTACCATGAAATAGCATGGTAAAATGCTGAATCCTAGCTCTGCATTGAAGTCATTTTGGTGCTTATTCTGGTATAATGGTAAAAAAGTTTTCTCTGTCTGTTTATGCAAATTACAACTCAACTTTCCTACCATATAACTTAACCAAGGTGAGGAAGAACCTTGGTTACCAGAAAGTTTACGCGGATGAAGGTTGAAGGCTTTTGTAACTCTGTACCTCCACCAGGTTTTGAACCTGGGATCGCGATCGAATCGAGGATCCATAGAATGTGGGTAGGCCTGGAGTAGGATACACAAGATTACTGCATTAATATTGTTCTGACTTAGAGCAGTGGTTAGTGCACTTGTCATTTGTAGGAAAGATGTGGTCTTTGGGTTCGAGGACTGTTCGAGGAATATTAGAATTGTTGCAGCCCGGTTGTGAGAAATATTTGATTGTAATATGTTTCACTGTTGTTTTTCAGCTATCTACTTCTTACATCGACCAATCTCTTCATCCTGCGCGAAATCATCGAGCGGCCAGGCTGGGCACACATTCTCAGTCGACCGCACCTGACATCAATCGTGAAAATCACTTCGAAGAGGAAGCACCCGGAGTTAATAACATTTAAATACGGAACGAGTGATGGTGACTCGTATCACGTGACTGCTACGCAAAGGTTTCTCATTCCCGATGCAAAAGGTGCAACGAGGAAAATTAAAGACAGAATTATGAAAATTATTGGCGACTAGTTCTGGGGCTGTTTCCTGCTTTATTGCTGGTCTTAGAGTGCAACGAAATGGTTCACAAAATGGCTGGTTTAGAAAGGTTTTTGAGGTGGGTAGTAAGGCAATGATTACCTTCGAATATCGGAGAATTTTCCTTCCCTTCCAATTGAGTAAGTGAGAAATCATTTCAAGGGGAAATCATTGTAAGGAATCAAATCAGTTAAGTCGCATGATTTCAACAGTAGGAATAAGTATGGAAAATGGTTTAACAGGTTTGATGAACCGTTTAGACCCTTTTCCTGCAAGAATGCCATCTTGGAATGAGGAAAATTTACCCCCTGGTTTTCATAGATTTCTTTGAATTCCCTAAGGAAACGCAATACATTAAGGGATTTCCAGGGGGGTAAATTTGTTTACATTTCAGATGGTAGCTTTAACAGGAAAAGGTCAATCTCTGGTTTCCCTCAAAAATCGTTGAAAATAAGCCATTGATTGTGCAAATATTTGCTTTATGAATCTTCATTGCAGCAAATATTTTTGCTTTTTAAGAGCGTTTAATTCGGGTATAAGAACCAAAGTAAAAAATGGATGTGGATGGAAATGGCCTAAAACGTTTTGGTGTGGAAACCTTGCATTATGATACCGTGGATTTACAATTTAGTAAAACTTTGCACAGCTCTGTCATTTTGAGTACATTGTCATAAGACCTAAATTCAATGTGTGTTGTATCCAGTATAAGATATCTTCCCTATCTTATCGTTGCAATATCGTTTCGTGAATTGATCAGATGCTACCTGAAAACCTACAACTAAGAGGCTAAAGATTGAAAACCTGTTTGTCTAAGATTCTAAAACATTGACAGAATTTAACGGTATACATTAGAAAATTTTAGGTGAAAGTATGTTAAGTTTTGCCAACAAAAATGATGGCAGTTAAGGAATGTTTAAAGGCCTATAAACAACCAATAACCACCATTAGCTAATACTGTTGTTATATACGATTTATATAAGAACTTGTTTTTGGTTGCCCAAAAAATGTAGATTCTTAGTTGTGGGTTTTAACTTAAACTACCGTCTTAAAGCGTTTAGATGTATAATCGTTGCAAATTTGCTCCAAACCATTGCAAATCGTCTCAAATCATCTTAAATCGTCCAAAATCGTCTCAAATCACCAGGACGCTGCCTTTTAGTTTAGTTACGCTGCCCATTGCTAGTTTATTTTTGTTGCTTCATAGTAATTCCGGTACTTGCAGTAGTTCCACCGCTTATAAAGTATAAAGAGTGCATCGTCAATCTGAATAGCTCTGTATACTGATTGCAACTTTCTCTAAACAGGACTTGGATTTTATGGCATTGAAGTTTCCGATTAATGACCAGCTCTCTTCTGGGATGGTTCCAGCCCAGAGTTCCAATGTGTTGATGGGGAAAATCCGGTTATTTTTCCAAGAAGCTTACACATTTTTCGTTCAGTTTACTTTTTTTTATTGCTACAAGATATGGCATCTAAGTGTCTTTGAACATTTTTGCCCAAAATTTCCTTTTTATGAGAGTTCAGCAGCAAGCAGTGGCAATTTTAGATTGGATCTGATACACCAATCATTCACCTCCTTCCTGATTGGCCAATTTCGACCCACTAGGTATAATAATTCTTTAGGTTTCATTTTCGTTCTCTTTCTGATGTACTTCTGTGATGAGTGTCAGACGCTTATTTAATTTTGCTCGCCATCTTCGAGATATATTAAGCAGATCTGGTGCAATCCCAAGAAAACCCATACAATATAAACTTTTTTATCATTGGAGAGCCAAACCATATTTCAATCAAGTGTTTGGATGCACCGATCAGTTCGAAGTTGACAGATTGACGATGCGTGGGGAAAAAACATATATTAAGTAATGTAAAATTAAATCGAGCTATATTTATGATATCCTTCCCTTCATTGTAGGCTAGTTTTGTTAATATTAATTTCGTGTTCAATATTTTCTATTAGACGAATCAGATTTACAGTGAATTGATGGTTGGTATATGATTTAGTTTCGAAAATTTATCACATTGTCAGAAAATAGATTTTGTGTTATCTTGAAGATCTGCTAGGAATGAATGCACTCTTTTTATAAGAACAGTATTAGAAAGAACACGAGCCTTGAATTTTGCCAGGATTACTTTTAAGAAAAAGCTCGGAGAAGCTAAAAACCTAAAGCTGACCATTTTAAGCTCTATGTAAGAATTTTGAGAAAACCAGAAGACTAGGAAATAATTATAAAACAAGACAGCTCACTGACAGGGCACAAGCCCCAAAAGATTGGGGTGGGGATGGAGAGTTCGGAGAATAAGGCCTTAATGCAATTCCTGTTGAATTCTTCTCAATGTACAGTTGAGATTTTGTAAGCATGTCCACTTATGATACCAATATTTTAGAAAAGATAGTACTCAAACATTCTGAATGAAACGGTGGATAAGCGATATCATTTTACGTTGATATTTCACAATTATGGCAAAAATTTTGGGCCCACATTAACAAAGAAGCTATTTTTTAGATTGAACACCTATTTATATATTGGATTTAACAGAAAAATCGTACTCATGTTTAGAGATTTTTCGATGATAGAGACCCACCTATTTGAGTGGCACACCTCGAAGCTTTTTATGTACCCCAGCCCTAGGGGTAACTGATAGCAAGAAAAGGCTTGTAAAAAGCCTTCTTCAGATAAAAAATTGTAAACAATTGGGAATTTTTGGGGATAGCTTCGACCCCCTCCCACTGCGTAGGGCCTCTCCCACCCGTTACCAGAGCAACTACGATAGGTGCTCGGTTGGCATTTTGCCGCAGCATTCCTCCGAGTCGTCTATTGTGACGCCTGCATAATTTATGAGCATCCTTGATCAGCCCACCTCTAACATGGCGAGGGAAATGCCGAAGTATCGAGAAGAGAGCAGTCGACCAGCGAAGATGTGAAACCGGCACAATAAATGGCTTCAAATCATTAGTTTTAGCCTCATGAAGGATTATGATTGCTTCTATTAACACAAGAAACAACCGCCTTCATTTGTTTCGAGACGATGAAGTACTTTTCTGCCTTGGGTCTCATTGGCCTAGGCCTACTGTTCTTCGCAGTGGAGGGAATCGACGCGAGGATCTTGGCGAAACGCAAATACAGATTTCCGTTGATGAGGACTAAACGCGGGCTGAGGGATATAAGAGGTGTGCCTACGGAGAATTTGAAGGGAAGACCAGGTCAGGGGTATTATATTGCTGTCGAAGTTGGAACACCGCCTCAAAGAGTGAGAGTTTGTTTACGTTTTTGTTGAATTTGAAGTTTTGATGCAGACAGTGAGTGAGTCTCACTTGAAAACCAAAACATCTAAGCATCTAAACAACTTTTGCTATTACAAGTAAACAAAAAAAACAACTGCTGCAATCTAAACTATTTTTGCAACACTCAGTTCATATATGAAGCTAACTATTGATGCAGCAGGGGTTTTAAACTAGACATTTTGAAGGGCTTGGTTTTTGCCATATAATTAGTTTGGCTGAAGTGCCCTAGTGGAGGAGTAGAGGCACGGCTTTACAATGGCTTGGGGTCCTTCAATTAATCTTTTAAATGGTGGATTCATAATGATTAGCAAGACCAAAAAAGGTCAAATTAGCTGCCTTACCAAAAAAGACAGGGACTACAACTCCCGCTACCCCCCTAAGATGCGCCCTGTAGCGTTTACTAAATGTAAGAAATATGTTTATTTTCCAATTTTTTCTGTAGGTATTATATAACAATCAATAATAATGGTGTTTATGAATTCCTAATTAACAAAAATTAGAGTTGATAACAAAGATAACCACGCTGCATGTGTTTATAGAACTTAAGATAATAAAACCACCTGGCCCACTAGGTGTATTTTGCATAAGAATTAAGTTTCAATAACTGTGAAATTAAAGTGTAACAGTTAGAATCTTGAGACATAACAAAATGATAAAGAATAGTTAAGAATGATAAAGAAAAGTTAAGACTTATATTATTGAAATAACCTAGCTGATTGGTTTACGAAAGAATTGTAAAGTTTTAGCTTATCTTGGAAATAGCAAGAAAAAACTTAAATTCTTTGGACCCATGTTACAAAAACCAAGGCCCCTCAGAATTCTGAATATCAAATATAATCTTTTTATTTTTTCTATCGCCAACCCACAGCAGTGTTCTATCATGGTTGGGACCTGAATCTACGATATTAGTGTGTTGGCCACAAATTTTCCTCAGCTAACTTTTCTATGAACCCTGATTGGGGGTTACAAGAAAGAAGCCAGCTTTTTTCCACCAGTCAACACATTAAGTATCCATCCTAAAGCTCCCTGCCTCAAAAAGACAATGGAACAAGAGCAAGAAAATATTTGCTTACAATCTAAACTGAAATAATAGGGGGTGGGTGGGAAAGCAAAATATTTGTTCAAGACTCACCCTTCTTTGGGTTTTGCAGTCGAATAGCAACACATGTAAACAAAACTTTTAAATGCATATATAATGATTAAGGAAAACCTATGCCATGCTTACCAGCAGACAAAAACTATAGAAATTGAATAACCCAGCTATGGGTGCATGCTTCGGCCTCTAGAGACATGGGCCTTCCAATAACAATCGTCCAAGTAGGAAAAGCCACAAATACTCATGTTTTCTCTCAGAGAACAGAAAGGGTAACCTGTTCCAAATTACAGACACAACAGAGTGGGGTAAAAGCCATACTGCTCCCTATCATGTAGATATGACATTCAGTGACCGCTTGGTCCGAATTAACGGTGATGTGAAATTGCAATTTAATCCCGATGAAACATAGCAAAGCATTGTAGCTTCTAAAGGTTTTTCTTCTCTCATCTCATCAGTGGTAAAGTCAAAAGAAATTTGGAGAGGGGCACAGCCTTGTGCGCTAATGCTATTATTGAACAGAAATATCAAAATAAACTTTTCAGGGGTGCAGCGGTTTATGTGGGTGATTAGAGGTAACTCCTCCCGACTTCACCCTCGATATAGATTTGTGTGCTCATTGCAGTAGTATGTCAGAAAGAAAACAAAAAGGAAACCAAAAACTTTGCATCCCCAGAATCAAAATTTGGTTTTTCAAGACTTGCAGTTCTTGCCTCCCATTCTTTTGGGCTGACAATGACCCTTTAATACTGGATCACACCTAAAAGATGTAATTTTATGATTTAAGAACAAACAATGACTGAGATTATTTTCTATCAAAGTATTACTTATGGTAATCAATTCCGGTTTTCTTGCAGATCAATGTGTTAGTTGATACTGGAAGTAGTAACTTTGCAATCGCTGCAAGTCCACATCCTTATTTGCCGGTCTTCTATCATCCTGAAAGGTATGTTGGAAAAATAAACTTAAAGTTGTATTGTAAATTGAGAATTGAATACACTGGGACTCTGCCTTAAAGCCACCTCATTAATACCACCATGCCTTTGGCTTCTAAAAACTAAAACCAGGTGTTACCAATAATGGGAAGCTTAGTTGATCAAGTCCTTTTTGGAGGCTGTTAGGGGTCTTATTATTCTTATGGGGATCAAGTCCTTATGATTGCAGTCAAAATTTATTTTGTAGATTGAAACAATCTTTTACAAATTGAACTGGGTATGAACAATTACGACAATTGATAAGGGTGCCGACTCATAAAGGTCTCAAATCAAATGCTCAGCCTTTGCTCTGAGGAACCAATAGAAGAAAATTCACATTTAGCTTGTCATTTTCTCACAATTTCCTTATTTTACAGATCAACAACTGCAGTGGACCTCCGTCGACCAGTTGCTGTTCCATACACTCAAGGGAATTGGGAAGGAGAGCTTCTTTCAGATTTTGTAAAATTCATTGATGGGCCTAATGCGACAGTGAGAGTGAGCCTGGCTGCCATAATGAGCTCTGAAAACTTCTTCATCAATGGTTCTAATTGGGAAGGTATCCTTGGTCTTGGTTACTCAAGACTCGCCAAGGTTGGTTTTGTTATTACTGTTTATAAGCGATAAGTTTATCTTTAATATGGTGGCCTGTGCCAAGTCAGAAGCCTTACTTCCAGCAGGGGCATGGAATCCCTAGTTTAACATCCTTTCCAAAGGACGGTTTATAGTTTGTTGTGTTGCAGCAAAACTTATAACTCGCTTTCTGTTGAATCAAGGAGAATTAGGTTGGGTTTCAATGTAATTTATAAAGAAACTTGACTGCTGTAATATGGTGAAAACTAAGAAAATCTGATAAGATGATAGCATAGTCCCATATGAACAAATTTAATGGGAATGGGGCACATGTTTTGGGGTTTTAAGAGTAACTAAAGGGTTTTCTTTCCTTTTTCAGCCTGATAGTAGTGTTGTTCCAGTGTTTGATAAATTCGTGCTGGATGGAGTGTCAGAAGATCGCTTTTCTATGCAGTTGTGTAGTAGCAGTGAGCTTGATCCTTCAGCGGAGCCGACCGTAGCTGGTACTATGGTAAGAATATCCAACATATTTGCTCATCCTCATTAAAATTTGCAATATATATCTAGTTTAAACATATCGATTTCATTTCAAAATTTTCAAAATGATCTCAAATCTTAAAGCCATCCAAACTTACTATTAAAGAAAAAACAGTTTCTCTTCACTTTACAAGAATCTATGAGGATACCTGACCAGCTAGATGACTCAAACCTTATTCTGATGGTGGTGGCTACCTTTACTCCTCTGCAAAAAGTGCGATGAGAGAAGCTGCCAGCTCTCTCTTATTCCAGACATAAGAAGAAGAGTTTCACATTGTGATCACACTGTGAGGAAGGAAGAGGGTCGCACCGCTCTACTGTTTTAACTATTCATTGGCCCTTTGTGCTAGGTGCATAGATCCATATGGTACCTTACAAAGATAGTACGCCTATTGCCTATCAACTTACCATACACTGCTCTGAATGTATCAGAGATTTTTTGAGTACATTTAAATACATATTTTGTAAGAATCAAGTTATAAACATACTCTTTTTATTTCATAGGTTTTTGGTGATATTGATGAAGAGCTGTACAAGGGGGACATGCTATACACCCCAGTTGTGAAGAAATGGTATTACGAGGTGATAGTAACTGACATTGCGGTTAACGGGATCAGTCTCGGCTTCAATTGCAAGAAATATAATTACGACAAAACTATTGTGGATAGTGGGACAACCAATCTGAGAGTTTCTGAAGAGATTTTCGATGGAATTGTAACAAATCTAAAGAAATATGATAAGGTATTTAATTTTTGAACAGTGTTTGATTGATACTTGAATCCATGAAATTTGTTAGGATTCATTTTTGTTCTATTTCTGAACCACAACTTGTGAGTGTCAGGCTATAATGATTATTATGTCTTGCCATGTTCCCAATTTTGTTGACTTCCACTCATCAGATTAATGTGCCTAAAGAGAAAAAAAATAAGAACCAAAAGAATACCTTATACCCAGATGAAATACCTTAAGTCAGGAAAGAGATGAATTATGGTTTTGTTGCACAATTAATTATCTACATATGCCTTCTCTATTGTCTAGCAATCCATATTTGATGAGGCACGCCCTTTTAGATAAGAAACTGGATAGCTTGGCTAGATAATTGGAATTTCTTATTTGCAGAGACTAATGTAATGGTTATCTTAGAACTTGGCACGAAAATCCCAGCCCGCCCACATAAGTTTTATTTGTTTTGCAGCTTGGAGTTCCTGATGAGTTTTGGATAGGCAGACAGATGATGTGTTGGAATTACGACAAAACTCCATGGGAAGAATTTCCTGACATGTCCATATCGTTGCTTTCTGCATCCAGCTCTTCTAAAGAATTCACACTGAAGATACCGCCACAGGTTCGCAAGATTATTTCTCGTTTTTTACCAGTATTCCTTCCATGAACTATTGCTGACCCCATAAGTTAGACTAAATTCTGAGACATTTGAGATAGCTTGTCGTGGTTCGAAATTATGATTCAAGGTCCCAGACCCTGTGAACACCCTAAACACTAAGGTAGCTTCGTTCTAGTGGAATGTAAAGTGGCTGGAACATGTTATCTAGCACCGGAAGGAGAGAGAAAAGTTTGATTTATTCAGTTAGAAAATTTACAACTACATGCTAGAATTACAAGACGATACAGACAACCTCATACCCATCAAATCTAATTGCGTGATTTTCAGTTTAACATAAACTAGCTACATTTTACAAATATGAAATTAGAATGAACATATTAATATTTGTATTGTTTACAATAAAAGTACTAAGATAAACTGGGGACTGTTTTAAAACTTTAAGAAATTGGGAATTTATCAAAACCTTTCTGAGGTCTTGATGTAACTCAATATTTTTCGGGAATTTTTGTATTTTCAACTAACGATAGCTTTCAGGAAAATGCATAGTAAATTTTGGCTTCTATAATTTACAAACCCAAGGGGTTCGCAATACTCTTGATACTTTGCAATCACTAACTTCTTTTGATCGATTTTTCAGCTTTATTTGAGAGAGACGATTGAGAGAGGCCCTCTGCCTGGCCAACATTGCTACAAATTCGCAATAACAAAAGCCGAGAAAGGGACTGTGATTGGAGCCGTCATAATGGAAGGGTTCTACGTTGTTTTCGATAGAGAAAATGTCCAAGTTGGATTTGCGGCTACTACCTGTGGAGGTAAATTTTCAAGTTCCTTTCAACTATGAATCATCTTTATAAATGTAAAAGTTCGCAACTATTTTTTAACGATTTTGCATTTGCAACGATTTCAGAACGGTTTGAGCAATTTCGATCTGTTCCTACTGTCACGATTAGTCCTTCGAGATTTCTGAATGTTAATCTTTTATTGAAAAAATAAATTGTCATCACAGACTGTAGGTTCATCGTATTTCAATACATATCTCAATAGCGATTGCGGTTTGTAACGCCGCGTCATAGTGCTCGATGTACAAAAGTACAGAGCGATTTAGATTAGAAACAAGAAAGGAAACTGGCTCTCTGTAACTTAAGGTTTGATGCTCACGCAATCATCAGACAGATTTTGGCTATTTGGGTAAATGAGGGAGTTAGTTATTTAACTTGCTATAAGTAAAAAATATCACAGGATTCAGGGGCAAGGTAGCATGCATTAGATCGCCATGGATAGTAGTATATAGGTAGTACGAAGTCTGTGTCTCGGTTTTCCCTAAAACAGTGCTTGATGCATAATGCAGAGCGTAATATGTATTGTTGGGGAAAGATTCAAGGGACTAAACGCTGCATCTCGACAGGCCTGTAGTTAATAGGTAGAATACATCTCTATGGCGATTGCGTTGTCTAACGCCGCATCATAGTGCTCGATGTACAAAAGTACAGAGCGATGTAGAAGAGAAACAAGAAAGGAGACTGGCTCTCTGTTACTTAATAGTCTGTCTGGTGATTGTGTGAACATGAAACTTTAAGTAACAGAGAGCCAGTCTTCTTTCTTGTTTCTCTTCTAGGTAGAATACATAAATGAGCTCCTAGTATTTTTAATATCCCCATTTATGCAATATAAGTTTATATTTGAAAACGATCGGCCACTAGACAACCATTTAATCAAGTTTGACGAACATACGTATTACTTCAAGTAAAATTGAATGCAAGTAAGACCTTATACATTTTACTCTAAAGAAACAAGTTTTGATTTTAGGCTTATTATTTTCTCATATTGTTGAAAAAATATGTGAAAGCCATAGTCTTCTATTTTTCGCGTAGGCGTACTCTTTAATAATATACTGCATCTTTAACTTATTCATGTATCACCACAGCCAGGCAACAGTCTTGTACCTATTCCAGAACGTACACTTCTAGACACGTGGTTCGAATAGAAACAGATTCCTAATATTTTGATTGCTTAGAAGTCACCAGGCTACGATAATGAAGTACTGAATAATCAAACACATCTTTTCAGTTCTGTCTCATACCTGCTGGTTTTGGTTAACCTCAATAAATGGTGGTTATTAGCAACTAGATTCAACCGCAAAAATAAATCTCAAAACTTCATCATTAGAATTTACTGAGTGCGTCAAAAAAATGCATATCTACGATGGCCTATAACATAATATAAATAAATGTATATAAATATAATGTTGTAGTTCTACGATTACCAAGATTTCAGTCGATATTTGCTTCCGAATAGCCCAGGTCTTATTTTAGGGAAATTCCATCAGTAAGCGTTGAGGTGGCCCCATGAACTATATGGAACACGTTTGTATGTCCTAGGTAGGCAAAATAATGGTGGAGACCTGGCAGAGGTCTATGGGGTGCAACCAAAAGAAGGTCGTGGGATTTTACTATTCTAAGGCCTGAAAATGTTTTTGAAGTTGTAGAAATTTTCCAGTACCATGGTTTAAAAGGAACATTATTGTGTTTGATTGATTCTTGTTTCTCTCCGTCGAATGATGTGTTTCTCTATCAAAACTTGAATGATTCAGCACTGCACCATTTTTCGATTTATCCCTGCCAATATTGAAATAATCAATGCACTACTTTTTTTATCACCGAGCCTCAAAATAAGCTGAATAATCTGACGCATACTGTAAGGGTTTGAAAGTATCGAAACGATGACGTAAACATGGCTGCCAAAGCTGTGATGGCCTAAGAGTCCTTGAATTTCATTGGCGATTTTTGACCTCGTGACTTGTCCGCGCTTCAAACTTTCCGCGCAAAAACAAAAACAATTTCTCTCATGACCTAAATTGTATCACAAAGTTCTTTCCCTCACTTCTAAAAAGTGTTTGAAGGCCAAGAGGTTAAACATGTACGGGGAAGGAATATTTTCAATGGATAACGAGCTGTATCGTAAAAGTTAATTGTAAAGTACTGATTATTTGAAGGAATTCAGTTATTTGCTGCTGAAACTAATTCCACGTAAGTTTAACTTTATAATTTCAACCACAAGAGCTTGGAGTCAATAACGAAAAACCGCATATTCATCAAATAAACTTTGTTGTTAAAAGGGCAAGGGAAGTTTTAAAACTCCCCTTTTCAGTCCACCAACAAGTGTCAACATTACTCTGTAGTTTACGATAAGTTTCTAGCTCCAAACTTTATTCTTCAAGAGGCACTTTTATTTCTCTTTGCATTTAATGTAAATTTTCACTCAAGGCTGTCGTGAAAGTTTATATCTTCCGAGCTTTAATTTTGATGTTCAAAATTCAAATTATTTTTCATAACGTTCAATCCTAGCACCAAATTATCTTGATTTGTTTCTCAGTGTTGCAGCATTGAAATTTGGATAAAACCCCTTTATTTTGAAGTAGTATTTTTAATATAAATCCTCAACTGCATTTGATAGCAAAATATTCAAGAAATGTTTACATGTTACTAATTTATACTACTATGCTCTAATCACCTTATCATATTTCTGTGGTTCTGAACCCTCTTGACCTTTTAATCTTTAAAAGGGACTTTAAAAGGATTTTTTCCTCTAAATTAACATTTTGTGATACTGTGGGTTATTGTTTTTGTATTTCTGATAATATTTTTAATTTAAGATGTTTCTAGGGGTCAAAAATCATAACTGGGAGTTTAAGGCCTAAGCCCAGCCCTTGCCTTTACCCACCATGTTTACGTCATCGTTTCGATACTTTTAAACCCTCACAGTAAGTATACCAAAACATCAGTCAGAAAGCCCACAAAATATCTTTTTGACTGACTGACTAAAGTTTACTCCCCTAAATAATGAATTGAGTCTTTGCAATCGACTCGATACCTGATTTTATATAGCCAATCAAAGATAAAGATTATACGATAGAAGTGTAAGAGATTTCAGGATTTTACTCTTTATCAAGTACTACAGAGAGCTCAATAGATTAGATGAGCTTAGGAGTAGATATTGCCACCATATTGTATCCATGCGTTTATCGCATTGGTAACAGTGTTGCCAGGCAAAGCATCTGTCGATTCAATCTCGTTTCCACGATAAAACCGTTAATCTCAATTCACCCTGGACAGGTGAACGCAGGACGTTGCGTCAGAGAGCGTCGTGGTATGCATTTTTAATTGCATTCTAAGCTTGAAAAATAGGCTCTCCTTGACTTATGATTTTAAGCTGCAATCTTTGTTCCCTTGTAAGATTTAAACCCAACTTCATACTACGTATAAGACTATGAATCAAAACCAGCTCTCTACTACGTATTACATCGGTTATGCAAACCCAACTCTATACTACGTATAAAATCCTTTATCAAAATCATTGAAAATATTCAAATCGTCAGTTACTTCAGAAGTGCTAATTAAACATAAACTTAGCTTTTCTATATTTATAAAATGCAATTATGTAAATGCAAAGCTTCAGAAATTACAATTCAATGCAAGATTTACAATGTAGTAATTGCAATGCAATTCAATATTTACAAATTGCATGATAGGCGACATTTTAACCAGGCGTAAGGACTCGAATTCATGACCCCTCCATACATTACAGAAGCTTAGGCTGGGAGAGCGTCGAATTTATATTTGATGTGATTTAAAATTATTTATTTTGTATCTGTTTCTAGCCGAGGGAAGGCTGAATCCAAGATCTGAAGTATTAGGACCCTTTACAAGAGGTAAGGTTTTTTGCCTTAACGACTGGTTGGTTGTAGCTAACCCATTAAATCTTTAAAGGTTTAATTCAAATATTTTCCAGTATAAGGGAGGGATTTTTTGACCACCTTGTGTTTTTAAGACTAGCCGTAAAGGTCTCTCCGTATTTCGAAAGGTATAGGAGAAGTGCTTGGGGATGTTAGTAAAAAGATCACACAATAGATTATTTGGACTTGAAGAACATCACTTGAAAGTTATTTTGAATTAGTTCTTCTCTAGCCAAGTTCCTTGATTTCGTTTGCTTGGAGCACCAAAGCTGCTTTTTGTGATAATAAACACGTGCCTAGATCAGACCTGGAAAATGCTGATCAGTCAATAGCAATAAAGGAAGTAAACTATGAAATGAACTTCAACTTGATATTAAAAAATCAAAAATACTAGAAATTTTAAAGAGAAAAGTGTATCAGCATAACCTTGACGTTTCAGATTTAAATACTTAAATTTTATTTTAACTGTCCTTTTACTTGGCTTTTTTAGAAACTTACAGAAAAATCGTATTATATTATTATTTGCCATGTAGAGAAAACCCTGGGGAAGATTAGTTTTCTGGCTCACCAGGGTTAAAGTTGAATCGATCTGTCCAATTCTTGTACAGTTTTCAGTTTCTACAACTCAGTAATTTCAGTTGAACCATTGTCATAAACGAACTCGAATACATTCTGATAAGCTGGTTAATGCTGTCGTAGTTACTGTATTGGACTGATGTATTCCTCCGATTTTCCTTGCAGCGGATCCAGCAGATTGCGAATACATCGAGACAGAACAAGCCGACAACGCCCTCCTCACTGTTGCTTACGTCATGGCTGGTGTCTGCGGTTTGTGTCTTTTGCCTATCTTCATTATCTTAGGCCAGGCAACTTGCCGCCGGAGGAGCAACCAAGCAAACACCGATACCTCACCGTTGCGAAACGACTTTTAGGCCAATGATTTGCAACATTAGTTTGCTATTTTCTTTCAGCCAATAATAAGCAAAATTAATTTACTATTCCCTTGAAGGGATAGTTTTAGATGGTTTTAGATAGTTTCACATAGTTTTCGAAACCTATTTATGATATTTATGTTCTTGTTGTAAGGAAAAGTTTTTTCAGATGAGCAATCCTTGCTTACCTAGCATTTAGAGTTTTTAGAGAGATAAAAATCATTGAATTAAAATATTTTGTGGATATGATTTTGGAAAAATCTGTGGGTAATTGCTCCCCCAGTCCCCTTCTCTATATACAATACATTTGACTTAGGTTATGAACCAGAAGGGTAAAGATGGGGTATTTTCAACAAATCTTTTCAGGGTAGCCTATTTTTAATAGGGGTCTTCTAAAACGGCAACTCTTCTAAGATTAACTCTTCTAAAACGGCAGGTTTGGGAGTTCTACGACACCCTAGACTTTTGAGGGACTTTTAGGTTGATGTCTCAGCAGAATTCTCGAATGAACGTGTAGCACTCCTATCACGTGCAATGCTAACGATCACGTGGCTAAATCAATGTTTTGTGATATCTATAGATAGACCACCGGTCAGCCTATGCCTGTTAGTTTGCATTTCATTCATCCCATTGTTTCTTCATGGTTCGATTTGCCTATCAGCGTACAGTACTTTCGGTCATGTGCTTTGCTTGCAATCACGTGGTCTTCGTGCTCCAGTGCATACTGCATACACTGCTTGTTGGTTTGATTTTTCATTCATCCTATTGTTTCCTCATGTTTCGATTTGCCAATCAGCGAACAGAACTTATAATCACGTGGTTTTCGTGCTCCAGTGCATATCGATACACCAAATGAATGAATGAAAGGACATTCATAATTACGACAAAATTCTAGTGATTTATATGTATTTAGGCCATTTATGAACTAAAGCTTTCCATGTCAAACTAAATTCCCTTAGATTGGGGCAAATGGAATTTAGGCCAGGCCAAAAAACTACCAATGACATTAGCTGTGCATCGTGTAAAACCCCTGTTGAGTCGTGATACTAGGAGAGGCACGGGTACGACTTTTCCTTCTACCTGTCCGGCCTAATTCTTCCTTCTACTTGTTGGGCCTAATTCTTGGCTGAACAAAACCACGCTTCATGACCTGACCTTGTTTGTTGGGAAGTTTCATGATTTTCTTCAATGGCCCATGAAATTGCTTTCATATTTTTATCATTTTCATCTATCGAATTGTTCAGCGGAATTAAATTTTCATGATGAATTAGTTGCTGGATTAAAACTTGGAATTCTGCCCAGTGGTGTGCGAATGAACACGGAATTCGGGTTTTACTTTATGTTGATGACTTGATAGTTGACGGCCATTAAGCAAATGCGCTCACTATCTTCGTAATTTAATGGTTAATGCGGAAAGCACGAAGGGCCCACTGAACAGGTAGACTAATCTAAGCAGTGTATCGATAGTTAATAGGCAAATACGCTCACTATCTTCGTAAAGTAATGGTTAATTTGGAAAGCATAAATGACCCACTGAACACAGACTAAGGGGACATTGCTTTTAGGCTAAAGGAGCAGTGCATTGATAGTTATTAGACAAACACGCTTGCTATCTCCGTACGGTATTGGTTTCTGTGCAAAATACAAATGGTGCCCTGAATAGATAGACTAATCGAATCAGTAGAGAAGTTAAAGCATGCCAGATGACATTAATCTAACATAACACAACCAAACAATGTTGTTCCAACGTAACTACTGGAATATTTTACTATTGCTCATTGAGCTAATCAAATAAAAGAGTAGCATAGTTAGAAACTTATACTCAATTAAACAAAATATCGTTTTTGAAATACTCATAGAATACCGTAACTAAAAAAACTAGCTTTTTTGTTATATAAATGAGCAACTCTTGTGTGTTTGTTGTTTTAAAACCGACATTTATTTTTCTAATTAGCAGCTTAAGAGTGTGATATATGTAACTTGCTTAATTGTATTTCATATTTATTTAGGTTGTACTTTATATTGAGTTAAGACTCAAGTGAATTAAAGCAAACTTTGAATTTTGTTTTGTTTGCATATATTTCGTTACATTTTCGCTATCATAGAATTACAGTTGAGGAGAGGCAGGACAAGAGCGTTAGAGTTCAAAGTAGAGATTGTGGGTTCGAGCCCACACTACTGGACAAAAGTAAGGAGACAATTGCTGCTTTGTCCACACTCAGGAACACAGCAGCACCCTTACCCCAATATCAACGTGGTGTGGTGTTTTGAGTTTGCTGTTGATTGAACAAACCTCGTTACAGAACACCAACATTGTAGGGAAGGGAGGGCCAGTTGGTTTGGAGGCGTTTTTGCGGGCAATCACTTGTGAGTTATTTGTCTACTAACCTTTTGTCCAGTTGTGCAGCTCATGCTTACTCACACATTGATCTTTCTTGGTCAGGGAGTAGTAAGAGTTTTGAGAACAATATTTATGACCTTATTCAAGAAGAAGGGGCGCTTTTTTACATGGCTGCCAATGCTTCACAAAATGAATACTAGGCCATGAGACCAGGGGCGGATCCCGGGCTATAGATTGAAGGGTGCAAAATGATGGGGTTTGAGAGCTTATGTATTATGTATTTGATTATCAAAATCTATCTCATCGAAATTTGACAGGCGCATTTGCACCCTTTGCACATTCCTAGATCTACCCATGCATGAAACCCGTGACCCTAGCTTTCCTAAGTCAGTTAAGGATCTTTTCAAGCAAACTAGACGGGCCGGAGGTCAAGGGAAAAGGCAAGTACGAAACTATTTACCATTGAGCTGGAGCCCCAGATTTTGACGTGAAAAAAACTCGAAACTTGAGAGCTCAAAAATTGTTCTTCCTCCTTTAACTCAAAACAACGCTATTTATTTTTGTATTCGGTCGAATCTGGTTCCCGGGTTGAATCTGCACACCTGCACGTTTTCCGGGTCTATCTAAAATCCATTAAAGTTTCCTCTTCTCCATTTACTTGTTTCTTCGTAGATTGCGAAAGTACTGTCTGCAAGGTCATATTTCGTGTGTTCCCCGTACCGTCAAGAGGGGAGGGTAACCAGGGTAGTTACCAAGGGGCCCATGGCTCTGAAAGCCCTGTAAAAAATCAAATCATCTATGTTTATTTATTTCATGCTCACTTTTGGGAGAAATAGGCCTATTGAATCAGCCTTTACCCTGGAGCCTGGCCGGCCTCTCGACGGCTCTGTGTGTACGCTTCTACTGCGTAAGGGGTTTCAGCCTAGTTCTTGAAAGGGCCGATGTTAGTTTAGGCTAGTACTCCTGACTCTCTGATCGAGGGACCAAACTACGGAGGAAGGTCCGATTTAAATCTATACCTCGAAGGCCTTTTTGTCAATAGATCAAACTGGGAGCACGCAGCAAGCTAACTAAGCCAAAACATAAAGGCTGCATTCATCGCATACAAAATGCACTGGCAAAGATTCCGAGCCTCAGGATACGGGCAGGAGCAAGAAGTTCTCCTTCACACAGTTCCGTATTTGTTTGCCTCCGTATTTGAAGACGAAAAACAGTGCCTGTTCACACTGCTCCGTTTTCAAGCAAATACGCTATGAATACGATGAAGTGTTCACACTACTCCAGGCAAATAAGATGCTTCTAATCGCATTTCTAGACAAATTTTTTCATTCAATGTATATTTTTCATTCAATCTTATTAGAATGTCTCCACACTGAAAGCTGAGCGTATGCAATACGCACCGTATTCTAAAGAATGCGTATTTGTTTGTGTATTCGAACTGCTCCGTATTTAAAGCGTATCAGTGTGTAGAGGCCCCATTTAGCAGTTTGGTCGCATATACTGTACGTATAGGCGTTGCTTTTCAAGGGGAAACAAAAGCTAGTCCCCAGTCTCCAGAATGTAACTCTGCTAGCCTCTGTTTCGGGTAATGTATGCCAATCCAGTTATCTCGGTTACATAATACTACCAACAAGCTGGTCAGGACATTACATAACCTATTCAGAAACGTTAAGAAACGTTAGTTTAATAATTAACACCCGTAGCTTTAAAGGTATAGATAAGGTGTAAGGAAAATTGATTTAAGTGGAATAAAATCAGGGCAAAGGAAATATTTATCCATAGTTGCATAGCTTCTTATGGGTATGGTGTGGCCTTGGTCTGCAGCTAGAACTGGCTTGGTTCTGTTTCACAATAAGGGAGTCCCATTGGGGGCTTCCTGGTGCCCCTTTGCAGATTTACACCTCAACCTTAAAAATTCCCAACGGATATAGATCTCTAATGAAATAAACCACTACAAACGTCTAACGTCTCGTAAACATAATGTGTTATTTTATGCGACGTACGTCTTTAGCCATATCAGTTAGTTTACCCGCTTGCTTTCTGCTGTTATGAACCTTAATGTTAACGTATGTATGTAGTTCAAATCTGTTGTAATTGTAACATTGGTAAGTTAGTCGACACAGAACAGAGTTTCAACTGTCATGTACATGTGTAGAGGTTGCTTTTCAGGGGCGGATCCAAACAACAGCTGCTACTGCTTGAGCCGTAGTCAGATTTAGGCCTAGTATTTTTCTTTCTTCTGATTTAGGCCCTACGATTAAAAGATCGACAATTCTGTCAAATTGAGCAGTAGTCAGTAGTCAGTTTTGCTGGATCCGTCCCTGACAGTTGATGGTCGTGCTTATCTTTAAACTCGAGTATCTGTCCAATCATATCACAGCTAACTCAACATAACGGACAGTGAGTGAGTCCCAAAATATACATGGTCCCTTCAGCAACCTCTATAAAATGGGTGCCTCAACCTTCAAAATACGTGCGTCGTCGTCGCCGCCATTAAGATAGGGACTGGATATGTTTCAAGGGCTAAAATATAAGAAATTCACCATATCAATTTTCTGTAGATCTTTCCTATGATCTTCATCATATGCAAATATCACACATCACATTCAAAATATGTAAGTAACTTGCACGATAAAGTTAAAGAAATACATTCCTTCAAAATCTAATCAAAGCAATATGTTGTCCTTAGGCAGTCATTTGAGCAGGGGCTCATATCAGACTTTTGCAAGACTTAAATTAAAATCTTGTGGAGGCCTATCCAAATGAGGACTTTGCTAGGGAAAGTATGCACTAGTAC
Organism: Pelagia noctiluca; assembly: GCA_963924455.1. Classification (NCBI taxonomy): domain Eukaryota; kingdom Metazoa; phylum Cnidaria; class Scyphozoa; order Semaeostomeae; family Pelagiidae; genus Pelagia; species Pelagia noctiluca. The sequence goes on from OZ004325.1 coordinate 13,282,568, forward strand.
TTCGAAAGGGGACAAACATGTATTTAGAAATGTGGAGAGGGTTGGGACATGGCCAAGGAACAATATACACAGCTCTGTGAGTGGATTACAAGGCCCCCGTCACAGATGGCCAGAAACTTAAGGCTCTTTCTATTTGTAAAACTTCAACACAATTTTACATGCATATTCATAAGCAGTATTTATTCCCTATTTATTATGACTGAATTTGTTTTTAGTTGCCAAGGTTGACATCGCAGCTACCTTCTATGGCTGCGGAGGAAAAATGTACATTATAATCATCATAATTGAATTTGCTCACGCATGCTCCAGATGGAATACAACATCGTGTTATTCGTGAGGAAAAATGGCAGATGAAAAGCAGGTTATCAAAGAGCCTGCTACAAACTGAAATAACGAGTAATCAAGTTTTCAAAACCGCCAGTCTCGACACGACATTCCATTGATAAACCAGGTAAAATCTTATTCACTCGGTGAGATTTTCAGATCAAAAACTTTGAGCTTAAGATTTAGAAAATGGTCCGTGTCTGAATTTCACCTTGCAAGACGAAGACCGGCCTGTTTCGTTGTTAAAAGCCTGAGCGAAGAACGCCCAGGCCAGTCGCTTCGGTTTCAAGGATTTCTGAATTAAAGAGGAAGAAAGAAACCTAGTTTTGGTCGCTCTGCGACAACGCTTTCCGTCTCTGATGAAGATGAAAAAAGCGAGCCTAACGAATACCGCACCGCCTGTTATCACTTCGACCAAGGGCAAAGATGGTGGCAAAACGAAATCCACTAAAACGGGGCCTGATGGGCCTGAGTTGCCTCGAATGGTCAACGAGCCTGATGTCAGCTTGGATGAAATGCTGAGCCTTGCATGTCGACAGGGAAAGCTTGACATTGTCAAGTTACTGATCCAAAGTGGGGCAAAAGTGAACCATAGAAACAAGGCTGGCAACACTCCCCTTCTTGAATCTTGTAGCCAGGGACATGTGTTTGTTGCAAGGTTCCTTTTGGAAAACAGTGCTGAAATCGATGCCCCCACAGAGACTACATTAGACAGTCCGTTGACATGGGCCTGCACCCTTGGTAACACTGATGTTGTTGAGGAACTTCTAAAACAAAGTGCCAATGTGGAGCATAGAACAAAAGACGGATGCACGGCCCTAATGTTTGCATGTCTAGCAGGACATGTGAAAGTGGCCGAAAAACTTCTCGACCACAAAGCCGAAATAAACGTTGAGTCAGACAGCAATAAGGACAGTCCGTTAACGTTTGCATGCTGGAAGGGACACAGTGATGTCGTCGATTTACTTTTGAAGCGAAATGCAAATATAGAGCACAGAACAAAAGAGGGGTTCTCACCCCTAATGTTTGCCGCACTAGGGGGTCATAAAGATGTTGCGACAAAACTCTTGAAACAGAAAGCCCAAGTAAACATGCCAAGTGGGAGTAATAACGATATCCCCCTGACCAGTGCTTGTTGGAAGGGCCACCATGACGTTGTACGACTTTTGCTGTCACACAATTCGAATATTGAACACAGGACGAAAGATGGATGCACACCATTGATGTTGGCAGCCAGGTAATTTGAATTATTTCTAAACCATTTTTATTATAATCCCCAACATTGCGGCCAATATATGTTTAAAAGAGAGCCAGTATGAAAAGTATGGCATTTGTACTCTTAAGATGCAGTCTTTGATGTTTACAATTGAGGCTGGCGAAGAAAATCAGAAGCAAAACATGATAACTACTGAAGTTTTATGTCTGACACTCACCAGAGTAGTACGTCATTAAGAGAACGAAAATGAAACCTAACAAATTATATGATCAAAATTGGCCAATCAGATAGGATGTGAAAGATTGATATGGTGAGAAACAGCCAATAGTCACAGGGATGAGTGTCACATGCAAAGCTTCAGGAATTTAACTTTGTTTCCAATTTTCCTGACCATTCAAAAGAGGAAAAAGGAAAGAACACTCAAGATCCCAGCAAGAAGTGGCATACTTTAGCAACAAACATAGCGCATGCAGACTCGTCCTGCATTAGAATTGGAACTTCAAAATACAGTTGCATGGGAAATTACATTCCCTGATTTTCATTACCCCCCTCCCTTTGCAACAATAATTCATTCCTCTGATCTTGAAATATGAGAATATGAATTCGAAACTTCAGTTCAGGAGAAAAGAAAGAATGAGAATTTTGACCATTGAATTATACCAAAAAGGAAGTGCATTACAAGTACCACGTTGGAGTCTTTTTCGGGACACTGTAATACTGTGACTCTTGATTAGCCCCTCCAGTTTAGTTCCTTCTCCTTCCGCAGGGGCTTTTCATAAAATTACATCAGCTGGAATGATGTACTCGATTTTGACAGTGCGTCCCTGTTTTTTTCCTGTTTGGGTCTAAAGTCCTAGGCCTCGCACAATTACAAGGCGTAATGGGCTACAGTTTATCAGGAAAGATTTAGCAGCATTGCACTGTAAGAAGGAATAACTGAATAAGAGTAATGGAAATCAAAATGTGATTGCATTTTTGCTATTAGGGTGGCTGCAGCACTCTAACCCCTCACTTCCAAATGGCTGTTTCCAACAGAGAAGTCCGGTTGGTCCGAGTTTGGCCCGACCAATTTTCGGCTAAATCACTCTTTTTTTAAAAAAATTTGCTGCTCATAAGATATTAGATTTTTACGGTAAACTACACATCATTTTTACGTAAATTCTGATTCGAAAATGCACCCAATTGCATCTGAGAAAAACTAGGCTTCAAAATAATTCTGGGGTACACTCCAGACCTACTGGTTCATGTCGAACCGGACCAACTATGGACAGCTTCCTCCGGGCCTGTGGTAGCATGCACCCAATACTAATGAGGTCCTTATTTGTTTAGTCTTTCATTCAAAAACAACTGCTTATTAACAGCTCCTTGACATTCTATCTCTTTGAGGTGTGTGGATTTAAATCGCTTTGCTGCACTGCCAAATTTATCTAGTTCTAAACATCTATTGCATCACTACTACTGTTATGCCGGGAGTCAATGTCTCGAGATTTACAGGTCTCCAAAATTCTAAACGCAGTGGTAGTTTGGTTTGTTAGCTGTTTAGCCTTATGAACTAAAACAAGTATGAGTGGCAAATGGATTTTAGTCTTTTTCGTAATAAAAAAATATTTTAAATCAAATTAAGTTAGAATCAACAAAAACAGCCAAAACAATTGGTAAACAATAACATGATGATGATGATGATAGTGATTCATGAAAACATATTTCGTTAAAACTAACTACATACGTTTCATACGCCTCAGGAGAATCAAAGCTTATCGAGCCTGGGGCGTATGAACATAACTATAGGTATGAACATTTGACACCTCTAGATAATACTATTTATTTATTTTGAATTTCCCTACCCTAGAAATAATTTGATCAAATTAAAATGTAACTGAAAATACAATGATCCATCAACATAAAAATTGTCCTCGTCATTGGAACACCACCAGAACAATAGGAAATGGCACTTGCGTACTAAGACCCCAGGATTGGTATTTTGTTATGCGATATTCTCATTTTTTCCTTTTTGGTTTTGGTTTACTAGTTGGGTCTTGGAGTATTATTCTCTCTGTCTTTAAGGCTTCTTTTTAAGCCAAAGGAATTTGAAACTTATCATATTATTCATGGGATTCAACTTTCGCGTTTTGCGTCACATGTAGGGCTTTTCATCCACCGGATGACCCGGAAATCATGTTTCGGTTAGTTTATGGCTCTGACAATTTGTTGGGTTCCGTCTTCGTTCTCTTTCTGATGTACCAGCTGATGAACATCAGATGCAAAGTTGTAGTCGTTATTTTTCTAATTTTTCCCACTGATTTTTCCAATTTGAACCTTTTTTCTGGTTTGCATATCTCGACTCGTTTATGGCTCTGACAATTTGTTAGGTTTCGTTTACGTTCTCTTTCTGATATACCACTCTCATTTTCTCTCTGATTATTGTCAGACGCAAAGCTGCTGTAGCCATTATGTTTTTGCTATATTTCCAATTTTTCTCACCATCCTAGTTTGCCAATCGTTAGTCTCTTTTCTGGTTTGCATATTTTGATCTGTTTCTGGCTCAAACAATTTGTTAAGTCTTATTTTCCTCCTCTCTCAATTTCTGACTCACTGCTCTGGATGAGTTTCAGACACTGTAATGTTCCTTTTTCGTCAAACTACCATTCTGATCCAAACTTTGTTCTTGGGTAATACTGCTTATTTCAACCTTCACTGTCCCATCCATCTTATGTTATCTCCAGCTTTGTGATAAGTTGTAATAAGTCACATTGCGTTTTTTGGGACACTTGGTATTTCTTCATAGCCTTCTTTGTGTTTTTCTCTCAAACTCTATTGACAGAGCTGCATGTAAACCACGCTGCTTCCAACAATCTCTACTTTTGTATCATGTTTCATTAAATATTTATGTTTCTTGTTCACCATAATCTCGTATTTCTGCCTCATTTTAGCTGTCTTTATCAACGAACTATTCCTTAAGTATAGCAGCTTAATACACAGTCATTTTCAAATACAAAACATGATTTTAAGCCTTCAAACACAGCTTTCTTTATCGTCACAGTTTAGTTGTCTGGCTGGCATGTTCATCTTTATCGATATGTAACAGCCCAGTGGACAGCATGAGCTTGGTTTCCTCACAGCATTGTACCTTTTCTCTCCATTCTCCGGCCTCTGTTAGGCCATTTAGGCCATTCGTAAAATGATGTTAGTTGGACACTACTACGCAGACATACGACGCACAAGTGGCATCTCGAACGAATGTCTGAACACCGCTCATCTCGGTTTTAAATAGCACTGACTTTGAAAAGCTCAAATTTTTCTGCAAGATTTCAGAGTCTAGAAAAGTCTTCCACCTTTCTCTGGGTAAAACATCCCGTAACCAAGCGAGGATATTCCTTACTTAGTCAGTTACTCAGAAAATAAAGTTGAAATTTGCATACGAAGACAGATGCAACTTATTGTAAAGCAGCAATAAGCCAGATTAAGCATCAAAAAAGACCTCCATACAGCTAGAATTACTTAACAATGCCAAACGGTATCTTTTTGCCATATAATTGAAATATGTCGGAGTCTTATCCTATCCTTCCTCGATATCTCACTTTTTTCCTAACGTTCCCCCCGTCCATCATCGTGCCACCGTTACATACTAAAATGCTTTCCTGACCCTGCGAGATTTCGTCAAACTTTTACTTACGGCCTAAAAAAAGTTCTTCCCAGCAAATCCTGCTATGGATACAATTCCGTTTTCTGTGGCGTAAAACAACCAAAGGAGTTTGCATAATCAACATAATTATCTCAATATTATAATTTTCTATTAAGCAACTTGATTAATCTCTTAAGAAATATTCATAACTGGATTTCGTGAACAGCATGTTGTCAAATTGTTTTCTGTTGTGGGGGATTGAGGAAGATTATAATCAGCTTTTGTTATCCACCGAAACCGTACAAAATATGAGTTCATTTCACTCGTTGTTGTAGGCCTCAATCTGGTCTCGAACCCAGGTCCTCACCCATCATAGGCTAGTGAATTAATTCAATGACCTAACCATGGAAAAAATAAGTGATCTAGTTTTCTGCTCTATCTTGCTCTAGGTCTATGTACTGCTTTGACATTTGATTGTGGCTCTGGCTTAATCCTTTTCAGAGGCATTTATGAAAACATAAATTCTCTAGGCATGATCTTACACGTTTGAAATATGTTCTCATGAGGGACCTAACACAAATGCAATATACGTCAATCAGTTCTCCAACGCAGGACATTGCCCCACACAGGCAGCATGTCAATGGCCTAAGCATGGCCAATAATTAGCTCTAGTTTACTAGTGTATCCTGCTGTAGGCCTTTCCACAGCTTTGCTATTTTATCGTCTTGTGGATTAAATTCTTCTTCACAGCCATGTGAAATTATGTAGTTCAATTAGGCATGGTGTTATACGTTTGAAATATATTCCCATAAGTAGAATACCACAATGGTGATAGGCCTCCACTAGAAATGGTTTTAGGTAAATCAGCCATCAGAGCTGTTCCGTTTCGACAACAAGGAGACTGGGGATGATATTGCTCTCTCGTTCTGCGTTCAAACGATAACGCTTGACTTAGCTTGACTTGACTTACATTAGCCGAAGTTTATTGCTATTGATTTTTAGACGTCCAAAAGTACCAGTTTCAGCAATCTCTTTGTGGTGGTAGTCTCGTTTTCATATGAATTAGAGTCAGTTGATTGAATTGAATTATTCAAATTGGGGATAACGTAGTAAGACAACGATCACGCCACTCTCGCCTTACCAAAATTATCTCATTTAAAATCGACCTAATAATTCTCTCTCGCTCACGAGTTTGATAACGGTAGACTGATTATTTAGATATTGTGAAATCAGCTGCAGTTTCCAAGCGAATTCTGAAGTTTTGTTTGTTTTGTCAGTGACATACCTGCAGTTTTCATTTCCACTGCTTGTTCTGCTAACAAGTCTATTTGCCTACAGTTTTTGAAAGGCCTCAGATTCTTTTCATATTGACCTATGCGAGCCGACATTCTCGTGTGAAACGATATTTTCGTCAAGAATGTTTTCATTGCTAATTTGCTCCTAGACCTAGAAGTTTTATCTGCACTGACAGGATTTCATGCGAATTAGTTTTTGGATGTTTGAAATGTCAATCAAAATCTTTAACTATTTTCTGATTGGTTAAATAGCGTTCTTGCCTGTAACTCTTGCCATCAAAATCAGCCAATAATTTGAAAAAAGCCTGGTGTCCATGGTTTCTGGTTAGAATTGGTCGTACATGAATTCTTCCAGATGGGATTTTAATCAATTCAGGACTGCTCATGGAGTAATATCGGGTTATAATAGCCTTAGAAAACGCATGAAATCATCAAAAATGTTTTCTTCGAAATATGTCAAAATTGGAACAAAGCCTAATGGTAAGCCCCTGTTTTTGGGAAAAATTACCCCAAAATGAATTCTTTCAACTAGGCTTTTAATCCACCTTGAAATCTTCAGGGAGCAATATCAGGCTAGTATGGTGTTAGATAGTGCATATAAAATCACCAAAGAAATTCTATTCAAAATCAGCCAAAAATTGGGAATTTTAATATAACAGGTCTCGAGAACAAAGAGCTGTATGAATAGACCTTTCACGAGTGATGGATGTCATTCATTCATGCCTAAATTTTCTATCCCTTCACTCTAAATTTCTCCCTGCATCCGAAATTTCCCCCTGCCTCATTATCGAGAATCTAAAATCTTTCTTGGGAGTAGGGTAAAAGCCAGCTAAGTTTACAAAGTTCTATTTTCTTTTAGAGAAGGACATTTACACGTGGCCCGACTGCTGTTGGAACATGGTGCGCAAGTCAATGTGCCTTCTGGCAGCGAGAACAATATTCCTCTGACATTGGCCTGTTGGAAGGGTAAGTGTAGAATTATTTTAGTATCGCATTCAAATCACTATACCTGCAGCATCTAGTAGCACATTTTTTGAGTGCAAGAAAAATCTGAAATTTAGCCAAACACATCAAACTACTAAAGCTTTTCCTCTCACATCCATTCTAGAAGTACGAGCAATACATACAAGAGCTTTACAGAAAATGAACCTTCTATCTACATTACTTGGGATCCATGGTTTTGATGTAAACTGATTTTAGAATTATGAATATTTTGTCAATCATCTCTAGATTTCTAATTACAATTTTGGTCGAATTTTCAGCATTTATATTTTGTTATTCGTCTAAAGCTCTACTTTGTTCATTTCAGGTCATACAAAAGTTGTTGAACTTCTTCTTGGGCATACTTCAGATATTGAACACCGTAACAAAGCAGGATGCACGCCTTTGATGCTCGCTTCAAGGTGGGCACGCGTTACGTATGTGAACCCAAATTAGGCCCTATTGCTAAAAGTTTCTTAATTTCCCATATTAGATGATAGATGGGTGACTTTGGAGATATTGACTAAAAAACCCACTAAACCATCCTTCAAATGGACTTTAAACTAGGGGTTCCGTGCCCCTACTAGAAATAAGGTATCAAGCCTTTCAAAGCCTAGCATGTCAAACATAAACCTACTTGCATTCTTTCTTACTTGTTTTCCTGCAGAGAGGGTCATTTCGAAACAACACGATTACTACTCGAAACCAGCGCACAAGTAAATGTTCCCTCAGGAAGTAACGACGACACACCTCTTACTCTCGCTTGTTGGAAAGGTAAATCATAAATATTTGGCTTGTCTTTTAGTTGGTCTTAGAATATGTTCGGATCTTTCGAAGCTCTATTAGTTTGTTGTTGAGTCATGTTAGAAAGCTAGAGGGCAACCACAAATTATCATTGCAAACGCTTTTAAGTAATTTAGAAACAATTTTGATGAATTTAAGAATGATTGTTTCTGCTCGCAAGAATTTAGTCAAATTATGTTTCCATTTCAGGTCACAGCGATGTGGTAGAACTTCTCATAAAATACAAATCGAATGTTGACCACCAGACAAAAACAGGATGCACTCCTCTTATGGAGGCAACCAGGTTCGTCCCATCTGACCTTACCTTTTATTCAATAAGCCTTGAGGAGAAGAAGGGTTTCGAAAATCAATGTGGATCCTGTGTAGTTGATAAAAAACCCTGTGTGGTTGTTGGCGGGCTTGAGTCCTACTCTGGACCTCTCCATTCACACAAATTATGTCAATAATTTCATAAGCGCACAAAAAGCAGCAGATTCAGGCTGAAAAATATATTCACTTCCTATTTAATTGAACTATCATAGTTTGTTCGATTGTTTGCATTTCAGTTTTTCCAAAAATTTAAGTTTAAAGGACCATTTCTTTCATTTCTGCCAGCCGATTTTTATAAACCCAGTATCTTTATCTAGGGTAACACAAGATGATGCCATTTATTTTGCTCATCTTTTTTTCAAGATTAATTTATAAAAAAGGGTTACTTTTTCTGGGACAGCTGTTAGTAGCGTCAAACCATGGAAAGGGTCGTCCTATGGGGGAGGTGCGGAGGGGGCATTAAGATTATCACTGATTAGCCATCTTTTCTGAGAACTAAACCAAAACATCACTAGAAGACTAGTTAAAAAGTTTTCCATTCTTGAATAATCAAGACACTGATTACCTTTTTCTACTTGAGAGTGGGAACCAGAATTTTTGGCAGTTTTTCCCACCTTCGTTTGGAAGAGAAGGTCAGGCTGGGGGCAATCAAGATTTAATCCAATGTGACAGCCATATAACAAAATGCATGTTTCTTTTCCTTTAGAGAGGGTCATAAAAGAGACGCAGAAATATTATTAAATCATAGTGCAGATGTCGAGTTGCCTGATAATTACGGACAGAGTCCACTTTTCATGGCCTGTTGGAAAGGTTGGTGTTGAAAATTTTTTAAATTTTTCCTGTTAGATTGAGATATAAGAACCTTCCTCAAAATTAATACTGTTGAGGAGCTCTGCACAATGGCACTTTTTCTTTGCAAAATCTGATTGAGGGCTGTTATTTGTTTTGCCAGCTCTTGCTCTATTCACTTTGATATTTGCAATGTGTTTAATGCATCACATGAAATATTCTCATGATAACATATTTTGGTGCCAGCAGTTTTCATTATCATTAGGCCAGAATTGCCTGATGGAGCCTGGGTTACTTTGCCATCTTATCTACAGCTAGTGACAGTATAATCAATCCCTCTTATAGTTACTAGAATATTTGGTCAATTCTCCATCATATGGATTTTTTTATTTATAGGCCATCATAGTGTGGCAGATTTATTACTTGAGCGAAATGCAAATAAAGATTGTCGAACAAAAACCGGAATCACTCCCCTTTTTCAGGTGAGCTAAATACTTATGAGCGTAAGTATTATTCTTTTACTCAAGAAGTGAAATGCTATTGGCTTGAAAACCTCCAGGACTGCAAAAGCTCTTTAGGAAGGGTGATTTTTAGGTTAAAATGTTTGATTCAAAATCGGAATCCTGGCAAAACATGATATGATAGAGAATTCAAATAAAATAATGCACCTTTTGATTTTTCCCATCTTTTTCATCAGGCATGTCGTGAAAATCATGCATCCATCGTTGGATTACTTCTTGACTTTGGTGCTAGTGTAAATGCAACCTTTCCCAATAGCAGGTATGTTCAGTGTATGCTACAGTATACAACAGTGTATGGATACAAGAGCCTGGGTTTTAAAATCCTGTTAGGCTAAGATTTCATAATTCATAAAGGCAAATTTTTATACTGAGTCTCCAATCAGAAAAGTTGAATTTCTAGGAATTTATTACGTTTTTTACACAGCTTTTTTTAATGGTTTTTTTCAAAATAGAACCACAAATCTGTTGAATGCACTATTGCATCTGAAAGCAAACTTGAAAAGCAGAACTAACCTGGGTACCAACAAAAGAAAACAATGGAAAATCGTATGACTTATTTACTATCAATACAACAGGCAAACAAAACAAAGCCCTGAAAATATAAAAGATTTTCAGAACAAAGAGTTAAAACAATTATGTTATAATAGTCGGCTTCCATTTTATCTCCTCTTATGACAATGGTAAGGTATTATAAGACCCTTTGGGGCTACTTACTCCAGCCCTATTTGCTATTGACTGGTTACTTTATTGAAAAATTAAGTTTGATATTCAAGTGATTTTATTGTGACTAATAAACTTCATCACTATACACATATTTTGATAAATTGCTAGAGCAAATGCATATGTCAAAACTTCAATTTTATTGCACTATACTAGTCTCTTTTTTTGCTTCTAGAGAAAATCCACTGACTTTAGCAGCCGAAAAGGGACACAAAGAACTTGTTAATCTTCTTTTATTACGGTAAGCTTCTTTATCAACTAGGGAAGACTGTCTGAGAATATTTCCTTTGTTTATTAATGCTTCAAGTAACTCTTCCTAGAGGTATGCAACTTCAAAGTCCTACTCACTTGAGTTTATCATCCATTTTGCATAACTGCAATTGGGTGACTAACTCAGCACTAAAGTTCATAGAACACCTAAAAGCCCTTTTCAAATGTCTGTACCTGATATTCTCATACAATATACTTGACAAAAATCAATTCATTTGCTGTACTAACTTTCATTTTCTTGAGTGTTAAATGAATATTCTCCTACCATCCTTAGGCTCTATTGGTGTAATTTCTATTTTAGGGGTGCAAATCACGACTGCCACACTAAGAAGGGATGTTCTCCCCTTTTCCTTGCTTGTAAGGAGGGTCATAAAGAAATTGCAGATCTACTCTACACGTCTGGAGCTGATATGGAAGTAAGATGTTTAACAGAACTTGAAAATACTTCATTTAGCAAATTCAACTTTTCTCATTAGTACCTTCCATGGTAAAACTTTACCCAATTCTTCACTGCTGAAAGGGACTTACGACAGTCTGCTATTCGTCTTAAAAATGAAATTACCAACCTACCGAATGTTTGTTTATTATTCTTAGGCCACAGATTGCAGAGGAAACACTCCAATCATGGCAGCATTCAGATCTGGTCATGTTCACGTAAGCGATTTTCTCAATTTACATCAATATATTGTGAAACTGGGCCAGATTCAAGGTTCAAAACTTGATTGTCACTGTCAAAGATTAATCAGTTTTCTCTGACAGTTTTCAGTTCTCATTTTCAGTTCTCAGGGAGTTTTGACACTCTCATGTTTTTATAACAGAAACAAAGCAACCTCCGATTCCTCTTACAATGATGCATGTCCTTATCAGTCGTTTTCATAACATGCCAAGCCGCTCTCTCCATTCTGGCCCAGCCTTCCAACAATTCCTCTGGCATCAGGAAGTTCTCCTCAATTCGCAAGTCACATCATTAGCTTATTGCTTTTTTTACTACTTACTTATTTTCAAAATTAATATTTTACAACGCAACTCTATTTCACAGGTTGTAGAATGGTTAATCAAACACACCCACCATCTCCCCTCTGATGAAATTTGTCACAAAATTCTCATGTCAGCCGTCGACTGCAAAGATAAAGAAGTCCTAGTGCAGAAGAGAAGCAGATCTCTCGCTTTAATCCAAGAGGTAAGTGAAAGCCCACAAATTAGAGTGGAGTAAGTGAATGCCCATAAAGAACTGCCCTTCGATGTTAAAGCACTTTCACTCTTGACTATAGATATTCATTCGGTGGAAGAAAACCATCTTAGCAGCATTTTGCACGCCCGGTCAGTTTCAGCCATGTTTTAACCGGTCGCTCCTATCATCAACCCTGTCTTAATCATCCGATTTAAAACTTTTGTTAATGTGTTTAATATAGGGAGTTTAAACCGGGTTGCTTCAACATGCCAACCCTATATTTGATAAATTCTGTGAAAATTAACTAATTTCAATCTTTGATAGGCAAAGAAACGACGGGAACTACAAGCCCTGAAAAATGCACAAAGTCTCGTTCAGGTAATAGACGCCCTTCACGTTTCATTTTGATTTGATATTCTCTGCCTGTCATATCTTTCTAATAGTCTACTATTGCACGACTTTCAAATAATCGGTTTTTTAGATATACAGATCAAGGCGTTTTTACTTGGAACAAAATGGATCATTCCTTGTTACCTGATCCAACCATTGCATTTCCCTTTAGCCTGAGTATAGATGTAGTCTCTGGAACCAATGGAATTTCAGAATCTTTCCTGGGAACAATTTGATTGGCCTATTAATTTTCAAACTAATTTGACGAGTCCCTGCAAACTCTCAAGCAACATGCGATGTGCATACAATTGCTAATAATGAAAATAAATTCCCCTTTTATGTGCATAACATTAAAAAACAATGCCCGTTTTGAATCACTCGAGTAGTAGAGTTGTTCAAATTACATTTGTAAATGTAGATTATTGATGAGTATGGGGAATTGAGGTTTTAAAATTTATCATATTAAGTTTCGTTAGGTCATTCGACCTGGTTTTTACTCTTTCATTCCAGGGTGAAGAGTTTGTATATGTCACGCCAGAGGGTACACCATGTCAATTGTCGAAAGACAATATACCTATTGTTCTCCAATTGTTCTTGATATTGCTCTACGCCTGAGATATCCGGTGTAACCCCCCCCCCCCTGCTTTTTTAGCACGGCTTTCATTCGTGAATTATGGATATGCAATATTTCCCATAAAAGGGTATCGAATATAGATATGAGAAACTAGAAGATAGATCCGGTCAGACAATAGTTTGGGTTGGGGGTAATTTTTGCTGATTTTTATAGAAACAGAGTTTGCCCTGTGACTTCCAACAACCTTTCCAGCCTTTCAAGTTGCGATCTTAAATCACCCTAAATAAAAACTTATCTAAATTACTTTTTTGGTGTTTTTTATTAGTTTTTTAAGCCCAAAATGTAACGGAGTTTAGAAAATATGCCAGCGCCAAAAAAACGCCAATCTATCAACTTGCAGATTATAAATGTTTACCATGACATGGCTAATTTGTGAAACTACTTGTCAGAAAGAAGATTCGCAAGTTGTTCATTTCCAAACCACTTCGTCATTTTCTTTCAAGGGAGCAAAATATGCAAGAATTTGAGAAGTAACTCCATTGATGCCTTGGCTCAAAACATTTTATTTATTGTTATTTTGCGCTAAATCCACCAAAACAAGCCCCATGCCCCGCAATAATCCCCCATGAAGCAATTTAAAAAATTTTGCCAACTATTTCTTCCATTAGGAAATCGACGACGAAATTACTCGCGAAGAAAAGAAGAAGAAAAAGCAAGCAGAGAAACGGCGCGACAAACGACGGAAGAAGAAGTCGCTGAGGGAGTTGGAATCAAGCTCAACCACATCCAACGGTAGTGAACCGCTGGAGAATCGAGTTCACGAAAACGGTTCTGAGAGTCAAGAAGACAAAACGGAATCAGACATGAAAATCGATTTAAATTCTGGTGAAGATGCAATTGATGATTTGGATGACGAGGAGGCTAAAGGTAGAATCTACTTGCTTAGTAGTCTCGTCTCTGTGCCTATAAGTTAGTCGACTGTAGTTGATCTGAAGGCTCTTCTCTCGTTCTCTTCCTTAAGTGAGTACGACTCCTATTTCTGGCCTAACAACCCTTACCCCAATCCATCTATAAGTTAGTCGACTGTAGTTGATCTGAAGGCTCTTCTCTCGTTCTCTTCCTTAAGTGAGTACGACTCCTATTTCTGGCCTAACAACCCTTACCCCAATCCATCTATAAGTTAGTCGACTGGAGTTGAAGTCAACCCGAAGGCCGTCCTTTGCCACTATCTGATAAGATAAGGGTGGAAACAACCCTGGCCCTTGCTCGATACCCTCAATCCAACCCTGCTGAGTACCATGCAGAGTGTTATTGGGAACCATTTTCAAATTGTTAAACCAAGCACCTTCCGGCATGATGGTGAATACTCTACCAGTAGGCAAAAGCTGCAAGTAGGCAACTGCTAGTGTAATACACTCTTTACCTAGATGATTCGTTACCATACCATTTCAGCATCCTCAACCTTAATTGTTAGGGTACTTTTACACGGATTGTAAGTTTCAATTTCTTGTTTAAGAGATAGATTCGAGAGGGAAGATAAAACATTGTCTTTAGTGTAGATAATTGCTCTTTACCTAGACGATTGGTTCCCATACCATTTCACCGTCTTAAAACGGGAGCATATAGTAAAGTTTCTTGTAAATACTCTCTCGATATTGTTGTGAGTCGAGGGTTACTTGCAATATCAACAAATTGTCAATAATTAGGTTGATCTGATGATATGAACGGCTTTTTACTACAAGCCTTTGTGAAAATCAATAGCTATTCATGATAACTCCTGCCTTTATATCGATAGTGATGATTTTGTCAATAGTTGATACATAGCTTAAAGTTAGAATAGCTAATTAAGGCCAACTTTCTATCAGACCTGGCAATTTTAGGCGGGCAATGAGTTGCCCTCCATGTTTATTGAATTTGAAGGAAATCGCCCACCTCAATGTGCACTTTTACTAAACGATTGCCAACCTGAGAGCACTGAGGAGGGCGATTCGATTCCCACCTACTAAATGTCTCATGGCCTAATCTGCTATCTACAACTAAAATGCAATACAGTTTTTAGAATAGCGCAATATAGTACTGAATCTTTGAATTCAACACCTTTGAAATTGAGATTTTGTCACCCACCCACTGCCTTAAATCTTTGTCAAGGATGGATGTTTTGATCTTCCAACCTTTCGATGATTTTCAGCTGAGAAACTACAACCTTACGAGAATCGAGAAGAAACAGCACAAGACGACATATTCACGGAAACAGAAGAAGAAAACGTGCTCAAATCACAGGGCAAAACTACCGCGGGAAACACGACCGTCGGGGACAACAATCTCTGCAACCCGTCGCGCGGAAGTAAGGCCAACCGACTGAAACAGTTCGACAACAACGATGAAGACTTTGAATACGAGGACAGCGTTTTCATGAGCGCCACCATCAACAGTGAGAGTAGAAGAGAGCGAAGGTTGCGAGTGTCGTCATCTCTACCGGAAACGGAAATGAGAAACGAGCTAGCTGATGCTGTTGACAACGAAGACGAGGTTGTCATTGCCCAGCCTCGAAGACGCTCGGCCTCGTCTGCAAACGAAGAGAAATCGAGTGCAGAAAAGTGGAATAGGCCGAAGAGTGCTTCTAATACACCAAGGGTAGATAATTCAATTAAAGGTAGGCTGAAGTTTTTTGCCTGGGTACGAATCAAGATAAGTTGTAGGAATGAAAGTGACCCGAGCAGGACTCGAACCCACGACCTCTAACTTGGCACTCTAGTTCGCTAATCTACTGCGCCATCAGGGCTTGAGAAACTCGGTCCATCTCACCGAATGTAGAGACGAGCCTATCCGGGCTCTTTAAAAACTACACAAGACCTGCATAAGGGCGACGACTTTCCCACACCAGAGTACGAATCTAGAGGTCGTGGGTTCGAGTCCTACTCGGGTCATTTTCATTCTCACAAATTATTTCGATTTCTTTTCTTCTTCTTAAGCCATGATTTGAGTAATTGCTCTTTACCTAGACAAATGGTTGCCGTACCATTAAAGTCTTAAAACGGGAGCATAGATTAAAGCTACTCCTGACTCCCTCTCGATTCTCGTATGGAGCCTGAGTTTCTGGCTGTAGCAACAAATTGTTTTATTCTATAGCTGATAGCTGTATACAGCACTCGAATAACACCAATTATCATACTCGGAAATCCTATAAAGACTGGGCGTGTCCAAACAGCTTGATTTTATCGTAGGTAATGAAAATAGGGATAACGCTGTACACGGCAATTTGATGGTCATAGGAAAACTTTAAAAGTAAATAAAATATGCTTGGAATATTCTTTCAATAGTTTGAATTAGGGAATGAAAAATCTGGTCTTCACTTTTAGATCTTATTTCAAAGTATCGAAATTATCTTATAAGGATGCTAGTTCTAAAAGTGTGCATTGGTAGACCAGCCTTAACTGATACTACATGGTCACATGAAGGTAGGTTTCTCAAGCCCTCACATTAGTCTTGGGTTTAACTACGGGTGTTTCCTGGCGGTTGTCCAAACCCCCCTGAGCCCGAATAATTTTGTGAATGATCTTTGTAAATATTACTGGGGTATTCTTTGAAATTCAACGAAAATTGTGGTTGTTTAAATTGGATATGTACTTTCTTCATTAGCCTCTGCGACAAAGTCTTCCAACAGTGGCTCATCGCTCAATCTGGAGTTTAATGAAATGGACTGGAAGGAAATGCATCGAACAACAAAGTAGGTTTTGCTCCATGGTCATTTTGATAGTTTTATCAACCAAGTGAGTGAGTTACAATATACACCACATCACAAACAAAACGTTCTCATCAGTTCTTAGTACGTTAAATACATTGTGAGTGAGTTTATGTTTGATATGCTAGCCTTCATAAGGCTAGGCCTCGAGGGAGGAAAGATAATTTACTCTGCGAGACCGAAGGAAATTTTGAAAATTATATCTGATAGCACCTCCAGATAAATGAATATAACAGGTATGGTCAAAAATCACCGAATAAAGTCTCCAATTTGGAAACTGTAATTTTTTTTTATTCTCACATTTTCTTTTGAGGTTTTCCTTCTTTTTCACACTTTCTTTCTTCTTCTTCTTTTATCTCTTTTTCTCACTTAATTTCTTTCTGCAGACCCAAAATAATTTCAGGGACCATTGTTGCTGTGGTCCACCATATTTTCCACCCCTCCTAGGCCTTAGTTTCAGTAGTAGCATAGTAGAATAAAAATCATTATTGCAACACAGTAGGTATAGTAAAAATATCTGCAACTGTTCCAACCTTTCAAAACCTGAATTTCAATTACTAAAGTTTGAATTATTTTCCAGAAACATCTAGTTAAAGTGGACGAGTATTTTCGAGCAAATTTGAAACACTTTAAAGACACTTCTTCACTTAAACCGCCTTTTGTATTCTATTCTTTATTTCCACAGAACTTTGATAATTCAGATGACCGTACCAAACTCGTTCTGTGGTCGAGTAATTGGAAAAGCTGGCAGCAAAATCAACTCCATCACTGTGAGTTTCATCTCATCTTATCGTTTGTTTACCGTTGGTTTCTAAATCTTAATTTAATGATGTTGTTCTGGCACTATCTATTTTGCGAATTTATGTTTCCCCACATTGAAGATAATTTAGGCCATAGTTAAGACCACCCCTGCCACTATAAACTGCAGCCTGTCCGCTTGGGTAGTTTCTCCTCTATTATTATTATTTCTGCTATGATAAATACAGTTACTTTCAAACAGTAGTTTTACATTTTATGTTGACAGATAAATGAGATTCCCTTCTTCTTCCTTGGATAATAATACCCATTTGATCATAAAATAAGTCCTTTAGTATAAGAAACAGGACTTCCTGATTTAATATTTTGAGTTTCTGATATGCAGGGACTCGCTGTATATTTGAAAATACTGGTAAAAATGATAATAAAACCTCATTTTACTAAAACCGCTCCGCTAATGAAATAATTTCGGCAAATCTACGTAAGTCATTTACCTCAAGCATATATTAGTTCTCATCCCTATTTTATTGACGTCATCGGAATAGAATTGGTACATACTTATCACCTAGCCACCTAAGCTTATTTTAGATGTTGAATCAATGCCCATCAATAAATAATATAGTTAATATCAAAAATGCAGTAGGACTTTGATGAAACGAAGGCTAGACTTCTGATTAAAATCCCCCTCCTTTCACTTTTTTCTGGAGAATACTATCTGCCCTTTTTCTAGCTGTTAATTGATCTGTTGTATATCGAGAAAGGTATTGTCAGGAGTTTGACAATTTTGAATTATATTTTTGTTGTAATACACACCTTCTTTGCAGGACGAATCTGGTGCTCAGATCACCGTGAACAAACCGGAACCGCAAGCGCCGAACGACAGATTGATCATCGTGAAGGTGAATTTCATTTCATACATTTCTTATACCTCTTTTAGTTGGTGACTAGGTGAATTGCTATAAAATCACATTTGGAATTGATAATGAAGAAGGAGCACAAACTCTAAATCCCAATTCTATCCTGTATAGCAACCTCTGAATAATGTCTGAGGATTATGGTCTGTCTGATGATTGCGTAAAGCGTGAGACTACAGAGAGACAGTCTCCTTTCTTATTTTTCATCTGTATTGCTCTGTACCCTCGTAAATCGAGCACTACGTCGGGTCATAGACAACACAATTGCTGGATGCTGGAGAGATGTTTGTTTCCAAAAATTTACTTATGTGGGTCCTCCCATTTCATAATCAAACATTGGTAACAATCTGTTTAGTATATCCTTTACTTTATTTTCACATCCTCTATTCTCTGATCTGATTACAGGGTACGCCATCAAGCGTTGAAAGAGCTCGTTTCCTCGTCACAGAAGCTCTCAATTCTCCGAGCATATTTCAAAACCAAGGAAGAAACAGCATCACCCTTGGAGGATTCATCGACCAAAAGACACTGCCATCTTCAACCCCACCCCCTCAAGCACAACCCAGCTTCCAACCCCCAACGCCGGAAGCAGTCCCGGTCGCTATTCCACGAAGATCGCCTACAGTTGCGAATACAAGCCCGAGGAGTGTAGGATCGAGCACGAGCTCCTCCAGTGGCAATGGGATCACTTCGCATTCTTTCGCTCCGCATCCGTCGCAGATATCCAACAGTTCAGCTGGTGGTCGTATCACTTACAGCAAAGTGACAAGCGGGGCCTGGCAAACTACGCAAGTGGGACAGAACCAACCTAAAAAGGTAAACTTCTATTTGCCATTTATAGCTAAGCTGTGATACCTTGTTGCTTTGCCAGATTTTGAGTGATTAAGGCTTGCTGTTACTTTGTAAAATAAAAGCATAATGAACGGTCAGTCCTGGTAAATGTGTTTCCACTTGCAACTTAAGCTCCCATATTCATGCTAGCGGCCTTATTCATCAAGTTCAACGACTTAAAGCTCATTTTGTGTCCATGTGGAGTAAAGTTTGATACAGAAACAGAAGAGTCCTAGATTAAAATAAATATGTTGGTCAAATCCTACCTATTATTTGAAGCATGATTTTTCTAGCTTCTCAGCAGTTTTGCCATAATCGAGATTTGTGACATTCTAGGCAGTGAGTACCAACTGTATGTTCACATTAAATGATGAAACCTTGCCATGCTAATTGTGAAGCTTAGTTTAGATGTAAATGAATTGCATTGTATTCATGTCTATACTAGAGCACTGTGACATAAATTTCCTTCTCAAGTATGAGGCTCTTGATTGTGTGACTTACAGAATAATTCATTTCACCTTGGTGCGTCACAAAATACTTGATAGAATTCTCTCAAAATATGTGCGATGAAAAGGGAATAAATTTTAGCTCAAAGTGCGTGAAACTTACTGATTTTGATAGCCATATACCTTTTTTACTAAAATCTTAAAAAAATTCGATCCTTAACCTAGAAATAGCTAAATATCAGTTCTATATGTAGACAATTTCAGCTTGAATGACCCACCAACTTTTGCAGGAGGCTTCGTACCAAAAATACTCAATTACCTCACCCCCTGAATGATAGACACGTGATATCTTCCCCTTGAAATCGGTGTTATACAATTAGACTTCAAATAAGAGCCGTTGAAATACAACTAAATTACGAGATGATGCGACCCCCCTAATGCTCTGATTGTTTTTATAAGTATTACATAAGTTACAGGCCAGAAATAGACAGCTGCTCTTACACACGCACATCACAGCGTGAGGATGCTTCCAGCGCGAGTTTCTGCCCTCTTGTTGCCTTAGAGACTGATTCGTAACGAGGTCGGGGAATCCCATCTCAGCAAAACGTGTTTTTGGTGTTGCTTTTTCGGATCTGTTTCATAAGCAGGCAAACGAGTCAGCCATGTGGCTGTATTACGAATGTTCCAATGATAGAATATGCAGTGTCGTCTATTCTTCTCTTTGCGTGGAGAATCTTCTCCGATAGCATATCTTCATCCTTATCCACAGTGGACAAAGTTTTGTGCTAAAT
Organism: Pelagia noctiluca; assembly: GCA_963924455.1. Lineage (NCBI taxonomy): Eukaryota > Metazoa > Cnidaria > Scyphozoa > Semaeostomeae > Pelagiidae > Pelagia > Pelagia noctiluca. The sequence goes on from OZ004325.1 coordinate 13,303,034, forward strand.
TGAATGTCTTTTTTGGAAATAACTTATATTTTGAGTAATTCCAAACTTGCGATCGCCTTAAGACCTTGTTTTCAGCATGGTACGGTAACATGCACTACATCACTACATGTGGTAGTAGGAAGAAGGGTTTTGTTGCACCTGTATAAGTCTGTGTGAATTTCTCTTAAACGTGCTAACCTGGCTAAGGCAAGGCCCAGTCTAATGACTCCATATAATAGTAAGAGATTCTACTGTGTTTACTTCACCCATTCGCACTACAAGTATCTTCAAATCGAAAATTACCACCTACTTGGCAGTCCTCCGACTTCAGTTTCGAATCATGGTCGTTAAAAGCCCACGCCATCCAGAATCTCTATTACCGAACAAATTGCTTGTAGGTGTACGTCACTACACCCTCGTAAACTGTTCGAAGCTTTTGAATGAGTCCACCCCCTGGTCAGCGATGGATACTTCCTCAATAAATACGCACTTCTCTCACTGACATCCTTATCCTTTCATTGATCGTAGAACCCTTCACTTCCCACGACGACGATAGCAGATTGCACTCAGAGTCAGATGACCACTGTCGCTCGCTCCACGCACTCGATGGCCATGGACAGCCCAAGGGATGTCGAAGAAAACTGGGATCTGCCTGATCACTCTCTAATCGCCGAGGGTTCGGCTCATGAACTATCACAAGGTAAGGATTCGTATTTAATGTTTCACACGATTGTCAATATTCATTTTCATTCATAAGTCCTAATATGGATTTATTCAAAACCCTCCTTAGCTAGCAAACAGGAAAACCGTAATAGCCCCCTCTATTTCCAGCCCTCTGTTTGATAAGTTCCCCTTTTTAGTAAGCCCCCTTTTATTATTGCAATTACCCCAAGGTAAGGATTCGTATCTAATGTTTCACAGGATTGTCAATATTTATTTTTATACATAAATCCTCATAGGGTTTTGTTTATATCACTTATGATGCTACATCTATACAACTCCGATCCAGTAAAAATCCTCCTTAGTTCCCAAACAGAAATGCTGTAATAGACCCCTCTCTTTTAAGCCCCCTTTTTAGTAAGCTTCCCTTTTATTATTGCACTTATCACAAAGGAATTCGTATTTAATGTTTCACGGGGTGGTCAATATTTATTTTCATTCATCAATGTTCGTATGGTTTTATTTGAAATCCACCTTAGTTTGCAAACGGAAAAACCGTAATAGCCCCAGCTATTTTAAGACAATTCAATTCAATTCAATTTTATTCATAGCATACAACCCTAATACAAGGTTACAAAATATTGTATACGAAACGACCCAAGAAAAGCAATGCTTATCATGCTTGGGCCGTTAAATTAAAAATAGATGAAATTAAGTATAACAGTAACAAGAATACAATACTACAAATGTTGAAAATATGTAAAAGTCTATAAACTAATATAATGATAAAATTGTTCAGATATTTTTAAGATCAAATTATATGAAATAGGCTGCAATGAAGTTTTCCTTCACTTTGCAATTGAATGTTTTTTGTTTGATATTGATTTTAGAGGTATCTTTAGATTGTTCCATAAGCGAGCCCCTGAATTTTGGACCGTATAATCACCCCATCTCATGCTAGATTTTCTTATTCTATAGTTGGCTTTTTGTCTAGTTTCTATGCAGATTTTTATTAGTTTCGAAATATTGCTCAAATACTTCTGGCAGATGGTGTTTATTATAGTGCACATTATGCATCAGCTTCAGAATTTTCCATTGATAAAGATCTGATATTTTAATGACAAGCCCTCGTCCATTAAAGTATTTTCAACAGGTTTTTGAGAAGGAGAAGGGGGGACTTTTTTGGTGAAAAATCACCTCAAAATAAGGAACAGGCTTGCTGAAATTAGAGCCAAGTATTCTTATAAAAAAAACGTGTAATGATTTGAATTATTAAAGCTCATCGGTTAATAAATTGGAAAAAGAAAGTTGACAATGCAAGTCCTCCATAGATTTAGATTTTGTCGAAGCCCACTCTTTATCAAGCCCCCTACTTTTCAAACAGAAATTTAGAATGAGACCCCTCTCTTTTAAGCCCTACCCTCTTCATACAATAAAGATTTCTAAATGAAATGCGGGTATTAGTGTCAGTTCGTGATAAAATTATTTTCAACATCAATCAACGATCACGATATTTCGTACCCTTGTTATTGAAATTGTAATAAACCTCACCTTTCTGATAAACCCCTTCCCCCTTTTTTCCAGCAAATGAAGATCAAAGCGCGAAAGCCCCCAGGAAAGAATCATCACGATCCTCACCAGTAAACAAAAGAGTTCCTTCTGAGAAAAACTCAAATCTCGAGTCAAAAGAAAGCAACGACTCATGCCAGAAAGTCGAGGAAGAAACTGAGTTCTCCTACTTCAGTCCCTGGAATCCACAAGTGCCTGGTAGAGTTTTTATGTTTTTATATTACATGAATGAATATTAGGTCAATATTCGAGTTTCCATTCTAAGGGAAGTGATTTTCACATCGTAGTTAGAGGTGTTTGTTATTATTGCTCTGTGCGTCTTCCCTTTGTTTACAGTTTAAAGTACAAGTAATAACCTCAAAATAAACTATTACTCTTGATACTAAACTATATTCTGGTCCATACTCTTAAACTTATAGTAAAACTATTGATTTGGATATGTTCGGGTACACTTTTCGTTAACAGCGGTTAGGGCATTTTTTATGCCAAAAACTATCCGCAAGTGTATCAAAGTCAGGGGTGTGTCGAGGATTCTACAATCCCCTCTTAAAGTAGTTGGAAAACCCTTGTTTTTCTTAAGAAATAACTACTTTTTAGGCTCTCCTAGCATTTTATTTCTAATTAAACCCCCTTCCCCCTCAAAACAGTGTTGTTTACAAAAGGAACTTTGTCAGAATCCACCAAATGCTAGCTGAATAGTATTGGGCTAATTTTTATCAGAAACAACATTGTAAAGGGGGAGGGGGTAAATTGTAGGAAACGGTAAGTGTTCCAAGACTTTGGGTTGGGGTTTTAGTTTATTCTTATGTAGTCAGCGTATAGATTTCTTAAAAAACTGTTATCAGACATTACTGCTATCAGGAATCACTCTCACTCCTTTCCTCTTCCTAAGAAAAATGACAATACGCCCTGTTTAAATTTGTCCAGTCGTTAAATGAGGTTTATTTCTCTTTTCTCTCTCTAGACTCGACTGCTCCACAAAATATTCCTGAAAACGACAACCTTGAAAACGAGGTAAGACATTAATTCAGAATACCTTGACCAATATTTGTTTGAGTTTTCTCAACATAAACGGATCCTTATAGAAGAGTGGTAAAGTATTGTAAACTTAAAGGAAGATGTTTACGACATTATAGTAGACGATTAATTCCTGAGTTCGGGACCATTCAACTACTATTTCACATTTAACTGCTTTTTCTTTCATGTTGATTTTCACTGTATTCTTATTTCGAAGGGTCCATTGCAAAGCTTCAGTTCACTGGTTAATTTGAGTATCTACTCGAGGTAAATTGTTCTATTCATTATTATTATTTGATTCATCGCATGAAAGCTAAAAGTCCTAAACCCATGTATTTTGTGATACTTATTATCTCATATCAACCCTTTCATATCTAAGCAACGTTCTGGCAAAGATCATCTCCCATCATTGGACAATGAGAAATGTTTCTTTCTTATTTAAAGAAACTAGTCGAATACTCGTGAAAAGCTCGACCTATTTTAGCTCTCAATTCCCAACAATTTCGGTGCCAAAACTTTGTGAACTTGAGAGCTCAATCTCTCAAGTCTGGTGCTCTAAATGGCTAGAAATACAGTGAGTTGAAAGCACGGACTGAGTTCTTATGATGATCAAGAACTTATTACATGAAATCGGTTGCTTCTTCTTTTTTTTATGATAAAATATTTTTCCAGGGACATACCTCCGTTTCCTTGGCAAAAGGCGGAAATTATGAGACAAGATCGGAGTAGAAGTTGGGCTGGAAGGGTGAGTAATTTGAAATCAACTCTTGATGCAATTTGATTGTTATTTGGATTTAGGACGCATAATATTGCTAGCTTTTTTCAAAAACTGCCTCTGGGGGGGGGCGAAGGTGAAATGATACAGGAAATGCTGTATGTTCCCACTCTATACGATGGACAACTCGTTAGGATGGACAGTTGTTGCTCTCAATTGCCAAATCTTATGGAATATGCTGTATATCCGCACTCTATAACATGGACATCTCATTAAGAAGGAGACTTTTATGAAGTTCCAAAGGTGTCTGCTCTAGAGAGAGTTGACTGTATAAAAGTTTGAAGGGGAAGTTCGGTCAAAAAAAATATTCTCCAATTTCGCTGTAAATGTGTTCTAAAGTCGTTGTAGGATACAATTTTAACTCTTACCTTGCTCCCGGAGTCGATAATCCACTAATATCCGTTGCGAAAAGTCGCATGATTTTAGGCCGCCATTCTCGAAAATCTGAGCAAGAATGTTGTTGCTGTTTTTGAAGTCATCACGGTCAAAGAAAAAATTTTGGGCTGAAACGCGTATTGCGGACAACACTTCTTATGATAATTCTGAATCTTTCTTTGTTTTTGTGACACAATATAATGTGTTAAAAATATATTTTATTACTAGAAATAGATTAAAAACTGCAATATCAATAGAAATTACTCAAACTTCATCACAAAATGGCTGAAAAAAGTTGTGAAACTTCGAATGACTTTAAACAAATTAGTAGCGACTAAGAAAGTGGCAATGAAGAATGATAAGAAGTTCTTAATTTGATTTGTTCGAAACCTTTGGATACGGAACCAGTGAGAAAATTTAAAGAAAATGTATAGCGAAGATATTCTGGATAGCGAAGACTCCCTGAATTGTGAGGAAGAAGAAGAGCTTGAGAACGAAAGAATAGGTAATGATGAATGGTGTGTTTGGGGTAAAAATGCGAAGCAATGGAGACATATACCTAGAGCCTTTTCTGCCAAGAAACCAAGAAAACTGAAGAAACATCTTCAAAGGAGAAGTAGTCTACATTATTATCTATTTAATTGCCTTACATTAATATATAAGAAAGTTTGAGGGGCAACCAATCCTATTTTTTAGAGATAACCCAAAGTAGAAATATATAGAAATGAGAATGTTTTGATCTGGACTGAGAAAAACAATAGGAGTAAAAGTAAAGTATCATTAGGCAAAAGTAAAGGGAAACAATGTGGGGTAATTATTGAGCCTCCCCCTGACCACAACCATTATAATAAAAAGAACTTATAAGTCAACAATGTTCTTTACTGTATGTGGAATCCCGGAGTTTGTTGTCTGAAAAGGGTTGTTTGTGTATTTTTGGTTTAGCCCCATATTCTCCACTGTGGGAGATTTGATTCTAGCCTTAGCCAATACAGTACTTTCATCGTGGGGAAATTTCAGTTTGGTCTACTTAACAAAACCAGTCCTTGAAACAGCGTTAAACAATTTTCTGAAAATTTTTCACCCAGGAGATTCTTATTCCAGCCCCCCTCCGTATCAATTATTTTGAGATTTTTCCAACCTCTCCTACTATTCCAACCCCCCCGTCTATTAGAGACCACAGAGTAGGTGAATTACAAATATTCCTATATTATCCCAGTTTTCGAACTGGAAAAGTTATCTGCTTGATTTCATTAGATACCCTATATCAAAGTCGTTTTGTAGTCGTTCGAAGTTTCACAACTTTTTCAGCAATTTTGTGTTAAAGTTTGAGTAATTTCTATTGATATTGCAGTTTTTAATCCATTTCTAGTAGTAAAATATATTTCAACACATTATATTGTGTCACAAAAACAAAGAAAGATTCAGAATTATCATAAGAAGTGTTGTCCGCAATACGTGTTTCACCACAAATTTTTTTCTTTCGACCGTGATGACGTCAAAAACAGCAACAACATTCTTGCTCAGATTTTCGAGAATGGCGGCCTAAAATCATGCGACTTTTTGCAACGGATATTAGTGGATTATCGACATCGGGAGCAAGGTAAGAGTTAAAATTGTATCCTACAACGACTATAGAACATATTTACAGCGAAATTGGAGAATATTTTTTTTGACCGAACTTCCCCTTTAATTTAGTGCCGTGACTAGGCTCTTCATTCAAATTTCTATAAAACAAACGGGTCTTTGTCAAATGCTAATGGGAGTGAACAATGTGATAGATACCACATCCTCTCTACAATTTAACCTGCATGAATGAAAACAACTTGAAACAAGTTTATCGTCGTCTCTAAATAGTACAAATGAAAGATTGTCTATTTTTCAGCCTACACAGCTTGCATCTGACCTGATTCCTCTAAACATCAGCGAAAACGATGTGGGGACATCCATGTTTGGAAATCGATCTGTTTCAACCAATGTTCTATCAGATGGGCAGACTCCCGGATTTAAATCACCATGGGGACAGCAATCAGGGATGAATGGAAGAGAGGCTAACGAGGATGATGCTGATGATCCGGTTTTTATTGATAAAATGCCCTGGATTGGGGATGGGGGTGATAGGGTAAGCTTTAAAACGTTAGTCTCCATAAACTAGATGCTCGTGTCCCACTGTGCAAAGGGATGTCATACGTACCTACAGGCTATTCTTTCGCACTTCTCACCATCATATTAACAAAATTGAAACTGAGCTATGATTGAAATCCCAGTTTGGTTTTTGGGTTAATCACAAAGACAAACATTTCAATGAAATTGCTGTCTGTTTGGCCAGTGTTTTGACACCAAAAAAATCACCAATAATTTGAGCAATATTGTCTAGCAGACTCTTTGCCCAGTTTTGGATGGACTTTGGTAGATTCAAGTAAATATTTTTCTACCTTCTCCTTTTATATTTTCCTTACAAAACTTTGATCTTAATCTTTCCTTAGGCTAAGATATTATCTCCTATTTTTTTCTTGTTTTAGGTATCTGACTCCTTACTAATGAGCAACGCTGACACTTGGGAACCCTCTTCCAGCCCGACCAGCAGCCTCAGCAGCAGCCGGCAAGAGCTCAACAACATTCTTGACAATGACAGTGGTGTCGGCGGCTCAAACATGTGGACGCAAACACCTACATCAGAACAAGGCTCAGCCTCGCAGCCAGCTCTCGAAGCGAGTCAATGGTTGAATTCGCGCGGTGCTTACAGTGCGCCGTCATCACCTGCGCTGCAGCGTACGAATGACAATCCGTTTTTAACGTCAAAAAAGCAAAATCTGAAATCACACCCGTCCATGGAGGAGTTGAACAATAAACTGTGGAACAAGGCAGCTGATAAGACGGAGAAGCAATCTTGGGAATCGACAAGATCGACACCTCCAACCCTAAATGGAAGGAGGTACAGTTCTGGTACGGTGGTCGTGAACACGGATGGCAAGCAAGACAGTGGGATGTCGTCACCACACCACAGCAAAAGCAACGACAGTGTTAAGGCTGGGAGGACCGAGAGTCATGATCCTACTTTAGCAAAGACGGGGGTTTGGAGGCAGGAGAGGTTCGAGAGTGTAACCTCACTGATTGATTTGCTGTCCTCGTTATCTTTGGATAAATACAGAGACTTGTTACAGGTAACTTTTCAAATATGGAGATTTTCACTCCTGAAGTGTTCTTTGCAGCAAATGTTAGAAATTCAAGAACTTTAGATAAAAAGTTGAGGTGCAAACTCAGAGGTAGTGTGTTGAAAACCTACCTAGGTCAATTCCATTTACTCAGATTATTGCGACTGATTTTCTATCTCCTGCTTCTTCTCAGGAAAAAAGTTTATATAGTGTATAAATAGTATTTGAAACGGTAAGTCCTCAAGTCTTATGGATTACCCTGAGATTATAAGGCATTCTTAAACATTTCTCTCGAAAATTGGGATATTTATTCTTTTTATCGTCAAATCAGCATGTGATAAATGTAAAAAATGCTCCACTTCGATCAAGTTGAAAAATGATCAGACTTGTAACGATGGATAACTAGGATGTTCTGTAATAAAGTAAGGTTTTATTTCAGTTTGACTTCCATTGTAGTCATGTGTTCTATTTTTTCTTTTAGGATAAGAATATTGACATTGACGTGTTGAGTAATATGGCCGAAAGTGAATTACAAAGTCTTGGAATTCCAAAGGTGAGAGATGCGGTCTGAATGAGTATTCTGAAAGTTTAGCCTCCTTCGTCAAATGGATGCAACCATCTTGTGCATTTCAGCATTAATACATATCTGCTTTAGCTTCAGAATTTTTTCTTTGAAGATTTTATCGCTTTCGATTTTTAATTCTGAACCTTTGGTCACTAATCTTCATTATTTTTGCTAGGGTCCACGTCTTAAACTGATGAAAGCAGCTAAAGTTGTTGTTGGTGAGCTATTTGAGTTTTTCTTTAAACCCGTGTTAGGTTCCTTAACACGACTACAGTTTTAGACATCTCTTAATTCAATTCATTTTAAAGGTCAATATTGATGGAGCATTAATAGTAATTTCCACTCAAATTTCCCCAGTATGTTTATAATTCTAAACTAATGTAACACACATTTTTGCAATAAACACACTAGAATCTCATTCTATTGTATGTAGTGTATCATACCGTGTCCTACTGAAAAAAGGGTCAGCTTTAGTCAGGCTAGCATATTAAACATTTAAATACTGACTGACTTTGAAACAGAGCATCAAACACACTCCAACCTCATATTACATTAGAGTCATTCAGCATGCTAGGAAGGGACCTCTTACATTAATCAATGTAGCGTATGCCACTGTACTCAGTGGATAACAAAGCTTGACGCTGATTTATTCTTACTTAACCAAGAGCAGTCCTTTTCGTTAAGCGCGTGCAAAGAGCAAAATTCAAACTTTAGTTGTGAAAAGGTCAGCTATTAGACCACTTTGTGATTGCAAGTTTACACATGAGGGCTTCCCAAATCTCTAGCACCTAGCAGCTTGTTCACAGATGCACGCCACTACATTCACAGCTGAATAGCCTAAATTTTAATTTGATTTTCTAAATGTTTTCTTTTTTACATTTTAGATTCAAAAATAACCGAAGAAGTTCAGCACGCTGAAACTCAACAAATACAACTTCATAAACCTGAAAACATTTTATCGAGAGAGCAAATTCACATGATACAACAGTCGCAACCGATCGCATCAAACGGTGGCTTTGTTCATCCGCACGCCCAGCAGCAACATCCGCACGGACATCAACATTTACCGCACGGGCCGCAACAACTACCGCAAATGCCGATGCCCCTTCCGCCCGGCTACGAACACATGCACCACCAAAGACTGAATTTTGTTCCTCAAACAATCCGGCCTAGCCACGGAATGATCGAAAACCCGAACCATAGCCAGTTTCAACCTGTTGACTACGTCAGCCACCTCACCCACAACGTCAATCAAATCATCCCTGGAAGCGTGCCACAAGGACCCCCTTTCCCCATCCTGTACCAAGAGAGTCCGGCCTACTTCTTCTACCAGCAATGACATTGCTCAGCTTGAGTTATCGAAGAATTTGTTGTTGAATAGAGAAAGACTGAAACAGAAGTTTTGTGATTGGATGTAGAGGACTGGGTAGGAGTCTTTCTTGCCGTTTCCATAAGCATCTACATTTGTGTGAGTTCACCCCCGGAAAATGAAAATTTTCCCTAATTTATTTATAGCCTTCATGACTAGAGTTTTGGTTGGTTTATACTGGGCTGGAAATCCTTGATATGGTCGATACTCGGCAATTCAGCTCATTGTACTCTGACAATGAATCATCTTCTGACACAATTTCTAAAACAACTTGCAGTTCTTTTTCTGCACTCACCCAAAATGAAACAATTAATTCTATAAGTATCTATATTTCAAAAAGCTCGGAATAAGCTCATTATTGAAACCTGATTTGAAGCTGGGAAGAATAGAGAAATGATATGTGACGTCATCGAAATAAATCTTTAAGATTGATAGATTTCAGGCAGAATTACAGAGTTACAAGCACTGTGAAAATGGCTTGATTTCAAAGTCACTTATATACCGTCCGTGATATGACGTTTTGGGAAAACTGATGGATATGAGAGTATGGAGTTAACCAGTTCTTGCTCAAACCTTCCCCCAGTAAAGCTCTGCAATCCGTGCTGTAGAGTTGACTAGTACAAAACTTTAAACGCCAGACAATCAAGCCCAAGGTTTTCTGCTAAACATTTCACTTAAATTATCAAACCCAGTGAGTAAAGAAAGAAGCAAAAATGTTAGATTCATATATCTTAGCAGTTTGAGCTTGCTATTTCAGATTGCGTTTTTAATACTTCTTTATAACATAGCTTCTTCACAAGAATGCTTGTTTTCTAGGACAGGGTATGTTTTGCTAAGCTCTAGTTGTCAAGAAATAAACCTTGATATGCTATTGCGTTGTTCTTGATCACAAAAAGTACTAGAGCTGAATTTTCTGTGTAAACCATCGAACTGGAAAGGATATTCTGAGCGGTTTGTAATCGGGCTGTCTTCTCAAAGTAAATATAACTTTTCTCTATTATTGCCCAAGTTAATTCAATTCAAAATCCCCCATTTGAGTTTATGGTTCGTCATAAAAGCTACATATCACTGTCAGCTCTGTTGCATTTTCAATTAGTCTTGTTCCATTTGTACCACCACATTGTACCACCACATTGTACCAAAATAGCCTTAATTGAATGTGTAGTACGTGACCTTGATTTTTCTGGCTGGATATGATGGAATAATTTATTGTTTGATTTAAAGATAGTGTCATATCGCTTGTGTATTGGGTTTACCTTGTTTTTTATTAGTAGCATATGTTGTATTGTGTTTGTTTTACTTTCTAGGTAATCAAAAGTCGAAATTATGATTATTGGTGTTCTTTTTTGTCTATCAGTCCTGTCACATTCAGTAATATTATTTTCTTATTCATTTCATTCGAACGAAAATAACTTTTTCATTATAATATGTTCTCAAGTATGAAGGTAGTAGTAAGGTCAGTCTAGCAAGATTGTGCCTAGGCCACAACATATTTGGATAGCCTGAATTCTAACACTAAACTTTCAAATAACGTTCAAAGGACTTTCGGGGAGGGTGGGAGGAGAAATCACACAGAGAAACTTGCTATCGACCCGTGGAAAACCACGTTTCATCGGGGCTTTTATACTATTTTACAAGCGAGCCTCATTGGAGTTCCTGCGAGGCATTCAATTCTCAAGGGCAGCAATTCTCAATTACTTAACAAAACTACTTATTGTTCCTTTTGTGCTGTTGATAAATTAATTTCTTCCAGATAGGATTGGATTTTCTAGGTGAAAGGGAAAAGCCAACAGTCGGAATCACATTCAGTAATATTCTTGTCACATTTTTCATGCGAAATATCGAGAATGTTGGTGACCTGCTGCGACGTACTACTCTGATGAGTGTTGGACGCAAAGAAGGAGTAGTTTGTATGTTTCGTTACGATTTTCCTTGCCATCCTCGAGCTCTATACGGATCAAACAAAGTTCTGACTTACTATTGTGATGAGTGTCAGATGCAAATCTTCGGTAGTTATTATATTTCGCTACGATTCCAAATTTCCTTGCCATCCTCAAGTTCTGTACCGATCCAAAAGTGTTCCGAAGTACTACTGTGATGAGTGTCAGATGCAAACCTTCGGTAGTTATTATATTTCGCTATGATTCCAAATTTCCTTGTCATCCTCAAGTTCTGTACCGATCCAAAAGTGTTCCGAAGTACTACTGTGATGAGTGTCAGATGCAAACCTTCGGTAGTTATTATATTTCGCTATGATTCCAAATTTCCTTGCCATCCTCAAGTTCTGTACCGATCAAAAAGTGTTCTGACGTACTATTGTGATGAGTGTCAGATGCAAATCTTCAGTAGTTTATATGTTTCGCTATGATTCCAAATTTCCTTGTCATCCTCAAGTTCTGTGCCGATCAAAAAGTGTTCTGACGTACTTCTGTGATGAGTGTCAGATGCAAACCTTCGGTAGTTATTATATTTCGCTACGATTCCAAATTTCCTTGCCATCCTCAAGTTCTGTACCGATCAAAAAGTGTTCTGACGTACTAATGTGATGAGTGTCAGATGCAAATCTTCAGTAGTTATTATGTTTCGCTACGATTCCAAATTTCCTTGTCATCCTCAAGTTCTGTACCGATCAAAAAGTGTTCTGAAGTACTACTGTGATGAGTGTCCGATGCAAATCTTCAGTAGTTATTATGTTTCGCTACGATTCCAAATTTCCTTGTCATCCTCAAGTTCTGTACCGATCAAAAAGTGTTCTGACGTACTAATGTGTTGAGTGTCAGATGCAAATCTTCAGTAGTTATTATGTTTCGCTACGATTCCAAATTTCCTTGTCATCCTCAAGTTTTGTACGGATCAAAAAGTTGTTTTTGTTACATTTTTAAACAAAGACGAGGATGTATCTCTGCAATCAAAATACAAACGAAATATTCTCTTTCTAGTCTATCAGTTTCAATAATTTAAAAAAAAATGGTTCATACACATGCATACAATAAACTAAGGATCTTAATATCGTTTCAGCTTATGATCCACAATTACAATCGTCGTGGTCGTGTCCTTTCTTTTTCACTTTTCGGTGATAATCTTTCGGTCCTTTGCACTTGTCTTCATTATCCGACGTTTCTGACTCTGAAGAAGATTCGCCAAAAACTTTTGGTTTTTCATAAATACAACAACCTAATCAGAAAAACGAAATTATCAAAAATTCATGAATTTACTTAGATATAGGGAGCACAGGCCTGTATAAGAGTTGTGTTTCATTGCCTCTTTTTTCTACCAATTTTAAGTAATCATATCTACATAATTTATCCTTTGATATATGTGTTACACCCCCCTTTCTGTGGGTGCTGGATCCGGCGCTGAATTATCTCAATCTAAGGTGGCACAGCTTCATGGGAACTCTTTCTTTGAGGAAAAGCGGAAATTTCTGAAAGTGAATCTTGGGTAGGGGCATGTTCCTGTTCCTACTTCCCTCAAGGTACTTGATTTTGATACAGCACTAAATAAAGCCAACTGCACGTTCCTCCCAAGATTGTACAAAGAACAAGTAAATGCCTTGATCTCAACCCACAGCAATTACATGCAAACAAGGATCGAGATCTCAAATACACAGTGGACGTTTCCATCCCAGAACACATCAGATACAAGTTTCCAAATCCAATAAGAAAGGAAATTTCTAGATGATAGTTACATTTTGATGATTTCTTTCCGGAATTCTCGTTGTCGACAGTTCCTTCCTTCCAGTTTACTTTTTTATCACTTTTTGGCTTTTTCAAATGAAGAACCAGAACCTAAAGAATAATTCAATTCAGACCAGGGTGCATCCCATGTAAAGTCCATGCTAGAGACACCACGGCGAGAATAACAGAAAAAGTATGTGAGCTATTGTCTTTTTCAAAGTCCAGGTCAGAGATCTCTGGCGCAGACTACGTGGAATGCACCCTGGAATTTGGATATTGAAATCTGTCCATGATTTTATCTAAATTGCTGGGAAAATGGGATTTGGAAAATCAATCAATACAAGCCTATACGAAAATTGCAGATTATCAAGTTGTAACCACAGTGAAATAAGATTTCCAAAGAGCCTACACACATCTGGCAAGTGGATCTGTTTTCTTTGGACTGCATAACTGTGGAGGGGCCACCTGCTAAATTAAAATCTAGCCAAAGAAAGTTATCACGGGTCAGCCATTGGCAAAAAGGGGGCAACATGCAGCAATAGTCAGGTCCAAACGTAGTATACTACGATCCTTACAACACAGTATACTGTGATATTCCGAGGATGATGGCCTAATTGTTGCAGCTCTAGGATCTTGTGTCTGCATGGGAAATTTTCTTCAAGCTCTTGAGGCAAGTTATGACGTTCTGTGAGCAATTGTGAAATTTCAAGATTCCGTTGTCCTGATTCATTTAAAGCTCTAAATTGATGGTTTTGTGAAGATTCATAGCAGTTATCTGAGCATAAAGAAGGAAAGCCAAGATAGATTTTATTTCAAAAACATGGAATTAAAGATAACATATAAGGTCATCGTTTGACTGCATGATTTACTATTGTGCACGGATCTTGGCCTTCTTGCATGTCGCATTTGTAGTATACTAGATCATTATCCTGTCAACATCGAAGTATACTACGATTAACGTAGTATTTTACGATATCATAGTATAATGCTTGGACCTGAGTGCCAACCTTTTCCTGGTCAGCAGTCATTACCATTGAAGGAATTGCCCGCTTTTGTTTTGTGTTTGAACAAAGAATAGCCAACCTGAAACCGACAGCTATGAGGGGGCCATATATGGATAGTCTACCTATTGCCCTCCTCCGATCCGACCTAACAAATTATTTTGCTCAGTTTAGATGGCCATCCAAGGTTAGCAGATCTGTGTTAAGCAGCCAAGCTTCATCTAAGCTGCATGTGACACTTATATTCTAAATACAAAATTTCAGAAAAAGATAAACCCTTTATTCATGAATACCTGGTCATCGACCGTGGTTTGCTGCGTGACAGTTCGGCTAGAAGTTGCACGACTTTCCATTACGGCACTCGCCATTTAATTTCTTTCTCCAAGTAAACAATCCAATTCAATTAAACAATTCGTAGTGAGAGCCTCTATCTGATTTTGATTCTAATCATTCAAGCGAGGCATCACAACATAAAACTTTTATTTCTTCGAGAATGGATTTTGAGTTTTTGGATGCAAATTCTGCGGATGAAGATTTATATAAAATTCTTGGTTGTGATGAAACTTCGACTTCTGATCAAATAAGATGCGAATATAAGCTCAAAGTCAAGAAGTTTCATCCGGATAAAGCAGGACAGGAAGACAAAGAGGCACAGGAAAATTATGACAAGTATGCATATTTATTTCTCTTGTTCTTAAAGCATTCAAGTAAATGCTATTATTGTGACGTCATCAGTAGTCAATTTTTTATTTTTCTCAAGTGTCTACCCTGTGCTCCAAAAGTGCGTAATCTTTGACATTGGCCACGGAGCATATTTTCGAGGGGAGAGGGCTGATAAAAGAATTTTTATATGCAACTGCTTTAAGCAAGTCAGTACACGAAGAGACGAGAATCTCTCTAATATTGGATCAAAGAATGCTAAACAATTTGAAAATTTAAATTCTGATCCAATTGGCTATAAAAACAGTGCAGCAGCTATAGAGAAGTAGGTTAAGTGGATAGTAGTACCCCTGTACACTTTTGTATGCAAGATAACACCGACATTTATTTTACAAAAACTTGTGAGATATAGTATTCCAAGAAATAAAATTTTCAGGAAAATAAAGCTAAGCAATTTTGAGTACTCAAATTTGCTCTCCAGTAAGCAATTTTTAGTACTTAGCTTGAGCTGAAATTACTTATAAAAAATGTGCGCATTAAAGCCTCCCTTCTCTATGGCTTTGCAGCCCCTGATCTTTGACGGGTCATCGTTTTCAACTTATTGTAAAGTTTCAAGTTAACGTTCCACTTTGACAACACAAAATTTGATGCAAGAGAATTATATAGCAGATGTTCATTTTCTTCTCAATGCCATTAGATTACGCTGGGCATACGAAACCTTATCAAATGAAGACTCAAGAGAGAAATATGACGCATGGAAAAGAAGTGGCCTGTCTGTTCCTTTCAAAGCATGGCTGAGCCTCAGGGATGCCAACAGGACATCAATGCATTGGGCCGGACAGCCGAAGAAGAAGTTGATGCTTGAAGACAAAAGCAATGAAGGTAATGCCAAATCAATGATTTCAAGTTTCCAGAAAAGTGAAGAGCATCCCAGTGTGGGCAGTGATGGGATCCTAAAAGCAGCTTCTTGGTGCTAGTGATCCTTAGAGATTGTTGCTAGACCGCGAGGTGTTGAATTTGAAATTGAGGGGCCGTCTAGTTTAGGGTGTTTCTACACAGATTAAAAACTACTAAAGCACAATAAGCTACCATTTGTCACTCTGTTTCATCTTCTGCTTCTACATTTAGTGGTCAAAATACGAACATAATAGTGATAATAATACTAAAATAATTGTCTAATATTAGTTTATGTACAATAGTGCAAGACACCAAGGAATTGATTCAGTTGTTTTTTACACAAAGGACATTCGCATTTATTTCAAGAAACCAATTTCTAATAGGGATTCTAAAATGTTTGGTAATTTTGGAAATTTCTATTTCAACAGTTAGAGGATTCCATATCTATATTCTCTAATAACATAGAGATTTGAATATGAAAAAACTTCTTATGGTTTTTTTTTGAAAAGTAATTGTAATGGCTTTCGTTCTTTGTTTTTGCAGATGTGGAAAAGCTCTTTTATCTGTTAAGTTGGTGTCTGAATCCTTTTGAATTTAAAGACTTAAGATGATCGTTAAAGCAAAACATGCAGTCTGAAAATGGGACAGAATAATAACTTATATATAGTAGATTAATTTCAAGTTTTTACATCTTGTTTATGAAACAGAAGATAGTTTCTAAAGTTTTCCTACAACCTTTGAGTACTGGCTTAGTGTCATTCTCAGCTTCCGTTACCTTATTTGTAGCAGCAAGCAAAGAAGACGTACATGTTGACAATGAGAAGAAAGTCGTAGCTGATTCCAGTAAAAGTGGGGTGCAAGAAAACGAATCACCCCAGCAAAAGGAAGAAACAAGTCTGAAAAGGCCGTTTTGTGGTTGGGGCTCATCGGGACTGAGCAGAAAGTTCAAGAGCTACAAACTCTAGTTAGATTGGTATGAACTTTTTCTTTTGAATTTTTTCAAGGCTTTATACAAGCTTGTCAGTAATTATGTGAATAAGGTTTTGATATTTATGGTTTAGGAAAACGGTATTTTATCTAACATAAAATGATTCATATTTCAAAAGTAGGAGTAACTGGAATTGAATTTGGCTCAAAATAGTATCATCATGCATTTGTGTGCTCCTGAGATTGTTAGTCGAGCACTAGACTGGATGAGGGTTGGGAAATTGTCCCCATTCTCTGCAGAGGGTAACATCTAACTTTCACAAAATAAAAAGGTGGTTTGCACTGAACGAACTGGAAATTTCGATTCAAGGTATCGCCTTTTTGGACCAAAAATTGTCTGCCCTTTCCCATGTAAGTAATTATAATTAAAGTGCAGATCTTTTCCAATTTTTCTCTGTGAAAATTTCAATTATTGGAGTAGATAGCTCATTCCAGAAGAGATGGTGTATTATGGAAAGGCAGGTATCATTCCTAAAGTTGATTATCGCTGAAAAGTATTTAAGATAATTTAAAATTGATTCCAAAAATGTTTTAGCAGCTTGTTAAATCAAGCGTATTGCGTTTAAACAAGAATATGGTTGATAGAATATTGCAAATCAAGCTGGCTACCTGCAGTCTACCATTAGTGACCCCAAACCCCTCCCCCCGCGGTTTCCCGAGTCTCCCAGGTTTGATCATGTTAGGAAACTCAGGTTAAGGAAGGTCATCAAGGATTACTAATAATGAAGTGTTCAGTCTCTTTAAATTTCATCTTAAATGAGTGGCGTAGCAACTCCAATAGATGGACCACGAAAGTAAACATGAACTCAAATTTCTTCCTGGTTATGAGATGTAATCTAAGATACATCGATATGCCGCTGAGTCTAATGCTTCTCGCACGATCAACACAGATAACAATTCCGCAGCGACTTCATTAAGGTTCTCAGCCATGCAGAAATCCACGATCTTGCGCCATTTTTCAGGAGACATGCAATCTGCCTGTGTCTCTTCAAACAACAAATCAGCGAGCGATTTCTTTGTTTTGCCAACTGATGCAACCCCATTCTTATGGACTTCTTGCAACATTTCTGATAAAACAGAGGAATTTTCAGATTCTAGCAAGACGCTGACTGCATATGGGAACGAAATTAGCCCTGGAATGTTGACTTCAGGGTGGGCTGAGAGTAGGAAGAGAATAAGTTTTGTTGATGGGTAGCGCTTGCATAAATACACGTAATCATTCACATTGAAGTCATGGTCTTTGCCGTATTGTATCATTTGATGGATTTTTCCAGTTGATAACAGGCATAATGAGGCTTGCCTATGCGCACCCAATTTATCAAAAATCTCCTTTGCAAGATTCATTCCTCCGCATTTACAACATTTATCGCATTTGCAAAACTCCAGGAATGTATTTGCCATCGGCAGCGAGAATTTCAAGCAGGGCTTAGATAGCCAGTAAGAGGCAATATCGATCCTCTGATTGGCCAATGCGCATCTTATGACCTCAGTAGACAATGCAGGAGACATTACATTAGTACTCTCCCCAGTTGCCATTAACGCTTCACAGAATAACATTTGTGGGGATGCCCCATTGACATCTTTTGCAATGTCTTTGAAAATTTTCATCACTTCGTAGGTTCGTAGCATTGCTTTTGGGGAGTTGGCGGCGTGTTTGGCAGCATTTTCGTACTCTTTTGCGCTTATCATCTCATTGAAAGTGTCCATGTATTCCATTAGTTGTTGCTCGCTTCTCTTTTGGGCGGGGTCATCGTCTTCGAAAATGCCACTTTTTGAGTAGCTGAGGGCGGCAAGCTGTTCATCTGATTTCTCTCTGTAGTTTTCTAATGTTTTTGAAACCATGGCAAGCATTGACATTGGTCTTTCTGAATGTAATCCAGCTCTTTTCAAAGACTAAAAAGAAAATAAGAAATATGAACTACGGCTCAGGATGGATATGTTCTCACTAAAACAAATCATTGGATTTTTCTATCGTTTCTAAAGTTTTTAGATCTTTTTGGATTTTGAGGCCAAATTCTTAAAGATTTTTGCAATCTTATCAGATCTTTCAAGTTTTTTTCTACAAATTTCTAGTCAAAGTGCACAATCTTTTTTGAGTGAATATTTTTCATTTCATTTGAGCAAATTAAGATATATTTTTGAAAACATTTGGAATTAAACTAACTTCTTTGATTCCACCTACCAACTCGTGGTTTGAAATTGGTGTAAGTGGGTTGAAGATGGTTTTTGATGGTGATAGAGAAATAAAAAGCTTCTTACCTCTATGGACAGCTTTAGCTTTTCAAAACGATCTTTCAATTTTGAATTATACATCATTAAATGATGCTGAGTATTCTCCTCCTTGCTAAACCTTTCTTGCAACTGAACCTGTTTGGTCTTTGTTGTGTATTGATTTTTCAAACTCAAGTTAACTGTCTTGATTTTATTCTCAAGCATGGCCGAATAGGCAGAGAGTCTATGCACATCTGTGGCCCCTGGCAAAGACACGGCTCCGATGATAGAAAATGCTTCTTTCGTTAAATGCATATCGTTTGCTGCATAACCTTTCGTAGATTGCTCATTTTCATTCATATCTTCAGATTTTTCACTTTGAGTTTTGATACTTTGGCTGAATTTCGAAATTTGATCTGAAACTTTCTGATTGTTATCATTGAGTATAGCAATCTTCTTTTCAAGTTCATCTCTCCGCTTCCGTAACAGTTCCAGTGTAATCGGGTCGGTGGTCATTTTCTTCAGTTGTTCATAGATGAAATGATATTGATTTTCCCCCTGCATCAGGGAATCCAAAAACGCCTCATATTCGCAACGGATTTCTGATAATAAATCGCAGATTTCTGAATGTTGGTCAATGACTTTATCAAGAGCCTCGCTAAAGATCATTTTCCTAAGTTTAACTTTTTCTAAAATGTCCCTTCTAGAAATTTGTCTGCTTCTGTTCTTACCAGTATTTCTTCCGCTGATTTTTGATATTTCCTCAACCATTTTGTTTTGTATTTCTACCGCTTTTTCTCGCTGCTTTGCCAAATAATTTCTCCTGGAGTTTGGTGTTGGTGAACTTTCCATTGCTGGCCTAAATGGCCTAAATGTTTTTTCCCCAGATTTTGCCTTTGATAGCTTCATGTTTTGCATATCAACATAAGTCAATTATAATGTTTGGTCCTTAATTACAAAAATAACGTTCCAAATCACGCCTTCTCTTCGATATTTTTACTGATATCTAACGAACATCCATGTATAAAAATAATTCTGGTCAGCCATGTTGTTTTGAGAAGCCCATAGCAACGCCTTGACAACCAGCCTGGCCTCGTTTCAAGAGTTTTTTCTTATTTTCGTCTTCCGCTTTTCCGTCTTTTGTTTCTCGCAAGGTTTAGCCTTTGGAATTTACTGTTCAAAAAATTAGTCACTACTGTTAAAAAACCCAGGTAGATAAAAGAGTGATAAAAGACTCCCTTTAATTTCTCAAAAGAAAGGAAACACCTAAATAATTTTGTAAGAAAGTTGAAGAATTTTCGGTTTCGACCGATCTCTTTTCTTATTAGGTTACACTCATTTTTTAAAAGATTTATAAGAACCCTTAATGCCAGATTTTAAAAACTTAGGGAACTTTGGTACGAGATTATATGTGAGCCAAAAAAGTTAAGAAACTTTTAGAAGAGAAACAAGAAAGGAGACTGGCTCTCTGTATACTGACAGAGCTAGAGAGCCAATCTCCTTTCTTGTTTCTCTTATATATCGCTCTGTATATTTGTGTACATTGAGCACTGTGATGTGGCATTAGACAACGCAATCGCTATAGAGTTTTTATGTTTTTCTTAACAAGAAAAACAACTACAAGGATGATCTTATAGAAAAACAACTGAAAGAACACCAGCCTCAAATTTGGCCAGAACTTAAGAACAAGCTAAGAACAAACCGAAGCTGACAATTTTTGGCTCAATATGAAAAATTTATGAAATAACCATGAAGCTGAGAAATGATTACAAACAAGCAGATTGGCAGCACACAGATAATGTCAGATGGTCAAGAGAGTCAAACTTTGCAACAACTAACACTACTGATAGCAAAAAAGGCTTCCCAACCATTGTAAAAGTAAGAACAATTTAAGAACATTTCAGGCTGAAAATAAGGGAATATTTAAGAACAGCCAGCTTCAAATCGAATGTACCTTTATGATATCTGTTTTTTGTAATATCTTTGTTTGTTTCTCTCTGAGTAGTTTTAATTTAGCTTCTTTATTTGTGACGACACTCTTTATCACTAGACGTAAGTCATTGATTTGAAATGAAATATTTAAATGAAAATGTAACGGCAGTGGGGATGGAAAGTCAAAATGTAAGTGGTCTGCATCATCCTATTGAATTGAATTGTTATTGAATTGGATGGTTTCGCTTTCGATTGATCTGATTTGTTACTTCTGCTTCTTTCACTTTCCCACTCCCATCTTCAATCTTGTTGAGCATGAAAGTTCAAGGCAAGCGCTGCTGTTTTCATCGCATTGATGTTGAAAGACCTCGCCAGTAAATTTGAAATAGGTATTCAATTCAAACTTGAATTATTGTTCCTTTTCTATCATCGGCTGTGCACTTGTGTGGACTGAGCTGTTTTGTCCACAAAAGTGACTTTAATCAGGAGCATTTAGGCCTATGTTATTGAGTGTGAGGTGGGTAGGGTTATAACGGCCAAGTGGGGTGATTTAAAAGGAAGTTGACAAGGATCAATGTTGCTAAGGAAGTTAAGTCGAAGCATCAATGTTAGAAGAAGCAGGATTTGAAAAATCAAGTGAGAAAATTTGATTGATAAAAATGATTTGATGTTGATGGCTGGTTAGATTGATTCCATGCCTTAGTAACATGTTAGTAACAATTTCACTTTCCAAAGGAAAGCGTTCCAAAGGAACTGTTTCCTGGAATTCAATGGGAATGAAACTGATATGGATCATGAAAAACCAAATTTGAATTCATGTGAAAATATGTGGGATTTTTCGTTGAACTTTTAAGCACCTTATACTTGTACGTTTTTGTTAAAAGAAACCACTTCATAAATAACCTTAAAACCAACCCTATATTATCAAGAAACTTTTGAAATATTGAAAAGGTAGTACACCAAAAACCCATTTCCACCTGATTTATTAGAGTCTTATATCCTCCTGAAATATTTTATTTTCATGTGTTTGTATTTTCATCAGAACAGAGATACAAGAAGGAGTAGAAAATATCAAGCAAGAAAGAAAAAGTCAGTATTTGAAGAGCGACTGCAATATGTCTGACGGTGACAGCATAAGTATTCCTGCCCCTGCAGAACGATATTGTGTGATATATGGAGTTGAGGTAAATCTTTCCATTTCTTAAGGATTACCACCCTTTTCAATAGGTGACAAGTAAAAAAGTATCCAACCCTGGATTTCTTCAAAAAAGCATTAAATGAAGGTAGTGACTCTCCTGGATTTCTCAAATGTAGTAGAAATATAATAAATGCTTGGCTATTTTGTGAAGTTTACGTTTAACCTGCTAGCCTGCAAAAGGCCAAAGGCCTTGTCTCTAGCCAAGAAAATGAACCTCTAATTTAATGGATCTGGATGAAGGACATTGAGTGAGTTGTTTGGTCAACACCTTTTAAGTCACCCAAGCTTAACTTCTGCTGTGCATAGCAAACCACTAGCGTGCTTGGCCATACACTCCACAATGATTCAGGTATGGACTCTGCCTATTTCTTTATCCAAATTATGTTATGTTTTAGATTAGAAAAGTTACAGAATTGGAACCAATTGAGATAGCCTTTCTCGTCTTTGCAAACATCAGTCTGCTTTTGGCCCTCGCTATGGCAGTATACCGAATTTACACCTCTGTTGTGGACAGTCTGGATTATGTTTTTGCCGTCCTTCTGACAGTAAATCTCTGTAAGTGCTCCTATAAATCGTAAATTCTGGAATAAGCCCCCACCTTTGAATAAGCCCCCATTTAAAACTTTTTTTGCCAAATGAGCCCCCCTTTTAAATAGACTCCTATGGGGCCTTATTTGAGGGAAAAATGATTGCAGAAGAGCATTGTTATTTCAAAGCCCATGCAGTATAGCTATAAAGTATTACCACCTTCATCTGAAGACAAAATGGGAAAAGAAACATGGGTTTCATGGTTATTATTACATTTCGTGTGAGAAATAGCTTTTTGTCATTTTCTAATGTAGTTGATAAAGAACATTATGTCATTTTTTATGTCAACCTTTGAAGAAAATGAAAAAAACCTGAATAAGCCCTCGATTAAGCTCCAACCCAAAAATTTTTGCAAATTAGCAACCAGGGGCTTATTCAAGGATTGCGGTACCTTGATTTGTTTTAGAGTAAAAACCCACAACTAAGAACTTATGTTATCTAACCTTAACCGGTTTATGAGGATAATCAGCATATAGTGAAAGATAAGCTTTGCGCCTGACACCCATGAGAGAAGTAGGTCAGAAAGGGAAGGAAAAAACCTAACAAAGTCAGATGTTGGTTGAAACTAGCCACTCAGAAGATGAATGATTAGCATGTTGAGAAACAAACAATGAAACAAACAAACAATTTCTGATTGGCAAATTTCGATCCACCGCTGGGTGTAATCATTTGCCATCTTCTCTCTGACGCACTGTTCACATGATTATCAAATAGCTCTTAGATATTATCTTTCACTATAGTTCAGATTTTTCTTGCCCCATCCAGTCGCTGTTTTTAAGATCTTTTGGACATACACCTTTCTTCCCTGTGGCAGCAGAGAAACTAATATCCTTCCAAATGAAATATGCAAGGCTTTGTGATTTGATTATCAACTATATACATCTCAACATTATTGAATATTAAATCTATTGAGATTTTATTGTTGCTGGACCTTCTATAAAGTCGGATCAACTAGTTCAAAAACAGCACAGCCCCTCAATTGAAGTTGTTAAGAAAGTTGATTACTGAAAGTCACCGTATTAAAGGCTACTTCACAGGGAATTCATCAAAGGGAGATTTTATTTAAGGGTCACCTTTTCATTGAGTAAATGATCTTTTATTCTTTTTAGTATTTGTGATATACTACATATTCCATGGTGTGTTTATGGAAAGGCCGTATGAGATATTGGTTTCTCTTCTCACTCTTGTCATTGTCATGGTATACGTGATTGCAGATTTTAGTATTGCAGGAGGCAAGACATCTCTTCTTAAGAAGGTAAGCAAGTTGCTGCGGTTCGCACCCCTTATTTTCACCCCTCTTTGCACCCCTAGAAGCAATAACTGGGTCTCTGCGTAACAAGAGTAATCGATTTGTACAACTATCAAAATTCATATAGCCAATCAAAATAAACCAAAAACCAAAGAGAGAAGATGTTGTTGGGTAAGAATGAAGGCTTATGGTCTTGGATGATATTCATAATCTAATCTTGACAAGTTTAGAAAAACAGCCCAATAGTTCAGATTCTTTGTGCTTACTCCTTTATTGAGGCTTCCACCATGAACCCCTGTTTATTCATCAGTGAACGTTTCAGTTCATTTTAGATACATGGTTATAGGCTTGCTTACATTTTATATTCAAATGTTGCAGTTGCTATGTTGCAAAGAACTAAATACTGCTTTTTAAACTGCTTTTGGGGCTGGGATGGCCAAGTGGCTAGATCACTCGACCCTTGATCAAAGGGTCCCGGGCTCGAAACCTCCTTCAGACCTGTCACATTCAGAGTGAGGAGAAAATTAGCCAGCTCCCTGTAATTCCAGGCAAGAAGGCAAAAGGAATCACGAGGTGTGGTCACATCGAGAGGAAGGACCAGGGTTGCACCTTTTGATCAGTCTACCTATTCAGTGGGCCCTTTGTGCTTTGCACATAAACCAATACCTTACAAAGATAGTAAGTGTATTTGCCTATCAACTTGCCTATCAACTTAACTTGAAAACTGTGGTCCGCTAAAGTGCTGTCTAGCCATTTTATTATTTCAAATCACATAAATTTCTTTATTGTCTACAAAATGTGGTAAAAGTGGTAACCTGTTTGATTAACACGTCTTTTGTTTCCGGCTAGGTCCGTTTGGGTGTCATTTGTGTGTTAGGTCCAGTTGATATTGGTTTGGGAATAGCCGTTGCTGCAAAGTTCTTTGAAGGGCCTGGAAATCTCATGTTTCGACTAGTTGGGGCGAATGTCCTTTTGCAAAGTTAGTGAAACAGTTTTGTTGAAAGTTTATTTTTTGTATATAAAATTTTTGCTTTAAATGAAGCGTTGAATTCAAATTCAATTATTTTGGGCTGTAATGCCTTGATTGGTTGGTACAACTCACTCTTGTACTTCCCTAAGATTTATAAAAACTAACATTTGCTTGTTTAATTTCTGCATGGTAGGTGTCTGCAAGAAATATTTCATCTTCACAGCCTTCATTGGATTTGATTTTCAAATTGTGGTAAGATTCCATTCCTTCCATTTTATAACTGATTAGGTACTACGTTAGGTAGGTACGTGTTTAAGGTGCAAGCATGCAGCAATGTCCCTTTTATTAAAGCATTAATGTAACAGATTTAAAAAAAGGACACCTAATGTTGAAAATTTTGTTTTTTATACGTTGGACGCTATTGTGCATATCCCTCTTAAGATTACCATGAAAGAAATATATGGATGGAAAGTGGGCCAAGAAGATTGTGTGCAAGGGGTCGCAATTACCTGAGCAGAGCTTATATTTTGAAATTCTGGAAATTTGAGGGAATTTTAGAGAAATAACAAATAAGGCCTTTTCTGAATGCAAAATCATTCAAATTTCATTTTATTTTCTCAGCTAATTCTACTTGTTCTGATTCTGTTTGATGAACCTTCCAAACTGAGCTTGAGTGAGCGATTAATCATTGCTGTGGGTGCCAGTCTGAGTGCGATTTGTGTCATTATTGGCAGAATTGGGGTAAGTTTTTAATCCATATTCCTGTATATTTTAGGGATGCCATATTAAGCTCCTTTAAATAATGTTTCAAACATCACTTATGGGGAAATTTCTGATGCGAAGCATTGCTGTTCTTAACCAAAAAATCACCCTTGGAATATCCGTGCAGTACTATGGAGAGTGTGCAATACTATTGGGGATGCCATCAGTACCTTGGAGAGATACCATCAGTACTGTGGAGATATACCATCAGTACTGTGGAGGGATACCATCAGTACTGTGGAGAGATACTTCAGTACTGTGGAGAGATACCATCAGTACTGTGGAGGGATACCATCAGATGTGATATATTAGAATGGTGGTAAATATGTTTCTCCTGTTAGACTATACTTTATGAATTTATATCAATTTATCATTATATACAATTGCATACTATTTATTGAATCTCTTTTGATTTAAAGTTTACGTAACCTATGTATATTTGTTTGTAGGCACGTATTGAAAACACAATCATGTCTTTTGTGTTTCTTTCGTTCTGTGTTGCAGAGCCTGCCTACATCATCTACCTCTTCAATAGGGTGAGTTGGGATTTACAAAAATTTCATCTCTTTTAAGCTATTATTCTTCAAAAGATGAGTCTAGTCGCCAAGGGCTTTTTTACATGCAGACAGGGTCACCCTCCTAGGAGAAATGAATCGCAAGCAAACCTACGATGAATTACGGCTGATAAATATAGGCCTCCCACTGGGTCATCTTGACTTTAGTATAAACATGGTTTGTATCAATAAAATGTTGGTCTTCGTAGGGGGGTGACTTAGCTGATAGTAATGTAAACCCAGGAAAAAAATGGTTGAGGATGACCCCATTCGTAAGGTGACCCTCTTGCGGCCTGTTTATATGAGGTGGGCTGGCTCGTAAGCAAGCTTGGTCGCCTCCAAGCTAGCCCGGCTTTATATGAGAGATGCAATAATGGGCCAGCCCCAAGCCAGCCTGTCGTTTGCACCAAAATGTAAACAAATAATGTGTGAAACGTCATGTTCAAAACTTGTTGAGTCACTCTGCTCTGCGTGTACGCAATGACATAGTTGACACGGTTACAGGCAGTTTAGGATGGATCCTGCATTGGATAACCAAGATCTCGGCAAGGAGGGCCAGCCCGGGGTTCATATAAGCGCATACTGATTTTTAACTCTGGCTTGTTAGAATAAGTAGAGTTGATTTGTCTTTGATTTTTCATTTACAGTTTGGGATGCGCTTAGAGCAAGCAACTAAACAGGGGAACAAGAGTAAAAAGATTCTCAGCGCTTCAGTTATTGCAGCAGGTGTGTATTCATTTGTCATCAGATACTCACATTGTTTTTGATCGGCACAGAACTTGAGGATGGGGAGGAAAATCGGAAACATATCAAAACATAATAACTATGAAGCTTTGCGTCTGACACTCACCAGAGTAGTACGTCAAATCAGTCTCAGATCGGCACAGAACTTCACACAATTACTACTAAGGTTTTGGGTTTTACATTCATCATAGTAGTACATCGAAACAGTCTTTGATCGGTACAGAAGTGTTAGATTGTGAGGAAAATTGGAGACACAGCGAAACATGATGACTAGTAAAGCATTGCGTCTGACACTCATCAGAGTAGTACGTGAAATCAGTCTTAGATCGACCCATAACTTGATGATCGGGGAAAAAATTGGAGACATACGAAACATCACCAGAGTATTGCATCAGTAAGAGAAAGGAAAATGAAACTTAAGGAGGCACTATTACCTTGCGTTGTACGCAAGGATTTACTGGTTATCATATTTCACTATGTTCTCAATTTTCCTGTCTATCCGAAATCAATTCATCGAATCAATTTGTGAGAATGGAAAATCAACCCGAAAGGATTCGAACCAACGACCTTCGATTTGCGGCATTGATGCTCTACCAATTGAGTTAATTTTCCAAATCCTGCCTCTTCCCAAATCAATTTGCATGGAATACTTTTGTATTTTTTTAATACACCTCGACTATAGATGAAAATTATAGCATTATAAAAGAAGTAAATAAAAAGTTTGATTGATGTGTCTAGTACATTTTCACAAATTTGTTTTCATTTTCAGGCGTTGTTGGACTCGCTGTTCGTCTGATACTGGTCATTTTGGCATTTTTGGTTTTTCGGAACTTCGGAAAAGGACTCAAAGCGAAACGTAAGTAGTTTTTCATCAGTATACCATTTGTGCCAAACGTATTGATTAACTTATCCGCGACGGTATATAAAAAAATCTTGTATTGATTTGAGTCAAATGCAAAGATTAAGAAGTTGAAAATAAAATGAATGTTTCATGATCAAAAATATTTGTTTGCGTGTTTTTTATAAAACGTATTTTCGAGATTTTTTACGATTGAAGTTGCATGATCACCCAGGGTAATGTCAGTGCAGTACTGTGGAGGGTGCTCATTACTGTGGAGGATGTAAAGCACTGTGTGGGAATACTATCAGTACTGTAGGGGACACCGTCAGGTCATTGGGGTATATTCAGTTCTGTGGAGAGATGCATCAGTACTGTGGAGTAAACCGTCAGAGTGTTCAAGGGTATTGGGTACTGTGGAGGGATGCCATCAGTAGTGTGGAGTAAATTCAGTTCTATGGAGGGATGCCATCAGTACTGTGGAGTAAACCGTCAGAGTGTTCAAGGGTATTGGGTACTGTGGAGGGATGCCATCAGTAGTGTGGAGTAAATTCAGTTCTGTGGAGAGATGCATCAGTACTGTGGAGTAAACCGTCAGAGTGTTCAAGGGTATTGGGTACTGTGGAGGGATGCCATCAGTAATGTGGAGTAAATTCAGTTCTATGGAGGGATGCCATCAGTACTGTGGAGTAAACCGTCAGAGTGTTCAAGGGTATTGGGTACTGTGGAGGGATGCCATCAGTACTGTGGAGTAAACCGTCAGAGTGTTCAAACGTATTGGGTACTGTGGAGGGATGCCATCAGTACTGTGGAGTATATTCAGTTCTATAGCGGGATGCATCAGTACTGTCAGGGACTCTAACAGTTCTGTGCAGGATATTCAAAAATTCGGGGGGAAACCACAAGCGCAGTGGAGATGATACCTAAAGTGCTTGTAATTTCCTTTCACAGTACTGTGTGTATCTCCCTAAAGTATTCATAGTATCTTTCCACAGTACTGATCATATCCCCCAAAGTACTGACCATTCTCCACATTATTCAACATCCTCCACGGAATTTAACATCTTCCACAGTGCTGCACAGACCCTCCCCTCAGGATGAGGGTAAAGGATTTTTGTCAGTTCTTGGAATCACGACAAGCCTAGAAGAAGGGGGTACGCGTTTGATCGAAGCATTGTGGTGTTTTAATTGAATACTTGGCCTAAACCTGATAATGGAAAGGCTAGTCTGGTGTGAAAACTAACATGGACCACCTTTTCACCCCCAAGAATCATTACAACAAAATCGCCTACTTCATTTGACGACCATCAGTGATGAACAGCGATCAGCAGCGATCGACAGCGAAGGTGAGCAAACTTGCTGGATTTGCACTAAGCAAAGGAGATGAATGATTTGTATAAGTGAGTCATCATTGGGAGTCCAGTGACGGAGTAGTAAACTGGTGATAAGTGTCCTACTAGGAGAACGAACTCATTCTATCTACTCTATATGGGAATGGTTTTCATGTAGACAGACTCCAATCAAAGTTCCTAAGTAGCTTGTGGACCTTATTCTGCCGATGATGTAAAAATGGTCCTCACTGTAGTTTGGAGCACTTTTTGGGATGTTGGTTGAACTAGTAGGATTATATTTCATTCATGCAAATGATCTCGATTGAATTTCGAAATCTTGCTTCTCAACAAGAATACTGACTACACAAAAACTATGTTTTCGTTATATGATCATAATCTTATGTCTCGATTTTAGTGTACCCCAGCAATCCGAACCCTGGTGATGTGTACCAGAAGCAAGGAGAAGAAAGCCCACCAATCAACGGTTGATCGACACCACATCTGCATGGCAAGATGCTTTCTTCAGGTATCTGTAAATATAACTAGAGCATCAGGATATCAATAATAAGTAGTTTGTTAGTGTTGGGGGTCGTCCGAATTTATCCTTAGCTTTTAAGGCAGTTGCGTTTCTCCATTGCTAAAAAGGCATTCACTTAAAGACCCTTTACCAACCAACAAACATATTTGCAAACATTAGGCCCATTTCACGATTATCCCAGTCACCATTTTGTTTTTTTGAGGATGTGACATCATAGTGTTGTGCGATACTTACTTCTCTAAATCCATTATAAGACCTTTCTGAACCCAAAATTTTGGAACGGACCATAATTGTTCTTATTTGAACTGTTTAGAACATTATTTATGGTCCTTTCTTAGATTTTGGGTTCAGAAAGGTCTTCAAGATAGAATTATAGAACCAGTATAGCCAACACTATCAGTTTATGTCCTCAAGTTCAATATGATGTAGTGCCCACCATCATGTGGCTGCGCAATTTCACTTTCTGACACAGAATTTATGTGACTGCGTAGATGATTTTTTGTTAGGCCTTATTTGCTGACTAAGGGTCTTTAGAGTCCTTAGAAGCATTGCTCATTTAATTTGGACTCAATTCCTTGTTTATGATCGGCCGTGGCTCGTTCTGAACTTAGATTTTGACAAAAAATGCTGAAAAAGCGATTCTAATCGGACTATTCGGACCACCCCTTATATTATTTTCTATGTGATTTTGTACGCTGATATTTTTGTAGGTTTTCGAAAAACCTGTAGACTCAACTATTTTGCACCCAGCCCCCTGCAAGGTAATTTTTCTATTGTACGACCCCCATGAGTTGGGATTCGCATATCCACGCACTTATTTTTGACTTTTCACCTATTGCAAGCGAAATTAAATATTCCCTAACAATAAGTATTCAAATATTCTACTATTATTGGTCCTCTGTGTCCCTAATCAAGGCAGTTTGAGGCCCCGTCCACACTGCTCCGTATTTGAATGAAAACTGAGTAATACCTGTCCGATTAGGCCTTGCGTTCACACTGATACGCTTCAAATACGGAGCTGTTTAAACACGCAAACAAATACACATACTTTCGAATACGGTGCATATTGAATACGCTCTGTTTTCAGTGTGAACACCAAATACGGAGACATTCGAATACGACGGTATTCTTTCAATGAAAATATTTGTCTGGAAATGGGATTAGGAGCATCGTATTTGCCCGTAGCAGTATTAACACTTCATCGTATTCATAGCGTATTTGCTTGAAAATGGAGCTGTGTGAATAGTCACTGTTTTCCGTGTTCAAATACGGAGACAAACAAATACGAAGCAGTCTGAACAAGGCCAAAATGTTATTGTTAGTCAGATTTTAAGTCTTCATTCAGAAGTCAAAAAATTAAGAATCACCTCACTTTTCTTGTTTACTTTCTCATCCAAACATCTGAGGCTGAACATGTTTTAAACTCATACTTATTATTTTTGGAAATCGTGTCAACAGAGATCAGAAATATAAACGATTTGGGGAATTTCAAGTACGTAAACATTTCACTGCATTGTCCCTGTAAGTTATGCAGACAATAAATTCAAAATATTGGTTTTATAAATTGAACAAGTGAATTGATCAGGTTTGAAACATCAGATTAATTTTGTATTCGTCAGGCTATTCAGTTAATAAAGTTAGTATTAATAAAACTAGCAACTCGAGCTCTACATATGTGTATCACTTAAATCTGAATAAAGAAGGAAAACTCCTTTTAGATAATGAGATGAAAGTAAGATATCGAGTTGAGTTGATGATGTAGATTTTCTAGAAATATATCATCGATTTATGAGGTAGTAGAAGTATTGTTACTCTATGCTTTTCCTTCTGCCTGTACCTTGCACATATGACAACCAAAAAATATGAAACTTGCTAAGTTATTGGAGATGAAATCGGTTGGCATAATTGATCTGAAATACAGTAGAACGTGCTGTTAACTGGTAAAGTATATATCTACTCCTACTTGGCTCAAAATTCGACATAATTCGGGATATGAAAAGGAGAAATAAATATAAAGGACACCCTCTTTCATTGGCAGGATGACATTTTTCACAACAGGCCCACAAAGTGTGGGAAGAACCACCCAAGAATAGTCATCGGATTGCTCGAATCTCAATCTAGGAGTCTGTTGTTAAAAGTTAATTAAATACAAATCTGCATACCAAATGCTTGATCAGGTGCAATGGGCATTCTCAACATCCTGAACTTACATACAAATCTGTCGACTTAGTTTTGGTGCCGTGATATGACAGCACCTGGAATTGAAATAAATCACAATGTCGTTGGCTGCAAATTCCTACAGGAGGTAGCAAACCCCTTCGCTTGCACGAACGTTTCAGGGAAAACCCTTTAATATGAAAGTAAGTGTATAGGCCTCTAGGGAATCCCTGTTGGTGAAACTACTCCCTCGTCCCCTTACAGTGTATTATGGTCATACTCAAACTGTGGTAGAGTTATTGCTGCTAAACCAAAGGCTGTTCACATTTTTTATATAAGGAACCGGTTTATAAGGAACTTGGAACTAGGCTTGCTGGTAAAATAATATTGGTTTATTTGTTGTATCGTTTTGTTTGATCAGCTGAGCTCATTACGAGGCTCCTTCCCAGTAGAACTGCGCCTGCGCAGTCTCACTCCTTAAATGTGACTCAAACTTCAAGAGCCAGAAATTGTTCGAATGCACCAAAACAATCCAGCCTCATTGTGGTTAAATTTGGGGGTTTCTTGGGGCTAATTGGAAAGGTTAGGGTCAAGGTAGGTGATAGGGTTTGGTGTGGCGTAAGGGGTAGGGTTAAATTGAGAGTAATGGATAGGATTGGGGATAAGTGTAAGGGCTTTTTGAAAGGGTAAGAAATTAGTTTCATAAAGAGGTTTCCTAAGGATGTTTTGATGCATCCTAACAATTTCTGTCCAACTTCAAGATGGCCTAGATAAAACGCCATCAGAGCAAACATGAAAAGCTCGATAACTTCACTTTCAAAGCACTGGAGTATCTTATGAAATGAACTTAAGTTTTAGAATAATGGAGAGCGAAACAAGGCACGTGTTTTACCCTGTTCTCATCAATGTATTTTACGCAGTGAATGCCTTCATCGTGTCGATGGCCCTGATCCCAACAACAAGGGCGTATTTTATGAAGGCTGGCCTAAAAGGAGTTGACATGGCTAAGAAGGACAAGAGGGAAATGTTAGTATTGGTTTGCCTTTCTGATAATTACATTTGAAATGCTAATAAATGAATTAATAATATTACACGTCGCTAGGGACAGCACACCTCCCAAAATTTATCTCGTTTCAAAACTGTTATTCACCAAGAAACCTTATCACGACCGCCTCCCTATTTGGTGGATCATTCACTGCAATTGAGCACATTTATGATGATGTTCGACCAAGATTTATATAATCTTTTTCAAAATTTCGCCATGATGGTGGAACAATCAATCTACACAAGTGCAAGTCCTGTGGGAGGTGTGCTGTCCCTAGCGGTGGTGGCGAGTCACACTATTTATAACTGAATAATGCTATGCAGTCACAGCCAAACGTCAGCGGCAGATTCAGCTTTTTAGGGACCGTTCCAGAATTAAGTAAAATATGGGGAATTGAAGGCGTAGCCCCCGAAAAATGTTTAAGGCAACGCCCCTTGAGATAATTGGGAACCGCCCCTACATAGAATATTTTGAGTTTTTAACGGAAGAGTTTGCGTTGTACTCAAAATGGCCAGTTATCGTTAATACCACTAACTCGAGTGAAATTTTTTTTGAAAGAGCTTGTCATTATGAACACTGATATTGATGACATTTCTTAAATAAAATGGCTTAAATGCAACCTTGAAGAAATCTGAGAAAACACAAAACTTAAAGCTTAGGTCTTTAGACAATTAAGAACAGTAAAAGATTTTTCCCAACGACATTCAAACGCTTTTTCCATTGTTATACTTGTACTTATTCTATGGAAGTTGTCTTAATTGAAATATGATTCAGATATTCTGATAATGATTCTGCCATGGCCTATTCAAGCAACTTAACACAAACATTTTGTCATTAAAAAATCATATCACATTGAGAAACTACAAAACCGTGGGATTTCCATAGGGTTTCACCGATTCTTCACTATTTATGCAATGATTTCTCTGCAAATTTTGTGTTGGGTTTCTATTGGCCTACATCTCTGCCCAGGTCCCTCCTTTGTTCCTGAGATGTGCTATGATTGGTCTGCATGTATTGCAACACTTAGGGGTCATTTTCATTGGCATCTATGCTTTTCATTCAGTGGGATTTCCCAACAATTTCAACCATTACTTAGTCAAAAGACAAAAAAGCGGACCAGAGGTTTTTTACACCACATGGGTCAATTTTCATAGATTACTCAGATGCCTCTACTATGAACAATGGTTTTAAAAGATAAGAGGTTTTATATTGATTTAGCCTTACACCCTTTCAATTTTACAATAAAACAGACTTTGTTTATTTTCTTTGCTATGGGAGATTGAAAAGGAATTTCATTTCCATTTTTTAAGAATATTTTTCTAGTTACATGTAATACTGTATAATATAGAAATCTGACTATTGCAGCTGCAACCAATGCAACCATCTGGATCCGCCCCTGTACATTGTATTACGCAACATGCAACCTGAACGCAACATGGGGAATTTTACTATCTGGTCTCTAATAAACAGGGGGGTTGGCATATTAGAGGGGGGTTTGGAAAATTTCAAAACATCAATTAGCAAGGGGCTGAAATGAGATTGTCCTGGGTGGATGATTTTCCTATAATTACTAAAAAGGGAACATTTGTTAGAGACAGAATTTAGTGACAGTGAGACGTTAAAAATACAGTGCAATAACTTCACCGATTTAACACTAAATTCTCCATCTCATAGATTTTGGCAGTATAACTCTGGTTTTGCTTGCAACTTGTTGCCAGAATTAATTAGTGAGGGGCTGGAATAAGAATGCCTTGGGTGGAAAAGTTTCTAAAAATTGATAAGTGGGGTGGGAACGTCTATAAGAGACAAGAGAGTACATAGTGATTTTGCCATTGGTAGTAGTATGGCATACCAACAGTTTCTTTGTGCAGATTCATGTGTCCTCTGTAGGTTCTAAGACCGTTGTTCTTTTATTTTTCAGACCAGAGTCTCTCGGAGTGATTTGTGGAATGGTTTTCTTGATCTGCATGTTCCTCTTCATTCCGATTCCTTTCGTTTCAAAATGGATAGCTCAAGGCTCCTCCAAGGGAGAGTTTCCACATAATGAAGTAAGTGAACAATTTTATTCAGAAATACATGCTCAATAAATAACATTCTGTATACTGGGACTTTTAATTTGCTAAACAAATGTTCAGGAATTAGATTTCCAAACTGTCAAAACTATTTAGTATTGTTCCTCTAGAGTAAGCTGTTTAGTATCTTTCTTTTAGCTGTTTGACTGTTTGATGGGGATGGCAGAGTATTTAGATCACTTGACCCTTGCTCAAAGGGTCCTGGGTTCGAAAACCATGTTCAGACCTCCCACAAAGTTTGAGGAGAGAATTTGCCAGCTCTCTGTAATTCTAGGCATAAGGCAAAAGGAATCACAAGCTGTGGTCACATTGAGAGGAAAGACCACGGTCCTACTGCTCGATTAGTCTACCTATTCAGTGAGCCCTTAGTGCTTAGCATATAAACCAATGCCTTACAAAGATAGTAAGTGTAATTGCTTTTCAACTATCAAGTAGCTGTTTTATCTGAAACATTTGTATTCTTAAGTTTGTAGAGTTCATTGTTGCCCTGCTGTCGATCTGCTGCATGATTCTGCTTGGTTTTGCTGACGATGTCCTCGACCTGAAATGGAGGCACAAGTTATTTCTGCCTACAATTGCATCCTTACCTCTGCTGATGGTTTATTATGTGAATTTCAACTCCACCACAATTATCATTCCCAAGCCCTTCAGAGCATTTGTCGGCATGGATTTAAATCTTGGTAAGTTGAAATGGTTCTTTTGAGTTTCCATTTTTATGACAGAAGACCAAACTTTTCAGGAAATTGAAAAGTGTCTCCAGGGAGAAGCAATCAGTGATTTTTACTTGGGGGAGCTCCCAAAATATTTTCTTTGGAAGATGCTCTATTAGACATCACCTGAAAATGACCCACATTTGAAGAAAAGTATACCCTACAACACCAAGAAGCACTTATTACAGATCAAAATAGATCATTAATCTAAAAGTGTCTGGTAAAAGACAAAATCAATGCTATAATTTTCACCAATCACTCAAAAAATATGAGAACAATATTAGTATATCTTAGAAAGGAGGAAAGAACAAATGGCTAACTAGTCTCAAAAGAGCAAATTATATTCCAATTATGATAAGCTAGATCTCCAGATTATAAAAAAACTAAAAGTATCCATAGACATAGCCCTTCCTCAGTAGACACTAGGTCTGCACAAATTTGATTTCATTTTTCATTTGATTTTAAAAACTAACGGAAGGGTAGCCCTTCAGCAAGAGTGCTGGTTTACTAAGGGGCCCCTCCAAAATAAAAATTTTACAAAAATTATAAAAGTTAAAAAAGTTCTAATCCTAAATTACAATGATTGCTAAAAACACTATTATACTATATTTATTTAAAATATCATTAAAACCCTACCTATTTCTAAAATCCTAATTACTGATAAAATAATGTACAAGTGATAAAAAAGTAATAAAACCTAAAAAAAGAAAAACCAACCCCTAAATCGTATCTTTGAATATATTTAGGGAAGGTGCTAATTTGGATGTTGCTGTCAAACTATTCCAAGATTTGGCACCACGGAAAGAGAAGCTTTTTTGCCCAGTGGTTGTTGTTTTTAAAGGTACTCTCATATCAGTTTTAGAGTTACGTAGTGTACAAGGCAGAGCCTGCGAATTTCTGCTAAACAAGTCACTCAGGTATTGTGGAGCCCTATCATGAAGAGATTTGTATACCATGATCCTTAGCTCATTATCTATTAATTGAGCAATGTTTTTCCATCCAAGACTTTGGATTAGCTGAGCGCTTGGGGTTTCATAGCCACTGCCAGTGACAATACGGGCAGCACGGTTTTGGAGTTTTTGCAACTGGTTAATTAGTGTCAAACCAGCACATCCCCAAACCGAACAGCAGTACCGGAAGTGGGGCTCAACAATACTTGTGTAGAGAGTCTCCAAAGTTTTTTGGGGAAGATATTTTTTAGCGTACTTCAAAATACCAAGTGCCTTGGAAACTTTGGAGGAAATATTTTTGATTTGTTCATTCCAGCTTAGGGAATTATCAATTTGTACACCAAGATATTTTGCCTGCTCAATGACACCAATTTCTGTAGTGCCAA
The DNA here is from genome assembly GCA_963924455.1 of Pelagia noctiluca. Lineage (NCBI taxonomy): Eukaryota > Metazoa > Cnidaria > Scyphozoa > Semaeostomeae > Pelagiidae > Pelagia > Pelagia noctiluca. Next base: position 13,339,952 of record OZ004325.1, read on the forward strand.
TTTGCAAATTTAACCCTTGATCATCACGTCTTAAAATTCTATGCTTATTCTATGCTTATTACAAATCAAGACTTCTTTTGAGACTAAAATGAATAAAGCAACGTACGGCAATAGCTGTAGTGATATAACAAATATTCCAACTATAATAAGCTAAATAGGTAGATTATGAAAGTCTAAAAAATTAGTCCCAAAATAAGTATTGATTTGTGCTTTATAAAAACGGATCTGATTTGTTCTTCCACTCCAAAGAATACAATACAAATGCATGGCCGTACATAGCGAGGGGGCAAGGGGGGCTGCTGCCCCCCCCCCCCAAAAAAATCCAAAAGTTTATGCTTTCCTATAGAGGATATCCTCAAAATTTCTTCAAAAGGGGTTTTTCCCCCGCTAAAAATGTTCTGCGTACGGCCTTGTACAAATGTTATTCAGTTCTTTAGAAAATTGGTATTCAAAATACATTGCTTCAGGGAATACTTAATGAACAAAATAGCTAGAGGTCTTGTGAATTACCCGATAGGATATGATGAGAAACCTACCACATGACCTGATATTTAAATTTATTACTTATCTAATTTCAGTATAAAAAGGAGAAATAGATATAAAGGACACCCTCTTTCATTGACAGGACCACATTTTTCATTACAGGCCCTCAAAGTGTGGGCAGGACTACCCTAGAATAGTCATGGGATTGCACAGATTTCAATCTAAGAGTCTTCAGTTGGAAGTTAATTCAATGCAAATACCTTGGTTTAAATTTTTCCCCTAGCTTCAGTGGTCTCAAACCAAGAATATTGAGCCACTGAAACCCTACTGGGTGGGTCTTGCATGACGTTAAATATTGCAAAAAAGGTCAATGATCAACCAATCATTACTGGCAGTCCAGAGAGATGGATTTCCAAATGTGAACGGGACCTCAATCAGCTGATCATTGTTTTCTTTAGAAACAATCTACATTTTTCTTCTTTTAGGTATTCTCTATTACCTGTACATGGGAATGCTGGCTGTATTCTGCACAAATGCAATCAATATTCTGGCTGGCATTAATGGCATTGAAGTTGGCCAATCGTTAGTTATCTCGTGTTCTATCATTGTCTTCAATTTGATAGAGCTGAAGGGAGATTGTTGGACGACCCATTTGTTTTCGTTGTATTTCATTCTGCCGTTTGCTGCTGTCTGTGCTGCTCTTCTTTATCATAACTGGTAAGTACTCTGCTGCATCTATCAAAGTCCCTCCCAGACACACTGAAGGCTTCATTGAGCATTACTTGACATTGAATCTCTCTCGAACTGTTGAAACAGATCTCTTCCAAATGCGTTAAATTGCATTGAACATTCTCTTTGAGCATTCAATTTGAAATTGCTATTTTGAGCCTTTCTGCACACACAATTGGTGAAAACAAAATTAGATATTCAGCTACTCTGCAAATTTTCAATGGCGAGTTTGATCAGAAACAAACTTGACTGAGCAAGATTGAACATAATTCAACAAGTCTGAACAAGGTGCCCAATGCTGTTGACTCTCTGCGTAAAAGGTGAACAATGTTAACAATGTATTCTTAATCCAGCCCTCTCTTTATTTGATCTCATCAAAAGGAGCATGATCGATGTAGTGTAAGAATTCATTTTACCATTGATATGACATTTATTCTTGTTCTACCAATTAAGCACTTTTATACACGCTTTTCATACACACTTTTCTATACTTTTCATACTTTGCATACACATTTATAAACCCTTTCAGTTTCTGAGGTGATTATTTTTCATCTTTCTCTTCATTTTCAGGTATCCTGCTAACGTATTTGTTGGTGACACATTCTGCTACTTTGCTGGAATGACGTTTGCCGTGATTGCAATCCTTAGCCACTTCAGCAAAACCGTGTTATTGTTCTTCATTCCACAAATCATCAATTTTCTGTATTCTGCTCCTCAACTGTTCCATATAATACCCTGCCCAAGACACAGACTTCCAAGGTCAGTTTACTGATTCATTTTTATTCTTGGAATTTTTCCAACTTGGAACAAGTTACACGACGTCAGATTTCTTTTCACTTAGGTCTTGGTACCTTCACCAATTTTAAGGACTGGGAGTACCAGATACTCCTTTATCATATAGGTTACCTTATCATTTATACTCTTTGCTCTATAGGACCCTTGTCAAGGGCTTATACTCGTCGAAATAGACAGCAAGGTTATGCTTTTGAGTTTTAAAACAGTATTGCTTGTATTACATCAACTATATGGTAGTTAGTAAGAAAGTAAGTAATTTGGTCAATGGCAGTCTGAGGTAACCCAAAGGCTCCTCTTTTGTTCACTACTTCCTTTTCAGATAAGGTTTGGTTTGACTCCCGTCCTTGGCCCCAGAACCACTTATCTCCAATCCATCTCTTTACATAGTTTGCTAAGCAAAGAGGCTTTGAGTACCATTTTTAAAGGCTTTGGTATATCTTGGCCAGGGTTTGAAGCTGTGTCTTTCTGACGCAGTGGTGTTTACTCTACCACTGCTGGCAGTGAATGAAAATGAACACTACTACTGCTAGCCTATGGTACTTGGAATGTTGTTAATGTATTTACCATATATTCATGCGTCATATGTTTATCATATTTGCTATTCCTTCCGAAGGTACAATAGTAAGACGGACAAACTAGAAATGAGCAAGTCTATTTTCAAAGCAAAGGATCTTGGATTACTCGGGAAGCTAATTATTCGTGTTGCTTCCCTTCTGATGCTATTAGACGTGAAAGAAAACGTTGGAGAAGATAGGGATTGTGTGGAAATCAACAACATGACGCTTATCAATCTCACCATTAAATTCATTGGTCCTGTTCATGAGAGGAGGCTGACTGTATACTTGATTCTGATACAAGTAGGTTTCTATCACATTTGTTTGTTTTGTTTGACAGGTAACGTTAGTTTCTCTGGATTCAGCTTTTGAGTTTTAGTGCATTCAAGACTTCCTACGACTGTACAGTGCAAGAAACTTTAGGGTGGATCATGAAAGGTATGCTGACTTGCAATATTCAGTGTAGCCCTGCTTACAGTGTAGCCCCGCATCTCATTAATACAGGTACTTTTTATTGGTCTGAAACATACATAATCTTGTGAAAAAAGTCCAGGTTAATGGCCACCCCGTTATGCAAGTTTTATCTTCTTGCGCGAGGATTGGATTCCCAGATTGGATTCCCAGATTCTGTAACAGTTCAACAAGACATTTCCTAGGCCTAGGATTTCTGTTTCCAGTTGTGTTATTCTCAAGGAGTAAATCCCTGGAGATAGTTGGCTGTCTCTTCAGGTGAAAATATGCTTCAAAAGAATAAGGAGGCAAACATCATAGAAAGAAAGGAAACATAATTGAGCACCCCTCAGGCTAAAAGATTGGGACTTTACACCAGATGGGGACTTATAGGCCTATGCATGGGGTCTGGAATTCCACCACTATCCCCTAGAATCTATTCCTTGGGCAACAAGGTGATGCATGCATTACTCCAGCCACTTTTTCTGGCCTATTTGTGGCCGTATTAACAGAGTTCCATTGTACCATTTTCATTCCCATTTATCTTAAAATTCAGCCCAAACAAAGTGCGAAACTACTGCATCATGGGTAAACTAGTTCTATCTTCTGCTTCTAGGTTTAGATGTCGAAAATTGAAGGATCTTAAAGTCATTAAAAAGAGCTGCCACTATTCTTTTCAATTATGTAGCTTTTGAATAGAATTTCTGCTTCAACCTCAGTAAGAGGTTTAACAAAAAGGATTTGACTACCAAATTATTTGTTAGATTGCATCATTGTTCCACAAGATGAACAATATTAGAGAATAAATTAGGATTTCTGAATTACCAATTTTTCTTGTTTGTGGAAAAGACGGGAATCCATACAGTTTTCCTCAAAACAAGCAGAAATATTTCAGTTACCTTTTCAACCATTAAATGTAGACTGCCCGGGATGTCAAATGATAGAATAGCCTTATGACATCTATTAAGCTTTATCAGGAAATAAGTAATCCTACAAATGTTGCAACACTTTTCTTGACCACCCAGAAAAAGAATAAAAAGGGGACTTTCTTCCAGCTGCAGACTGAATGACCTAGTCTGGGTAAAATAATTGTTAGGTCATTGTTTTGTTCTCTTTCTGACTTATTACTCTGCCGAGTGTCAGACGAAAAGCTTAAGTAATCCATGTTTTCACTAATGCTTTCCATATCTCTGGCTATATTGAAGTTTTGTACCGATCAAAGATGATTGTTGTTTCTTAGTGTATATTATTATTCATGATATTTATATCTTTTCTCAGATCATCGGAAGTATGGTTGCATTCTGGATACGATATCACCTGGCAAGCTTTTTCTATGACGTTTGATTTGTATTTCTTAATAGTAGTAACCCAATTTTACAAATTTGCACATCCCTCATTGCTCAGTACCAAACTAAAAAGATCGCTAAAAACATCAAAACATAAAGTGTTTTACAGAAACAAAGACCACTATAACAAAACTGTGCCAAACCAGTTTTGTCAAAGAATCAATATTCTTGAATCAGGAACAACACATATATTCTTAAAAGTAGGCCCCCACAGTTCTGATATGCCTCTACCAGGTCATGAATTTAGGACCTTACGCACCAAAGCCAAGCCTACCAACCACAATCCTAAATCAGAACAATAAGTCAGCCCTCTGGTTTTTTCAGCTCCTAGCTTATCCAGTGTAGAGGCATAAATCTATGTTTTGGATTAAATCCTCCCTCTGCAGCCATACTATAATGAAATAAATTCATAAAGCACAGCCAAAGATTGCTATGAATTTGTAGAGTGGGGCATATTCATATTCGTAAACAAAAGCAGTCATTCACGATTTCTGTAATTGGTTGAATTTTATCTGTTTCATTTGATGAAAATTTGCTGTTACCTGGCTGCTTATTTGACGTGTTTCTCTTTAGATTTTTAGACCAAAAGATTTCAAAAAGGTTTACTTGCATTATATACCAATGTCCTGCCTGTCTTGGAAATGATAACTTTCAGTATTCACCATTCCGACGGATTTTTTACCCATAATTTCACAGTGAAAATTGATATGCTTCAAATGTGTAATATTTGCATTTTGATTTCTTCTGTTGGTAATTATTTTTAATACTCCTGATTGCAAAACATTTTCTGACTAATTTTTATGATTTTTAGAAACTGCATGGATGGAAAACGGGATTGTTCAGTGCAAACCCAGAGAACTAAAGGCAATCTGAAGTTTCTAGAAAAACCGGAGGGCAAAGGTTTCTTGATGAACTTTATCAGTAGGCTTCGAATAGCAAAAGGGTTTTCCTGTGTTTTTCTATAATTTCAATATTTGTAAAAGACCTGGTTTTTCCAGGGGTTCAAAATGAATAGGTTCTGCTTAAAAATTTTAGGCGCATAGATCTTTTACAAAGAAGGGTTTTTGAAAAGCACATAGCCTAGTTTTTCCACAAGATGGTAAAAAACTAAAGTAACCCTCTAGGTTTTTCCATGCAATCTTATAGTTTTTGGAATCAGAGCAAAATATTTGTATAGAAATGGAATCCAAAATCTCAGAGCTGTCAGGAAAAGAGAGAAAGTGAAAGCAATAACACTTTTTCAGGTATTTTGTAGAAATTGTATCACTAGAATTGAATAGTAGCTACCAATCACCTTAAATTGATTAAAAATAGAATTTTGTAAGAAAAATAAGAATTTCATCGCATTTTTGTCGGGTCTTTATAAGAAGCCGCAGAAGTAGTTTGGAAAGAATTGTAAGTTTCTTTGAAATCTGCTGGATCAAGCTCAGGCTGATGGCGAGGAAAACTTCTTGGTTCTGTTGGGAGACCTACAAGAAAATGGGACCCCTTTCAATTTGTAGTTGGAAATAAATATCTTTAATTTTGTTTCACTTTGTTTTGACTTTCCCTGCTACCTATAAGTAAGGTAACCATCAGAGTGAAAATGAATACGGAAGGTTTTTTCTAAGAAAAATTCACCTTCTTAATCTTACTGTTTTCAGCCATGGAATATTCTTAAATTGTCCTAGTGGGGCATAAGCATAAGAAAGAATTAAGAGACCGCTATTTTACAAAATATCTCACTTACCTCCCATTTTTCTAACATGATCTGGAAGTTCTTTTCCCTTGTTATTTTTCTTGAAATCTGATGAATAGCTTGTTTGGAAATAATGACTGTACTGAAATCAAACAAAATTAAGAAATTCAAGGGGCGAAATTAAATTTTCTACATGTCACTGAATTTGCAAGAAAATTACTAGGCAACAAAGGTTTGGCACTAGATCATACCCTAGAATAATTTAGTCAAGTCAAATAAATGCACATTCAAGCATCAAGTTCATTCTTTACCAGAATACTGATCAAAGACAAAGGCTACCCGCCTTCTGCTTGCAAGAGGTGCATTTTCTGATGGTTTCCAAAGCCAATTTCATAGGTGCTAATCTTAAATTGTTTCACTGACACTTCTTACTGTATTGCCCACTTGAAAAGCTCTGCAAGCAGAAACCTCTCTCCCAACAGGGAAGTGCTATTTCTAATCTTCCTGCCTCTACCCCTTCATGTTCCCACCACTTCTAGCTTTTGTAGCACCCTTTATGTTAAACTGTGGAATTTCGCACAATTTATGGCAGCATCATGGGGCGTTTGAAGAAGGGTGGCATAAATGTGATCTTAGCCAACATAAGATCCTTTACACCACTGAAGAAGACAAGCAACATGTCTCCTCATTTTAGGTTTTGGTTTGGACTGATCCTGTTAAGGGGAAAGTATGAAATTTTTTCACTGAGATCTTGTTGTGCAAGAGTGACTTTCTATCGTTCTATCCTATTGTTTTGGTTATCTCAGGGAAGGGGAGGGGGGGTTTTCCAGTGCGCCATACTTTCAATACTGTGCTTTACTGACTGACTATAAATAATGGTTGCACAGGGGCACGGAGAACATGGAAACAATCCCAAAAATGGCTTAGGGAACAGAGAACATTTGAATGAAGTAAGGGGAACAAGAAAACATTTTGCACTTATTTTTCAGGGGATAAGTTGAAAATTGCCCAAAACCAATGAGAACAAATCGTAATTCTCTGATGGAACAGGGGAACAAGAACCCCCTATACGACCCTTACAAATGCTTGCAGTCAACTTCATTCGTAACCTTTTGCAAGCAGTCATACCTCACACATATCATAGTAAGGAACTTTCCCTCCAAATCGACTATCTTCATTACCTGTGAGGGTATTGGTTTATTTGCAGCCATTTTTTTAGTGTCATATCTTTGTTCATTCCAGTTGCCTATCAAAGTGTTGTGTGAAAATTCTGTTTCATTTGTTGTGCACCTCCATCCAAACTGCTTGAACTTATTTGCATCTGTATGATCCCAAACTTCTCCTTGACCTGATGCAGACAAATAGCCGCAGAAAGGAATTTCCTTGGACATTTTGAATCTGGAGCTGACAGAACGGCTTGTTAACTTGTGTTTTGGTTTTGTTTTGTTTGTGTTCTATTTCCTGAGCAAAACCTCAATGAAATTTGAGTGGACCAAATTGTCAAAGCCCAAGGCTGAGATCTCAAAAACAAACATCTCAAACTTTGGCTATAAAAACAAGCAAATTGAATATCAAGAAGCACTAGTGAATAAATTCACCGCATCATCAAATGAAACATCATCACAAGATCACTGGAACAACATTGTTCTGTCTTGTAAGTCTGCAGGTGAAAAAGTTCTAGGTGAGAAAACAAGAAAAAAGAAAATTGACTCTCCTGAACTGAAAAATCTATCAAATGAAAGCCACAAAATACAGCTGAAAATTGAAGCTACCAAAGATCCTGAAAAGAGAGAGAAACTGAATCAAGAAAGAAAAAACATCGCAAAGAAGTCAAGTAAAATCAGAGCTGAAGATGAGCGGCAAAAGTTTGAAAATGAAATGTCAAATCTTGAACAATACAAAGATGATTCCAACAGATATCATGCAGTACTAAGAGCGATGAATCACAACACATCCAAAGAATCGCTGTATGTATATGACAAAGATAAAAACATCCCAAGTACTGATAATCAAAAAGCCAATCTAATTGCAAACCACTTTCAAAGAGTGCTAGCTCCGGATGACGCTGAACCTAATAACAAATCATATCCACCCTGCCAAATGTCAACACCATTCAATGAAGATGAGATCAAAAAAGCAACATCATCGATGAAAAATGGCAAGAGCTGTGGAATTGACGGACTTAATGCCGAATATCTCAAATATGCCCCTACCGAAGTTCACAGAGACACTGCAAACCTTTTGAATAAAATAGCTGCAACCGGTGATCACCCAGATGAACTGAAACTAGGCATACTTAATCCATTACCAAAACCTGGAAAACCAAAAGGTCCACCAGAGAACCTCAGACCCATTGTTCTATTATCAATCATTAGGAAGATTCTAACCATCTGCATCCTTAGAAGAACATGGGAAAGACTAAAACATCACATATCTACAGACCAAGCCGCTTATCAAGGAGGGAGGAGCACGACTGAGCAAGTATTCGCTGTAAAAATGCTAGTTGAAAAGGCCATAACTTCAAGTAATTTTAAACTCTATGAACTCCTGCTTGACATGAGCAAAGCGTTTGATACAATCAACCGTAACAAGCTTTTCACACTCCTAGAGAAAATATTACTACCTGAAGAATTACATCTCCTCCACTTACTAACTAACAATGTGAAACTCAAAGTAAGAGTGGGTAGTGAATTCAGTGAAGAGTTTAAAACCATCATCGGCATTATGCAAGGTGACTGTTTATCAGCAGTACTATTTATTTTCTACCTAGCTAAAGCTCTAGATGAAAGATCTCCTGTTGAAACTGAGCACAACTATGCACTCACTGCTGAAAGCTGTCCATTCATTAAACCTCCTGCTCTAGAAGATCACAACTATGCTAACCCTCCAAAGTATGAAAGAAACCCGAATGAAGTGACCATTGAACCCAAATACGCAGATGACATCACCTATGTATCAACATCTCAACCCAGGATCAGAAACACCGAAGCTACTGTCCCCAAAAAACTAAAAGCCTTCAATCTTCGAGTGAATCATGGAAAAACAGAACGGTATGAATGCCCAGACCCACCAAACACCAAAAAAGATGATTCATGGAAATCCTGCAAACTACTAGGAAGCTTAATAGACACAGAAAACGACATAGCAAGAAGAAAAGCTCTAGCCCTGGCTACCCTAAACAAGAAAAAGGATGTCTACAAAAGCAAAAACCTGAGTATACAACAGAAAATCAGACACTTCTGCATGTTTGTCCAGTCTACCCTACTATACAACTCTGAGCTCTGGGCACTCACAAATACACTGAACAACAAGCTTGATGCTTTCCACAGAAGAATACTCAGGTATGCGATCGGGTTCCACTGGCCAAAGAAGATATCAAATGAAGACCTCTACCGGATAACGAAGCAAATACCTCTCAGTAGAATAATACAGAAGAGAAGACTCAGCTGGTTTGGCCATCTCATGCGCCTACCTGAAACCACCCCAGCAAGAATAGCATTCAATGTTGCTGTAGGACCTAAGAAAAGAAAGAGAGGGAGACCAAAACACATCTGGTTAAATACAATCCAAGATGATCTCAACGAACTAAACATCGACATCAAACTCACGACTGAGAACATCCCAGAATTGATTGATCTATGCAAAGATCGAAATGCTTACAGAAACAGAACTCAAATAAAGTGTGACACAGGTTGCGGAATGCGGGGCAAGCCTGCGAGACAACGTAGTGTAAAAACTACACCGTCTAACCGTTCCTGATGATGATTCCTGAGCGTCTAGTAGCATCTCGTTTCTATGGTGATACTCGCTAACGAGGCTATTATCACAGTATCATCCGCTGGCCAATATTTTGTTGCTCTCCTTGACTGCCAGAAATTGTTCGGATGCACCAAAACAAGCAAGCCTCGTTGTGGGTAAATTTTGGGTTGATAGTTGATAGTTGATAGGCACATAGTTACCTATTCTCACCCAATTAGCCACTCTTCCTCCCGAATCACTAAGAAACCCGAGTGCGAAGGAAGATCGCTATTCGAGAGGAATTAGAGACTAACGGGCGGCTTCACTCCACTTTCACGCCCGCCATAGGGGCTCGCCGCATGTTATAAAACAATTTTTTTTTTCAGTTTTTTTTTTTAATGTGGTATGCTTGAAGATAGTATGTACCTGTATAATCCCATGGAGGGACCTGCGTGAAAGTGAAGTGGAAGACGCCTAACCGTTGAAAAATTAAACGTCGCCTAGGGAGGAGGGCGGGTCGCTTTGAAGCCTTACAGCTTGTTGCGTAGAAGAAGGGGAGAAAAACCCACGCCCTGGGTTTTATATTTTTGCTAAAGCCCTAGGGGGTATGAAGGTAAGCAGCAGAGCCTCCTGAGGGTGACAGACATTGTTTTCCTACGTTGTTTCGAGAATCTAGAGTTTCCACTCGGGCGAGAATAGTTACCTATTCTCACCCAATTAGCCACTCTTCCTCCCGAATCACTAAGAAACCCGAGTGCTTCGGAAGTAGCCACTCTGGCAAATTAGATTGATATTCCAGGTTAAAAAGTAGAATATTGTTGTAAGCAAGGTATTATAAGGATAAACGGGCAAGAAAATAGACAAAATACAACTAAACACCTCAGTCTCCATCTACCTCCATTACTCAGAAAATGGAAAGAGAATTAATAAAACCCAGTAGTAGGTGCCGATTGGTACGATATTGAAATAATTATTGAAACAACGCTTTGGAATATTGTATAGGCGTTGCCTTACAGTAAAAAATTTTTTCATGAAATATTGTTCTCTTTTTCTTTTGTAGTAAGGCACAATAATATCGTAAATAAATTAAAATGTAGACTAGACCGTGCTTGAAAATCCCTGCTTTGTCCCAGTTTCCCCAACCACCTGAAGTAACATTGTGAAGTTGCTATATTCTTCTTGATATACGTATTGAAACAACTTATTTGAGTATTGTTTTGCATTTTGCATTAAATGAATGTAAATTGATTTGAATCTAAACAAAGCAAAATAAATATGGGACAAAGGTCCCTGGGACTGGGCCGAGCGGCCCCCCACCAGCTACCCAGAGAAAAGAGGGAGTTTGAGGGAGTAAAAACACCACTAAATCTTGAAGTAGACGTAATGGTTAAAAATGGGTGTAATGAAGAAATTACTGTTGGGGGTCACACGGCCCAGCCACAAGGAACCCAGTCACGGACCGAGTGTGAGATTCTTAGAAAAACCCCCAAGTGGCTAGGACTGGTGGTTAGGAGGGTAAAGCTACCTAAAAATTATATTGTGTTTTTGGGATTAATAAATGCAAGTGAAATGCAAATGTGGGGTGCTTATAGCAGTAACCTAAATCAAAACGAAAGGGAAAACTTGAGTTGTATACCTTAGAGATGAAAATTTTTAAACGAAGCAATGTAAAATGAACGTTGGAAAACCTTATGGAAGACTGTTACGGGGGGATATTCTAACGGCAAGGGTACTTGTTGAAATTTTGGCTGAATTTAAAGTAATGTGAAACGGCTACTGTAACGTGCTGACTGGTATTATTTGAAATTGCTATACAAATATTCAAAGGGCTACCGTGACGAAGGAAGCATACATAACGGTGTTCTATTAGATTTGCAATAAAAATGTCCCTATAGACCACCGGAGCGAGGAAAGCGTGCAAAACTTGGCTGTTTGAATATGCAATAAAATTTTTTAAAAGGCTACCATGAAAACAAGGTGCTCTTTGAAATTTTCAATAAAATTCTGAAAGGCTACCGTAGGGAAGGGGAACATGCAAAGCGGTGCTCTATGAAATTCTCAATAAAATTCTGAAAGGCTACCGTAGTGAAGGGGAACATGCAAAACGGTGCTCTATGAAATTCTCAATAAAATTCTGAAAGGCTACCGTAAGGGAAGGGGAACATGCAAAACGGTGCTCTATGAAATTCTCAATAAAATTCTGAAAGGCTACCGTAAGGGAAGGAGAACATGCAAAACGGTGCTCTATGAAATTCTCAATAAAATTCTGAAAGGCTACCGTAGTGAAGGGGAACATGCAAAACGGTGCTCTATGAAATTCTCAATAAAATTCTGAAAGGCTACCGTAAGGGAAGGGGAACATGCAAAACGGTGCTCTATGAAATTCTCAATAAAATTCTGAAAGGCTAACGTAAGGGAAGGAGAACATGCAAAACGGTGCTCTATGAAATTCTCAATAACATTCTGAAAGGCTACCGTAGGGAAGGGGAACATGCAAAACGGTGCTCTATGAAATTCTCAATAAAATTCTGAAAGGCTACCGTGAGAGAAGGGGAGCGTGCAAAACGGTGCTCTATGAAATTCTCAATAAAATTCTGCAAGGCTACCGTAGGGAAAGGGAACATGCAAAACGGTGCTCTATGAAATTCTCAATAAAATTCTGAAAGGCTACCGTAAGGGAAGGGGAACATGCAAAACGGTGCTCTATGAAATTCTCAATAACATTCTGAAAGGCTACCGTAGGGAAGGGGAACATGCAAAACGGTGCTCTATGAAATTCTCAATAGAATTCTGCAAGGCTACCGTAGGGAAGGGGAACATGCAAAACGGTGCTCTATGAAATTCTCAATAAAATTCTGAAAGGCTACCGTAGGGAAGGGGAACATGCAAAACGGTGCTCTATGTAATTCTCAATAAAATTCTGCAAGGCTACCGTAGGGAAAGGGAACATGCAAAACGGTGCTCTATGAAATTCTCAATAACATTCTGAAAGGCTACCGTAGGGAAGGGGAACATACAAAACGGTGCTCTATGAAATTCTCAATAACATTCTGAAAGGCTACCGTAGGGAAGGGGAAAATGCAAAACGGTGCTCTATGAAATTCTCAATAACATTTTGAAAGGCCACCGTAGTGAAGGGGAACATGCAAAACGGTGCTCTATGAAATTCTCAATAACATTCTTAAAGGCTACCGTAAGGGAAGGGGAGCATGCGAAACGGTGCTCTATGAAATTCTCAATAACATTCTGAAAGGCTACCGTAGGGATGGGGAGCATGCAAAACGGTGCTCTATGAAATTCTCAATAAAATTCTGAAAGGCTACCGTAGGGAGGGGGAACATGCAAAACGGTGCTCTATGAAATTCTCAATAACATTCTGAAAGGCTACCGTAAGGGAAGGGGAGCATGCAAAACGGTGCTCTATGAAATTCTCAATAACATTCTGAAAGGCTACCGTAGGGAAGGGGAGCGTGCAAAACGGTGCTCTATGAAATTCTCAATAAAATTCTGCAAGGCTACCGTAGGGAAAGGGAACATGCAAAACGGTGCTCTATGAAATTCTCAATAAAATTCTGAAAGGCTACCGTAAGGGAAGGGGAACATGCAAAACGGTGCTCTATGAAATTCTCAATAACATTCTGAAAGGCTACCGTAGGGAAGGGGAACATGCAAAACGGTGCTCTATGAAATTCTCAATAGAATTCTGCAAGGCTACCGTAGGGAAGGGGAACATGCAAAACGGTGCTCTATGAAATTCTCAATAAAATTCTGAAAGGCTACCGTAGGGAAGGGGAACATGCAAAACGGTGCTCTATGTAATTCTCAATAAAATTCTGCAAGGCTACCGTAGGGAAAGGGAACATGCAAAACGGTGCTCTATGAAATTCTCAATAACATTCTGAAAGGCTACCGTAGGGAAGGGGAACATACAAAACGGTGCTCTATGAAATTCTCAATAACATTCTGAAAGGCTACCGTAGGGAAGGGGAAAATGCAAAACGGTGCTCTATGAAATTCTCAATAACATTTTGAAAGGCCACCGTAGTGAAGGGGAACATGCAAAACGGTGCTCTATGAAATTCTCAATAACATTCTTAAAGGCTACCGTAAGGGAAGGGGAGCATGCGAAACGGTGCTCTATGAAATTCTCAATAACATTCTGAAAGGCTACCGTAGGGATGGGGAGCATGCAAAACGGTGCTCTATGAAATTCTCAATAAAATTCTGAAAGGCTACCGTAGGGAGGGGGAACATGCAAAACGGTGCTCTATGAAATTCTCAATAACATTCTGAAAGGCTACCGTAAGGGAAGGGGAGCATGCAAAACGGTGCTCTATGAAATTCTCAATAACATTCTGAAAGGCTACCGTAGGGATGGGGAGCATGCAAAACGGTGCTCTATGAAATTCTCAATAAAATTCTGCAAGGCTACCGTAGGGAAGGGGAGCATGCAAAACGGTGCTCTATGAAATTCTCGATAAAACTCTGAGGGGCTACCGTAAGGGAAGGGGAACATGCAAAACAGTGCTCTATGAAATTTCCAATAAAATTCTGAAAGGCTACCGTAGGGAAGGGGAACATGCAAAACGGTGCTCTATGAAATTCTCAATAAAATTCTGAAAGGCTACCGTACGGAAGAGGAACATGCAAAACGGTGCTCTATAAAATTCTCAATAAAATTCTGAGTAGCGAATCATACATGCAAAACGGTGCTCTATGAAATTCTCAATAAAATTCTGAAAGGCTACCGTAGGGAAGGGGAACATGCAAAACGGTGCTCTATGAAATTCTCAATAAAATTCTGAAAGGCTACCGTACGGAAGAGGAACATGCAAAACGGTGCTCTATAAAATTCTCAATAAAATTCTGAGTAGCGAATCATACATGCAAAACAGTGCTCTATGAAATACACAATAAAATTCTGCAGGGCTACCGTAGCAAAGGAGACATGCAAACGGTGCTCTATAAATTCTTGATAAAATTTTTAACGCTATTTTTGAGCAATTTTTAGGGTGAAACGTGTCACTTTGGCCCGGCCTAAATGCACAAGAAATATATATAAGCTGAACTTACAGCATTCGCTGCCTGCTGTGCCAATGTAGGCGACGGTTTTACAATTCTTCAGAGGGGTAAGCTTTGAAGCCTTACAGCTTGTTGCGTAGAAGAAGGGGAGAAAAACCCACGCCCTGGGTTTTATATTTTTGCTAAAGCCCTAGGGGGTATGAAGGTAAGCAGCAGAGCCTCCTGAGGGTGACAGACATTGTTTTCCTACGTTGTTTCGAGAATCTAGAGTTTCCACTCGGGCGAGAATACACTCGCTATCTTCGCAAGGTATGGGTTTATGTGCTAAGCACAAAGGGTCCACTGAATAGGTAAACTAATCGAGCAGTGCGACCCTGGTCCTTCCTCTCGATGTGACCACACCTCATGATTCCTTTTGCCTTTTTGCCTGGAATTACAGAGAGCTGGCTAATTCTCTCCTCACACTTTGTGACAGGTCTGAAGGTGGTTTCGAACCCGGGACCCTTCAAGCAAGGGTCAAGTGATCGAACCACTCGGCCATCCCCGCCAATATGGGTGATTTTTGGGGTCAATTGGAAGGTTTAGAGTTAAGGTTAGAAGATAGGGTTGGGTTAAGGGTAAGAAACAGGGCTAGTTTGAGGGTAAGGGATAGAGGTAGAGGTAAGATTAGGGGGTTTTTGAATGGGATTAAATTAGTTTCAGAAAGAGGCTCCCAAAAGGTTGTTTTGATACATCCTAACAATTGCTGACCTTCCTTGACAACCGAAAATAGGGAAGGATAAATTCTTGCTTTTGTGGAGTGGAAGAAACTTTATTGTTTATTTCCCTCAAATCATCAAGATTTCGATGGCTAAGACAATAACCAAGCCAGCAGCTCAGGCTTCCAGAGCGTATGATTATCTTTATGGTAAGATTGGGTCGTTTAGTATACGATTATGTATGATGATGCAAGTACATTAGTGTAGTCATTAAATTCAAAATGGCATCATAACAACACAATCTGGTGACTAGGCAAAAACTTAAAAGGCTATAACTTAAGTCAGGCAGCTCATAAAGATATTTTGGGGAAAATGTAGAAAAATTGGCAACTAGAATTGAGTTTAGCAGAGACAATTTATTGAAAAGTTGCTAGGAATTAAGTTGAATTTTTCGACAAGAAAGAGATTTTGGCAAACTTGCAAAAGAAGATCGAATAAGATACTGTAAAGGTTTCATAAATAACACTGTAAAGGTAAAAGTTTCATATATAATGACAAATCAATATGATAACACTTAATAAATGATACAACGGGGGTTTGGGGGCAGAGCCCCCATTAAAAACAATATGACTTGTGTCAGTACCCCACTCATACAACCATGTTTTTCCAAAAGTGTGTCAGCTAAAGTGCACGTATCCCATAAAGCTTATGCCTGGATATTCGTGTTGATATCAATATGAGAACTAAACCTTTAGTATTTATATAAGCCACCAACAGTAATTCATAAGGCATGGTCTAACACGGGCAATTAAATTGTACCAGAGCAGGCTACTGCAATTGACATATGCCTCCACTGGGTCTCGAACCCGGGTTTGATCGGACACAGGCGAGCGCGCTAACCACTGTGTCCTCGCCTGTGTCCGATCAAACCCGGGTTCGAGACCCGGTGGAGGCATATGTCAGCCACCAACGCAACAGTGACATGTTTTGAAACCAATATTAATATATCCAAACCCCACTGACTCAATGATAATTATTCTCTCCTACCACTCTAAGAAGAAGGATTTAATCCGAAACACAAATAAATGCCTCACCCTGGATAAGCCTGGATTTGTAAACACATCAAGGTTACCGTGCTAACTTATTGTCCTGGTTTGGGACAGTGGTTAGCGCGCTCGCCTGTGTCCGCAGAAACCTGGGTTCGAGACCCGGCGGAGGCATATTTCAATTGCAGTAGCCTGCTCTGGTATAATTTAATTACCCGTGTTAGACCATGCCTTATGAATTAATGGTAAGAGAGAGAGAGATGTATATAAATAAGTTGCAGTAAGTAGCGGAAATGCTTTAACCCAAATTTTTCATGTAGATATTCTAGTGTTACGATAGGTACAAGAAAATGTTTTTAATCTCAGCTTCAGTGCTGTAGCTTGGAAAACATTATTTTTTGGCAACCATTATTCAACAACAAAAGAGACCATCAGCCATCTGCACCATGCTGAAATAACGAAAATTAACTTTGGGAATCATAGGAGGGGCAAATGTCCCTTCTTCCCGCTTCCTACAAATTTGTAATTGTGTTCAACCTAGATTTAAACATCAAGTTACTGAATAAGCAAAATTGCGGGCACAGATAGACATATTAGTAGAACGCATTTGCTTGAGCATATGCAACGCTCTGGTCAAAATGCTGACAGGGCAAGGAGCTCTTTTAAGAGGAGTTTCAGTTAATGTAATGAATTAATGTCACTCAGTGTTTTCAAAATATATCTGTATTCATAGATCCTGTGTACACTTTATCAAGTGAAAGAGATCATGCAAGATCCACATTTAGAGGAAGTACAAATGCCAGTCAAATTGTGAGTTGTTTTGTTTTTTAAATTCAGTTTTGGTACTCAATAATAGCACAAAATAAGCCTGGTTTCAATATAGCCTAAATTGTCTGCTCCAGTGATGAAATACGACTTTACCATGGCTGCGATATCCTTAACTTAAATGGGAACTCTTCCGTCGGAAGGCTCAACTGTGGCTGCTCCTTGGCTCTGCTTGCTGGTGGAGCTGCTTGAAGAAGTTGAATTCATTTTTAACCTTCTTAGCTATTTCCATGCTGCTGCCCCCACCAAGTTTTAATGGAAGCATGTGGTGGAGCCATATCTGTACCATACCATTGCACTAATAGAGCACATGACTCAACTTAAACAATCATATAAATGAAGATATAGCACCGTTTGAAAACAACTACGGTGCTTTTTGAAATAAAGGGCATTGACCCTATAAAGAGATTGTGAGGAAGTATTCCCACTTAAACTCAAGGATTGGACAAGTGGTGCAGTTGTGTCTTGGCACTGGTGCACCAATTTTCTGTTGTATGGAAACTAGGCTTAAAGGGGGTAACGCCAGAAAAAGCACCATCTTGCCTAGCCACACCAGAATGGATTTGCAATATGTTACAGTACATCAACAATATGAAAAGCAAATGTTTTGTTCTGTGAAAATGGCCACTCTTTATTAATCAATGATTACTTTACACTACTGTACACCTCCATACTACTGCAGTCATGTTATGTGGGATAAGGAGATTTTTCGTTTAACAGTCAAAAGCTTTAGTACAGTTCTCTCCCAACTGTTTCGTATTTGTTGCCTGCCATATCTTGGCATTCCATATTCAGCTGTATGGTTCCTTCCTCAAGATGCTCCCTGTCTTGCAACAATATCTTTTCAAGAGCAGCCATATTGTGTTAACTGTGAGAACAAACTTTTGATAATAACTTTTCCTCAGAAAAAAAGACATATTTAATTATTCATATTTTTAAGAAGCAGCAGGATTTGCAAAATCAAGCAAGATGATTTGTGAGAATGAAAATTGCCTCAGCAGGACTTGGGGGCCCCATTGTGTAACCGTTATGGTGGTAGAGTATGAATCCAGAGGTCGTGGGTTCAAGTCCTACTCTGGTAATTTTCATTCTCACAAATGATCTCAATTTCTTTGTATGTTGTTATGATCATTGATATTCCCTTTTTAGAAACGGGTGCCAGAGTACCAGACGATGTTTAGCAGCTTGCGTCACTTTCCAGGCAGCAGTATGCACATTGACACACGTGACCCTGTTCCAAAATTCATTGCAAGACAATGGAGGGGTTATCAAGACCAAGCTAGAGAGGCTCTTATAAGATACACGAAGTACGTAGATGTTTATACTTACACTGAGCCATATACGACAAAAACCTTTTTGAGCCATGGGCAAATTTACTTGAGTATCTATTCTTGTATTTTCTGCACCCACATGAATTCAAATTTAAGCCTTGTTCCTATATGGCCATTACTGCTGGAAGAGTGCAGCAAGAAGACACAAAGTTGAATCTGCTCATTCTCCCAGTAGTTACAATTCCGTTCAAGTGTCGCCAGTCATAGGGGAACACTTCCCTGAGATGGCCTGCATCACTTTTCAAGAAAACAATGGGATTCATGAAGCACACAACTAGACCTACCCAATAAGAATCTAATAGATCCATTTAGAATCTCTGTATCGACTTCTATCAACTATTTTCATGAAATTCAAACTTACCAGACAGTTTTACATTTATAGGCTTAGTTAACAATATTTCACAGGCAGTTTTTCCCGCAGTTTCACAAGGCACTAACACCTTTTCCCAGGTAGTTACAATCATTCATTTCATTTCCTTTTCATTTTCTCCTTTTTAGGCATGGTGACCTGTCAGTTAGTCTTAACTGATTTACAAAGGGCCATGCTTGTTCTATTAAGGCTGATCATTTACAGAGGGCCATGCATACAGGAACCAGGCGTTAGGTAGTTTTCTTCTTCCATTTGAAATCTCTTCAGTTTTGTTTAATCAATTGTTTTTACTTTCTAGATTTAACTACGATCCCTCAGTACAAGTTCCGTCAGTTGCACATCCACAAGCAGACGTCTCTGGAACTGACAGATACAAATATTTCAGAAGGTAAGAAAAGAATTGTTTTCAGAATCTATCAAAATTCATAATCTTTATTACAAACTTTGGTTATTATTTCATTTTTCATGTTTTGACGTGTTTACGTAGCATGTTTCAACGTACGAGAGCACAAACTAAGAGGGTTCTGTCATCTTTTGTTTCAATCTTGTCCAGTTACTTGCAGATGGTGCCATTTGTTTTTGGTCCCTAGTATTACTATTCAAGGTAGCCGGCGGCAGCTTCTTATATGTTATAATAGTTGGGGACTTACCATAGTTGAAGGGTGCCAACGTTAATTTGTGCAAGATTGATTTTATCAATACATACTTTTCACCTAGAAGTTCCAGGAAAGTCTACATTCTGAATACCAAGATGTTGCCTGTATCTAGTTGTATACCTGATATATTCTAAATTGATTTTGAAGTGAAGTTTACGAGATTTACTTAACTTGTTTTTTATTCAATTCAGGCCAATCATACCATTTATGCAGCAGGTTCCAGCTGATGTAGTTCTTCAAGCTCACAGGTAAGCCGCGGTATCTCGACTCTACTTCTTCTTTCTTATCACCTTCTTTGTGGATATTCTTTTCTGTGCCTATCACCCTCCCACGTGATTGTTTTTGATACGTGGCATGGTCAGCTTTCCTACGATGTGCTCATTAGTAAGACAGCTGTATCTGATAATGCAAGTAGTCTAGTAACGTATTATATTTTTTTATAAAAAAAACTGCAGCCATTAACATTGAAAACAAACCAATAATATATGATGTATGATATTTGATTCACGAAGCTTTCCGTTAATGTAGAACATCCTCATACATGAACGAAAGGCGTCATGAATCAAATATCATACGTCATGTATTGTTTGTTTGTTTTTAACATTCCATTGTTGATATCCTTTCCCTGGGAGTTACTAGAAGTATTGCAGTTTATTAATCGTTTAGCCCTGTGATGTCTCGTACTTTTCTAATTTTGCTGCTCAACTCAAATCTAACTCATTGCTCTAAACTTCGACCATTTGGGTCTAATTCCTCTTAATAATCTTCGATCCCTCTTAATCAGATCTTACATTCTAGAAATGATCCAGTAACAGGCTCTGAGATGATGGTAGACCGTGCCCCCACCCCACTCACAAGAACAGTGATGGTGCAGACGGATTACAGAGACAGCGAGACACAAACAGACCCATATTCCCCCGAATACGTCATTCAGCCTGGCTCTCAGCCAGAATTATTGACTCTAGCCACCCTAGCTTATGGTAGGTAGGCTAATCCTATCTTGAATCAATAAATTTTATGAGTAGTACCATGGGATATGATTAAAGCTTACACTAACGTTTCAGGCGTACGCCCGTTATCAAAGCGTCATCATAAGACTTTGATAACGAGCATACGCCTGAAACGTGACTGTAAGCTTTGATTAAATTACATAGTACTACTCATTCAATTTGGTCTTTTATTCGTCTTATTAACAGTACCACAAGCATCAAATGATTTCTAACTAATGTCATCTTAACTAAGTGATATTTTTTTTCAGTTTAACTGAATGATATTTTTCAACATCTTATTTCCGAAACATTATATTTACCTATGACAATATCTGCAGTGCTGTAGCTTTGAAAAGGTATTGGGGGCAACCATTGTTCAAGAGCAATAGAATTACTAGATACTATGTCGAAAACAATTTATTTTAGTAACGATTTGGGGGATGTCAGAAAGTTTGAATTGTAAAAAGGAAGGCATCCTTCTTCAAGTTTATCATCACTGAAAAGTTTTGTACTTATTTTATATTGATTTTGAAATAACGTTAGGCGCTATATTAAATCTAACTTGAACTAAAAATTTTCTTGAGGAATTATTCTGACTTTTCGCCTCTCAGGCCATGGACTTCCTGCTGGTTTAGCCGAAGTAGAAATGATAGAGAGAGCAAGAGCGAAACGAGCCTGGTAGGAAAATGCTTTCTCTTTTCCATTCTTTCACAATTTATACCTTATTACATGAAATTAAGGGTGTGATAAAATTAAGGAATTAGAAATTAAGGAAAATTAAATTAAGGATTTTTCTCAATGAAATTGAGTTTCAATGACATTGATTAAGGAATTTTTTCCCCTCAATGCATTTTCAGCTACATTAATTAAGGAATTTTTTCGTACATTAAGGGGTAACAGAAATTACGGAATGATAAATTAAGGATATGCAAAAATTAAGGTTGGTTCTTTTTAAGGAATTCTTATAAGAGCATTCCTTAATTAAGTCACACCCTTAATTTCATGTAATAAGGTATGCTTCCAGACAAGCCAGAGGATTTCTGATTGAAGACATGGACTCACGGTCTGCTAAGAACTATTCTAATTCCAAAGTCAAGTCCCAAGGCCAATTTCACACCCTGCATTGGATATAGCTTAAGTGATATCAGAAGATCGCTCCGAGTCCAAAATTATAGTTTCACCCTCTAGACATGGTTTGGGCTATTGAATTGTGGCTCTGAAATCTCAAGGAAATTAATTTTCCGAGCAAAATTCAAATACTATCCTCCTGTCAGTTGAATCTGACGAACAGAGACTTATGCACGTTAGAAAATCCTAAACCTGAATTTCTGATTGTTTCATTGGTATTTTCGAACTGGCATTGCCAAAAAACTCTTTTTCTGAAAATGATTAATTGTGCTGATTTGGCCTATACTAATTTCCTATCTATTTTAACAGGGAAGCAACTTTGCCTGCTCTAAATGACGTTGAAAATCTAGAAAAAAGAAGAGCAATGATGGACGAACAGGAACGCAAGGAATGGGCATTCAGAGAGAAAGAAATCGAAACGTACGACATTTTTTATATAGGGCTATTGGGTTTATGTGCTAACATAAAATCACAATGTGAGTGAGTCATTTTCTATTCACCATTCTAGCTTGACTCAGACTGGGCCTTGTTTGCCTAATTTAATGCAAGTCAAACTTAATAGAATAAAGTACGAGATCAAGATGTTCCAACCTAGCTATCACAGCACTGTCTGTGCAGCAACTCCTAAACTTAGATATATTTGTGGCGGGGATCACTCAGCAGTGGCTAGATCACTTGACCCTTGTTCCTTTAAGGCGAAAAAGGCAAAAGGGATCACGAGATGTGGTCACATCGGCAGGAAGGACCAGGGTCGCATTACTGCTCGATTAGTCTACCTATTCAGTGGGCCCTTTG
Organism: Pelagia noctiluca; assembly: GCA_963924455.1. Lineage (NCBI taxonomy): Eukaryota > Metazoa > Cnidaria > Scyphozoa > Semaeostomeae > Pelagiidae > Pelagia > Pelagia noctiluca. Next base: position 13,362,585 of record OZ004325.1, read on the forward strand.
TGCTTAGCACATAAACCAATACCTTGTGGAGATAGTAAGTGTATATGCTTATCAACTATCAACTACGATGTACGGTTACACATTTTTTGTGTTCGTGAACCGAAGAGTGCTCAAATTTCTGCAAGAGCCAAGAACGAAAATTGAAATGGTAGACGATGGCTCAAGATATACAAAATGTTATCCAGAAGTTACTAGAACAACGAGCAAAATATAATTTGTGATTAATGTGGGCTATGTTCCCTCCCGGTTATCACGAGACTGAATGTCCACCAACTCATTAAACCTACAAAATAGTGAGATGTTATGCTTTTAACTCTACTGGTTCACAATAGATAAAATCGATTGTCTTTTTACAGTTTACAGGAAGCAAGACTTGAAGTTCTCATGAAAATTCTGGAACAAAGAGAAGAAACCCATGCGGATTTGAACAACAAAAGACTAGACCGGTTATGGTATGTAACCCATTTTTATATGTTGAAAGTTAGAAGCATGGGGAAATATTGGACTCGTTCCTGTTAAGTAATAGAAAGCTAATTCGCTGTTTTGATGCTCTGAAAATGCGTACAACTGAAAGTAATTCGTTTTTCAACTTAATTGTTAGTTGACTCGCGCCCTCCCAGCTATCGCCATGCACCTCGTAAACTTGGGCAACTCGTTAACTTTGGCATACGATGTACGGTGACAAATTTGGTTTCATAAGCCCAAGAGTTCTCAAATTGCTCCAAAGGCAACTAGGGAAAAGTGAAGTGGTAGAATATGACTCAAGATTCATAGAGTCCCAAGAAATAACGTGAAAAACAAGCAAAATATTAGAAGGTGATCAAGACACACAATATGCCCTCCCAGTCATCGCCACACTGGATGTGCAGCAAACTCGTACACTCGAGTATGCGAAGTAAGGTTACACATTTTTGTGTTTAAGAAAAGAGTGCTCAAGTTGCTACAAGAAGTATTATCATAAAAAGAGTTGCAGAATATGGCCCAAGCTACGCGAAATACTCAAGAGGTTTTGACCGTGTGCAAAATATGTTTCTAATTCAAAGATCCAATGTGCCCTCGGCAAACTGGCGGTGCATCAATTTGTACACTCGGGCATACGATGCTCGGTTACACGTAACGTATTGTTTGTATGCAAGAACTAAAGAGAGTATTAATTTCTACAAAGGCGAGGAGTAGAATCAAAAATGGTTGAAGATGGCTCAAGATGCATAAAGAATGCCCAGGAGGTTGTAAGAATAACGAGTGAATTAAAACTATGTCATCAAGAAACACAATGTGCCCTCCCGGTTATCACAACACTGGCTATGTAGCAACTCGTAAACTTGGGCATACGATGTATAGTACGGTTACACATTGGTTGTGTTCAAGAACGAAAGAGTGCTAAAATTGCTTCAAGAGCAATGAACGAAAAGTAAATGGAAGAATATGGCTCAAGATAGACAAAGAGTGGTCAAGAAGCTACAAGAAAAAAGGTGAAGTATAAGTTCAAGAAACCCAATGTGCCCTCCCGGTTATCACCACACTGGCTGTGTAGCAACTCGTAAACTTGGGCATACGATGTACGGTTACACATTGTTGGTGTTTAAGAACAAAATAGTGCTAAAATTGCTTCAAGAGCAATGAACGAAAAGTAAATGGAAGAATATGGCTCAAGATAGACAAAGAGTGGTCAAGAAATTACAAGAAAAAAAGGGGAAGTATAAGTTCAAGACACAATGTGCCCTCCCGGTTATCACCTCACTGGCTATGTAGCAACTTGTAAACTTGGGCATACGATGCACGGTTACACATTGGTTGTGTACAGGAACGAAAGAACGTTTGAGTTTCTACAACGAGCGAACAGAAAAATTGGTCTTGAGCCAAAGATGGTGTTCAAAAAGTTACAAGAAAAATGAGCATGTTTAGTTTTTTATAATCTTGTAAACATCAGTATCGTTTAAAAAATGTCGTTCATCTTTGCGGAAGTTGGGAGCAGTGCAATGTGTTTTGGAAGCATCTTTTAGTAGTGTTGTACAATACATTTGGAAGGCATTTGGATGTGTAATACCATTTGAAGGCATCACGAGTATTCCACAAGGAGACATCATGGCTCCCCATTATCGTAGCGATTCCATGGGGAATCATAATTTGTTTAGGGGGCATCTTGAGTCATCTTGAATCATTATGTAAATACCATGGGAATTATGATGTATTTTGGGGGTTATCTTGAGTCATCTTGCATCATTATGTCAATACCATGGGGAATTATTATTTATAAAGGGGGTATTATTAGTCATCTTGAATTATTATGTCAATTCCATGGGGAATTTCGATTTTTAGTATGGTCTTGAGTACATAAATTACATCATTCATTTTGTTTTTCAAATACCCCACATATCAAACTGGAAACTGTGTCTATTATCAAAAATTGAATAATTTCTGTTGAAACATTTTATGAATACGTTAAGAATTTAGTAATGCTAAGCTAAGTTCAGGCAAGTTTCTACAGCAGCCTTTTCAATAAATAAAGATTTCTATTATAGGTTGTTCCCTCACCTTCTTTCTCAAGACATATCCATACACAGTAGCCCATTTTAGAAATCTCATTACAATACTTTTGATGCAATCCAGGCAAATTTAAATCAGTTAGAAGTTAAATCATTGATGGATCGATAGATATCTCTAATATATAGAAAAAATTTTTACCAACATAGTTTGTTTGTCTAACTTTCTTTTATAAACTAAACCGTTCATAGCACTCTACCTATAATGAGATACTCTCTAAATCTATTCCAGTAGCAATTGTAACTCAGTTACAAAGTAGATAATTTTAATCACTAGATAATATGTAACTCTAATATGTAATAAAAATATTGACACCAATTAAATTTGTTTATTTTAGCTTTTTTTTAAAGACATAACCTTACACAGCATCCTACCTGTAAATCTCATTCTAATGCTTTCTAATGCCATCCCAGCAACTCTATATCAGTTACGTAGTAAATCATTCTTTGATTTATAAAGATATTTATCATATAGTAAACAATTGAAACCGATGTTTTTTTATCTTACCTTCTTTCTAAAGATATATCTTTTCACACAGCAGCCTGATATATTTCATTACAATATTTCCTAATACTTTCCCAACCAAAAACAAACTTTAAATCAATAATAAGTATAATATCATTTCAAAATCAAAATCAAGATGCCTAAGTGATCATTGATTAAAATATTCTTACGCCTTCTTCCTGTAGACGTATCCGTCCATAGCAGCCCACTTGTAAATTTCATTATAATACTTCCTGATGCATTCCCAGCAGCCAAGCAGCTTCAAATCAATAACATGTGGTGTGTGGTTTTCAAAACAATAAAGTTTATCACACATTGTTGGATACCATCTACGATACCTTAAAACTTTCTCTTTGACCTCATCAGGAATTCTTACCTCACAGTGCGCATCATTTGCCGGACATCTGGTTTTATTTTTCTCGTCCCATGGAATAATCCCGGCTGAATAATAAATTCTAATTGGCAGTGGAACCTCTAGTTCGTATGGTTCATTCGCACGCTTTCTTTTGCGTCCGGTACCAGGTTTAGCTGCGTTTTTCCGGGTTGCTTTTTTGAGCATGGCTTTCTTTTCAGCCAGATATGAAGAAACCTCGTTGGCGGCTTGAGCAAATTCCTTTACGGTCGTTGGAATATGAGATTGTAAGACTGAATCAAAATTATCAATATGAACTAGTATACCCGGATTATTACCCATATAGTCATCAGGTATTGATATAACACTTACCTGTTTAACCGGTTTTTCCACTGGTTTTACCTGTTTAGCCAGTTTTTTAACTGACTTTACCTGTTTAGCCGATTTTTCACCTGACTTTACCTGTTTAGCTGGCTTTTCAATTGGTTTTACCAGTTTAACCGGTTTCGAAGCACGACTTACCGGTTTAACTTGTTCCATGTTACTGGGAACAATATCAGGAAGAACCAGCATGTCCGGTTGATCTGGAATATTGTTATGAACTGATGGCATTGTACTAACCTGTTTAAGTGGATTCTTAGCTTTACTTACCAGTTTAGCCTGTCTTCTTTTTGAACCAGTACAAACCTGTTTTGTTGTCTTTGCAGCACGTTTCGAGACCCTAGGTTTTTTTAGTACTTGGCAAACAGTGTCAGAATGGAAATCGAAATCTACCTCGAGACATTCTTCAGAACCGAAATTGGCATTCGATGTATTACCTGTTGAAATAACATTCCCACAGAATGTTATTTTAGAGGGAGTTTCTGGCTCATCCTCAATAACACTACTTATAATTTGAAAACTCTGATAATCAGGCCTAGGAGGAGAAGGTGATTTCTCATCTGGTTTTGTGGAAGCAGATTGTTCATCACCTTCAAATAAATCATTTTGTAATGCGAGAACTGCCAACTCAGCTTCAGTTAGTGAATTTCTATTTACCTTACCTGAATCCACACTTACCGTCACATCAGAAGTTACTGCGTTATCATTATTATTATGAACATATGGGGTTATTGTGGACTGGGGTAAACCACTGAGAGAGTTCTCTTCCGTGTATTGACCACTACAAGTATCATCTATCAATGTTGTGAAATCAGAATCAAAGAGATCATTGATATCAAAATCAATAAAACCATTCGAAATCACAGAGGATCGATTACCTGTATCATGATGATTTGATGTTAGTGTAGACTGCGTGTTATTACTTACAGATTTTGCATCCAAGTATTCATCATCTAAAGCATTATCAAACAATTTTGATAAACTCACATCCATTTCATCGTTAACATTATAATCATCAAGATCATTATTATTTTCTAAAGCTATGGAATTTATGTTAACTGTATCATTAAGTTCTGGTGCTACTACAGACTGCATGTTATCACTAATAGATTTTGCATCCAATTGCCCATCTCCCAAAACATAGTCGAACAATTCTGCAAAATCTATATCTATTTGATCAAATTCATTGCAATTATCAACTTTATTTAAAGTGATGGATATTTCGTTACCTGTGCAACACCCTATACTATTAGAACTACTTTCGACAGGGATATTGATTCTTACCGTTGGTTGTGATTCATCTTCTATCATGCAACTATTGACATCTTTACCAGCCTTACCAAGCAATGCTGCAAAATCTGGATCGTAAAGATCGTCAATATTTAATTCATCACAAGAATTGATTGTTTCCGAAACTATTGGTATTGCAAAATCTGACCCAATACCTTCTATTGGGTTTTCATTGATATCTTGATTACCTAAAGTATTATCAAATAACCATTCTGTATCAATAAGATCATTAATTTTACAATTGTGAAAACCATTAATTTGTTCAGAAATCATGCAACTTTCCTTGCCTGTCTCCAGTTGATCTTCTGTACAAGACCCTATAGAATTGTCAACACTTTCTACTTTAGAAGTTGGTGTTATTGTAGACTCTGACTTACCTTCATTTGATGTATCTAACCATGCAAAATCTGAATCAATAAGATCATCGATTTGAGAATCATTAAAACCATTAATTTGTTCAGAAATCATAGGAATTTCATTACCTGTTTCCAGTTGATGTTCCGTGCAAGACTCTATAACATTAGCAACTTCTAACAAGTTGATGTCACCTAAAAACTCGTTTGACTCACCTTCGCACCCCACAGTTTTATTTCCTAATACCAACTCACCTCTTTCTTCTGAATAATGGTTAACATCTGCATTTATTTCATTCGTTCTAACATGACATAATTTTTCCTCACCTTTTTCGAGTTCCTTTCCGGTCTCACTTCTTACTAAACTATCTCTCATATTATCAGAACATTTCAAGCCGAGAAAATCTAAAAGCATTCCTAAACCATCATTATTATCAATTGTCTCTTCTTTCGAATCTCCAGCCATTATTTCTTCTTCAATGACGCTTGAGTAATTTTTCGTCTCCACATCTCCTGACAAACATTCATTAAACAAACATACAACTGACTTACCTTCAATGCCACACTTCATCACATTACCTGTATTACTCGCCACAGCATCAATATTCGCCATTGCTTCACTAGTATCCTCTGATAGTTCGAAATCGCCCAGCAAGCTAACATCACCTGATGACCGGTTTGATGCAGCTTCCGGATTGATATCGATTCCAAGAATTAACTCGTCTGTAATTCTTGGAAATTTCTTAGGAAGTAGATTCAAGTCGAAGCAAGAATCACTTACCTTTTCAGCAGACATAAGCTCTCTTTCGATGACTTGGTGTTGCCAAGTTTCTCGCCCACAAGTCTACAAATAACAGAAAAATGGTTAGTATCATCCAGGCATGCGAATGTATCACATTGTTTACAAGCAGGCTATATCTAGCAAGAAATCAAATAAGTGGTCAGCGGCTTACAATCCTAAATAAACCTCGGTTCTACTTTTAATCTCGAGGCTGTTGGCATGGGTGCGGCAGTCTGGATCGATGCAGGTGTGGCCATAGCAACTCAATCGTAAACAAAGATTCGGAACCGGTTCAAACTGGTTCGACCTTCGGATTTTAGGCCCAAAAACTAAAAGTTTTAAGATATTTATTCAAAAATTCCTTTAATATATAGTTACCAATTGATTTAGTTTTTATTGTAGCCGTTTCAAAATATATTTCTTTCGAGTTTTCAACCATTTCTGTAAAGCTTTTGAATATTTGTTAAGCAAATTCCTTCAAAAACTTTTCAGCGAAGCCGAAATTCGAACAATGGCTGCCGTTACTTTTTCGAACTCAAACTTCGAATATTGGAAATATTCAGATTTTCTTTCGTGAATTTTCGAATTTCAACTCGTAAAACTCTTCTCTTTGTTTACTTTCAACAAAATTTATTGTTTTAGTTTGTTTGAAAGCAGAAATCATTAACAATTTGATGCAAAAGGCTAGCGAATCTTTGCTGAACGGCTATTGGATAAAAAGAGTTGAAAACGGTTTAAATGGACGTACCTGAGCGAGGCAAAGAGCCTGTTGAGTTATCGCCGGTTGTTGTGAGTAAGCCATGTTGATTTTCATACAGCACAGCTCGAAGTTGAAGGTTGATTCGCAAGTGAAAATAAAGCAAGCTATCGCAGATTGTGATTGCTCGGAATGAATAAAATTCACGAAGAAATCTGTCGCGCAGGGGTTTTTATGCCGTTGATAGGTGTTACGTTTGTTACGTCAGTTTTGATTGGATATTTGGCCAGCGGTCGTTGTTGCTTCTGGAAGTATTCATGGGCTACCAGAAGTGGTTCTGTTCGCTTTTGAGGTTGATTACATGGGATTTTCAACCCCGGGTTTGAATTTTAACCCAACCGACCGAGTTGAAATTAATCTCACCTCTCCAGTGGACCCTTTGTTGATTTTGTTTTTAAATTTCATGGAAATATTTCGACCCTGGGTGCAAAAAATACTCGGGAGCAAGATTTAACCCAAACCTTATGGAATCCCAAGACTTTAATCAAAAGTTTATGTGTAACATAATGCTAATACGCCATGAAAAATATACCATAAATACAGCACTCGGTGTCACACAAGGAATTGGCTGCTTATTGAGTTTAGATTATTTTGTTATAACTGTTCTACATCGCGTAGCACTTTAGCCTGGGTAGCCACGGTCTACCCTAGCTAGATGTAATATATGATATACATGTTTATGTACATTTCTTTGGGCTTATTAGCATTATTAATCATCAATTATAATAGCTCTTGACGTACGTTAAACAGATTAATTATTACACTTTTAGTCCCAATCATTTTTCATGTGATTGCAATTGCATTACTAGTGTAATTGGTTATCAATGATTAGTATCCATATCTTAATTAGTATTTTCTTAAGGTACACTTATGAAGACTTTACTATTCAATTCAAGGGCCAACAAGCAAGATGAGAAAGATGTGAAGTTTGAAAACATCAAACATGAACACATTCGAGGTGAGCGAATCATTCTTCCCTCTTCTCTTGACGTTTTCCAATGAATTCACTTGTCCACACCTGGGTATAAGAATTATTTTGCTTCTCTTTTGTTGAGTGTTAATCTATCAAGTGTTTTATCAAATTCAACTCTTGCTGTCTACACAATATGACATCCATGATTTTCTCTAATTAATTCACTTGTCCACATCTGGGTATAAGAATTATTTTGCTTCCCCTTAGTTTGAGTGTTAATCTATCAAGTGTTTTATCAAATTCAACTCTTGCTGTCTACACAATATGGTATTCATGAATTTGATGCAGGCAGACATTAAAATTCCATAGTGAAATGTTGACATTGCTCTGCTGATGGTGTGAAACAGTTCTCATCGTAGATTTCAACACATTCTGGGTGGTCGAGTTTATTTTGACTTTTAGTAGAGTTGTTTTTTCAAATATTGAGTCGGTCATTTTCATTAAACGTGTTATTTGATCCTATCGTATAACCACTGAGAAGTGTGTCCTATATACCTGGATTCACATCGGCATAAGAATTCGTAAACAAAGATATTTTTCTGTATGCAGGAACACTATCAGCATTTGTTAGGTTTTCATTTTGGTCTCTCTCTGACGTACTACTCTGATGAGTGTCAGAAGCAAAGCTTTAGTAGTTATTATGTTTCGACATGTTTCCGATTTAACTCGTCATCCTCAAGTTCTGCACATATCAAAGACTGTTCTGACGTACTACTCTGACGAGTGTCAGAAGCAAACCTTTAGCTTGTAGTTATTTTGCCAACTTTCTGATTTTCTTTGCTTTCTTGAAGTCTTGTACCAATCGAAGACTCTCGTTGAAAGAGTTATTGGCTGTGTCTTATCAATTCTCGAATTCGCTATTCATGTTTTACAGTTATCCGAAAACTCACACGCCAAAGAGATGCAGTTGAAGGCAAATTGGAACGAAGAGATTTTCTCAAGGACTATTCTGACCCATCCTCCCAAGTCTACGCTCCAATGTCTCGCATTGGTGTATTCCTAGATCGAGGCTCTGAACAGAATGTTGTCAAGAGCAGATATCTAAGCACGTACCAAGGGTTATTAGAACTCGAAGCCTCTCTTCCGGATTATGTTCTCAAGCCTCGAATCCAAGCACCCAAACCGAAGTCAGCTGGTCAGGGTGGCTTCGTTAAACGCAAGCAGCGGAGGAAGTACGAGTTGGAGGAAGTGTCTCGTCAGTTGGAGGATGAGAAGCTGCCCAAACAGCCCCCAAAACCACTCAGATTCCTGCATAAGATTGAGAAGCCTGTGCCAAGACCACCAACTCCGTCTGTGCAGGTGCCCGATGAGGTATGACATTTGTTTTGTTCTTATCTATTTGTCATGTTTCTGAGTGGAGAGTGTAACCCCAATTTAGCCTGGCCATGTGTCAATATGTTGAGTAAGTAAACAAAATCACCCTATTTTGAAGTCTGTTAAAAAAGGCTAATATCCAACTAACTAATGGATAGATAAAGATAGCAAAGTCGAAGAAAGAAATTGCTTTTTCCTTGACAGTTGACGGACGTTTTACACTTACTATCTTAGTAAGTTATTGGTTAATGCTTAAAGCACAAATAAATAGCCTACTGAAAATCTAGCGAATCAAAGCACTGATCTATCCGGTTCAACCGGACCTGAACAATTTTTGGTCAACGTGCTCCAGCTTTCCAAAAAAATAGATGTAGTTATGCACGTCTTACACTTTTAGTAAATAATAACAAAGAATATATGATAACTTTTGTTTCCTATTTTTAAGTAAGCACGATGGAGCTCAGTCTCATTTTCTTCGAGCTCATTCTCAAGTAATCCATATTTGTTATTTTTGCTCTTCTGACTTGTTGTTCTCTGATTCTTGAAGGCTGAAGAAGAAGAGGAGCTGGCCGTCATCTTCCTTCAAAAGATCATCAGAGGACGTGCTCTTCAAAACATGGCAAGTCTTAAAACTGTTTTACAGATTCATTTATTTTCACCTTGTAGGAGACGATGCATCAGTTGATCAAATTGGTTTTGATAACGAGGAAAAGTAGGCCTTTTTACTGATATTTACTCTCCACGTTAGTAGTTGGTTCGAGTAAACATTGAGTGAGTTTCTGTTTAACGTGCAAGCTTGACTTAGGCAGTGCCCTGTTTTCAGTATGGGCATGGTAGCATAAACTACTTACATCACTAAATATCGTGAGTGGTAAGAGGTCCAAATGTGTTTACTGTACCCATTTCCATGACAGAAATCTTCATATTGGAAATTGCTGCTCACTAAGCGATCCTTCAATTTAAAGTTCGCTATCTCGATCCATCTTTCTAGCCTATTATTCTGATGAGTGTCAGACGCAAAGCTTAAGTAGTTGTTATCTTTCGCTATGTTCTTGACTTTCTTCACCATCCTCAAGTTCTGTACCGATCAAAAACTTTACTTACTTACTACTCTGATGAGTGTGAAATGCAAAGCTTCGGTAGTTATTATGTTCTGCTCTGTTACCTATCCCCCCCCCCCCCCATTTTCAAGTGCTATAACGATCAAATACTGTTCTGTCTTACTACTCTGATGAGTATCAGACGCAAAGCTTCAGTAGTTATTATGTTCTGCAATTTTTATGATTTTCCTTCGTATCTAGCTACAACTGCTATTATTCACAGTAATTTTCAGAAGTTGAAATCAGGTTTTGAATGTTAAGGTTTTACTAACTTATAAACTTGTCAAATATTCATCCACAGATGTTCGAGGGTAAAGAAAAGCGTCGTGAACTGATCCAAGAGCTGCGGAGCACACATGCCTTACAGGAGGCGCAGCAACAAATAAAGAAATCGGAAAAACAAGGGACTTTGCAGCTGCAGAGGGAAAAGAAAATCGAACAACACAAGGTAAATCGAAGTGTCAGATTTTACTCAACTCCAGCTTTCTTCACCCAGTTGGCTCATTATCTATTGTCACTTTGTGATGGAACCGAAAATAAATTATTCACCTTTCGATTTTTCAAGAAATGACATTTCGAGATTTGACATTTTGGGATTTCGAGAAGGTTGATCACCAACAAGCTACAAGAATCAATGATGGACTTAACTTAAAGATTCCAAAACTGAAAACTGAAAGCGCGAAAAATGGATCTTTTATAGCGTTGTAAAGATATACAATGCACTGCCAACACATTTAAGAACTGAGAAATTTAACCTTCCTTTCAAGCAGGGACTCAAAGAACATTTTATGGATTGACTAACTTTTTAAGTAAAATCTGTAATATACTTTATTCCACATTTTTTATAATAACTGTTCAATTGTAAAATTTTAGATCTGGCGATTTTCATTTGTTTTAAAAAATAGGGCTTCTATTGATAGCAGCTAATATTGTAGCTGACTGAATCCCCCAGTATCAATAATGTATTATTATATTAGGAAAGAGACATAATTAGGAGTTGTGGCATTGCTCATGATACACAGCCAAGATAAATACAAAACATGATAGTTATGATACGAATGGTACAAAGGAAATGGCTTGGCTTGGCTTGATGCACATATCAATGCTGAGACTTGGCCCATATGTTGTTAACATGTCTCCTCCATTCTGATCAATCCACAGCGATTCTTGTCAGCTTGTCTACATCCATTCCCGTGTCTTCTCTACAAAGTAAATAGTAATAACTAATAGTGAAAAAATCAAGCATTAATTTTCGTACCTTAAGATTGATTAACATATTTCTAAAACCACGGCACTGCCTGTGAAGTGTAGTAAAAGCTCAATTTATGAGATCCTAGATTTTTCCACTTCGCCTAAAAATGTTCCTATGGAAATGGAACTTTCTCCGACTTTGGCATTATGAATAATGCTATCTTTGTCAAACAGGTTCTTTTAAGTATTTTCTCCTGTATACCTGTATACCTGTATTGAGCTTTACAGTGTAGTCTTGCCTTGATGGTTGTTGATCTCTTGCTTTCACTCCTCAGGAATCTTTGGTGGAAGAAGCACTATCAAAGCTTGAAGGATCATCTCTCGGAAACATGCTTGATTTCTTGAGCAAAGAACTCATTCGGTTTCAAGTAAGTCCCTTTATACTATTTTGATATTTAGTATTCTCTAATAACTATCGCTTTCTAACCTTTCGTTATAACGAACATCTTTAGAAGTAGCAATCTAAATGATCGGCCTATTTTACTTTAAGCCTATGAAACTAAAGATGGACATCTGTTATGTGAACACCGAAAATTTAGGAAATCGAATACGTTAAAACTACAACAACAAACCTTGCCTCGTTTTGAGAAAGAGAAAATCAGATGCATTTTAAGAGCTTGATAACATGATAACAAATCTGAGGATGTCCGTGTTTATCTGCATTCAGCTGGAGAAGCGGAAAGGAAAAACCGAGGCAAAAACAGCCTCATTTTGAGCGTCAAGCGGATCTTGGGAAACGTGATTGGAGTTGACAACGCACTTATCTCGCCGCACCTATGTTGCATAATTATGCAAATTAACTAGAAGCAGGCTTTTCGATTGAATACTCTTAATCTCTCATAAATTATTTAGTAGCACGTGACTAAACCTACGTATAGATAGCCCTGAGAGACTATATCCAATCACTCTGAAGAGATATACAACACGAGTTGTGGATTTGGAGGTTGAATTGTCTTGAAAGTATGTGGCTTTGACTTCGAATGCAATACACAAACAGTAATGTATGATTGATATGAATTAATGGTGGTTCTATAGGTTTTCTTGAATTCATAATTGATTTCTAAGTATGATGCATTTAGTCTTTCAGCATATTTGATTGAAGTTTTAGTTTTGTCAGTTTTATATTTTGTATGTTGTAATGCAAGAATTATTTGCCATCACATATTTGACTAGTGTGCTCGGTGTAGGGGTATCCCTAATGAATTTTGCGTTATCGCTCATGGAAGCCAAGCTTGAACTAAACTGAAGTAGAACTAAGCTAAGGTGAGGGAATCATATGTCTATAGTGAAAGACATTCATGTTTTTGCTCAAGCTTAATGTTTGTGATTTTTATTAATAAATCTCTCTTAAGCCAGAAATGTTTAAGATAATATATTCGTTTCGTATTTTCAATTCCAGTTTACCCTGTAAGAGTATCTCTAATTAGGATGACATCGTTCATCATCATCATCATCATCATCATCATCATCATCATCATCATTGTCATCCATCATCATCATCATCACTCTTGGACGTCCACGTACCACTGCTGGGCAAAGACCTTTCCCGAATGCGCCACTCGTTCCCGTTCCTTTGCGATTCTCTTCCGTGCAATCGTTTTTGATGTGATCACCAACCCATCTGGTCTTTGGTCTTCCCCGTCCTCTTCGTTGTTCATGTACAGATCTGGTATAGATATAGATATTTTTCATGGATTGCGGAGTTTCAGAGACCAGAGAAATAGGTCTCTTTGTCCTTTGGTCGGCAGATTCACAAATAAACTGTTCAAACTATCCTACAAGTGCTTGTATAATTTTTGTATTCAATCTTTTGTTCCCTTGGATGCCGGGGCTAGTTGGCCTTTGTTCTGTTCTTTGTAGCATTTTATTTTCCAGTAAAAGCGAGGTGCAAATGTCTGAAAAATATTCTCCGCTCGAAGACTATTTCCTTTTAATTTCAGTTTTAATTATGCATACATGATAAGCAATATCAGTGAAATTCTACCGCTTTACGTTGGGTCATGTTGAAATCTATGACAAAATGCTAATTCGCAAATAACAGGTTTACAAAGCAAAAGCACATGTGGAATATTTGAAAAACTACAGCCATAACTTTGTTGGTCTGTTGGCGTGATTCAAGATGCTTCAAGTGGGTTTAAGACTGTCTTATATCAAATTTTTTTCGATTTTTCAATGTCATTGATACAACACCGACTAGGGGGCTAGCAGATTACAATATGCTTGTACTTAATCAACGATGAGTTTTAAAGTACAAATTAAATCTATAAATATAGCTACAGCTAAAATAAACATCGGCATATTCATATTACAGCAAAACTTTTGAAATAGTTAGTTAATGTATATTATTGGAAAAAGGAAATAAACTCGATGCTTAGGTTCTAATTGATATGTTGAGAGAAAGAAGAATTATATACCTCCTCTCTTGTTCGTTGGATTTCTGATAAATGAATGAAATTAGCTAGGCACACTATGTCAGTCTTGTTTTCAGAATCTAAGATTGTTTTAAAAAGATTAACCCTGTCAGGTTCAGATTGGGATTTAATGTTATTGTTTTCCTAACCCAATTTATTTAGGAATGCTTTTCTTTGTAACTTATTCTTAGAGCAGACATAAAGTGGAATTCGTCATCTATTGGTTTTGGTTCAGTAGTACAGTAATCACAAACTCTTTCAATTTGCTCTACCCTATGTTTTGAATGTCTTCCCGTCGCTATTTTCAATTTATGTTCACTCATCAAAACTTTTGTGAGTGAAGTTTCTAAGTTATTGATGAGATTTACAATATTTGGTTTTGTCTTAATTTGTCTATGAAATTTTAGTCTGCTCATATTGCTGGTTTCATGAATCCATTTTTCTTCGAATATCCGATCTAATCTTTTCTTGCATATAACTTTTATTAACTTGTTATTTTTATGTTTTTATTTGTAAATACATCAAACTCGCCATTCTATTTATAAGGTTCATCATAATCAAAGTCAGTTTCTTCTAATGTTTTTTTATATCAGTGAGCCAAGGGATATTCAATCTTTTATTCTCTTCTGATGTATCTACTAACAGTTTATTATGATTTTGATTAACATCGTCATAAAATTTTAGCAAAGTTAAATGTCCATTTTAAGCGGCTTTAGGCATAGTTCTCCAAGTACTACAAAATTTCTTGATGTTCGATTTACTCCTTAAATGATGTTTTTTCCAAACATTAATTGTACTTTTTCTATGCTATTATTTGGTTTAGAGGTTAAACCCCATAATTTTGATCCATATAATAGTATAGGTTTAATTGTTGCAATAAAAACTTGCATCAATGTTTTGAAATATAGTCTATCCTAGATAATTCATATAAGCTAAAATAATGCACGTTTTGCCCTGTTTACTAAATCTTCGGTAACTCCATTAAAACCTCCGTCGTTATCTAATTTGAACCCTAAATATTTGTAAAACCTAACTATTTCTATTTCATTATTGGATATTTCAAAGGAGTGATTTCTTATAATATTACCCCCACTAAAAAATACTGTTTTGATTTTATCAGAATTGACAGCCATTTCCCAAGTTTTACAATAATCTTCAAGTTCTCTTTTACGCTCTTCTAATCCTTTCTTTGATTTGGATATCAATACTATATCAATATCTGTCCATGCGACCATTCGCAAGCGTGCTAGCTACTGTCCTAAACCTGGAAAAAAGGTAGCCATGTAACCTTGGGGTGTTTACAACTCCAGTCTTATCCGCAGTGAGGTATTAATTCATGTTCCGGATTAAATCCTTCTTTAGAGCCATGTTATATAAACATCAATTCATAAGGCATGTTCTTACACAGGAAACTAAATCATACCACAGCAGGCTAGTGGCTTATCAAACGTGTCTGATTTTCTGATGTACATTGTATAGCGATAGGAGTTTGTAAAAACAAAAGTTGATGTTTGAATTCACTTGACTTTCAGGAAGAACGCCGCATCCATGCCTTTGCCATGCTCGCTGAACGTCGTCGACGTATGCGAGAAGCTGAAGAAAGTGGAAGAAGGCAAGTCGAAGAAAGACGACGCCGTGAAGAAGATGAAATTTTTAAGCAAGTGAGTACTCCCTTGACAACATGAGTACCCCCTTGTATACATGAGTACCCCTTGACTACACGAGAACCCCCTGAATACATGAGAACCCCCTGACTACATGAGTACCCCTTGACTACATGAGTACCCCTTGACTACATGAGTACCCCTTGACTACATGAGTACCCCCTTGACTACATGAGTACCCCCATGTATACATGAGTACCCCTTTGACTTGATACATTGAGTCCCGTTTGCTTCGCTCTTTCATTCTAGCTATTCAATTCAATCAAAGTGCTTCACAACTCGAATTCCAATCACAGTATACTTTTTGGGTGACCACTTGAAGGAGTTAACGAAATCCCATCCCATCAAACCTGAGATTCTATTCCATGTTTCATGCACTGATCCACTCGTTAGGAAGGGGATAGTGTAGGCCCTCTGCAAGTAATTTTGATTCATTCGCACGCAAGTAGTTTAATGTAAGGATATGGTACGTAGGCATATCAATTGGTCGTTATGGTTTGTGAAAAACAGGAGAGTTCGCAAGACAGCCTACAATATCCCCTCCCTAACGAGTGGATCAGTGCATGGAATACGGAACAGATTTTCAGGTTTGTTGAGATGGGATTTCGTTAACTCCTCATTTGAACCCAAAATTTGGCTCCCTTGTTAACGAGGCTATAACTACAGAGCAGTTTAGGCCTTGCTGTCAAAGAAAAAAAATGTTTGTTCGGTTAATCAAACTCGTATTTTTCAAGAAAGAAATGGTTCTTAAAGGAGGGGTTTAAATATCATTGTTCTTGAAGAAGTTCTTGTTTCAATTCAATTTCAATGCCTGAAAATGAAATGTAGTATTATTATCAAATAATACAAGGGAAGAGCCAATTTGAAGAATAGAAATGTTGCGGAATACCAAGGATGCAGAAAGCATATCTCAAACTTGGGAGCACGAGACTTCAAGGACATTATTTTTATCAAGAAGAGAGGCAATTTCTGAAAGTAAAAAGGGCACTTCATTGCCTTTTGGAAAATCTTGGGGGGGCACGTACCTCCGGTGCCCCCGGCCCCTGCAGAATAGGTAAGCTTGAGGTAAATAAACTGAGACAGTATAAGTTAGGGGATATATTTTAAATTGGTTATGATCTGACCAAGTTAACGCAAACTCTAAAAGGCCACTGATATATCAATCAATTCTCAAAGATATCACACAAATAGACTAGACTAGAGTAGGCTAGAAGCAGAAATATCACTGGATGAGATTGTTTTCGAACAATTCTAAAAATGTCTCAAAATATTGGCTAGTCTCAAAAAACTGTTTGATGAACATGGTTCCAAAGGTTGCCAAACTTAAGCCCCAGCCAAACCATCAAACGATGTTTGACAAACAATGGAGTTTGCTTAACAGAATGTTTGTCAGTTTGGCCCATATATAGAACATATGTCTAACAAAACAGTTTTGCTTGTGATAAGTAGGAAATGTTTCTGAAAAGTGTCAAAAACATTCACAAAGAAATCCTGCTTTTCAAGCAATGTTTAGTAATTTTCTGTTGCTGTTAGAAATCTGGCCAAACCATTAAACATAGAAACGAAAACAAAACAAAACTGTTTTTCAAGCGTATTTTATGGTTGGACCAGTCTCAAACTATTTTCTGGCAAACCTTGTTGTAAATGCAGCCAAACTTACAAACATGGAATAGAAAATCAAAAATGTTTTTCAAGCAATGTTTGGTCGATCGACGTAGTCTTAAGGATGGTAAGGCAATAACGGCGATAAGAAAGGACATTCTGATTTGAAGGCCAACTCTTAAGGATGTCACTTCGATTTCATTCGGGTTATTCTTATCCATCTCGTTCTTTCCTTGCTTAAGGTTGTCAAAGTTCACCAAGAAACCGTAGAAAGCTACCTGGAAGACATCATTCTTGGAGCAATCGAGAAAACAGCAGACACGCAAGCCAGAAAAGAGGTTGGTGAGCTGGCAGAAAAAGTCAATCAAGTCGCCTACGATATGGAGTCCTCGTGAGTTGAAAAATGTTTGTTTTACGTCAGAAGGAGAACGAAGATGAAACCAAGTTGTAGTAACCAATCGCTATTGTTTCATTTTCGATCTATTTCTGACGTACTGTTCTAATGAGTGTCAGACGCGAAGCTTTAGTAGCTATTACGATTCGCTATGTTTCAGATTTTCTTGCTATCTTGAAGTTCTCTTCGATCAAAGACTATTCAAACGTAATTTTATACCTTTCAGGGGTAAATTTTGTTTCTGTCTTTATTTGATTTTGAATTTCAGGCGAACACAGCTGGATAGTGAAGAGATAGTGGCTGAGTTGGTGTCCTCTTTTCTGCTTCCTGAAGTTGAGAAGATTTCCTCAAGAGAAAATAGTAAGTACCAATCTGAGGTGTTAAAAACCATGACCCATTATGAGGTAGCCATGAGTCACTCTCAGTTTAAGGCCATCATCATCATCATCATCAAGCAGGGATGGCCGAGTGGTTATATCACTCAACCCTGATTCGAAGGTTTGTGGGTTCCAATCAAAACTTCATACCTGCCATAAAGTAGGAGGAGAGAGTTTACTAGCTATCTGTGATTCCAGGATAAAAGGGAAATGGAAAAGGTTTGGTCACGTCAAGAGAAAGGGGCCAGACAGGTTTGCACTATTAGATTAGTTAACCCCTTCAGTGGGCATTTTTGCTTGTCTCATAAACCAATACCCTAAATCGATAGAAAGCGTATTTGCCTATCCACTACCTATCAGTTTAGCAAATACCTTATGTATTTTCCTTTTAACGATCAATGCACTGCTTTGATTAGTCTACCTATTAAGTAGGTCCTTTGTACTTTACACATAAACCAATACCTTACGAAGATGATTAGCACACTTGTCTATCAACTATCAATACACTGCTTCAATTAGTCTACCTTTTCAGTGGACCCTTCGTGCTGTATCCTGCCATATCTAATGTGAATTGAGGCTAAGCAGGAAACGCACTGAATTTTGCTAACGAAATCAAATGTGCAGGGAAGATAGTATTGCGTGTACAAAGCTTAGGCCTAAAAAGGTATTAGGTAGGTTATCTATGAACGAATGCTTGCAACACCTGCTAAATCTCAGATAATTATCCCTAATGACGAAGTTCGCAAATCTATCTTATATCTCTTTTGCGAATCGTCTAACCGTCGATTCTATCCTCTGTTAATTGATAATCAGCAGTATTTGCAAACGGTGGTTAGGAGATTGCGTCTGAATGCAGCAAAACTGAGAGTCGTGTCCCTGATAACATCGATGTGGTCTCGACATCACATGCTTCTATGTAATCTTTTGAGGTGTTTCGTAATGTTGAGGTTTCAATCGAGTTGTTGGCTAATCTAGTTGCTGGGAAATGTTTTGAGTTTGGAGGAAATTGGGTTGAGTTTGTAGGAAAATAGTGCTACTTTTTTGTTTTGTTTTGAAAAATGAATTAGCGGTATTGCGAAAATCTGGTTTTTCTAAATTCACGCTTGATTATGCGAGCAGATCAGCTGATGTTTTTTTTGTAAGAGTTTGCGATAAGGGAATATATTTTGGTGCTTTTCGAGTTTCTGGCTTAGATATAAAAATTGGGTCAACAATTCAATTTTGATATTATGATCAGAAGACCCAATGGGCCCTCCCGGTTATTATTAGCTGTGCAGTAACTCGTATCCTTGGGCATACGATGCACGGTTATACATTGTGAGTGTTCAAGAACCAAAGAAGGCTAAAGTTGCAATAAACAATGAGCAAAACCTAAAGTTGCAGTATGAGCATGTCTCTTGGACTGCAGTTTTTCCTTTGCTCAAAACATACCACGCTTGATCCTCTCCTGTAACTTTTCTCCTCGTACAAAAGATGTGAACATGTTAAAGTTCACGAAAACCAATTCTTCGTCTCAGATGATTTCATCCCAATCTTACAGTTATTATCAAGTTGATGCAAATAGATTAACAAGAACGATATTTCTAAGTATGCTATCAGCATGATGGATATTTCACCCAAAACTTAAATTCCAATCTCTTGCGTAATTTCTCTTAGAGTGGGGAGGGGGTCATGATCCATCCCCTCCACAGTAGAAGTGTGTTTGGCAAACTACAATCCTCCAACAGAATTTAGAAACAAGTGATTTGAGTAAGGAAGCCTATCAAAACATGTTACCCCCTCCCTAGGATCAATGCTAGTTGTTAGTATAGGCCAGTTGAGCGTACGAGTCAATAAACCCAACAAAAGCTCATCTACATTGATATTCGGGGACGGGGGTTCTGCTTTTGACATAGAAGAGAAGACAACGAATGTCTCATAGCTCTTGTACAGGATTATGGTTGATAGCAGAATCAGTGAAATATATGATAAATCTTGTTACCTATATACCAGTAAACTGTAAAATGTTCCTATTAATAGACATTCAATGAATTACTTTGATCATGAAAAGGGCCTAATAGGGCCGAATCTTGAAGATCGTTTGTTAATAGATTTATATTTAATCGAGATAATTTGTGACAATGAAAATGACCCCAGTAGGACTCGAACCCACGACCTCTAGATGAAAATGAAATAGCCTGGGTTTCTCGTAGCCCCGGTGGCGCAGTTTAGCGTTCTAGAGTACAAATCTAGAGGTCGTGGGTTCGAGTCCTACTCGGGTCATTTTCATTCTCACAAATTATCTCGATTGATTTTCCAAATCCTGCTTCTCCTCAAGATTTATATTTAGTGCTTCAGAGGGATAACGTATGATTCCTGTCTTCAAATATTTCTTTTTTTTTCGAAATACTGTTTTGAAACCCTGTCTTCAAATATGAAGTTTATGAAATATAATACTGCAGCAAAATTATTTGACAAACCAATTTTTGTCTATTTTCAGTAAGAAGAAAACAGCGAACCAACTTGTTGGCAGCCCACCGAGTTATTTACATGGAGGACCTCTTCGAAGCAGGCTCCGAGGATGAAAACAGCGATGGGAACAATACAGTTTGAAACCAAAAATTAAATTGCGTTTTTATTTCTATTCGTGAGTGTTTAAGTATTATAGATTTATTCGTGGCCAATCGATTTGGTTGTTGAGGGTTGCGGGGTGTAATAATTTGCAACTATCTCTGGTTGACTTTTCATGTTGTAATTCACGCTATATATGTACAAATCAATGAAAACAGAAAATTATTTTGAAGTTTGATTCTGAAGAACATCTTTGCAGTGTTCAGTACTTTGGGCAAGTTGGCAAATAAATAAACAAAATTGTACCATGTAATTCATAAAATGTTAAAACAATACAACTCTGCGCTGGAACTATAGAAACTGAGGAATGACAGTGCTTTCACTGTGAATGAGAAATCTCCCTTTAAAGAGAAATGACAGTGCTTTCAGTTTTTAATATGATTTACTTTTAAAGAGAAAGGGCAGCACTTTCACTTTGAAGAAAATTTCTGTCTAAAGAGGAATAACAGTGCTTCCATTTTAAAGAAAATGTTTTTTAAAGAGGAATGATAGTGCTTTTCTTTTAAGAAAATATCATTTTTAAAGAGACTGAACAGTGCTTCCATTTTGAAGAAAATGTCCCTTTAAAGAGGAATGACAGTGCTTTTACTTGAAAAGAAATTGTAGCCCCCCTCTGGTGCCATCACTGCTCGTAAAGTAATACTTTTATTTCTAGAATACTGCATAGCAGATTCATAAAGATAAACTATTTCATTCTGCTACTGAAAGTTTCATGTCTATCTTTAAGACAATCCCCAGGCATTTCGAAATTGACGTCAGTTCTGTAGCTCTATACAAAGCTCAAGCTCGAATCTCCGCTGATGTCGACACTTGCCCATTATTTCTGATTGCTTTTTCAGCAGCTTTCCTCCTGGGAAATTAAGGATTTCAAATCTCCCAGGTTTAGAAAGTGCACCACGACCTGATTCTGCAGAAATCGCTCTGGAATTTCGGGCTATCCACCAAACAATGCTTAGAGTCCCACCACCATCTTCAATTCGCCACGACTCTGTCGAAAGCGTTGTCTTGTTAAGGTGTTTTCAAGGTTGAAGGGTGTTCTGTGTACTATACCGTGTCTTGAGCGTTGTTTCGCAGAGACCAATGTATTCTCTCCCTCCGTATCTTGGTAGATTTGACTTTAGTGTCGCTTCATAAATGATATTAGACATCAAATGGTTCTGGCTCATGAGGCAGCTTTTTTCATGGATGCAGTTGTAAAACGCCCTGCAAATGCTTAAAAAAACTATTTTCAATCCATGAAGAAAAAACGATATGAATATAACATGCTGTATGTAATGTTTGGTAAAATGATACAAAAGTAATGCCACCTTTGTTGATAAAGCTTGGTTGGCCCAGTTTATTTAGCCAAGGGCTTCAGATACTCGAAACGTAGTTCGATTCCTCGTAAGGTAACACTTTTGATTTCTAAGATTTATAGTGTTTGGTAAAAATGATACAAAAGTTATTTTTTTCCCATTAAGAAGGGTTGTATGGCCAAGTGGACTAAGCCACGAGCTTTAGATTTTTGCTCCGCAGTTCGATTCCTATAAGGTAACACTTTTGATTTCCATGATTGATTATGTTTGGCAAAAATGATACAACAATATTACCTCTCTCGTCAAGAAAGCTGGGATGGCCAAGTGGTGTAAGCGAAGGGCTTATGATATTCTGACCGTTGTTCGATTCCCCATGAGGTACACTTTTGATTTCTAAACTCTGAATAGAAATTATATCAACTTCAAACCTATTCTGTCGGTGAGCTCCGGGTGGTGTGCAGGCAGAGTGCTTGTATCACAGTCGAAGGGTCGAGGGTTCTATCCTGAGATATACCTGGAGTGAACCATCCCCTGCGACATTCCAAAAAGTGGCGTTGGCTCCACAGGAATTGTCAAGAGGGGCGCCAGGGGTCGGGGGTCTCCCCTGGCGGCTCCCCAAAAGTAGAACTAGGGGATTTTGAACAAATTTTGAAATTACATGAAAATATTAAATCTAGAAATAAACGAACTAGAGAAACTATAGCTAAGACGAGCTAAAATTTTAAAATAACTAAACAAGTAAGTATCTATATAGCTAACTTAACTAGTTTCAAATATTAGTTTTTTAGTTTCTTACTTCGTTTATATAGTTTCTTTATGAAACTAGATGAAAAGAAAAAATTATAAAATAAACTGAACAAAGAATCTAACTCAAGAAACAAACTATATAAACTAACTAAAGAAACTGATCAAACTGGTTTCTTTAGTTAGCAATATAGATACTTACTTATGTAGCTATTTTGAAATGTCAGTTTCTATAGTTGCATTTGTTAGTTAAAAAAAAAATAATATAAAGTAAAAATTTGTACAAAATCCCCTAGTTTTTCTCTTGAGGAGCCGCCAGGGGAGACCCCCGAACCCCTGGCGCCCCTCTCGACAATTCCTGTGGAGCCAATGCCACTTTTTGGAATGCCAAGGGGATTTTGGCTCGCTTCAGGATACAACCGTATATCGTAGGATCGAACCCTCAACCCTTCGACTGTGGTACAAGCACTCTGCCTGCACACCACCCGGAGCTCACCGACAGAAAAGGTCTGAAGTTGATATTATTTTTATTCAGAGTTTAGAAATCAAAAGTCTTACCTTACGAGGAGTCGAACTACGGTCCTAGCACACGGAGCCCTTCGCTTTATCCACTCGGCCATCTAAGCTATATTTATGAGGGAGGTATTATTATTGAATCATTTTTTATCACAAATATTATGAATCTTAGGAATCAAAAGTCTTGCCTTATGATAAATCGAACTATGGTTCGAGTATCTAAAGCCCTTGGCTCAATCCTCTGAACCAAACGAGCTTTACTGATAGGAGGGTATTACTTTTACATCATTTATACCAAATATTATAAATCTTAGAAATCAAAAGTATTACCTTCTAAGGAATCGAAATTTAGAGTCGAATTGTATCATTTATATAAAACATTATAAAGCTTAGAAATTAAGAGCTTTACCTTACGAGGACTTGAACTACGGTCCTTTCATCGAAAGCCCTTGGCTTCGTCCACTCGGCCACCCGAGCTTTCCTAATAAAACAAGCATTATTTTTTATTATTTCTACCAAACATTAACAATTAGAAATCAAAAGTCTGAACCCTACGCGGAAATGAACTACGGTCCCAACATTTAAAGCCCCTAGCTTCAACCATCCAACAGTGATAATGAGAGAGGCATTACTTTTACATCACATTCACCAACCATTTACCAACCATTAAAGAATGATAGAAGTCAAAAGTCTAACCTTACCAGGAATGTGACTATGGTCCAAACATCTAAAGCCCTTGTCTTAGTCTACTCAGCTGAGTCCAGTCGACCATTCAAACTTTCTTGATGAGTAAGGTGTTACTTTTGCATCACTTTTACCAAATAGATTTATTTCTATTTGAACAGTTTATTTTGGGCAAAGTTTGACCAGGAACCATGGGCTAACCATGAGGCTTTTTCCAATTTTTGGCTGATTTGAAAGGAAGTTTTTTGGGTGATTTAATGCGTCTTCTAAGGCTATTATAGCCTAATATTGCTCCCTGAACAGTCCTCCTGGGTTAATAAACAGCCTATTTGGAAAGATTTATTCTGGGCAAATTTTGACCGAAAAAGATTGGCCCCCGATTGGCCTAACCATCAGGCTTTTTTACAATTTTCGACTGATTTTATGGAACACTTTTTTAGTGATTTTATACTTCTTCTAATGCTATTATAGCCTAATATTACTCCCTGAACAGTCTTCAAAGCCTATTTGGAAAGATTCATTTTGGGCCAATTTTGACCAAAAACCATGGGCTAACCATCAGGCTTTTTTTTCAATTTCTGGCTGATTTTGAAGGAAACTTTTTTGGAGATTTAATGCGTCTTCTAAGGCTATTATTGCCTAATATGCCTTTCTGAATAGTCCTGAAGCGCTTAAAGGCCTACTTTTATAAATTTATTTTTGGAAATTCGACTAAAAACTATGGGCTAAAGGTCAGACTTTTTTCCCCCATTCTTTGGCTGATTTTGAAGAA
Source organism: Pelagia noctiluca (assembly GCA_963924455.1). Classification (NCBI taxonomy): domain Eukaryota; kingdom Metazoa; phylum Cnidaria; class Scyphozoa; order Semaeostomeae; family Pelagiidae; genus Pelagia; species Pelagia noctiluca. The sequence goes on from OZ004325.1 coordinate 13,387,254, forward strand.
ACGTGAATATGGTTACTTTATTTGCTACTATGTTGTTTAGTGCCACCAATGGTAGGGAAAAACTGCTAATTTGATGCCACATTAAACAGTTGGGCACAAAAGTTGATTTTATTGATATTAATATTCTAGACACTTCACCACACTTTACTGGACTTTCGGTTCAACAGCCAAAAATGACAGCAGTAGGCATAAAGAATAGCATATAAATGAATTAAAATCTGCAGTTGAATTGCAGCAGTGTAATAGACCTTTCATTCTGCTTTTGAGAATAAATTATAGAAATTTTATCATGTCTTGTCTTGATAAATTGATTTGTTATATGATAAGTGAAATAATTAATTGAAGTAAACATACTTGCCGGACTGGACTCCTTTTAGTGATCGATGTAGATATAAATGTCAATAAAAATTGATGTAGAATCCCACTGAAGGAGTCGACCATTTGATGGTGAAACCAGGAGAAACTTTAATTGTGTATCTTTGATATATTTCAAGTAAAACCGTTAGTAAAAAAGAACTCATTCAAAAATTTAAACTAAATTCACTTTTCAAAACTTGAAGTGCAACATCTAATGCGAATTCAATGAATGCGCATTTGAATTTCTAAGAGGCAATTACAGCAATTTCATCACAACCAAATCATCCTGAAAATATTCAGTAAGAGTTTTCTTCGCTCTTGCTGCCCCCATCACTACAAACTAATCATTCTTCAACAGAAATCCAAGCAAATATCCCAATAAAAAATATGATTTGTGTTGGACTGGCAATGAAATCATTGTTTTCACCTTTAGTGAATTATACAGTTAAAGTAAAAATTTAAGGCCTATTAGGGGAGAAAGTGGATTACAACTAAAATTTCTCAATTTCTAGATAGAAGTTTCTCGGATGTGTTTGGTTTTACAAGAATCAAGTGACTGTAGCTAAGTCAAATATTTCTTCAGACGACAGGATATTTGGAGAATATTCCTCCTCATTTGTTTGGCATTGCTTCTCTTTTACTAATCTAGAGTCCAACCTTAAGGGCAGGGGAAGACTGGCCAGGGTTTTCGAATTGTTATATGCCAATCATCTTATTTTGCAGGTTACAGTGGGGGTATTCTCCAACGTTTTTAACCCTGTGGATTACAAAAACGTTCCCTCACTACACTCACTTTACTTTAAAATTCAGATTCCAAATTTTTATGATTGATTCAACGGCATCCCTCTTGGGCCATTCTGCTAATCGTTCAGGGTTTTTTTAATAGGTTACATGCTAAATGACCACACCCCAGTGTCCCAGCCCACTTTATGGCCCCTTTGGACTAGGAGCTGCCCTTGAAAAAAAAAGGCCAGTCTGCCCCTGGGTCTCCCAGTTCTAGGGTCCAGCCTTCGCGGTCCCACCTAGGGTCCTGGGTTCCAAATAAGCTCCCAAGTCCCTTTTTTCCGGTATGCTAAGAAAAATAAAGTCATTTAGGCCTTTCAAGCAGGTTTTGGGTAGAAGAGGACCAACGCCCAGTTTTTTCTTTCACAAGGCAACCTTCACTAATAAATACTACGCCTGAAATTTTGATAAGCTAGAGATTCTTCCCGCTAGGCCCTCACGTGGTCGGTGTATTGGTGACGAGTGACGTCACTATGCCACCCCACAAAGAAATAGAAACAGGGTGAAAACTTTAATTCATTTTTCATACAAAATGACAAATTGATTATAAAATAATGCGTTCAGATGATGCACAATAAAATGGAATCATTGTATGAAATGTCTACAAAAGAAATGTTATCACAACTGAGTTAGCAAGTTCAAATCGGACGAAATGTTCTTTTGACGCAATGAATAAAGTACTAATATAAACGTACAAACTTTACTATTATATACACAAATATATACATAAAATCAATATTAAAAAATAATAAAGTAAATAAATAAATAAATGGTGTATATCTACAGCTACCATCCCTGTCCCTGACAGACTTTTAACTGAATCGAGCAAACAATATGCTCCAAAAAACTGAATTGCATCCCTCTACAATACTGATGGTATCCCATATCCCCAAGAGTTACAGTATTGATAATGATTCCAATACTAAAACTTTCTTATCAAAACTTCCTTAGGATAAATTTTTGATAAATAAAAGCATATCAAAAAAATAACTTAGAAGACTAAAATCCTAAAACGTTATTGCAGATAAAATTGTAAAACAAAACCCATGCTACTCAGAACCCCCTCCCCCCCCCCCCCACCCAGAACAAAAATTAAATATTCATAAAATAATGGCATTAAACATGTTTAGCTCAAAATCTCCTGCTGTCTCTTGGTCCCAATTTACCCTCCATGGCCTTCTCAATCCTCTGACACAAAATATCACAGAGACCAAAATTTTGAAAGATAATTTAGTTCTTATCCATGTTGTAGCAGAAGGATAGGATTCTTAGGGAAATTTGACTTTAATTTCCAATTTATTTCTTATGTCAAGAAATGCATTTGAAAATCATCATAGAAGGGTAGATCATATTGAAAATAGACTTTGGGGAGAATTTGATCCTCGTTGAAGTACGAAATCCTCGAGAGTTTCGGTCTTCTCCCATTTTTGGCAGGAACTAATTTCAAAACTTTTTTTGGTATGAAAAACTCAATACTGAACTTTCCTAACTTTTGGTAAGTCTTTGTCTTTTCTCATTTCCTTTTCTTTTCTCTTACTACTTCGTGTAAAGATATTGTAGCTACCTGGTCGGTACTTCTTTCGGATGTCACTAACCAAACAATTGCAGACATCTCCTGATCTCCGTGCTCCATGGTTCTTCTAATCTTGGTGATTTCATACCAATACCTCCACAACAACTATGTAGCAGGTCCGTTTCTTCCTCACGTTTTCTTTAAATGTTAATCTTGCTTAATATTTTGTTAAGTATTTCTATGTCTGTATATATTCGTGTAGTGATTTAATTATGATTAGTCAGTTTTACATTGCAATCCGAGTCTCACGTCTTTGCGAACCTCTTTCGTCTTCTACTAAAAATAATAGGAATCAATACTGTCTACCATCATTCCCTCCACCTCACTCACCACCACCACCACCATCACCACCACCATCACCACCGCAACCTCCACTCCCACCATCACCCCCTCCATCACCTCCGTGGCCACCACCACCACCACCAGCAACACCAACGCCACCTGACTTGTCAGAGGATAAACAGGAAAGGCAAGTAATCCCGAAAATAACTCCCCCTATTACCAGAAGTATATTGGTCAGAGACCAGAATCCTTTATTACTCTTTTCTTCTCCCTGAAATAGAAACAAATTCACATCATGGATTACAAATCAATTTAGAGTACAAAATATCTGATAGGTATGGGTAGGTCATATTGTGGAAAGAGGGATTGATAGATTTGATTATGATAAAGCATATCCTAAACCTTGGCATAAAACGCTAACCATATAACTCTTATCCCCAGCAAAACCCTAATTCTAACCCTAACCCTATCCCTAACCCTATCTCCTAGCATTACACTGTATGACTTGACCCTAACCCTGGTCAAAGGAAAGAAAAATCGTGATTATATATTACCTTGGGGGGTTTCTTGTAAACTTTCTGTTTTGAGAGGTACAAATAACTCTCTGTTGCTCCATAAAGAAGGGCTGGACCATAACGATGCCTTTCCAGATAACTCCTCATCCCGCCAGTGATTGCCTTAACAGCCCCGTCTGGCAACAATTTTCTTGCTTTCAGACCAGTGGCTATGCTGACATGTTGTTCTTGTACGAATAACATCATCAACACAGAATCGTCACATGATATTGGATCAGTGGATAGCTTCCAGATCACTTCTCTAACACCATTGGCAAAATAAGTCTTCGATCGTCCATCCTTGCAAGTTCTGGCAGCAATAGCAACTCCGAAACGAAAGCCATCATACGAGTTGTTACGAATGCAGGACGAATTGGTCCGATTTCTTATATCTAGGATCTTTGCTTCAATTGATATTTCATCGCTAGTTGAAATAATGGAGTCTGGATCACAGAACCACGAGCTGTTAGACAACTTCTTGCAGGCATTTGAGTTGTTTATGTTTGGTGATGGGTAGTTCTGCATTGTCCATATTGGTAACTTGCTTGTCTGTCCAAAGAGGTATAAATGTAAAGATGATATGAGTAAAGAAATAAGGGTTATTCTGAGTTCTTGGGATTTTCATGATTATTTCTGACGCTCATTTCATTTTGATTTTTGATAGGGACAGAATCAGAATCATCAGTGTTAATCAGAGAATCAGAGAAATCATATGATCAGAGAAATCAGGGGTTGATTCAGGGAAATCAGGGTTGTGAATGATAAGAATTTGATAAACTGAAAATTACCCTGCAAAGGTTAGATAACGTAATGGGCATGGCATTGGATTGCAGTAAAGCGGGCTAATCTATTACCAGTGGTGTGTCTAAGAGAGTTAACACGGGGGTGCTAACTACCAGAATAGGTGTGGTTTTCTGGTCCACCCATTTTCTTTGCGGTAAAGTACTTACACCAATTGATGTAAAAATGGCACTACCATTGAAGACTTTCAATATAAACTTGGTCATAATGTAATGGGGGAAGGGGTGGAGCCCTTAAAACTCAGTATTCATAGCAGCAAGGAGGACTCACACAACTAGAAATCACCTACACTTAATACAAGCTAAATCATGACAGATACAGATTGAATCAAGGTGAAATCGTAAAATTTACCTCATTAGCTTTATGACCTTTCTGTTGGGTGAGGTACAGATAACTCTCAGTTGCTCCGTAGAGAAGAGCTGCGCCATAACGATGATTCCTCACATAACTTATCATTTCACTTTTGATTGCATTAACATCCTCATCTGTCAACAAACGCCTTGCTTCTGCGCCAGTTGAGAATTGGACATAACGTTCTTGAAAAAATAACATCATCAGCACAGAATCATCACATGATATGGGATCTGTTGGTAGCTTCCAAATTGTTCTTCGAACATAGCTTGTAAACTCTTTAGCTCTTTCTTTGATTGGCCTTCCATCGTCGTAAGTTCGGTTAGCAATAGCAACTCCAAACCGAAAGCCATTTTGTGTCTTGCTACAACAAGGTGACTCTGTCTGATTTCTTATTGCCTGGATCTTGGACTCTATCAATATTTCATCGCTGGTTGAAATGATTGAGCCTGGATCACAGAACCACGAGCTGTTGGACAACCTCTTGCAAGCAATTGAGTTGTTTACGTTTGGGTAGTTCCTGACTGTCCATACCACACCATTGCAAGTCCCCAAACACAGGATTAGGGCAGCAAAGATTACACTCAATATGTTCACCACCATTTGATAATAATTTAGATCTGTTGAAGAGAAAGAGGAAACTCCTTCACACCCTGATAATATGCCATTAAGATATCCCAAAGAAAGGCATGACCTGTCACATAGTATTATATTAAGATTGGAATAAATTTCAAGGCACTCATAAAATATTTGGGTCTCAAAGATTGATATCAGAGTATGGTGTTTGTTTTGGATTTTAGCTCCTATATTACCCCCAAATTATGCCCCCAGATTAGAAAATTTAGGAAAAGGGTATGCAGATTCAAGATCAGCACCCCAAACTTGCCTTACCCTTTTACCCTGTAATTTTCAGCAAAATCAGAGAATTGCACTTGTTTATTATTATTCCCATAATAACCCCTTAATATGCCCAGAGCATATTGTACTGACTTTGAATTCAAACTTTGCCTCTAATTTACCCTACCCAATGCTAGTAATCTTTAGTCTTTATTTATATATTGTTTCTGCTATTTTGACTCCGACCGTGTATGTCAGGTCCCTATAATAGGTCAGGCCCTATGTCAGGTCCGTACACGTAAGGCGGGCCGTATATGTAAGGTAACGTTACCACCGGTACATAGTTGTGGTTACTTGATTTCCCATCTCACTGTATTCTAGCACTCAGGAAAGAATCACTGCTAAGGAGGCTAGCCAATATAAGATAGTACAAGATGTTACGCTTTATTCAAAACTCTTACTACAAATACGTGACGAAACGATGACGAGTAAGGAAAAAAAGACACACTAAACATTAAAAAGGCCTAGGGCCTGTAATTAAGGTATAAGATACTAACCTTCTTCGAAATCATCCAGAAATCACACAAAGATTGCAATGAAGAAAATTTCGGCATTTCACAGTGGTTAATTTGCTTTTGCATGATTGCCTTCTGATAACTTCTTTATTGCAATCAGCGAATGACGGCCAAAAGGCACCTAGCAACAGTCAATGGAGTTCATTCTAATCCGCTTAGGCCCAGATTCTCATTTGCTTTCAACTATGTTGTTGTTGCGGTGGGGATGTCGAGTGGTTAGATCACTTGGGCAAGAAGAACTTCTCAAATCACTGAGCAAGAAGAACTATGGCCATTCAAGATTTTTCTCCTGAATGGCCACAAACGAAGCGTAGATCTTTGATTCGGTGATACTCGGGAGGAAACTTCAAGGGTAACGATGCGTGAAGAAATATAAAATGTGAATGTAAAAACAAATATCAACATTGTCAACATAAACCAATAAGATACACGCATTTCTTTTTATAAGCAATTTCAGCTCGAGCTCAGTACTCAAAATTGCTTAGCTAAAGGGCACGTTTGAGTACTCAAAATTGCTTAGTAATTGCTTAGCTTTTTAGACTTGGAGATTTGTTTCTTGGAATACTATCTCAAAAGTTTTTGTACAACAATGGTGATGCTGAGTGTTCCTTGGCTCTTTTCTTCTCAATATACATCTTATGAGAGGTATTTGTTTATGTTGATAATGTTGATATTTGTCTCTAGCAGGAATCCGAAACAAAGACTTCGTCTCTAATAAGATGTATTTGTAACTATCAAAAAATGAGATAGAACAACACATAAAAGAAAACGATTAGGCAAAAGAAACGCAAGCAGGTTTTACGTAAGGGGGAAGAACAAAAGACAATGTATTCATCAGGGCCGGATCCAGTACCCAGAGAAAGGGGGGGGGGGGCGTAACACATATATCAAAGTATAATTAATGTAAGGGTAAATAGGGTGGGCATACGCCCCTTACGCCCCCCTTAGATCCGGCCCTGTTCATATTAGAATACTGCGTCCAAGAAACGTTCAAATCAAGAAAACAACTAGTGGTAACAGCAGTTAATTTTACAAAAGCCTACGATTCTATAGATAGAAAGACCATTATTGAGACATTAATAAGATACAAGATACATCCAAGTGTTATCAAATCAATTGTAGAAATATCCTAATGTGATAAACAATGATACATCTAAACTCAGTTACATCAACAACAATAGAAATTACAAGCAGGATAAAACAACCCCAAAGAACATGTAAATTCATTTGTAGATCTAATTTACGAGATACGATTTATACCCAATCATCAGGCCTGTAGGAAGAGGGTTGGGACAGGGGGCATTTCCCCCCATTAATCCTAGAATTCGAATGTTCACAGCATGATCCCTAGACTTCCTATTGTTGTCGAACGATGGTTGCTCCTCCAATAATTTTTCCAAAGCAACGGTGCTGCAATCATAATTTGGAATCTAGATTTCTGGTCATATTTTTAGACCTGGCCTAGAAGGTATGTCTATGAAAAGCACTCTCATTTCATCAATTAATACACGAATAAAGCCACACCAAACGTCTTAATAAAGCACACTCACAGAAATAGCAGCTCTTCTCAATTTAACGAACAATATTAAAGTTTCTCAGAAAATATTTTTCAAACAGATAGCCTTCTAGACTTCCCCCTTAAAGTGTTGCCCCGTTGGTGTATTTTTACTCCTTAAATAGTTAGTGCTTTAAACAATGCTTGACAAGATGGAAAAGAAAACTAGAATTTACGCAAAGTTTGGCGTTATGGAGAGGAAACGCGCGGTAAGAACGATCAAAATTAGTGTCAAATTATGTTACTTCACTAAGGGTTGATGCCCCAGGGGGTGCATGGCGTACCTTAGGATGGGGGTGCGTTGCTTAAGTATCATAAACATTCTTTTGAAAATGATGCTCAACATTATGAATGAAACGATGCGGTATTATGAATAAAACGGTATTGTGAATGAATGATGCGGCATTATGAATGAAACGGTAACCAATTTTACGTTGATATTTCATATCTAAGGCGAAAAAATGGACCCTTCCTAATTCATAGGCCATTTCTTAGATTCCATACCTCATACCTGTTTAAATAGGATTTAACAGGAAAGTGGAACCATTGCTTATCAGAATTTCTCGTATGCTAGTACCATTTTTACGCTATAAAGCACCCCTTCGAGTTTGATGCAGTTTAATTTGGTAGAATCAGTCCCGCAAATTCGATCGAGGAAAGATTATTTCTTAGTAGTTGTCTATGTAACCTTCTATTCGAAATATGCCAAAATAAAGAATATGATAAAGTTTTTTCAGACACGATTGGCAACAAATTCAGATTCGATACAAAGAGAATTAAGAAATAATCAACTATATTACTAATTTAACAATAAAAAAAATGTGGCGATTTGATTCGGTAGATATTAGATCATAGCCTACAGATGAGCTTGTTGCGCAACAAATGTCTCTGAGAGTGTTTCTAATCTCCAAGCCTTCGAGCCTCGAGCCTTCGAGCCTCGAGCCCTCGAGCCTGCACTTCGAGCCTCGAGCCTTCGAGCCTTCGAGCCTGCACTTCGAGCCTCGAGCCTTCGAGCCTCGAGCCTTTGAGCCTTTGAGCCTCGAGCCTTGAGCCTTCGAGCCTTCGAGCCTTCTTGTTGCCTGCATTTTCTACCGTCGAGCCTTTTAGTTTTTTACGGCTTTTGGGATTGGGGCCTCTTTGTTGGAGGCTGTTAAGGCTATTTTTATAACCAAGGTATCCTTTTTTTTCATATATGTTTTAATAAAAGCAACTTGCTTTGCTACACTTTACAACAGGAGCGTCGTTACAATTAAATCAAACTAAAGAAAAAAACAACAATACCTAAGTTTGATTGAAACAAGGGAAATCTGGACATGTTTCTTTGAAGATTGGACATTAATCTTATGTGCACAATTCCCAGGCTTTTTTATTGAGACACCCGGTAGTATAGAATCGATGAAAAAGAAATATGGATCTAAGTAATAAAATTGCCAAACTTTGATTGAGGGATCATTATGAGTTTATTTATTGTGATGTTACAAAAAACGCGTAAAAGCTACCCAGAATTCACTGCAACTTTACTTTAAATTCTGTGGTATTGATATGTGAAGATGATTTGCTTGCATGATTAGTGCTTCTGTCATTTGCTGTTAGTGGTTATGGTATTATTCTGTTGTTATTGTCATTGTTTTACTAATAAGTTAGAATCAAAATTGAAGTTACAGTTTGCCTATTTACTTATTACAGTTTGCCTCATTTCGTATTGTTACAGTTTTGTTATTTTTACAGTTTGATACATTGGCTCGAAGGCTCGAGGCTCGAGGGCTCGAGGCTCGAAGGCTCGAGAAATAGAACACTCGTCTCTGATCCTTATCTTCACTGTTCTAAACTTGCCTAATTCTAGTGTACATACGATATACACGATAAACACTCTATTTTTCTATAAGAACAATTTTATAAGGACACGAGCTTCAAATTTGGTCAAAACTTAAGAACAAGCTAAGAACAAACCGAGGCTGACCTTGTTTTGCTCAATATGAAAATTTCATGAAATAACCTTAAGATTTAGAAATAATTACAAAACAAGCTGATGTACAGCACACAGATAATGTCAGATGGTTAAGAGAGTCAAAATTTGAAACAATTAACACTACTGATAGCAAAAAAGGCTTCCCAATCATTGTGAAAGTAAGAACAATTTAAGAACATTTCAGGCTGAAAATAGAGGACTATTTAAGAGCATCCAGTTTCAAATCAAATTTACTGGTTCTTATAAGAAAACGAGTGTAACCAATTTGCACAGTGATACAATGGTTTCGTGGAGTGATACTTGAAGCAGTTTACAGTAATAATATCATTCAATTGTAGAGGATGATCTCATTTCAACTAACTGTATACACTTGTATGTTTCTCATACCTGCTCATCTTATCCAAACGTTCCTTTCTATAGATGAAAAGACTGAATGATTTGAAAATCCAACTTATTTCTGGTGTTTCTTCTTTGGAGACCCAGCTTTTCTCTTAACATTTGCCTATCATTCGTGGCATTGGAAGCTGTGTTGGATGTTTTGATTTTTAATGACATGTGTAATGCTATTTTAACACATATTTCTTCTTCAAGTTTATTACTTTGTCATATCCTTTAACCAAAACCAACTGCTGTTAGTGTACGAGAGACCGATGTGGCAGAGCATGTGTTTCTCAAGGCTATTACCTAACATCTACCGGTGAGGTATCTAATACACTTTTTCACTATTCAGTCTCGTTTTTCCAAAATCTAAGAAGCTCTGATCACAAATTACTGAAAGCTCCAGTTTAAAATCGAAAGCTTAAACTTGAGCACGATATAAAAATTAATTGCAGCCAGCCCTTGATAAAGATTGTGCAGACGCAATGTTCTTAAATTCTGAAAACGAGGGTCTTAGGATGAAAAGGATCAAAGCTTTAATGCTCTTAGGTGCCTAATGATAACGATACCCTATAGTCTAATCTAACCGTTGGTAACAAAAACCATTGGCAACGAATTTCAATTCACTCTCCCCACCAGTAATCATCATCGATTGAGACCCTTTCGAAGACATGAGATAAGGCAACAGCCCCCTCTTCCCAATACACAGCCATTACCTGACTCAAACTCAATCTCAGACCAAGTAAAACACATTGTAAAGGAGTTTTGGAGTCTCTCTACATCAAAACTGTGAATCCCCTACATATTGTGTAGACAGAAAGTTTTGTTTTCCCACTTGGGCACTTTCAACAACAGTTTATTGTTCTTCTCACTGGGTTCCTGGTAATGATTGGTTGTTTCTTACTACCAATCATTCACCTTCTTTCTGATTGGCCAATCTTGATCCGATGGGTATAATATTTGTTATGTTTCACCTTTGCACCTATCAAAGACTGTTATATTGAAAAGTTTTTTATATGTATTTGGGGGTTATGACCTAATTTCTGTGACTGGAAAGAGCCTCTTCAGTTGAAAATAGCAGGGAGGTATAAAGAGGATTTTCGTATCTATCCAGGGGCACTTATACTAACCACCTAAGAGCATCTAAGTAGGTTACTAAAAACCTCCTCCCCCACCCCCATCACCTCCACCTCCTCCTCCTCCTCCGCCTCCTCCCCCACCACCACCACCCCCATCACCACCACCACTCCAACCACCACCTCCACCATGTCCTCCCCAGTAATGACCAGAGCTTGCCCCACCACGGCCAACACCCTTGCAGTTACAGCAACCACATTTACAGCATATAATAATACCTCCAAAAAGTAAAACAAATATACCAACAACTATTAATGCGACTCCCCAGCCTGGAATCTTCGTCAGTTCTTCCTAAAAGAAAAAAGGAATTTATTAGAGGGCGGGCCCTGGGGGTTTAGACAACGCTACCCTGATTCTAAAAAATCCCCCTCTTTTATGAAAAATATCCTTTGCAAAACTGTAAAAACTACCTTTTATCAAGTAAGAGTAGCTAACATTTTGACCCTCTGAAGTTTCAAAATAATTTGTTTGCTACGTTCAGTTGTGTCTTTTTGCCTTGAAGACTCCTGCCTCCAAAAATTCCTAGTTGCATGCCAGAAAATAGCTTGTTTTTAGAGTGGGTCAGGCTAAATCCCCACAAGTATATATAAGCAGCACATCCCTGACAAATTTAGTCAAAATTCTGGTTGAATGCTTAATATTGTGGATAGTTGATAGGCAAATACACTTACTATCTCCGTAAGGTATTGGTTTAAATGCAAAGCACAAAGAGTCTATTGAATAACTAGACTAATCGAGCAATGCAGCCCTGGCCTTTCTTCTCGATGAGACTAAACCATGTGATTTCTTTTGCCTTTTGCCTGGAATTACAAAGGGCTGGCAAACTCTCTTCTCACACTTTGTGACAGGTCTGAAGTTGGTCCATATATATCTTATTACGAGCCATGTCATCCTAAAAGCTAAATTCTGGTATCTTACCTTGTAAACTTTCTGCTGCGAGAGGTACAGATAACTCTCATTTGCTCCGTAGAGAAGGGCTGAGCCATAACGATTACTTTGCAAGTCACTCCTCATCCCATTTATGATTGCGTTGACCGCACCATTTGGCAACAATTTTCTTGCTTTAATACCAGTTGAAATGCTGACAAACCGTTCTTGTACGAATAGCATCATCAACACAGAATCGTCACATGATATTGGATCAGTGGGTAGCTTCCAGATTACTTCTCTGACGTTATAAGCAAAATCATCTGCCCGAAATTTGATCTGCCGTCCATCATTGTTGATCTGGTTAGCAATGGCAACTCCAAAATGGAAACCATCGTACTTGTTACCTGTGCAGGGGGAATTTGTTAGATCTCTTATTGCACGGATCTTGGACTCTATCAATATTTCATCGCTGGTTGAAATGATTGAGTCCGGATCACAAAACCATGAGCTGTTGGACAACCTCTTGCAAGCAATTGAGTTGTTTACGTGTGGGTAGTTTCTGACTGTCCATACCACACCATTGCAAGTCCCCAAACACAGGATTAGGGCAATAAAAGTTGTAAAGATGTTCAGCGACATTTTTGAGAAGATCTGTTACGAAAAATAAGGACAATTTTCATATATTTTCAGAGCAATTATATGAAATGAATAAAGAACAAATCTCTACTTTTAATTTTATCAAGAAGAATATGGATCACAAAATATCATGATAATCATATAATTATTTTTACTTTGTAGGGTATTCTATATTTAAAGAGTTTTCTTTAGAGTGTAAATAATCCAAATAGGAAATAATTCATTTTGCATCAGAGTCTATAGTTTTTTGGTAGATACCAGGCGCTCTTTGCTGACAATTTATGCAAACTTTTTCAATGATATGAAAATAAGATTTGCTGCTAGAGATCCCCAGTAGCAGTTTTGAAGATTGCGTTCCCTTCTTGATGTTAGAGTGGCAAACCCTACCCATCAACCCATCTGCTTAATTGCCCCCTAATAGCTTTGATTGTGTTTAGTTTTCAAAACTTTACCCAAACGAGTAAATCTAAATAAAATCAGGTAAAACGGTTATAGGCTGCAGGGTTTTTAAACTTAAATTTTAGGAATGCCCATCACAAAATACATAGATTCAATCAGCAATATTTAGGGGTTGTAAGGCAGAGTAGCTGCAATCTGCTTATCAAACATTTTCAACAAGTTTACCCAACCAAACGGGTAAAAGTTCTAGGGGCACTTACATTAACATAGACACAAATTTGTCAGACAGCCACAAGACACTACATTTTACATTCTTCAGACTAGACAACCTTTGTTCTGCACAATGGCCAGGTTTCTCTTTGTATTTGTCTTTTAATGTTTTGCTTAATTCTATTTTCTTTTGTATTGACACTCTTTCTTTATAAGATCAATTTTATAAGAACACGAGCCTCAAATTTTACCTAAAGTTAAGAACAACCTAAGAACAAACTGAAGCTGACCAGTTTTTCATCAAGACCTGATAATCAGAAACAACCACGAGACTAAGAAATAAACACAAGACATGCAGATTGGTGACACCCTTGTGTGTCAGACAAGATAGAAGTAGAAAATATGACAAATTCAATATAGACGACAGCAAAACAGGCATACAAAGCATTGTAAGAATATAAGAGCAACTTACGGACATTTCTGCCTGAAAATGGATGAAAATTTAAGAACAGCCAGCTTCAAATCAAATTTATCTGTTCTTATATAGAGAGTGTAATTTCTTAGATCATTGTAGTATGGAGCTTGCATACATTGTGTCCCTCATGTATGGAAAGAATGGCACTTTTTGATGGGATCTCGTGCAGGTGCAATAACCTATTATATATTGTTTTATTCTATCATTCTATTGTTTACCTGTCAATCTTGCATTTACACATGCCATACTTTACACACACATATTTTTTCATAAGCAGCTGCTTTATAAGCAAGTCAGTACTCGACAAGACAAAATCTTAAGCAATTCTAGTACTGGATAGCGGAATGCTAAGCAATTTGAAAATTTTAGTTCTGATCCAACTGGCATTGAGAACCGTGCAGCAGCCATAGAGAAGTAGGTTACAGTGGATATTAGTACCCATGGCACATTTTTGAATGTATGATACCATCAACATTTGTCGTACAACAATTTCAAGATAGAAACAAATAAGAAACACATTTTTAAATAAAAAAAAGCTAAGCAATTGCTAAGCAATTTGAGTACTAATATTTACCCTCCAGCTAAGTAATTTCTAGTACTGAGCTCGAGCTGAAATTGCTAATAAAAAATGCGTGTACTGGGTGTCCTTCCCTCCAATATTTGACACAGTAGTTGTATTTGTTTAAATTGGTTTTAATGATCTAAAGTAGGAAGTCAAGAAAAACACCAGTATGTAATGGAACATTGACATAAGGGTTGTTGTAAGAAATCTTTTGATGTATAAAGTAAAAAGATCTAGAGGATTAATGGTCGTCTTAAAAAGACTTTTTGGACGTTACATACACTTATAACAAAATTAGGAAATTCATTGAGCTACAGTCTTTATATCAGAGCCAAGTTTTAAAAACTTGATACTTATAATAGAGAAAAAATTGAAAAGTGAGAAAGGCAATCTGTTCCCATTCCTATCCAAGCGAAATTTTCATTCCAGAAATGATATGGTGGGCCTAAATTTATAATAAATGTTTACAATGGACATCAATCATGCAGCAATTTTGCGATTTTCCACCGAAAATTACGCCTCAGCTTTTAGACCAAGGAAATAACACGATCAAGTGAAACAAAATAAACTACAGTAGAGAATGAGGAAATAGTTTAGTTTTTTACCTGATCTCTACGAATCCATGACCAACACCACTTGATGATAAGTAAGACGAAATCAACGTAAATTTAGGCGTTTCGCGCGCAGTGTTTGTTTTGACGAAGGATTGCCAGATGTGCTTCCAAAGAAGGTCGGACGGATGACGTCTGTCAAAGCAGAAATAGACATAAAAAGGTGAAACCCAAAAAAAGTCGAAGAAAGAGGACTAAATATGATTAATCGCATGCAATTTTCATAAAAAATCACATTAAGACATATAGTTTGCAAAAACATAAATAATTGCGGTGTAAACGTAAACAAGCGGCAAAAATCGCAAATTTCAAAACCCTGGCCCTAGAACTAAAAGCTTTTTAGATTTTCTATTTTTCTCAATTCTATTGCTAAAGGAAACAATAGGAGAAAAGAATCCATTCAGTTTCACCAGAAATTTTGGTTCTAGGTTTCCTTATGAACTTGTTTTGAACGTGTTGTGGCCCAAACATGAATTTTTCAGATAGCTTTATGGCCAAGATTAAAGGGATTCGACTCTGTTAAATTGGGCATATGCCCACAAACTTCGTTTTTTTGATAATATCTGTCCAATAAGAAATGGTCTTGACAGTAAACAGGAGCTATGTACCAATCAGACCACGTCTATTTTTTCCACTCTATTTTTAACCACGCTGTCTTATCAATGTCTAATGAATTCAACAAGTTTTGTCCTTGGTACAGTCTGTAAAAGGCCAATATGGTAGCCCTGCATTAACTTGATTCTGATTTCTTCATATGTTTTTAGCTATGAGTAAATGACGGAACACCGATTGGAATATGGAATAAAGTAGTAACGGAGTGACATGTAAATCATTAAGAAGTTGTACCAACTGATAAACACATTACATCCTCGATAACCCGAACTTCGATTATTTGAACGCTAAAAGTTTTTATAAAATCTTTTTTACTAGCCAGAGGTATAGATGACGTACATAAGCAACAATTTCTTCAGAAAAGAACCAATCTTACACACAAAGAAAATAGTATGAAAATAAAACGGCAAATCAGATTGTCTCCAGGAAAGACTCCGAAAACCCATTGGTCAAGAGGCTCTACCTATTATCAGGATACCAAGACCGCGTGCATATGCTTTCAAATCAATCTGAAATTAGCTCGAAACGTTCTTGTGATAATAAACTTGAAGAATGAACCCTTTCTGGTCATTATCCACACTTTTTGGAGTGAGTTATTCATCCAATAAGGCTCAAATTGGTATAGTTTAATTCAACTAGTTTACACGAGCAAGTTTCCTATGACAATTTCAATTTACAATTGTATTTCGCTCGTGTAGATGAGGTCGGATTGAGTTCATATGTCAATTTTTCACATCATAAGCGTACTTTTTCAAAAGCTAGTGTCCTTGGCATATGAAAAAGTATAGAATGTGAAACTTGCTCGTGTAAACGATTTGACAATTCAACTTGACAAGTTTTTTTTTTAGACCCTCGACAATTCTTCTTTGATGGAGGCGAGGATAACTGTGTCATCTCACATGTGATATCGCTGTTTAATGCCATGCAAAAATTTGGGTCTATGTGACGTCACAACTCTTTTCGTTTTTTCTTGGCGAGTTTCAACTTGGACGCTTTTTGTGAGAAAACGGCTAAAGATATCAAACAAATAATTGCGAATTTGCTCTGTGGGTCTGACAGAATTGGTCTTCACAGTCAAAGAAAAATATTTCACTGGAGAGGCTCTTTAAGTTTCTTGGTTAGTATCTTTTATCAATATTTTGAGGCTAGCCTACAAAACTGAGCGAATACCATTGGTCAAAGCAACTGCCTTAGTACGAAAGCTTATCAAATAAACTTACTGCTCATACACACGAGCAAACACAGTTGACGATTGAAACATTTTCAAATTTCCATCCACACAAACAAGGAAACTTGCCAAAGAAAATTGCCATAGAAAATTGCTCGTGTAAACAACGCTTTACGATCAAACGAGGGCTTTCAACAAATAACCTAAAAGGTTTCCTAGAATAAATTCGGTGAAACGCTGCGTTCATTGTAAAGACAGCAGCTAAAAATTAGACACGTATTCATTCAAGGATTCAAAGCTGAAAACGCGATGGATACAATTCAAATAAAAACGTATCTTCTGAAAAATGGCTTTAACTGGATTAGAAAGAACAACAATCCCTCTGATGAACAATGTCTCTAAAAATCACCCTAGGTAACGTTGGCTCGCCTCTTACTGTGGAGGGAAGTTTGCAGATGGAGGATGTTCAGTAAAGAGGAGGGATTTTTAAAATAATGGGGAGGGATATCTTGAATCCATGTGGAAGGTGGGTAGTAATGTAGAGGGATATCACCAGTAATGTGGAGGGATATCTTGAAGTAATGTGGAGGGTGGGTAGTAATGTAGAGGGATATCTTGAAGTAATGTGGAGGGATATCGTGAAGTAATGTGGAGGGTGGGTAGTAATGTAGAGGGATATCGCCAGTAATGTGGAGGGATATCTTGAAGTAATGTGGAGGGTGGGTAGTAATGTAGAGGGATATCTTGAAGTAATGTGGAGGGATATCTTGAAGTAATGTGGAGGGTGGGTAGTAATGTAGAGGGATATCTTGAAGTAATGTGGAGGGATATCTTGAATCAATGTGGAGGGTGGGTAGTAATGTAGAGGGATATCGCCAGTAATGTGGAGGGTTATCTTTCATCAATGTGGAGGAACTTTTACAGCAATATGGAGGGTATGCATTAATCTTGTGTTACCTTTACAGAAAGGCTGAGGAATATCATCAGTAAGGCGGAGGGCTCGGAGTAATGTGAAGGAATGTCAAAAATAATACGAACAAGTACTGAAATCCTCCATATTACTGCAAGTTATCCCTCCATATTACTGGTGATACCCACTATGTTACTGCGTAAACATTACCTAGGGTGAAAATCACAATTGATGAACATATACATTTACATGTTGGTTCAGAAAAGATCAAGTATAGAAAATCGTTAAATTGCTCTTACGAGCTTCCAACCATGGATTTGATCCTATCTTCAAAAACTGCTATGAGTGCCATAGTTACTGTTCCCGTTATAAATCCGACATTTTGCCAAATAAACGTGCTTCGGTGTTTCAGGCCAACGTCTTCTATGTCATTCATCGTTTCTGGAAGCTAAAAAAGATCATTTATTTTCATATCATTAACCCATTGCTAAACTGTTACGAAATCCTTACTAAACTCTTACGAAACTCTTACTAAACTCTAGCGAAATCTTTACTTAACCCTAACGAAATCCTTTCTTAACTCTTACGAAATCCTTACTAAACTCTAGCGAAACCCTCAGTAAACCCTAACAAAATTTTACCTAACTCTAACGAAGCCCTTACTTTACAGTAACTCTAATGTCAACATTTACTTGACAGCCTAGAATTAGCTGAAAACTACAGTGAGAACTGTTTTCGCATTATAGACAAGAGCAAGGTAAACATTTCACTTTGGAACTTTAGAGTTTGTCTACATCAAAACCATGGCTCCCATATTGTGTAGACCGAAAGAGTTTGTTTCCTCACTTAGGCCCTTTTTGTAACAGTTAATCGTTCGTCTCACTGGGTTCCTGGCGATGATTGGTTGTTTTTCATCATACCAATCGTTCACCTTCTAGGCAAGGCCATGGCTGTGAAAATCTGATTTCAAGCCTAACCGAGATACTTTCAATGGTTTCCTAGACTTTCGAGTATGGAGATTCAGAATCCAAGATGGGACCAAAAAATTTTGCCTAGTTGTCACGTGATTGATGACGTAATCAAAAAAGGTAAAAATTGTAATAAATCCATTCTAACTTTGAGTATAGCCGTGTGATTTTACTGTTCTTAAGCTTATTTGAAAGTGCATTTGTTAAGCTTTCGAATGATGTATTCAATTATTATTTTTGCTGACGTCTTCATTTTTGCTGACGTCAGTATTTTTTTGTGACGTCACAAGATGTTTTCAATTTCGTTGTCATTTTCGTTTTAGATATGCACAAAATATCTTTTAAGATATACCAGAGTACTAAAAGCAGTAATACAGATGGTTTTTCACATTAATTCTTGTTTTAATAGATTGATATCTAGCTCTTGGTTGGTATGAAAGCAATGCATTTAGCAACAGTATCTACTTCGTCACTTTCATTAATTTCGCTGTCCTCGTCTCCTTCTTTCCTTGGCTTCTTACTTTCAGTCGGGGTACTGCTTTTTTTCTACTTCTACGCTTGGAATGAAACGATGGTGGCAAGTGTTCACCTTCAAAATTAAAGTTATGAAATGCCAAGGAAATCAAAATAAAGGGCTCTGATAGAGAATTTTTAAAACATGACATGCATCCATTTACAGTTTCTATGCTTCAAGCAAAAAAGAATTGGCTGGAAAGTTGCTTCAAATTAATGATATTTTCCTGTCTTTCAAACGACCTAAGCAGCACAGTGTCCGAGTCGAGAAGTACTTACGCTATTTCTGACATTATGGAGATTATCTGTTTTTTAGAGGATCGTCTAATTGGTAAAGAAATATTTAGAATCTAAAGCTCTTTGGTTGCCATCTATAGTGCGGTATATAAAAATAAAATTATCTTATACCTGTAAACCATACTGGCAGCAATCTGTCCTCAGCATTGACGTACCATCCGTTATTCTCCAAATTGATGTTGGTAATTTCTTGAAATCGTTGCCAGTAGGATGACTGCAAAGTCTGCAAAACCTGGGTCTAGGGGCAAAGCTCCTGAGCCTTTCGCTTTCAATCCTTTCGTTAGAAATTGTTTAACCGTATCCTTGATTCAACTAAACATTCTTCAAACTTGCCAGTATAAATTATCGTTTTTACGAATCGAGTGATATCTTTTATTCCTTTCTGGCTTAAATGTTTTGCTTTTCCTATTTCATTTAGCAAAAGAAAAGATTTATCATTCTTTTTCAGTTTTTTCAAAACTTTCACCTTCCCAAATCAATAGAAAAATGAAGCTGTATCACATCCAGTAATGGCATGCAATTAGGTAAATAGGTTGAGATTCTTTCCCCTATAGGAACGTGTGGACTTAGCTTACATCCTCAAATTTGTCATGGTCTATCTTCGTGAGCTTAGTAAAAGTACATGAAAAGGAATGAAACAAGAAGTAAGTTTTTGCTGCCTGTGATTTTCAGCGATGGAAAGAAACTTACACAAAAGATAGCCTCAAAATCGTTTTCTATTGTAATAAAGAAGAGACTAACACAAGGCTCGTCCTTTATAACTGCCTTCAAGATATGAATATTGTTGTCGTATCAAAGGACACTGATTCTAGTACAGCTAATAGACAGAGTTGGCGCACGAGGATAAACCATGACAAATTTGAAGATGTAAGCCAAGTCCACACGTTCCCAGGGGAAAAACCTTAATCTACTTTCCACAATTACATGCCATTACTGGATGTGATACAACTTAATTTTTCTATGGAGTTGGAAGGTAGAAGTTCTGAAAAACCTGAAAAAGGATGATGAATCTCTTGTTTGCGGAATGAAAAAGGAAAAGCAGGACATTTAAGCCACTAAGGAATAGTAAATGCTAAACGATACGTTCAAACGGTCTGTATACCTGAAATTTTGAAGAATCTTTAGTTGAAACACGGATTCGGTTATATAGAGGATTAAAAAACGAAAATCTCGGAAGCTTTGCCTCTATACCCAAACTCACTATCACAAGCTATCATTTGTTTGAGTTTGAAGTCATACTACTGGCTACAATTTCAACAATTAGAAATTACAAACATCAATACGGAGAATAACGGATGGTATACGTCAATGCTGAGGACAGAGTGCTGCCAGTATGGTCAACAAGTAAAAGATAATTTTATATCTATATACAGGGCTGGATCCAGCACCCACAAAAAGGGAAGGCGTAACTCATATATCAAAGGATAATGTAAGAGAAATAGGGTATTATCAAGCTAATCATATTGTTTTTCTATCAAAATAGGGTGGGCGTACGCCCCTTACTCCCTCGTTGGATCCGGGCCTGATATACCTCACTGTAGATGGCAACCAAAGAGCTTTAAATTCTAAATAATTCTTTACCAATTAGATGATCCTCTAAATAACAGATAATCTCCATAATGTCAGAAATAGCGTAAGTACTTTTCGACTCGGACACTGTGCTGCTTAGGTCGTTTGAAAGACAGGAAAATATCATTATTTTGAAGCAACTTTCCAGCCAATTCTTTTTTGCTTGAAACATAGAAACTGTAAATGGATGCATGTCATGTTTCAAAATTCTCTATCAGAGCCCTTTATATTATTTTGATTTCCTTGGCATTTCATAACTTTAATTTTGAAGGTGAACACTTGCCACCATCGTTTCATTCCAAGCGTAGAAGTAGAAAAACAAGCAGTACCCCGAGACTGAAAGTAAGAAGCCAAGGAAAGAAGGAGACGAGGACAGCGAAATTAATGAAAGTGACGAAGTAGATACTGGAGCTAAATGCATTGCTTTCATACCAACCAAGAGCTAGATATCAATCTATTAAAACAAGAATTAATGTGAAAAACCATCTGTATTACTGCTTTTAGTACTCTGGTATATCTTAAAAAATATTTTGTGCATATCTAAAACGAAAATGACAACGAAATTGAAAACATCTTGTGACGTCACAAAAAAATACTGACGTCAGCAAAAATGAAGACGTCAGCAAAAATAATAATTGAATACATCATTCGAAAGCTTAACAAATGCACTTTCAAATAAGCTTAAGAACAGTAAAATCACACGGCTATACTCGAAGTTAGAATGGATTTATTACAATTTTTGCCTTTTTTGATTACGTCATCAATCACGTGACAACTAGGCAAAATTTTTTGGTCCCATCTTGGATTCTGAATCTCCATACTCGAAAGTCTAGGAAACCATTGAAAGTATCTCAGTTAGGCTTGAAATCAGATTTTCACAGCCATGGCCCTGCCTATTCTTTCTGATTGGCCAGTTTCTATCCACCTCTGGGTATAATTATTCGTTAGGTTTCGTCACTCTCTTTATAACGAACAACTTTGATGAGTGTCAGACGCAAAGCTTAGTTATTTCGCTATGCTTCGGATTTGTCCCGTCATCCTCAAATAACTAAACCTTCACCGAACCCTTACTGAATATGGAAGGCTCAAACATTATAGTATAAAACCCTGGACAGTAGTTTGGACTTTGATTGACATCATTGTATGTCATAATAAGGAGTTCCTGCTGTAATGAAATACTAACCAATTCGACAAGCGCAATATACAGAAACATTCCTGCAGTTGCTCCGAATATCCATTCGACAATGTCAAGCTCCTTCCCAAGGGCTACGCCTGCGAAGCAACCGATGAAAGATGCTACATACGTCAGTGCAGCTACGAGTATTGCATATTTTGCACGAATACCAGCGTTGACCAATATCACAAAGTCACCTGAGAGAAAAGAAAAAGTAAACGAGGCTGTGCAAAGGCTTATTTCGTGACCCAGAGGACTACTGTTAATTCGTTTAGAGGTGAGACGTGCCACCAAAATGGGATGTGATTTTTTACATATATGAATTTCTAATAGAAATGGGTCAGGATTTTCCCATATTTTGATACAGATTTTTGGCTGGAGTTTTGAACTCATCCCTGCTAAAACTCGGAGCTTTTTCTAAATGAAATAGGCATGTCTTGCCGTTCGTCAATTAACTTTAAATAGAAGCTCACTCACTCAAAATCAGTGACATCAAGCAAAGGCAAAGGAGTAATAGTATGCTAGAAATTTCATAAGAGTCGTACATTTTGTGTTATTACATCAAAGCAATCACGATATGACTCACCGATTTCATGAGGGATTTCATGAAATAAGATGGCGAGTGTGGTGCTTATACCCCCAGATATGCTGCCTGCGTACGAAGCACCCACAGCTAACCCATCAGTGAGGTTGTGCAGCACTCCACCAATCAGAATCATCCAAACTACTCTTGGGATCAGACGTAGTTGGCTTGCACTGCTCGATGGCCTCGAATTCGTGGAGTCGAAATTCAGTAAGAGCTGCTGATACTCAGACTCATCTTCTTCTGCCTCGTTTTCGTTTTTTAAGTTTTTGAATTTCGCTTCGATGTATTTGTCGACACTATGTTGTAAGTCTTCGCCTCTGGCTGGTAGATGGAATTGAGGCACGGCGTGAGAGTGTCCGTGAGAATGACTATGTCCGAGCTGAAGAAAAAACAGTCTTTTAAGTCTTAATCGAAAAAAGAGCAAAAATAGAAGATTGTTATAAACTAAAATCAAGAATACAAAAGTAATAATTAGCAAAGGGTTTTAGGTTGAATAACCATCTTCAGTTCTAGATGAAACGATAGAACGAGGAGATCAAATTATGCCACAATAGCTATATAGGCCTTAAAAATGATAGAAATAGGAGATAGTTTTTTAATGGAAAATTTTGATACATAAAAATTGTTCTTATCCCCTTTGGGCTCTTAATGCTCCAGCCTATTCACAGCCAAATGGCTGAAAATCAATATTTTGAAGCAATTTATACCTCAGTAAGCAAATTCAAATGAAAACGCAGCTATTGAGGGAATCACAGCATTTAACAGTGGTAGTAACCAGGGGTGGAAAATATAGCAGACCACAGCACCAATCGTAACAGAAATAATTTAAGTCTCTGCAAACAAATAACTCCTATTTCAATTAGACTCGCATTTTCTCCGACTTCAGACGAGAAGAGTGTAGCATTGCCATCCAATAGTTTGATCTCGACCAACATTCAACTTGTAGCCATGTTGTTGATTAGAACTTGTGATTTCATGAATTTGAAGTTTTAGGTGAATCAACTAATAGCTGCAGCTGACTTCCTACTGCATTCATAAGTATTATGAGAATCACTATTTCCACCATATTTCAATTGTTGCATCTTTTCAAAATGGCTGCATAAATATCCATGGTCCTAGAAACTAAGATATATTTTGTCAACTATGGTAACAGGAAAACTCACATTGAAGTATTTCATGAGGTTGTTCAGGAGGTAAAACATGTAGATGCTGACTATAACCAGAGAGCACTTCAAAACAACAACAACGTCTTTTCTTTCGTCAAGATGTCTATGCTTCCATTTCGATGTCGAGTTTTTGCACTTTTCGTTTGAATGGTCATGAATGCCTAAAGACTGTAAGCAAAAACAAAGAATTTATGAAAACATGGAGGGAATAGAGTTTCAAGGAGCTCTCGATTGGAACAGAACTTGAATATGGTGAGAAAATATGAAATGTAGCGAAACATAATAACTACGACAGCTTTGCATCTGACACGGAGTTTACAAAATCCCATCATATCAAACCTGAGATTCTGTTCCATGTTTCATGCACTGATCCACTCGTTAGAGGTGGATAGTGTTAAGGCACTCTGAACTGAAAGTAATATTAGTTTTATATAGTCAGGATATGGTGCGTAGGCATAACATTATGCCATGGTGGTTTGTAGAAACAAGGAAGAGATCCCAAAACAGCCTGCACTATCCCCTCCCTGACGAATGGATCAGTGCTTGAAATACGGAACAGAATCTCAGGTTTGATGGGATGGGATTTCGTAAACTCTGTCTTTCTTTATACTCTTAGAGTAGGTCAGAAAGAGAACGAAAACGAAACCTGACGAATTACTTTACCCATCGAAATTGGCCAATCAGAAAGAAGGTGAATGATTGGTATAGTGAGAAACAGCCAATCACCACTGGGAGTCCAGTGAGACGAACAACAAACCGCTATACTGAAAGAGTCCTAGAGAAAATAACTCGTTCAATTTGCCCACTATGAGATCCCTTGCTTTGATGTAGATAGATTGAATAATTCTTAAATGCAATGTTAGCCTTGCTTGACGAATTTCTATTCAAATCTGGGTATCAAAAATTAAACTTCACTGTACGGTATAGTAATTCGTTAAGCTTCAGTTTCGTTCTCTTCCTGACGAACTACTCTGATGAGTGTCAGACGTAGACCTTTAGTAGTTATTATGTTTCGCTATGTTTCTGATTTACATCACCTTTTCTCGAATATTCCACTCATGAGAAACAGAAGCAAGTTGAAACATTTGAATCTTACATGAGGTATTAGATGAAAGATGGCATCGCCACACAGGCATCCAACAGCAAGCATGGTTAGCAGAGAGATAATGTGCTTGCTGTACGATTTGTTGAGAAATGGACAGATCAGGAGAATGCTCGTTATTGAAGCCATCATCACTGCAAGAATGCTGATGGTCGAGCAGATGTATGCTGAAAAGAAGGGGGATCATTTATCAGTCCACGATGAACCCCGAGGGGCCTACCTATTGTAAGTGGGTGGGGGATGTACTGCCCCAACGGGTCGTGATGCTATGGAAATTGGTTTACGTAGATTTGCATCAATTTGCTGCAATATCCCTTTAAAGTTAATTGCAAATTGCTATACTAAGACTGTTTTAAAATAGTCGCATATCATTTAAATTCGTTGCAATATTTCCATATCATTATCATTTCGATTTTTTCGGCTTATTTCTAAAGGTTTACTCTAACAGCAGCCTAGACAAAAAGATATAGTATAAGACTATATGAACTTATATCTTTTATTAGAAAGCGAATAATTTCCCCGATACTTCTGGTTTCTTGGGTCTGGAATTTGTGAACTAAAAGTTTGGGTCAAATGAATGGTCAGCTGACGTTGCAAAATCCAACGACACATTCATACCGCAACAACATTCACGTAATACCCTTGTTCGACACCCTTCTCCAAAACTTTTTCTTTTTATCTCCCACTAAAACTGAATCAAGTACAGAAAATAGTAGCTCTAAATTTTCAAAAAACAACTTTATTGAGAAGTTACTTCGAAATATTTTTCCAAACCCGATTTCTATGAGAAGATGACAAGTTAAATCCTTCATTTTATCTGATGTTTACATAAACAAATCAAAATCTATACGGCCAAGAATTATAGAGAATAACATCAAACTTAAAAATAGATAAATGAGTATTATGAAGAAGCTTAAAACTTTACTTACGACCCAGTCCAGACATTGCAAAAGTTTATTTCTGATTTATTTCCTCTAAACTTCACGAGACTTTCCGAGATATCGTGCTTCAGTTCCGGTGCAACACGAGAACAGGTTCTTGTACCTGTGAAGATAGAAGGTCAGTGAATAATTTTAGCAAACAGACAATACGAAGCTTTACTTTAAACAATTTCCAAGGCAATTGAAAACCGAGTTTCTTTGTTTTGAGTTTTTTAAAATAAATATTTCCTGTGAATGGGTTGCAGGTGGAAAACACTGATCACTCACCGCCTCGTTTGGATCTTTCGTAGTTTGAAAATGAGGCACGTTTGAGATTTCTGCGTCTTCTGAGTACTGAAGTTAGTAGATTTTCCAGTAAAAGTTTTACCAGTGTGAAAAAATACAACAGCCAAAAAACGGTAGACTTCGAATGTCGAATCCCTTTCGAATAGGAAATTAAAATTTTTTTAAAATTTGCTCAACCTCCTTTTTCGTAAGAACCAGTAAAACTAGTTTTAGCAGTTTGAGGCTGGCTGTTCTTGACTATTCCTCTATTTTCAGCCTGAAATATTCTTAAATTGTTCTCAATTTTGAAGTTATTTGGAAGCCTATTTTTTCTATCTATCAGTTGCGGTAATTGTTGCAGATTTTCACTGTATTGACTATCTGACATATCAGTGTGCTATCAATCTACTTGCGTTTGTAATAATTTTTGTCAGTATGGTTGTTTCGTATATTGAGCTAAAAATGACTATCCTCGGTTCTCGGTTTGTTCTTAGTTCATGGCAAAATTCGAGGCTCGTGTTCTTATCCTTCTTACAAAAAATTATTCTAAAGTATATCTATTCCAAGTTCCAGCTTTTCGACTTCCAACTTCCTTTTTCCTTCCTTCCTTCCCGAAAAATTAATTTCGAAACGAGACAGATCCATAATGTTTCTTGATACCAGCTAATTTCAAAATGGCGGCATTGTTTAGGGAAGCTCTGCGTAGATTTGCGATATTTTGTGTGTCAGGTGTCGATCCATCAGTCCCTGGTAATGGTGGTGAAGATTGCTACAACTTTCTAACACCCAAGGAAAGGATTTTGGACACAACATCATGTCTAGTTCTTGTTTTAATTGCCGTGCTTCCATTCCTGAGCCGAGAAATCGACATTCCAGCAGAATTCAGAGAGAAACAAAACCTGCCGGATGGGAAAGGTCGTAGCCGAAGTGCCCCAAGGACAAAGAAATTACTTCTGATTGCGTTATGTCTTACCTTCGGGATAGAGATAGGATACAAATTAGCAACAAATCAGTTGATATTTTTACTGAATCCATGCCATATTATAACTTGTCTCCAGGTGGGTGTTGACAAGACAATTCGTTTACTTCGCTGCGTGCGTTTCTTCCGTTTAGCTTGTAACCTCAATGATGGTGGTTATGTGTTGGAAACCACATCTTTACCTAGATTGAAAATCTTTCAGACTAAAAATAATAGCAGACACAGTACAAGTGAAAGAAGGTCTCGGGGAAAACCTCAAGGACACCAGCATCCTATTCTATGGTTGGGTGGTCTGGCATGTACTCTGGAATCGATTTAAGTACTACACCGTCAATGTCTTGAAGATAATTATTGCATTTTCAACCCTAAGAATAATATTCTGTTATGTGGGGATAGGATCTTTATTCTGTTAGACCCTGCAAGGCACCACGCACATATATTGCTGAGGATGTTTCTATGAAGTGGGTCACGATTTCTTACAAAATCATTTAGCATATGTACCAGGGGCCTCTTCCCGGAGGCCTCTACCAGGGCTCTCAACTACATCTGCTGCTAGAGGACTCAGACCCTCAGCTCCAATTTTTCACTCTTTCTTGCCCTTGATACTCAATGCTTCCCATGGAAGGTTATGCTATAGAGTTCGGCCAAGGGTTCTATGATATCCAATATTTAATAAAGATTATTTTGTCTTCTGAAATTCATGAATATAGCATCTATTTTCCTTGATCATCATGCTTCACAAAATCTTACTTGAAATAATTGTTAACATGCTTTTTTCAGATTTATTTCTTGTCTGCCGAAGAAAGCAAGACTGTATTGATAATTTTCAGGTGGGTGATGATAATGGGAAAAAAGAAATCAACAAATTGGGTCTAGAACAAGTGTCTAATGTCACCTATTTCAGAGATAAATCTTGCGCTAAGGCTGTCAAACCATGCATGGCCTTCAGTCTCCTTTTTAAAAAAAATCCATAGGTGAAGGGATTTAGGGACATGTATTGGCGTATTAGATGTATGTTTGCCCTTTGCAAAGAATGGGGACTGGAGCTTTAACCTTTTGCACTTTATTTACTTTACAGCTTGATTATGATTCTCTCTGTAATATATTTTGCAGTATAAAACATTCAGAATCCAATCAATGAGATTATAAAAAGCATTCTGCTGAATAGAAAAATTTACTATGAAAAAGTAACTTGTTGAAAGTTATTTTCTTATCTTATTTCATAGGATACATCTGCATCTTCTCTTTGGAGCTTTTCTGGCGATCATTCTACCAGTCGTGAATGCAAGACTTGTAAGTTTTCAATTTTTCTCGTTTTTGTCTTTCTTGAATTCAAATTTAGTATTTCTATCCCGTCTACATGAAAAGCTAAGACAACAAAATGAACCATTTGTGGATTTCAGCTGTGGGAAAATTTACTCTTCCCTTCATTGAAAATATCACAATCATTTCTAAGTAAAAATAGTGCGTACAAAGTCTGTTTTGGTTTCCTTTTTGTTAATCCCTAATTGTGATTGTGTCTCTTTCACTTACTGAGAGTTATTTTCTTTGAAATTATAAATATATCTATTTTCGTTAAATTATCCTTTTAGCTCCCTGGCGAGGTTGGAACATATTGGGCACAACACATTTTAATCTTCTTTGTCATTCCACCTTATCTCATTTCTCAAGGAGGTTTGTGTTTTCTATTTCATTATCTTTTCTTGTATCTTTCCTTCTACTTCTTCTTATTTCTTATTCTGTCAATATTTTGTATTTGTCGGCTGTTTCCCAACGTGTTTCCATAATTAACAATTAGCATTGAATCGGGATCAACATAGTTTTCCACTGGACACATGTCAATGTTCATTGAACACAAAAGTAGAACACAACTCTTTAATTCCGTTGATGCCACTAGCAGCTGCAGATGGCCTTAGAAAAAGTCTTTCAATTAAGACCAGATAAAAGCAAGAAGATTAACTGATGAATATTTTCAATTACATTCCTAGGTGTCTTTACCCCGGAACCCTTACATGACTACCAATGGGTGTTCATAGCTCTTGGTGTATTTGCAACTCATATGTTTGTTGTTCTTCAAGGCATCGGTATGGTAAGTATTCATCGCACTCTTTGCATGTGATGGCACTTTGATTAATCACCCTAGATGTTTCTTAGTTTTCTGATCGTCTAGGGGGCATTTTAAAAAAGGGGATAAACAGTGGGCTGGGAACAAATGCAATTGACCTTTTTCACAACAAAGTCAATTATTTTACAATTGGTCAAGTAAAAATTCTGTACCTCATTGGCATGGGTTCTAATTTTAAAAACGTCCATTGAGCTACTAGCAATGCATGAAATAGTTTTGCAGTTGTAATTTTAGCATGATGAAAAATATAGCGAAGCTTTAGGCAATATGAAATAATATTTTCATTACATATTGATAATCAAATTTACATTTATACACATTGAATCAATTTTAAACTTACATTTCCAACCTGAAATTCCATATCTACAAGGTATCTATAATTACTAACATTTCTAGCCAATTTCTTATCATCTTACAAGGGCTGGATAAAAACAACCAAAAACATATATATGAGCTTGTTTCTGGCCACCTGGCCGAAGGCTGTCCATCTCTGCTCCTGCTTTTTCCTATCAGCTATGCAGTCTCTTTAATGGGCCTATCGTCGGCTTCTCAAAAATATAACATGATGATTTATTCAGCAATGCTTGATCTCAGAATAATTCAATATATTTTCAAATTCTAGCTGACCTTGGTCAATCTGAACAACATGCTGTGTCCAGCCATCTCTGATCCATTCCATGGTCCGTATTATCGCTGGTTTGCAATATTCCACCAATCGTTTCTCGTCTTCTGTTTTGGAAAAATATACACTCTTATTGTACAGAGACTTCTAAATTTAGGCCGGTTATTTTTAAGAGAGAAATCAGATTAAAAATTTTTCAATATGAGATTAAAGTGATGAAGTAAATATTTTGATGATTGATGATTAGTTAGGGAAGAGTTAATTTAGAAACTGAGGTAATTTCCATTGTTTTCATAGTTAGACTTTAAAAAGAATTATCGACACAGTACTTATGGTATACCCCAGATTAATGAACAGAGTCCACAATACTGAATGTTATGCCTCTACAGTACTGAATATCCCCCACATTATTGAACAAGCTATAACATACTGATGGTATCACGGTACTGAATATCCCCCACATTACTGAAAAACCTATAATATACTGATGGTATCCCCCACATTACTGAATATCCCCCACATTACTGAATACCCCCATATTACTGAGCAACCCCTTTTGTACTGATGGTCTCTAAGTACAGAATTTCTTCCACAATACTGATGATATTCCCCTCCGTATTGATGATATCCCCTCACAAGGCTGAACACCGTCAAAAGTACCGAACATTCTCCACATGACCTCATAGTAACTCCCTCAGTACTGATGATATTCTCACACAGTACTGAACACCCTCCACAGTACTGATGGTATACCCCACAGTAATGATGATATCCTAAAAAATACTGATGACATGTCCCCACAGTACTGAACACCATCCACAGTACTGCACAGACATATTTAATCATGAGAGTTGAACATATGGTATGGAACCCAGAAATGAAAAGGGCCATTTGGGCAGTTGAGTATTTTGCCTGCCATCATGAAGGGTTATAATCTGGGATGAACATTAAAGTTAGTTGACTAACATGAAGCAATGGTGTTTTCAAAAATAGAAACAATTCAAATCAATAAAAAGTTGCATGAAACAGGCCAATCAGATTATCAGGACATTATCAGACCAATCAGATTGTCTCCAAGAATGATTCTGAAACCTGATTGGTGGAGATGTTACATCTATTTTTAGGATACCTAGATTCCTTGCAAATGCACCTCAAAAATTTTCGCTTTACCTTCGTCAACTAACTTTAAATATGGGTTGCATGACAGAATGAATTGTATGATTTTTTTCGAATATTAATTTCTTAAAAATGAAAAAAATTCAATGATTCAATCTGAGCAAACTTACTTTTATTTTTGAAACTTCTTGGCTTCTCTGTTTCTTAGACTCTTCTGAATTTTCTTGAAAAGAAAACAAAAACTCTTAATTCCAGTACAAATGTAAACAGGGGACATGTTCATCTCTGGGAAATAATATCCCACAACACTTTGGAAATTCAAAAGTAACGCAATGCATTATGGGATTCTTAGATGCAGAATTGCATTGATTTCAGATTTGGAAAGTCTTCCATCAACAATTAGCTTACCTTCTCAAACTCTTTCACTCGCTTTCGATTTTCTTGCAAGACTTTCTGCTTTGCCAATTCTTTGCTCCCCCTGATGAAACAAATTTCGCTGTTAGATGGGAAGGCCTATTAGTACCGTGTTTAGGTAACTACATTTTTAATACGAAACAACTATCAGAGTAAATAACAAATCAAAATCACCTCTTTACTGATAACTTTACTTCTTCAGTTCGTTTTAGTTTCAATGCATTATCTATGAAAAATAAAGTTCATTGGTAGTAAGATAAAAGGAATGGCTAATTGACACGGAGAGGCGATGAACCTCGCATCAGGGCTACACACCTTCAAGGGAAGCTTTAGGTAGGTCAGAGAAATAGCTTATCTGCACATATGGATTGGAAAATTGAGGGTCCATGAAAACGCGTAAAAAAACTGTTCCGGGCAAGCAGGGTCAAGGTCAACCCTTTTTGCTTAAGATGAAAAGATCTACTGTTCTTGCTACGAAAGTTTTCTTAAAACAACTGGCATGAAAGCCAAACAACTCTGGTACCAAGATTTAGGACAGTCTCCTATAAGAATAATGAATCATAAAGATCAACCCAACCAGTACCTTTAGAAGCAGTTTGACTTCCACCAAATTTCTTCACCTCGGTTTGTTTATGATTACTTTCTTTCAAAACCTTCTTGTTATCTGTCCTTCTAAACTTTCCATCAGCTGTATATTTATTCTTCCTGTCTTCGCTTACTCGCTTATCCTCTTTTCGTTTGGATACTCGTTCCGCCCTTTCCTTTGACTTCTGGATAAGTGCTTCTTTTCTAGCAAGAGAGGGGTCTTTTTGTTGGACACCTGTAGTTTGCTGCTGTGATAGCACGTCAGACCATGATAATATTGGTGAACTCTCGCCTAAGGATTCTCCAATTGGTGATGCAAGGGTTTCTTGATCTTTCATGCTTTGTCCTCCATCCTATCAATTAGATTGCAATCGTTAAGAAATAAATTCCCCCGAGAGGATATGTGTGGAAAACAGTAAAACCCTGCAAACAAGAAGCTAGCAATATAAAAACCCATATACTGGTTTCACTGTAAGAAGGAAACCCAAAAAATCGTTCTCTTTCCCAAGTACTATTTTGATCAGTGTAAGAAGAAAGGTTTGATATCATTATGTGTTTCGCAATGTTCCTAAATTTTTTAGCTATTATGAAAATGTATATAAATACAATAAATGCTACGAACTCACTTCACTTAGATTCGAACCTGACATCTCAGTGACGACTTCAACCTCAGCTGTCCTAGAAGATTGCCGTGGACTTCGATCAGCTCTGAAATCATCCCCTTCTCCTACCCGCTGAGAAGGAAACAACCAACTCGTATCCGAATGTCCAAGTTCATCTTTGAATAGGATATTTGACAACCGTGAGAGATTGAAATCAGTTAAGTCAGAAACAACAGACGAATTCAGAGACTGTGAAGGGGAAGAAGTTATTCTTTCCATGGCAAGGCGGGTGGAGGAGAAGCGAGGAACGGTGGGGACTTTAAATACCCCTTCACTGTCGTTTTTAGTGGATGAAGAATCGGTGTCTGAGAGAGGTCGATGGAACACCTGTCTGCTACTTGATTGAGCTCTTATGCTGGTATTTTGTTGATCGTTAGTGGATTGTCGCTCGCAATTGCTTCCACCAGTGGATTGTGGATCAGTAGTAAAGTGGTTGTCACTCGATTGTGGACCAGTAGAGGTTTCATCTGCTGATGGTGGCCGCATTAATCTATCATCGCTCTCTTTTTGGCCACCAGATGACAAATCGTTTGGTAAACCGTGATCAGGAACCATTGGTTCACTAGTATCATCATCACTCGATTGTGGACTAATAACGTTACCACCAGATGTGGGTGGCCTATCAGATTGACCATCATTGGAATCAGAGCCAACCAAGTGGGTCATTTGCTGCACAGAAGACCCATTAGTACTAAATTGTGGGCCAAATTTATCGTCAGTTGATCCTTGATTATCATAGCTGTGACCACTCGATTGTGCTCCACCAAAACTATTGTCCGTATAATTTGGCCCATCATCGGTAGATTGTGTCCCAGTAATGGTGTCCTCTATGGAAAGTGGCCCAGACGAGCTGAGAGCACGAGGTCGGAAATAACTGGTACTTGAACTACCACCATTATCTGTCTCATCAGATAAATTCGTAAACTTTGCAAACATTGATTTTAAGGCATTTTTCACTTCATCGAACCCAGTAGAATCAGTCAGTGAGGACAATATATTCGATATTCCCGATGAGTCGGCTCCAGTCCACGAGCTTTCGCGATCACCGGTTGAATCAGTTGGTA
Source organism: Pelagia noctiluca (assembly GCA_963924455.1). Classification (NCBI taxonomy): domain Eukaryota; kingdom Metazoa; phylum Cnidaria; class Scyphozoa; order Semaeostomeae; family Pelagiidae; genus Pelagia; species Pelagia noctiluca. Next base: position 13,421,006 of record OZ004325.1, read on the forward strand.
CGGAGCTTTCCACCGGTTCAGCCATTTTGTCTACTTCAGCACTGATTTCCAAGGGAAATGATACTGATGAAAATGGGCCTAACCGGACTAACTCTGAGACGGTTTCGTCTGACCGAATACCGGTTGACTGCAGTTCGTTTGCGGTTCGCGTGGTAAAGTTGGATAAAATACTTTTTGAAAATGCCGAGTCTGGGAACTTTATGACGTAATCATCCAAAAATTGTTCTTGCAGTTCGGTTATGTTGGAGATGTTGTTTCGCTGATTAGTGGGGAGATTATCTTGACTTGTTGAAGAAATTGTGATATCTTTGCTGGAAGATTCGTCAGTGGTAGTTGTCTGATCAACTGTAGCTCCTCTTGGCCCGTCTAGAAATGTATGCAAATGAATTCATGTTAAAACAAGTTGAAAATTTTTCAAACTAACTGGAGTAGGGGCACACGTACTAGCATATTTTGATAAGGATTATCTTCAATTGAATTTCGGAAAGGGGGCAACAGTACAATACTAAATGTTTTCGCCGCACATCTACAACCCTTACAAAACCGTTTTTTTTCCAAGAATGCGGGTTCATATCACAACAAGCCTCCTATAGAACAATTCAGCAACACTGGGTCTTATTGTAACAGTATTTAAAATGCCTCTATACAGAATAAGTTCCAATTTCGATCACATCACAGCCATCAACAGGGATTTATATGGACTGGTCCATCAATTAAAGGGAATTAACAAGGTTAAAAGCAAGCCCCTAAATCCATTGTTTTCAACAACTTTGACACCTACGATTTCATTGTGTATATATAGTGAAGAAAACAATTGGCTTGTGGGCGTTCCACGAGCCATTTCTGTCATTTCCCTTTAATCGCTGTTTTCTGCATTTTCAACTATTTATGCTTGGTTTTTCATAAAAACGGCAAATTCCACTGCTTCTGGTGGAGATCTATCACTTAATTGCTAGTTGAGTTGTAAAAAATATTTCATCAGTGAAAGTTGCTGCATCGTAAACAAATTAAAGCCTTTAAGAAAGTATGTTAAAATTCTTACAACTATCAGTAGAAGACTCTTCTCTTCTGCCCAACTCAAATCGACGTCCATCATAAACCTCGCGTGCTCCATCATCTGAAACATCATGTGAGCTGTCACCAGCATGATCCGTCAGCCTGTCTTCCATCAAACGATCCATGATGTACGCTCCGGGTATCTCCTGATAACTCTCCTCACTTGGTAAGCTGAAATACTCATCTCTGCTAGAGACAGTAGGACGATACACTCGGATGATCGGTTCTTGAGATCTCGAGCTTTCATTTGAAGAATATGGGTCATCTTTGAATCGAGAGCGATACGCCTCTTGCTCAAACTTTGTTCCAGTGTAATCATATTCAGCCTCATGTGGCAATGGTATTTCAGGTAAATACCCTTCTAGAATTGGCAGCGGCGCATTTTCGATCCTTGATTCTCCATACTGCTGACTTGTTAGGTCTGCCTGGTTTATTTCCTGTCTTCCAGCATTGCGAGGAGTTCTTGGGTTCAATACTATATCTGCAGTTTCATCTCTCAATTTTCTGTGATAATCTTCTAGCTTTCTAAATATCTGCGTATACGAGGTCTGCGGTTCCCCTGTTTGCTCTACCGGTCTTTCGGTTAACAAACCAGAATGTTCCCGGTTTCTATAATCTAAGTTATAAGAAGTTCCACTGTGTTTTAATGGTTCAGCACCATCTTTACTTGATAATTGGCTAGGATACTCAAAATTCTCACGTCCACGGTCATGAGAGGTAACCGGTGTAGCGGATTGCCTTGAGCTTTCCATCCTCGAGGATAAGGGAACCTTCTCTAGGTTATCAGGTTCACGGTTATATAAATCAAACGGCTCAGTTTCTCTAAATTCAGGTTCTAGTGACCGATTACGAGGGTCTAACTTCTCATAATACCGGTTAGAAGAAGCTAGTGGGTTAGCCGAAGGTTCTACAGTTTCTCTTAAAGACAACCGGTTAGAATCTTCGACTGTTTCACGCTCCCGGTTATTATCTTCCGATGGATCAGCAGTGCCTTTTTCTGGTAACTGGAAAGACCTCACATTGTCTGTGTGGTAAATATCTGTTGGGTTTAATAACGGTTCAACGTTTTCTCTCCTCCACGTTTGATAAGACTCAGCCAGCTTGCTTTGCTCTTCAAGTTGTTGATAAGGCAGATTACGAACTCGGTCTAATATTTCTTCGAATTTCGATAAATTGGTCAGACTTGCTTTAGATTGATTGGAACCATCTGAGTCTCCGAGGTAAATAGGTTTCGTCTCGCGTAAAGATGTTATCGAGTCGAAAGGAATTGCCGATGATTTTTCGGTATTAGAGGGAGGAAGGTATCTTGGCTCGTCATCAATGTAATTCAATAGATTGTTGGTCTGCTTCCAGGGCTTACTACCTGAAATAAATAATGTGATTTAGAAGAAAAACAAGAAAGGAAACTGGCTCTCTGTAACTTAAAGTTTCATGCTCACGCAATCATCAGACAGACTATAAGCTATGATAAGAGATCTAGTCTCCTTTCTTGTTTCTCTTCCATATCGCTCTGTACTTTCGTACATCGAGCACTGTGATGCGGCGTCAGACAACGCAATTGCTATAGAGATAAAGTGATTTAGAAAGATACGATAAGTATAACAATTCGCTAGATTTTGTTCTCGTTCTTTTTCAGACATTCTACTCTACGTCTTTGATAAGTGTCAGACGAATGACTCTAGTAGTTATTACGTTTCAGAATTTGAAATTGAATAAGAGATTATCAATAAACTCGTAAATAACCGAGTGTAATTTTTTCAAACAGATAAAACAAATGGTATTGCTATCCATACTTTCGAAGTATTGGAATTCATTTTCATTCTTTTTGTGTTTCTGGTGTACTTCTCTAATGAGTGCTAGACACAAAGCTTAGTAGTTATCATATTTTGTTATTTTTCAGATTTTCCACGCTATCCTGAATAGTAATAATAATAATACAGAAGTGTCCACATATGAAAAACACATTTTAAGAAACACAGACCTGATTCCTTATACAACGAGTAATGACCCATTCAAGAAAAACACGTTGATTTCAACTGAAAAGCATAACAAAGGGATCAGGCCTAATTTTGAAAATGATAGTGTCTTATATGCGTGACTTTTCTGTACATCAGTTTTAAAATGGATAGCCTTCGATAACTGGTGTGACAAGTTTTTTACAGAAGGGCTTACTGAAAACAAAAAGTTAGAAATAACATCAAAATCAACAATTAATATTGTGTACCTAGTAACTTTTCTTGAGTTATTTACTATTTACCAAAAAGCTCTAGGCAATTTCTTGGGTTACGCAACTGAGAAGCTAGACAGATAATCATGAATAAAGGTATACCTTTGTGCATTCCATCCCTCGAGTTAAAACTCTCATCAATTCCAACAGTTTTAGAAGAAATTATAGTGAAAGGTGCATCAGGCTCCTTGACACCTCTAGTTTCTGTTTGATCTGCGGGATCCATTTGCTTGCCTGTAGCATGTCTCATCGTGCTAAAATCAAGACCAAGACCAACAGAATTCTGAGGCTGAAGTGGAATCCAGTCTGATGCCAAGTTTCCATGTGCAGAGCTGGTTGGGTTATGAGCCCCCGGTCGGTCTTGTGATGTTTTATCTTCTCTAGGTCGGGCAGAAGGTAAGGAAAGGAACTCGGATTCGGAGAGAATTGATTGCAGGTCCCGGAAACTCAGGAATGAACCATTTGTCTTATCTGTTTGAAAAAGGATACACTCGGTTATTTACGAGTTTATTAAAAAATTCTTATTCAATTTCAAATTCAAAATCTATTATTAGAATCATTTAATAAACTCTTTTTTCATATAAGAACCAGTAAATTTTATTTGAGGCTGGCTGTCCTTAAATTTTCTTCAATTTTCAGGCAGAAATGTTCTTAAATTGTTCTTAATTTTTTAATGTTTGGGAAGCCTTTCTTTGCTGTCATTTGTGTTGAAACGTCGTCAAAAATTCGTCAAAATTCAAGAAACTTTATCACTGGAAAAATATCTCCTAAAAAACTTCTATACTGTTGGTTCAATGTAAAAATACGGTTTTCTGTGATTTCATTTAGTTTTCAGAGTTGCAATTGTTTTAGTTGTGGTTTTTTGGTTAAAATGAGAAGTTTCGTGTTTTGATATTTATACTATATCCCAAAAATATTTTAAGCATAATTCAGAAAATATAAACCCTTTGGTAATAAGAAATCGACGCTTTTAGTGCTGTAAATTCAGAAAAATTAAAAAATTTTCAGTATACTTGGTAAGTTGTTGCATTTAAAATACTTATATTTGGAGAGTAACCTTTAATATTGATGCTGAATAAAACAATTTGATGGCATTAGATTTTATAATTATTTAGAAAACAATAAAATGAATGAAATATATAAAATCAACCAAATATATATTCATCAACAATATGATGAAAACAAAACATGTGTCAGGTGTGGGATTCGAACCCACGCCCACATACGTGGACCAGAATCCTCAAATCTTGAGGCAGATATTCTCTTGAGTCTGGCGCCTTAGACCGCTCGGCCAACCTGACATATCAATATACGTTTACATTCCTGATCTAATCGCTATTCAATAATGGTTGACGTTTTTGAAGATGAAAATGAGTACGATGATGATGAGAAGTGTGTGTCAAGACTTACCATCTCTTCTGAGTGGGGGTGAAACAGAATTTTCAGATAATCTCGCAGTAAGTAATTCTTGTTCACTCAAAGACGAGCTGGTACCACTAGAGACTTTCAGAACTAGGAAAAAGATGAAAGGCCACATTAATAACACAGATCTTCTTATAAGAAAATATACTTAGAAGTTTCCAGCCTCGACTTTTTATTGCTATATTTAGATTTTATATGTGCTATTATATGTCTCATCTTCCATTCTAAACTTGAGATTCCTATATTGTTTCTAGAAATTTGCTTCAAATGTTCTGCCTACGGCCTTTAGTTAACCCAAAATTACTACTTCTCGCCATTTGTTACTGTAGTCAAAGTAAAGTACATTATCACAAGGCCGTACGCCTAAAATCCCCCAAAAATTCAATTCTAGCGGTGGAAAAGCCCATTCAGGAGAATTTTTGGAGTATATCTCTAAAGAAAAGTAATATCGTTTTGAAAATTTCTTGGGGCCAACCTTTTGCACTTTGAGAAGGGGTAAGCCCTTTAACAAATAATGATAATAGCAGAATGGGAAATTGGTGAGGAAAAAGTATGATATGGAAGGGAATAAGCTATTTTGAAATATAAATTATCCTACAAACCTCCGTCTTGGAGAGGAGATAAGATCGCTTCTTGCTTTCTGAAGCTTCTCTCTTCCACTTCTATTATTGGAGAAAAAGCCGGTTTTTCAGAGATACGAGCAAGTTTCCTAACTCCAGTCTCGAGCCTTGAAGATTCGTCAACACCAATATTTCCTTGATTTCCTGGGTTTCGTTTATCCGCGAATTCTCTGTTCAATTTCACCCTGTTCTTTGACAGCCTCTTATCTGATTTCAACCGGTTATCAATAGACTCCGTATCAGCCTCTTCTCCACTGTTACTAGGTGATATACTAATACCTGATACTGATTGAATATCCAAACGAGGCACTGTTCTTGTCGAGTCTAACGAGCTCTGCAAAGCATCCAAGTTTACCTGTCGGCCTTCAGCGACAGCCGTGGCAAGAGTTTCGTACAATCTTTTTCTCTCGTCTAATGTCATCGACTTTGATAACTGATTTGCCAAGCTTCGAGTATCAGAGGATAGCTGATCGAGTTTTTCATCTATTTTCTCTTTAGTTCTATCGTCACTAACTTCCATACCTACATCTTTGCAAGCAATCATATTTTGAGCATCTATAACACCAGTATTTTCATCCTTTACTCTAGGCATTTGGACATATGGGGTATTATCAACCCAACCGAACCCCCCAACACCTTGACCACCCAAAGTTTCAGCACCTAATATTTCACCAGTTACGTATTTACCAGCGGCATCATTTTCTGACGATGTTCTTTGTTCTTTACCGACCCTGTCTAGCATTGCATGCTGCCTCCCTTCGATGACATCCTGCCTCGATTTCAGCCACTTCTGCTTCTCAATCAACTGACGTTGATAATTTCTGATTCGTTCTAATTGGGCATTTCCTGCCTCAGGTTTATTGGATATCGTCTCCTGGTTTGCTTCCTGTGAAGTTGCTACAGCCTTGCTAGGTCTAGAAATGGTAATAGTATCCCTACTTTGACCTTCCATATTATCAGATACCAACACTGGGTCTTCTTGAATGACCCCTTTCAGAATATTTGGGTATTTTCTGGCCAGATGGGCACGTCGTGTCCCATCCATGTCACTGAGGAAGGATGAATCGTAAAGACTAGTGGGTTGGGCTTGGACTGTTGGTGAGTGACCTTTATCCTCTGAGCTATTGACCTTTTCTGCAATTAATTGTTGCTGCTCCAGTTCTTGCTTCCTACTTATTGAGAAACTTAGCAGTTCTGCCCTTTCACTTCTGAGTAATTGTTCTTTTAATAGCTCTTGACCACTGGGTAGCCCATGCTGATCTAACCTTTCACCTTTGGCCGATGACCTTTGCTGGTCTAGCCTTTTACCTTTAGCTAAAAGCTGCTGCACTGGTTCTAGATTACTAGCAGGTCTATCATCTAGCCTTTGACCTTTTAATGACCTCTCCTGGTCTAGAGACTCTGGACTTACAAGGAACCTTTCTCTATTTGACCTTTGACCTCCACGTGACATCTGCTTCTCTGCCCGGTTCCTTTCAAGTTCCATTTGTAATTCTCTGTCCTCTTCATGACCAAACACATCATTTTCAAATAGATGAACCCACGTCACGTCACCGTCAACTTTGTCATTATCAGCCTGTTCGAAAATTTCCAACTCTTCCTTCGTCTCTTTCAGCTCCTGTCGTAGAATCTGATTGGCAAGCCTTCGTTTTTGGATTTCTAATACATGTCTCTGGTTCTCCAATGTGTGCTTTCGGCTTTCTAAACTCGATGAAAAACTGTCGCTATCACTAACAGAAACAGTTTTGTTATCTTTAGCGTTTTTCTTAGTTGATCGGACGATTTTCGCTTTCTCGAATGGGTGCAGTAAAGAATCGTGCTCAGACGTAGGTATTTCTTCCTCGTTTCTGTGTCCTGCTTGAATTTTTGTCATGCCTACTGGAGAGGTTTCTTGATCGATCACTGCATCTTGAAAAAATAATTTTATATATAAGAATAATTTATAATCAATATCAATTGAAATGATAAAGAAATAATTTAAATGTAAATCCAAAATAGCCCATTGATGAAAACTACTGACTACCATGAATTCTCTATTTAGTCCCCCTTTTAATCAAGATCCCCTCAAAACTTTAATCAAACAGAGATAAGTCTAGAGAATTTGAAATTTATCAGGTTGAATAGTTGAATACTAAAAAAAGTACTGATGCAGTCTTTTCATATAATTTGTACAATCTCTTCTCTTCTAAGCCTGGTGTTTCTCACCACAACAATATTTACATCCTTTCTAATTGGTCAATTTACACCCACCTCAGGGTATAAAAATTCGTTAGTTTTGGTTGGTTGGGTTATTCGTTAGGTTTCATTTTCGTTCTCTTTCTGACGTCTACTCTGATGAGTGTCAAGTCAAACGCAGAGCTTTGGTAGCTATTACGTTTCGCAATATCTCCGATTTTCCTCGCAATCCTCAAGTTCCGTACTGATTAAAGACTGTTCTGACGTACTACTCTGATGATTGTCAGACACAAAGCTCTAGAAGTTATCATGTTTCGATGTTTTTTTGCTATTCTGAAACTTTGCACATATCAAAGACTGAAGCTGCAATTTTAGAACTGAATATCAAAATGTCTTACCGCCACTCACACTATCCGAGTTCGTATAGCGGGCACTGAAAAGTAATGAAATGTGAAATTAAATAACAACGATATCAAATTTTCAAAGCAATCACTATCCTTAGATAAAAAATTAGTTTGTTACACTAGAATATGTATATAATATAACCACAGTAATAATTTGTAATCTTTCTATGTTGAACGCTCAACAAATAATTTCAAAAACTTTTAACACCTTTCAATGTCTGCTGAAACCAAACTGTCTGTAGTTTCTTCCTCCATTGTTCTTGGTGTATCAATATCCTTGGCTGAAAATTAAAGAATAAACAAATCATGAAAACTACGAGTTTTTGAAAATAATATTTGTTCTTTAAAGGACACTTTCTGGGATGAGCTAGTTTTTAAGGTTGATGCACCTTTTATTTAGGTTTAACAACTAAAGATTTTCATCAAAATATTGGAGAACAAGAAAAGAGAAAAAAGTACAATAAAATTTGAGAACAATGGAATACTTCATGTGTTATGTCACGAAATATGAGGTCGATTCTTGACATAAATTTTGTTCAAACTCTTCATCTTATCCAACTAATATTTTGCAAAAAGAATCTACTGACATGCTATAGAGCAATATCAGAATATTAAAAGGTTCGACAACAGAATCATGAAGAGTCATAGAGGAAATGGAATCATATGGAATATATGGCATAAACTGGGCAAATTCAACTGTTCAACTTGCTTGCCTGACTAATACCGGGCCTTATTTCCAACTGGGGCGCGGTAGCTTTAACTTTATCACTCAGCCTCTCCTTTTGACGAAAATTGAGCAAATGCAATATTATTTGATATTCTCTCAAAAGTTTTGCAATGATGTTGGTAATGACGATGACATTTATCGATGGACATTCAAATATTAATTTAAAGACAGCTTTTGATTGATAAACTTACAATCTTGTTCAGCAATTCTATCAACTTCATTATCATTATTATCAGAATCTGCAGTATTAATCTTGATGCGCACATTTCTTTTTGCCCAATTATCTTGTTGCTTTCGTATCCTTCCAAGTAATTTCTTCATTCTCTGCGAAGTATCTGTGGTAAAGAAATGGATGAACTAATGTATTTAACGCATAGTAGGAAAGACAGTAAACAATGCATCCTGCTTCGATTAGCCAATACTTTACGAAGATAGTGAGCGTATTTACTTATCAACTATCAATACACTGCTTCAATTAGATTACCAATTCAGTAGGTCCTTTGTGCTTTGCACATAAACCAATACCTCACGATGATAATAAGCGTATTTGCCTATCAACTATCAATGCACTGCTTCGATTAGTCTACCTATTCAGTGCAGTGGGCTCTTTGCACTTGTGATAAACCAATATACCAAAAAATATAGCAACCGTATTTGCTTGCGTATTTGCCTATTAACTATCAACACAGTCTCAAGTAGTTTTGCAACTCAGTGGGCTCCTTATGGTATGGTTATAAACCAACAGTTTAAAAAAGACAGCAAACGTATTCGCCTATCAAATATCACAAAAGAAAATGTATAGTACCTGCTGGTTGCCTGGAATCTTCAGCTACCGTTTGGTTGGATGCAAGATTTCCTTCATCCGTTCCAGACTTTGCATCATTAGGTATGATTTCATTTCTTGGAATTGGTTCGTCAGTCGCCTCCATATGCCGTTCCTAATCAGCAAAACGAAATAACTCTAAATTTATCCAAATTGAAAATTGCAAAAATTGGAAATTGCCAGAAGCTTCACTGCAAAGAAAAAGTTTTCGTTCATTTCTTAATTACCTTCACCATGATATGTCCACCAGTAGCAGTCACAAGGAAGACTATATCTGTCTCGCACCTCTAGTCTAGCAAAAACCAGGGCTTGAGACATGTAATGGCATCTAGCAGACAATTTAGACTGTTATTAGCTAAGAAATAGATTAGAGTCAGGAAGGCTTAGACATGCAACAACATTTCTGCCTTAGATCACCCATATCTGGCCTGAAATAGATTAGCTAATGGTGGAATCTTTAGTAAACACTAGTTTGTTCTCGGACCAGCATCAACTAAGGATACAATGAATCCACCTTATATTCCTTCAAAGCTAACTGCTCAAAAAAACTGTATTAGACTAATGATACAAATGCTGCTACTTGCAACCTTATAGATGTCTCTGTGTAAAACCGTACCAATTAACTAAAATGTTATCAACCTACTACCAGTGAAGTCGTATCATTAGTTCGTACTAGTTGATATTCTTTGCAATCAAAATTATCTCGTAATAGATAACGTACATACCTGATTCGATGGGAGAAGGTCACTTTCATGTTGAATCATAGAATCTGAGAAAAAAATTATCATTATGACGAGTAAGCTCAACCTAGCCTGAAGGGGCTGATAACATGGGGGGTCAAACCAATGGGGTTAAGTTCTAAACCATTTTATCTTAGGGGAATTTATCTCAACTTTCTTCTTTTCTCTTTTTGGTCCATTGTTTATCTCATATTTCTATTACATAAAAATTTTTATATCAATCAAAATGAATGCAAGAATTCTTTAGCCAATTTTTCAAAAGCTCTGATTGAAAGGTAATTATAAATTTGAGCTTTTGGGTTAAATAGCACATCTTAGAAAGTTAGCAAAACGAAAAGGGGGTATCTTTCTTGAAGTTGATTATTACTAAAGCATTCGCAGCTGGTAAAAGATTGAAAGTAAAAACGCATTAGTGTAAGCGGGGCTTTTTTATATAATTTGTTAACCTGGCTGGATGAGAGATGGATCTTCGCTGTGGAGATCTAAGTTCAATTCGGCATGCTGCGTATCTAAAAAGAAGAGTTTTATTCAATTAATGTTAAGTTTTGATCGCTACAGAGCTTGAAGATGGCGAAGAAAACTGGAAAAATAGTGAAATATAATAACCACTGAAGCTTTATGTCTGACACTTATTAGAGTAGTAAGTCAGAAAGAGAACAAAGATAAAAACTAGATAATCATTATACCAAGAGGTGGGTCGAGATTGGCCCATTGAAAAGGAGTTGAATGGCCAATCAGAAAGGGGGATGAAATATTATAAATAGTCCATATATCAAAATATTTGGTACTTTTTCGTGACAACATGTAGTCCAAAATCAGAAGTGCTTAACTAAATACAGAGCTTTACACTTTGGAAGCTGGAATAAAATCGTACGCAGTTAATACCTCGTGTGACTTGATGAGCCTTTTCGAAAACCTCTTCAAGCACAATCTGTTTCGTGTTTGCATCTTCAAGTCTTTGGTGCGGAGGTTGGAAAACTTGCGCCTGCAAACAAAAAGAGGCATTTTCAGTCTCTCTGACAATAATCGAATGTGTTAAGCACGATGCAGCACAATATGTCACATCACGCAGAGTGCAATACAGCACGTTACGTATCCAGAACATTACAGTGGGACCCCATCAGTATAGCAAAAAATAGGAATATGCAAATAAGAACACGAAACGTGGCTGTTTAGCTGTTTATAACATCGTCACGAGGTACGATGGTATGCTACTGCATATGATATGATATGTTGCCTCCTTGTAAGCGTATCTACTGCATATAAGCATAATATGCCATCCCTTGCATAAGTGTAAGTTGCTAGTATGTGACCATCAACTGAAATGATGAAAACGGGGGAAACTGCTCCTTTTCGACAAATCAAAAGATTTTAACCCTCTGTATTCAAAGCTCATGAAACATAAACTTACCGGGATGTTTTTCAACGCCTGCTGCCTCCTCATTCTGTCTTGATACTCAAGCTGCTCCAATTGTACCATTAATCGGTCTTTCGACTGCAAAAAGGTAAATTGATATGATAGTGTTTAATAAACCAATGTCACAAGCAAAAGACCTTAAATTGAATTTCAATCCAGAATGTGCTCTGAACTACAGTGAGGACTGTTTTTGTATCATAGGTAAATATCAAGGTAGGAAGATAGCAAGGTCAATATCCTAATCAAGAATTTTGGAATTCGTCTATGTATACATTAGAAGAATGAATTCCACATTGTGTAGACGGAAAAAGTTCGTTTCCCAATACAAGGACTCTTTAAGCAATTGATTGGTTGTGCCACTGGAGCAACTGTGATGATAGGCTGTTTCTGCACTACACTAACCATTCACCTCCTTTCTGATTGGTCATCTTCGATATATGGTTTTGATGTCAACGAATTCCCAGTTGGGTATAATAATCAGTTAGATGTCATTTTCTTTCTGACGTACTATTCTGGTGAATGTCAGAGGCAAGGCTTCAGTAGTTATTACGTTTCGCTTTGCTTAACAAGACTTAATTAAAAACTAATATACATAACGAGATATCTAATGACAATAGATAAACCTTAGTTATTGCACGGGAGAAGAACAGAAACGGTATTATCAGCACAATGGGCCTAAAATTACAAAACATGTTGACCGACTCAATTAATCAAACATCAACACAAGGCTCCAAGCAGCTGCGGAACTGTAAAATACTCCGTCAGCCCTTATAAATCTCCGTGTTTTTGTTATTTCTAATATACAATACAGTTACTCTGGTTTTTTATAAGAAACCGTAGGGCCAAATTTTCAAAACTAAACAAACGTTGTTGGGAGACTTAAATGAATCAAAACATTTTACATCAGAAGAAGCAGGATTTCTAAAATTTCTCAGTCGGTAGATAAATGACGTTTAAAGTCACTGGTCGTGGGTTCGAGTCCTGCTTGGGTCACTTTCTACTCACAAGTTACCTCAAAAGAGTTTAGAAACTTATCAATTTGAATGTACTTCATGTTTCTAATCTTCCTCACCATCCTAACTTTATCGAGTTTCAAAAACCGCAAAAAAGTGCATCTGCTACCATTTCCAAAAGGTATATTCAATTTACACAGTTTTAGAGCTGGCGTCCTTTAAAGTGCCACTAAACCTTTTGGGGAGTTTGGCTCATTTTATAGATCAAACATCGTAGATCTTGAAAAAAATATTCTTTTTTTTGTTTTCGAAAGGATTTCCCCGATTTGGGGGGTTTTACGGCGACCACTTGTGGTCAACGACCGGGCTTTTGGGAGACTGGGGCCGAGTCGGCCTATGATGTCATACCGGGAATCTCAGAGAATTCATTCATGTTCACAAGCGCAGTGCAGAAGGCAAAACAAGGAAGATTTGACAACTATTTTCGATCTTTACAAAATGGCATCTGCGAATAACGGCTATTCTTCAGCAAGTGAAGAATCTTTAACCTTTTTACGACGAGGATTATGATGTAGAAATCGAAGAAGAACTCGAAGGTGATGCGAGATCGGCAACTAGGCCCGAAGAAGACAGCGAATATGTTTCGGAGGAAGGAGGCCCTAATGAAGGTGAACCGCTCGCTGATGAGGAATATATTCAAAATTATAATCGAGTCGTGAAAGAGCAGGCACAAGAAGAAGAGCAATTGACGAGACGTTTTGAAGGGACTGAGTATTCCAATTCTAAACAAAAAAATCTGGATTTTTGGGTCGGGTGTCATGATTTTTTTCAAATTTAGGCCCGTTGTTGAAGTATTTCAAAAAAATCGAGAAATATAGGTTAGGCCTACACCTATCTACATGCAGCCTAATGTAATAGTTCAACTTTACGGTATTTCTTCAATGATAAACCGTAGCTTAAATTTATTTTTGGCACACGTTTTTTGCGGCACAGTATACTACAAACAAGGGTGGCCTACATTATTTTATCCAACACAGAGATCCAGCATTACATCTTAATTTGCAGCACTGATGAGCAATGGTGGACACGGGGGGAACCCATAATTTCTGAAACAATACCCTTTTGTTCTGAAACAATATGCATAGTCATGTGCTTTTATTTAAAACAATGGGTTTGCCCACCCCCACCCCTAAGTGTCCACCACTGCCAATGAGGGCAAACAAAATACGTTTTGGTTACTTTTTGTTTATTATTACTGATGTCCCTCCTCAAATTCCTCGAAGTCAGACAACGCTAGAATTTAACTTTTCCTTCTTCAAACAAGATTTTAGAATCAAAGAAAGACAATTTGAAGTTGTAACTTTAATTTATGCATCAAAATGGATAGAAAGGATTAAAAATTCTTTTAAAATGCTATTTGAATCCGAAATACGTCATAGAATATCGAAAAAATATGCCATACATCAAAAAAGCAAAATACGAAAATCCATTAAATAAGATCACAAAATACCCAATCCGCTGTTTAAAATCGGCAAAATACGCCGACCCGCTGAGCCTTTCACCCCCACCTCATAAGAAACTAACCCTAGCAAAATTTTTCCATGTGAATCGCAAAGATCTAAATTTTTTGTTGTGTGATAAAATTTGTGGCGATAGTTGTAAACGCTTTTTATAAAAAACCTTGTTCAAGCCCAACTAGTATAGAAGTTACTTTAGATTTTATATTGTTATCTTTTGGTAAAGAAAACAATAGAACAAAAGAATCCATTGTTCTTTTCCCGAATTTTCATCAGTAGTTGGTTTCTTATAAAATATGTGTACCTATACTCTTTGTCCAATTTATTTCATAACTTCTTTGCAAACGGAATGGTGTATAAACATCATACATAATTACTGTAATAGGCTGGTCTAAATTATTTACAGTATAACTTAAACCAAGCCCCCAATGTGCTGATTTACAAAGATGCATTTCTGGGTTGGAGCTTATTCAAGGGGAGGGTTATGGGGGCAATTAACAAGGGTGCAGTTTTTGAATTTTGAAGGGTAAGGGTTTTTAATCACAAAAAGGAATAGCAGTGCTGTAGTAGGGGTTCAGGGGCAGAAACCCTGGGAAATTCTGGGATTTTGGCATTTCTGAGCCAAAAAATTTTGGCAAGCCTTGAAATGGCGAATTCAAAATGACCAGGACTGGGAAAACTGGCTTCCTTGTCAAAACAGGCAGGAGTTACAACTCCCACAACCCCCCCTTAGATGACAGGTATTTTTCACAGGCCGCAGGTCACAGCAACACATAATTAGCCCTAAATGTTTCAGAACAAAGTAACATAGATAAATAAACTGTTTTATGGCAGAAACAAACTCTGTCAGCGACAACTTTCTGGTTAGTGATCATAAGAATATCAATTTATTTAATGTATGCTTCATTCCTAAAACACTTAGGCCATGTGTTGCTGCTACCTGCAAAAAATACCTGTCACTCTATAGATGCGCCCTGGAAAAAATAACATTATTCTGCCATTTGCTTCTCTTCATGAATAAGGCCCCATGCAGGCTTATTTAAGGGGGGACTTTTTACAATTAACTGAATGTGGTGTGGGGGCTGATCTGTTGCTTCATTCAAGGATTCATGGAATTAACAAAATCCTCCAAGAGGTACTATGAATCATAACAAGTTTTATTTGAAATTTAGGTGCCAATGCGGGAACTATTCATAGGACAGCTTGCAGAATGCCAAAGAATGTTGGTGCTGCACCGAGATAGAAGGTTGTATGCTGGCAATTTCTAATTCAGAAGTGCATATGACAAACAACAAACCAGGTCAATTGAAACATTCTCAAAAGTTAGTTGATTGGAGCCACCAACTGAATCATCCCATATTTGTTCTTGCATAGGCACTTCACCTTCAGTCTGACAAACTTCAGCATCTGCAACAGTTGATGTTGATGGCTGTGCCACCTGTGCCAGAGTATCTCTAATAATCTGAAAGAGTAAAAAAATTATGACATGATTTCAAGCAAGCTGAGGAAAACTAATGGGGGAAGGATAGCCTGCGTCACAGACCATAACTCATGCGGAGTAGCCTGCGCCACAGACCTTAACTCCGCATGAGTTATGGTCTGTGATGCAGGTTAGGGGAAGGGTTGTTGTGGCAAAATACACAAAGAAAGCAGCAAAATAAAAATAATACCTAGTACACAATTTTGTGTGAAATTAGAATGATTGCTATTGTCATAAACATAGAAACAAATGTGATAATTTACTGTAAAATATCTTTTTTCAACAACAAAACGGAAAATTGTATAGTTTCCCAGGGGGGCTAGTTGTCCCAGGTTTGGATAGAGTACAGCCCAAGCTTAAAGTGAACTATAGGCCAGCCATATTTACTTTTGCCCCTACCCAGACACGGCTCAGAGGTAGTCGGGGCCCCTAGGAGAATTTTTCTCCTTATGTGATGATCACTCCTCATATTTTTTCATATATGGCATTTTCCTCAGAAATGAAGGATTGGTTTTAAACTGCCTGGGTCCCCATGTGCATTTGATTTTCACGCATCAACAACCAGCATTCACCGACCCTAGACTGCAGAGTGTAGCACTTGTATGCACGATTTTAACAATAGAACAATAGGATAGAATAATAGAAAATGGCTCTTGCACGCGCGAGATCTCGTCGAGAAATGCCATACTCTGCAAAGGAGCACCGACCCAAGAAAACTTTGTTTAACCGTTAGCACAAGGAGGGCAAAAAGGGGTCCCCTGCTAAACTTTTGTTATCAACCTCTAAAAAAAGTCTACCCCTAATAAAGTCAAACTCTAATAAAGTCAAACCTACCGACTTTTCCTAAAATTAATTACGGAGCACAATCAATGAAAAAATTTTCATTGTTTTTATATGGTCACCTGACCCCAAAATGACCAAATTTTGAACGAGGTAACAATAGAAAGTAGTAAATTAATTGTAATTCCCGCTATTTTCATCAAATCCAACTGAAAGTAAGGTAAATAGATCCAACTTTTTGAGGGCCTAAAAACTGATGAATGGAATGGGTCTAAAAGGCCCATATGAATCTAAGCCATGGGCCAAGATATCGCCAATCCAAGTTGAAGGAATAAAAAGTTTTCTAATTTCTATTAACGGAGGAGTGAAAAAGTTGTTCTTATATCAGAAGTGTCGGTATCTGAAGTGGGTTTGTACGTAGAAAAATAGAAATGAAAGATGGGCCTAAAAAGAAAATTTAATGGGCCTACCTACGTGCTCTGTTTGAAACATCATCTCCGGTGTCACGATCTTCTGTTGCATGAATAGTCGGAAAAACTGCTACACCGAGTTCATCTGCAACCAAACGACGACTTCTACTGGTCCCTGGCGTGAATATTTTCCGTTCAAAACTTTCTGGCGTGACATGAAAGGAACATATGCAGGAATGCATGGTTGACTCCCATCGTGCGCGCTTCAACTTCACCCAAACTACCTATTTCTTTCGTCTTCTTTTTGCTTCCAAGCGTTCATCGTTATGAAAAGGAATGGGATGAAGCGTCATTCCCCTTTCCTTGTTGGGCAAGTTACTGCAATTCGCTGCTTTGCACCCTTGCAGGCATTTTTCCGTTTTTCGTTTTTCCGAATTGACTCTGAAGTGTGCTTCACAAAGTGTGTTGTTCACGTCTGGCTTTTTTCGCAATTCCCGGTATGACATCACAAACGCGCCTCGCCCGAGACCTCTGATTGCCCGGTCGTTGACCAAAATTTATCGCAATTTTGCTCAAAATACGAACTTTGAAAACTTGTAGAAAAAAAACTACTCATTGGATCTAAAATTTTTTTTTTGATTTGAAACCAGCTCGACGAGTTCTATTAAATAAGCCAAACTCCCCAAAAGGTTTAGAGGCACTTTAAGGTTGTTTGACAGTCAAAGAAGCATTCAAAAGAGAAAAGAGCTTTTTCAATAGTTTGAATCAGGAAACGGAAAGTCTCTCTCGTTTCCTCTTACCTCTACTATTCTCTTACAAGCTACAGATAATAAGACTCGCGTATACAATGAAGTGCACGGGGACTGACGGGGACTGACGTAGTTCACCTCATCTCGTACTTTTGAAACCCGAACGGAGGGTGAATTCGAGTTTTTCATTTATGCTGTCTTAAGTCAAAAACACCAACAAAACACTGACTTTGAAAAAAGCATAAGCTCGGTACATCAGTGTTTATACCAATCTAATATCAAAACAATACTTAATTAATACAATTTTTCCAACTTGTTTATCTGATCATAAATACCACACGCATAAAGAATTTTTACTTCAAGATTCAGCATCTGTTTCTTATAAAAAAATCAGAGTAGGTACTCTTTGTTGTCTTTCTAATCTTGAAGTTCAGTTGAGCTGTTTCATCGCGCAAGATGGTTGCACCGCACAACACTCTCAGTAGCAACCTCACCAATGTCAAAGTCTCAAACCAGAGTGGCATCAAAGCAGCTTGCCCTCGTTTTCCAGTCTTCGTATTAACATTCGGAACAGCTGAAGGTATATTCTGGGTGTTGATAAGCATTCTGACTTTAATTGCGAACGTCGCGAGCATCGTAACTTTGATAAGAAGCAAAAGAAGCAAATCAAAGCACAACATTTTTCTCGTGTCACTTTTAGCATCGAACGTGGTGCATGCTGCAGTAGTACACCCGATATTGGCGTACGCTTCTATAAATGGGGGTATTCAGTGCCCGGCTTCTAATACCGGTATGGGTATTGCCATGCAGACTACCATGATATCTCTAATGTCAGTAATAGCAATTTCGGTGGATCAATACCGCGCATTTAAGAAGACTTCACCTTCCGTTATCAACCGAATCGTCATAAATGCCAGCAGAGTAAACAAAACAGCTCTGATAGTAGTCACAACCATTTGGGGCTCGTGCACTTTTCTGGGGGTCATGATTTCAACAGGGGCTATCGAGCGAGACACATATGGGTACTTCTTGCTTATCCTATTCATCGCAACCTTGGTTTTATTAGCGATGGTGTATGGAAGAATGAAGAAATTCTCTAAGCGTAATCCGGTATTGCCGAGCTCAGTAAAATCGACCAGGAAGACGACGAAATGTCTGAAGCTGATGGTTTCGATCATGTGTTGCATGCTTCTAACATGGCTGCCTGCAACCTTATTGCGGATTTTGGAAGACCAGCATGTTTATATTCCTAATAATGGCATTGTCGTTGCTTCCAAGACCTTCTTTCTCAGTCCGTTACTCGACCCGATAAACTACGTCTTCGTTAGATATAGCATTGGGTTGAGAAGAAAATTGAGCTGTTTGAAAGGAGCTTTATGAGAAATATTTCCCACGTGACTAAGGGAGGTAGCCCGAAGCTATATAGGAGCAAGCCATTTGGCAAGCACTCGTGGATAGCAAACATCAAGAAATCTATAGCAATATCGCGGAGATCGGCATAAATAAACAAAGGGTTTTAGGGTAGCCTCACACAAATTGCTTGTGGCTTTCCTCCACAGTACTGATCGTATCATCCACAGTACTGCTAGTATCCCCACCCAATATTGACGGTATCCCCCCCCCCCCCACAGAACAAAACACCCTCAAATATATTGACGGTATCCCCAAACAATATTGATGATAAACCCCCTGCAGTACTGAACATCCTCTACAGTATTGAATTGTATCCCTACACAGTACTGATAGTATCCCTCTATCGTATTGAACATCCTCCACAGTACTGAATATCATCCGCAGTACTGAACATCCAAAGTACTGAATGGTATCCCTATACAGCATTGAACATCATCCACAGTATTGAATGTTATACCTCCAAATTACTGTACAGACGTCCCCAAGGTTGGTAAGACACGGAAACTCGGAAACTCCCATGAGCATAAAGACATTAGCAATGAGTTAATCAAAATATTGTTGATAGCAAACGAAAACCTAATGAAAACATCAATAAGATCCTCGAAGAAGCACTTAGAATTGCACACAAAGACTTCCACTCATTTCAAGAGCTTCAAAGAGAGAATAGCGCTTTCACATTGCATGGGAAAAACCTTAAAATCCTAGCAACAGAGATGCTTCAAAACAAGTATCATTTTATTTCAGCCTGCCTTTTAAGTGGGTGGATACGGGGTCCTGCTAGCTGACTACCTGCTGGGGTGCCCTCCCCTCTAAATAAGGGTAAATGGATGGAGGAATTGCTGGATGATGAAGATAAGGACTTTCTGCTTTAAGTACGCTTAAAACAAGCTATTTTCAAAATAGAGTTCTCACTCTAGTTTTCCGGATTATCCAATTTGTATTTTAGATTGTGTCATTTTTCAGAGTTATGTATGATTACATGAGTTCACAAGGCTTGGTACATATCCTAGCATTGGTCAGGCTAGCACATTAAGCAGAAACTCATTCACCTATTAACTATTAACCTGTTAATCATATATCATATATGACATAAGTCCATAACAATTGGCACAATGGTTAGTGGGTTGGCCTATAGTAGGCAAGGTCCTGGATTTGAGACCTGTTTGTGGCTTATGACAATAGACCCCTTTCACAATTACGTCATCTCTATAGAAATTCATCTTGAAACAACCTTAGCCTCGACATGATGCGTACCTAATTCCCAAAGCGTGCATTGCTCCTAGCAACAAATGGAATTGCTTTGTGAGTTTGAAAGCAATCCATGCTTTGGGAATTAGCTATTCATCATGTCGAGGCTAAGGTTGTTTCAAGATGAATTTCTATAGAGATGACGTAATTGTGAAAGGGGTCTATTGTGGTGACCCACTCATGAGCATCTACAATAAAAGGTCTATGCTTCCTCTCTCACATGTGCCAACATCTCCCATGGCAGAAAATACGATAGGAGTGAAGGGCCAAACACCACGTTTCCACTTCGTTTGTTGCAGTGACATTTCTCCTCTTCCTCGTTCTTTCCGTATGATAGGTTTTACATTCATGCAACTTCAAGTTATTTCGTTTGAAATATATTTGTATGTTGAAGAGCATTAAAGTGTGATGTAAATATTTGTTGTATGTGTATGCTGGTACTAGTAGTTCTAGACTAAGTTTTGGGCTTCCTGGGGGGTTCACGCTTGTTTACATGTGGGGTCAGGATGGAATCTCTATCACGCTAATCAGAATCAAGTAATGCCAGATCCATGGCTGGTCTGAAAGAATGAGACTAAGGGCCTGTTTATATGGGCAAAATTACTTCACCTGCCAGACCCGGGGCTGGCAGGCGAAGTAAATTTCAAGCACTGTTTATATGGGAATTTCATGCCGGGTCCGAGAGGCGAGGTAAATCTCTAGACGTCATTAATCATCACCGCATCATTTATTTTCCATTGTTTATGAGTTCGAATTTACTCCACCTCACCGGTAGTTTTGCGTTTATATGGGAAAACTTCACTTCACCTGGGTGAAACTTCACCTTCTGAGAGGCGAAACTTCACTATACCGGTAGTGTGGAGTGGAGTTTTATTCCCATATAAACGCAAACTGAGATTTCAATGATTTTCTATAGGAGGGTGAAATATCACTTGCCAGCCCCGGGTCTGGCAGGTGAAGTAATTCTGCCCATATAAACAGGCCCTAAGGCATGATTCGTCAGACTAACACGCTAAACAGGAACTCGCTTACTTATTAACTTAGGATTCTTTTGTACTATTGATTAAGGCCTGGTTCTGTTTATCATCACACTGCAAGTAAAAAGGTCCTTATCATTAATTTGCTTTAGTTGGTTATCATTATGAACTGTCTTCATTCTCCGCAGAATTTTAATCAGATCAACTTTTAGTTTTCAGGATCGTTTTCAAAAATAGCCTAATCCTTTTTAAGACATCATTGTAGGTGTTTGAAGGAATGTTTTTATTTGCACACAATCGTTTTCGACTCTTGTTTATTCGTGTTTGGGTTATATTGTTAGAAATAATGATAAATTCTCCGTTGTAATCCGTAAAGTAAGCGTTTGGAAATATTTTCATTGAGACGCTAACTTTTTTGAGCAGATGTGTTTTATCATTCGTCTTCAGTTTAATTTAGATGATGGTTTGTTTTCAAAATAAAGCGAATATTCATACATTGTGGAATATCAGCAAAGACAATGGTGTAGCCTCAAGGTTTCTGATAATTTTCATGGTTAAAATACATAGATGAAATAAATAAGTCAGATACAAGTCAGATCTCTCCAAAACATTTTGCTATCAAAAGCACAAGGTTTCCCAGACCAATGAGAGAGATTGGGCATGGCTGCAATTTTGTCAGTTGCCAGGGTACATGTCAGTAATATGACTTGTAACGAAAATTTAGGCCCAAACACTATCAAGCTTTCAGAATTCGTGTTTTTCTAAAACCATGGATTTTGTTCTTGGTATCACTCTTTTTTGACTTGAAATCAAAGGAACACGCCCGAAGATATACGGGGCACAAGTCGCTCACAACATCCCTCACACCTCGTGTGTTTACCAAACTTTCTTATTTAAGGTAGAGAGGATAAACATCAATTTGAGTGAGTGAAAATGCGAGCTTTTGTCTTACCTGATCTAGAAGAACTTGTTGCCTGGCATGTTCATGTCGAAGACAAGATTTCTCCTTCCTCTCATTAAAGTCTTTCTTTAATAACTAAAAAAAACAAAATATAATCATAACAAATACCAAAGTCATCATTGACCGTTACATAATGCTCATTATATAAAGCATTGCACAAGTTTCCACGTGAAAGTAGATAGCAGATGATATCTGACCTTTGTTTATTTTTTGGTACCAGTAAGGGTTGTATAGGGTTTTTTTTTTGAAAATTATAATTAGCTCCCATATGTTTTGTGGATGTATCTGCATGTTCCCTTGAAAAAGATTTCCATGTTTCCGAATTGATACAAATTCTTCTCAGCAAAACTTTTGGCATTTTCTTATCTTTCCTAAAATCTTTCCATTAACCTTACAAGTTTTGGCAAATTCTCAAGGGTAGCTATAAAAGAAATATAAGAGAAGCTTACATCATTGGCCTCGTTTAGCCTCTCTTCAAGTTCTTTAGCTGCCTCTTTTGCATTCATCTAAACATAAATAGAGCTTTTATCATAAAAAAGATACGAACACAAAGAAAAACTTTAAATCCCCTAAAATTCGAAGGACGAAATAAACATAGATAGAAACAAAGGAAACAAGTGTTGTATCTTCCTATTAACGCATAAAGCGCATATTTTTTGAAGAAGAATGGCCGATATTTTTGATCCCGCACTTCAATTATCAAGGTGCTCGATATAAAACGCACCACATAAATATCCTATGACCAAGTCTGCTTCTTCCAAAGACTTGATTCAATTGACTAATTCAAAGCATCAAAGATATCCAAAACATAACTCAAACTATTCACCTCGAGGTCGCTTTCTGCTTTCTCTGCAAATGCCATGGCCATGTGATACCTTGTGGTACTGAAAGCATCAGTGCTTTTTGAACGGGATGACATAGATTCTACAAGTACAAACAAGTTTGAATCATACAGTGATACTAATCGATATTCATCTCAAAACCAATTGAGCTGAGCAAAAAGAAGGCAATATTTGAAAAATAAGTGAGAATGCAAGATGTGACGTAGTTAGACGCCGAAATCTCTAACTGAAATGTTGACTTTGCTCTGCGGATGATGTAAAAACAGTTTTCACTGCAGTTTTCAACACATTCTGGATTGTAGAGAATATTTTGACTTATGGCAGAGTCATGTTTTTAGCGCTTTTAACGTTCAGGGGTTTTAACAACTATTACTTCCAAGTAGAAGACCAATGTCAGGTTTTCTTTGTCTACCAGGCACACCAGGTTTCTTGTGCAAATTACTATTACAGTTCAATACTTTGTTTTAATAAATCTACAACGTTCATGACGAATTTTGACAGTTTGCAGGGAAGTTCGAACGGTCACCAAAAGCGATCCTCTCAATGGACAGCTTGCCAAGTCCATTCTACTGTCTGATAACATATCATTCGTTGCAATCATCAAGAACACGGGATTAGGTTTCTATATCAGCTTTACATAACCTGCAAGCTAATGAAGAGCTATACTTTTCTAAAGTTATTCTTAATATAATAAAACAAACAGAATACGAATTGAAAAATGAATATACTTACTGACTTTATTCTGTGTGCTCTGGAAAAGAAACAATTATGAGAGTTAGTTTATCCTGCGAAGAAATACAATCAAATAGCCAGGTGAATCACTCAAAGGAAAGTTATTGATATAGAAATCAGACACATTGGATTAAAAACAATAAGACTTGCTTACCAATACGAAATCAGGAGCAGGAGTCGGTCTCGATGCGATGTAAGATGCTCTTGCTTGCTCTTTTTGCATCACACTTTCCCTATATGGATAAGAAGTCAAACAAGCCGATAAAAGTCAAACAGTACTCAAGTACGGGTGTTAGATTTGATCAGGTATTAGAAGATGTGAAAATACATGAATTCATAAGGCATGGTCTAATGAATTTATGTAGCTATATATGGATCGAATTAATTTGTGAGAATGAAAAATGAAAAATGCCCGAGCAAGATTCAAGCTCACAGATTTGGCCCATTAGTGGTTTACCATCTGATTAATCATTTTTGTCCTCAAGTTGGTAGAGCAACAATGCACCAAATCAGTGGTCGTGGCTTTCAATCCTGCTCTGTCATTTCTTATTCTCATAAATTTATCTAATTGCTTTTCCAAATCACGCTTCTTTTCAAATTATAGATGAATAAGGATTTAATTCAAAACATAAATTGGTGCCTCCTTTTACGTAGCTAGATAAACCAGAAAACTAAAGCACTGATTTATAGCCCGGACTAGCAGAATGCTTGCCTATGGTGAGTAAGGTCTGAGGATTGAGATCTGGTAGGGAAAATCAATTTTTTTTTGTTTATAGCTCCTTTAAGAGTACACGAATTCAATCGTCTGTTGCACCCATCAAAACATATTCAATGTAAGCCTGTTGGCTCAAAAACAATGAGTTGATGGGTACCTCAGTTTGATTTTCTCTTTTTCGGCATTAACGGCAGCTGCTCTTTCATCTGAAAGCTAAAACAACAAAAAGTCATGAGCAGTTGTTAAAATAATTTGTTAGGTTTCACTTTTGTTCTCTTTCTTACGAACTAATCTGAATAGTCTCAGGCAAAAAGCTTCAGCCTACTATGTTCCACTATGTTTCTGATTTTATTTGCCATGTCCAATCTTTGATTGGTACAGAACTAACAGCATATTTTGTGGCGAGATTAAATGAAATAGTTGTTGAAGTACCTTTTGAAACGCTTCTTTGTATCGCTGCAAGGCCCTAGAATAAATGAAAGACAGAGTTTAGTTTACATCGACTGAGTCAAAACATCATTCATTATACGAAAACCTGGTATGCTGCTGCTCTTTTTGTCAGAAATGGTCTGTCATAGGAGTGGGTGGTCAGACTTGATGTAACCCAGTATGTTACTTTATGTTGGTTTTAATTAGTCCTCCTGCAATATGCAAATACCAACACTAATTAACTAATATCATAATTATTATCATTGCTATTATCATTATCATTGCTATTATCATTATTATAATTGCTATTATCATTATAATTGCTATTATCATTATCATTGCTATTATCATTATCATTGCTATTATCATTATCATTGCTATTATCATTATCATTGCTATTATCATTATCATTGCTATTATCATTATCATTGCTATTATCATTATCATTGATATTATCATTATCATTGCTATTATCATTATCATTGCTATTATCATTATCATTGCTATTATCATTATCATTGCTATCATCATTATCATTGCTATTATCATTATCATTGCTATTATCATTATCATTGCTATTATCATTATCATTGCTATCATCATTATCATTGCTATTATCATTATCATTGCTATTATCATTATCATTGCTATTATCATTATCATTGCTATTATCATTATCATTGCTATTATCATTATCATTGCTATTATCATTATCATTGATATTATCATTATCATTGCTATCATCATTATCATTGTTATTATCATTATCATTGCTATTATCATTATCATTGCTATTATCATTATCATTGCTATCATCATTATCATTGCTATTATCATTATCATTACTATTATCATTATCATTGCTATTATCATTATAATTGCTATTATCATTATCATTGCTATTATCATTATCATTGCTATTATCATTATCATTGCTATTATCATCATCATTGATATCTTTATTCAGTGAAATATTTTTGAACGAAAGAAATTACTTGCTGAAATCTTCTCCGATACTGAACAATTTATCTTTTGTTAATAACCAGGTTGGACATACAAGAATAATACGTAAAATATATGGTACGCTACATCTTTCCACATGCTTTGTTGATTTGTATGTCTACCAAGATGTTTTAAGAATGGGCATGATATATAGACTGGTTTTAAGCGTTATCTTCTATTTTCTGAGTATTAAAGTAGAGTTAGATGAGTTTGAGCAGATTTCATGATGCAGTTTCACTGCTTACACATTCCTTTAAACCGGGAAAATGCACTTCCTAAAACCAATGACCTTGTTACTCCATAATCATAAAAGCACAAATAACTTTATTGTGGTCAACTTAGCATTAAGGTTCAAGCTTAATATATTACTTTGATGATTTAATTTATTTGTATGCTTCCACTAGTCCATACTTACTTTACTAAGTCTTTTTTTACATGTATTGATTAACTTATGTAAAAGTAAGTGCCTTATAAACAAGGCATGCAACATACCGCTCTGCAGCTTTTTGCTTAATTATCAGGTCATTGCGTTCAGGAATCTGCAGAAAAAATCATTTTGAAAGCTGAGACATATCAAGAATTAAATATCCTAATTCAATGATCATTGATTGCAGCATAAACTCGCACTCAAGCCATTGGTTCTGGAAATCTGTTTGAATGGACATCAAGATGTTTTGTTGTGATGCTCCAATTCTTCTGAAGAATAATCTTAACTTTAAAATTACAGAGCTGGGCAATTCTATGTAGTAACATTCATCGCTTGAAAAGAAACAGGTTTAGGAGACAAAATAAGAAAACCTGTCTTATCTGATTAATGATATAAAACTTGATAACCTCACCTCCAAGCTAGCCTTGTGCCCCTCGCCCATAGACTTGAGCCTCTCATTGTATTCTCTTTCAAGTTGTGTTAACTCTGCTGTGATTTTCTCCTCCCAGGTTTCCTGTTAAAACACAATAAAAGTTAACTTGAACTAATAGAGACGATAACCTACGTCATATTTTTAGTGGACTCTTCCAACTTTCAAAGCTCATAGGTCTGGTAACAATATGACCATTCTTTGGTTCTTGAACTTCTTCTTCTTCTTCGTTCTCAGCCGTAATTAGCTACGAGGGGTGGTGAAGCCTGCTATGCAAGGCAAGACTGATGTGATTTTAAAACCGGCGTCCACACACAGTGTATTCAATGGTACAATTTTGGCTGGTAGTACTGTGTCAAACATCCTGGTGGCATTGAGATTTGCTGTGTCTTGCTTCTAGTGTCATCTTTCACGTTCCTACGCAATACTGGATGGTCACTGCAAATTGTTTCCCAGGTCGAGTGCTCAATATCACAGGCCTTGAGGTATTGTTTGGTGACATCCTTATATCGTAGCTTTTGACCTCCTCTCTTTGGTTCTTGAACACAAACAATGTGTTACGGTAAATTGTTCATCAAAGTTTCAAAGAGTTGCTTTACGGAGTTGATACTATACTCAATGTTTACTACCTTCAATTTCCTATTCAACGCCTCAAGCTCTGTGTCCTTTCTCTTTCTGACAGCCTGACGGATTTTCTCTGCGAGAATCTTCTCCTGGGTTCGAACCTGAAAACAGAGGCAATGAAAACTAATTGAAGGTTTGGGAAAGCAGGCAACAATTTCTATTTTTTGAAGTTAGTTTGAAGCATGGCAGCGTTTTGCTGATGTTGACCTGCCACTTTTGTCCTAAATATTCTAGAGCGAATATCCAGAGTACTCATTTGATGACCTCAGAAGGATGGATAGAGTCCTTGCGCCCAAAGTGGCCACCCTCCACAATTTGAGAAAATCTGAGCGGTCTGAAGAAAAATTTAAAAACAAATGGGTTTGGGTCTAGTCATTTTCTTGAAAAACCCCCAAAATGTTTGCTGGTTCCATAGCCTTAATTCTGTATTTTATTTTCGTTTTTTGTTGCATAAATAATCTTGTTTAAACAAGAATCGTACAGGCCTTAACCTTTACTTTGAGTGCGAGTATTCCTTCATTTTATCATTCGTTTTCAAAGTTACGCGTCGCTCTTTGTCTCGTATTTCCACTTTCTAATCATAAACAAAATTAAAAAGAACTTGAACCTCTGACTTGAAATATGAGAAAAGAATTTTGAAATATTTTTCACCTGAACTGAAAAGAGGGCAACATTTTTGGAAAGGCTCTTGTATGGTTGCATTGTTCCTAACTTGCCACCCTATGTGAAGCATTCCTAATTTCCTTGGTTCCCTTTCCAACCGCGTTCTTTCCTGATACAGAGATGACTGGAGAAGCTAAATAGGGGGTCATGTAACAACACTAAAAAGCTAATGGCCAATTTGAACACATTTCAGGATTTAGGCCATTTTGACCGTTCCTTGCTGGTGTTGTTGTTTTGAGAAAATGAGTTGAAAGAACACATTGAAATTATGGTGGGACTGAAACAATAAAATGAGAAGTATTTCTATTGTAAGTGGAAGTTGGAACAATTCTTGAGAGTTTTTATTATAACTAATGTTTCAAAAGGTGGCCACTTTGGGCGCAAGGACTCTAGCTCAGTTGGCTGACAGCTTGCAGTTCTTTCGTAAATGAATGATTCAAACAATTGTGATTCTGTGTGTGTCTTGCTGTTTCGCTAAAATGTGTTTGGCTAAATATCACTAGCTAATCATCATTACCTGAAGCAACCGGTGTTTCCTTCTTTCAGCCACAACACCTTTCAAAATAGCATTCTGCAAGAAAAGTGCAAAAATTAACAAAGAACTTAAAACAACACATATAAGTTACTAAGTAGTTTATAAGTTAGTAAGTTAGACAAGCTTATAAAATAGGTGCAATGCCTTTATTTGAAAGAGGTTTCACTTGACTGATGTGACGGGGGTTAAGATGGTAGTATGATGTGTTGATCCTAGTTTATAGATTCTAAGTTCTTATCCTGTCAACATTGACACATACACCTATCATAAAACATCCAGCTAACTTGGCAGGCTTGCAGAGCTTGATTATTCTTACTGGCGGGCCCTCTTCTTTGCATATAAACCAATACCGTATGCACCAAGATAGTAAGCTTACATTGCCTTTTAGTTATCAACAACCATCAACCTGTCCGTCGCACCCTAGATTTTTGAGAAATTGTGCCCCTTTATTTAAGACGGCCTGTGCTGACTGGCCAGTTTGCAGGGTACTTTTGACGAGATCTTGGGTGCTTCCGACCAACTTTCTATCCTATTGTTCTATTTCAATTTCAGGTGGGCAAGTGCCATACACTACTCAACTGTCAACTGTTTGTGACGACACAACAACAGTCAACTCTGCTGAATCATTCTAATCAAGTGAAGTTGATGCAACATATGTGGAATGGTACTTTAACATAATCCGAGAATCAGGTGAAATTAAATGGTATTTCAAAAGTTGTTGACAAAATAACCCCCATCCAAGACCATGGTACCATGACCATGACCATAATTATTTTGGCATAACAGGTTACCAAAGAAAAGGCCTAACCTCCTCATTCGGGCTTGGTTTCAAAATCTTGTTCAGCAGTTGGTTTTCTTTCGTTGGTAATGGTGACATCTTTGAATCCTTCAACCTTGTCTTGAGGTACTTGACTGTTATCTTGAAATACTCATCCTAGACTTCTTTGGATAAATAAACATAAAATCCTACCGAAGCAAAGCAAAATACTTTTTACAACTTGGCGCCATTGAACCAAAGGAACTTCATGTAAGAAGGGACATATCCCAGCATGCTCTTCTCGTTGGCCTAGAAACCAGCTGGCATTTCCTCAAAATGGCGACTGATTTGCAAGAAAACTCTTACATGATCAGACCGAATTTTAAGAATAAGTGAGTTGAAATTAATTGTATCGTAACCCCAATAGCTGATTTGATAAACTATACTTTTATTCGTCTGTTGATATGTCGTCTTATCTGTTCTCCTTTTACACAAACCAAATTGTGTGATGTGGAGGAGACAATATTGATGATGATTTAGGCGGCCCATATAAACATTTTGGAAAGTAAATAAAATAGCCTCACCTATGTGTTCTAGACTTAAAACAGATGGAGATACAGTCGACGCTGCAAGCTTGACCTTAACGTCAGAAATCTATTAAAAACATTTGACTGCGTGTGGTACTTTAGGTGTACAATAGAACGACAAAATTAAAGAGTTAAGTACCGAATTGATAAAGTATAAAATTTCTTACTAATTTAATACTTTATCAATTCGGTACTACTTAACTCTTTAATTTTGTCGTTCAGAAATCTATTGCTTGACATATGCACAAGTCATGCTTATATAAAAATAGTGTTATTTGTTCATAAAAATATCTTATTTCCCTCTCACAGATTCAGGCCAGCTGCAATAAAAGATGTCCTTCATGAAGTTTTGAATGAAGAACTCAACGGAAAGCAATACAATGCTGAAGAGACGGCTAATTGGACAAGAATTATTTCAGACACAATAAAGGAAAGATTGAAAGGTAGATAGCCTGCCATACTGATTGGACCTTGAGTTAACCAAAAGTATTCTAGTAATACCACTTCAATTTATTGCCCCATAAAAAGGAGGGTCACTTTTTAGATTAGACAAAGATTATTGAAAAATTCATTTGTCTATCTGTACTATCATAAACATTGTCACAAGAACAAATGTCACTAGTTATATAAAAAATAACTTTAAACAATAAGAGCTCATTAGCTTTGTTATTGTTCTTGATAGGGCAACAAAACTAAAAGAGCAATGAATATATTAAGTAAAGTGGAAATGAATAATCCTTTACGCCCTTCCCAAACTGGATGAAAAAACTAGCACAGATCTCCTCCTTTTGTCAAATAAGGTTCATTTGAGACCAGTTGCGAACAGAAGGCAGTTCTGTAATCAGATTCCTTGATTTGAGTTGTTTTTTATCTGCAACTTAAGTGTTTATCCTGAAATAAATCAATTTTGAATTTGTTACATAAAGAGGGAATTTCTTATACTTTTCAATCTTGAATTGCCTTGTGCACTTCCCAGTCTGTTATAAAAGTTAAATCTAGAATGTTCCTTTATGGTAAAGCCTTAATCAACATTCATCCCTCTGATATCTTTTTAAGACATGGAATATGATCGATACAAATTGGTTGTTCAAGTGGTTCTTGGAGAGCAAAGAGGGGAAGGAGTGAAGTATGCTTTCTTCATTGCTTTAAATAATTTTTACCTGAAAATTGTTGATATGCTTTACTGGTGAATGTTTGATGTTGATATAGATTATCAATGATATGATGATGGTCAAAAATTTAAGCAGTACGCTAATAGTACTTTGATTTAAGCAGTACTTTTATAGATATTGATCAATAATTTGAACCCCTTAAAAATGCTCCGTTTCAAAAAAATATTGTTTACCGAAAAATGCCAAACTTTCTGAAAGGACTGTGTTTGAGTCACAGAAAAAGTTGGAATTTCAATTTTTTTTTAGATCAAATCAAATTTAGGAAACTGCTATGATTTGCCTTACATAAGAAGCATTACCTTCCTCTAAATACTGTAGATCTAAACCATAGGATCTAGACAACTATCAGCTTTCTTTCCCTGTAAATTATTGTTTTATTAGATTGACATTTCTTTACTAACAGATATGCAACAAGATGCTTGTGGGATTCCGACACAGATAATTATGCACAAGATGTGTTCACCAATGTAAGTGTAACTTTTCGCTGGGCCCACGCCACCGGGGGGTCACATTGGCCATGGCCCCCCTACCAATTTGACCGAAAAGATACCTAATCTTCAAAATTTTAGTTATTAAGGCCAGATCAGAGCTTTATTCTCGTAAGCACGAAGAATTAAACGTTTTTGCAGGGGTACAGTGGCTAGGGGGCAGAGAGGATTGCCCCCTGGTGAAATATCTGTCGGGAATTATTGGAAAATTCTTGAGTTTTTCGAAAAATTTTTATTGCTTATAAGGATGAAACTTTCAAGATTATATCGGAAAATGTGCTGAAAAGTGTTTCGTTCGACGATTCTTCTACCATTCAGTGCACAATGAAGCATCATGGGAGGATTTTTGGAGACTGTCATGCCAGAACTTATCGGTGAATGAGCGTAAATTCTCCCTCTTTCATCTATCCTGCAGCTCTAAGATTTACATCTCTGACATCCAGGAAACGTAGACTAAACATTATCGCTCGCTACTCTCGCTTTCCGTTTTTCTATCTCATCTCATTTATATAAAAGACACAAGATAGGTTTGAACTATTCTATTCGTAAAAACATGACTATAATTTCTAAAATGCACTGCTGGCCTGATCATTTAAGACACTACTGTGTTTTACATTTCCAATGGTTTTCCTAAGCTGTTGAAAAAAAACCTAAAATTTTTTGCTTGCAACGCTCGCAACGCATTTCTGCTACAAAATCGCCCATTCAGATCCGTGTAGCTAGATTGCTAATGTTATGAATTTACATATTAGCAACGTGTGCATTTAACACCATTTGGACAGCCCTAGTATGAACAATCAGTAAAAATCTCTGTCGGAAATATTTCGATTTTGCCGGAAAAGTTTCATCTTTGCATCGCTCTTGTTAATTGCGTTCTGATATAAATGTAATATTTGTTACACCTGTGTCCAGATTTGGGAGTGAATATGGCATCGAGTGTCCATTATTAAAAAGGAATAGGTCAATTTCTCGTATCTACGTGGCTTGCACATGAGAGTGCTTTGCATGTTCTCCTGTTGCATTGTGTATTCAGGGGCTATAACGTACTATGTTTCTTGTATTTTTCTATTATCGTGCAGGAAGAGAATTTAAAGGATTCTAAGCCATTTTAAGGCCCAAAGAGTTGTAGGATTTCAGGGGCTCCCAGGGGCTTACAGTGCTCCTGAGACCCCTTGCTATCAAGAGCAATGACCATTGTAGTATTCCTTACCCGAGGTATGCTGTACAATTTTTCATATTTCCACTTTGACCCCCCCACGACAAAATTCATGGCGTGGGCCCCGTTTCGTGGATTATTCATTCTGCTGTCTGAGCCAAAAATTCACCCCTGTTTGTGCATAGATTTCTTTCAAATTAGATATTTCTCAAAAATTCTATTGGGATTATGTTACTTGCTGAAGAATTATCTTTTTAATCGAATAAAAATTATTTTTCATTTTTTGCTAAAGAATTCATCTTGCTGAAAATTTATTCATCTCGGTAAAAACTAAATAATTATCTTACCTAAAGCTTACTGATGATTCTTTTTGCTATATACATTTTCAAAAATCGGAATTAAGAAATAGTTTAGAATCATATATACAACATATTACAGTTTTGCAAAATTTGTTTTGTTTAAAATCCATCCTCGCTAGATGTTCAAATAATAAAATGAGGCGAGATCAATTTATAATTTTTAAAGTTGACTTTTCTATTTGTTTTCTTTTATTGTTGATTATATCAAAATCATTGTTCTTGTAAGAAAAAGAAAGAAAATAAAACTAACGCATTGTTCACAAAAATTCAACGTAAAACAAAACTAAAAACCGAAGTAAATACCTTTTTGATAGAGATCGATACCCCAAGAATTATTTCAAAAAGAAAACAGTTGCATTGGCGGGGAATCGAACCCCGGTCTCCCGCGTGGCAGGCGAGAATTCTACCACTGAACCACCAATGCTTGACTCCGAATCGCGAAAAGTTATATTTAATTGCAATTTATTTAGTTCGTGAGACTTTTTCTTAAATTTGTTTTTGTTTTCAGGAATCTTTATTTTGCGTCGCAGTTGCTTACGGAGTATTCTATTACTAGCTGAAATTATTTGGATCTGCAGCGAAAATTGTTCATGAGGGGTGTCTTAATATCTAGGCCTATTATTGATTGGGTTTTATTCCTAAAAAATGATACAATACAAAACAAGACCTTATGGGAAGAGAAGTTACTTTAGCAAATTCAAACAATGCTGCATAAATATCCTGTAAATAATTCTATAACAAATTAATTTCATGTAAGATTTAGCAAAATATTTGTAACTTATTCACGCCTAGTTATATTTGTTTGCAATTATTATACTTCTTGTTTCCTTGTGATGAATTGTTTTATTACCCAGAAGTCTGTGTATGACTTTTTTGGCGCGAAGAAAGATCAACAAATCCAGCAATGGCGGCTGTCTGTATTAGCTTGCTGTGGAGAAACACTTATAAACAGTTATTAACGAGTCATTTATTCAAATCAAGTTTAGTAACTACGTTAGGTTAAGTTTTCTTGCATTTTTTTAGGCCGTTTTAGATAGCCGGGCCTCACAGTAAGGCCTAGGCCTGTACTGTTCAGAATTTGGATTGTTATTAATTTAAGACAGATACTTTTAGGTATTGGTTTTATGGGAAGAGGTCTAATGGCAAATGAACTTCCTAACTCTGTTTTGCCAAAACCATCCCAAAAACCAACTCTTCCAGATGGGGTCTTTCAGCTTGCAGTCACCCCAGAGAAATCATGTTCCAAGAGCAGGATCGTCAATAAATCTAATGTCAAAGAGAAGAAGGTGTGTTTCATAGAAGAAGAACTTGCCCCTCAGGCATGCCAAAATGGACAAGAATTTCATGGGTGAGTGATGAGTATGGGACTGTTTATCTTAATTAGGAGGCAAATGATTATTTCAATG
This sequence comes from Pelagia noctiluca, assembly GCA_963924455.1. Lineage (NCBI taxonomy): Eukaryota > Metazoa > Cnidaria > Scyphozoa > Semaeostomeae > Pelagiidae > Pelagia > Pelagia noctiluca. The sequence continues at coordinate 13,455,429 of OZ004325.1, forward strand.
GTGGGAGCCTGTCAGCTGAATCAAAACCACCAAACTTCCCATGTAAATGGTTCCATGGTTAAAAAAATTCAAACCTTCAATAAGTAACTGGGTATCAATTCAACCTGTATGAAAAGTATGGCGCTTTTCAGCGAGATCTTGTATGTGCAAGGAGCCATTTTCTATTCTATTGTTCTGATACTGTTTACCTGTCAATCTCATGTGTGCACATGCCATGCTTTCAGTGACGGTGCCAGCTTTTGAAAATTGGGAGGGATAAGGTATTATTGTGACCATTGTTTAAGAATCTACAGCCTCTCCACAACCCATGTGTCTCAATTTTCCAAATATTTTTAAAGATGTTTCAGGTAAAAATTATCTAACTTATTGAGTTTCACTTCCTACAGTCTTCATGAACCTCAAATGAACTCAACATATGGCATAAGAAGGCAACTAGACACCTTAAAATCAAAAGAATTTCACAAAGATAAAGCCATGAAAGACTTGAAAATCACAGAACAGACTTTTCTAGACTCAGTGGGAGAAAAAACCTCAGCCGCCCTGAATTTCAAAAGAAAGGAAAAAACTTTTAAAGATCTAGTGACAGTTGAGGTTGACTTGGAAAAAGAAATTGAAAAAGCTGCACCAAAGAGAACAACTTATGAAATTTGGAGGCCGAAATCTGAGGATGAAATTCCAGAAGACATAATGTCGTTCTGGACACCAGATCTTGTGACAGAAACTGCAAAACTGGACTATGATGAAGATGTGGACAGCGCCCTGTTTGAGCCTGATGTATGTGAAGGTTCTTCTGATTTTCTCACTGAATTTTACTTGTGCAAGGAGATAAACTCACAGCTCAGGTGGTGAGACTCAGATGTGAAAATTATATTCATTAGATCATAGTCATCACAGTCACAGTCTGTATGCAATACAATAGTGAATTCAAAGGCTAATGTTCTAGTTTCCAGACTATCTATTCTTGTAGGACTATGATGAGATGTATCCATTATTGATAGAGTGGAATGGTTGGGAATTCTTTTGTCCAATACCTTTACTCATTTTTCTTACCACAACCGTGCAAAGATAGTGTCCTTTCATTGTTTAGCATAAATAACCATGGTTTAGCATAAATTACCATGGTTTTGCATAAATTGATATTCGTTCAGCAGTTGGGCAACTGAACTGCTGCTTGTTTGGTGTACTGCTGCTTCTTAATTTGCCTGTCTGGTAAAAGATGAAGCATTTTTTAATACAGTTTGTAAATATATGGATATACGGAAAGAAAGCAAACTTGTAATGTTATGGAGCACTTTTTTGATGATCTGACCTGGAGCTTTACAATTTTCCAAAATTCTAAAGATGCTTTGTTTTATTACACAAAACCTGCTGCTCCATTTATTCACAATGTTTGCCCCATCCAAAAATTTACACTGGCAACATTGAAAGGACTCTGGATTTCTATAACACATGGCATTACAGTGGGGAATACTGGAAAAGGTTGGGTTTAATATATTTGGTTGGGTATAAACTTCAAAAGACAAAAACATGAGAATATTTTGATAAAATATTATTTGCAGTCAATCATCAAGCGAATGAGAAAGGAAATAATACACTAGCCACATTATTTTACCAAAACGCTACTTACAAAACTCTATGCCAAGCATGGAACATTACAAAGAGACTTTTCAAAGAAATCTATGTCACAACAGATCATCTGATCCACATCTATACAAACAGGTAGGCAAAATTCTACTGATTTCAAGGCCCTATCCACTTCCAGGATGTATGCAAAATGTTCAACTTTAATAATTATTTATTAAATGGGTTGGTTTAAGAACGAAGGAATTGTGTCTTTAAGATCATTGCTAAGGGAGGGAGCGGTTTAGACTCCTTGGAATTCTATTGCTTCGTTCTCAAATTTAGAAAATGTAACAGAATTAAGAGTTGAATATTCCGCATAAAAAATGGATGGAGAAAAGGACTACTGAGCCGTTGAATTTTTTTGTCTACAGTACCAACATCTATAAACATTGTTATCAGCAGATGGTTCCGCAAAATAAATGGATATCTTTTCACACGTTGCAAGATAGGAATATGCCTCTAAGCAACTCATTAGCCATCAAAAATGATTGAAGGGAAAACTATAATAGACCCCTTTCACTATGACGTAGAATATGTTTGAAAGTGAGGCAAGTGATGTGATTCCCTGCTGAACAAGGATACTTCATCATATCATTATGCTAACAGTACAACTACAAAACAAATCTATGCGTTGCTAAAAGCAATACACGCCTTTACGCCTTTGGGATTTGAATCAACATGATATCGAAGATAATGATGTTCCTAGAAGAATTTCGAAAGAATTGACGTCATTGTGAAAGTGATCTATTAGCCAATTGCATATAGTTGTGGACAAAATGGGTTTCTCAAGAGAGAACAAATAAGTTATCATTCCAATAAGAAAGTTCATTCAGGCCTTTTGTTATCTTGATATTTGAGGCAAATACGATATTTTTATAAGAACGTAGAGTGTATCCAATATCTCATATGACTCTTCAACTAGTATACAAAATACACATATAAACACGTCCCTTCGATAATGCATCTCTTAAACAGAAGACATCGCTTGCAAGATATCAACACTTTGGTGTTATCTAAAGGTGCTTGAGGATTCAGAGTTATTTTGTGAGGTCTGCATGTTGAGTCGAAGATCATTCAAATTCTCAACCAGAGAGTTCAATTTAAACTTCTTGGCTTCCTCGACGATGTCTTCTATGAAGAGGCACTTTGCTTCCTTTGGTCCACGGATCTGGGAGACGAGTTCTCTCAAAGATTCGAAGCATGTGTTCCGGTCTATGAATGAAATTATATATCAAGTCATCAAATTAACATACTAAATTGACACAAGTAGTTAATCTCAACACTTTTTGGACTTGTTGTTCGAATCTGTGCCCTTGTCAAATCTATGTGCTGGGTCTGAGGTTGGATAGTCACTCATCCTGTTGAGGGGAAACAGTGAACTGTCAAAGAAAACCTTAAAAAGGAAAACACTTTTTATTTCAACTGTTCAAGCACTGTTAACTGCAGTAAAAATATAGAAGAACTAACATTATATAATAACCTACAGCCTGAAATTTCAATTATTTGCCTCTTAATATTAGAGCCTATTGAAAAGGGCTCTTACTTTAAAAAGTATTTGTTTCTGTCTCAAAAACACCTGCAGTTAGTATATTTTTTTTACATGTATCTAGATATTCAACCCAGAACAGGGGTTGGTGCCCCGAAACTCCCCTTGAGGTGAACTTTATGAACCTCCTACTAGAACCTCTCAGGCTGGATTATGAAAGTTATTCTTGAGGAAAAGCAGGATTTGAAAAATCAATCGAGATCATTTGTTAGAATAAAAAAAGAAATGCCTTCGGTAGGTTCAGTGTAGTGTTAAAGAGCCCGGTTGGTTTGTCCTGCATTCTGTGAAAGGTGGTGCAATTTGTGTGAATGAAATGGCCTGGAAATCTCGAAGCCCTGGTTGCGCAGTGGTAGCGCTCTAGAGTGCAAATCTTGAGGTTGTGTTTCGTGTTCTACGCAGGTTATTTTCATTCTCACAAATTATTTGTTAGATAAGAGCCGAAACAGTGTGGTATCAAAAAGGTTGGTTCTTTTATTCTCATATGGAGGTTTTAACTGTACCTTTACATTATAATTTTACTTTGTCTAGCGTCAATCTTTTGATGTTAATATTTTACTTTTAACATAGCAGCTTGTAAAGAAATTCATATATACAATTTTAGCCTCGCCATGTAAAAGTAGATAAAATTCAAATAGTTTAGCATACCTTGATACTTCCTGATTTGCTTCCAGGCATTGAGTCGTAACTTCGTATTTCTATACTGCTGCAATTTCAGCCGACATTTCCTCAAATCGCAAGACGATTTATCAGCAGGACTCAACAAGTCTTTCCTTGATCGCTTCCCACCAACATCCTCAGCGGACTCCTTCTGTTTTCGTTTCCGACCAATTTCACCATCCTCGTCAACATTATCAGGCGAATTTCCTTTCTCTTCATTCTCAAACGAAGTCCTCAATATCGACAATATAGGCGACGGTGCCCCAAGGTTGTTCAATATAGGGTCTTTGGATATCCCAATATCAATTCTGTCTTTTTTAGTATTTTTCGATAATTTGTTTTTGTGCATTTCTTGGAGTTTTCTAAGTTGTTTATTTACAGATTTTCCAAGCGCTTTTTTCTCTGGACTAATACCGTTCTCAACAATTTTTTCAAGCTTGTCTATTTTAATAAGTTCTCTTTCTTTCTCCTTAATATCTTCCACATCAATAACATCTTTGCGATAATTTTCATCGGTCGAGTCATTTGCGCTTAGAACATTGTCTTTTCCAACAGTACTTATCTTTGTATTGTGATTTTTTGTATGTAGAATTATAGGTTTAGGAGGGGGTACGTTCGGGGGGCCTTGCGCCCGTCGACTTGGCAATTGAACTTCGTTATTTCTCCGTTTTTTATTTTTGCTGTCACTGCCTCGTTTCTTGGGGGATAAACCAGGCCCTGCCATAGCCTCGTTTACATCTGCCTCATCGACTGCGTATAACTGAAATGTGAGAGAATGTTTCACAAGGACACTCTTCAGCAGTACAAAACTTCAGGATAGCAAAAATATTGGTAGCGTAATTTCTACCCACATCTGGGTAAAACATTTCTTTAGGTTTCTATTAGTTGTCTTTCTGACGTACTACTCTGATGAGTGTCAGATGCAGAAGCTTTAATTAGTTATTATGCTTTGGGTTTGACTAGGACCTTAACTTAATCACAAGGTGCTAACCAACAGTAGAGGGATGAAAGTATCCCAACGGCGCAAACATGGCTGCCACAGCCCCTTGGGCCTAAGGATCCTAGCATTTCATTTGCGCTTTGTGACCATGTGACTTGTACACCATTCAAACGTTACGTGCGAAAACCAAAAACACTTCCTTTCTTGCAACCTAAATCTACATCAAAAAGTTTATTTTCTTGCTAGAAAGTGGGGGATACGTTTATTTATCAAAAGATTTGTCCCCTTCTTGATATTAAGGCATCAGAGCCTTCCCTATTCTTTAATAAAATGCTCTCTCCGGAGAACTGTGGTATTTAAAGCGAGTGAAAATATCATAATGACTTACTTGATGGTCTTGCTTTAGCTTGAAAGGATTTCCAAAGGCGTGAAGCCTGGCTTGGCCTGGATCGACTTCTCGCAGAGGAGCAAGCATCTTGAGATACTCTTGATAGTTACCCATCTGCCCGATCGCAATATAATGCTTTTTGTCTGGAGGAGAAAATCAAAATTAAATTAGTTGTGATACAGTAGTCTTCCACTAGTTTAATGAAGTACAATGCACGTCTTCGATTGTAGATAAATTCAGGATGCTAATCGTGTTAATAAATCAGTTCAACACTTTCCTGATGGGCCAATTTCGAGCTGCCTCTTGAGGATAATAATTGGTCAGGTTTCATTTTTGTTTCGTAAAACTCTGATGAGTGTCAAGAGGCAAAGCTTAAGTAGTTATTATGTTTCTCTATGATCATGATTTTTCTTGCCATCCTCAAGTTCTGTACTAATGAAACACCATTTAGCTAAACCTAAAAAATCAGATGCTGTAAAAGGGTATTCTATAATATCAAAATTACCAAAAAACGAAAACACGAAGCTAAACAAAACACTAATAAACACCAATCAGGAAAATACCTTCATCTGCAAACTTGTTTTTATTTGATGAACCATTGTAAAAGTTGAGTCGCATTTTTTTAAGTTGTTCTACGAGTTGTTCTCTTGGAATATCAAACGGGTTCTTGAAGCTCTGCGTTTGTACGTGCTGAAAAGATAAAGTTAACATTTAGCTATGACAAAATGTTTACAGTGAAAGCGAGAAAATAAGAGTATGGTTGCAATATCTATGATACCTAGAACAAATATAACAGGCAACCTATTTGGATTTTATGAATAAAAGTAGCTCCAAACAGGATGCTCAAAGATGAACTACGAATCCCTAAAATTAACATATGAATTTTCTGCCATTGATAGTTCCTCAACAATTTATGCTTCAAAGAGCTAACTTTGCATACTTTTCTTAAGACTCCCTTTCATTAGATGTGTAGACTTTCAATAAATAAAACTAAATTGAATCAATAATTTTCAATAAAAGAATGGAAAATAGCTTTGAATTAACAAACTAGAATTGTTTTACCTCTTGAGGAAAGGGGATCCCTCTGTCTTCTAAATTCAGTGATATGTCACTATAAAAAGAGAGGTGAGGGATATACAATTTTGAACATCACTTTCAAGCAGTATATGAGCTGTTTTTTTCTAAATTAACCAAATATTCATTAAATCAGTCCACACCTTCCTTCCTTAAATCTGCTTTTGAAAAGTGTAAGTAAGTAAGTTAGTCAACAAGAGGGAGGCAACCCAAAGGCCCCATTTCCATTTGCTACGATTTTTCAGATAGTGATTGACACGATTCCTATCCCAAGCAGAGAGGCATTAAGTGCCATTTCCAAATCCTTTGGTTTAACTCGGCCAGGGTTTGGAACCCAGAACCATCCAACACAGTGGCAAGAAATCTTGATTGAAACTTGTACCTATACTATATGCATATGCAAATTAGTGATCTGAAGCTAAATTTTCTTTAGAGCATTGTTTTCTCATCAACCTGTAATAGCATTATTTTTTGTACGGAACAATATTTCATGCGATCAAACTTTATCACTAATTTAAGGCAAAAATATTTATCACCAAGAAAAGGCTAGGTGACGTCGTCTGCATTGAATCTTTGAATTATCCAGTTAGTATCTAAATAATATGAAATTCTTACTTACTTTGAAGGCTTTGCCAGACTTCGAGAAGAATCATTTGGTCCTTTGAATGACATTTTTCGTAAGAGTATTTCACGGTAATCTCGTTGCTTGTCTTCTCCAGCTTGTGAGACCCTGCAATTAATTTTTCATGATTAACCTTCTCTTCGGAAATACTGCTTATCAAGAATACCAATTGTTGAAAACAATTAGAGAGATTTAATGTCTGTTCCTGGATACCTTTCAAATAAAATCCAACAAGGACCTTTCGTGGATCATCTCAACATGCAATTTCTTCTAAAGGGATTTTCAAAAATCATTGTTGCAAATTTATTTTAGACATTGTTGGAAAAATCAAATTCATATCGCTGAAGGGTTGCGTGACGAGGGTGGAATTTTTGGGCTCTAGCAACTCAAGGCTAGGAAAATAAGACGTGGTCACATGGGCCAGAAACAGGGCCAATTTCTCGCACTCATCGTAAAAAAACTATAATGAACAACAAGCAGAAGGTGATGTCACAGCACAAAAAAGTAGAGAGACTGAATATTTGGCAGAAATACATTTTCAACACACTCGCACTTAACATATACGCAGTAAACAAATAGATGTACATTTGAATTAATTCAAGCTCAGTAAGAAACGCCACTAAATTGCAAGTGTCTTCAAGCGAACCTACAGTAGGTGAACTTCAAGGGAGCATTTCAACTTCAAATAGAGAATGACCATTAATTCACATTCTAAAGTTTTTTGTGAATTGAGTTACTTACTGTGGCAATGGTCGATTCAAGGCATCCCGGGCTGTCTTCTTCCCAACCATGTTAATCATTCGGTCTGCTTCTAGTTTTGCCTACGAAACAAATCAAGGGGAATAGTTTAGTCATTCCTAGCCTTGGATAGTAGGTGACCTTGTCAATAATGGGTAAGTAAGTTTATGAGGCTAGAGGCCTTATTTCCAAGGTTCCCCTTGTTTAACGTCCGTTCTGAAACACTGTAAAGTGAGTTAATAAGTCAAACATTGCTTGGACACTCATTCCTCAACTAGAGTAGAAGACGGATTGAAAATAGGACTATAAATCAGTGAGAAAAACCCAGATCTTCATTTCATTTCAGAGGTAACACTTCACTTCACTTGTAGATCACTCAACTAGTAGCGTAATGGAACTATTCTGCGTTAAAAAGTCAAGAAAGAAAGCCTTTGAAATGAACTTTGGCCATGGCGTTTCCCACCAATAAAACAACTGCTTGATGCCAGACCTCCTGAAAAGCATGGCTTCTAAACCAACATGCGTCATACTCAAAATCAAAATTGCCTAGTGGGCAGTGATTTGTAATTTCAAAACTTCTGCAGCACAAATTGGTGCAATAAGCACGCTAGGACCGAGCTGGTGTAGCCTATGCCATCCTACCCCAGCTGGAAACAAGACCTCTAGGCTAGCACGTTAAAGGAAAACTTGATCACACTTTTTATGGAAAAAAGTGACAAATTCTCACCTGATGTTTGACTTTTTTCAGATACGTAATCACACTGAAGCTCAAAGAGCCATCAATATGGTCAGGAATGAGGTTGGATGGCGCTACCATTCTTCTCAATGCGTTTCTCAGGGGCTGCAAATTTACAGAAAATGTAAATAAACAGGAAAAAATCAAAGCAAATAATCATTTATAACACTAGTGAATTTGAATATAATAATTCAGCGTGAAAAATAAATCTGGTCCTAGAAAATCTAACCCTGAGGGTGTACACAAATTGAAAAAGTTATGAGGATGTACAGCTCATTGGTAGATCTTTTCACAGAGAGATATAAACATACGTGTAAATTGTAGAATATGGCTCAAGATACACAAAGAGTGCTCAAGAAGTTGCAAGAACAAGGGGCAAAGTGTAAGTATGTGATCAGGAGACCCAATGTGCTGTTCCGGGTTATTACCTCACTGACTTTGCAAGAGACCGTAGATGGTATGCCCAAGTTTACAAATTATTCCAATCCATTATAGTTGTGGTTAAATGGGAAGGTTATATTGCATTTGGGTGTCTTGATCACATACTTGTAAAACACAAGTATGATTTTTCTATAAAACCCATATCAGATCTAAGAAATTTAAGCCTAGTAAGGCCATAATTCCTTTTAGGAAACTTTCAATTTTTACATTGTTGATCATAGAAAGAAAGAAAGAAAGAAGAAAATTACCCCTGCATAGTAATTTGGCATGGTCTGCAAGTAAAGCTCAAAACTTTCTTTCCATTTCAAAGTTGGCTTGCATTTGTGGACCTTGAATAAATCATCTACAAAAAACAAGACAAACAGATATAACATAAACAAACTACTTATAACAGTCTTTGGTCTATACAGAATGTGAGGATGATGATGAAAATTGGAAACATAGCAAAACATAATAACTATAAAAGCTTTTCGTCTGTAACTCATTAGAGTAGTACATCATAACAATCGTTAATCAGTCAGAACTTGAGGATGACAAGGAGAATCAAAAACATCACAGGGGCACCCTGAAACATTAATCCATTTAATAGAAGAAAACAGACATGAAATTTCAAAATTCACTTTACCTAAAAGAGGCAGCAAAATTGGATAGTTGTACGGCATAACAAAAAAATTGACAGTCTGCAAATTTGTACTGGCTTTCAAGTAGCCAAACGGTTGACCAACCCTTCCTCCTCGCCCAGAACCTTTTACGAATGTCTGAAAGATAAAAAAATTATAAAAGTATTTAATTGATTTTCATGCTACAGAAAATCCACCGAGAACTTTAAGTCCTGTAAAACTGTTGAAGGAGTTAAATAAGATATTAATGGCATATAGTGGTTAGTACTTTTCCCTGATTTTTTAAGTTTTCCTTCGTGATAAAGGACCCGTTTCAATCTCTACAATATGGGCTATGTTTTACTATGACGTGGCTTCACCATGTATTTGAATGATGCAGAATTAGTGTTCAGTAAATGATAAGACAGTAGTTTACATCTGATTTTCATATAGCTAAAAGTAGCTGTGCAAGTGCTGAGACACGAATGCACCATGGCTGCAACATCTTAAATCTTAATGGAAACACTTCAAAACAATGGATCTACAATGGCTGCACTATGGCTTTAGTGTGGAAGAGCAGCTTGCCTTTATGTGGATAGGTGCCAGTGCAAGTGGGCAAGAGTTTTGTGGGGTAAGGAGATTTTGTTTGTACATACTTTCTGTGGCCATTGCCCCTGGTTTTTGTACATGTCATGGAGTTCTTATTATCTTATTATTTCATCATTTTAAATAAAAACTGAAAAGACATACCTGCCAGCAGAAATTAGGTTGTTTTCGTTCTAAAATAAACTGTGTAAGGGGTGACGGCTCCAGTTCGTATTTGTCAAAAGGGAGATTGTCAATCACCATCGGCTCGGCATTTGCACAGGAGAAATTGACATGAGGCTGCGCATCACGAGGAGGCTAGAAAGATATTTAACAAGAGATGATTAATAAAAGATAATCAAGAAAAGAATTAGACAAATTGACTTGGGCCTCATTCTAATGACTATCACATTAATTACCTTCAAAAACTATGTTTCCTTTATCATGGCCTTCTCTGGTTTATAAATTAGATCAAGAACAAGAGTTAGAACCAAGATTAATTTGCAGCTAACCTAACATATGGGAAATATGTGAGCACAGGGCATCAAAGTATTTTTCTTTTCCAATGCAGGTAATTCAAAAATATTAGCCAATTGCTTCCAAATCGTTGCAAATCGTTTCAAAAGATAATTTTATTTTTGAGGGCTTCCTTACCATCATTTGAGCACCAGGGTCTGGCCAAAACGACTCTGGGATAGGCCAGTGCCCAACAGCAACTTTTGGATTGGCTCTGACATATATCATGCGTCTTGTTTCTTGCCAAGCAGTCGATAAAGGAGAGGTAGTCTCGATGGTTTGCGCGTCTTGTAGAAAACCAGGTGCGACCTGAGGCTCTTCAGCCCCACGGACTGGACTATCCAGAACACCTTGAGAACTGGAAATAAAATGAAAACAAATGATTATATCATGAAGAGTTATAGAGTCAATGTTTACTTTAGAGACATGGTGATTTATAATATCTTTCTGTGGGGGAAGGATCATCCTGGCAATTGATGCACCTACTAGCTGGGACAGTTTTCCACACCTTTACAAGCAAGAAAAAAGAAGACAAAATTTCAAAACTTTGATTTTTATTTTTATAATTTATTGATAAAACTTCTGTTGTGGTTGTAGGTCATTGTGTTGTCATGTATATACTTCATACGTCCCGTATCTGATATGAGAACTAATCCAATGTCAGTAATTTGGTACCATGTAAACGCAATAATTAGATTTTTCAAACATATTGCCTAGAAAGGATAAATAAATCTAATAAATTATCCCCTTTTCAAATGCCAGCTAGAAATACACTCTTCTTTGAACAAGGTTACACAACCAGACACAACCAGGCAGCCATCCTCATCATTGTGTGAAGAATTTCTTCCTTGCTTTCAATAGAATAACCTAAGATCTCTAAATATCAAGAGTGAGAATTCTAAACCAACCTTGTGTCCTGGCCCTCTGACTTGATTGGTTGAAACGCAGCATTCTTATTCAACACTTCCAATGCAGGAACTACACCGTTTATGATCGGTTGGCCCAAGATGGGTTTATTTTCTTGATCATTATTATCAAGATTGTCAGGGGACGGGATCAAGTCTTCTCTCTTTGGGGTGGAGTTGCCAGATGTTCTTGCTCCTGAAAAAATATTTGGAACAGATTACCTAAAATGTGATTATAAATGATTTACAAACTATAAAGCAAAATGATTTTGGCTTATAATTGCTCTATACTAATGTGTATTGAGCACTTTAGCCAGGATAGGCACTCTCTTCTTGTGTTAGATGATTTACAAACTATAAAGCATCAGAAAGCGTCCCTAGAATAAGCACCAACCTTTGAGTTTGAATAAAGTATATCTATGAGAGGTAATTCTTAGTCTTATTGCAAACATGTTATCACAAACAAGCTTTTGAAATGTTTGGAGATAATTTGTGAGAATGAGAACGTCCCGATTAAGGCTCGACACCAAAACCTTGCTTAGTACTTATTTGGACTTAATTCAGGGGTTCTGTATCACTAGTTGGCAGTAGTTTTCAAATACAGACTTCGGTTGTACAAATGAGAGCTTCGAGTATACTGTATATATATATATATATACCGTACATCTCCTGATGACTGGGTAACCATGAAACAAGCTTGTCAAGATGGAGAGTGTTGTCTTTTGAGTCTTTTTCTCCTTAGTGTATATAGCTCTACTTTATGTATAGATTACTTTCATGGAAAACCGTCCAAAAGACTTTGTTCATATACTACTAGTGATGTAGTGCATGTTACCATACTCAGCATGAAATGACACCTCTCTGGGCCTTTTGCAGGCTAGAACATTATTTACAAAGTTCAATAGAAGAAAAACAGTGACGCAGTCAAGGGCAGAAAACTTAGACATTATCCATTAACCAAGACGCTAGTACTAATAAGTTATAGTAAGACATACCATCTCGAGACACTGGTTCAGGATCTGGTCCAAATTTTTCGAAATTGATAACAACGCCAGGTTGTATCTTCTGCACTATTGACTCCATACTCTGCATCAACGTCTTGTGTGAAGTAACAACATAAGATCTCCCTGATAGAATAAATAATTGTATTTTAGATTAACACTTACTTGAAAAAAATCAAATTCAAGAAAAGATATCATCATTGAAACAAAATAAAGTTCATTGTATCAATCTCTGCTAACAAATCAATGAGTAACTGTTTGTTTCTACCAACTACATTCTGGGCACATGAATTTTTTTCCAGTGCAATGCTAAATTATTGGTGTGTGCAAATCAAAACAAACCCATAATTCATCTCACAAAAAGGATTGGATCAACTGTAAGCGATAACTAGGGTTTGTGTCATTAATGTAATAAGAAGGAAAATTAAATTATACTGGAGCAGGCTACTGCAATTTAACATGTGCCAGCTATGGGTCTCGAAACAGGGTTGTTGCAGACACAGGCAAGCGCGCTAACCAATATCCTGAACCAGGATAATGAGTTAACACGGTAACCTTCAGGTTTTCATAACTCTAGGCTCACCCACAGTGAGGCATTAATTCGTATTTCGATTAATAAGAATATGAAGGTATATACATACAAGGCAGTCATTCAAGATGTACTCTTTTTAGGTGGACTCGGAGAAAATGAAATAATCTATTTCAATGATAATGTGACAGTTGTATCAAATGACTCAAAATCAACAATATTACCTCCTGTGACATTACACATAGCGGTGATTGGTGCGTCGTCTGGATTGAAATAGGATGGGACAAGTTTGTCATTCAAAGCAGTTGCTGTTCCTGGTATTCGCAAAATTATACCAAACATCCTTTGATCCCAGCGGAAAGGTTCTTTAGTCAGCTCACTTCCAGACAGTTGGTTGTGCATTGGAAGGTTCAGCTACACAGTAGGACACAAAGATAGGTCAAACGTTGCCCCTAATTATCGGCAAAATTACATAAATCTAAAGGGTGTGGGTATATCTTTTTTACCAAAGTGGGCAAGCAGAATTCTGAAATGCCAACATTAGGTCTAAAAATAAAAACGATCAAACAGGCAAGGCACAAACGATCAGACAGAGCACCAAGTGATAGCATAGCCTGACATTGTTTAGATTGAATCTGTGGAGATTATTTGCCAAACAGATTTCTTGGTGTATTTCTGAGTCTTTATGCACTTTTTATGGTTCACCTCAGTCCAGAGGTGCAAAATAAAGCGAACCAAAGAATCAATGGTCCAAGAAAGTGATTGGGTCCCCAGAAAGACTTACGTCAGAGAAAAAAGAAAAAGAAGGGAGAATAAGAAGGAAAAAAGAGTGAACAAGAAATGGAGGAGAAGAAACAACAGGAAATAAAATTCGCAAACTGGAAAGAAATACAGTTTCCAAATTTAAGACTTAATTCAGTGAGTTCTGACCGTATTCTTTTTTGTTCATTTATTTCAATATGCTCACAGATATCATTTTCAAAATTTCCTATATTCCCAGAAAAAAGGAATTTTCCACCACTGCCCACGTCTATAAATACCTAGTCTAAATTTGCAACTAACCTCCGAGAACACTCCAGCTGTGTTACTGAGAGTTCCATTGTCTGTCAAAGTGACAATGATGGCAGGTTCAAGATAGGAAGGATTGCGTCCCTACAACAAAGAGTAGAACAAAGCTATTGAAAACTCACAACACATCATTAGAGTCATTCAAACTGTGGGAGCTATATCCTTTGCAGCCTGAACAGGTCAATTTGCATCAAACAATTAACTCTTCAGAACAGGTCTTTTTCTCTGCTGGTTGCTCTTTCCCTTGCAACTGCAACACCCACAAAATTATTAAAAAACATACATATTCTCTTTTATTCTTATGAAATCCGTTTCTTTTAAGAGACGCTTATTAGAGCAGGGGTGGTACAACTTTCATGAGAAGACGTTATTTACAGTATATCTATTTTTACATTTGACACACAACTCTATATCAAATGCCCAAGTTTACGATTTGCTACAAAGCAAGTGTGGTGATAACCGGGAGGGGACATTGGATATCTGGATCATAATAACTATTCAACTTAGTCAACTTCAAAACTCTCTTTTTACAAAGCTTGATGTTGTGAAAATTTAGAGAGGGCGTAATTGAGAGGGGAAGTTAATAGAGAATTTACAGAAGTTATTGTCTAACATGGCTGAACTTGACTTAATCTTTTTCAGCCTATTGGCAACATCTCCTGGTACTTTAGTTTTTCTTTTTAACAATCAGAATGCCCTGTCTTCCTGCATCCTATGGGCACAGGGTAAGATTATCACAATTTTTTACACAATTTGTATTCAACATGTGAAAATCTTTATTGGTGTCTGAGTTTTGCTAACCTACCCACTTACCAAGCCTACCATCTTGTTTTGTCAACATGCAAATCCAAGAATGGCACCACAAAAAATTTTAATCCTGTATTGTAGAACCATTCTTCAATTTCCAAGTTGACGAAAGGAGATGTTAAGTTTACTTTAGTTGCCACGTTGGAAAAACCCAGACACCAATTCTCTTCTCCAATATTGAATACAATCAAAACAAATGGTCAGAGAAATAGACAAATGAAGATTTGCTGAACATGCATACCATGCCATAATTGTCAATACCAGACTGCAGTCTATGGAGGTTCAACAGATTGAAACTCTCTTTCAGAGCAGGACCGAGACCTGACAAACTTGTCGCTTGTAACTGTTTCAGTTCTTCTATGAATGTCGCCGGACTTTCCCTCCATCCTGCCTGAAAAACAGAATATCTCATCATTTAAATGCTCTGACACTTAATAGGAATGAACCAGTAAGAGGTAACTCAAAAAGTACCAGATAGGAAATGTTTTCGGTCAGTTTAGAACATTCAGGATGATGATAAGAATTTGAACATGGCCAAACCAAACAAAAATTAATTCTAACAATCTATTTTCTTTTGATGTCTTTTTGATAGCAACTTTTGTGATTTTGCAGTTATTTGGCTCACAATTGTTTACGTCTGCTGCAGACTTCTAAAAAGAATCTACTTTAAACCTTACTTATGAGAACCACTAAACGCACAGCAAATTGAAAGGTATCATTCTAACCAGAATTTATCTGGGAGTGTCCTTAGCTGAAAATATTTTACAAATCGCTTAGAAATAAAAGAGAAGAAAATAAAAAGTAACGAGTAGTTGACATAAAATGCGTTCGAATAGGAATTTCTTTGATGCCATGATGACGTCAAATCAACCACCAGTCTCTGGTTGCATTTCTTTCTTAGTTAAAAGTTTCTTGGTTAGAGACACACACACACAAATGATTAAAGTTTCATTAAATGTGACGTCAAATAAATGTAATGTTTGCATAGAGTACAGTGATTGTTGTCATGGAAGTATTTTAGTTACCATAGAACTATTTTTTCAAATGTGTAGAAACACAAAATATATGAATACGAGGCGCGAAGAGCTGAGGGAATGAGCATCGCAAAGTGCGAGCCGCTGAGAAAGTGGATATTGCAAGGGCGCGCAGACTGTTTGGATATGAGGCAGGAAGCGCTGAGGAAATGGATAGGGCGAAGTGCTGTAGACGCTAGTATCGTATAAACATTCTATTTGCTAAAACCATTGCTTGGCATCAGAAGTGGAGGCATGGGGATCTTTGGGGTATAGACCCCTTGATAAATAATGTGCTTATGAAAGGTACAGAAGACCCCTAGAAGATACAAGAGGGCCATTTGGTCATGACTTATTGACTGGTGTTTTAATTGGACCTGAGAAAAGGGTTCAACAACAGACAGGAAGTAATAAAGCGATATTATTCGCACCAAATTAGAAATTCATTGTCTTTGTTTATATGGGATTATGATCAAGGAGTGAGTTCAGGGCTAGCCTAAAGGCCAAAGGGAGGTACATGACTCTATAGACAATGGGGGTGTGACACAAAGTCTTTCATGCACTGACTAGTAGAACATTTGCCCAGGAGTACCCTATCAAACCAAAATTTGCAAAAAGGCAGAGAAGGTAAAAAAATTTGCAAAGATACTAGTTTTTGAGTTCGATTCCGTCACATAATTTTCTGTAAAAAATATACCATTGAGGTGACACATTTTGAAGGTCAAGTACACTCTTTTTTTATAAGAACAATTTTATAAGAACACCAGTCTCAAATTTGGCCAAAACTTAAGAACAAGCTAAGAACAAACCGAAGCTGAACATTTTTAGCTCAATATGAAAATTTTATGAAATAACCATAAGACTGAGAAATAATTTCAAAACAAGTAGATTGGCGGCACACTGATAATGTCAGATGGTCAAGAGAGTAAAACTTTGCAACAATTAACACAACAAATAGCAATAACAGGCTTCCAAATCATTATAAAGTAAGAACAATTTAAGAACCTTTCAGCCTGAAAATAGAGGAATATTTAAGAACAGCCAGCTTCAAATCAATTTTACTGGTTCTTTTAAAAAAAAGAGTGTATTTGAGTACCCTGGGCATGAATAACCTGTATGGAAAGAATGGCACTTTGACATACATTTTCCATTATTCTACCCTATTGTTCTATTGACATAGTCAATCTTTTGTTTGCACAGGCCATACTTTCTAAACTAGCTACAGGAGGTTTTCTCAAATGCATAACTGATGAAAAAAAATATCACCATTATCAAAGAACCTTGAAAAATAAAACATGTAAATTGATAAAATATTTGATAGAGTGAAAATTTAAAACATTTTATTCTCCATCCAAATCAGAAAATAAAAATATTTTCTGCAGATTCTTTAAAAAAACAAATCATTTAAAAATTTTTCAGCTGAGAAGAGTTCCTAAAAAGAAAAATGAAAACAGAAGTTGCAGGTTTTTCATGACAGACAGGGGGTTAATCAGTCTTCCTAGTGAGGTTGTTTACACAATAGAAATATATTGCAAAATTCAATGAATTTACTCAACAAGTCCAGACAAGTCAGAAAGTGTAAAAGAATGCATAGCAATTTCCCCTCACTCTTTAATACATGTGCTTTCGTGTAAAACATTATATGGTGATGAAAATTAATCCATAATTTTCTGTTATGAGAAAATAACCCTTGATGCCCAAATTTACGAATACACTCTTAAATTGCAGATAAACTTTTGTGGAAATGTGATGAAAAAATGAAGGACCAGGGGTAGGTACCCAGGGGTAACATTACCCCCCGTCCGTGGCCCTCACCTTTATGCAATTTGGCGGCTCTTCCAATGTTACCAGCATGAAACGATCTCCTCGAGCGAATTGGTCTCTGGACCGAATCTATGTAGAGAATGAAAGAGACTAGCTTAGTAAATTATTGAGGCCAACAGCCTATATGATCGCCATGTTTAAATCGATGGGCCGAATGGCCTAAACGAAACACAGACGTATATAAACTGGAGGGCCCCCTACTTTCATAAAAGACTCCACAGCTCCCTTCGCAATATCGAGATATGTAGTGCCGAGACACGTCCTTTGGTTCATAGACGCACTCGTGTCTATAAGAAACAGTATCAATACCATCGATACTAAGGCTCACAATGATCAAAACACAAGTAAATAACGGTTGGACCGTTTAGGCCCATTGAAGCGGGGAAGTGCTTCTACCTCTTCTTTCTCCCCAGACACGTATGTTTGAAACATTCGTGTGAGGGTGCAGCTTGATAAATCACAATGTCATGTCACGTGGAAATTGAAAACTCGATCTCATTGGTCAATTTTCTCAATTACCCACAATGCATAGTAGCGGAAGTGATAAAGACCTTTCAGTGTCACAGTGAAAATCCGAACAAGAGCTGATGTTTTTGCGGCCTCGCAGAAGATGAAGTTCATGGGGGAAACTGCGCACAACTCTAAACGAGAAGTCGAATCAAAATTGACCGATTTAAACGTTTTTGGGAGTGGAACATTTTACCTTCACTTATTTTTTCTAATCAATATGATATCAGTGGAATATGGGAACTTCTCAATAACAAGGTCTTTATACTCAAAGTTTGCGTTGCAAAACTTTAGGAAGCCCGTGGATCAAAAAATTGCATGTCCTCTTTCCAAAAATTTTCGAATCTTTCCTCTTGCAAAAGTTGTCCTTGGCTGATTTCTAGAACTGCAGAAAATTAGTAAGGATAACTCGACTAAAAATATTAAAGACATAAATCGAATTAAATTCCCACAAATACATTTTATGAAATTACAACGAGTTCTCGAGCGAATTGATTGTTCATAAAAACATAGTCCTTTAAATGAAAATAGTTGATTTATGAAAATTGAAAAATATAAAAATTAACAAAAAATTGGAACATAGCAAAACAGAATAATTACTCAAGCTTTTCGCTCACCCCTTTTCTCATTGTACAATTCTAATCCATCACGGGAATGGAAATAAATTTTCGTGAGGGTTCATTTTTGTTCTTTTTATAACGTACTACTCCAATGAATGTCATACGAAAAGCTTCAGTAGTTATCATGTTTTGCTATGGTCCATCCTCGATTTGATATGTTAAAAGGTAACGTATCGATTTATTTGTAAGGTTTCAAGATTTAAGTATCCGATTTACGTAATTTCCCTACAATCCTAGTCCTAGTCCAAAGCCTAATGGAGGTAGCTTGCGTACTTTTGCAATGTTTAGTACCTTTTTATTGTTCTTCCCATATAAACATTGTCCTTCTCCTTGGCCAACGAAAAAGTGCAGAGGCGTTTAATATGTGCCTCGTACCGTTCGAGATGAGAGGGATTTTTAGCAACCGAGACGGCAACATTAGATAAAGCGTCAAGTTTCCTTTCTTGCTGACTTCTTGCATCAATATAATGCTTCCTTCTCGTGCGTATTTAATTCTCATGAGAAATATTGAAGTATTCCTTTTCAAACGAAGTACTCAAAATCTGATTTTTAACACGCTTTAACACACCAGGCTAGTAAAAGTAAAACTTCATAATTTTGCTGGTTAAGTTGGGGGGAATCTATCTCATGATGGTGTATTCTAACTTGAGAAGAAAATTCGTGTAACAATCCTGGAAAAGATGTAGAGAAAACGTTGAGGAAATAATTTTGAGCCTAGATTCGGCGCATGAGAAGAGCGACGTATGACCTGGGCCTTAAAATAATACAATAACGTTCTCGCTTTCGTCATCGTCGTGGTTGCTAGATCTACCTAGTTGCTTTTTCGAACAACAACGCATGTAAAAAGAACAATAAGGTATAAGCAAGTGCCTAAAATAGTGTTGGCCAGGACTTTCTTCTTAATGTGCGAAGATTGCACGTGGATTACTAACTACAGCTAAAGATGTTGTGCAAAGTCTCAATAACTTAGAATGCTAGTTAAAAATAATTAAATAATTACCAAAGTCTAATATTACCATAAAAATCGAAGTGCTTTGATTTAAATCAATACCATAGTTATGAAAGGGGAATATTCTGGAACCCTATTGTTTCATTTCTTTGTTTTGGTCTGGACGTTGAACTGGCCTTAACCGTGCACAAATTGTTTTATTTAGTTAGAATATCAACAGAAAGGCAAGCAAATTAATTTTTTATTGAAATATTCTGATATGATCGATTTCAAACTAGAATACATGAGAAATCAGCGAAAAAGAAATATTTGGGTTGAGTTCCTCAACCATTTTATTTTAGATGAGAGTCTCATCTAAAGACAATAACAAAACCGAAGTTTTGACAGATTTAACAAAGACTCCAGTTCATAATTGTGCTACTTGATTTTCTTTTTTATTTGAATAGAAGGGAAAGAACATGTAGATTGTAAAATTTTTGTCAATCAGACATCTACTTTTCGTGTTTACAGCCATTTTTATAAGAAACCATTCATAAGAAACCGCAGGCCCAAAGGCCCAGTTTTTCAAAACTTCCACGAAACTTTTTAGGCAGGGCCATGGCTGTGAAAATCTGATTTCAAGCCTAACCCACATAATTTCAATTGTTTCCTAGACTTTCGAGTATGGAGATTCAGAATCCAAGATGGGACCAAAAAAATTTTGCCTAGTTGTCACGTGATTGATGACGTAATCAAAAGAGGCAAAAATTGTAATTAATCCATTAAAACTTCAAGTATAGCCGTGCGATTTTGCTGTTCTTAAGCTCATTTGAAAGCGCATTTCTTAAGCTTTCGAATGATGTATTCAATTATCATTTTTGCGGAAGTCTTCATTTTTGCTGACGTCAGCATTTTTTTGTGACGTCACAAGATTTTTCAACTTGGTTGTCATTTTCGTTTTGGATATGCACAAAATATCTTATAAGATATACCAGAGCATTGAAAGCAGTAACACGGATGGTTTTTCACATTAATTCTTATTTTTTACAACGTAGCCGTTCTTAGTTATGCTATATTTTGTCTTGCTTTATATGACTCGAATAGTATTAACCATATATTAAACAAACATAAGAAAAAACCATCACCGAACACAAGTTAATCCAGTCAAGCCTGTCATCGTCTTCGTCACTGTCCTAGTTGCTAATATCTAGCTCCTGGTTGGTATCAAAGCAATGCATTTAGCTCCAGTATCTACTTAATAATAATAGCAATATTTATACAGGGTAACCTTGTCAATACTATGAGTATTGTTATCAATAAGGGCCCTACTTCGTCACTTTCACTAATTTCGCTGTCCTCGTCTCCTTCTCTCCTTTGCTTCTTACTTTTAGTTGGGATAGTGCTTGTTTTTCTACTTCTACGCTTGGAATGAAACGATGGTGGCGATTGTTCAACTTGAAAATTAAAGTTATGAATTGCCATGGAAATCAAAATAAAGGGCTCTTTTTGAGGACAATTTTGAAACATGACATACATCCATTTACAGTTTCTTTGCTTCAAAATAATGATATTTTCCTGTCTTTCAAACGACCTAAGCAGCACAGTGTCTGAGTTGAGAAGTGCTTACGCTATTTCTGACATTATGGAGATTATCTGTTTTATAGAGGATCATCTAATTGGTAAAGAAATATTTAGAATTTGAAGCTCTTTGGTTGCCATCTATAGTGAGGTATATAAATATAAAATCATCTTATACCTGTAAACCATACTGGCAGCACTCTGCCCTCAGCATCGACGTACCATCCGTTATTCTCCAAATTAATGTTTGTAATTTCTTGAAATTGTTGCCAGTAGGATGACTGCAAAGTCTGCAAAACCTGGGCAAGAGGCAAAGCTCCTGAGCCTTTCGCTTTCAATCCTTTCGTTAAAAATTGTATAACCGTATCCTTGATTCAACTAAACATTCTTCAAACTTACCATTATAAATTATCGTTTGTACGAATCGAGCGATATCTTTTATTCCTTTCTGGCTTAAATGTTTTGCTTTTCCTTTTTTCATTTAGCAAAAGAAGAGATTTATCATCCTTTTTCAGTTTTTTCAAAACCTTCACCTTCCCAAATCAATAGGAAAATGAAGTTGTATCACATCCAGGAATGGCATGTAATTGACGTAAATAGGTCGAGATTCTTTCCCCCATAGGAACGTGTGAACTTTGCTTGCATCCTAAAATTTGTCATGGTCTATCTTCATGAGCAACTGTGTCTCCGTTAAACAAGTTCAAGGATTTGAGCACAAGATACCTCAAGGAAATGCATGGTCACTATTTTCCAATAACATTGAAAACCAAACTGACCTCATCTCACTTGTAGTAAAAGTACATAAAAAGGAAAGAGACAAGAAGTAAGTTTTTGGTGCCTGTGATTTTCAGCGATGGAAAGAAAATTGAAGCCACAAAGGATAGCCCCAAAATCGTTTTCTATTGTAATAAAGAAGAAACCAACACAAGGCTCGTCCTTCATAACTGCCTTCAAGATATGAATATTGTTGTCGTATCAAAGGACACTGATTTTAGTACAGCTAATAGACAGAGTTGGCGCACGAGGATAAACCAAATTTGAAGATGTAAGCCAAATCCACACGTTCTTAGGGGAAAAACCTTAATCTACTTTCCACAATTACATGCCATTACTGGATGTGATACAACTTCATTTTTCTATGGAGTTGGAGGGTAGAAGTTCCGAAAAACCTGAAAAAGGATGATTAATCTCTTGTTTGCTGAATGAAAAAGGAAAAGCAGGACATTTAAGCCACTCAGGAATAGTAGATGCTAATTAAGCCACTAAGGAATATAGTAGATGCTAAACGATACGTTCAAACGATTTGTATACCTGCAATTTTGAAGAATCTTTAGTTGAAACACGGATTCGGTTATATAGAGGATTAAAAACGAAAATCTCGGAAGCTTTGCCTCTATACCCAAACTCACTATCACAAGCTATGATTTGTGTGCGTTTGAAGTCATACTACTGGCTACAATTTCAACAATTAGAAATTACAAACATCTATACGGAGAATAACGGATGGTTCGTCGATGCTGAGGATAGAGTGCTGCCAGTATGGTGAACAGTTATAAGATAATTCTATATCTATATACAGAGCTGGATCCAGCAGAAAGGGGAGGCGTAACTCATATATCAAAGTATAATGTAATAGGATATTATCAAGCTAATTGTATTGTTTTTCTACCAAAATAGGGTGGGCGTACGACCCTTACGCCCCCTTGGATCCGGGCCTGATATACCTCACTATAGATGGCAACCAAAGAGCTTCAAATTCTAAATATTTCTTTACCAATTAGATGATCCTCTATAAAACAGATAATCTCCATAATGTCAGAAATAGCGTAAGCACTTCTCAACTCAGACACTGTGCTGCTTAGGTCGTTTGAAAGACAGGAAAATATCATTATTTTGAAGCAAAGAAACTGTAAATGGATGTATGTCATGTTTCAAAATTCTCCTCAAAAAGAGCCCTTTATTTTGATTTCCATAGCAATTCATAACTTGAATTTTCAAGTTGAACAATCGCCACCATCGTTTCATTCCAAGCGTAGAAGTAGAAAAACAAACACTACCCCAACTGAAAGTAAGAAGCCAAGGAAAGAAGGAGACGAGGACAGCGAAATTAGTGAAAGTGACGAAGTAGATACTGGAGCTAAATGCATTGCTTTGATACCAACCAGGAGCTAGATATCAATATATTTCGGTGATACTAGCAGTTAGGACAGTGATGAAGACGATGACAGGCTTGACTGGATCCATTCACTTGTGTTCGGTGATGGTTTTTTTCTTATTTGTTTGTTTAATATATAGTTAATACTATTCGAGTCATAAAGCACGACAAAATATAAACTAAGAACGGCTACGTTGTAAAAAATAAGAATTAATGTGAAAAACCATCCGTGTTACTGCTTTCAATGCTCTGGTATATCTTATAAGATATTTTGTGCATATCTAAAACGAAAATGACAACGAAATTGAAAAATCTTGTGACGTCACAAAAAAATGCTGACGTCAGCAAAAATGAAGACGTCCGCAAAAATGATAATTGAATACGTCATTCGAAAGCTTAAGAAATGTGCTTTCGAATGAGCTTAAGGACAGCAAAATCGCACGGCTATACTTGAAGTTTTAATGGATTAATTACAATTTTTGCCTTTTTTGATTACGTCATCAATCACGTGACAACTAGGCAAAATTTTTTGGTCCCATCTTGGATTCTGAATCTCCATACTCGAAAGCCTAGGAAACCATTGAAATTATGTGGGCTAGGCTTGAAATCAGATTTTCACAGCCATGGCCCTGCCTATTTGTAGGAGATTTTATATAAATCAAAAGATTAAAACAATGTTTTTATGTTGTCTTACAAAAAGGATGCTAAAAGCACTCAAAGTTTGTATGTTAGGGGCCCTCCAGAAAGATAGCTAACTATCTAGACAATTATGCTTTTAATTGCTAAAAGTACCATCCATTAAAGCAATTGGAAGCATTGCATATTTGTTTTTCAAGTCATGATCTATCCTACCTAATTTGGATCTTAAACATTTACAAATAAGTGATTTTGAGAAGAATCAGGATTTGGAAAGTCAATCGAGATAGTTTGTGAGACTGGAAAATGACCGTAGCAGGATTCCAGCCCACGTCCATTGACTTGACTTGGTTCTTCATTGCGCTACTAACTGAAATATCATCGAGTTAGTAAAGCAATGACGATGCTCAGTTGTTGTTAGTTGGAATGATGCTCAAGTCACATTTCATACTCACAAATTATCTCTATTAACTGATTAAAATTAAGTGATTGGCCACTTAGAGATTTAAAGCAATTGATTCGTAGATTGCATCCTTAAATGCAGTTTGTGTGCAGAATTCTACATTCTAAGTTACTCAATAAAACATGAAAGTACTTACAGTCTCACATCTTCCTTACAAACATCATGAGAGTATCCACCCATTGCTTGGCTTCTGCTGGCGATTCAGCTCTCAGCTTCCAATCCCGGTCCTCACTTTCGATACAAACAATCTTGGGGTCTTCAAAATCTTGCTGCACCGGACAACCTCTCAGATAGATCGTTCCTGCTGGCTTTCCTTGGACCTTCTTGTAGTAATAAAGATAACCAGATGCAGTAATCTCAAAATAACGCTTGTCCCACTTCTGGGCTCTCTTCTTCCCACCGCTTAGTTTCTCCAGAAATCCATGTTTGATTGGCGGAGCAGGTAGGCCGGTAGATACTGCATGGCCTGGTGTTGGCTCATTGACATTCTCCAAAGATTGACTGTGTACAATTTCAGCTTGCTTCAATTCATAGGCTCTGGGCAAAGCTGTGTGCTTGTAAGGGTCAAAGTCTTGGCTTTGGTTGTCAACGATCCTGGTATGCAGGTAATCAGAGTGCTTTGGGGGGTAAGTAGAGGATCTATTAGATTTGTCAATCTGTGGATTTAAAGGAGTCTTGTTAGGCGTGTTGGGTTTAGGCTTGAAAACAAACCCCTCGTCATAATGACCTTTGGTTCTTTTGGATTGACTTGCTGAATTTTCTGCAAGCTCTGCCAACACAGGCTGAAACTTATCCATATTCTTGCCAGGTTCTTTTGGAGAGGATGGGTCACCAATTGTCGCCATTG
Organism: Pelagia noctiluca; assembly: GCA_963924455.1. Classification (NCBI taxonomy): domain Eukaryota; kingdom Metazoa; phylum Cnidaria; class Scyphozoa; order Semaeostomeae; family Pelagiidae; genus Pelagia; species Pelagia noctiluca. The sequence goes on from OZ004325.1 coordinate 13,480,775, forward strand.
GATCTTCATCAGTCACACTCGCAGCTCGCCTTGATCTTCGCTTCCTTCTCTGGTCTTCATTGTCAACAGCTTTCTTCAACTGCTGGAGAAATTCTGCAACGTCTTTCAGCCAAGTTTCAAATGATGCAGAAGGTGACTCTCCGAATTTCTTCAAAAGTGCGACAGACACTTGCTGAATTTCCTTGCATTTTGCAGACATTTCTTCAATGTCTGAGCTGTAACTAGCAATGAACTCTGAGGCTTTCCCAAGGAATAATTTCTCATGTTCATTTTGAACTCCTTTCAATGCAGCTTCAATGCTGATTTGAGCTTTTTTCAAGTCGGTTTTCATCACATCAATCTCAGCTGAAAGTCCTTTGATGGAGGCATCCATAGGTGTCAACAACGCAGGCATTTCTTCAAAACACCTCAAAGCCTTGGGGTCTTCGTCAAATAATTGCTCCACCAAAAACCTCAACAGATTATACTCCTTATTACTGCTGTAAACATTGGCCAACTTGACTAAGGAGCTTAGTTTAAAGCCATACGCCACACCCCTGGTCGTGCCGCCATTAACATAATTCCCCAAAGCTAGGATATACTCTAACAATCTATCAAAAGTAGAGCTTTTTTGAAGAGAGACGCAAGCGTCAAGCAACAAAATAATGGGAGGACGGATATCTTCACACTGACTTGGAACTTCCATAATCGTAAGTAGAATATCAAGTTTTCTGTTCAAGTTCGGAATGTCACAAAGTTTCAGCATGAACTTATCAACAAGGGGTAGTTCATCACTCTTGCCATTAAAGTTTTTATAAAGCTCTATCTCATCGGTGTTTGGCTGGAATCGTTTCAGAGCAACAATCTGCTCTAGCATTAAGCCTTCTTCCTCATTGAAAACCATCAACTTTGACTCAATTTCCTCAGGTTTCATCTTAAAACCACTCAAAAATATTCCAAGATTTTGAGCCTTTTTACTATCCAGTAAAGTTTTGTTGGGATTTGCAGCTGTATTTGTAACTGATGTTGGCGCACTTTTCTTATTTTCGGCTTGAAACAAGTCTTCAAGGAGATTGAAGTCAAAGACCTCTTCTCGTTCTTTTGCACCGGACCAGAATGAGTTTGCAACGATCATGTCAGGGACTTTCATCCAAAACAGTGGTTTCATCTTTTTGTTTGGGTTGATTGCTTTCTTGTGCGGCAAAAGCATATTAGACATCATTCCTGGTGGGGGAGGGGGTGGTGGCCCTCGAGGAACACCAATCATTGGTGGTGGTGGTGGTGGTGGAGGAGGAATATTTCCATTCACTGGAGGTGGTGGTGGAGGAACAGGGGCTGAAGGAGGCTCTTTTGATTTCTCAGGCACCTTCTGTTCTTTATTGGAGATTTCAGCTGATGGGGACGATGATGATGTTGATGGTGGAGGTTGAAGTTTGGTTCCTTCATCACTTGCTGACTCACCAGTTTTGGGCTTGTTGGTCTCAACTGAATGCTGCTTTTCTGACTCATCCTTGCTCGGGGTTGATAATGTCCTGGGTGGAAGTGGAGGTGGATGGTCATCATCATATTGATCATCATCTGATTCTACGCTATCACAAGAGCTTGCTTTGTGCTTGCCTGATTTATTCACCTTTGCATACAGATCACTTTTTCGTACCTCACTCTTCCGGGATGTTTCACTTGCATCTTGGTATAGGTTGGCAGGTCTTTGCAGGGGTTTTTCACTTGCATCTTCATACGCATTAGAAGACATTGGTGTGCCATATTTCGCATGTATCCCACTAGATTGGGACTCAAACGGTTCAGCCTGCTTTGAATTTCGTATGGATGTCTGCCTTTGACCACTTGCACCCAAGATTGCATTTCTGGATGACGCAAAATCAATTCTTTTCGTTACTGTAGAGGCATTTGCTGAAGCTTCCTCATACCCACCCTGAGAATCTTGAGAAAAATTAAGGGTATTGTAAGTATTGCTTTCTTCAGTTCTTGTCTGCCTTTTATGCTGTTGAACCATTGATCGCATCGTAAAAGAAAGCAAGCCTGTTTTAACTTGCTCATCCAGCTTCTGCACGATTTCACGAACTCGTCTCACTTGAATTGACGCCTTGAATGGGGCGTCCACTATTGTGAGAATGGTATTCAGTTGTTCAAGTTCCTCTTTCAAAGTCCCGACAGCTGATTTTAAGAATCTCTCTTGCTCGTTTGCTACTACAGTGGGGTCTTTTGCTTTTTCATACCGTGATGCGATTGAATTGAATCTGGCAGGGCGTGATGCTTCTTGAATGGCAATAATCCAGTCATCCCTTGCCTTCTCCATGGTACTTGGTGTTTGAGAAGATGATGTTGGCATTCGGAAATGGTATTCCCTTTTATTTGTAATTACAATAAAACCATTACTATCTAATTTTCTTAAGAAGGCAGCATCATGACCTAATTGTACAACGTTCAACGCATTATCGTTACTGACTTCATCTCCCACTTTGAAGTATAGCATCTCTCCATTGCGTATTCTGACAAATCTCTTAGCCCAAACAAGAATGGCGGCATTGTGTCCTTTTTTCTCCAAGATACCTTCTTTTATCACCCCACGTAACATTGTTTGACGATTAGACTTATATTGCCCACTATCCTCACAGCCTTGCTGCTCGATTATATAATTCAATAATCGAACAATTCTATTGCGATCAGCAAAACTATTAGCATCCAAATCATATTCTGTGGTATCGTCCATTGAGAGAAATACCCTGGTCGTCCCATCCTCACTCTCTGCCGTCTTCACAGACGAAAAATCATATTTCTTATTTCTTTGACCCCGCTGAATGAAATACATGGTATGCTCTGGAAAATCAAGCTGAAGCACACATTTTACTGATTTGTTGTTCTTTCCTAATTTGTGAACACCAAAATTATAAACTTCATCTTCAATTTTGCCATTTGAATTTTCATCTTGCTCATCAAAGCTAAATTGTGGGACTGGAGCAACGCCTAGGCCTTCTGCCTCTTCAACAGCATTATCGATTGAAATTTCCCCAGCTTTAACCATGTTCATTATCCTAATTCGCTCCTCGTCTCCCGCCTTCAGACTGGTCTTCTCGCCTGCTCGCTTAGGCCCATATTTCACCGATTCTTCAGTTCTTCGTGGCATACTTTTAGCTGACCTGTTTGAGAAGCGATCCATGATGAACGACAGCTTATAAGACTAAAGTTTACAACTAACTATTCAGTTTGGATTTCCAAACAATTCTTGGCCAAGAAAATCGGAGTTTAAAGTCACATTTGATGAAAGATGGGCATCCACCCACTACTTCCTTCCCAACGGCAATGTATGGATCAAGAAGAAGTGACCAAATCATGTGACAGAATGACGTATTAGTCGTCTAGGATTTAGGATTGATTGAAAAAAGACGTCATGAATTTGAAAGAATGTAAATAAGAACGAATTCATGTATGAAACTCTTTTCTGCGAATTCATTATTCGAACAAATAAACATTATCTTTCCATCAGACATATATTTCGTTTTTCCTTCTATTCTAAAATGAAATATAATGGTTTATGTAAATAGGGCTCTATACATAACAAAGAAAAACAATTTCTGAACGAGTTACACATACATGGTTTTCTGATTGCTAACCAAAACAATTTTCTTAATTTTGTGAAAACTCTACCGTTATATAACGTTTTTGAATGGCAGTTCTAGCATTGTGTCTGAGTTAGAAATCACTAAGACAAAACTATTTTTATTGTACAATACACGCATTTTTTTATAAGTAATTGCTTTAAAAGCAAGTCAGTACTGGGCAAGCCAAAAACCTAAGCAATTTTCAGTACTGGATTGACGACTGCTAAGCAATTTGAAAAGTTTTGGTGGATTTTGGGAATGGAGCTTTGGGCAGATCGCTAAATAACTTTAGAAAGAGCTAATAGTAATATCTTGAATAAAGATATTATATTTGGTTGAGTTGGTGTTCATGAATAAAGAGCGCTAACAACATCAATCATTAATTTGTTTCAACATCTTCAATTGATTGTGCCTTCTGACATGTATGTGGCCCTATATTTACCTTTTTCTAATCTATTTCCAAATAAACACGAACAAAAAGTCAAGCAATTGCTAAGTAAGCAATTTTGAGTACTCAAATTGGCATTCAAGCTAAGCAATTTTGAGTACTGAGCCCAAGCTGAAATTACTTATAAAAAAATGCGTATAAAGCCCCTGGGCAATAAAGTTCCTATTTATTCCATGACTTGGTGACGGCCAGATCAAAGTTCGTTAGTTGGTTCTCAGAGCTGCCTCTGGTCATGAACATCTTTCTACTTGAAGTTCAGAATCAGGTAAGGAGGAAATCATCGCACACATGATACCTACAACCCTTACCAAAAGGTATGAGACAGTGCTTGATCGCCATTCGATATATATTTTTTTTTATATATATACTAATTGTCGAAGAGATACCCCAATCCCCCCTAAACAATGTTGTTTCAGATGTTGCTTTGGGACGGAAATGCATTTGCAACATTCTCCGGTGACATTCAGACCTAGTTTCAACATTGGTTTGGGGAAGCTCCAAAATCATCATACAGTTTGATAGCTCCATGTTTAAGATAATGCTAAAATCGCCATTGTGGCCTAACAGACATAAGAGAGAGATGTAGTCTGGAAACTGAGCGAGTCTTTTACCTTTTATCTAATAATTTTTGTTGTCTCCTTTTGTTAGTGTGCACTCTCATTCTGCTCTACTACCGAATCAATCAAATGACTTGATGTTATTTTGACAGTTTTCTTTTGTTAGTGTGCACTCTCGTTCTGCTCTACTACCGAATTACTGCTCTACTATGACTTTATGTTATTTGGTATTAATTTCTTTTGTTAGTGTGCACTCTCGTCATGCTCCACAAGATAGCTGGCTGATGCAATGAGAGAACAATGCCTGTTTTTTGGCTTTTAGACCATGAACCTTTCTTATGACTATAGTGTTTCAAGACCTAATGGCTAGGATTGTAGGTGGGAGTAATCAGGTTTGTAGGACTTCGGAATTGAACGAAATTTTGCGACGGAACGACGGAAACCTTCATCACTCCCGGGTGCAGGTTCTCTTGAAAATGATAGATGGAATAAGAAATTTTTATAAATGTTTACAGATTTACGGAATTATTCAGGTATTTTACAGCAAAAACTCTATGTTTTCCAGTTGTAACCATCTATCCTTAAAAACAGCGGAACCGCGGGTTTTAGCTGAAAAAACGCATAGAACGGCGGAATTCTACCCCACGACCCCCACATTTAGGTTAAAATATAATAACAACCCTACTCATCAGTGCAGAGATGAGAACAAAATAAAATGCAAATGTTCAGCAAAACTCATTTTATTGGCATTTAGAATCGCATCAATGTTTACAGAAACTCAATTGGAAATTACAATTTGATCTAATCAATCACACATAACCAAATAAAAGGAACATTTTACAATCAACAGTTTAATTTTATTTCCACTAAGAAATCATCACACACAAAGGAAGAATTTATAGAATTACAATTCCAAGTTGGACAAACCATAGTTAATAGAATAAGATGGCTGGGAAGCCTATTGGTTACTGCCTCAATCGCTCAGTGGTTAGCGCAATGGTGTACAAAGTCAGAAGTTGTAATGTTAGTCCGGCTTGGGTCATTCAATTCAAAGATATTAACTCTCGATTAACCTATTGTTGTACGTCTTTGTTTGACATTTGAAGTTGTGCCAAGGTATGCCTTATTCTCTTTCTAAACTTGCATGATTGTAGATGTACCCACTGTCTACATAAGTACGGTGTTGAAAACCAAAAGATCTTTGATAGACAACAAAACATTTTAGACAAGAACTGACATACTGACATGTACGTTTTGGTCTATTTGTTCAACCATAGCCTTGCTGGCTAAAACAATGGCAAACGAAACACTGTGCACTCTCAATCCTTCCACAAATGATATAACAAGAATTCCCAAAATCATCTCCTTCTAAAAACTAATGGACAGACGAGAAGTACTCTATTCTTTTTTAAAACGACAAGGTTTCATGGAACGAAAGGATTTTCTTTGAATTACAAGAGTTTTCAGGGGATTGGAGACAAAGCTGTTTGGAAAATAGTTCTTTTGATATTGTAAGATATTTTTCAAACATTCTTCCGTTAGGAGATAATCTAAAGAAAGAAAATTATGGAATAATCTTTTCTAATTACTACAACAATAAGAATAACTGGTTCGATACATTTCAGGGCTTGCAAATTGTTTCATTGGGGTAAACTTTGCTATGTGCCCTTCCCGTATATTACCATGCTTATAAAGTCATTACTATGAATCTCAACAAAATGTGTGTACAATACAGAAAATATATTCCACATCTGCAGAGATTATAGGGAAAGCTTACCTTCTAAATTCTAAATAATTTAGAAAATCCTTTCGTTCCATCAAAATATGATTAAATCAAATTATGCTATTTATTAGAATCTACATTTGCTATCTATTACTTTTTCGTATAACTTTAAAGTTGGCTATTTTTACAAGGACTGCAGCTACACTTTCGTAATGCATAGACATTAAATAAAAGTAAATAACTAAATAAATAAGACTATCAAAGAAAAACAATAAAATAATCTTAGGCGCAATGGGGTAAACATCTAAACCTGCTGCTTGGTGACAGAGATTCAGGACTAAACCACCACGCATTGTGAGGTTATCTTGTGGGAAGTGATTTTCAAATTAAAGATTTCCACGGTCGCAATCAACACAGAAGGACATCATTGCCAAGTGGTGGGACTTAATGCTGGCCAGCTTTTCTCAGCTGGAAAAAAGTCTTGTCCTTAGCCGCGTAGCATGTTCAACAGGAACTCAATCACTCTTTAAAATGTTGGAAAAGATAATCCATCAACATTTCCATAAAAAGATCATAAAGGTTATCCCTAATTTTCAAATTTCTACTACTGCTCTAGTAAGAGTTATAAACTTGTTATCATTTGCTACTTCTCTTTTTACTTGCCTCTCCAAACGAAACTTGAAAATGTTTGCCATTTCTCGAGATGAAATTGACTCTATAAATTTAAGCGAACAGAAAAACAACTAATGAATACAACAAAAAGGAGAAATACCGCTTATAAATTGATTTGTTTACAAACGGCGAAATGCAACTAAATGCCAAGAAAATGGAGCATTTGCTAGATTTTATTCGTCAATGCCATCAGTCTAACAGACAATTCTGAAGCCATTGCCAAAAGCATAACGCACTTTGCTATACCCCAGGAAAACACCCTTGTTGATATTTTGTTGTTACAATTAACTATTTTTGGCAGAATCAAAGTTGTTGGAAATCTTGATTGCTAGAATATGATAAAAGTTTTTAAAATTTTAATCTTTAGTAGGAAGCAGGATGCCACAAAACCTTTTACACTGGCGAATTTTTCAAAATATGGTGCCACACATGGCATTAACTGCCGAGATGCTTTAAAATTTGCAACGTTATTTATTTTAACTCGCTATAAGACCAAAATCTCCATGCGTCCCCAGGGTAGTTCCATCATTTTCCATTTGAGGTCTGCTGAGCTCAGTAAGGTTAATGATGGAAAATATCATTGATACCCAAATAGAAGAAGCTAACATAACCTTAAAGCACACAAACAAATGCATAGCACTGTACACAACCCATTATCATCTTATAAATGGTAGATTCAGCTGATCCTTCATCAATCTGCTTAGAAATTAGCACATGTTTTCGAATTGGTTATCTGTAGCTAGGGCTTTTGGCAATGACTATAGCAGTCAATTCAACACTAAATATAATGCAATAAATATCTGCCCGTTATACAAAACCCCTCAGCGGTGAAAAATCCCAAGATTACTCGAGGTTTCAGATGACACAACGCAGACCAGCAAATATAGCAGCAGACAGGCCACCTAAAAAGAAATAGGATTGGCTCAGAAGATAATAAAGAAAAAACCTGTAGAAGAACTACCATAAATAGGGTAGAAGTTATAAGAAAACATAAAAATCGACTTTGGACTACAAGACAAAGGATTCAACTTTATTTTCGGTATTTTTACTATCATTTGTCCTCTCCATTGATGAAATAGTTTCTTGATCGCTGAAAATTGTTCAAATTTGTGACATGCATCTGAGAGTAGTTCCTAAATTACAAATAATAGCTTTGCATCTGATACCCATGAGAGAAGTACGTCAGAAAGAGAACGACAGCGAACAAATTATTATACCCACCCAGAGAAGGATCGAAATTGGCTAATCAGAAAGGAGGTGAATGTTTGGTTAAGTAAGAATCTATCAGTTATTACCAGGAGTCTAGTGAGACAAACAACAAACTAAAAACAGTCTAATGGGGAATAATTATTCACCTCCCCTTCTGATTTGTTAATTTCCATCTAACTCTGGTAATAAATATTCATAAGGTTCCATTTTTTTCTTTGTTTTTCTATAGTATTATTCATCAAATTGGAATTGTAAGTGCCAGCCATAATGGGGACCAGATGACTATATGTCTTTTCCGCAATGTACATGAAAATGTATCAATGCTATATATTTCAAGGTATTTAAACAAATATATACAAAAATTATTTCTCCTTCTGGCGTACAATTCTAATAAGTGCAGGCGCAAATCTTCAGAAGCTATCATGTTTCGCTGTTTCCAATTTTCTGGCCATCCTCAAGTTCAGTACCGTTCGAAGACTGAATTAAAGAAGGCAAATGCAAGAAAGTTCACATTCTCACCAGAGACAGGAATTGTCACAAGCCATGATATGATGATATTCCTGAATAGTTTCCAGTCTACAACAGACCTCGACCGGACACGTCCAACCATGACAACAGATCCGACTTTACAGTGAGTTGTACTGATGGGAATGCCAAGATTTGAAGCAATCAGAACTGTCAGAGCCGAACCAATTTCGATGGAAAAACCACTATAGAGATTAAAGAAATAGACCAGGTGAATAATTAGGTAGATAGCAAATAACTAAAATCAAACAATTATTTCAATTTTGCAATTTCTATCAGTTTAACAGTTTCTGAATTCTAGATGTGGAAATTATTTGGTTAATTGCATGCCTCTTTCCTCTTATCTATCACTAAATCCGAAAATCACTTCTCTCTAACATTTCTTTATCTCCTTATTTCTTTTATCACAGAACAGTTTCAAAAGCTAGCGAGAAACCTTGAAAAACAACAATTTTGCAACTAAAATCAGGGATGGCCAAGTGGTTAGATCACTCAACCCTTGATCGAAGGGTTTTGGGTTGGAAACCACCTTCACACCTGTCACATAAGTTTGAGAGATAATTTTCCACCTCTCTGTAACTCCAAGCAAAAAGGCATAAGCAAGGCAAGGTGTGGTCACATCAAGAGGAAATACCAGGGTTGCACTACTCAATAATTAAAACTATTCAGTGGGCGCTTTGCACATAAACCAATACCTTAAAAAGAAAGTATATTTGCCTATCAACTATAAACTAAAATCATGGACAAAGCCCTATTCACACAAATCAAACTAGACTAGGTCTACCTCAGATTTAACTAACGCAGGTAAGACTTAGTAGTGTGAATGCAACCAACCCTATAAAATTTCATGTAATTGTTGTAAAGTCAGTCCTACACCTGACACGATGTAAAGTAAAGATGTGTATGAATAGAAAGCCAACGCGTGTGGCCTACATATCCACAATTATGCTAATAATAAACAGAGCCACAACAACAACATTATAACTTTACAATTATGTTAAAAAATTACCTTGATGGAGTTATAGGAGACAAGTCCTCTCCCATTGTTTGTATTACTCTCCTTCCCCACACAAACAGGCCAACAACTATTCCAGCACCACCATAGAAGAGAATCCAGATGGGGGTTTGTACTTTTGAGAGGACCATCCCAGTTCTGAATATCACCCAGATAGACACCAAAGGACCAATTGCATTGCTGAAATAAACAACAAACAGATCATAGAATACACCAATGCCGCTAGGAATACAAGAAATAATGACAAATCTACTTTATTGACATTTATCTTTCTCAAACTCGAATCATTTTTCTGGACCATTATTTAAATGAAACACTCAGATAAATTCTAAATGGGGTAAGGTTAGACAATGAAAGAATTGTTTGTCTAGAGTCACAAGATTTTGCTATTATGCAGAAATACTTTTTGACAGTCCTAGGAAGCTTCAAAGGAAGTCAATAACTACCTGAAAAATTACAAAATCTCCTCTAACAAAAGTTCTCACTACAGTGCGATCAATTTCTTTGATTTTCAGAAAAATATTTCAAACATAGCTAATAGTTTCCTGTGTCAACAACCAACATGTTTTATTTTAGTTGCTTAAAAGTAGAATAAGGGACATTGCTGCATTTAAATAGCTAAAATAACTGCTCTATTTTGTTTGGATAGTAAATCACTTTTGATGATTTAAACAGCACACAAACACGCACACAAAAATAATTTATATTTCTGCCACTTTCCCTGCTAGCAGGGGTTGACCAGTCCATGCAACGTTCTCCTGACATATCCATGATTTTTGATGTGGAGCGAAGTTTTATGACTGGATGCCATTCCTGTCGCGCCAACCATTTTAGTCTCCTCTCTAGATACGCAGGGATATGGTGAAAGACCTCGGACCCCAAAACACAGGGGAGTTGATGTGCAAACAAACGTACAATATATTCCATACATCCATCAAAATTATATCAAGTCATTTTCCAAAATATTTTGATACCAAACATGACAAACTATAGTTACCTGACATCATTACCACCATGTGCAAAGGCTCCAAACGAAGCAGTCAAGATCTGCAAGAAGGAAAACAGCTTTCCAGTCTTTGGCTCATCCACAACCATTTCTCTAGCAGCCTGCAGAGCTTCTTTTCGCGTGACTTGCGTGTCCTTCACACCAAAGATGCATTGCTTGATCTGCTCTTTCCATGTCAAAGTCTGTCTCTCGACAACAGCAGGAACCAGGTTTTCATTACTCGTTCCATGAGCAGCTGTTGTCGTCAGGAGAACAACCTGTTCGTCTTGAGAAATACCTTTGGATAAAGAGAAGGCATTGAAAATAAATGTTGCTTTACTTGAGTGTTGGTTCAATTCGATTCAAATGGCATGGGTTTCTCAAGGCGCTGATTGTGCAGTGGTATGGAACACTAGAGTGCTAATCTAGAGGTGGTACTTTTGGGTCATTTTCATTAACACAAATTACCTCAATTAAATGTTAGTTTATCAACCATTGATAAACAAGTTGCTCAAACAAGTGTGTAAAGCAAGTTTACTTTCAATGTGCTAGCCTGTGAAAGACAAGAAGGCCATTTCTAGTAGGGAGGCACAGGGCCCCTAGTTTAATGTCCTTTCTTAAGGACGGTGTATCAATTTTTTTATTCAACACCTCAAACGTCACCCAAACATATGTTGCCCGTATACGACCAAGCTAAACTCCAGCGGCACATAGTAAACCGTTCAAGCCTTCGATCATTTGCATATAAAACAAGAATTTGTTGTAGATAATTGTTGACAACTGGTTTGAAGTTTTACCAATTCCACGTCTACAACTGGCATGGACCATTGCAGACCTTTGCAGATGATTTCAACTACAGCAGTCAAGAGATGCAGAGGATTAATCCTGCAAGAAAAGTAGACCGTTTTTGTTGTTGTTGTTGTTGGTAGTTGCTGAAGGAATTCACTGATCTAAGACTGCTCTTATTGATTACCTGAGTCATTGAAGCAAATTACAGTCTCCTTCTTGTCTACATGTTTAACTGCAGCAACCTGTTCTTCTTTGCCTTTTAGGTTCTCTTCTTCCGAGCTATACTTCACTACTGGCAGTTCTCTTTGGATTTTCTTCCTCAGCCAAGGTGAAAGAAGGTAGTTGACCAAGATTCCACATAAAATTCCACCAAGAACAGTGATGATCATTACTCCATAGAATGGTATTTCGTTGAACCTTAATACTGGAAAAGAAAGAAATCCGCATTACAATACTGTTAAATAAAGATTTAAAAGGAAAACTCAAAGACTATCATTAGTAATCAAAATTATTTGTGCAAATGAAAATAATTTGTGCATTAATGGTTCAACCAACTGAGCTACCTGGACAGTTCATTGAATCAGCTCGCCTGAGTCATGTCAATCTCAAAAATTGTACCATGACTCATTAAATTTAGAGACAAATCTATTAGGGTTCTTTAACAACCACAAAGGGCCTGCTGAGGGGCAACGTCTTTCCAACATACAGATAACTATTTCATTCCGCGACAAGATAGGGCTAGAAGAAAGTTTGCGAAGAAGCATTTCCTTATATCGATTGTATTTCCAATGACAAATTCATCTTAAATATCACTAAGTTTTTGTGAGGCTTTAGGAAAACATGTACGTACAGCGTCCTGTGGTAGAGGCTGGTTGTTTATATTTCCTATAATTGGTAATTTCTAAATAGCACAAAATAGCTCTAGTAGTACTCGAAAGCACTCAATCTTTAATAATTAGAAATGAAATTTACTTACGATGAGAGCCTTTGTAGAATATTGAGAAGAGAATGATGGCAACTGTACAAGAGTAGAATAACGGCAGAAGCTTCAATCCAACTTCAAAGGAATTGGCCTGAAATGATAATTTGACCGGTGAACAATTTGCATCCCAGTCCGCCCCTGGTTTTGAGCTTCATAATACTATTCACTTAGTAATACTATTCACAAACTTTTGAGATGAAATGGGAAATATTATTGATCCAATACTGATTCAAATAATGAAAGCCACACTGTTATCATCATGTAAGCCACTTAAAACTCCCCATTTATCAAATTTCAATCATCTGAGATTTAAGTTAAAAAAAAGTATTGAAAAATCTCAATCAGGTTTGATTTTATGGCTTCTCAAAAATTACTAGTTTTGTAAGCCACTAACACCGTCAGCCACATAAATTACTCAAAATATTATCGACTTGGTAAGCCAATTCATTCTGCTCCAAAATGAAATTTAAAAGTAATTCTTCTAGCCTGTTTATATGGGCAAAATTACTTCACCTGCCAGACCCGGGGCTGGCAAGCGATACTTAACCCTCCTATAGAAAACCATTGAAATCTCAGTTTGCGTTTATATGGAAAATAAAACTTCACTCCACACTACCGGTATAGTGAAGTTTCGCCTCTCAGGAGGTGAAGTTTCACCCAGGTGAAGTGAATTTTTCCCATATAAACGCAAAACTACCGGTGAGGTGGAGTAAATTCGAACTCATAACAATGGAAAATCAATGATGCCTTGACGATTAATGACGTTTTGGGATTTACCTCGCCTCTCAGACCCGGCATGAAAATCCCATATAAACAGTGCTTGAAATTTACTTCGCCTGCCAGCCCCGGGTCTGGCAGGTGAAGTAATTTTGCCCATATAAACAGGCCTCTTTATAAAGAAAGACCCAATCAGATTAATTGTAACCGATGCTGCTGCCCTGCCAAGTTTTGCGTATGACACTCATCAGAGTAGTTTGTCAGCAAGTGAACGAATATGAATCCTAACGAATTATTAAAAATAGAGGCGATTCGAGTAATCTAACCTCTTGGCCGAGGCTGTCATTTGCGGAAAAATCGCCTCATCGAAGTTCCTCTTTCTTCAATTTCAAAAATATGACCTAGCATTTCGGCATCTTTTGGGATTTATTCAAAGGATTTCTCGTAGTCCCGAGACTCGATACAAAGTTTCATGTAAGATTCGTGGGATAAACAACCTAGTTGAATAATAACTATACAATGAAATTCGCGGAAATTCGCATAATATGAAAACTTCCGATCAACAACCTTGAGCATGAATTTTCCTAGATTAAGCATCGTATATACAAGAACCACTATAGCCTCGAGTGTGCGAAACAAACAGGTTCTTCTCTATCAAGGATTATGAACGATTTACGACAGATGTTAGCGCGCTCAATTTGGTGGGTAAAACCCGGGTTATAGGAACTGTTATAGCCCACTTGTTAGCATTAATTCTCCACGTGTTACACCATGCCTCATTAATTTATGTGATCATATATATAGCTCTGAAGTTGGATTTACACTCTTTTTTTATAAGAACCAGTAAATTTGATTTGAAGCTGGCTGTTCTCAAATATTCCTCTAATTTCAGGTTGAAATGTTCTTAAATTGTTCTTAATTCATATTGATTTGGAAGCCTGTTTTCGCTATCATTTGTGTTAATTTGTTCAAATGTGGACCATCTGATATATATGTGTGCTGTCAATTTGCTTGTTTTGTAACTATTCGTCAGTCTCGTGGTTATTTCGTATAATTCATATATTGACCTTGAAATGGTCAGCCTCTGTTTGTTCTTAAATTGTTCTTAGGTAAGATTTAGCAAAATCTGAGGCTCGTGTTCTTATAAAATTGTTCTTATAAAAAAAAGAGTGTAATCTGAAAAACGAATTTATGCATCTACGTGGGTTTTTACTGTACGCATTGCAATTTTCAAACCAAATCACTATTTTGGTGAGGTATTGGTTTTATTGCAAAGCACAATGACCAAACTGAATAGGTTAACTAAAGAACGCCTTGTATTGATAGTTGATAGCAAAATACGCTTAGTATCTTTGTTAAGAATGCATTGAATAGATGACTAATCGAAGCAGTTTATTGATAATTGATAGGCAAATACGCTTTTCATCTTCGTAAGGTATTGGTTTATGTGCAAAATACAAAGGACCCACTGAATAGGTAGACTAATCAAGCAGTGCGATCCTTTGAACCAGGGTCGATATTTCCAATCACTCCTTTTACATTTTTTCCTTGAGTGCGAGAGCTGACGAATTCTCCCCCTCACTTGATCAAACAGGTCTTCAGGTGCTTTCGAACCCACGACCCTTTGAACACGGGTTGATTGATCCAACCCTCCAACTCGGCCATTCCCGCCACATTGGTCTTATTTGAAGCAAAGGCAGCTGTCGACCTGTCATCAGGTTCAGAGCGAACAGCGCTTATTCTGAGCAAACACCAAAGTTCCTCGTTTGTTGCTAACTGCGTCACATCTAAGACTTTTGCTTCACAATCGTGCTTTCAGTCACTTTAAAACAGTTCACGGTCAGGCAGGTCATTGCAAGGAAAACATTGCCCAGACAAGAAGAAAAGAAACAGCGGCCTAGACAGCGAACAAGAATAACGTTATTTTTCTGAATTCTAACCGAAGGCATTTGGATTTGGAGAACAAAATTCGGTGAGAGTTTCAGACAGCCTTTTTTCTATAAGAAAATAAAAGAACTGTACAATATACTCATATCTTAAATGATTCAGAACTCCTCAGGTTGTCAAAGGCAATTACATCAGGTGTCTTTCGTTTTGGAGTCTTTGCCTCGGTAAGGTTTTCGAGTTTTCGCTTTTAGAGATATCGACGTTATTTGTTTCAAATGTAGAGCTTAGTATCTTACTTTTGACGTGGCATTCGTAAAACCAAGCCTGCTAGTGTGGATTCAACTATTTTCTAAAGGTAGCTCAACAAAAAATGACAGCTTGATCTTTTAATAAAACAGACCATTTTTCTCCAAATATTGATAGCATACTCAGCCAATTTACAAAGAGTTAAGTTTTGCGTTTTCATACAAATTTAAGACGTTCACGTTGCCGCTCGTTATAGCTGTTTGAGGTAGATGGTCGAGTAAGTAGGCGTTATTTTCTGTCACATTTTCAGGAAAAATATTCCATGCCTATCACCAGGTATTGGCAGAAATAAAAATTATATATAACTTCATTCTTTCAAAAAATATCTCCTAAGATTATACTTCGATTAGCAATATTGTTAGCTACTTTCCAATAACACTCTCTAAATCAACATTTTTTTAGTCAATACGTTTAGATTTGAATATCTAACTAAGGTGAACAGTTTCAAGACATAATTTCTTCCAAGCTGGATGAAATTTTGTCACAAATTTTGGTATCGGTTATATCAAACTAGCAACCATTTCGAGTCTCTAGTACTAAAGGTCAATTGTATTTCTAAAAACATCCATATTACGTAAAATTGTTCTGAGATTCCATGAATTGAGGCTTTTGTGCAATCTAAAACATTTCCCCTGAATATCTAACTCCCTATTGAGAAGTCCGAGGGAGCCTCACTTCACCTCTGTTTCTCGTTTTCTTTTAATGATTGATATCCTTCCCCTAAATCCTAGAAATATCTATCCAGGAATCGCGATAATGGCCACCCTTTGTTGTCGTATAGAGGCAAATCTAGACAGAGTATCAGGGCAAAGAGAAATGTAGCTTATAAATTTGGGAAAATGGTCGTTGATAAAATCTCTTTTTAGTGGTTAACATTTAGCTATAGGTGAAAAATATGACGTTGTTCGCATACACGCACTTTTTTAAAAGCAACTGCTTTATCACTCTGGAGAACGTCTGTGCAGTACTGCGAAGGATGTTCAGTTCTGTGGGGGTACAATCAGAACATAAGAAGGCATTCAGTACTGTGGGGGTACATCGGCACTGTGCAGAGATACCAATTGGTACTGATGAGGATATTCAGTACTGTAGATGAAAACCCCAAGCACTTTCGGAATTATCTCCACAGTGCTTGTGGTTCCCCAATACAAGAAATTTCATAATTTGTTTGGATTTTGTGAGCAAATAGTAAAGGTTTTTTACTTCAATAGTGGGCACAGGGAAACCAGGAATGACTGGTAATAAATAAAAAGAATGAACAATAATAAATTTTTATCTTTTGGACGCTGCGTGGCTTCTGCGGCGCTGCGGGGGTGGAATTTTATATGCGTGGCGAAGTGCGGAGGAGAAAAGATGCGAAGGAGGGAAGTGCGAAGGAGAGGGAGAGAAAGAGTGACATTTGCTTTTGGGTACAAATAACTTCAACTTGGTTCATTTCGCCAGTTTTCTTGTTTCAGGAAACCAAGGACATTCGGACAGAAACACAAGTTGAAATTTCATGATGGCATTTACAATAATCTTCCTCTTCATACTGACTGGCAGAATTCTGTCGACGAATGCTTTTCTAAGTCCGGGGCCAGGAAAGTTGATAAATTCCACACAAATAGGGAAAAGCGGTGTTTATTCATGCAACTTAAAGACAGGAAAAGAGGGTGCCGGCAGCAAAACCAAGCTTACGGTGACCGGCTGTTGGGCAAGCAGATGGACCAAATTAAACTGTGGGCAAACCAGCACCCCAAAAGAGTACTTTATTAGGAAAGGAGAAACTGTTGAAATCTCAAACAAAGACTTCAGATTTTCAACGAAGGGCATTGCGAAATATTATGGCGATGAGACTTGCGTTTCGTATGTGTACATCAAGGCCGACAGGCTGAGTCGCATAGAAGAAGCGGAGTGCCGCACGGAGTGCTTCACGCGGAATATTCCACCACGAGTGACGTACTACAGTCACAGCTCAGGAGGAAGCTTTCATGCTTCGTATCAGAAGTTCGAGGCACAGGAGATTATAAGTGCAGCAGGAAGAATTCGCGTAGAAGGACCCCTCACTTTGGTTGCTCTTCTTACCGTATTTATAATCATGTAACTGACTGTGCTGTTTTAGATTCAAACATTGAATACTTGGGGAAGATACTTTTGCTAGAGAATTTTAATCGAAATAATTTGTACGAAATTAAATTAACTCGTTAGGATTCATACCCACGACCTTCGAAACTGCACCTCAACCACTCTACAAACTAAGCTACTGGCACAAACCATTTAAATAACCATCTTATATCAATCTTATAAGTTGGACCACCACTGGCCAAATGTAGAGACCAATCTATCCGGGTTCTTTACCAACTGCACAGGACACCTGCTGAAGGGTTATGTCTTTCCCACAACAGGAGGATCATCGCAATTCAGCCACTTGATAGCATTGGTGAAGAGCCAGGGGCATGGGGGCACATACCGCCTACTTTTCTGCCAAATCTTATGCTTGCCCCTTTATATCTAAAAAGTGCCCCTTCTTTATGTTAAACTACAGTATTTAGAATTGAGAATTTTAGTCTGAAGGAGGCTACGAGAGCCAAAGCGGCCGTTTCTATATTCAGAATGATCCCTGGAAGAATGCCCCCAGACCCCCCTAGGAGAGTCCACTTGCTCACTAGTGCCTCTTTTTTCATATGCCCCCACTTTTCAAAACCCTCCTACCCCCTGCTGGGTAGGGTTGAAAAGATGTCACCCTTTGGCAGGTTGTGTGCATTCATTTAACAACATCGATAGGTTTGTCTCTGAATTTGTTGAGTAATTTACATCACCAGGTATACACTCCCCTCCCAAAAGTTTGGAAACCTTTTGAATTTTAGGCCAAGCTGGAAATTATTTCATATCAAAACAAAATTTAATATTTCCCTTCTCTTCTTCACTTATTTAACCCCTTGAGCGTGATAATATATCAAATTATTCACTAGGAAAACGAAACTGAAATTTTTATCTAAATTGAAATAACAAAAAGAAAGCTATTTAGTAAAGCTTTCAGGGTGGCAAAGATGCAAGGAAATATTATGGGAGGACAGAGTAGCTAGCAAAACATTATAGTAAATATGGGATTTCTTGAGTTGAAATGGCAAAGTGTATTTCTAAGTCAAGTCAATCATGACTGGAATCGATAAAACTTACCAGCTATCTGATTCTGTTTCATTTCCCAAAGCGGCAAAACGACAAAAACTTCTTCGTTATTATCAAGGTTTTGGGGGTGAATTAAAATTTGGAACACGTTATAGGCATTTTGACCAAAAAGACTCCTTTTTAATAGGAGTCTTCTTTTATCGAAATAATAGATGTAAAGCTGCTGTTCAATGCCCAAAATGGGGATTAAATTGTGCATTTTGCCCTAATATCAGCTTTACAAAAAAGTTCCTGGCTTTTCCTTCTGTAAAACTTCAGCTTGGCCTAGCTTGATCAAATTATGTTAAATTCTTTATAAATGTTTACCTCTCAACGAAATAACAATCGTGAATAAACTTTCCATAACCCAGACAAACAATCTTTGCCAGAATAATTGAAGAATGGATAACGATATTAAAAAGGTTTGTCAACAAACTTCAACAGTAATTTTGATGATTTTACAAGCTGTCTTTCGCTTTTGTTGTCACCAGACAAAATATGAAAGTTTTGAATCAACCAGGAAGGTTTTGAAACAATGAGAACAATTCCTGAATAAATTGATAATTTTGCAACGATTGTGTGAAATTTTGATCTGATTCTACCATTGGTGGCATGATAATTTATTGTTAAATCTCTATCATGATTTTTGATTGACAACTTGTTGACCATCTCAGCCTTCCATCCGTTTCCAAACTTATGCTAAGGTGGTGCAGTAAGAAAGTTGCACTGAGGATGACCTGAAGGGTTTCCATTTGCTACTATCTTTTCAGATAGGGGTGGGCTCAACTCGATCCCTGGTCTGAGAACCAATTATCCTCAATCAGTCTCCTTGTGCTGAGAACTTAGAAGTGAGAAAATGAGTACCATTTTGAAAGGGGTGAGCACTATACTACACTTGGAGCTGCTACGTATTGGTTAGACAAACGTTGTGAAATTTCAAAAACCAAAAGTGAAATTTCAAATTCAAAAGAAGAGAACTTACCTTTTTGAGGATAAAAAATCGAATGAACAGGAAAATACAACATGACGTAATTCCAGACATCAAGGGTGAAATCAACCAAGAGGCAGCTGAAAAAGAAAACAACCTATTAAAAGTCAGCCCCACTTATAAATCTGGCCTTTCAATCATCTGAACTTTTCCATGTTTAAATCTAGGAGAAAAGAGCTGTCTTGGCTCTATTTTGCCTCGATGTAATGTGCCAGATTAATAGACCCTTTCACTATTCATCAGACGAGGGATTCCAATCAATTTCTTGAGCGCACAAATCATAAAAATCTTGATTTCGTTTTTACATAGTTATCTTTTCGTTTCAAGCAATAACTTAAATTGAAAAAGTCGTAACGTAACCAAACTTGCACAGTTAATACCTAAGAAACAAAGGCATGTGTCTTCAATTTTGATTCCTTTTTAACTTTCACAAAAGAGAAGAGCCATCCTCACCAACTCAAACAGTTGTTTGCTCTTTTCTGAAAACCACTGCTTTGGCTCCTTGATCAACCGAGCCCTATTGACCAGTGATCTTTTGCATATGCAGCTATCAGCTCAATTCTCAAAATGAAGAATCCTTATGCTTTAATAATGATCTTCTGAAAGTTTCATCAGAGGAAAGTTGAGATCAGTTACGTTCTCAATGTAATTTTAATAATTCATTAGGTTTCATTTTCTTTCTCTTTCTGACTTACTACTCTGTTGAGTATCAGATAAAAAAAAATTCATAGTTAACTTGAGGAGAAGCAGGATTTGAAAATCAATCGAGATAATTTGTGAGAATGAAAATGGTTATAGTCCTACTCGGGTCACTTTCATTCTCACAAATTATATCAATTGATTTTCCAAATCCTGCTTCTCCTCAAGTTTACTCCTGCAACTCTATCCAGTGGTGGAACTGCCGTGGTCCTCCTGGTGTGAGAAAGCTGTCACCCTTCGGCAGGTCCAGTGTAATGTCGAAGAGCCCAGATAGGTTCATCTCTGCATTCGGTGAGTGGTGGTGCAATTTGTGTGAATGAAATGGCCTGGGTTTCTCGAAGCCCTGGTGCGCAGTGGTAGCGGACTAGAGTATGAATCTAGAGGTTGTGGGTTCGAGTCCTACTTAGGACATTTTCATTCTCACAAACTGACAATCTTGATTTACTTTCATAGTTAATATGTTCAGATGTATTTCTGATTTTTCTCACCATTTTCTTGCTTGTAAAGGCTTGTGAAGAGCCCATGTAGCATTAGAATCTTTTAGAGAATAAACTTGTTGATGGTATCAAATACAATATCTGATTAAATTTTTTGAATACAGCACAAAAACTTTCTGGCTCAAATTATGTGAACTCACCAATCAAGCCAAATTTATTCCACTGAATTCCTGACAGACCATGTTGAACTAATGCATATCCGATGGTGGCACCAACAACACTGTGCGTACCAGACACGGGTAATTTGAAGAAGGATGCAATTATGAGCCAGATACTTGTCCCACCGAGGGCACTAAAACTCCCCACCATGGCTAGAGTTTCTGTTCCATTGAATATGCTGATGTCAATAATGCCTTTACGGACAGTATCTGTTAGGAAAAACAGGAATTAGGAATTTTGCATAATATCAACCAGATATACTTTTTTCAATAAGCAACTAGTGCTTGAATTAACCAAACAATAAGCGATGAAATAAATTTAGCAATTAACCATTTAAAACAACTATGCTGGAAGTGCTTAAAGTGCCTCTTCACCTTTTTTGGACTTCACAGTTTTTGAAGGTCCTAAATACGCTGATTTCCTGAATGCAAAAATTTTACAATCAGAGGTGCTATTGGTCCTTTAAAAAACCTTTTTGTGTGTGTTTGTGTGATAGTTCCCATTATTAAATTCTGTTCTATTACTCATGCATGACGGTGGAAATGGGAGGTGGAGAATAAGGTCCACTTACCTGAGAACTTATCTGATTAACATACTTAGATAAAACTGTAAGCATATAATATGTTGGTTAAATAATAGGATATCAACCAAATCTGCCAAAAATAGAGTACCTAAAATCAAAGAACAGAAACAACTTCAAATTCTATTTTTTAGATTTCAGGCGCTGTAATTATAGCTGGTTGGAGTAATTTTTTTGATTTCTTATTTTGTTACTCATGGCATATAATAAACTTCCATCTATCAGTGAGCTTTTGGTTTTTCCTTTCATTGAGAAGTTTGCTTGGATGTCTTTAGGTTTGAAATAGTTATTTTCATTCTCCCTGTTCTACTTTTTGAGTGTAAAACTCAAAACAAAAACAATCGGAAATCAAAATTGGGTAGACCTTGGGTTATGGAAAGTCGCTGTGCTTTCAAGCCTTACCCTACGTCGTGGATTCCCTAAAGGACAGATATTACGGAGTTAGCACCCTTATAGTCGTCAGCCCTCTAAAAGCCCCACATGAAATACAAGGCCCCACAGCATCTGAAGCTTGGCTTGACTTGACGTATTCACGTACATTATTATTTCTTCATCAACCCAACAAATAATGAAATTAAGAAATTTCACAAAAAATCCAATTGGCAACCACCCAATCTAAATTGTACATCTTAACTCTCGGTGCCCAAGTATCAATACCAAACTTTTATATGCTCCCAAAAATACATAAAGCTAATTGCCCGGGGAGACCGATTATATCTGGCTGTCAGTCCCCTACAAGGGCTTTATCTCAATATCTGGATTTCTATCTTAAACCAATTGTCAAGGAAATTCCTTCTTACATAAAGACACAGACCATTTTATTAGGGAAATTTTCACCCTTCAAAATCAAATCAAAGTAGGAGATTTTTTGGTAATAATGGATGTAAAATCTCTCTACACAAACATTCCTCATGATGTTGGAATAGACTGCTGCCTTGAGAGGTTATCACATTTCTACCAAAACAACCTACCATTACCTATACAACATCTGGAACAGATGTTCACTTTCATATTGAAACAAAATTAATTTGAATTTGATAAAAAATCTATCTACAAATTCATGGCACTGCAATGGGCTCTCCTTTTGCTCCTAATTTTGCAAATATATTTATGCATTACTGTGAACAACACATTCTTTCTAATGCCCCTAATAATTCTAAGCCGCTAATTTGGAAAAGAATTGATGATATTTTCATGATCTGGAGACATGGGGAGGATGAATTGAAAACCTTTTTGCAGTTCTGCAACCAATGTTTTCCAACTATAAAATTCACGGCAGAGAAATCTCTTTCCAAGATTAATTTCCTGGACACAACCATCTATTTCAATGACCATGGGATTCTAGAAAGCACTCTCTTCATTAAACCCAATGACATCTGTACATTATTACACAACAACTCATTTCATCCCCAAAGCTGCAAAAAAGGCATAATTTATAGTCAAGCTTTGAGATATAGAAGAATAATCACAGATGATATTAAATTATTGACCAATTTGGAGAAACTCAGAAACAATCTTATAAAGAGAGGATACCACCTTGCAGACATCACATCACAATTTGACAGAGTAATCCAATACTCTCAACATGAATTGTTATTTAATAAGAAAATAGGTAACAACACAGCAAATAAGAATCTCCCTTTCATCATTCCTTATTATAATACCACTATTAGAATTGGCCCAATCCTAAAGAAACACAGACACATAATAACAAATGATAACACGCTCAACCAAATCTGGAATAAACCTCCCTTTTTAGCTCTTAAAAGGAACAAGAATATAAAGGAACACTTGGTTCGCTCCAAGTTTTCTTAATTTCAAACTATCTTATAGACTTTATCAATAAACCATCTAGCATGGTGCAATGGTGTACTAGGACGCTAGTATGCTGGGGCACCTAACACAACAAGACATTCTGGTTTAAGTGCCCCGAAATGTCTGTGTTAAGACATCGGCTGATGAATTGCACCATAAAAAAAGGCCAAGATATATCTCTCACAAAATAAAGACCAGAATAACTTTTAACTTAAAATCATAATTCAAGAAATCAATATACATTACTCCATTAAATAATAATTTCATATATCCTTATCAACTCTAATAAGGTCACTCTCTTTAATTTTTAATTATGAGATTGCTGTGTCTCTGGGACCCATCTGGGCATTTGATTAGGGGGTTTGGGACTACCCTCTTTATTTTTCTATGTTACTTCTTTATATTTGTTTTTTCTGCCTTCCACCTCACCAAACAAACTGCAGCAGCCCTCTTGTCATAACGAACCCTGAGGATATTCTTTGCAAGCTGGTGTAAATCTATGCTAAGGTTCTTGGAACGCTCACAGCTTGGCCATTTGATTGTTATGACTGCGACACAATCTTCTTTGATAATATCCTGCGGTTGTGGTGGTGGGTGAGACCTTTTAAAAAATTTCTCCCCTATCAAGCTTTCACAAATATTGTCACCATCTTGTTGCTCTTGGGACCTTTTTCTTGTGGATTTACTCTTGGGTGTAGATGAGATCAGTGGTTCCAGATTTTGCATTGATGAAGGGCCCTGCCCCTGTTCACCCTGGTGGTGCTGATAGGGAAACTGAGTTTGAGTCTGCAGCTGTTGAAAAGCAGTAGTAGTAGCAGAAGAAGAATCGCTCAAAGAAGGCAGCTGAGTCGGGCGAGTATTACCAGCGTTCAGAAAGGGAGACTTAATAGTAAGTTTCCCACTTGCATGAACGTGTGTATCTTTAAGGCTTTGGCTGGGAAAATTTTCCTTATATCGACCTCGAATTTCTTCATCTATTTCTGCCAATTTTTCCACCGCCTTCCTGCGTTTAGTTATAAGCCACAAACACCGCTTGCAAACATATTTTGCTTGATTAATCAGCACTGTATTCGTTTCGTACACACAGCTTTCGTGTACTACAATCAATCAAATTTCTATCCGTGGAGCTTTCGAGTTTATGATAACGCAGCACACAAACATCCGCCGCCATTACAATTTTAGCTGCATGGAGAAAAACCTCGTTTCCAAGTAGAGGGCATATGCATAAATTAATTAATTATGAAATTATTTGTTTTTTCTCGGGACAAGAAAATCGACGGTAGCGCACAGACCATTCACTTCATCGAAGTTTGTGGTCTGTGACGCAGGCTACACATTCCCTTCACAAGCCAGCTGCTCCACCGAAACCACTGAGTACTACACGGACTTAAAACAAAAACATATCAGAAAAACTTATCTAGCTTGGAAAAGGCTAAAAACTTTTTAAAATGGACCACGTCTGCCAACTCGAGCCACTCTAAAGCATACCATTCAGTCATTGCTTCCAAGGTAACCCGACATGACAATGAGTAATTCTTTGATGAACTGAGTTTTTTTTGAATGGGCCTCATTGTCATTAGGGCCTAAGTTGCGCCGTCGTATGTTACGGGACGGCCCAATTAAAATTGCTCAGAAATCAATTTGAATAATCCTTCAAGCATTATAAACACTACTTAAATGTAAGCAATGTCTTTTCTTAGCATTCAAATGCCATTGACAGTCTTTACGCTTCAAACTTTGAAGCAACGGCGTGTTTGCTAAGACATTTACGAATATTTTACGAGACAAAAACACACCCTAGCCCTGCCTCCCACAAAAACAAATGGAGACGCTAAATTTACAACTCGAAACTATATGATAAAAAATGGTATAATATCAGATAATAACCGCGAAAGATTTGAAGATACATAACAAACATTATGTAACATTAAAGATTGATAAACGAGGTTTCATAAATACCTGAAACACGGGCCCCAATTAAAACAGCACCGGCTATCTCGAACACGCTGGCCACGATGCAAGCCTGTTTGAGAGAAAGCACCTTCGACCCAACCGAAGTTCCGAAAGAGTTGGCAACATCGTTAGCTCCGATGCCAAAAGCAAGCACAAATGCGATTATAAACCCCACGATGACAATCCATAAGGCATTCGGGTCGTTTGGAATCATTTTCACTGATTAATTGCGAGACTCAATCAAAGTTGGAGGTGCGGTTGTACGACCCGATATATCAATTCGTGAAGCTTGCTGAAACTTGTCGAAGTAGCAGTCCGATCGCTGAATCTTCTTCGAGGATCGATTATCCAGTATTTAACTGTCAAAGTGTCATTTTATTGTTCATCGTTCGGCGCTCCAGGTAGGCTGCAATAAGCGTTAGAGATTCAAGACGAAACAACACGTCCATACTTCAGACATGCCAGGATGAGAGACCCTCTTTTCTTCTCGATCTGATTTTGGCGCGCCTCCGTGATGGGATACACGTGTGTTTAACACTAATTTATACGCATAAATCAGAATAATTATGAAAAGTTGTTGCCAAACATGTGATTTCTATCATCAAAAGCGTTGCGTTGCACATGATCAGCAGAAAAACGAAATTTGTCAGATTTGTGGTTGGAAATTTAGTTAATTTGTTTCATTTTCTGGAAAATATCAGTCAACAAAAATTAGACGTACACATAAAACACCTTGAGGGAAGCCACAATTTTATCCTCGAAAACCGAAAAAGAAGGGTGATTAGAGGGGGGGGGAGCAAGGTCAGAATTACGATTCACGAAATGAATTTTCGGTACATGCACACGAGAAATAAAATTCTAAAAATCTTAATGATAAAGAACTAAACTTGATCTAAAAATCGACCAAATCCTTCTTCTCCGCAAATTCTCCTAAAGGGGGGCTAAATTACAAACAAAAAACCTTTGATCTGGGGCGTCGTTGCGAGTGAGCTATGGTGCAGCCAATCAGGGCAAAATCACTGGATTTTTCAGAAATCATTGCGAATTTGCCACTTTTTAGAAAAATTTAAGCGTTGACTTACTCTTGAGAAATTTTTGCCCAACCCAAATGGAGGTTAGACTTACTACGTTTTTTATCTGATTTTTATTTATCAGTTTGAAGCTTTCATAGCAATTAGATTCAATGCAGAAAACGGAGACTCGGATGGTAAGTCTAAATGGAGGTCCCACGACGCCCTTGTCTTCGATCGCCAAAATTTCTTCCTATTATACATAGGATTTACTCCGGTAAGAAGTAAGATGAACGCTAGTGCCATCTTTGCTTAACCCCAGTGTCTATTTCAAGTCATCTCATTCACATAAACTGATGGTAGGCTTTGACCCTCTCCCTCTCTTCTAGTTTGGGAAATTATCTTCCTTGGTAGGTCTGGTTGAACAGTGAACGAGATACAATGGCTCATCTTTAGTATAAGGTAGCACGGCCTACCAATCAAGTTGTAGCTATAGACCACAGGCAATTTGCCTCTCAGTCCTTTGGCCTTTATGCTCTAAAACAAAAACCTGTTGAATCGTCCCTCTTCTAAAGAAACGATAAGGTGTCCTGTAACGACGATGATGTTGAGAAACGGCTAGTTTATAATTAGTTACTGTCAGTAGGGTGTGTTCTAAGGATCTTTATCAATACCCAAATATTTTTACACTTTGAACTTCTTGGCTTTAGAAAAACCACATTAATTTCTCAGGACGAGATAGAAACCACCCGAAAGAATGTTTACGTGGAGGACGTTGAAGACCAGAGCAATTTAAAAGAGATTGAGCAATTTCGAGAATCAACAGAACAGCTTGAGTCATGACGAAAGGGGAGGAGTACCTTAAGTTGTGTAAGCAATGGGGTTGTGTTAATATCAATTTAAATTATTTTTGTCGTGTATGATCAATCTATGATTAGAAACAAGAAAGGGGACTGGCTCTCTGTTACTGAAAGCTTCACGTTTTCACAATCACCAGACAGACTATCAATCTATATCGCTCTGTACTTCTGCACATCGAGCACTTTGATGCAATTATAGACTGAGCAATGATATACTGATCAACTAATCATGATTTTTTTAACCAGGACTTGTCTACCTAAAGCAATGCCAGCCTCAAAAATGTTTGCCAGGATCTGCTAAAAGCCGTGCATTGCATCACTGAGAGCATCTTGGTACACAGGTAAAGATAAGAAAGCAACAGATGTATTACTGATTCAGAGCACTTTATTTTAGTTGAGTACGTTAAATATGTTAATATATGAAAACCTTTGAATTGTTACACTGCAAAAATATCAAAAGCATTAGTTGTCATTCAAACCCCACTCTTTCACTCTTCCTCTTTAATAAACTTGATTAGTTCTTCATTTCTTTGCACCGTCTGACCAGCCTTGTATGGTATGCTTTCGACGATTCCGTCTTTGTGAGCTTTTATCTTATGCTGCAAGAAATTGAAAATTAAGACAGTATTAAAACAAGTTCATAGTAATCTTTTATTTCTCCCGGACCACGGCACCATGATCGCTAAGCTTTTCTATCTCAGAAAGAACAATATGAAAGGATTGTGTTCAAGAAACTTTCTTGATAATTTTAAATGGAGATAATTTGTGAGTATGAAAAAGGACCCGAGCAGGACTCGAACCCACGACCACTACTTCGGCCATTCATTACGCTACCAACTGAGAGGTGCTAAATCAGTGGCCGAGTCAGTGCAAGCAAATTGAATAAAACAAGCTGGTGTCAATTTTTATCTATCCCGCGTTCCGGCACCATTTTTGACAACGCTGTTATCTTGAAATTTTCGTAACATTTATTGATTTGATATTGATATTCGATTCATTCACTGTATTATGTGTTGTGTGAACGAACAAATTTATCTTTGGCATAACAAAAAATTACTTATTGGATAACATGTCAGATATTTTATTGATTTTAATGCCCAGGTAAAGCTGTGACTATCATGACCCAAGAGTCAGGACAACATTTCGGTCGCACGGTCATCGGACGGAGGAAAAAACTGAGAAATTGAAGAATGATTCCGACTTCAAATTGAATGATATGAAAGTGCCGTAGAATAGCATTGTAAGGTGGTAAATTCTAGCTGCATTGAAGTCTTTTATGTTACTTCTAGGATTATTTGGTAAAAATATTGTTTATTTGTCTCTGCATGCAAATTACAACTAAACTCTCCTAGTATATAACCTAACCTAAGTTTGGAAGAACATTGGCCACTGGAAATTTCACCCGGAGCAAGGTTGAAGACTTTTCTGGGCTCTGTCACGACTATTCATACCAATAGCTTATTAATCCTAATGGCTGACAAGTTTAAAGCTCTCAAGTCATAGCCTTCATCTAATGCTTTTCTGCAGAAGAAAATATTCTAAATCCAGGGCTGGTTGTTTATTGACTTGCTGCCTATTAAAAAAGTAAAATCTCTGATGAAAACACCAATTTGAGAGGCCTAAGTGTGCCATTATTCTGATATTTTCTGCTTCCAATTCTCGCAGTATATAAATTTACCAACATTGTTTACAAAAGATTGATATATCAGCTTGGTAGAATCTAGTGTTTGTCAAAGCAACTCAATTTGCTTCACTATTCTCTAGATTTCTTAAGAGTTTTCAATATTTGACTGAAAAATAAAGTAAACCTCGCATTTCTATTGAATCAAGCAAAGATGTTTAAACTCAGCTTTGAAAATGAATTGAGGAGGAAAATTCGCATACTGTGTTTTCATAGTTGCCAGCAGTGATTTCGTATTTTGCTGGTAAGAACTTGCTGGTAGCTAATAAACAAAAATAGATTCTAGAAAATTTTATGAATTTCAACCCACGCAACTTCATAAAATTTTCAAACCGTTGGTGGATTGAGCTCTGTTCTGGCAATTTTAAGGGGGCAAGATTCAAGCTTTATTTGACCAGAAAGGGCCTCTACAAAGAGTGAGAAATGGAAAATGCTACATAGGTATTGTCAAGGGCGTATGAGGGTAATAAGCAGTTAGAGGGGTGTGTTCAAAAAGAGATCCTTTTCATGGAGACCATCGGAGTTGCACCCTGCTACAGGGGTCCAAGCATGCTCTCCAGCAGGACACATTACCATACAAAAACCGCTGCTTTGGCTCTTATCAGTTGGCCTTGCTTTGATAAGATTTTCTTGTAAAAGATTTTATATTAATTATCTTGTTTAGGGGGTTGCTTTTATGGCCTTCCTGTTATGTATTACTGTTCTTTGTACTTAGATTGAATTTCATATAAATTTTGTAAATCAACCAACTTTCAAGAGTCTGAACGTTATTCTATATTTCATCTTTTCATATAATTCTTATTCTTTTATCGTTTTTTATTCATTTCAATTTGTGTGAAAGAATATTATGTAGATAAAATTATTAAGAATTGATAGAAAAAATAGATAACTTTTATACGGCACCCCTAGGCTTTTTGGACAGTATGATTTATGATTTTTTTTCTACCCATTTTTGTGTGTGAGAGAAAATGACATGAGTAGGACCCGAACCCGGGACCTGTATTCTGTTACTGTTGATTTAGTTTCATTTCCATTTTGAGTACTTGTGTACTTTGTGTATAAACATCTCTTCCTTTTGCTTAGATTGCGTTTCTAGTATGAGAAATGAGACCTGCCATTTTTTGCGAAATCGTCCATTATCAATTATGAACCACCAAAGAGCTACGACTCATCCAAATCTCAGCTCACGAGGAAATCAAAACAATTATCTCTATCCTGTGATGAAAACATAATAATCATCTATATGTTTCGTTGCATGAAAATAACAACATTATCAGCCAGAAATGACACGTCAACTCATGACCTCAATTACCAACACAACGAGGTTATCATGTGCTGGTCAGAAGAAATGAGATATTTCTGACCCTGTGTGATCAGACAGATGATTGTACGTTTATCCTGAAAATCGTCGTCAATGCAAATCAAGTCTTATTTCGTAGCTGCTTTATTGTTCATTACTTCCATATCACCAGTTGATAATTATGATCCCGTCTTATAAGTGTTAGTGGTGTAAGCTAAGAAATCTTTTGGATTTTCAAGGATAACACCTTGCCAACAAGAAGTAGCCGAGTCATTGTTTCCATCTTAAGAGGCTTACGACATCCCAATTTACTGGTTTGATCAGACCGGCTGGGCTAAGCGCATTAACACTGAGTTCTTCAATGTATGTTGAGATTTCAAATGTTAGTTGGCTTAAATGAGTATAAGTACATCTATAACACAGTCTTGGATCGGTACAAAACTTCAATATACTCAGAAAAATCGAAGCTAGATTTCATCAAATATTCTTCCGTTTTTGGTTGTGTAGCCTTGTGGTTAAGGCATTGGATCTCGAATCCTTGAAGGGTAATCTTCGTGGGTTTTACTCTCTCTGTAATTCCAGGCAAAAAGACAATCCCGAGGTTCAGTCATATGGAGAAGTGAAACCTGGGTTGAACTGCTCGATTAGTCTACCTTTTCTGTAGTGGGCACTTGTAAGTGAATTATCGCTCTCCTGACCCATCTATTAATCCTACCAATTTTCTTGCTTTGCATACATTACCTATAGTTTCATTATTCATTCTTTTAGTTGTTCTCTTGATATAAAAAAAGGACAATCTCAGCTTGTTCTTAGCTTTTCCTAAGTTTTGGCAAAATTTGAGGCTCGAGTTATCTTAAAATAACGAGGTCTCCTTCGCAGCGCCGTCAAGAGGCCGGCTGAGCCCCGGGGTATAGGCGAATTCACTGGGCCTAAACTCCCCTGAAAGAGAGCTTATGATCAATAAACATAGATAACTTAGATTTTACATGCCCCTCCGAAACAACCCTGGTTAAGCCCCTTCTCTACGGTAACCTTGTCTGGAGGATAAATTTCCTCTGATAGATTGGGGGAAAGTACTGTAAACATTTGACCTATATCTATCTAGGAGAGTAAGGTCAGACAATCTCATAATTCTAAAAGTCAGAAATTATTCGAAAACAACCATTCGTGACGGGTTTTTTCCCAACCATCTGCGTTATTTTGTGAGATATAATTACATGAACGTGGTTGAACCTTTAGTCAGACAATTAACTAAAGAAAGCAACAAAAATTCATGAACCAGCCATGTGGTTCCACCTTTGTCCGGATTTAAAGTGAGAGACACCCAGAAAGGAGCCAAAACTATCAGTTTTCGGAACAAATATCGTACTACTTCGTTCTCGGGACATTATCTGATGAAAAAATCAATTTATTTTGTGGAAAACATGATCATTCCTTTTCATCTTGAAGTCGAATGGCTTTCTGACAAACATAGCTGATTATGCTTCCCTCAGAGACTCAGTCGAGGGAAGTGGGCAAAGGCCAATGTGGGCCTATTACTAGTATAGATTTGAATTATGCTAGTATTGCTAGTATAGATTTGAATTATGCTAGTATTGCTAGTATAGATTTGAATTATGCTAGTATTGCTCGTATAGATTTGAATTATGCTAGTATTGCTGGTATAGATTTGAATTATTCTAGTATTGCTAGTATAGATTTGAATTATGCTAGTATTGCTAGTATAGATTTGAATTATGCTAGTATTGCTGGTATAGATTTGAATTATGCTAGTATTACTAGTATAGATTTGAATTATGCTAGTATTGCTGGTATAGATTTGAATTATGCTAGTATTGCTAGTATAGATTTGAATTATGCTAGTATTGCTAGTATAGATTTGAATTATGCTAGTATTGCTACTATAGATTTGAATTGACCTGGTAAATACCATAAACCCCGGCTGAAATAAAACCCTCTCTGCCTACCCTATAGCCTATAATGACTCTGACAAAATTCCTTTTATCGTTAAGTTGTATTATTGGCTTTATGCTGTATTTCATTTTTGATTCTCTTATAATCATTTCTACCTTTTTTTGTTTCGTTAATAGTTTTTCAATTATCCTTGTAGTGGTAGTATCAGTAACGAAGCTCTTCAAAAATGCAGCCAGTTGCCTTTTATTGAAATATGAACAAGTGATAGGGGACTACCATGTGCAGAAAAGTAATATGTAGATGTCACAAACTCACCTCCATTTTCATGGCTTCCATTACGATCAGAATGTCGCCAGATTTGACTTTCTGTCCTGGCTCAACAAATACCTGAATGACAGAACAGATTTCGAATTATCTTATGATAGTAGAGTTTTCGGAATATGGTGCCGTGGCCCGGATCAAATGAAATATTTAAGCGTACTAACAAAAAAGAACTTGTGATGACTGCATTGAAGGAAAATAACAATCAAAGACTGTCCTTAAAGATTATCAATCAATATTTTCTTCAGAGAAATATTTTTACCTGTTTAATTGATTCTGTCATCAGAGAGATTCTTTACCTGTTCAATTGTTTCAGTCATTGGAAATTGTTTTACCTGTTAAATTGTTCCTGTACTTGGAAATTATTTTACCTGTTCAATTGTTCCTGTCATTGGAAATTATTTTACCTGTTCAATGGTTCTCGTCATTGGAGAAATTTTTTACCTGTTTAGTTGTTCCTGTCATTTGAAATTATTTTACCTGTTCAATGGTTCCTGTAATTGGAAATATTTTTACCTGTTCAATTGTTCCTGTCATTGCGGAATGTTTTACCAGTTCAATTGTTCCTGTAATTGGAGAAATCTTTTACCTGTTCAATTGTTCCTGTCATTGGAGCAATGGCTCCTCCACCTCCTGACGAACCACGTGACTGCATGACAAATTTCGGTGATGGTCTGTTCACATGAAATTTTCCATTCTGAAATAGAAATTCATAATTTACAAGGATTATCAAAATTTGCTATAAAAATGGCAAAACCATGCACTGTGCACTCTCAATGTTGAAAATGTACAAAAGATATAACAATAGGTTTTCTAAACCATCTTCCTCAGACATTTCCTTAAAAATAGGAAAATAGGAGACATAAAATGAGAAGAAGCAGGATTTGGAAAATCAACCGAGATTATTTGTAAGAATGAAAATGAGGACATAATTCGCATATTTTATTTGTAAATTTTATGTTTAGACCTATTCACATTTTCGTTACTTCAAGACCCCAAGACGACCACTAGAGTGCTAATCTAGGGGTGTGGGTTTGTGTCCTACTCGGGTCATTTTATTCTTACAAATTATCTTAATTGAGATGTAAAGACATATTTGAATCACAAGATACCTTGGTAAAAATGTGGATTGCATCATTTTGAAACACAATAGCACTTCTCTCGACGACTCCGTTTATCACTGAGTCTAAATATGTTCTGTTATCCGCTGAAACCAAAGTTCCAGTGCAGGAAAATTCCAAGTCTTCAACCTATAAAACCAAAAAATTTTTAATAATTGATATGATAAATACAATTAATAGGCTAAATTTGATCGTAGCCCCCCAAAGTAACTTGCAAGAATACGAATGGCTATAGCAAGATTTGGTGGTAGGGACATTTCCCCTCTGAAAAGTAAAACTTATGCTTTGAGGCACCGTAAACAGAGGGTTTGTCAGACTTCTTTCTTCAAGACTTTCAAACGGCCTGTCTATTTGGATAAAATCACAATCATCCAGCTTTCCAGGCTAACAGTTGACAAGTGGAAGTATTACAGGACATGTTCATATGTCAAATATTATCCCGCCTTCCAGATTTATGCAATGGCGTCAAATCCACACTTTCAGCCTTCCTTCCACCTTCCAGCTTTTACATGATAAAGTTTTGAACCACCAACATGACATCCCACCTCCCAACGAGTGAGATCTAAGCTTACTGGGGTAAAAATATTTTCACATAGACAGATGATGAAAAACACTAAGGTTTATACTGGAAGGTGAGATCTTTGTGAAAACAAAAGGATAGTTGAGTCTACGGATGACAGAAAGCGTCTACCAAAGAAAGAAGAAGATGAAAAGAATACATTCAAAGAAGATTCAAACCATCCTCACCTGTATCTGATAACCACCATTCTTCATATACGTCACATGAACATCTTTCACTGAAATGAATCAGGGATGTAAAAACTTAATCACAACAACATAGTCTAAATGAGGGTAGAAAATCTTCAAGGCAGATGAATCCCAATCGAAATAAGTCGAATTTAGTATTAAGTAGAAAAACTCGCAACGAAAAATTATCTAACTTACAGACATCTCCATCCAGGACTTTTAAAGATCTTGTGTGGTCCTTGTTCAATCTGAAGCCATCTGGATTCGTGAAAGGCGAATTGGGTTCTGGAAAACAGTTTATGATAATTACAATAATTATGATAATTAATGAAATATAGATATGGTAGTGGAGATGTGTATCGTGAACGAAAGAGTCAAGAAAATGAGTAAAGAGATGCAGAGTTAGGTTTCTCGACTCTTTCCTTCCCAATACATATTACGCTCTCCATTATGCATCGAGCACTGTTTTAGGAAAACCGAGTTACAGATATGGTAAATGAGATACAACAGTCTTTGGATGGTACAGAGCTTCAGTATAGCCAGAAAAATCGGAACCATAATGAAACGAACACATGGATTACTTAAGCTTTTCGTCTGACACTCAACAGAGTAATACGTCAGAAAGAGAACGAAACAGAAAGAAACGTTTCTGTTTCGTTCTCTTTCTGACGTATTACTCTGTTGAGTGTCAGACGAAAAGCTTAAGTAATCCATGTGTTCGTTTCATTATGGTTCCGATTTTTCTGGCTATACTAAATGAGATACATACATTTTTCCATAAGAAACAGCATCCCTAGCAAATTAAGTTACTTAATCTAGGGTGCTCTGTTTAAACTTGTCCATACCATGAATAGCTCCTTTATTTCAAATTGAGGTACAAAGTGGCATGCACCTATCAACAAGCTGCTTCTGTTTTGTGCTAGAATTTCTGGATGGTACGGGTTCAAAACCAGGATGGTACGGGTTCAAAACCAGGACACGGGGAAGTTAGAATTTGTGACGCAATAAGATTCAATTCATACTAGAGTATCATACACTAATACATTCTGTAAGGCAAAAATTGCGATAAAAAAGACATTTCAATTTTGAGGGCCAACCAGTTGAAAAACAGAGTGGTTATTCCTCAAAATTGAAATATCTTTTTATCGCCGTCCTTGCCTTACGATTTTTAATCAAGCTGCATTTTCCCGAATCAATTCTTGATGCTTATTTTTGACCGGGAGTCGAACATGGTTGAATTTGAATAAATACCTTTTTCATAAAAAAGCTTAAGATTTGGAGGTGCGGGGTTTCGAACCCCGGGCCTCTCGCATGCAAAGCGAGCGCTCTACCACTGAGCTACACCCCCGGATGTTAAGGTGGCAGTCAACTGGTGAATCAATTCAGATTAGCGCCTTCTTTATTATCTCTTGCTACCTTAACTACTATAGATAAGAGAGTTTGCGCAAGTAGAAACATATCAATTAAATGATATACCGTTTATTGGTGAATATCTGATGAACAAAATATTATCGTTGCAAGACGTCAATGATATGATATTTCTATATGCATTCATCAGGATCAAATCTAGAGGTCGTGGGTTCGAGTCCTACTCGGGTCATTTTCATTCTCACAAATTATCTCGATTGATTTTCCAAATCCTGCTTCTCTTCAAGTTCATCAGGATTTCGGCGTTTCCACCCCTGGTGCAATTTTGATAAGCTTTTTGCCACCCCTAGAAAATGTTTCAAGTAGCTACAATGGTTTTCTCATTGCCCAGTGTTGCACCGTCTAAATATAATTGAAATAGAAGAAATCATTGATGAGAAGAAGTGTTAAAACAACATATTGTCGAATTGAAATATAAACAGGCCTAAACCCCTAAAGCTGTTGTTCTTGTAGTGTCCATATCCGTTTTATGGTTCTTATGGTTTGCCACCACGGCTTCAAATGCCTGCCTAAATCAATCACAGTCTTTCAAGTCTAGTGCCAAGTTGTTCAGGGCCGAATCAATTTACAAGTTTTATAATTCATGCAAATGTTAAACTTACCTAAATTTTTGAAAAGTCCTTTATCGAATTCATTTGTAAACAACACCAAAGCCAGGCCAGCATGAGCAAGTTGCGCTTGAGTTAGATTGGCTTTCACAGGGAGAAGCTCAGAATGGTGTTCCTGCAAACACAAAATGTATTCTAAAATAATTTTCTTTCTTTGAAAATCCCAAATAGAAAGGGGAAAAAATCAAGCCCCTTTTAATGCCATCCCTAACGTCAAACAATGGAGTAAATGTAGAATAGTGTCTGATCGGTACAGAAGTAGAGCATGGTGAAGAAATTCGGAAATATAGCGAAACATAATAACTACTAAAGCACTTATCAGAGTAGTACGCCAGAAAGAGACGAAAATAATGTTTTGCTATGTTTCCATTTTCCCTCATTGTTAATGTTAGAGTAAAAGTGAGAAAGGAGATAAGTTTTATGTTACTCGAAGTTTCATGCTATCGAAATTATCAGACAGACGATAATCTTTTGTTGTATATTGTATTTCAAAATACAACACGCTCAACAATTTTTCTAATATTTCAGAAACAATTACAAACACATTAATATTTAACAATTTATCGAAGGGGTTCTTATCCTTTTGTTCGTCTGCCGTTCAGGTTTGAAAACCCTCATTTCACCCAAAACTCTTCCTTAGAAGAAGATGATGAAGAAAGCCCTTACACAACGGAATTCAGTAAAAAAGGGAAACCCTCTCACGTCAATAAATCCAGTGTGCACATCACCATCTACGAAGTTTGGATGACCAGCAAGATCGCTCAAGAATTTTATATTTGTATCCAAACCAACAATCTGAAATACAGAAAAACACAATTAACAGGAATCCTTTGTTCAAACTAGCACTTTCCTTTATAACTCTCAACCCTTTTCAATGATGAAATCAATAAGCAATAACACATACTCTTTTATGTATAATACACGAAATCTTTTACAATGATTTAACTTCTGGAGCACAAAAAGGTGCAATAAACCTACTAGGACCTCATACTACTATATGAAGTGATGTATTGCATGCTACTGTGCCCCTTCTTGAAGTAAGGCCTGTTGTGTCTTTGGCAGGCTAGCACATTAAACAGAAACTAACTCACTCACAAATGATATAAACACAATGCAATAAACACACTAGGACTTCATAGTACTATATGAAGTGATGAAATGCATGCTACTGTGCCCCTTCTTGAAACAAGGTCTTTTGTGGCCTTTCGTAGGCTACCAAGTTCAACACAAGCTAACTCACTCAAAAATGAATGCAATAAACACACTAGGACCTCATACTGCTATATGTAGTGATGAAATGTATGCTAATGTGTCCCTTCTGGAAAAAAGGCCCTACCCTATTGTCAGGCTAACAGCTTTCACTAATGACAGCATAGCAAGGAGGATGCCAGAGATGAGTAAGAAAAAACACAAAACTCACATTATATTCACTAAGATTGGCTCTCAGTTTCCTCAATGCAGCTTCTCTTGAATCAGCCCAGACAATTAGTTTCGCAATCATCGGGTCATAATGCACAGTTACTTCATCACCTGATCACAGTCAAAAGAAATAACACGTTAGTTTCATTGAGGGGTAAACATTTTATGGCCCTCCTTAATACAGTCCTAGAACTACACTGGAAAGTTTGTTTGTGGAAATTTTGTTTAAACTTAGGCCCATTGTGATTAGGCCTATTCCTAGTGTTTTTGTCGTGATTTGCCGTTGTGGTTCTGTGTGATTTTTTAAGATTTATACTGGGGGTTAGCAGGGTTAGGGGACAGATAAGGATAGAGTGGGGTAGATTTGGGTACGTAGATATAGTAAAATACTTTCCCTAATAAGGAACGCGTGGGTTACTTAATGAGTGAATTTCAGGGGCTGATAAACAAATCGTCTTTCATAAGGGAGATTAAAGGCAATGCACGGAAAAAACATGCTTTAGTTGTATTGCTGTATTGTTAAGATTGACGGTATATTGTACCAAAATGCTTGATAGTCGGCTAGAAGGCATACTATCTTCGTAAGGTATTGATCTATTCGCAAATTATTCATAGGAAGAAACACTTCATAGGAAGATTATAGAATGTTTACGACCACTCACCTTGCCTTACACCAGTATCAATTCTGACATCAGAAGAAGCTGTGGGAGTTGAGAGATGGATAAGTGGTCCAGCACCAGGAAGAAATTCACTGAAACAGAAACAAATCATTTGACGTAAAGTAAATTTACTTCTTAATCCTATCCAGTGGTGGGACTGCGTTGGTCCTTCCGTCGTCTATGAACAGATCCTGTGCAGTTGTCTAGGAACCTAAATTGGTTCGTCTCTACACTCGGTGAGTTGTTTTGCAATCGGCATGATTGATATGGCTGGGGTTGGTCGATCAGGTAGGTTGCCCCGGTAACTAAATTTATAGAATGATTTATAGAGCGAACTTATCGGTTCTGGGTTCAAATCTTACCCAAGTCATTTTTATTCTCAACAATTATTTCGATTGATTTGAGATATTAAGGTAGATCAATAGCCTAGTAGTTCCATTTTACAAACAGCTTCATTTGGTTCCGGCTCGAATAAGCCCTGTCCCCTCGAACAAGCGACCCCGTTCGACCCAGTTCGTATAATTGAATTCAAGTAATATAAACTCAAATGGTCCAATCACCTGTCAGGGTTTTCAGCATAAATCCTAGCCTCACAAGCATGTCCATTCAGTTGCATATCTTTCTGTTCGAACGGGAGAGGTTCTCCTGCAGCCACACGAAATTGCAATTCAACTAAATCCAGGCCGGTTATCATTTCTGTCACAGGATGCTCGACCTGGAAAAAGTTTAAACACCAATATGTTAGAATTTCTCGATTTATTTTGGTTAGAAATCTAACTCGAAAGTTCCTGTAGTGAGAGACATAAAAGGATCCAGTCAAAATATGGATTTGATTATAAGGATTGAACAAAAATGTAAAAAAAATCCAATGCTCCTTTTCCACAAAAAATGATTGATCAAATTTCATGCAATGTAAGATTAAAATATGCACTTAACAGCAAATAGCTTTTAAGGCCTTTTCAGTGAGTTTTAACAAACTCAGATTAATCAAGAATCTTGTAGATTTTAGAATTTTACAATGGGTTGACCTTCTTGAAAATAAAACGATAAAATATATGATCAACGAACCTGCAGTCTTGTGTTCATTTCCATGAAGTAAAACTTTTGTTGAGGATCCATGATGAATTCCACCGTACCTGAAAATATTTCAAAACATTTCATGCAAAAGGTCGAGGATGAGAAAGATCTTGCGGTACATCCTACACCCCTGTTGTTGCTTTGTCAAATACCCACGTATTTATAAAACTGACATTAACTTCTTGCCAATTTACAGTAATACATATACTTTAATCCACTGTGGTGACGATTCTTTATCATATTTTCAGAAAGGGGTGTACCCGTCACAATAAAACTGGCCTGCTCTGGTAGCCTGCTCTGGTATAATATAGCCAACATACATATCAGATACATATCAAGTAAACCACTATGAAGATTATACATTTATCATATTTTCGGACAAGGGGTACCAATATAAGTGAAAATTCGCCTACCTGCTCCAACATAGCCAACAGCCTTTGCTGCTCTGACTGCTGCCTCGCCAATTTCTCTTCTCACATCAGATGATATCCCAGGCTGAAGAAAAATTAGCAAATAAATTAACCAGACAAAATATAGAAGCCGCTTTTCATGAATGTGAATTGGTTGCCACCACATCAAAAATCTGAGTTCAGCTCCTGTATCCTAATGTGCAATGTTATGAATGAAATGGCTCCAACTTATAAATATTGTTCTCTGCTAAATCAACCGAAGTCCATCCACATCAAACTATAATAGCTGTCAGAATATACTTAGAAACACTTTTTTTCTTATCCAATGACCGTGTTTTCGTACATTTCCTTGCATGTCGAGTTTAAGAAGTGCCCCTCCCCTTTAAATCAATGCACCAAAGGTGTTTTTGTAGACCCCGAGCTCATAAAATTTCTGTAAAATAATATTTTTGAGGGGGGGGGGGGGAGAAAGTGATATCATCTGGAAAACACTTTGCATGTTGCTCAAAAAATTTTTGGTAAAGTCAAGGTCTTTAAAAAGCTGAAGTTTAATAGAAAATGAAAATAGTCTTACAGCTGGGGCCTCTTCAATGATTTTCTGATGTCTTCTTTGCACACTGCAATCTCTCTCATAAAGATAAACCGTGTTTCCATAACGATCTGCAAATACTTGCACTTCGACGTGCCTGAAAACGGAAATAGAATTCAATTAGCGACATAGCGAAATGATGGGATATTTTCGTTTAAACTCTAAGTATCGTCTATAAATATCCGTCTAAAATAAGGTTTAGAAAGTCTTCCGTTTGAGGTGGGAGATAGAGTTATAAAATAGTGTAGTATCATTCACGGGATGTGGAACTATAGGCAGGAACTATCGGCAGGAAGATGGAACGATCTAGGTAAAGGAACTAAATTTGATATATAAAAATGAGTTTTTTCATATTCAACTGTGTTGTTCCTTTACCTATTCTATCCTACCTTTCAGCTTTCATTCCATCTTATAGCGTTTATATGAAAAAACTTAATCCTAACTCAGGGCAAGGTGAGATCCCATCTCTATACATGTGAGATCCCACTCGACCAGAATGAAGCGTTTTCATATAAACGTATATTTGCATGAAATAAGATGAATAGAAAAACGAATCAATTTGGTAACAGTTTCATCTTATCAAGAAGAATCTTCAGCCTGTTTATCTACTGCTATTGTGATAGTTACATACATGAATATAAAGAACAAAAAATTTAATGCTTTGTATTGGAAGAACGGATCTCATCTCTCAGCTGGAGGCCTGGAAGGGTTGCATGATTTTGTCTATATAAACAGCCCCTTGTTCAAAAACATGAAAAAAGTAAATTAAGAATCAATAGATCCCTAATCTGCAAATCCAAACAACATATTGAATTGAATTGAATTTTGTTAAAGGAAACTGACCTCGGTTTTTCGACGTATTTCTCAACCAGCATGTTGTCGTCACCAAAAGAGTTCAAGGCTTCTCGCTTGGCTGATTCCAAAGCAGACGAAAAATCTTCAGGACGCATGGCAATTCTCATTCCCTAAATCAGAAAGGTTAAATTATCAAATGCATTAATGTCAATACATTAAGAATTTCTTATCAACACAACTACTCTTGTGAACTTAAAAGAAAACCTAAAATATGTTTAACTAAAATAAGAACACCTGAAAAATGGGGTTTTTCGCATTTGAAATAACACTATCCTCTTTTCCCATCCCTAAACAAGCACAAGTTAAATTACTCATTACATTAACATCCACCCATTAAGAATATATCATCATAAACACAACTACTCTTGTGATCTCAATATGTTTAACTAAAATAAGAACACCTGAAAAATGGGGTTTTTCGCATTTGAAATAACACTATCCTCTTTTCCCATCCCTAAACAAGCACAAGTTAAATTACTCATTACATTAACATCCACCCATTAAGAATATATCATCATAAACACAACTACTCTTGTGATCTCAATATGTTTAACTAAAATAAGAACACCTGAAAAATGGGGTTTTTCGCATTTGAAATAACACTATCCTCTTTTCCCATCCCTAAACAAGCACAAGTTAAATTACTCATTACATTAACATCCACCCATTAAGAATAAATCATCATAAACACAACTACTCTTGTGATCTCAATATGTTAAACTAAAACATCAACACCTGAAAATTGGGTTTTTCGCATTTGAAATAACAATATCATCCTCTTGGAAGAAAAGTCAGTTGCCTTTTTCTGAAAAATGTTTGTGCTGTGCAGATTTCCGTGAATGCAATAAGTATCGTATAGCTCGCGATCTTGAAGGGAATACGATAAATTTGGGAGTCCTTTAATTCTACTCACCTTTCCACCGCCACCTCTTACTGCCTTTAACATCACTGGATATCTGATAATGAAAAAAGGCAAGTACTAGTGAATGTAGTGTTGACTTCATATATTGATAATTGCTACAAATTGTTTTAAATCATAAAAAAACGATGAGTTGTGGATAGACACTATGGTAAAAAGCTTTGGTTTTGATTGACGATAAAACGTCTAGTTTGAACTGAGGTTAATCACCTGTGTACGCTATTGTTGATTGCCTTTGTCAGAGAATGTATAATTGCTGTATTGATAATGGTTAGCAGTTGGCTTGGGGTACGAAGCCACATAAAGACATATAAGCATAAGGCGTTGCCACGAGTCAGACCACTCTTCGAGCTTGCAGACTAACAGCATTGCGGCAATTAGTTAAAATACCTTCCCTCCCTCCCTTCCCTGGGACTGGCCTTCAAATAAGAAGAACATAGGAGCTCTGTTTATCTAGTTATTCATTTTTATCTAACCGTTTTCCTCCTGGTAATTTTTCTCTATCCCCTCAGTTATCACCGCATTTCTTTTCTGCGGTGGGATGTGTGAATGATCACCAACCTTAGAAGCTCGTTTTGATCAGGCAGTAATAGGGAGCAGGGCTTGAGAGCCGAGGACCTGGGGGTATTTCCTAATTTTTGGTGGTCATAGGGGCTGGAAATCCTTTCTCCTTTCTCCAGGCACTGGCCTTTGTCCTCTGGAGGTATATGCTCTGTCCAGGTTCTTGGAGGCTGCTCAGGGTGGCTATTGCACAAAACCCAACTCCCTGATATGGGTCACAGGATAGCGATTAATTTAATATTTGAGTAATTTTCTCTTTCAACACACAGTTACTGTGGTAGTGATGAAGTTATAATTTTGAAGAATCTTTGCAACTTTGGTTGAAGTGCTCATTTACTTACCCAATCTTTTCGGCCTCGTTTCTAAGATGCTCTTCATTCTGTTCTTCACCATGGTAGCCCTCGATGATGGGGACTCCTGCTGAACTCATAATCGCCTTTGACGTGCTACGAAAAAAACAAATAGGGAATTAGTTTTGGAGTCTTATGGATAACGTCTGAAATACAGCATGAATTGAAAATACTGAAATATCCAAGTTAAAGGATTAGTGGCGGGGATGGCCGAGCAGTTAGATCACTTGACCCTTGTTCGAAGGGTCCCGAGTTCCAAACCACCTTCAGACCTGTCACAAAGTGTGAGGAGAGAATAAGCCAGCTCTCTGTAATTCCAGGCAAAGAGGCAAAAGGAATCATGAGGTGTGGTCACATCAAGAGGAAGGACCAGGGTCGCACTGCTCGATTAGTTTACCTATTCGGTGGGCCCTTTGTGCTTAGCAGATAAACCCCTACCTTGCGAAGATAGTAAGCGTATGTGCCTTTCAACTATCAACTATGAACTATCAAAGGATTCATTTATGGACCTTGGAATGGACTTAAAATCAGAAAACAAAACAACCAAGATCTAGTATACAGTACAAAAACACAAATAATAAATACCTCTTTATCCCCATGTCAAGAATAGCAGATGAGGGTGGGCCAATAAATATGATGTCTTCTTTCTCACATAAATCGGCAAACTCAGGCTTTTCTGATAAGAAACCATACCCTGGATGTACTGCCTAAAATAAAAAACAATGTAGAATTCGAAAGCAAGTTAAGTCTTGGTGTAATGGCCGGCTTAAAACAACCTCCAATGAATAGAAAATTGATTATTAGTGGAACTAGTATAGCAAATGATAATTTATACCTGTGATCCAGTGAGCTTGGCAACATTGATGATCTTATCCATAACAAGGTAACTGTCCCTGGCAGGGGGTGCTCCAATGTGGTATGCTTCATCAGC
The DNA here is from genome assembly GCA_963924455.1 of Pelagia noctiluca. NCBI lineage: Eukaryota > Metazoa > Cnidaria > Scyphozoa > Semaeostomeae > Pelagiidae > Pelagia > Pelagia noctiluca. The sequence goes on from OZ004325.1 coordinate 13,524,787, forward strand.
CTGAAAAAGAAGTGTTCACATAGTTTACTTTGTGTTTTTGATTTACTGAGGACAGACAATGATAGGTACACTCTTCCACGGTCTTTAAACACGGTGAGTTCTAAGCTGCACTCTAAATTCAGTTTTCTGTTATTACTTGCTGCTCCTGGTTTCCATAGCACCACAACTTTGGGCATTAGTGCTCCAACTTGAAAAGATATGGCTAAGCCACAAGTCCTTTTTCAGCTTAAATAGCCATGCTTCCATGTCTGAATCGTTGCTGCCTCTATTGTCATAGCACTGTATTTGCTCTTACTTCATAGGTAGGTTAGTAATGTCATCAATGAAAACAAAAAAGTGTGACACATACTGGTCAACAATGGCTTGCTACACATTTCCATTTAAATCTATTGTGGTAGAAGCGCGGAAGAAGTCCGGATATTTAAAAGGAATTCAAATTTTTCCAGAAACTCAATACTGTGATAGAACCATGGGATGCGATTGTAGCAATCACAACAAAGTATCTTCATTTAAATTTAGGATTTCACAGCTATGGCACAGCCAATTTTTAGACCAAGGTGCGCGGCAAAAATCTTTAGTGACTTCCGTCTTTGCTATGGCTCCAATTTTCCCAAAGTTCTGTACAATCACAGACCAATCCTTCCTCTTTAGAAATGTTCAAAGTGCCAGTTCAAAATAAAGTCCAGATTGGCATATTTACTGAGTACCATATACAATATCTAAGATTGACATTAATTAATTTACATACCATGGCAACATGCATTGATCTTGCATCTGCATCGCTGTACACTGCCACAGTTTGTATTCCCATACTTCTTGCAGATTTTATCACCCTGCATGCTATTTCACCACGATTAGAAACTAAAACTTTGGAGATCGGCTTTGCTTTGGCTGAAATATAAAATGAATTATTACAGTTGATGTCCTGTTTGGAAGTGTTGGCTCAAATGTCTTGAAATAGTTTTGGGATTTTAAAAATTGGAAGTCTGGAGTGGCTAAGATTGTCAGATTAGAATTGAGGCTCAGCAAAGATTAAGGCTCAGCAATATACTTCAGATACTATCTATGATATTTGGGTTTGAAAATATTAGAAAGAAAAGTCGAAAAACATACAGAAACTGACTAGCTTGACAAACCAGAATGGTCTCAAATACATTGTTTCAGCTACCAGGAGATAAGTGATTCTACTTTGATAAATGGTTTGCACAATTTTCAAACCTTTTTCTGGTCTACCAGTGGCAGTTTTTCCATTATCAGCAGAGCAACAAGATTTTTTCATTTAGGAGTATGTCATAAACCCATGCATGTTAGATAATTTTTTCTCCAGATCTAATTGTTTTGCGAGACTGCTGATGATGATTGGAGTTTTCTGTGCTACATCAACAAGATGGTGGCAGTAATTTGGGGGTAGCTGCTATTGGGTGATGGACTTCCTTTAGAGGTCTAATTGTACATGAAAACATGCTCTTGTCTATTTCCTCGAAAAGTCTGCAACGGATTATAAGATTTGTCTACATACCCAAACCTGATTTGGCTTCCGCTGAGGAGCTGCAGCAACATCCAGCATTGACTTGAAAACTTTGTCTTTTCAATAAAGATGGTCCTCTGTGAAAAAATCTAACCATAGTTATTCAAGGATTACCAGTAGTACAGTCAATGGTTGGTACAAAACTTCAATATAGCCAGAAATATCAGAAGCATAACAAAACGCACACATAGATTACTTAAGCTTTTCGTCTGACACTCAACAGAGTTATATGTCAGAAAGAGAACGAAACAGAAACCTAACTGCCAAAAAATACTGTACGCATACACCAAAAAACTGTGCGGCAACAAGAACAACCATCTTGCGCCTCAAAACCAAAAAGATCCCTCAAACATGACTCTGCTATAGGTCAACATTTGCTCGACAACCCAGAGTGTGCTAAAGCCTACAGTGAGAATTGTTTTCAAATAATTGGCAGAGCAAGGTCTACATTTCACTGAGGTATTCTGGAATCAGTCTACATAAAAACCAGGGATCCCCTTTTGTGTAGACAAAATGAGTTCGTTTTCGCCTTAGGACTCTTAAAGAAATCTTATTGGTCAGCTCACTGTATTGTGGGTGTTGATTGGTTTTCCCACATCATACCAATCATTCACATATTTTTTGATTGGCCTATTTCAATCCACATCTGGGTATATAAATCAGTTAGGTTTCTGTTTCGTTCTCTTTCTGATGTATTACTCTGTTGAGTGTCAGACGAAAAGCTTAAGTAATCCATGTATTCGTTTTGCTATGCTTCCAATAATTCTGGCTATATTACCAGTAGAGCCACTAATGCAGCAAACAAGGATTCATCTTTAAGGGAAGGCTGTGGGGGCTACAACCCCTTGGCTTCTTATGCTAGGTAGCTGTTTGCCCTCTGTTGTTTGGTTATTTAGCAGGAATACATAATTTTGAAGGATTTTATGAAAGGATATTTTTTTTTTTATATTCCAATAAAAACTTACAATACAATTGACAATTACATATACAAATTTACTTTACATAACAGGATATTTTGAAGGTTTTGTCCCTTGATCTCCCTACTGAGGTGGTTCCCCTAATTTTCCCCTGAAAATATCAGCTTAAAATTCCTTGTTGTGTCCCTTGTTAGAAAAAATCAGAAGAAAGCTCTCATAGAATATAAACGGAACATCAAAGGATAGCTTAGACTAAGTTTGCACATCATTTAAGCTGCATTTGGACCGGTGGCTGTTTTCTACCAACTCACCAACTCCCATTGTTTAGGGAGTTTTGCATGAATTAGAAAATCTACACCATCACCACACTAAGAAACGTTAGATGTTAACAAAAGAAGTTGGTCATTTGGGGTGTTGGTTAGTTAGTATATTACAGACACAGACCTGCCAACTCTCCCGGTTTCGCCGGGAGACTCCCGTTTTTGGCTGAATTCTCCCGGTCTCCCGGTTTCTTATCTATTTCTCCCGCTTTCAAAACGTCCTCTCAATTACTCCTTGTTTTCTCCCGATTTTCCATGCCGTTTTTTCAAAGTAAATCGTAAAAATTTGCGCTCATTCGTTCCATGACCATGAGACCACATTTAACGCTAACAGCCTCAAAATTCAAGATTGCAGCCTCACTTTCATGTTGGTCTTTTCTTCCTTGATTCCTTGTCTTCTTAAACTTTGAGTCAAAATGGAGTCAAGAAAACGAACAACTCACGATGTCTACGATGATGATTCCTCTTCAAGTGATTCTGATACCAGCAGTGATAGAAATGAAGATCAAAATAGCAGCAATTCTTCGAAAGGTAACAAGCTAAAATATTCTGGGTCATTCAAATACAGAGTTTCTTTCAAAGAACAGTGGACAACTGAGTACCCAGTCAAAGCAGTTTTAAATGACAAGTTCAAATTTCACTGTTTGCCTTGTCGCAAGAATATCTCTTGTTCACATCAAGGTGTAGGCGATGTTAAAAGTCACTGTAAGCGACCTAGTCACAAAGAAAATGAAAAGTCAATGAAAAGGCAGAAAACTCTTTTTTCATTTGCTGCTAAAGATGACGAAAGTTTTGACAGCAAAGTTTCTAAGGCTGAGATTCAAGTCACAAATTTCTTGATTCAGCATAACTTGCCGATAGCAACAGCAGATCACCTTGGTCCTTTGTTTAAAGAAATTTTTCCTGATAGCAAGATTGCATCTAAATACAGCTCAGGAAGAACCAAAACCACTGCCATTCTAAATGAATCTCTTGCTCCACACTGCCACAATTTCATTGTGAAGCACTGCAAAGATCACCCATACAGTGTTAGTACAGATGGAAGCAATGATACTGGCATACAGAAAATGAATCCTGTCAGTATTCGCCTTTTTGACATCAATACATCAAAAACTGTATCCAATCACTTCTACAATATGTGTTTGACAGAGGGAGAGAGTGGGGCTAAAGCCTTTAAAATTTTTGAAGCTGTTGAAACAACTTTTGACCAGGACAAGTTGCCATGGATGAATTGTGTTAGTTTAAGTGTAGACAATACTAACACAATGATTGGAGCTAATAACTCATTGGCATCACGTTTTCTGGAGAAGAATTGTGAAATTTTTGTGGGTGGTTGTGTATGTCACTTGGCACACATAGCTGCCAGTCATGGAAATGATGCTTTCAGTGATGTTCTTGGAATTAATGTGGAAGATATTTGTATTGATTGCTTCTACTGGTTTGATAAAAGTGCAAAACGCAAAGGAAAACTCACAGAATATTTTGAATTCTGTGATCAACAGTATCAGTGTGTTCTAAAACACCTTTCTGTGCGGTGGTTATCATTAGAACGTTGTATGGAAAGGATCCTGAAGAAGCTTCCCAGTCTGAAATCTTATTTCTTGAGTGAAAAATGGGCAGATGAAAGATTTAAAAGGCTGCATGGGTGGTTCAGCAACCCTTTGCTAGAACCTGCACTACTATTTCAAACATCAGCAATCACAATGTTTACACATTTCAATTTGTTGCTTCAGAGGGACGAGCCTTCAATTCACCTGTTGAAACCTACAATGGAAAGCCTTGGAAAAAAGCTTGCTAGTCGTATTATCAAACCAGCTGTTCTGCAGAACACTTCTACCTTACTGGAGTTAGATTTGGACAACAATGATATTTACAAAGATCCAAAATCTTTATATATTGGTTTTACAACAAAGTGTGTCTTGAATAAACTCCTGAATGATGGAACAATCACAGAAAAAGATTCAATGACATTCAATAATGCTGCTCATAATTACTACAAATCTGCAGTGGAATATATTCAAGCAAAGTTTCCCTTGGATAATGATGTCATAAAAAATGCTGTGTGGATTGATGTTTGCAACCGCTTAAATTCATCATGGGAGAATGTGCATTTTTTTCTTGAGAAATATAAGTCCCTCTCCACCTTGGACGGGATTGATGACAGTGAAATATATGATGAATTTGTGGACTACCAAACACTTGCTGATGAGTCTTTCAATAAAAATGCTTGGGAAGAAGCAAAGGTTATTGAAGGTTATGATGGAAATGGTCATGAAATGTACCATTACAGAATTGACATTCTTTGGTGGCACTTAAATCAAATGGAGATACCTGGGTCAAAATCAAAGAGGTTTAAGCTGCTGCCAAAAATTGCAGAGATAGTTCTGGTCCTTCCACATAGCAATGCTGAGGCAGAACGTCTGTTCAGCATTGTAAGGAAAAATAAGACTGACAGCCGCTCTTGCCTCAAGCTGGATGGATCACTTTCCGGTATTTTGGCAATGAAATCGCATTACCCAGAATCCAGAATTCCATGCCATAAATGGGTACCTAAGGAAGACATCATGAAAGCGGCAAAAACTGCTACAGTCAGACACCTGAAGAAATAGGTAGCCTAACTAACTAAATTTTATATATGTAGAGGCACTTGTAATAATCATTTTAGGTGAAAAAACATCAAAAAGGTATTCTCCCTATTTTTTGCCTTTCTCCCTATTTTTTTCCTAAAAAATCTTGTTATCTCCCTACATTATCTGTGACCAGGTTGGCAGGTCTGCAGACACCTTTATTTTGACATCTTTGGCTCTAAAGATTTCCCTTGAAACAACGCTTTGCATTCATATACTTTTTCATGTCCATACAGTGGGTGGCATTAGGTCTTCTTTCGGGGTTGATAGGCAAATACGCTTACTATTTTCGTAAAGTAATTGTTTATGTGCTAAGCACAATGGGGGCTTTTTTCCCATACATAGAAAATTCAAAAATTTGTCTTAGACGAAGAAGTATTTTGTACCCTCCAACAGCAAGGGTAGGCTAGCCTCATCCAACAGTGCTGTAGCATAGCCCCCAAACTGTTAAGTTCGGTTTGGCGCGGAGAACGCATTCCCTGCGTAACAATTTCTACCGAAGCCAATTTCTGCGCAGATTTTCTTTGGTGAGTTAGCTGCGAAGTTTTCAAAAAGAGTTTGTTTGGATTAAAAAACAACACAGTTAGGATTTACTGCATCAAAAATCTGCAAACAAATATTTTGGTATAGAATTTTTTGGCACAATCTTACGGAATTAAACCTGCGCTCTCTGCGCAATAAAAAAACTTAACCGCCTGGTATAGCCCAACTCTGGTGCCACCACTATAATTGGTCCACTTTACCTTGCTAGAAAAACATAACTTCAAATTTAAAAGAGAAGCTGCATCCCTTTACATTCAAAGAACAACTGATAGTGATTTCTAATTGATAATATGATCAGCAGGATGCAGGCGGGGTTTGGGTTACCCTTTGGCTAGGTTAGGCCCATTCATCCGTCAATTGAATGATATTGAATGCACATGATTGCCCACACAAGCACAACACGAAACACGCACGCACAACGCTCAACTTGTTTCCCACTAACTCGTTAGACAACCAATATTACACCAACCATACATCATTTAAAAGATAAAATAACTATTCAAAAGTAGAATGTTGATATGCAAGCATTACCTAAAACCCTGACCAGATAACGAAATTCGGTTGAACTGAAACCAACTGCAGCTTGGTATTCTCAGCGCCGCCATCTTTCAAATACACGATTCCAAGTAGCAACAACAACATTTCAGAAAAACAACGTCATCATCATTATCATTAGAGCCACCTACATGAAGTTAGTCGCAGAATAACCAATAGGCCATCCAGATTGATCGCTTCAAATCACTTATTTGTTAAGATTTAAGATAGACCGTACACAGGAGATAGCTAATCGCTTTGTTATTTGAAAATATGAAATGCATAAAGCTCAATCATTAAACAATTACATCATTACACACCGCTCTCATGGACAATTCGAGAATCATGTGGTATTGATTTATACTTTAGTAGGGGAGAGCGGGGCAGGTCGGAACATTTTTCACAAAATGTTAGGTTCACAGAAATCTGACTGTGTCTGTTTATTATCTTCATGCTGTTTTTATAACTACATCTATAGGCTACAAATTCATAATAAAAGTTTCATACAAGAACAGATTGGTGCTGAGAAAAATCTATTATTGTGACCTTGGTCAAAATTTTCCAACCTGCCTCGTAGCGGGGCAGGTTGAAACACGGAATGGGGCTGGTCTGAACACACTTGTAAAGGAGGTGAAGCTAAGTATTTTGGGAGATTTATACATTCTACTGACCCAAATATACTTTTTTCAGTGTCTACTATGCAAAAGAATAAAGATTGGTTAGTACCAGTTGGATTCTGCTGTACTTTCGCAAAGCTTTCAAAACCCCAGAAAAGGACTGATTCTACAATCTGATTAAACAAAAAAACAAAACAAAACAAGTTTGATTAAGCACAGTTCAGTGGTAGATGGTCCATATCCATTATAAATATCGTTCACTAATGAACTGCACGCTCCATTACATCTTTAGGCGTATTTCCACGGTCTGTTTTCCTCTTGTAATTCCGCATATTTCTGTAGTGAGGAAAACATTGGTCATTTTTTGATACAATAAGTCTAATAAATAGTATTGGCTATGTATTATTACATTAAAGCAAATAAATAAGCCAAAATTTTGTCAATAACATTATTTGTTTGATGGAGGGTAGGTTGAAACACTGTTGCAACACTGTTCTAACCTGCCCCACTGCAAATGTTCCAATCTGCCCCACACAAATTTTTGGCCTTGGCATGTAACATATACAACACACACTAATAGTAACATGATCCTTCACCCACCATTATGAGTAGTTATATTCAAGTAATCAACTGGCAATGGGGTGTATTTATGGGCAAGGCCATTAAGTAATAAAGTGCATATTAGTAACTTGCAAACATTTTACTCCAACAGGCAAAAATTAAACTTACCTTTCTAAAAGTTTTGTTCCTCCTTCGATGATGCCGAAATAAATGTGGTTGAAGGGTAGTATGAGAGGCTATTACATAATGGCAGCACAGTCACCAGCAGCATTCTCAGTTTTATAAAAAATTAAATGTTTCAACGTACCCCGCATTCCAACTTGCCCCGCTCTCCCCTAATGTTCTTGAAGAACAGACAAGGGTATTTTATCCTCGTTTCAAAGAAGGACGAGTAACCACGATAGGCTTACGGAAGAAGCACAAAAAAGGGCCAAATATTTCACGAGTTTTCGAACTCACTACCTTCTTGAACATAATTCTCAGAGTTCTGTAGCCACCCATTTTGGCACTATACAACTCAGAAATTTAGTAATTTTCCAATGGCACAATGCATAAGGAACATGACCACACTCTGTTCGAAATATAGAAGAGTCTTTAGCTTTCTGTTTCTATAGTTTCTTGTGCTGCAGCCCTGACATTTCTACTACAGACAGCAGTGTGATAAAACTGTTCATTAAATCTCAAATTGCAAGTTTAACTATCTATGGGTAAGGCTATGATAATAGTGATTTATCGAAACTTCTACATTTGAGGTACCAGCCAGAGAATATACTTGATGGTAACCATAAGGATAAGTCAGGTTCAAGATAGTTCGCCATGTTAGTCAGTAACAAGAGTACATTAAAACCGTGGAAGTTAGAGTCTAGAAATTCATGAGCCTTCAGCCTAAAAAATAGACACCTGAAAAATAAAAACAGTTTTGTGTTTGAAATTCTGTCAAGCAGAACTCTTACTCTCTTGATTCCAGTGGCAAGGTAAGCTTTAATTAGAACGTAACATACTTTCTAGGGCTATAATCTATCTTCTAAACCAAATATCTGAGAACTTGTCGAGGTGGTGTTCAGAAAAATAGGTTCTAATTTGTGGGGTTTTCTTTAAGTAAATACATGTACAGAACAGACAACAGAAAGTAGACACAGATCAAGTTTATTTGAAAATCATTTGATAAGATCAGAAATTCAGATTCTTAATGTTTTCCTGCAACTTGGCCAGCAATAAGATCCATGTCCTTCTGTCCTTGAGGAGTGATTGATCGGCCACTGAATATCAAATAACAACATTATGAATTCTATGTTTTAAGCAATCCAAAAATGTTTTCAATTATTAAAGTGAACTAGACGGGAAATTGTTGTGATAGGTGATGTGATGGAGAAAACAAGATTCAAATGTTTCGGCAAAATGTCTCGCGAGACCTGAATGTCCTGAAAATACATCAGAGAATGTAGCAAAACATTATAAAGATTCTCCAACGGAATAAAATTGCCATCTTTGGGTCAGCTAGAAGGGAAGCAAATTGTAGATAAGGAGGAAAAGGCATTTTTGCACCCACAATTCATTTGTACCCACAATTCATATTCCTTACAACTCTCACTTCCCCAACCTCTTCTTTAATGGCTGTTTCAATAGGATTTTATAAGAAAACTAAACAGGAAACAAAGGCAGAAATGTTTGCAGCTACTTCAATGTGAGTTGAGACACTTTGAGGCTATTTATTGTTTGTGATCATGTCAACATATTTCTATTTTCTTGTTATTCTTTGTTTAGCTTATTCACATCATCTTGTAAAATAGCTTCTCAATCAGGGTGAAGGATTCCCAGTGAAGTAAATTAATCTTCCTCAAATCAATATTCATAAGGATAAAATAAAAACGAATAAACAATATAACTACAAACCCATTTGAGTCGATCTGGACAAGCTTCATGCCTTCCAATGCCTGAAGAGCTTTCCTTGCCACTGAAGCAGAGCTGAGGCAGAAGTGGTTTCGTCTAACTCCATTACGTTTGGCACCTATTGTAAAATTGATTCATTTCACATTCTAATAAAAATTAGTTTTTCTTAAAAATTTATCTATAAATTATAGAAAATGTATTGGATTGGAGGCAAACATAATCGTTACTCTTAAATATTTTTGAATGACCCATCTACAAATAGTTGTTGAATCGTTGTTGATTTTGAGTCTTCAAGAAATCACACGATATCATTTCCATTCTGGTTGATATCCAAATTACTCTGTTTGTTCATTTCTAATGTGAGAACTAACTTTGACAAAAGTAAGGAAGGAAATAAAAGTCAGAGGTTATGGGTTTGAGTGGTGCTCGCACCATTTCCATTCACACAATATCTCCATCACAAAGCATGTTTGATTAATGTAGAAATCTCACCTCCGTAAATTTTTCTTACAGCACCAACTCCAATACATGGTCGTTTGTAGATACGCCTTGCAAGGGAAGCTGAAAATCAAATGAAAAACACAAAATTACAATCCTTGAATTACAACTGGTTATCAAATCCTACAAAATCTTCCATGTAACGGAAATTCCCTTGGACATAAATCAAGGTATGGGCACACTGTACTTCTGCTTTGTACAAAATTGTCTTTATACAACCAACTTCTTGGTCTACCAGGGACACATTTTGTATCGGAAAGCAAATTTGCTAAAATCATTAAAACTAACAAATGTAAGACCTTTTTCACAATATAGTTCAAATACGAAACACGAAATGTGATTCCTTGTTGAGCAAGAATAGGTCAAATAGGTTGTTAAAGTGTTAAGAACTTGTTACCAAATTTCTCAAATTATCATTATCACTGTAAAGCATGAAACAAAATGGCCTGATGTTTTATACATTATTGAAAATTTGATCCAGCTCTTCCATAGGATCTTGTGGCCTTCAATTAAAAAGACCAGCAACTGGATAAGAGCTTGTTTCAAAATCAAAAAACCAAACATTTCCAAGACACAAGGAAATCTATCATGGCTGAACTAACAAATAAACTAAGAAGGTAAAATTCCAAAAACAATCAAAATATGAACATACCACAACGGACATAGAACCAATCATTATCGTATGGTCCCTGTTCTTTCGCCTTTGAAGTTTTTACGATTTCGGCCCATTCTGGAACCTTCAGTTTTCCTGATCTGGAATTAAAACAAACAGATAATTTTTAAAATTCATATTGATAGCTTTAGACTGAATCTTTAGCATAATGCCATATTTCAAGAGCTTCCTGTTCTCTTGTTTGGCGATTTGTTACCTTTTAACCGACCTGGCCATGAGACTTTTAACATGTGGGCAGTGAATCACCTTTCTCACTGCTCTTGAGTAGCTTATCCTTCAGTAAAAGTGCAGACGCAGAGCCAGACTGTAAAGTTTTTTATTGCGCGGAGAACGCAGGTTTTAACTCCCAATAATTTTGTGCATAAATCCACTCATTAGGCAGGGGGTAGATTAAGTCTCCCCAGTAACCAGTCTCTGTTTCCAAATTTTTTCATGTTTTAGTAACTACTAAGCCACATCATACACAATATTTACCAAAAAAATTAAAATTTCCCTTTCCATTCTGGCTGTTGTTTTGAGTACTTAGTGTGTTTATTTTCAAGACGTCTTTTTGGAAAATAGTTTTATCAAAAGACTCTTTGGGCCATAATAATTAAATTCATTAAAGTAAGTAAATAAAATAATCCGAAACAATATTTTCCCCTCAAAAAGATTTTGAGCTTTAAGTTTTACAGGTAAATCTTTTAAATAACTTTCTATCTTTCCCCTAAGGGTTAAAGGACTTTGAAATACAAAAACATATCTTCAAATAAATGTAATTAAAGATTTAGGCCTAAAAATCACAAAAAAACTATAAACGGGCCTAGGCAGGCGACTCACTTCTTCAGGTAGGCTGAGAAGGCCTTGACAAAGTCCTCGGGAAGAACGTCTTTTACAGTTGTACCGCCTGGCATCTACGAAAAAAATGCACAAGAGTTGATAGCTAATAACATAAGTAATCTTCCGAGACATAAATCTACATGTAATGGTCGATACATTGCGAACAACAAACGTTTTAAAACTACAACATAGTCCCGTCTCACCTTTGCGCGTGAAAATGGAAAAGAAAGATCTGGGCCTACCACGTTTTTTGAAGGAAGGTCGACAAGATCCTAAAACAATACCAGCCTCGTTTTCAATTCAAGTTCTATTGTTAAATTTGTGACGACATCAAATACGGCTGGAATCTGGAGTGGGGAACTCGGGGAACACGATGGCAAACTATTTGGAGTCACGGCAAATTGTTCACCTCATCACAAAGCTTTTGCTTCACAGCAAACGTGCCGTCTAGCATTTCCAAAGCAAAAATTAGGACTGCACATCTCTTTCTGGTCCAGGAAAACTTTTGCTTGGCAAGGTAAGGGGAACTTTCTGTGGGGTGAAGGGATACATAGCATAATACAAGGGTAAATGGGTATAAATAGGTTTTTCTTCAAACTTTGGTACGAATTCTTTTTTCAAGTCCAATATAGAACGATATGAAAACAAATGAATAGACTTTTCATAAAGATGGGCTTAAATTTTTGCAATAATTGTGAAAACCATTTAAATTGGGTATCTTTGCACCGTTCATGGAAATTATTGGGTATCATTTCTAAAAAATCGTAATTATAAGTTTACAAGATCCCAGAAGCACACTATCGTCCAGCGTCAGGTTGTTAGATTTATATTTTTCTCGGGGGGGAGGGGGGCAAATTGATTTTTTCTTGGCACTCATTACGCAAATGCAGAGAGGAACCATCGCATCCATAAATATCAAAAAACCACAACAGACCTGCTAGAAGGCGACGAATTTCACTTTTCGTCTTTCATTCTCTTTTTCTTTAAATATTATAGGCCATAGTAACTGGAGGGGATGGCCTGAGAGCCCTTGGGTGACTTTTTCAATTGTCACCTTACACAAAACGTTTAGTTCTTTTATTGTTTAGCCTTAATTGCAATCGTTGAGCAACTGAGCCCAAAGTTTTCTTTTTTCTGCTTTTCTGATGTATTCTAGTTGGAAATTATATATATCATAGTCATGGGAGAGAGATGGTGTGGAAAATGAAAAAGTGGCTATTGTCTTAACTTGCACCAGTAAGCTTGAAACCAGAAGGATAGTAGACACTGACAACAGGAAACAATTCAAAATTACATCATGTCATGTGATTGATTTGATAGTTGAGCAAAGCAAGGGTGCACAATCACAAAGGAAGCAATGGAAATTTGAAAGAATCTCAGCACTAAAAGTTAAAAAATTGACACTTTCTGTTAACTTATTCAGCAGTCCATTGATAGTAGATAGGCAAATACGCTCGCTATCTTTGTATGGTATTATTTTATGTGCAAGGCACAAAAGGTCCACTGAATAGGTAGACTTGTTGAAGCAGTCCATTGATTGTAGATAGGAAAATACGCTCACTATCTTTGTATGGTATTGTTTTATGTGCAAGGCACAAAAGGTCCACTGAATAGGTAGACTTGTTGAAGCAGTCCATTGATTGTAGATAGGAAAATACGCTCACTATCTTTGTATGGTATTGTTTTATGTGCAAGGCACAAAAGGTCCACTGAATAGGTAGACTTGTTGAAGCAGTACATTGATAGTAGATAGGCAAATACGCTCACTATCTTTGTATGGTATTGTTTTAGGTGCAAGGCACAAAAGGTCCACTGAATAGGTAGACTTGTTGAAGCATTGCATTGATAGTTCATAGGCAAGTACGCTTACTATCTTTGTAAGGTATTGTTTTATGTGCAAAGCACAAAGGGCCCACTGAATAAGAAAACTAATCAAAGCAGTGTATTGATAGTTGATAAGTAAATACGCTTACTATCTTCGTAAGGTATTATTTTATGTGCAAGGCACAAAAGGTCCACTGAATAGGTAGACTTGTTGAAGCATTGCATTGATAGTTCATAGGCAAGTACGCTTACTATCTTTGTAAGGTATTGGTTTAACTCCATATCATATCTTTTGCAAATGACTATGAATAAATCAAGAAATCTTAATGAATTATTCCTTGGAAAACCTTTTGGTTCATTGATAAAGCCATATACTAAATGGATCTAGAAATTTTGTAGACACGTCGTAGACCAGTTCAACATCCAGACTAGGGCAAAGAAAGGAAACCAGGCCATTCCCTCCAAAGAAATTTGTTGGCAATATAGTGATGTAGCAATAAAACAAATCGAGTGAATGTATAGTTTAAGAAAATATTGTTGCACTAACTAAGTGTCTATAAAATGTAATATTAAATCAATTTACAATTTGAGTTAATTCTATTCCAGTTAATAACTTTATTTGATGAGTGCAAATACCAAAAGATAAAGTTAGAAATTGAAGTGCCTCGTGTAGTCGTATTCGATCGTTGGAATAACTGCTTGAACGAATTTTAGGAAGATCAGCAGATACCTGAGTACGGTCAAGGAAAAGATGAAATAGTAAAAATCAAAAACATAAATTGATAGTTGATAAGCAAAAACGCTTGTTATCTCCGTAAGTTATTGGTTTATGTGCAAAGCACAAAGGGCCCACTGAATGGATAGACTATATCTATACAGTATATCTTTAAAATCTATCTTTAGTATTTATGACCCAGTAGAACTTTCACATCTTTCCCAGCTGCGGGTCGGTCTTAGCAAATTGAATTTCCATAAGTTTAACCATAATTTTCGTGACACTTTGAGCCCACTGTGCTCTATAAATGATGGTATGAAGACACGAAGCACTATTTGTTGCTTCGCTGCTTGTTTGATTGTCAGCGCCGGTATCTTCTTGCTGGAGCCTCAGAAATATTACGACCTTATGTTCAAATCAACAATTTCTCTAATGATGATCTTGTAGAACTTTTATTATATGGCGATGAAAAACTTTCCGATAATGACAACAATAGATTACTAAAACTTACACTAGATTTCATTCACAAGACCGATCGATTTGAATAACATCTTCACCATGCAGCCACAAAGTCCAATTCTTCTTTTTCCTTTCTTTATCTTTATTTAACCATTTACAGTATCATTATTATCAATTTATTGCTCTTGTAATTTGTTAGTGTAGATGTATTATTTAAGTATTTAATGTAATGGCCCTGGGATAGTCATGGACTCTTGCCTCCCAGGGTATCGTCCCTGTTTTGTATATGTATGTAGTAATTGTTAATAGTGTAAAGACTTTTATCAATTGAATATATAAAAAAATGGGTAGACTAATCGATACTCCAGTCCTTGATGTGACCAAACGTTGCAATTCGTTTTGCCTTCTTGCCTGGAATTACAGAGAGCTGGCAAATTCTCTCCTCACACTTTATGTGACAGGTATGAAGGTGGATTCCAACCCTCAAAGCTTTGGACAAGGGTTGAGCTAACTTTTGTATTATACATTGTAGTAGTTTTTTGCATTCAGGGAATAAAATGAATTGAACTTGATATAGAAAAGGATACATATGGACTCCAAGATCACCACCTCCGTCTTGTACGGTTTGAATAATCTTCTTCATCACATCTGCATGTCTGAAATTATATAAAGTACGTCTATAAATTTCGGTAGATAAAAAGAATACGTGGTTGAGCAAAGCAGAATTACAGAGTTTGGTGTTACTTACTTGTAATGTTGAAATCATTGGAGAAGCTATTTTACTAAAATACTGCGAAGGCTTACCTAAAACCTTAATGTTTGGTCATATATTCTGATTCATCAAGGCTATTTCAAACAATGTATTAAGCATCACAGACAGCACTTATCGAGACAAGTTTTTTGGTATTGAATTAGGCCATATTTGTTTCTAATCAACCGGCAATGAAAAATGAATGATTTCTTTTCAATTTAAACAAAATTTCGCTTCAAAATGAAGGATTCATCGGGGTTAGTAGAAGAATCGTTATGGTTCGTTGCAAATCGTTTGAAGAGGCTTGTGGAAGCACAATGAAAGCCGCAATTTTCTATCTAGATCTATTCATCAACATATTCAGCTAGAAAGTGGGGACAAAAAGAATAACAGATGAAATAAATGATGGGTTACCTGCACTGATGAATATTTTGATTTTGTTAATCACAATATTCAATTTTTAACATTTTCATCTGTTTTTTCAATGGTACCTAATATCATAAAATTGAAATATTTACTTGTGTGCTTTATGTACCAAAACGCTACCTTCGTCACTTACCTGCACGGGTGGATGGAAGCACGAGGTGGAGGGGGCAGATTAGGGTGGTTTTCAATCGTTACTGTTTTGTTCACGTGATCCTGGTGATATCAATAAAAAATTACATTAGAAAAACAAAGTAAAGAAGAAAATCAGATATGAAGGCGTCACATGTGGGAGATATTGTACCATTCCCCAATAACGAGAATAAAACTATCTCATAGCCAAGTAGTTCTGAGTGCATTCAGCGTTATCGAGCATATGTTAACAGGGGCTGCTCCAGACTGCAGCTACTACTGCACGAGCCGTAGTCAGATTTTCAGGCCTAGTATTTTTCTTTCTTCTAATTAAGGCCCTAAGATTAAAAGATCATAATAATACGAGAGCCTAACGATCTAAGTTTATAAAATACTAATAGATAAATTCAAAAATAAACTATGCTTGTGTAAACGTTTCGATATTCATCTTCATCAGTAACTGTTCTAACAATGATTTGGGGACCTACTTAAAAACCTAATTTACAAAACACAGGGTTACAATGAGTTAATGAAGGACTAGAGGCAATGCGACGTGCACTTAACGGTAGGCAGGATCCGTCGATATCCACGGGGTCTTTGGTTAACTTAGGTAAGGTTGTTTTGGAGAATAATGTTTTTGAGTTTGGTGGAAGGATATTTAGGCAGATACTTGGGACGGCTATTGGGACTAAGTTTGCACCGGCTTATGCTAATTTGTTTATGGCGGATTTGGAGAAAAGATTGTTGGATGGTGCGGTGGATAAGCCTTTGGTTTGGCTTAGGTATATTGACGATGTTTTTTTCATATGGACGCATGGTCAGAGTAAACTGGATAGTTTCCTGGAATACCTTAATGGGTTTCATCAAACTATAAAGTTTACGTCTGAGAGTTCCATGGAGAAGGTTAGTTTTTTGGATGTCATGGTCGTAAAGAGGGGTGGTATTTTGGAGACGGACCTCTACTGCAAACCCACTGATACTCATCAGTATTTGCAGAGGGGGTCGTGTCATCCGTGGCATGTTAAGAAGGCTATTCCGTATGGTCAGGCTCTTAGGATTCGGAGGATTTGTTCGGATGATGGTAAATTTTTGGCTAGGTCGAAGGAATTGGTTGGTTGGTTTAAGGATAGAGGTTATGATGAGGGCTGTGTTAAGGAGCAGGTTGAAAGGGTTAGAAATTTGGACAGGCAAGTGTTGATAGAGCAAGATGTTGGACGTAATCGGGGAAGGGGGGACCGCATCCCATTTGTACTTTCTTATCATCCAGCCCTTAATGGGATTCGCCGAGCTGTTGGTAAGCTTCAGCCTATGCTGGCAGTGACTGAAGAGCACAAGAGGGTGTTTCCTGAACAGCCTTTTGTTGCCTTCAGGCGTGCCAGCAATCTCAAGGATAGCCTTGTGAGAGCGAAGCTTCCTCCAGTCGAGGGGGGTTCTGTTAAGGGTTGTTTTCGTTGTGGGAAGTCTAGGTGTCAGGTTTGTAGGTTTATGTCGGAAGGAGATCGGTTCGTTTGTCATTCTACTGGTAAGGAGTACAACATAGGTTCTAGGTTTGATTGTGATTCGTCGGGTGTTGTTTATTTGTTAGGTTGCAAGGTCTGTGGAATGCAGTACGTTGGTAGCACATTTACCCCTTTTCGTAATAGGTTTAATAATTATAAGTCGTCTTGTAGGAAATTTGAGAAGGGGGAAATGGTTGGACAGGCAGATTTTTATAGACATTTTGAATTGGCAGGTCATCATGGGTTTATGGAGGATGTTGGGGTCCAGGTTATTGATAGATTATTAGGTGAATCTAGGGTTAGGGAAGGTTTTTGGCAATTTAAGTTGGATAGTTTTGCACCTAAGGGGCTTAATGTCAGACTGGTAGATTCTTAATCTTTGCGTCTCTTGTCTTTTCTTTTTGTTAGCACGTGTTTCTCGCTTTGTTCTTTGGTTTCTGTCTTTTTGCTCCTATTCTCTTTGTGTATTCATCGCGGCTCTTTAATGGACGCACTGCTATCTATTATTTGGTTGTTTATTTCTTTTTAACCCCGCTTTTCCATTGTGTAGCGTTGTCATTGTTTTTTCATTTGTGTTAAGCTTTATTTTCATTTCTTAGGTGTAACAGCGGCATTTCCCAATCCAATTTCAAATTTCTCAACCTTTCCTCGCTTTTTTTGCACTTGTTAACTTCTCTTTGTTTTCTCAGCCCAACCTTTGTTTTATTTTTAGTTTAACCGTTATTTATTTATTTTATTTATTTATTTATTTATATTATTATTTAACCGGTCCTTGTTTAGGTTTAACTCATTGTAACCCTGTGTTTTGTAAATTAGGTTTTTAAGTAGGTCCCCAAATCATTGTTAGAACAGTTACTGATGAAGATGAATATCGAAACGTTTACACAAGCATAGTTTATTTTTGAATTTATAGATTAAAAGATCGATACTTCTGTCACTTGGACCAAATTGAGCAGTAGTCAGAATTTTCCTGGATTCACCCCTGACTGTTGACCTGGCAAAGTCGTGTTCTCGGGTCCTTTGTCTTATCAAACGTGTTTACTCTTTTCTGGTGCTTTTATTTCAGAGTTATCGTTATCATTGCTCTTATCTCAACTTACTTGGCTAATATCTTCACACAGCTGATCCATGTCTAGCGGCTTCTTGTTCTGTGAAACGAAAGAAAAAAATTTGAAAAAATCCACTTATCTTGAATTAGAATAAAACCTGCAAATTAAAACAAGTTCTCTTGACAACCACTACAGTAACATTTCTAGGAATTTTGTAAGAACGGCTCTGATGAAGCTTAAAATCTATTATGAGAGCGAAGGAGTGTTAAAAATAACAATATTACTTTAGGCAACACTCTTCCAATGCAAACTTGCTAAAGTGTCAATAAACTTTAATAAACTTAGGCTGATTATAAAATGTGTGGGATATATGATCTTACTGAATATGTGGGTTTTTACTGTACGTATAGCCGAAATCATTTGAAGGAATATGAACTAGATCAAAGCTACATCTTATAGGGTCTAAAGATAAAAGCAACATTGATAGGGGCTAACTAAGATGGCAACTTTGATTGCTGCTGAAGTGGATATGGTTTGAATTTGATGACATCTGATTACTTGCGAATGTACAATTAACCAAATTTTGACATGGATATATTTTGTATTCACAGCTATGAATGGTAAACTGTCCAAACTTATTTTTCAACGATAAAAGATGTTGAGTGAAAATAGAAGAAAGATGGAAAATAAAACCTTTGTGAAAACAGCAGTAAAAAACTGACCTCGTCGTAGCCAAACAGCCACATCCTTGGCGTCTGATAATACTTGTCGTAAGTGATATTCAAATCATAAGTCCTGGTCTGTAAAATACCATCCTTTGTAGTGGCAGCTTCTTGTAAAATGTCTTTCTGTGTCGATTTTCCTTTCGACGTAAGAGCGGCCTATAATGACAAAAATTCATTTTATCATACCTAACTTAATGAACAGTTCGTGCAGAAGCAGGGTTGGAGAAACCAGTTGTGATTATTTGCAAGATTAACATGAACACACAGGACTCCAACCAACGACCTCGGATGTTGTACATCAGTGCTTTAATCCAACAAGCTCTTGGTGGTCCCCCGGTTTGGGAAGTAGTTAATCATCGTTCAACTGACGCCCAGGGGGGTACTTGAACCAGTTTTGGGTGGGACATACCACCCAAGAACCCAAATGTATACCCATTTTCATAATACCTAATTTTTGAAAATGTATACCCCTATATATACTAAAATGTTGAAAATGAACACCCAAATGAACGCCAAAACCTTGAAAATGGATACATAAACCCACATTCAAAGCTTTTTTTGAAAATTGGAGACCCATATTTGTACAAAAGTGATGAAAAGGATACTCATGTTTCTACCAAAATGGCGAAAAAGTGCACCCATTTTGCCAGCATGTCTCCAGTACTCAAAATATACTAAGTAACCCCCGAAGAACTAACGAAAATATTGAAAGGACATAATGTGATACTTTCATACGTAATTTGTTTTAATGTAATATCTACTATGTTATATGTGATATGTTATATGAAATACCTTTATCAAATTTATTAGCCTTAGTGCACATCGTGGTAGCTACCCTTGCCACCCCCATCTCTTAACGTTCCTCCAACTTACTTCAAATGTTACTCTCAAGTTTTGATAGAGTTGACCTCTTAAGGCTAAACAAGTGCTGTGCGGCAAATAGCATATTTAGTCGATCAATTTTTCACATTATCAACAATTCTTTGTTTTTATCTCTCATAGAGGGCCTATTGTCCATCAGAACAGACCCTATCTAATTTTGCAGAATTCATTGGTTTCTGTTTTAAAGAAGTTTGCTTTGCCACCTTCACTGACTTTTATCACCAGGATGAAAAGTGCTTAAACAATTTTGATAATCAAATATTTTCAAAATACCTCATCGTCCTCAAGCATACCACTCTCTTCAAATGCTGCAAACAGATATATTGTGATTTAAAAAGTTTTACTTAAAACTGGAGTAATATAAGAATTAGAAACTAAGATTGAGAGATGAAAATTAAAAGAGAGGGTGCACCATTGGGTTTGTCAATCACGCTATTCCACCATTCTTCGTCTGTAAATCACATATCTTCCGAAGAAGTAGAATATAGGATTTAACAGTTTTTGGTTGTTACAAAATTTCAAAATAGTTAAAAAAAATCGAAAATATAGTGAGGCGAAAACATTGATCAGATAAGCTTAGGAAAGGCTTAAGTAACTACACAATGCTTCCGATTTTTCAGGCTATATTGAAACAGGATTTGGAAAATCAATCGAAACAATTTGTGAGAATCAAAATAACCTATGTAGGATTCAAAGCCACGAGCTCTGAGCTGGTAGAGTGGTTAAGGCACGGAGGCAAAGATATGAATACTGGGATATTTTAAGTGTTAGGCCTGTTATTGTCCGAGGCTGTATTCAAATGCCTTTTCAAGTATAGGGAATTACCTTTTCAGCAATTTCATTACCTTGCCTGATGACCTTACCAGACCTTGGTAAACTGTTTCGCCCACCCACCTTACTCTAACCATTTTTTCTTACAAGAACATACATCATTAAAGCCGGTATTTGATATTATGGAATAAATTCAGTTTAATTTTCAATGCACACCAGCTACCACAGTTAAAAAATGAAATTATTCAAGAAGATGAAAGACATGAATCCAAAGATGAGCTACCATAAATAAGGGATTTACTCTTATTGAAAAATGAAATAAAAGATGCTTCCAATGACTTAAAGCAATTTCATTTTCATTCAAGGATTAGAACAAAATCGCTTAAATTTAGGTGTTGCATTAACAAACAGCCACTAACAAACTACTAGATAGATGAACAAAGTCTTGCCTTAGTCAGGCAAGTAATTTCAACAAAAACTCGCCCATAAATTGGTGCAATAAACACAATGGCACATCATATATAGTGATGTAGTGCTACTACTATGTCCCTGTTAAAAATAAGGCCTTGCCTTACTCAGGCTGGCCCGTTAAACAAAAACTCACTCACGAATCGGTGCAATCAAGTCACTTAATCGCAGATGGGTGTAATAAACACAATAGAACATCATACGTAGTGATGCAGTGTATGCAAACGTGCACCAGCTGGAAACAATGCCTTGCCTTTAGTCCGCCTAATTCTTTAAACAGAAGCTCACTCTCTCACCCATTAAACAAACTAAGACCTCATACCACTATATGTGGTGATGCAGTGCATGCTATCAAACTACTGCTGAAAACAATACCTTGCCTTATTAGTCAAGCTACCACATTAAACAGAACCTCAATCACTCACAAATAGTTGCAATTAACACCCTAGGAACTCATACAACTCTATGTAGTGATTTCGTGTTTGCTAATATATGTTTGCCTAAGTCAGGCTAGTACTTTAAGCAGAAACTCACAAACTCAACTCAAGTTAACGCCTTAAAAGTTAACAATCCAAATGTTGAATGTACATATACTAGGTTAACTGTGTCACCCACCCAACTAACTCAACTATCTTCCCTTATAAAAAAAGATTCTTTATAAAAACATGCATTAGACATCATGGAATAAAGTCCTTTTAATTTTCCATACAAATCCACCACAGCAGAACAAGAAGATTATTAAAGCAGAAACAATAGATGAATCAAGACTTTTATGCACGCCGATATGGAGATAAGCCAACTTAATGAAGTTAAGTTAGCTGGAAACACTGAAAACAGCCACAACTAAAATCAATCTGCGGTCAGCTTTGAGTTGGAGAGGTTTACTTCACAGATAAGATAACCATGACTCGGCCACAAGTCTAGATTCAAAATGCAAATAGCATCAATTATTCATATAACGCGGATTGTGGCAAACGTTTCGATAACATCATGTTGATTAAATATACTTAGTTATAGAGGATTTAAATGTAAACCTCTGAGATACGAAATTACTTTACGATGCCTTGTTTCGTTGCATGGGGAAAATTACTTACGCGTCACTGAAGTGATAAAATCCAACCTGAGTCAATTATGACGGTCTTTAAATCGACATTACACACGAAGGAATGAATTTATGCTTAATTTTCTAGCCCACGAAAGGCCTGCTGAACCACGAAAGGCCGACACCCTTTTTCAACAAGGTTGCAATAGCATTTATTACATGTACTTCCGGGGGCTCTGCTCCCTTGACCCCTGCGAAGGCTCTGCCCTGGACCCGCTGGGGGGCTTCAAGCGAGAAAAATGACTCGGAAAATTCACCATGCTTGCCCCTCCACTCAAAATGCCCAATTTCCGCATCTGTGTCCACTATCTGATAAAATCCAATATGATTTCATCATGGCAGTCTTTAAACTCACATTCACACTTTGATGATTAATCTACATCTTCATGGTATAGAATTAGTAATCTAGTTAATGACGAGTGAATGAGTTTATGCTTGTTGTGTTAGCCTACCGAACGCCCTTTTCCATCAAAGGTACAATAGAGATCATTTTTGTAAGTGATGACCCGAGAAGAGATGGAAACCACGACATCTGACTTTCTACGGCAGTGTTCTTATCCACTGAGCTATCGAGGCACACTTTGAATCGTAAATCATTTCAAGCATACAAATTGTACCACCACTAACCAAACGCGTAGATGAATCAATCATAAGGTGATAATTCGTTAGGTTTCATTTCCGTTCTCTGACGTACTACTCTGATGAGTGTCAGGTTTGCATTCAGTAATTATAATGTCTCGCTAAGTTTCTAATTTTCCTCCCCATCCTAAAGTTCTGTACTGATCAAAGACAGTTCTGACGCAATACTCTGAGGAGAGTTAGACGCAAAGCTTCAGTAGTTATAATGTTACGCAAAGGTCCGGATTTTCTATGCAAAGTTTTTGTAGAAATCGATTGGGGAAACAAGTAGAGATCAAAGTATAGAGATTTTAAAGGCCAATACCTTCCATGTCCTCTGCCTCTTCGTCATCATCGCCTTCGTCATCTCCTTTCTGGTCGCCATCCTTAAATCAAAACATAAATATCAATCAACAACAGACATCATTCATTTCCTTAAACCAACTAAGGGGTTATTCCAATTGATTGATCATTTGGCATTGCTTTCATTTGCAAATGTCCAGGTTTTATAATAAGCAATGAATACCGTATTATTATAAATAAGGTATTATTTTTCATTGAATAAAACAAACAATGCTTCCAATTATTTTAAGCGATTGTATTTTCAGTGATTAAAAACAAAATTGTTTAAAAAGTCAGTAATCCATGCGGACGACCCCTAGCAAAATACTAGATAGATTTACCAAGAGGCAAAAGTAAACTTAAAAGAATAAAAATTGGATGAGTTCTCATCGATACAAAAAGCTACTCAAAAGCAGACCTGATGCTGCGTCGTTTGGTTACCCATGTTTCATTGTGCAACATTCGCACGATGTTGCAAGAAGTTTGGAGACGGTCGAAATTGTTTCACCGTGTAACATGATGTTACATTGTTTGGCCGGATCATGCAACATTTCCTATGTGAACACATGCGCATAGCAAGTAATCAGTCTATAGCGCGCATCTTTACCATAGAAACAAGATCATTGATTTTTTTCCTAGTTCACTTTTTAATAATGAAAACAAATGTTGCCCTAGAAATGTTGCTTTGTTTGGCCATCCACCCAAATTTAACCATGCAAAATCATACACCCAATGGCACCGTTTGGCCAGGGCTTTACTAATTTACCGTAAATTCTCTATTAAACCCCTCTCTCTAACAAGCCCCTCTCAAAACTTTGAAGGACGCAATAATATATAGAGAAAAATATTGAATTCTGATAAGGTTGAGTTGTCGCTATGACATCAAAGATTCAAGTATAAGCACTGATCAACTGCTGATACGTCCTCTACATTAATTATTGCACCATTTCTCCATCTACAATAGTTGTAACATAATTCATCTAATACGCCACCCCCTGAAAGACACTAGTTTTCAATTATCAGCAGGGAGCTTATTACACGATTTACAGTACTTACAGTCTCATCTATTTTCATATCTTGGGAGGCTTCATCGTCACCAGTTGTGGGTTCTCCACTGACTTCGACATTATGGTGAGTGTCTACCCAGCCACCATCAGCATCCATTTCAATGACGGCTTCATTCTCATTCAAATGCTCCATCTGATGACATCTTTTGTAACAAGGAACTGAAGTAGAGAATTAAATTAGGTGTTAATTGGAGTGAAAAAGATTGAAGAGTGGAAAGGAATCAAATTGACTGTTTTGATATCAGGAGCGGATCCAGAGGGGTGAAAATGCACCCTGTCAAATTTCGATAAATAATAATCATGGAAGAAAAACAAAAACTGACAGTTAAAATTAAGCACAAAAAATTAGTTTCTTACCATTCTTGGTAACCAAAAATTGTTTTTCTTTTGGTAAGTAGGACTTTATCTTTGATTCATCACCAGTAGCCCTAAAGAAATGGAGCAACACTGGTTTAGATAATAAGAAAATATGACAAGGTGTCTTGGTTATTGTATTGGTTAAGAGTGACAGCTCACAGCGTTGTGTTTAATCTTCTAATAAGCTTAATTGATCATCCTATAGGGAAGTTAGGGAAGTTCAAATGAGTGATGGGGATGACGGAGTGGTTAAAATATTCATCCTTTGTTGAAAAGATCATAGGTTTGAGCCTGCCCAAAACCTACTACATGAAAGGAAATGAGAACATTAACAGCTCTCTGTCATTCCAGATTAAAAGAAATCAAGAGACGTTTGGTAATATTGAGAAGAAGAAACAGGATGGCACTGTTTTGATTAGTCTTGCTATTCAGTAGGTCCTCATTCTTGGCACATAAAAAATACCTTTCAATGAAAGCAGGCATATTGGCATTCCAACTCAACTAGCAACTTTGCAACTTGCCATTAATAGAATTAATTTAATAAAAACTTATTAGATCCAGGGGCGGCGCTGGGGGTATTCAAGGTATTCATAAATACCTGTTTTTTCCAGCGATGAAAAAAAACTTTATTTGCTTTGGAATTTTTATTTAGGACTTTTCTTTTGATTGATTTTAAATCAAACATCCACCTTAACAGAAAGTACTTTTGGGGCTTCCTTTCAAAGAAGAAGAAATATTTACTCTGTAATCCATGCGAGTGATGTGATGATTGCTGTGGTAAAGAAATTTTGACATCCGATATTTCAATGGGGTCAACCTATTCGATAGGATTCTGAATACATCAGCTTTGTTTTCTCAAAAAGAAAATGATGTCGACGACAATAGACCGCTATTGTATCAGATTATCATTTGAGGGGCACTTTGGCTTTGACCTATTCAGATTGGATCTGAATACCCCGACCAAAACGTGGCCTCTCTCGTCATGAATTTTGCTCAGGGCAGTACCTTTTCTCAAAATTAAATTGCATGAGAGCTGCTAGTTTTCAGTATTTTGCATTGAAGTTCGAATACCTCAGCCTTTTGGTGGCTGCTCTGGGTGGGCCTGAAGCCGATGTGAGCTGATGATGACATTTGAGTAGCAGGGGCCGCAGCCCTACTGCCCTACTGCTGTAATCGGGCTTTAACTTAAGCTGACATTTGCGATTTGCATTACATTTTCGTAAGAAACATTCCTGCAAAGCCTTAAAAACAACTTATTAATATTTTCTGCTCAGTGCTGAACAGAGCATGGCCCAAGCTTTCTAGAGAGGGGTTGTACCACCCCCAAACATATTTTTCTATTTTTGTTCCAAATTCTTGAATACCTAATCGAAAATGCTGCGCACCGCCCCTGATTAGATCTAATTATAAATATTGAAATTTTGCTTTCCAACAAGGAGTCCAAAACAATCTAAAACATCTAAATGATAACTTCCCTACACTTACCATTGCCAGGTTGGACAATGATGGATCAAGAAATCCCCAGCAGCAACAAACTACAATAATAAAAGACAGTTTTTTACAGAATTTGAAGTTTTATGTAATAGCAACAATATGTCAATTCACAATTGCTTTCTTTATGATTGAAATTTATAGAAACAGGAATAAAGTAGAATGAACAAATTAAAAAAACAGACATGTCCTTCTGTTACTCTGAGTTTTGTGCTTACGCACTCGTCAGACAAACTATACCAATGGGAGAAAATAAATTGTGTAAGCGTAAGAACAAAAATGTCTGTTTTTTAATGTTTATTCTCCTTTATAATTGCTCTATACTCGCATATATCAAGCACTATAGCCAGGATAGGCACTTTCTACTTGAGTTAGATAGAAACAAAAATAAATTTATTTCAGTACCTCTTCTGGAGTTATAACACCAGTCTCTTTGAACTTTGATTCCTGAGAAAAAAATACAAGTTTCAAATTATGAAGGAGTGCAAGTTGCTTTAAGAGATGAACTACAATCCTCGCCAAAACCTCTTGAGACTAACCAAAAAATTAGCTCAATATGAAATACTCTTTCGAAGAAAATAGAGGAAAATGCTCTCCCCCCTTGCAAGGGCATAAGGGACCAAAAGTGCATATGAGTTGCCCAAACAACATTGAAAAAGGGGTGAGGGGGGGACTGTAAGTCAATTAGTTGTGAAATAATGATTTGTCTCAACGGTTTTGGCGAGGATTGAAGTAATTTCTTGTTCTCTTTTCTACAAAATAAGTATAAGTTTTTTAATTATTTACATTAAATGTGACTTCCCTGGATTAAGTTAAAAAATTACTGGACTTGGCTAAAAGAAATTTTGAGCTTATAACAATCTGAGTTTAAGATCCTGATTTTGATGCATCCTACACTTCCTTGCAATGTACCATTTCTCTACCTTGCATTACTCTACCTACCATGCAATCTACCTTGGCTGTGCCATAGCTCTACCGTGGTAGAGCTGCACAAAGAAAGTGTTTTGGAATATTTTGGTACTTCCTTGTAGTTGTCTTGAAACGGCGCCATATTTACTTGTATATGTTGTTTATGTAGTTTTATTTTTAACAGGGCCCTTATTAATAATAGTAATTCATTGTACTGAAAACGTTACCCTGTATAAACATGTATATTATCATAATTATCATTATAAATGATTGGCCATGGATAGTCATCACATCACATCAATAAAGAGCAAATAAGGAGGAGTAGACATGTTGCCAGCCACTGCGTCTGCCATAAAAACTTCATTGTGACAGAAGCGATGAAGAAGCTCAGAAAGTTGAAGAAATTATTCCAAATCTTTGGAGTGGCAGCTCTAACTGCCGTAGCCTGGTACAGCCAAATGTAGAACCACCATAAGGAAAGTGTTTCCATTAAAATTTAGGATGTTGTAGCCATGGTACATCCCTGGGTACAGTCGTGTCTTTATTATAGCCCTAATAGCAAAGGCAAATTTGGCTGCAAGGAAACCAGGTTACAGATGGCCCTGCTCTCCTTGATATCTCCTCAAATGGTTGTCTGTGTATGAACTAACTAAGGTCTAAGAAGGAGGTAAGGTGACGTCTCCGTCATCACATTCACAAAAACCAAAACAACCCTCTTTGTCGTAGAAAAATGATGATAATACCTTCAGAACTGGAGTTAGATACTCAGCAACACCAAGAGCTTTGCTTTTCACTGTATTGAACACATTCTGCATGGCCATCGCTATGAGAGGCAGCCTTTGCCTTTTGTCAGTCAGACCCAGCAGTCAAAGGCCAAAAGGGTGTCGCAATTACCTTAGGCCCTTCAGCGGATGAAATTTAGTATGCAGCAAAATATCTAAGTGACGTCATCAAGTGGTGAACTTGATAAACACAGGGATACAAAGCTTATTCCTTTAGGCTGAAGTTGAAAATGGCAACACTGCTGGCTAGATGCTCCCAAAGAACTTTTCAAAATACTTGTCAAAAACCAAGATGTCATTTCACTTTTACGTTTAAAGGACCAGTAAATCAATCAAAGAGGTATAACGTGGAGTTTGATAACTTTTCTTCTTCTGAGAAGGTCACCACCACAATGACACATATATCAAAAATATAATTTAGGCCATTTGCACTCTCCATATCATATATATAGGATACAGTGGACTCCGGTTATAGTCACACCAAATGTTCTTGAGGGTACAAGTGACAGAGAATCGTAGATTTTACAGTGGAAAGGGGTAAGATACCCTCTGTGATTGCCTCCAGCACAGTAATTGTCACGAACCTACCTCAAGACCTAGTACTAAAAGTTCATTAAATTTTCTATTGTTCTTTATTGTTACAGGAAACAATAAACAAGAGAAACCATTGTATTTTACAAGAAATTCTAGTTCTGGGTTCCTTATAAACGGTTCCTTATAAGAAAAAAAGCGTGTAATTCAACTACAATAATACGAGATTTTTGATCTTTTTGATTAATTGACTTCATTGTTCTTATGACGATACGAGAGAAACATCCACGTCATTTAGGCCATACATAACACAACGTCATTTAGGCCCTAAAGTAGCTTATTTGCTTTGCTACTTATTGAAATAAAGCATACTTAGGAAACTCCAACACTCAAAATCGATTGGAAAAATACAAGAGGGTTTAGATTTAATTATATTCACACTTTGTAATGATAACCTCGCCTTTCCATACAGTGTTAAGTGCCTAAAATTAAATGAATACCGCATTAAAATACTCTCGAACATAGAAAGCAAATATGCTAAATCCTTTTTTTGATGAATGTGACTGAAAAAAGAGTATTTTGCGGTTTTGGAATGCAGAAAGTGGTGAGTATATGCGGGCTGTGACTGAAAGCATAGTGACTGTAAGCGGAGTTCGTTTATAAGGATTTTACCAGGCGGAGATTGGGGAAACAGTGAAACTGTGATTATAACCGGAGTGTGACTTTAACCGAAGTGACTATAACCGGAGTCGACTGTAACAGCATAGGATAGCATAAGTCCAGTCTGTCCTGTTAGGTCAGAAATTGCATTGTAGATTCTCTTCAGAATTTTTCACGAGAGGTTGGGTTAAGTTATTCATGGAACCTTTCCTGAAAACTTCTAACGATACCCATATGCGCCACATTATGATTGATAATATCTTGCTTTAATTGCATTTGGGATTGTTGTTGTTCATGCACAGCATAGCTCATACAGACTGGTTAACCATATTGCAATCGCAAAATCCTTACGCCATAGATTTATGCTATGCTTTGGTTTGCTTGCTGTTTTACGCCAAGGGCTCCACTATTTTTTAAAAAGAGTAGCTCTGAAGAAGAATGAATATGCCAGCATTAAAAAGTTGAAGAGTCTGTATGCCAAAGATCTGTGGTGTAAGATACCTCTATCAACTGACAATGCTTGGTTGCCTTTATGCTCTTAAACTGGAAATGGGTGTTGATACCTGGTCTTCCCAGGCTGCGTTTGTGCTTTGTTTACATTGTAGCTGATTTAATAGCCAAAAATTAAACTGATTGGCTCACCACAATATTTTTTGTGAACAACCCTAGAAAATTCAAATAGGGGCCCAAAATTAAATGGTTGAATTTTGTAAAAACTGCACCAAAAAGTTTGATCCGAAAAAGGTTGAGCCCGAATCTACTCCAATCATACTCTGTTACCTCTAACTATAAGATACTAAGTCACAAGAATTTTGAAAAACTGCATGTAAATATTAGGGCCATTTCAGCCTTAGCCAGGTGGTCTGACAGGCCAGTCCACGCGTGGATGAGACTAATATGATTTCTTTTTTACAGGGATGTATTAAAGAGAATCCTTCTAAGAAAGTATAGTGATTCGTTTGGAGAAGTCCCAGCCAATAGGGGAAGGAGATTGTTAAAGCCATTGTTATTCACGGGCCTGGTAAGAATTTTCTCAATTTTATCATTGAATAATGTTAGTTTCTATGCTGAAAGATTTTTCTTGCGATTTGCAGTCTAACCATACTCACAGTCAAATGTAACACCCACTTGAATTGTATGATCAACTTTTACAAATTTCACTTTCCTTAGCTTCGATATTGACACAATCTAAGTGTATGGACTTCCTTATTTTCTTTTGTATTTAAAGTCACAAATACGTATACCACGCTAAAAAACTATTTTGATTACAACTCTAGGGAAGGAAACAGTGGACTTTGAGAGTTTCTATAGCCTTTATTCAATATACATAGCTGTGCAGGCATGGTGGAAGCCGTCTTAGTTGGTCTGGTTCAAGATAAGCCATTGGGCCTGGGGCAAAACTCAGACAAAACTTGAAATCTACATTCTCTCAGATGCAATTTAGTGCGTTTCAGAGCCGAGTTTGCTTAAAAATGAGCCAAAATTTATTGTAAAAAAATATGCTGTTTTATGGAGTTATGTACAGCCAAATCAACACAAACAGGACCAGTTGCAACGGGTCTGCTATGTCCATTCCCTTTAAGGTGTTGTAAAACACATTTGGCGTTACTTATAAACTTTAGTTTTGTGATTTCACTTCTTTAAAAAGGGTGCAAGATGGAAACTTATTACGTCCTGACGGTTTTTCTTGTAGTTTGCTTGTGGTACATTTGCTTGCTGTACGATTGCGCAATATGAAAGAATTAGATACAAAATGATCCACCAGGGTGTGAGAACTGAAGGTTATGGAAGGAGTCAGAAAGAACTTTCTTTTAGATCTGCAGTAAGTTGATAATTGATATCCATTTCATATCAATTTTTACTTCATATTAGTATTAATCATTTTGGTATATTTCAAGTTCCTAATAGTTTTTACTGCCGAATGCTTGGACAGCCTCTTGAATCAAACCAAATCTTCAGGCAGAAAAACAAATTTTATGACAAAACGTTACAGCTGCAAGCAGAGATCCTATGGCCTAGCCCATTGATTAAGTAGCCCTTCATGTTTTATTTTTTATTTTTATATTTCAATTTATTTGATTCGTTTTGATCATACTAGTTTTTTTCATGCCTCGTTTTGCAGATCAATTCTTGGTGGAATAGACTAGGGGAAGGGCAAAAACTTGTTTCTGGTGAGTCTTGCCTCCATTTTTCCACAGTTCACTTTTCTATCACAACTGAGCTTAATAATAATAATAATAATTGACTTTATCCAAGTTTCAAGTTATTTACCATTTCTTCTTTTTCGGAAAACTGTCTGTTATTACCCCAGTGACCCTGGTACTCATTTACAAACCTCAGAATGATGGACAACTGAGTTGGCTGACAGCTTGTTTTCTGTGGACTCTAATAGATGACCCCCCCGCATATTGATTTTTAGAAAATTTTCCAACCAACACATTCTTATTCCAAGCCCCCCCCCCCCTGCTAATTGATTCTGGTAACAGTGTGCAATCTAAACAAGAGTCACCCCACAAACATCTATAAGATTGAGAATTTCGAGTGAAATCAATGGTGTTGTTATTGCACGTTACTTGTAACTCCTCACTTTTGCTACATTCTGTCTCTCACAGATTTCTCTTTTTAGTAATTTGCAGAATTGTTTCCACCCAGAACATTCTAATTCCCGCTCCCCTGCTTATAAATTCTTTGAACTTTTTCCAAAACCCCTACTTTTCCGACCCCCCCCCCCCTGTCTATTAGAGACTAGAGAGTAGTTCTGACCGTACATGGAATCGAACTCACAAAAGGTTGCCCTTCAAGGTTACCAAGTCCAGCGCCTTCACAGGTTAGGCTACACAACCAACTTGATTTCCTAACGAGGAAATCAATAATCTCACATGAGAACAAACCATGCTTTTAAACGGTCGGATGTAATCTTCATCAGTAAACTATAAATTCGATATTTGATAGTTATTGATGAAGATTATGTCGAAACGTCTGAAAGCCTGGCTTATTTTTGAATTATTCTATTAAATTCTAAAAACTAAGGAAATTACAGATACGTCAACCCACAAGTGATTCAACGATGGCATAAAAGCTTTAAAACCTTTCCTTTGGGTCACCCTAGGTTATAAACTTTTCTGATTTCCCTACTAGGAGGATAACCCATCTAAGCAG
This sequence comes from Pelagia noctiluca, assembly GCA_963924455.1. Classification (NCBI taxonomy): domain Eukaryota; kingdom Metazoa; phylum Cnidaria; class Scyphozoa; order Semaeostomeae; family Pelagiidae; genus Pelagia; species Pelagia noctiluca. The sequence goes on from OZ004325.1 coordinate 13,557,030, forward strand.
GCCCTCAGAGATTCTTGCATTAAATGAGGTTTTATACCTAGAGATTCTGTTAAGAAAAAATGTTTTTATACTTATAAATACTATTACTTTGAAACTTATTAGCTTTTACAAACATTTATAACCATTCTGAGATTAAATTCATGTTTCTTTTCCTAGGAATAATCGCTTTAAATGCGTGTGTTTTTGTTTGCTGGCAAATTCCTTCTATGAGACACTTCATGACAAAATGGTTCACAGCAAACGCGTTTTCTCGTAAGTACCCTTAAATTCCTTGAGAAGAAGTAGGATTTGGAAAATATGTTGAAATAATTTTGTCGTGGGTTGAGTTCGACCCAGGTCATCCTCAATCAAACAAATCATTTCTCATTTCTCCGTAATCTTTGTAAGAAACAGTAAATCAAATTTATTTGTTGTGTTAATACACAGAAAAACTATTCTTTACAGAAATGATAACCTTCAGACTAGAGAACTATAAACAGTATACTTGTGTCAGATGGGATAGGGATATCTCGTATACGGATAAAAACCTTTTTTCGTTATTTCCAGTAAATATTCAAAACAAGAATCATTAAAAAACGATAATCCGTCAAACACCTTTTTAAAAAAATGATGAAAAGTGGAATGGAATATACCAGTACCACTTCAACTTATTGCTCATATAGTAGACTAGGCCTTTAGTAGACTTTTATATTTTGGGTCATTATTTTTTCTGTCCTTTTTTGATAATTGCTTTCCTTTTTATAGGAAGAAGCTCGCCTATGCTTTTTTCAACGTTCAGTCACTCTGAATTATGGCATCTTGGTTGTAACATGGTCGTTCTTTGGAGTTTTGCAATGCCGATACAGGGTACGCATACGGTATAAAACCTTTTTTACTACAATTTCAATACTATCACCCTGGTCACCATATTTACACTGACCCTTATTTGATGCAGGCTCTTTTTACGCTGGGTCATGTTCTAATTCATGATTGCTGAACATTCCCTATGTGTTTCCTTTAAATGCTAACATCAAAGGGGAATGTCTGCTTGGCTCATCCATTAATGACATCTAACCTTGCAACTGACATAAAAGCAGCAATTCTCAAACTTCAAACTACAAGTCTCTCAAAAGTTTCGGAGACTCTCTAATTTCAGAAAGAACTATATTTTTTTCTAGAGATGGAAATGTTTGTTAATGATGGGTTGTCCCTGCCAAAAGAAAGGCCCGTTTCTAGCTTTTGAAACAAAAATAAACTTACTTAAATGTGAAACAAGGTTATTTTTCTATTCAATGAAACATTTTTACAACATAATGGACATTACATGATAACCCTACATGACGATACCAGGAGAAGCAAAATGTCATGACTACCTCCCAGAATCAAACATTAAATAATGTAATACACAAGAGATACAAAATAAATAGTTAGTTATACAAACATAGATGCAATACAAAAAGAAGTGGACTTGGAAAAAGACTTAGCCAGGTTAGTACGTTCAACAGGGACTCAATCACTTAACATTTATCCTTCATTTTTTCTAGATCTTTTAGGCTCCGAACAATTTTTGGCATTTTATCTAACAGGAGGTAAGTTGTGATAATTTATATTTGTTGATTTATTCAGTTTATGAAAGGTGATTAAAAAGATGTTACCCTGGATAAAATTATATTTGTTCTGGTGCAGTGATTAATTTGCAATGAAATTTTAGGTGCATTCTTTAGAGGAATTTTTCCCCTCTACCTTTTCTACATTAATACAAATACTTAACAAGGTGAACTTACATGACTGCAAAGGAGTCTTTTCTCTACCCTTTAGTTTTACCTTTTATTCATTTTTTTGTAGGCGTTGTAGCTTCTCTGTGTAGTCATGCATTGAAACTAGCCACTGGTAGGGCAATCCCATCTCTTGGTGCAGTAAGTGTGTTACGGTTATACTGACATTGGAGATTGTGGTTTTAAGACCTTTTCGATATAAAATCTAAACTTGGAAACTCATTAAGCAGATCCAAGTGAGGTTGCTTAGGACGAAATACCCGATGTGTTTGTTGCCTTTAACTTATGTTTAAGTTTGTTATGGCGAGAAAAATCGGAAACATAGCAAAACATTAAAAACTCTAAAACTTTAAAGACGTTTAAAACGGCTCAGCAAAAATTCAAGGATTTAAACAATCACACAAGTTGCTAGTTTGTGTTATAGTTAAAATTGATTTTACCAGAAATAACCTCGCTTTTTCTCCATCCCTTTTCAGTCTGGTGCGTTGCTTGCAGTTCTCGCAGCTGTCTGCATCGAAAGACCTGATGCCCGATTGGCAATTTTGTTCTTACCATTCTTCTCATTTTCAGCAAAAACGGTAAGCTATTTTGTTTTAAGTGCTTTATTTTGTTTTCAGTCTATTTTCGTGAAATTCTCTTTATGATTATTGCCTCTCAAAGAGGCTGGACTAGTTGCTTACCAACTGACCAATTGCTTTTCAAAGTTGCACAAGTTTTGCAAGGTTTTGATTGGCAGGTGTTTTCTCACTGATGCTTTTTCAATTTGAGGAATTATTGTTGTATTGGAAGTATGTCATTGCAAGAAAAAGATCTACCCCACGAAGCGTAATGCCTTTTCCATTTATTTGGTTCTACCCCTTTCACCTTAACCCTTACCCCAATCCTAGTCCCAACCCTAACACTAATTTGATCATGGTTCAAATCTTGGTAGAACTTTATAACAGTCGAATATGCACCGCATCCAAAATACTGCACGCTGAACTTATCGACACACTGTCAACCCCGATCCAATGAAAAACTTTCTTCTCCAATAGAAGTATGGATATGTCCAGGCATGTTTTTAATGACTAACACTTTGATTAAATACAAAACTATTTTCTAGGCTTTGATGAGTATAATAGCAGTCGATGTTACTGGTCTCGTTTTGAGATGGAGGCTATTTGATCATGCTGCACATCTGGGTGGAACATTATTTGGAATGTAAGTAGAGTTGTATGGTATTTATGTTCTGTACTTAACCAACTGAAAATATCTGCAATCTGTATTTTGCATGATTGCCTATTGGTGAAGGATATATATTTTGTTTACAACAGTGAGAATATTAGTACACTCTTTTTTCTTTATAAGAATAAATTTTATAAGAATATTGAGGCTAAAAATCGCCAAAGAACAATGGAAATTTAAGAATAAAGAATGGAAAAGTTGAGGCTCAGATAAATTTCAAGTATTCTTATATAAAAAAAGAGTGTATGTATATACGAACGATACATCCTTGAATAAAGTAAAAAAAATAAATCGATGAATGAAGTTTGACTATTCTAAGGGCAAATTGTGTTTGGTAAATAGAAATACTATTTCAAGAAAAAGGTCAGACAGAAAAGCTTCAGTATAGAAAATTAGATATACTTTAACGTGCTAGCCTGACTAAGGCTAGGCCTTATGTCTAGCAGATGTACGGTAGCATACACACATCACTGCATTTAGCAGTAAGGGATCCTAGTGTATTTATTGCACCCATTTGAGAGTGAGTTAGTTTCTGTTTAAATTACTAGAAAGACTAAGATTAGGCCTTGTTTCCAACAGGGGCACGATAGCATGCATTACATCACTACATGCAGTAGTAAGAAGTCCTAGTGTTTTTACTGCATTTATGCTACAGAAGTTTTCCATTTGAAATTTAATGCCAAAGGACAAGACAACCCCGCCATTAAAGTTTGACGCATGGTGAAACAGAACACAAGCTGTCCAGAATTGCTACCAACAAGCAGCTGGTTAATAGGTGCATGTCACTGTGCCTCAACACCAGTACAATATGTCTAGCCATGTTTCTGATTTTTCTTGCCAGCTTGAGGCTAGTTTACACGTACAAAATGTATATGAAACTTGTCAAAGAATATTATTGGAAAATCACTCGCCTAGATTTATTTGTGATCTCTTTCTCGTTCATCTTCTAGTTGGTATGTGAAGTATGGTCATCATCTCATCTGGGACAATCGAACTCCTTTGCTGCATTGGTGGCATCAGCTCAGGGAGAGTGGCAAAGGAAATTCTAGATAAATGTTTTGTTTAGAATGTTATTAATACAGTCTCTGATCGTTGCAAAACTCCAAGATAACGAGGAGAAAGGAAACATAGAGAAACATCATAAAGTTATGTGTATGGAACTTGTCACAGTATAATGGTAGAAAGAAAACGAGGATGAAAACCTAATGGATCGTTTCCCAAAAGGGGATGTAATCTGGCCAATTTTCACCTCTTTCTCGATTGGCCAATTTCGATCCATCTCCGGGTATAAAAATTCGTTAGGTTTCATTTTCGTTCTCTTTCTGACGTTTCATTCTGACGAGTGAGTGTTAGACGCAAAGCTTCCAGTAGTATAGTTTTTATATTTCACTATGTTTTCGATTTTACTCGCTATCTTGATGTTATTGGTATTGATTTGAAATTCTGAATTTTTTAACAAAGTGTTTAAAAAGGAAACGTGTCTAGTACTTATGTGCATTTTTTATTTCATAGTCATGATTTTACTTTTTGAATTTCCTTGGTGGAATTATTTGGGATTTTGTTCAAATAAAAAGGCCCTAAAGAATCCTATTTGCGAAAATACAAAACATCTTGTTTACTTACCCTTAATTCAAATGTATTAAACTTATAATCATTTCAGTCTGTAATAGGATAAGACGAGAACAAACCATGCTCTCAGACGTTTCGATATTAAATCTTCTTCATTAATAGACCCCTTTCACAATTACGTCATCTCTATAGAAATTCATCTTGAAACAACCTTAGCCTCGACACGATGCGTAGCGAAATCCCAAAGCATGCATTGCTTTCAAACTCACAAAGCAATTCCATTTGTTGCTAGGAGCAATGCACGCTTTGGGAATTAGGTACGCATCATGTCGAGGCTAAGGTTGTTTCGAGATGAATTTCTATAGAGATGACGTAATTGTGAAAGGGGTCTATTCTTTTCAGTCTGTAATATTCATACTACATCTACCTTCTGAAACCGTTGATGAAGAATCTTTAAAGAAGCTGTTTTGCATTGCTCGTGTGGGAAATCATTTGGGACTTGTTAAAGTGATACTTGAGCTTAATTTGAACTCCCGTGGAACCAGCATGTCTTTGTTTTGAATGCTTTACTTTCTATTTCAATGAATGCATTGTCTAGATTGTTCGTCATAACATTGGCGTAGAAGCATAAGCTTGAATTATTGTGAATAAAGGCCTTCGAGGTATGTAGGACGTTTAGAAATCTGTTAGCCCTTTCGCTGTACGATGATATAATAACCGTATAGATGTATGCAAATAATTCAAAATAGCGAGTCTTATCGCCCGATTATGGATCCACCAAAAAATGCATTAAAAATTTGCCGATTCTCAAATCCAATAAATTTCGGTCTAAACTTAAAACTTTCTCAAAAGCCTTTGAAAATGATTTGCTCACGTCATTAATGAAATAAACTTTTAGAATTGCTTGTTGTTCAGGTTTTAATGGTTAAGAAAGAGGGATGTATCTGGTTAACTTATTGAAGGCAAGCTTACAAGCCATTTTGCCCAACTTCCCAACACTCGGCATCTTCTGGAAATTTTAGTTTATGAAGAATTTCGAACAGCAGACGAACATTTCCTCATAACTCAGTTGGTAGATTAAACGAGACAATGACTCTTTCTGAGATCTTTAAAAAATCCTTAAAAAATTACCTCGATTGCCTTTCCACGTCCATCTTCTTCTCCAACCTTATCCCTAAGTTTAAGTCTTGTTAAAACCCCGAAAGATTTCGAAGCAAGAAATCACTTCATGCCATCCATACTATATTAATATTAATAACAATTAACATAAAGAAACTTATATACAACTGTTTTACTATCGATAGAAAACTACGCATTTCTGATGGGATTTTAAATATAACTTAAAAATCACTTTTCCTGTACAAAAATGGTTTCTTGAGGGAAAAGGCCCGCTTCTTGCAGCGTTCTGGTTCCGTCCACTTCTGTTAGGTTTCTGCGCGGGAAATTCGTTACCAGCTCGAATTTCTTCTTGCAATATCCAATCGATGAAATGTACTCGGCTAGCTCCTGCAAAATCAGTTGCATTGAACACAATGAAATTAGTGATTATGGAAAGAATTGCCGATTAATTAGATCACTCAACCCTTGTTCGAAGGATCATGGGTTCGAAACCACCTTTAGAACTGTCACATAAGTGTGAGGAGAGAATTTGCCAGCTCTCTGTAACTCCTAGCAAAAGGCAAAGAGGTTTCTTCGAGAGGTTTGATCACATCTAGAGGAAGGACCAAGATGGCACTGCTTGATCAGTCTACCCATTCAGTGGACCCTTTGTGCTTTGCACATAAACCATACCATACAAAGATAAAGTTAAATTATACTGGAGCAGGCTACTGCCATTGACCTATGCCTCAACCGGGTTTCGAACCCGGGTTTTTACGGAACACTATCCTTAACCAGGAAAATCAAGTTGGCACAGTAACCTTGATGTGTTCACAACTCCAGACTTATCCACAGTGAGGCATTGATTCGTGTTTCGGATAAAATCCTTCTTCACATTTAAATAAGCAGATCTTTTCATCTTTGATGCAATGCTAATTTCATCTATCATTAGTGACAAGAGTGGAGAATTGATTAAAAGAATCTGAGCCTACCCTCATTTCAGCACTGGCAGCCATTTTGATTTGTCTCCTATTCCCTTCCGGTAATCGCAGCATGAGTTTGGTGCAGGGGCCTAGCAGATAAAAACTGGTGATACATTCAAATATCAACGGATATTGACACATGGCTATCTCTTGTAGCTTTGACTTCTATTTAGTTATTGTTTAACTTTAGAATTTTGCTTTGTTGATAGAGTAGATTATTATTGTAAAGTATTGTAGAGTAGATAATTGTAAATATAAGGAACAATCGATTCATCTAATTTCAGAAACAATGATATTGTATTTGCATTTCGAGGACTTGGACAGGATGAATAGCCTACCAATGATAACTGGGAATCAATCCATCAATTATAGCGCAATCTGTTATTCTCATCTTAGTAGTGATCATGATAACCCCACGGAACTGAACATCCCCGAGAGATGCCTCCCTTTACCTAAATACCCCTACGGTATGCTGGGCATACCCCCACAGTATACTGGGCATACCTCCATAGAATTGCACATAATAGTGGACAAACTTGTAACCAAATCTAAAATGATTTCTGAATTTTTCCATAGCCCTTCAAAATAATAGTCGGGAAGTCTGGAATGATCAAGTCTTATGGTGGATTTTTCCATAAAATCTTCATAGTTTATTTTCTAACCATAAAAATAAATCTGTTATTTACCATCAATCTTGGATTCGTCTTCCCCATCTTCAACTACCAAACACGGTGAGCGCCTGGGAGGACTTTTTTCAATGCTATTAGCTTCAAACCGTGTCGTACACTGACTAATTTCACTATTTATGGTGGATTTGTTTTCCCGTCGTGCTTGCTTGTGTTTTGAAGATGAGTTATCGTCGTCGCTGAAATTAAACGTCTCAATATCTCCGTCTGGCTCACAGCTGGATTCAGGATTCGTGGTTTGGGATCTGGAACCGAGGTTTTCTTCTTGTAGGGACGCTGCGATGGCGGCTGCTAACTGCTGGTCTTCAGGCTCGTCAATAACACTTCCCTTGGGGAGTAGGAAATGATATTTGAATATTTGAAAAGTTAAGCGTGTGGGATAGCCTGCGCCTTTGCCTCTTTGGGCTATAGATTTTGGACAGCGTGGGTGCTAAACTACCATGCACTGAGTTTGAAATCAAGGGCTTGTCTAGTTGGATGTAATTTTCAATTTGAAAACTTCTTTAACACAAATGTGTGCAGAATGACCATTAGGATCCCTTACTTTGTGTAGTGATGTGGTGTATGCCACTGTCCCCCTTCTGGAAACAAAGCTCAGTCTTACTCGGCCTAGCACGTTAAACAGATATTCACTTCATCACAAATGGGCACAATAACACATTAGGACTTCTTACTACATATGTAGATATGCAGAGTATGCTACTACACCCATACTGGAAACAAGGCCTGGCCTCAGAAGCACTTGCACATTAAACAGAAACTTGCTTTATCACAAATGGGTACAATAAACTCATTAGGACCTCTTACAACTTAATTTCGTGTATGCTATTGTGTGCCTACTGAAAACACGGCCTAGCCTTAGTCTAGCTAAAACGTTTAACAGAAACCCAACCAATCACAAATCGGTGCAATAAACACACTAGCACAACTACTATATCCAGTCATTTAACATATGCTACTGCGTTTTTGTTGGTAACAAGGCATATCCTTAGGTAGACTAGTATTTTAAGCAGAAACTCACCCACCCACAAATGGGTGTAATAAACACAATAGAACCTCATACTACAAGTAGTGATGTAGCGTATGCTACCGTTCCTATGATTTCAAGCCTAGGGAGTTACTTATCATCAAAATACATGAAAATACTTACCTTTTTCTGTCTCTTCTCTGGAGGAAATTCGTTATCACATACAAAATCAGGATGTGAGGATAAAAACTGTGTAACTGCAAGAAAATATTTTTCATTTCATCAAAATAATACCGTATTTCATTTCACCCTAATCAAGTCACATGAAACATTTTTGTGAGTCTACAGTCCTTGAAAAAACTACTTGGGACACTTTCATACAAATCATTAGAGTTTTGGTAACGTTATACCCGAGGATCGAGATATAGGAGGGCAAGGGGGCCCCCCAAAAGTTTTCAGTGGTTGCTTTCTTTTTCTCATTTAGAATTTTTGAAAATAGATAGGTACTCTTTCAACATTATGTCTGGTTCAATATCTGCCCTGTATTGTAAAATAAAGCTCGTCAGGGTAAGTACAGCTCAGCAAGCTATTTGTCCACACGCATTATCTATTATCAATACAAATGCTCTGAATAACATTGGACGCCCTACGTGCTTTAAGTTCGTTGCTGTACCCATGAATGACCCCAAAAAAAAGTTGTATCTCGGTCCTTGGTCATACCCATTTTAGCTCTACACCATTCTAAAATCTATAACGCCCCAATATAGATTTTCACTTCCTTACTCTGATGAAATTGTCTGTTTGACTCTTTGTTTTAAGAGTAGTCAGCAGGCAAGAACATCCAAGGTCTTTCAGGCACCAGATATAGTAAACAGAGGCCTATCCAAAGAAGTAAGTCAGGACATTCGTCAACTATAAACAGGTTCAATGGAAAGAGATTAAATGAAAAATGGTTGCAAAAACATACCAAGGTCACAAAATAATTGTGAATCCATATTTTCAAACTTATTCCAAACAACCAAACATTCTCCTGAAAAATCAATGCAAGATATCCAATAAAATGCAATGATATCCCCAAGAATTTTTCATGCTGGGATATTTTCCATTCTCACAAATTAATTCGATTGGCCAAATATAGTTAGAATATTGACTCTAGTATCTTAAAAATAACCTGAAAAGTTGGGAATATAACGGAACATAATTCACTAAAAACATGATTTCACCTGAGACCGAAAAGAATAAAGAACATTTCCAGAAAGAGAATGTTAAAGCTTTATCCGGTACGGATAAAAGATTGAACTGATATCCTAACGCGATTTGGCAATGAATTCTGTTATTAGAACAATAAGCAATTAGGTATTCGCTCCGTTCTCCTTGTCTCTGTTCTTTTAATTGATGGAAGCTCAGACAAAACGCATTAAGCCTCTTATTCTTAGGGGTTTTTGGATTTTTAAAGCTATTTAATCTGGTTACATAACGATTAAAAAAAGGTTCTTCGCTCATCCAGTTATCTTTGATAAGATCGAAACTAAATCTGATCAGTCAATATGGTACATAATAGTACATAATATATTATATATGACAATATTTTATCTAATAGGAATATAAGTAGATGAACTATTGAACAAACTGCCGCTTAAACTAGGACAATCGAGATCAATGAATATTTACATGAGAAAAGTATATCTGCACTATCAGGATTAAAATGTTTAAACTTATTGTAAAAGACTAAAAGACATCATTTTATCAGGACTTATAAAACACTTGAATTTATATGATTTTTTATATATCATGTTTCTTTATTCACCGTTAGGTAGAGGACTTAGGGGAAGATTAGTGTAGGCTTAAAAAGGCTTATCTTCTTTAAATGAATAAAGTTTATCTTTAAATCCTCTCAAAGGCTTACGTTAGAATACTGACCATAGAGAAATATGAACTACAAAATAGCCAGGAAAATCGGGAGCATAGCGAAACGAAAACATAGATTACTTAAGCTTTTCGTCTGACACTCAACAGAGTAATACGTCAGAAAGAGAACGAAACAGAAACCTAACTGATTATATACCCAGATGTGGATAGAAATAGGCCAATCAGAAAAGAGGTGAATGATTGGTATAGTGTAGGAAAACCAATCAACACCCAAGATACAGTGAGCTGACCAATAGGGTTACTTTAAGAGTCCTAAGGCGAAAACGAACTCTTTCTGTCTACACAATAGAGGATCCCTGGTTTTTATGTAGACTGACTCCAAAATACCTAAGTGAAATGTGGATCTTGCTCTGCCAATAATTCGAAAGCAATTCTCACTGTAGGCTTTAGCACACTCTGGATTATCGAGCAAATGTTGACCTATAGCAGAGTCATGTTTGAGTAATCTTTTAGTTTTTGAGGCGCGAGATGGTTGTTCTCGTTGAGGAACAGTTTTGTTGCATATGCTAGACGGCACGTGTTGTTTTATTCTATCACATAACCGCTGGGATGTGCGACCTACGTACCTGGCATCACACCGGCACGAGTATTCATAAACTACTAGGCTGTTTTGTGTGGTAGGCACACTATCTTTGCGGATGGATGGAATTATCTTCTTAGAGGAAAAGACGAGACGGGGGCTGACCGTAGCGTAGCACTTAGTTATGGCTGTTTTAATTTGTCTTTCGAATCGCAAGGAGACGTTGCCAATGTAAGGCAGTTTTAGATAAACAGGGCACTTTTGTGGACCAATCTTTTTGTCAGCCGAGAAACCTGCGATTTTATTACGAAAGCAAGCCGAAATGAGATCTTCTGGATATCCATTGTTGATGAGGGTAGATTTTATTTCTGCCAATTCTAAATTGAGTTTTGGTTCGGAACAGATCATAAGTGCCCGGTGAACCAAGGTGTTAATCAAATTAATATTAACACTAAATATGAACTAGGAGAATGAACATTAAATCTTTGATAATTCCAGTTTCTCATCCACTTTTAAGTTTTGCAGAAATAAAAAATGAATAAGATACTAGGGCTAACCTGTCCGGGGATCAATGACTGAAATGTTTGGGAAACTTTTAACAGGATAATAAATCATAAATCGCTGTCCTTCGTCACTATCGTGGTAGACCTGTGAAGAGAAGATGAAAATTAGATTCATACAAAAGTTGTCTGTTAAAGGTGCAAGCCTGAATCCTCTGCTTTGAAAATTCAAAAATTCAATGTTGCACATGTTTTCATATGCAACAGTGTGTGTGTGGTTCTGTTTCATGCCCTTGCCTCAATCCCTAGCCTTTTCCATGCAGATGAATGAAATTTGCACTAAATTTATGTGACGTCTTAATATGGCTGATTGCACCTTCTTATCCAACTCTCATATCCAGTAATCCCAGATTAATCAAAAGATTGATAGCCAAATACTCTTACCATCTTGGTAAGTTATCGGTTATGTAAAAAGCACAAAGGGCCATTGTATAAATATGAAATCGAAGCAGTACATTCATAATTGATAGGCAAATGCTCCTATTATCTTTGTAATGTGTTGGCATAGCTATTTGCAAGGCACAAATGGTTCGTTGAATAGTTAGACTAATCGAAGCAGTACATTGAAAGTGGATAGGGAAATACTCTATCTTCGTGAGGTATTGGTTTATGCACCAAAACACAAAGATCCCTCTGAGTAGCTAGACTAGCTTGACTTATCGAAGCAGTGCATTGATACTGTAGCTGATAGGAAAATACTCTTATCATCTTCGCAAGGTATTAGAGATTTATTTCATGGAAATAGGCTGGTTTTAAAGATATCCTTAAACTAATTCAAAAGAGTTTGACTTGTATTTATTACTCAACGGTTACAAGATTATCCGTTATACCCTGAGTCGACCCATCTTTCCGGGCACAAGTAGATATACCCATGAACAGGCCCATAAATCAGATGTTGTTTTTATAGAGTTCAACTTTTCATCTCTCTGTTCCTAATAAAAAGCAAAACGTTTCTTATTGCTTGACAAATATGAAATTAATATTAAATTACGCCTAACCAGTGTTGAAAAATTCTTAAATTCAACAGCCCTTGTTGCATTGTGAAAAATCTAATAAGATTATGATAACTTAACTTTTCTGCAGAAAACAATAACTTAAATGTTTGCAATTTAGTAAAACCCTGCAGACAAGAACCTGGATATACAAGAGCCTACAGGCTGATTTCGCAGGAAGGAAACCTGAAAATAAAATATAGCTTGGTATTTCAAATTCTGTGAAGCACAAGACTATAGTCCTCTACGTCCTATGTCTAAGAGAGCCTGTTGTTAGACCTCATCACACCATAGAATGTCACAAGTACTTATAAGTACCACACTTTTAAGAATGAAGTCAGTGTGCCTTTCAAAAAAGTAGGTTCTTTATTGCGAGGTTTTACAGTGCTTGATGAAGAATGTTATGTAGCCCTTAAAAGATAATGCGTTTCTGGGGCATACACCAGCCGGTTGTGGTAGACTCAATGTCTAAGCGAAAGATAGGTGGGATGGAACAGATATTATCTAATCTTATCAGGCTCAACTCATTACCATGACAAAAGCTAGACAAAACACCAAGCATAATTGCTTGAAAATTTACGTCATTTTCATCCTGGTTACGTAGGCTATCTAGGCCTGTTTTTGTTGATTTGCAGGGGGATTTTATCAGACCTTGTGAGGAGTCTCCTGTGTTTTACGAATATTGATTACATCTAGGGGCAAATAACTCAAAAATATCTCGTTAACGTTTGACAAATAGTCTCTGAAAGTTTTAAAAGAGGGTCTTCAATGGGAATGGGTACTGTCAAAGAATCATTAAAGCAGCAAGAATCATCACAAATCTGTAAAGATCTCATGCCTTTCTCTCAAAGTCATTTATGGTACGGCCAGGGCTGCCAATATAAAGCTGAGGCCCAGAGGCATATGCATATATACAAACCCCGGGGGCCTCCCATGAATCAAGAAAATCTGGTTTAAGAAATTAGAGATATTTCTCTAGTCAATATTGAAGCCTTGTGCCCCATCTCCGCAAACCTTTGTTCCCATCTCTCAGTAGAAAATGATACAAGATTCGCGATTTTCCATAAAAGTGAGAAAGGTATGTCTGAAGAAAAAACTGTTCCATACTCTAAAACTGTCGTTAAGAAATTTTCAAAAATCAGCCGTATCTAAGTTGGTCCACCCGATATTTGTTTGAAATATTTCAAGTATTTTTCAAAGGATATTTGATTTATTATGGCTTATCAAACCTGTCTACTGCTTTCTGGCCCATACAGTATTATCTACACCAACATTAAAAAAGCTTTCATTTCTAACTTTCAAGGTTGGCAGATTTAAGTTGGTTATAAATAACCTTGTTTTCAAACATCTTTATAACAAGTTTAAACCAGCTGGCTAGAACAGGGCTGAAACGAACCATGGCTAAAGCATAGCTGAAACCAACCGGGCGTTCATAAGGCTGCCAAGCTGGGGTTCTACCACCGTATGCTCCAAGGAGATTAATACGCAAAGTAAATACCCACTCTCGGGTCTCTAATAGACGTCCCCCCGCTTATCAATTTTTAGAAAATTTTCAACCCAGGACATTCTTATTCCAACCCCCCTGCTAATTTTTTCTGGTAACGAGTCGAAAGCGAAACAAGAGTTGCATAACAAATATCTATGAGATTGAGAGTTTCGAGTGAAATCAGTGAGTTTATTGCACTGTATTTTTAACGTCCAACTATTGCTACATTCTGTCTCTCACAGATGTATCCTTTTAAGTAATTTTCTGAAAATGTTCCACTCAGGACATACTTATTCCAACCCCCCTGCTTATCAATTTTTTTAGATTTTTCCAACCCCCCCCCTACTATTCCAGCCCCCCGTCAATTAGAGACCAGAAATAATGACAGTTCTATACCCTAGAAGTCTCAGATTTATATAATATCATCCCTGCCATTTTATTCTCAGATACTCTCATATAGTTTTGGCCAGTTTTGACAGGCTTAAACCGGTTAAGAGCGGCTAGAACAATCAACCATGTTTTAGCTAGGATCATTAGTTAAAATAGGTTTCAACTGGCTAAAACCCAACCTGGTCACTTTACTCTAGCAATTTGTAGAATAATTACTCACCTGCCACAGAATGAAGTGCTCTGCAATGAGATCCCTAACAAGAGCGTTACTCCAGACATCTCTGTTCAATGTTTGACAAGAGAATTCCGAAACATTCTGAATATTCGTCATCAGCCATTTATTCTGTGAAGTTGCTGCTTCTTTTGCCTAAAAAATGCATAAATAAAAACAATTTAATTCATTCTTGATTTGGGGATCAACCTATAAACATGTAATCTTAATTGATGGTTTACTACGGGTTTTGGAACATGGAAATAAGCTCAAAAATAAGTTATAAAGCAGGTAGCATTTAGCATATAAACTAGGAAAGCAAGGAAAATTTCACAAATTCACACATTTAAAGGAAATACGCTGATATGTTCACAAAATACATGGGAAAAAATTGTTTTTTCATTTTTTCTAAAGAATCAACTTCACAATAAGTAAAACGATAAACTAAAAAGCAAATTGTTAACTCATCCGTTGCTGATTGGCAAGGCAGCATATCATAACTGCAGTTAACTCTTCCCGGAAAAATCTTTAATACTTAATTCTCTCCTGTTCCCTATTCTGTGTACAAAATTAATCAAACATATCAAAGTTCATGAAAAATAAAACTATTCTTCACCTATGATAACTTTATCTAATCCTTAGAATCATCATTATGGCAATGCAGTAGATTAGCAAAAATCATATTTTCTTAGTATGCCTGCCATTAGCAAGATGGATCTTTCACCTAAAGATCAAAAGATATTCCCTGCGCATTGCCAAGCAGAGACATTCTCATACAGTCTCTTTAAGAAACCAAGAAATTGGAAGCAAAAAATTTAAAGGAACAAACTACTTACTGCCTCGAATGTCCCTTTGAACGTAATATCAACCGGCGGACGAAATAAATCCTGTAAAGTTCTAATTTTTGTTTCAGTTGTGGTTTTGGGCTCATTAGCTGCTGCGGTATTGTTAAGAAGCTCTTCTTGCTGCCCTGAAATAAAAATTGATACCATAATCCCTTCTGAAGTCCCTCCTATTATATATATATATAGAAATACATCTGACCTGGACTGGTGTAAATCTCAGTCCACTACGCAGAGGTCTTAAATACTTAATATTTATTACTTTCTTATAAATCTTCTACTTCTAAATTCGATTTTTGAAACTGTTGATACTCCCGCATCCACCACTTCTTGTGACTTCCAGATTGGAACTACTCTGCGACAAAAACATGTCCTTGAAAGCTCTAATCGTGATCTGCTCACTTGTAACTGAAGGGAGTGCCCTATTGTCCTTCCAAGCTCATTTTTTAGCTTTAGAGGTGGTAAACATTGTTCGTCATAGAACCCTTTCATAATTTTGAAAACTTCAATCATATGTCTCCCCTGTATCTTCTGAATCTTAGAGTTAGTAGGTTTAAAGATCTTAGCGTTTGTTCATATGTTAGTCCTTTCATGCCTGGAAGCGCTTTAGTACCACGCCTTTGCACACTTTCAATATTGAATGAGCCCCCTCCTTGAATTAAGCCCCAAAGCATTCAAGTAGTTTTGGTAGAACAAATAAGTTTTGGTAGACAAAATCACAAAGAAGTTCGGAAGAGTAAAAGTCATGCTTACTAGCTTCTGCTTGAAAATCTCTAAAACCATCAAAAACAGATTGTCCAGGTTGCCGTACTCTGGCTCTTTGGTATGGTAAAGCTGAAAGATGGATTCATCAAATCAACATGGTAATAAATCAATTGGTTAGAAATCTTGAGGATCTTGTTAGAAGGGCCTATTCTGAAGAATTCTTCTCTAAACTGAAAGCTAATTGAATGAATAAGGAACAAATCAATCCATTGCTCTCAAAATCCTGAGAGGCTGTTTGGCTCTGAGCGCAAATGGAACTTTTGAAAACCATGTTAGTATTACTTAGTAACCATAGAAAACAGAGAGGCATTATGGAAACCTAATTTCCAAGCTAAATTATGCTGCGCAAATAAAACAATTAACTTTCTTGTTTGGCCACCCCAATATCAATTAAGAGCTCAATTTTCAGCCTTACCATGAAAAATAACAAAAACAATACTCGATAGATTTTACATTTTCAATTTCGTAATGAATAAAGAGAATGTAGCTGCATTCAGACAAGTGAGTTGAATAATGTCCTATCCATCTGAAATTTATTTTCAAAAAGGTAAGAAATTTGCAAAATTGCTGCATGACGTCCGTTTTTGCAGAAATATCGGCAGACTGGAGCTCCATGCAAACAATGTTGCATTTTGTGACTGTATTGGAGAACAAATGCAATAGAAATGGATTGTAACTAACCATGGTAGGGGTCTTCTACCAGGACACCTCTCACTTGTGGGATTGGAGCTCTAACATCATTGTCACTAAAAGAAAAATAATTCATCCTTTCAATGGTTGATTTAATTCTTAGGTGTAGAATTTTTGCAGAGTATGGCTACTTTTAAAGAGATCTCAAATGCCTCACAACAACTTTTTATCGTTCTATTCTATTGTTATCTTGAGTGAGCAAGTGGCATACACGTATTTTTTTTATAAGCAAGTCAGTACTCGAAAAACAAGAACTTAATCAATTCCAGTTCTGGATAGAAGAAAGCTTTTGAAAATTTTAGGTCTGATCCGATTGGCAATGTGCATCATGCAGCAGCTATAGAGAAGAAGGTTACAGGGGATATTAGTACTCCGGTACACTTTTTTATGCAAGATTCTATTTAAATTGTTTGTACAAAAACTTGTCACATAATATTCTATGAAAGAAATCTTCAAGAATAAAAAGTTAAGCAATTGGCTAAGCAATTTTGAGTACCTCCCAAAATTTTCCCTTTAGCTAAGCAATTTTTAGTACTGAGCTTGAAATGAAATTGCTCATAAAAAAATGTGTGTACTCTGCTGTCTGGTTCACATGTGAATGGGCCAAGTGAGTGCCAGCACATTGCAAACTTTCTTCATCATCTTACTTGAGACATTTCATTGCTTTGGTCCTATACTCAAAAACTCTGGGCTGTGTGAAATTATCATAATTATTTTGGGTTTTGCAGCATGTATTTATAATTCAATTATGTATTCTGGAGTTTACTTTTAAAGTTAATAACTTGTATAGCTTTGGTATTATTGTAGTTTTTATCAAGCCAACCATTTATTTGCAGTATGCTATACAAGAGGGGAATAATGGTCTGAAAACACTTTATTTTTTAGCCTAGAAAAATAGACTATAACAAGCAAGGCAATAAAAAAATCTGAGCATTTTTATTTTCAGGCTTTTTCCTTTTTATTCATCATATCATAGCTACTTCTTTCCAATCAGCCTGAAATCAAATATTACTCAGATTTCCACCTACGTACCCAACAACAGAAGGCTGAGATTGAGAAACACCGGTCATATTAACAGGGCCACCGTCATCGGACAAAACTCCAGCTGTATTCTGTATGATATCTGGCAGGAGCGGCCTAGGCCTATCCGCAGAATTCGACTCAAAATCGTTCATCTGACGGCTTACAGCTGAGTCAGGTTGACCAAAACCTGAATCGAGGTGCATTTCAATGGCCAGTTCGACATTCCCGTTGCAGGCTTCAAGGAGATGCTCTGCAACCGCTTGATCCGCACCGGTTATGGACATAAATTGAGTCAGCTCGTCCGCCATCTTTTCTTTCCCGCCACATTATGATGATTGTACTTAGTGTAAATGAGCACGAGAAAATCACGGCTCACGGCCGCTGAGGTGGTTGGGCCTTTCCCTTGTTCTTATTCTCACAAGTGGGTTAGCACATTTCTGATATGCCTTCCCCAGGTCTCAAACTTGGGCCCTTGCCTACCAGAGATGCCACTGTCCTTTTAATCAGTCTATCAAGTTAGTGCAGTAGAAAATGTACGTAATCGTAAACTTCGAACGTATACATTTTTAGCAGTGATCTAAGCATGGAAAAATACCTAGAAATTGTGCTCTCACTTCAAGACAGGAAAATACTGTCAACATTTAGATGCAGTGAACATAACCTACATTGGTCGACACAAAGACTTGATGGTAAAGGACCGTTACTTTAAAAGGTGTAACTGGGACAAAGTCGAAGATGAACAGCTCTTTCAATGTGAATGCCCAGCACTACAACAACCTACACTCTTTTTTCTTTATAAGAATAAATTTTATAAGAATATTGAGGCTCAAAATTGCCAAAGAACAATGGAAATTTAAGATTTAACAATGTAAAAGTTAAGGCTCAGGGAAATTTTAAGTATCTTATAAAAAAAGAGCGTAGATCTGAAAAACAAGGCAATTGGAATTCCACACAGGTCTCATTATTTGTAATCTTATCATGTGTATTGTAAGCTCAGTTTGGTTTACCTCTTGGCAATAATAATAGTTATCTGTTTATGTTTACTTTAGATTTGCAGCCACACCCTGTACAATATATAATGAATTTGCATATAAAAAAAGTGAATTTCGGGTAAATCCTGTTCCAGGCTAATCAATAGCAGAAGTGGCAAATCATGGTTAAACCTTATGAACTCATCTAGTCCATTTAATTATAAACCTGGCTCTTACTTACAAGGAGAATTTCATACGAAAGTTGAAGGTTACTGTACCTATTCATGGCTCACATTTATTGGACAAGGTTTCAGGCTCGAAACCTGGTGGAAGCGAAGCATTTTAGAATTTTGAAAGCCACTGGCGAGAATAAATTTTCTTGTTTTGGACCAAGCCTTATGAACTTAGAATTTTTAGTGGGAAATTGTGTGTGGTTGGAGGTACGGGGCGGAGGTACGGTAGTAAAAATAGCACCTCTACATACAACGCATCTTTTTATAAGTAATTTTAGCTCGAGCTCAGTACTAAAATTGCTTAGCTGGAGGGTAAATTTGAGTAATCAAAATTGCTTTGCAATCGCTTAGCTTTTTTATTTAAAAACTATCCTATAAGTTGTTGTACGACAAAAGTCGATGGTATCTCACATACAAAAATGTACCAGGGTACTAATACCCATTGCTGCGTACTTCTCTATAGCTGCTGCACGACTTTCATTGCTAATTGGATCAGAACTAAAATGTTCAAATTGCTTAGCATTCCTCTATCCAGTTTTAGAATTTGTTGAGTTTTTTGACCTTCTTGCTTTGCAGAAATATTGAATATAGAAACGACGCGACCCACTAGACTATGAAACCTTTATGATTCTGAAGTCGTTCAAAGTGAGTTAAAGAAAAACATATTTTTGAGATAAGTTTCTTTGAGCAAATTCTCAATATCCACATGGAATTTTTGTCTGCAAGTCTGGAGGAAGTCTACCTTTTTAACTATAGCAGGACCGTATCAAGGGGGGGGGGGCGTAAGGGGCCCACCCTAAAATAGCCCACCCTATTTTGGTAGAAAAACAAAAAAATCAACTTAATATCCCTTACATTATCCTTTGATATGTGTGTTGCACCCCCCCTTTCTGTTTGTGCTGGATCCGGCCCTGGATAGTGCCCCTTTTCGATATGCTTTCTAACATTTTCTATTATTCATGTATTGCCTAGGAGGAAAGAAAAACAATTCAAATTAGCTCTCCCCTGAAATATCGAAAAACGTTATAAACATCTCGGCATTTGATCTAAGCTAGACATAATTGATTTTGCTGAAGTTAACTGAGGGTCGTAGGGTAGACGAATGTGCGAGCCTAGGGCTAGGGCCATAGAAGGATTTCAAGAGGATGCTCGAAACAGAGGCTACTTCCTTTGAAGGGATTTGCACATGTCGACCAGTCGCAAAGTCAATAAAAGTGTTCCTACCCAACGTAAAGACCGAGGTTTGTAGCTATTTCTTTTTATCAGAATATCCGATCATTTGCAGTTTTATTTCTAGAGTCAGTTTGAAACTTGTTATGGCTTTACCTTCATAAAAGATCTACTGACCTCTACCGTTTTTCAAAGTTTGAAATGTCAACAATAGATAGACAGCATAGTAAGGCCTGGTCTGGTCTTTTCATTGCCATAGGTATTTTATAGGAAAATGTCATAACAAGTATTAACGGGTAATGACCCTATAGTTTAGTTCAATAGCTATGATATACTATAACTGAAATTCATGATCTAGAATCTATTACGTCCTAACAACAATAGCTGTTGATACCTATTTACGGACCCTGTATGCATGCAGAGTATGGCACTTTCAACAATAGAGTATGGCATTCCGACAAGCCACTTTCTATTGTTCTATTGTTAAACTCTAGTGAGCATGTGCCACACTCTGCACTATGGCTGTAGACCACTTACAGTGTTTAAATTTTACGCCTGTGGGTATCTTTGTCTTTGGAACAAAAGTCATTGAATCAGTAGTTTAAAGGTGAAACTTGTGATTGTGCTCCTGATTTGAAATTCCAAAGAATCTCATCTGCCCGTCCAAAAATGTAAACGTTGAAAGGTCTGTATTCAACGGTAGCATTTCCATAACAAAAACGTCTCTGTTCCAGCTTTAGTTTCTTTCACTGCTGTTTGGAACATTTAGTTGATCCGTAGACCCACCTATGAAACAAGAACCCCTAAGCATTGCAGTGGTATGCATCAAAGTATGGGAAGGAAAAAGCATGCAACTATCAACAGACCATACAACAGAATATGGCACTTCCACACCCAAGATAACAATAGGACAATAGGTCAGAACAGTAGACCTTTTCCCAATTACGTCATCTCTATAGAAATTCATCTCGAAACAACCTAAGCATTGACATGATGCGTAGCTAATTCCCAAAGTGTACATTGCTTCTAGCAACAAATGGAATTGCTTTGTGAGTTTTAAAGCAATGCACGCTTTGGATTGTGCTAAACATCATGTCGAGGCTAAGGTTGTTTCAAGATGAATTTCTATAGAGATGACGTAATTCGGAAAGTGATCTATAGAAAGTTGCCCTGGTCATCAGAGTCCTTGTCAATAGTAGCCACATTCTGCAAACTGGTAAACAGAAAGTCTTAATGAGCATTTGAGTACTTCTCAGGTTATGGTATTTCAAAAAATTGATCTATTTACCTCTATATATGTAGAGAACCAGCAAATTGGGTATTGCGCACAATATAGGATTGATTCATAGCCTAACTCAACTTTTAGACGATACTGACATTATCACTGCAACATAATTTCATTTATGAAAATGACTGCCACTAGACGACTCCTGAAATTAAGTCCCATGGTACAGAATCTCTATAATCAAAGCAGCGGATTAACAGATTTTTTTGTCTGGACCTGCTCGTAAACAAATTATTGTCAATGATGTTTCAAGTTTACACTTTTTCAGTTTCAAAAAGTCACTTTGAAAAAAACATGCACTAGAAACAACAGTGAATGTAATTTGTTTATCTAATCGTACTATTTGTACACAAAACTGCAAAACTGTCTTGTCTACTTCTTAAATCATAACTAAATGAGACATTTACGAATTAAGATTAACAATTTTGATTGATTGGCATCAATGATTAATGTACACTATGCATTAGGAATCAGGGAAATAGTCATGGGATCCACCGCTTCCCCCCTTTGAAGGAGAGTCTATACATAATATATACTCCTTTCATTTCTCATGGGTTATTATCGAGCATTGAATGCTCAAAGTAACCAATGGCTCTCCTCTTCTGAGCCTCTGGCAACGCCCCTAGGATCACGTGATGTAAGAGATAAGTCAGCGGTAGTTAATCCTGTTACCAGAACACTGGGAAATATGATAACAGTCTTTAAAGTTGTTAATTTTTAATCTTTGAGATTATCTCTTTGATACTAATGTATCAAGATTCTGTAGGATATCAAGGACCACTAAGCAAACAAGGACCAAGTTATTTAAACTTCATTTTATAGTAGGAATTGACAGAAGGTCCTGATGGGGGTGCTGATTTCAATGCCCAGCACTGAAATAATCAAAAATCCCAATCCATATGAGGAAAATAAAGAAATTCCCGATATTGAGGTGTTTAACAATCCAAATTGCAATTTACTGTTTCATTCCTAAATCCCAGTACCAAGAAGTCCAATCTCATTTTCCCAATAAGTAAAAAGGTGGTACATCCCAGTTCCCAATTTATCCCTTCATGAACCCATTAACAGATAACAAACGAAGAGTAAAAGCTTACAATAATCAATAAAAGAAAGAGGTTGCCTGGATAGGCAGGATACGCTGACAATCTTTGTAAGGTATTGCTTTGTTAGGCAAGGGCAAAGGGGCACTGGATTGCTAGATAGATGGGAGAGAGAATGCAAGCATGCCCCTTCTTCTTAGATCTGATTCTGAATGTATTTGAAAGTGCCCTGAAGGATTAAATTTTAGAGAATGGGACAAACCTGCAATGGCTAAATAGTAATTTTTATTTTTGTTTGAAAATCTTGGAGTGGTTTGGCCCCCATTGCCCCTCAGTTCCTAAGTCTCTAGCCCCTTTATAGAGGCTGGCTTGGTCTGTATGCTGAATACTCTGTGGAAGTGTTTACTTTGAGCGAGATGTCGCGAAATTCCTTATATGGATAAGTCATCAGATAAAGT
This sequence comes from Pelagia noctiluca, assembly GCA_963924455.1. Classification (NCBI taxonomy): domain Eukaryota; kingdom Metazoa; phylum Cnidaria; class Scyphozoa; order Semaeostomeae; family Pelagiidae; genus Pelagia; species Pelagia noctiluca. The sequence continues at coordinate 13,579,876 of OZ004325.1, forward strand.
CAAACAAATCCAATTTTCAGTGTATGCATAATGGTATCATCAATCTTAAAACAGAAACTCCTTTGTCTTTTAACAATAAGAAACCAATGTATTGACAACACCTTTCAAGTTGACGAAACTGTTGAAATGGCTTTAAGCATTCAAAAACAATGCAATAAAACCATATACACGTTTTTTATAAGTAAAGGCCCGTCCAGATGAAAATATTGTCATACAAAACATCATCGAACAGGCGTATGGATGTTGTTCAAGAACAAATGGTTCGTCATGTGGACCACTTCATCATACAACATGTTCGACGATATACAAAGAAGGATTTTGTTGTTGCATGCAGAATAAAGCTGACAATGTTTATTGATGTTCAAGATAATATGTATTCATAATATGAACAGGCCGAAAAATACAGGGATTTCCTATTGAAAGTCAATTTTTCAAATGGTTATATCTCAGTTAATATTCAACATACAGAGGTGATTTTGCATCTATTTGATGTAATTTTGGAAGCTCTTTCACATTATGGAGCCAAACGTCCAAAATTCTAAAAATAGATTTTTTTGTGACGTCACACTTTAGTACTCTATTGTCCTGTAAACATTGCTGCATTTGAGGTGTATTACGATGTTTTGTATGAAAATGTTTTATCGTGAGGACGGGCCTTGAGTCAGGTGATAAAAAAACGGGCCTTGAGTCAGGTGATAAGAAAATGGGTCTTGAGTCAGGTGAAAAGTTTTGAAAAGACAATGCAGTATTCACTATTTCACAATCAGCACCTGCTACACAGGTTCCAGCCCTCAAGTTACTTAATTTGCGTTACAGCCCGAGTTGCTTGTATTCTGGAGCAATACCAGATACCAATTCATAATTTATCCCTGATGGTAATTTAGGTTTAATTTATGAAGTATAAGGAAAAAAATGGCAAGGAAATCATATTATGATTAAACCATGATATATAGCAAAGACAAGCAAGGTGCAGCAGTCTGCACGTCTTGGAAGCTGCTTGTTTTCCTTAAATTCAGCCCTAACAGTCGGGCTATTGTTTAGACAGCACCTCGAAGGAGTTGTTGTACGTCTTAATTTCACATTTGATGTTGAATAGTACCTGAAATTAGGCCATCATCAAAACAAGGCAGAACACAGTTACAAAATAGGCAAATAAGTAATTGTTAGTAGGTTAAATGTACAGTACGATGGAAAAAATTTGCAATGTTTAGTTTTATTTATCACAAAAATGATTTAGAAACCTGTAAGAAAAAGACCACGATTATGTTTAGCTTTTGATATTTGAAAAATTAACTATTAAGACTGACGTTTGCAGTCTGACTCTAGCTAAATTAGGCCGTTTCAATTTTGGTAGCTATGCGTTGCTAAGATGCATATCCTATAATGCATTGCGTGAAAAGAATCGTCTATTTGTGTTGTATCATAAGTGTATCCACCCAATAAGGCCATAGAAGACTTTCTTATTAAAAAACGTGTTTTCACCCAGGTTGAAAATTGCTCCATTGATTAGGCCGTTCCTGCCCTATCCTATTAAGCAGCATTAAGCCCTAGGACTAATAGAAACAAAACATTGTTCTTCTTGAAAACATGTTTGACTATCTCGAAAACACCTGTTGCTCTAAATAGGACAGTCAGACTTATTGTACGCTTTAAGGCAAGTGGTATAAATCGGTGACAAAGCATATTTGTCAAGTTCTGTTCAAAAAGCACGCAAAGTTATGGTTAGTGTAGAATTTAGCTTTGCATTGAAATATGCTCCACTTTTAAGATGTTGTTGGTGTTGCCTAATGCTAAACCACCCTTGTTTTACAAGAAATGATTTCTAAGAACACTTAGCCTCAAATTTTGCCAAAATTTAAGAACAAGCTGAGAAAAAAGGCTGACAATTTTTAGCTCAATATGTGAATTTTACGAAATGACGTTAAGACTGACAAATAGATATAAAAAAAGCAGATTGAAAGCACACCGAGATATGTGAGATGGTCAAGATACTCAAAATCTGCAACAATTAGCTAATACAACTGAGCTTCAAGTTAATTTTACTGGTTCCCATAAAAAAGGAAGGGAAAAGTTTGCACTCCGCAGGCATGAAACGTTATCAGTCTTAAAATGAACTTTCTCATATGAAACCACCAATTTTTAGATCATGTTTATTTTTAGCATACCATTTGTTAATACTCATCTTCCTACAATTCCTACCAGCCACATCACTGCGCCGACTTACACCAAGGAAATCTGTTTGTCATGACATGATATGGACAGATAATGCCACTGGGTGATGCATGGCTAGCATCATGCCATCTAATGGATATCCGAGCTAACCAAAGCTGTAGATTTAAAGATTACACTTTTTATATAAGCAACTTGGCAATAAGCAACCAGTGCTGGATTGAACAAAATAATAAGCAAACCAGAGGTTAGGTCGATACAATAAATCAAGCTGCTAAGCATCAATTTACGAAGTACAAAGTACCTCAAGCAGTTCGAGAGTACTGGCTCTGTTTATATTTATATTTTCAGAACTTAAGCGGCTCTCAAGCTAATTTGAGGGTTGAAAATCCAAAATATTTAAGCAACTTCGAGGGCTGGGGCCAAAGTCCAGTTGCTTATTGAAAGGAAGTGTAGAAAGGAAACAAGACACTTTAATTTTATATGATATTTTATTTTGAAGACTGTAGCTCAAAATAAGGGAAATCTAAGGATATTCTAAGAATGCTGCCCGGCCTGAGATCTAATGAAATGATTTCACTTTTTATATTATTTTGATAAATTTTTGTGATAGGTACCGTTAGTCCCCAGTCATTTGTGATAGGGTTGCTTTTGGGCTTAAATGACAATATGATAACTAAATAGAGCTTGATCCAGTACCCCTATTTGAGATCTGTGGTGAGAAGCATGAAGATTCTGTTCGTTCCCATTCATTTTTTCTTAACCATGGGGTATGGAGATCCTCTTGGTGGTCTGTCATTGGCGTGCTCTCCCAAATAAGAACACATTTCTAGAACTCACATGGTGCTGACACGGTGAAAACAAACATTTTCTCACGACCTTCGTGACACAATGACCTCAAGCTTGTGAAGCACTTGAAAATCCTCATTAAATGCAATTTATAGCTTTGCTCTTACAGCCATTGTAAACTGCGGTCAGTAAATGGACTTCGAACCCACTCATGTATGTTTATACTCCATTATCGTCCAAGCATTATGACTCCGAAACAGCAATTCTTTCAAAATCAGTCAAACAAGACCACAAGAGAAGGGCGAGACCTCAAAAAATGGACCACAGCTAGACTTAAGGTGTCCGCTTGAAAAAAGCTCCACAGGGTGCTATTTTTGATTCATTTTCCCTTCAAATAATTTGTTTTCCCAAGTGAGGATCCCCTAAAATAGGCTGTAAAGGGGATTGAGTCATAGAGTGGTCGCTTCTATTTTTCCTCTCTGCCGAACCCGTCTTAAACGCAACACCTGCCTTGGGGCTTTCTTGCCCAAGACTGAGCCTTGTTTGGGGTTTTTTGTCAGGGGCGTCAGGGGCATCGTTGCATACACTACCTCTACATGTGTTTGTAGCTTTGAGAGGCTCTGGTTTGTCTTAATGCACCCATAAAATTCACACTGAACAACAACTCTGCAGATATTACGAGCAAAGCAGTTGGTTTACTGCTGCACGTCCAGGGCCTATTTAAGTTAAATAAACATCAAGACTTTAACATCAGGACTGGGGAGGGGCAAGAGAGAAGGGCATAGGCTATTTTTGAACGATACAAGAAAAAGGACAAACTTAGCCTTTGCTAAAATTGACTGGTGTGTTCAAAAGAAGAGTGTAGGCCTAGGACTAGCCTTCTGTTACGTAACCAGTGTAGATTAGGATTCCACTAGAACCAAAAGTTTTAGAACAGGACTATCAACGATTTAGATATTTTGCCTGCTTGGATAATTTATGTATTATTTATGCTTCCAGGAAGCATAATTTTATCAATTTTGGGATTCAATTTCTGGTTCCCAGCAGCAATTAATAATTCACGATAGGAAAATGAGTTTATCGTGCCAAACACAGAAATGCGAGCTTCTTCAACTAGATTCTTTGAAACAAAAAGATTAGAAAGATAAAGATTTGGTCGAAAGTAGAGAATCGTACGAATTATTTACTTGTTATCTCAGTTGTTCACTGCTAGGCCATTTCTGTGGCAGCTGGATAAAGATCGTTTTAAGGTTTTCTCATTGATTCTGACCAGTTCTTGAGGTTAACCAATGACCTTGCTAAAAAGAGACTGGGTCGAGAATTTGTATTTCAAAATTGAAGCTATTGGCGGCGGCCATATTGAAGAGCTCAATTCATTTCAATGAAATATAAACAACTCGGACGTGGTGTCGGCTTTTGATATAATATCTCAAACTTAGTTTTGTTACTACTATCATTGAGAAGGAGCTTTAGGATAGAAGTAAGAACTTTGATTCGAAAATTTGAAATGATTTTTCTCCACTCTATTTTGGCCTAAATGGCCTAAGTACGTGTAATTATAAACCAAATGCATCTTGGTAAATAGAATTAGATAAGGATCCCAATAGGGTTATACGCCATTTCGTGGTCTTTCTTGCGCGTGCACATTTAATTCAAATCGATTTGGGATGTTGCCCACACCCTTTTTCGACTATACTGACCACGCTAATTTTCTCAAACTCAGACAAATTTCAAGGAAATGCCCTGGTACACTCTTTTTTTTTATAAGAATAAATTTTATAAGAATAATGAGCCTCAAAATCGGTGAAATTTAAGAATATTTTAAGAATATTGCGAGGCTCAGGTCTTATGGAAAATAATTTTAGCAAGTGTTTTTTTACTTCTGAATTGGTGTGCTTTTTACCGGGAATTTCACCTAAATTTTGATGCAAGTGTCAATGAGCTCTGTTTTACAGGAAATAAGGATATAGTTCTGTTATCCACCATATTTGTAATACTGTAGGTGTGCTTTTTTGGCAATTATGACAATGATAACAATTTATTGCTATATCCGTGTTTTCTGCCGTAAGAATAATTTAAGAATATTCTGAGGCTCAAAATAACAAAAAATTAAGAATATTGAGGCTCAGAAAAAAATTAGATATTCTTATAAAAAAAAGAGTGTAGATATTACAGGTTTTTCGCGTGAGTCACAAACAGCATGAAATTTGGCGACACCTTCAAATATTTCTTTCATGTCACTTGTTAAATATTTCATTTAAACAGGTAGAACTTGAGCTTCTTCTGAATAATTTATAAATGAAGTCTTTAATCTAATTTCAACCAGATGTGCGTTTATTGTTTCGGAATGCAATTCGTGGAGTGCTCGAAAAAACCTTTGTGATGTCTGCTAATATTTGTTTTGTAAACTCAAGCAACCTGTTTTTTTGGTTTCGTCTCCGAGCTATTCAAATCGGAATATGTTCAAATGAGTTGTTTTTAAGAAGATTCAATGCGTTTCTGATCCTATTCTGTGCTCGTGTTCCTGTTTTTTTGCGTCCATACTTTCGCTGCCCACCTTTTCTGAAGAATCTATCTAGACTTTGCCATTTTCTATAGTAGGGGCGTACCAGAGACTTTTGATTAGGGGACGCATGCATTTATTATTGATCTTCGTGGTATTAGTTATCAACCCAAGAATGAAATTCACAGATTAGAGGGGGCATGACCTGGTGACCCCTTACCATAGGATTTGAGTTAGCTTTAGTTAGGGCTTAGGTTAGGGTTGGCTAGGGTTTGGGCTAGGATTTTTGGGGTTGGGGTTGGGTTTGTCTGGGTATGGAAAGTAAAACATCGAAGCTTACTACAGGGGAATTGCAAGAGAAGACAGAGAAGCACTTTAGCCCCTTGCAATTTAACCCCCTTAAAATCTCTCTAGACAAGAAAGTTTTAACTGTAGTCATACAAGAATCGGAAATGATGGCATTCCAATACCAAAAATGCTTATGCAATCAGGCCCACCTTGCTAATGAGCAACAACTCAGAAAAGTGAATGACAAGGGGTGAATCGTAATTTCACTGCAAAAGATTTGGTAGCTTTAAGGAGTTAGGAGAGAATTTCAGTACGTGAGGAATAGCCCCCTTATTCCCTGGGGGAGTGCTTATCGAAATCAGTTATCGCCTACCTCAGACCACGTGATTATAATGCAAATTAGCGCCCTTTGTAAGCCAACAAAAACATTCCCTCATATGGTAAAACTGATAAGACCTCGTGTAAGATTTATAAGCACCATTTCCTTTCTTTTAAGAACCAGCCAAAAGTAACCGTGAAGCTATTGTTCCCAAAAGCTGTTTTGATTGTGCGGTGGCGACGCCACGTTGTTGGTCAGTTCACACCGATCCACAGAGCTTTGGGTCACTTCTATCGAGAATCGAGATTTCCATTACATCACCAGCGTCTGAATCCTGAATATATATCCAGATCCTTCGATTGCTTTTTAATGAATTTGCTATAATAAAGCTACTTGCCGGAGTGTGGGATTTTCTCCGGTTGTTTGTCTCGTAAGGAATTTTGATATTAATTTAATGTCGTGGAATTTCACCGATGTTCATCCATTTATTGCTCATTCAAATTTATCGAAGTTTGTTTTCTTTTTATTCTAGTCAGACGAGAGTTTATTTGAAATACTGGAAAAGGATCTAGAGAAATTTCTGGATTTGGGATCACATCTTATTGGTTTCCGCTGTAATATTGGTGTTTTGGAGAAATTCGATCGTACTTCTGTAATCGGTATGTATGACATAAAGTTATAATTATTCCTTGCCTTTTAATTAGTTTTCTCTGGCTTACAGTAGCTGGTTGTGTTGGTCTATATAAAGAAAATATACGTTTCTGCCTGAATTTAAAACAGATTCTGTTCCTTATAAAGTGATTTATGCGGTTTTGTTTTAGGTCTACCCTAAGCTATATCGTTCTCAATAAGCAACATAAATAATCAGTTAATAAGCCACATAATACCTCTTAATACACTCAAGCATTTTGATCATAGGAGACTAGAAATTCTTATCTGTACTGAAGTTTCTCAAATGTTTCGAACTGTGGGTGCTGAAAGTTTATTAGGAGTTTCTTAAATTTATAAATTCTTATATATAATCTTAATGATTCCGATCCTATTTTTGAATTAGAGTCTAAAAAGTATTGACACGACTCTCCTATTTCCTATTTCCAAAATAAAAACACATCTATAATACACTGAATATGATAAAACCAACTTAATTAGGCCCAGTAAAGAAAATAGCAGCTCTGATATTTGAACAACGAACATATATAGTAGTATAGAATTTTCTTATGAAATATTTTTTCAAATACTCGAGTTTCACCAACGTTCTGGTCCTTCGAGAGTCTGGGTTTTTTATGGAACCAGACGCGGAACCAGATACCTCTACCCTTCACAAAAGACTGGTATTTATCTCAAATATAGGAGATACCAAAAAATTCTCACCCAAATTTCAGCATGGTTGGTTCTTTAAAAATAACATGCATTACACGCATTTTATTTTATAAGCAATTGCTTTATAAGCAAGTCAGTACTGGACATGACAAAAACTTAAGCAATTCCAGCACTGGATAAAGGATTGCTAAGCAATTTGAAAATTCTAATTCAGATCCAATTGCTAATGAAAACCGTGCTTCAGCTATTTAGAAGAAGGTTATAGTGGATATCAGTACCCTGGTACGCTTTTGTATTCAAGATACTATTGACAATCGTTGTACAAAAACTTCTGAGATAGTATTCTGAGAAACAGATCTTCAAGTATAAAAAGCTAAGCAAATGCTAAGCAATTTTGAGTACTGGGCTCAAGATGAAATTACTTATAAAAAAAATGCGTGTAAGCTAGAAATCATGTAAATTGAGATATTAGAGTTGAAATATATGCTTATAGACCTCAAAAACATAATTAGGCTTCACCATCTTGATGTCCATTAACTTATGCTTACAATTTGCTTGACAAGCACTGAAATACTAAGAAAATATTTTATAAGAAGCACTTAAACTGCTAAGGCGTTTCCGTCAAGATTTAGTAAATGAGATTTTGTGTGGGGAAATAGGAAGACTAGCTCGCAATAGGATAAGGAGGCTGGCCTTGTTGAATTATTAACAATGAACATAATTGTTGATGCATGTGCTATCACGAAAAGTGCAGGCTCAGCTGAAAGTCACGTAAAACATCCTGAGTGGAGCTATTGTTCACAACATGCAGTCTACATTCTTTTTTATAAGAAACAAGTCAATAAGCAACCTTTGGGGGTTTCATTGCATTAGATAATCTACTGTTTCCACTCGTAATGCTAGGGTGTCATTTCTAAAACATGGGTAAATAAGTGGGTTAATTCAAAAATAAACCATGCTTTTAAACGTTTGGATAAAATTTTCATCAGTAAACTACTTGACTGATGAAACTACTTTACTGTAGTTTACTGATGAAGATTTTATGGAAACGTTTAAAAGCATGGTTTATTTTGAGTTAAGCTATTAGAATTTTATAAACTTAGGTAATTGGCCTCTCATATTGGTATATAAGTCGGTATATGCTTACAAGATCTTAGTGGCACACCCGAGACAACACCAGGTTATGAACCCCCGAAATTAGCAACAAGGGCTGAAGTGACCATGATAAGCAACTCTAAGGCTTGATTAAATGCTAGTAGCTAATGTAACAGGTAGTTTAGCAAATATGCTGGAAATTCCATAGCTTGTTTTATTAAGCAAGATGTCATAGTGAGTAGATATAGTTTTTGCATTTTTACAGTTTTTCTTAACTACATTTAGACATGTGTACTAAATCAGTTTATAATACAGGGTGGTCTCGCAATGTCTAATGAGTTAAAAATATCCTTCTCAAAGATGTATTAAAAAAGGCTTTCCTCGGCAAAGACTTTACTTTGGTGAACTGGTCGTTATAATAAACTGGAATAGAATAATATGGTCATTACAATAAACTGGTCATTGGAATAAGGAACTGGTTTATCTATAATATTTTTGATATTTCAACCTTGTGTTGCTTATGAAAGTTGTTCTTATAAAAAAGCGTATACGTGAATCATTCCTCCTGCGCAGAGTCAAGTAAAAGCCTCACATGAGGCACCAGGTTTGAGATTACTCGCATAACAAACTATTTATAAGCCATCGTTAGACATAAAACAGCGATATAACACTACCACTGATTTTCACATTAAATGTGGATGTTGTTTAGTTTTGTTTTGTTTCCGAATGTCTGTTTTTGTATCTGTATCAAATTGTTGTAATTTCTGTGGTTTTTCAACCCAGCAACCCAGGCCATAATAGAATGCGTAATCTTGCTATTTTTATTAAAAACTCGACAAAGTGCTGCGAAGTTTATCTCAATCATAAGTACGACAAAGTCATTGTGATTTGCTCTGCTGGGTCTTGCTAAGACGAACGGTGCGTAGTAAATCTCGTAGTTCTTTCGCGATTAAGTTTGTATCATTATTGTTAAATGGTCAAGAGAGAAAATCTCTAGAATGTTGTTTATAGGCCAAATGTGGCAGAAAAGGGATTTCAGTGGCCTGAAAATGCATGAACATGTTTTCGGTTTGTAGAATGTCGATAAAGTCAAACAAAAACTTATTTTGAACAAAAGTCAGATCATTTTTATTTGTTTCTGAACGAGGCTGCCACTCTGTCGAGTTGTTCAAGACTTTCAAGATGGCGACGAAACCTGGCCTATTTTGGGAATTACATTATTTAATTTCAAATTCATTTCATACTTTGCAACTATTTACAACAACAATATCAACAAAATAATCTAAGGAATAAAGTAACAATTTGTAATAAAATAGTTTTAACAATATAAAGTTGCGTAGGATACCATGAAGAACCAGAAAGGTTTTTGAGCCCGGTACCCTGATAGTTAAATCTAATACAGTAATTTCCTTAACAGTGACAATAAAATTGAGTTTAAGTTTGAAAGTGTTAGATTGTAAATTGTTTTGATTTTTTGATCTTTGTTTCATATATATTTTTGCTTGCAAAAACCGTTTGCGAAGATGCTTTTGAAACACACCCATTTTAGACATAAAGCGAAGTTTACGCAAACTAAAAGCTGTCAGTGATAAAAAACGCATAGAAGACTCATAAGTCGTTTTTGAAAATCAATAAAACACTTCAAAAACACTCAACATTATAAAGCTAGATGGAATAAAGAAAACAGCAGTGCTAATATTCAACAGACAATATTTTGATTGGTTGATTGACTTTCACTAGACTCGGCTATTTTATTAATATTTCGAAGTTGGCGATTTCAATTTTGCTTCCAGGGGCATTTCACTCACTTTCAAAGCGTTTGAGATCTTTTCAAGAACAAGAGGATTCCCAAATATTTTGAAGGGAGTTTTTTTTTAGAAAATTAAGATTTTCAAGGAATGGTGCGACAATCCGGAAGTGAGTTGGTTCTAGTTTTGCTTGGTCGATTGCAACCACTAAATAGCTTATGTTTTCCCCTGACATCTTGTAGCCACCACGTTGATTCGTTAAGCTGATCCTCAGGTCTTAAGCCAGAGTAGAAAAAGGCCACGGTGGAGGCCTAAGTCGCAGTTGCTGCATGCTGCTTTCAGTTAAGGCTTTGAAATCATACACCTCTTTCTGCGAAATCCCCTTAAATCGTCAACGTTGCCATTCATCTTCCTAATTTATTCGCTTTAATTCAAGTGTCTAATAAAATTTTAATCATTCCCCTGAGTAGTTTTTAATAAAGGAGAACAATTGAAATATTTTCTTATTCAAAGATATTAAGTTCGTTATCTTCGTTTATCTTGCCACAGGCTCGGCTCCAGGCCCTTTTTCGGCTCCATCACCAGACAGTTTCTATATCCGTATTTATTATTGTAAATTCGCAAGGCATGGTCGAACACGTGGAAATGTGTTCTCATCAGTGTTAAGTGCTCCAAGCAGGAGCACATTAGACCTTTCTAGAGAAGATGGAGGCTTCTCTGCCCTTTGTTTTTAAGTAAGGATTTTGAAAGTGATATCTGGTAATAATTTCCTTAGATACGTACTCCACATAGATCCAGGCGTTTGATTCGTAACTAAGGAAATTTTTCCCAGAATTCCCATCAAAAATCATTAATAAGAATAAAGGACTTATAGAAACGGTCGCCATCTTTTACGGAAACGTCTATTGTTATGTCCTCCAAGGTCTAGAATCCGGGACTTTTCCCATCATAGGCCAGTGTGCTAACCATTGTCTTTTATAGTGAAGTGTGTCAGATGATTGGTCTATTCCGAGACCTTCTTACCATGCCTCTAGAAGCGCCTTTTCACTCTAGATTGCTTAATTCCCGAGTGTCCTTCATTTCCCAGAAATCAGATAAATTCCTCAACCTTCCTTTGGGTCAAATTTCCTGTAACCAAGGTACTTCCTCACTTGGGTTAGGTTAAACTCTTGGAAGGTTGAGTTGTAATTTGCACACAGAGATACATAAATCGTATTTTTACCAATATGCTAGAATAAGCACTAAAAAGACTTTAATATACAACTGAAATTAAATCGAGATAATTTGTGACAGTGGTAGCGTGCCAGGTTACGAATCTATAGGTGGAGGGTTCGAGTCCTACTCGGGTCATTTTCATTCTCACAAATTATCTCGATTGATTTTTCAAAACTCTGCTTCTTCTCAAACTATAGAATTTACCACTTTGAAATGCATTTAAATGGCAACCTTTTACCATAAAATAGGAATACGTAATAATGAAATAAGGGCCTAATTTTAACCATGAGAAACCTTATGGATAATAAAGACTACATTCAAAATTTCTTACGGGCCCCCTGGTAATTACCCTGGTGTGTACTACCCTTCCTCTGGCAACTACCCTGGTACTACTCTGGTCCCCTCTTAACAGCCCAAGGATGATCGTTTGACCCTGATGTTTTACTGACTCTGTATATTGCATGAAAACTCTTCAAGGACTCCCACACATGGCAGGAGTGAATTTTACCTGGCTGTTCGCTAAGCCCCGGGATTAGCACCCTTGTTAAAAACCCCTACAATAAGGATCCAAGGGAAATACCCCTATGATACGGATCAGTAGCAATATTCTAAATTATTTTGTAATCTTTTCCTGGCTTTGGACTTCTCCGCAAACTAAAACCGATTACTGTAGAAACCACTAACCAAAATACGTATTTCGAAGTGAACTATTACGTCACTCTGGTCACTACAACCGCAAGTAGTAATCATATAGTGATAGTGGGTTCCCTGCGGGTTGCACGCCTTTTTTAGAAACTTTGGTGCGAATGATATTTTTGGTCATGTATCACCTTTGATAGCTGTCAGTGAGGCTTTCATTGAAGGTCAAGGCTGTTCCCAACCTTGCCAGTTTTTTTATGAGAACATTGTTTATAAGAACGCAACCCATGAAAACTTTGAAAGATACAGAGGTTCAGCAAAGAAGGTGTCGCCCGTCTGGATCGCGACAAATTGTTTGGTCGCAAAGGACATTATCCCCTACGTAAGTCCTAAACACTGGGGAGTGGGGTGTGTAGGTGCACAAGCCCTACCTACCCAGAGAATACAATTCTCTAAGTCGGTGACGTAACAGGGAACATAATTCCAGCCCCCCGTCGGCAAATAACATTGAGCCGATGCACCCCTTCCATCTAAACAGGAGCCAGATGTTAGGCCTTGGAAAAAGGAAGGCAGAATGACAGTGCGTATGCCAATATCAAATGAAACAATAAACTGAAATAAATATACCCCATGCGCTAGAAAATACCCCCCTAAGTAGGAGTGGGTGGGTGGGATTCGAAAGGAACAGTGAGACTTGTTGTATCCTTGGTCAGTGAATAACTCAATTGCTGAACAAATCAGCATGCTTACAGAATCAATGCTGCAGCACATGGAATAAATTAACACCTCCCATATAAGGTAGTCACGACAAACCTGGGGAAAAAACTTAACTGTAACCGAGGGCCAGGGAAACCCAAGCAGCAACAACAACCTTGGCACCGATCTGTGGGAAAAACCGAACACTAGGACCCCAGACTTACGGGGATAACTCAAATTAAATCTGCATATAATTTACATATATCAAAGGATCAAAAATCTAAGATACTCCAATATTGGAAAAACTTTGCTTACAACTTCTTTATGTTAGCAAGGGGCATAACTCCCTTTTAGAGCGTATGAGATTTTGTAAGAACAAAAGGAATTCTCTGGAAAAGTGTCCTAGATTGTTAAGGAGTGATTCCCCCCTTGAAAGTATGTTGAGTTTTCTCGAGCCCATGTGCAGTATACTTTGGCATTATGGTTTATGGTATCTTTATGTGTCACATTTGATGGCTGTCATAAAGCAATAATGGAAGACCAAACCTTTTCAAGTATATAAGAAACCCCTTGGGAACTTTCAGTTTCAGTACTGAAAACTTGAAAACTGGACAGACGTTTTAGTTTCTGATAAATGATATCTTCATCCCCTTATCGTTGCTGACTTTGAAATGTCTTCTGATGATCTCTTTCTAAAGGAAGAAATGAAACCGAAAGCCCTTCTGAGAAATATCAGCTGTTTCTACTTTCTTTTTCTTAAAAGTGGACATAATGAATCCGTTTTCGGTTTTAGTTTCCATTAATACGATTGCGAACTTAGTCTTTTGATACCAAACCGGATTCTTTCGAAAACGAGGGTCATTCAAAATGGGATTCATTGACCATCTTTTGATAAAGTGGGGGGGGGGTGATTGTCTCTTGTGCAGCTCGTCGATATGTTATCGTTCCGATCTTAAACCAATTAAACTTATGGATCTGAGTTCGATTTATAACCTGGAATTTGAGGAAGTTTCTCTAGTTAACGCAGGGATGTAGCCAGTGAAGTGAGGGGAAAGCTAGGGGAGCTGCTGCTGCTCCCCTTTTGAAAAAACTCTATATGAATTGTGAGTAGAGTACCCTGTTTATGGGCTTTTGCCCAAAGTGTGTGCCAGAAGTGATCAATGACTCCCCCTTTCAGAGATGCTGGATACGGTCCTTGTTTATGGAAACTAACCTGCATAAAATCCCAGGGTTAACACTCGTCGTAGTAAGTAACGGGGGAACAGACATTTTATAGGTTTGGGAAGAATACCAAATATACCTTTGGATGCGCTCATTTGTATATGATAAGTAGCTATATTTTCAGGGCGTTTTCTTGAGAACATCTGTTAATCAATCCAGTATTTCTCTTGCAACGTGTGGTTAGATGTAGCAAGGAGTATATCTCTTGGGGTAAAACCTGCAGAATTAGTATACTTTTGGGGTTTTTATAAAGGAGCTGTTTTTGACCCCATGTCAGTTACTGGGGAGTCCCCTCTGGGCCTGAGATAAAGACGTGATCTTGTGGGTGGGGCTATTGCTAGGTCATGTTTGAGATAGGACATGACTTCCAATCACCCGATCTCAAACTAAAGACTGGATCGAGCATTCTGTTGTTTCTAGATTCAGATGTTGAAGCCAATTTCCTTGGCTCGCGCTCGGCCTCCCAATATGGCTGCCAAAGAAATCACATGGAAACTAAAGCTGCACGATTACTCAGTCTTGTGCTGATCATTGATAACATTTCAACAATCATCAAAGGAAAAGCAGCTCGTAGTGGAGTCTCAATGTAATGAATTGGACCTACTAATATGGCCGCCAAGTACTTCATTTCAGAACGACAGATTCTCAATCCAGTCTTTTTTTAGATCAGTGCGTCCAGTCAGCGATAGTCTGTGGGAGAGGTTTCGTGCTACCCCGCTACTGCGCATGTGCTGTGAATTCACAAGACGGGGTTGCGTAACTGATATCCAGCCATTCGTCTAGTCTGAACTGCGCAACAATAAAGTTTTTGGTGTTTCGATGTTTCCAGACACGACACGGTCTGGTGGTTTTCTGGATTTTAAGGAGTGCCCCGACCATCTCGCCAGACGGCCATTCTTAGCGATTCTTTGTGTAAATTAGCGCTCAAGCTGGTTTGTCGCCATAATTGTTAAACAAAACTCAGAAATGGAGATAATACTCGCAAAAACACCTGTACACGCTGATCAAAAAACTAGACATAATTTTACAAAATTAACAGGTATCCCAAAGAAAAAAAGACAAAAGGAGTTAGCAAGAACCCGAATGTTAGCACTACAAAACCACCACCCCCTGTTTAATAGTGGCTTTTCATTGTGAGCTTGAAATAAAGATATGCAATATTTGTTCAATAGAAGCTGAGTTGTGAAAACGCTTTTGTTATATTAAACTATGTATATTAATGTTAAGACTAAAGAAAGTACAGTTGCTGTGTTAAGTTTACATAAGAAAGACATTCAAAGACAGCGACGTTTGAATTACTAGGATTCAGTATTTTCATGAAATACCTCCACACTTTGATTTCGCAAGTAATTTTTTTTTTTATTTTTTTCTTTTTTTTATAACAATGGTATATAGGCCGAGATGGCCCTTAACCAGCTTAACTATATGGAGCTGGATTAATATCTCTTTTACAAAATATATACAAAACTCTTTACAAAAATTAATCAACTTACAAAATTTAATAATATAAAAGAAATGTTGATTAAGTTCTGTTAAGTCATGTCAGTGAGGGATTCAACTGTTTTATCGCCTTTCCACGTCTTTGAAAGGCCTTGTTACAGTATATGCCAACCTTCTTAAGACAACAAGTATCTTCTTGAGAGAGAAGCCAGATAAAAAGTCTTTCTTCTGATAGAAGCTGAACTGAGGGGTATTTTGAAAATAAGGGTTAAGCATATTTTTTCTTGATTCAATATATAAGGGGCAATTCACCAGAAAATGAACTTCATCTTCAACGATAGACAAACCATTAGATTTGCAAGTCAAACAGTATCTTTCATCACGTGGGGTCTTTTTCGAGCCACACCTGCCTGTTTCGAAATATAGGCGAATAATAATTATCAGTTCTAACTAATAATAGGCTCTCATCTTCTCATCCATATGATAGACTCGTTGTTTGTGTCTTCCTAATCTCTTTCTTATCTCTGTTTCTACTTCATAACCCTGCCCTCCTTTTTAAGGCCTATCATTTGCCTCCTGTTTAAATGGTAAGGACGGGAAAGATGTGCATTTTAGGTAAGATCCGTGCACACCCCAATCCATGGTTCTTACAGGTTTCTTCAGGGGGAGGGCGTGAAACAGGGGTGTAAGCCTTTAGGAAATTATATTTCTCTCTTCTCTAACATTTGGGTGTCGTTCTCCCTCCAAATCTCTCCCTTAAACATCTTTCTCAGCAAGTAACTAGACTTAAAGTGCAGACACTCTCTTTTGCGTAACATTCTCATGAATATGACAGACTAGTTGCCAACCCCCTAAAACCCACTTGCTTTCGATAAGACCCTCAACCCAGGTTTACTAATTGACTTGTTGCTTATTGAAAAAAGAGTACCCGTCATAAATTTTAGTCCTTCTCCCTTGGTAGTCCAACAGAGAGGTAGGAGCTTGGTTGGTGCACTGGGGGCACGTACTGAAGACAATGTTTTGCCCTTTTTACTTTCAGATGTCTCTTAAGCTAGCTAGATAGTGCCCTTGAAATGTTCTACCCCCTACCCCCAGTTTAAGATGCTTGCGGGTTCAAAACCACCTTCAGACCTGTCGCAAAATGGGGGGGAGAGAATTAGCCAGTGCTCTGTAATTCCAGGCAAAACGGCAGAAGGAATCACGTGGTGTGGTCAAATGCAGAGGAACGACCAGGGTTGCACTGTTCGATTAGTCTACCTATTCAGTGGCCCTTTGTGGTTTGCATACAAACCAATACCTTACGAAAATAGTAAGCGTATTTGCCTATCAACTTGCCTATCAACAGTACCACCACCCTGTTCTAATTCCAAAAGCGTGCATTGCTCCTAGCAACAAATGGCATTGCTTTGTGAACTTGAGAGCAATGCATGTTTTGGGATTTCGCTACGCATCTTGTCGAGGGTAAGGTTGTTTCAGGTTGAATTTCTATAGAGATGACGTAATTGGGAAAGTGGTCTATTGTTAGAGATACTGTGATTCCTTTTGCATGAGAAACTGGACAGCCTGTTTCGATCACTTGCGTTTCTAATATGACTTATAATGCGGGGATTTTCTAAACCGAATAATTAAATCCGGATCTTATAATTAGCTTGTTAGTTTTGAATTGAATTGTACACAACCAGCAATAAAAGGCATTATCTTGATTGGTAATGCTATTAATACGTCATTCTTTGCGGTAGACTCCCTACCTGCCCAAGGAAACTCCCGATTTGCCTTGATACCTTCGTCATGCTCAAATAGGAAATGCGTGATGAATCAAAAACGTATAACAGCCCGTTGATATTAACACATTTGTTTATGTTTTGCTTATATCTTATTAATCATGTGAATTAGCGAGGTGTATTTTTGATTACCTTCTTGTATTGCGTTACGCTTATTTTTACCAGAAACTTCGACAGTACTTGAAATTCGAAAACATTGAAATTTCAGTACTAAACAGATTTCTAATTTGCATATTATAAAAAGGATACGTGTATTTGTTGGTTGAAAGTAAAAAAGCTGTTTTCTTCATTCTATTAAGTTTTGGAGCGTTGAGTGTGACATATTGGTTATGTTTAGTTATATTTTTATACGTGGATGAAATGAGATGGTTTTGCGAAGACTAGACTTTTAGACTAGGCCCTAGAATAAGGCGAGCCTCATTCAGATATACGTAATCTTAACCCATATGTAAAGTTAAAATTAGTTGACCATGGTAGAAACTTTTGATATGCAAGGGATATGTTACAAATAGATGAATTCTCTCAACCAATGGGAAATCAGGACTCATTCTTGAGACAATATGATTGGCCTGTTAATTCCAATCTAGTCTTATTGAATCGAATTGTTTCTTTTTTTGAGAACGCCTTTAATTTATGTTCGTCAACTGACTTAAAGAAACTCCACGTTCTCATTCAAAACCTTTGAAAGGTGAACGAGCGAAAATCTGCACGAGAAAGGTGATTTGGGTTTCATGAAGTGGCACTGGGGCAGATTGTGAAATAATTTCAATACAGTGCATGATTTCATTACGCCCATTAATTAAATAAATTAGTCCCAACTCTCCCAACCGAAAGGCACACCTGGTGAACGAAGTCGCAAGGATGCCTTTGGGTATCCATAGATGGCCCCATAAGGTGTCTTCAGATTGCCCCCTGAGGAGGGTGTGAGGCGTTCACAATAGATTACCCACATTGCCAACATGTGCTGTTTCACACATTCGTTATCAATTAGGCCCTAAATTACCTCAGCGTTCATACGAGTTAATTTCATAACAAGACTTGAAAGTTTCTTAAAGTTTTTGGAAGACGTTAAAAGGATTGAAAATACAAATAGGTATTTATTCGTTAAATTATACATAAATTCGTTAAATTATACATAAAGTTTAAGGCGTTTTAGTAGTTATCAGTTTCTTACATAAGAGTTAAAAAACTTTGAGCAGTACAGAACTTGAGGATGACGAGGAAAATGGGAAATATAACGAAACATAATAACTAATGAAGCTCAGCTTTGTGCGTCTGATACTCATTAGAGTACTTCGTACGTCAGAAAGAGAATGAAAAAGAAACTTAACGAAATATTAAGAGCTATAACACACTAAAACATGATAAGTTTATAAAGTTCATACCTGTATTTATTTCATTATAACTCAGTTCAGAGCCTTTTTGTATGCTTAGCATTCTTAGTTTGTTGCTGTAGCTAGTTAGTTTCTCAGATAAGATTAGGCAAGTTTGTTTGCCTACACTCCTTTTGTTTACGAAAAACCGTTTATAAGAGACCATAGGGCTAGATTTTTGAAACTTAAAAAACTGTGGTGGCAGAGTTGATATCTTACAAGGTCATATCTCATGTTTTCTATATCAACACGAGATTAAGGACAAATAGATTTTGGTGTTAAGAAACGTTTCGTTTCATTTTTGGATTGAAAGCTAAGAAACTCTGAGTTACAGGGTACAATGATTTAGTATGGTTTCTTATAACAAATAAGTCCTATAATGATAAACTCAATCTACTTAAGTCGTTATTTGATACCCCGTTGCCTGATTGCTTAATGAGAAAAGTGTATTTAGCCCCAGGGTTTCTTAAATTAATTTCGTTGCTTTCGGAAAAGTTTTCTCCAGTGTTTCTTGTAAAAGATTCGGTCGGCCTAAATGCTTTTTGAAAAAGTTATGTCTTGATGATATTTGTCCATCCTCCAGGTGGAAATTTTCACAAATGTGGCTGGAGTAAGGTAGATAAGAAATGATTTCAGCCAATCATTTTCCAACGAAAATAATAGGAGAATTCGGTTATAAAAATATTATACAAAAAAATGGTAAACATTTTGCAATGAAATAGGAATAAATTTGCATTAATTAACTTTGACCAATAAGAACGCGTTCTCTGGTTCGTGAAAACGAGACTGTCCAATCAAAATTGACTCTGGAACAAAAGGCATTGTTCTCTTTGTTTGGAGATACTCCCATTCTGCACCTTTGAAAAAACGTAGGCGCGCTTTTGACAATAGCCGTTTCTCTTTGTCAACGATATTAGAAGGGAGTTAGCGGTGGAAAGCCTACTTGTCCGCTCTAAAACCGATTTAGATATCTAGAAGAACTCTCACAACTTCTTGTTTTATCTATTCAGGTTTCAGATAGAGTGAATATGGAGAATTTCATTTTTGGCCTAGTAGTTTTGCTCGCTGCAACGTGTTGTAAGTATGAATTTGATTTTTCTGGCAGCCATTTTGTTGATTCGATTTTGTAATTGTAGACGCTTCTCTGTCTTGATTAGCATTTGAGTGCAGTTATGGTTCCTGAATTGATTTTTGATGTTTTATATCGATAAGTGATCTCAAAGTTTCAAGTTTGGGATTTTTAAAGCGGCAACTGCCTGTTTTTATCTCTTTCGCCGTACTTCGAGACCACATGAAATTTGCCACGCCTCAGATTTATGCAATCAACTGTTCTATGGTAGGTAGCGAGAAATTTTGTTCTCGAAGAAACTAAACTCACAAGAACAACAAGTATTTATGTAATCACTCTTATTAAAATGTTTTCTCTGATGCTAATTATCACAGCTTTAAGCATTGCTAATAAAACGCTTAGCATATCGTTATGTCTCGAGAACTTTTCCTGTGACTTCTCCCTTCCACGCTTCATATAGTTTTCGTTCATTGCGGGAGTCTTGTCTAATTGTTTGTCCAGAAACTTTTTCGGCCAGCTCATTTGCAAGTTTAGCTGTTTCAAAGATGTTGGTGATTTCATAACTTTCAGATGTAATTTTTCCTAATGTTTAATCTTGTCCGTCTAGGATTATTGTCACCTTTGCGCTTTCTTCATCACAAGGTTCACTAAAACTTTATTTGCCTTGTCTAACGAGAACTCGAGAAACTTTAGTCTGAACTAAATGGATTTCGCTCATCTTATTCTTATTCTAGGAAGGGGAATAATTGAATAATTTGAAGAATTATTGTTTTGAAGGGATATGTCTACCTAATTTATGGACGGCCTAATTTCAAAATACCCGAAGATTTCAATTTCGAACATACTGGAAGACATGTGGGCCGTTGACACCCGATTGTTTAAATTTTAATTGTCTAGACTTGAGATCATGATGTTTGGAGAAAATCTTGATCGCAATGTTTTTAGGAAGTTTCTCTTTCTTTGCTGAACGAATTTCGGTTTCTCATCTGCCCTGCCCCTTTCGAGTTTGCGCAATATCTCTGAAAATCTCAAGGACCAAGGCGAACTGTCACGACACGTGCTTAGGGCAAACAAGTCTGGTCTTAAATTATTCTCGAAAATTTGATCCTCTTTTTCTCAGCGTTGGGTGTAGAATTACATATTATTGTTCTAGATTTTGCGTTTATTTTGAATTCCCTATAAAGCCTATCGATTTGATTTTTAGACTGTTTCGTAATAACACTAAACTAATCTCACTTATCAGGCGGTGAAATGCCTTTAACTTTCGCTATTTTAGCAGCTAGTTCAAAGTAAGATGTTCGATCTTAGTGATTTATTGTGGAATTTTTAATAAACTTCGTGTGCAGAGTTTTGAAACTCGTGAGTTGGAAAATGTCAAACTGGGCGGTGGTTAATTTCGTTCTGGAGCAGCTGTCGTTCGAGTTTCTTTACAAATCGAATTTGATTTCAGCACACAATGCAACTAAACCCAATGATGTTTGCTATTAAAACTATTATTACCCCCAAGCAAGTTGATGAAGGAGTTTTTATAAGAAATTAAGTTCTAGTATGGTCATTAAGGTTTTCTCAGATCGTCAACGATTTCTTTTAAGATTTTATTTTTTAAGTAATTTGTTTGTCATTGAATAGTCTGGGACATAATGGGCCAATGGGAATATTTGGTCAACAAGCAGATACCTTCCATTTCTTCCCTACTTAAACCACACGCATTGTTTCTTAGAAGTAATTTCAACTGGAGCTCAGTACTAAAATTGCTTAGCTGGAGGGCAAATTTGAGAACTTTTCCAGAAGCAAATATCCTTCAGCTGAAAGACATTGGTAATCCAATAGCACAAGATTGTAATTACTAAGAATAAGTTTGATACAATAAGCATTACCTTGAAGTCAAGCCATTTCTTATTCTTTTTTCTGCGAAATATGAAATAGGGAAAATATCAAATATGCAGTCGCAAACATACAAAATCAATGCTTAAAATAGCCAGCAGCCCCCCTTACCGCAACCCTTAAAGACACTCAGTCAAGATGAAGGACAACCTTAATCAGGCTGCTCAACCCTTTCCATCAAATTTCATAAGTAAATATTTCAAATTTATTACATTTAGTACCATGAAATATTAACATAATAAATTTGAACTTTTTACCTTGCCGGGGTACTGATATCCACTGAAACCTACTTCTCTATAGCTGCTGCCTGTTTTTCATTGCCAATTGGATCAGAACTAAAATTTTAAAATTCCTTAGCATTCCTCCATCCAGTTCTAGAATTGATTAAGTTTTTCCCTGCACCCTAAACCCAATTTTGCCTTGTTCCCAATGTACCCAAAACCCTTGTGCAACCCCAGAACTATGAATCATGCAAGATTTGGTAATTGATCTTTTACCCATTTTTATTACATTCGTTTTCGTCATCCAGATTAGCAGTCCTTTGTAATTGTAATTCTTTCAAAGCATTCACATATTTTGTAAGAAACTGGTTTATTAGAAACCTAATTGTAGATCCCAAAAAACTGGAAAAGTTTATAGAATTTATTACACCAATGTTACCTAGAAACTTTTGAAACAAAACAGCAATGCTAAGTAGTAAAATAGAAAATTAAAACCCCTTTGGCCCTACCCCTAAAATTCAATTAACTTCAAAGGTGATTTTGGAGCTTGTAGATGATCGCTGACCACTCCTACCACACATGGCCCTGCAACAATACAATGTCTTCATTTTTTATGTAGTTTTTTCGTGAAAAATGCTTGATAACTCCTTCGACCTTTTAAAGTTGTTGTTCATCAAAGTCCCAAGTTAACAGCGGCTAGGCCAGCCAAGAAGCATCTTTCCAAGGACCACTGACCTTGACATCAGAGGGTTAATCAATCAAAGTTCTTATCAATGAAAACATTGGAGGAAGCCAGGTCTGCAGAGTATTGTAGTTTTCAACGAGGTCTCTGGTGTGCCATTGTTCTATCCTATTTAATGTGCAAGTGCTGCACTCTTAAGTAAGGCATAAAGCTGTCCTAACTGCATACTAAGGCACATTTTTTTAATTAATTCTCCTGAGTACGGAATGAACAACGGGGTTGGAAATTGTTTGATATACATTGTCGGGGGTTTACGATGTTACATTTAAAAACGAGTGGAGGTTTGACTATCAATGTGGGTAAGACTATAAGAATTGAAAATAATTGTTTTAAGTTTTACTTGTTGGCCATTGTATATATCATACGTAAAATGATTGAAATGAAAAAGGATAATTGTTATTGAAGAGGATTGTTATGAAAGCGACGGAGTTGGAAATTTTTTTTCAAATCTATTAAGCTTAGGGCTCCACTTCTAAGAGGATTAAGGGTGCATTTAATGGTAGAGTAGATGGGATATTTATTGAATTTTCAATCCTTCTAAGGTTTAGTTCTCTAAAAAATTCACGTTGAGTGTGAGACCCAAAAATAAGACCTGATAGGTTGTCTATCAAGGGCTTTTATTTAGCACTCTCTTATTATTATTCTACAAATCAGAGTTAAAAAGTATGATAGTTTATTTATAGTCAATGAATGTCTATTAAGGGGGGTTATTGAATACAACTGTACACTAGGGAATATCTTTTGAAGCATAAGGGTAGTTGGAAAATATACAAAAATCCAAGAGTCCACTTCCTGATTTTGTTTATTTACTTGTTTCATTCTTTTTCCAGCTGCACTAAAGTGGAAGTACACTCCACCTGCTGTTGATGTAGGAAGTGCTGTGACAATAAGATGCGAAGCATCAGAAGATATCGAGATCTACCACAAAAATGTGAAGATAGCTAGTGGCGGAAAATATGCCCTGAGCAAGGTTGGCATTGAAACCGCGTTGAAAATCACGAATATTGCCGAGGCTGAAGCTGGAAGATACGAATGTAGATCAGTGGCTGATCCCACAAAGAAAGATAATCTCGACATTAGTATCACTGGTGAGTGTTTCTGTTTCTCTATTTTTCTATCATTCTAAAATAAGCCTTTCTATTCAGTTCATTGAATTCTTCATTGCACAATGAAATTTGAATTAAGATAAAGAAAATATGAAATTTAATAATACCAAATACAAGTTAATGATCAGGAAGTTTATCAATTTGAAAAGCTATTGTATCAAATGAATTTCTTAAGGGCAAACGCTCTCTGTAGCTAAACTAATAAAGGAAAGAGCACCCCCTGTCTTGTCTTTTGAGACATGCAGTCATGCGCCAGAAACTCTCCAAGTATGTGGAGTTAACCCATTATGCACATTTTGCTGATTACCAGATAGTGATGGGCAGTTTTGAAAATTGCCATATGCCTCTTTTTTGTGAAGCATGACCTGTTGCGTCCCAGTGGCAAAGTAAGACAAGACATATTATGTTTAGTTTTATGCGCCTGAGTGGAGTTATGATCAGCTTATCTGTTTCAAGCCCTGTTTGGGCATGCAACCATTTTTTCTCATGCAATTTATCAAAAAACTTGTTTAACAGCTTAATAAGTGTTATACTAAGGAGTATATTGTAAATTCTCTTAGTATTGTAAGAAAGAAAGCCAAATGATCATTTAATTCCAATGATTGCCGCATGTGTTTGAAATACTCGCACCTTGAAAAAGGGGTCTATGAGAGGTGTTTATTGGAAAAGATTCCGACATAGAGGCATCTGTTAGAAGGGAATTTAATCTAAAGGTATACACATCCTGACTGGAATTTCACACCTATTATTGCTATCCTTTTCTTCCAGTTTCATTTCCTGATGAGGGCAAGACGTACAAAAAAGCAATCGGCCAAAAAGGAACCATTGAGTTTTACGTGGCTGGGATTCCAAGGCCACAAATCAAGTATTTCACCCAGGCTGCATCAGGTGGGGCTGGAAAGGAGTTGGTTACGATAAGTGCTGATGGTACAGTTGCTGCAACTGACCCAAGATTTAGTGTCACCAAAGATAAGGGGCATTTGGTGATATCTAATGTGAAGGCTGGGGACGCTGGAGCTTATATCGCAAGAACTGAGGTTTTCGGTGCAGAAAAAGATGGCAAATTCACCCTTCAAGTTGGGGGTAGGTTTTACAGATTATAATTTATAATTGAGAGAAATTGATGATTTATGGCTTTGTCTGCACTGTGGTGGTTTGCTAGTTTCTTCCAAAGTAGGTAAGCAGGATTTTTTCATGGTTGTGGGTTGTTTTGATAATTGAAGTTAACTGATTAGAGATTATAAGAAAAAGTGTTATTGTGCTTACTTGCTTGAAAATTGGGTCTACATTTTTTCAAGTTTTTTCCACCTTCTTTCTGGAGAAACTTGAAAAAATACCTGGCTTCCAATCTTCCCAGAAGGAAAAGTTATTTACTCGCATCTTCTGTATTATAAGCTAGGTCATTGGGGGATTATTGTCTAATTGAAAAATGTTTCAGCATGTGCTATCAGTCAAGTAAAATGTTGTTTGCAAGTGCAATTTTGCACTCATATCAACTATATTCCCAAGGTTTTGGTCCGTTCCTCTTCCATCCCAAGTGTCTCAGGGTATGGACTGCCCAGCCCCTTGGAGTTTTATGTTATTGACTGATGAAATATTTATTATTTTCAGAGCTCCCAAAAATCACAGCTCCACCAGCTGCAGCAGGATATGATCTTGTCAGTGGTGTTGCAGCAACCCTACCATGCTCTTTTGCTACCCCCCCTACTACTGTTGAATGGTTTGTGACAAAGGCAGGAGGCACTAGAACCAAGATTGCTGCATCTGATGCCAACTTTAAGAAGGAGGGCACAAATCTTAAGGTTGTGGCACCAGTCAAGGAAAATGAAGGAGACTCACTGGAGTGCGAGGGAACTAACGAATACGGATCAAAATCTGCAAAAACAAAGATAAATGTTGTTTTCGGTAAGCTATTTCTCTTAATGCTGATGCAAATATGCCATGTTAAAGAAAAAAGTGTATTTTATCGTATTATGAAATGAACAGAGTCCTCTGTAAATTTTAAGATCAATAAAGGGGCTGTTCAGATTATTTACCATAAAAGCTCTGGGAATGTATTGAGCATGGTCGAAAATCAATAAAGAGCAAAGAAACAAATATTTTGTTATGATATACTGTGAAAACTCGCATATAAGAACCACTTTTTTGAGAACCTGTAACATAGAATTATAGCATTTTAGAGAACCTTCTTGAATAAATGAAAAAATTGCTCACATGAAATATGAACAATACTGTGTAAATTGAAGAGTGTTGAAAATGAGAGACAAACGAAACAATTTTCTGTAGTAAGGAATAGGGCTGCAAAAAAATACGGCCACCTAGTAAGATACTATGAGGTAACTAGTATGTTTCACTTTTCAGTAAAACCAGTTGTGGGAGCCATAGTGACTCCAGTTAAAGTTGTGAAGGGGAAGGACGCCACCATCAAGTGTGAAGCAACTGGCAACCCAAGCCCTGTAATCACCTGGCAAAAGAAGAACAAGGATAAATTTGTTGACGTTCCAGGACAAGTAGTAAGTTTGATTTTGTACTTTAGTCCATTATCATCACCATAATTCTTGTTAACAGTTGGTTTCCTTACGTAATACGCATCTTTTCAACACAAAGGCTTTTATGTCCAGGAATGTAAAAGAGTCATGGTTTTGAACTCATATTTAGACCTGTGTGAGGAGAGAATTAGCTAGCTCTGTATATCTTGACAAAAATCAAGTAGGAGTCACAAGGTGTGATCAGAGATCAAGATGAAGGGTGAGGATGGCACTGATCGATTACTTGAACTTATTTAGTTCACACTTTACAACTAAACCTATAGGTTACAAAGATGGTAAGCATGTTTGCTTATCTACATCGAAACAACTTCAAAAATCTAGCAAATATCTTCAATTATCCACAATTTTGGTCCCATATTCTAAAAGAGCACTTTATAGTTAGTTTATTATGACATGCCAGCCTTTTGAGCTTTATATCCATGTTTGTATTTCTGTCTTTGATGACCAATCAACCTGATAAACGTAAACCCCCCCTCTTAATACATTTGTCATCATACAAACTTGTGGTTAATTGAGATTACATGGGAAAGAATAGCAAATTTATTGTAATTGCTGTTATTTTTCAGAAAGCCGCACTTTCTAGTAGTTTCACAATCACCAAAGCTGAGGCAAAAGATGCAGGAGAGTATCAATGTGTTGCCCACCTTGCAGCCAAGAAAGAGTTGAAAGACACCAAAATGATCAAAGTGGAAATACAAAGTAGGTTGAGCAAATACATTTTGGTCTTATCAAGGCTCTTTCTGGTACAATATGTTATGGGAGAGTTGTCATTTATCATAACATGGCTTTGAAAGGTAATTTAGAAGGGTAATGTATGGAGAAAGTAGGCAATGCAAAACATGAATCCATTCCCAATAATTATCTGGTTTCTGTTTCTTACACAATATTTGCCATGATAGTTACCACTTATCATGGGTTGCCTTTTATATTTAGCAGGGCAATATTTCGAAGGGGATTTCTCATCTACTCACCATAGATATACATCTGAAAGAATAACTTCCAACCAATTGTTGTACTTGGGGGTATTGAATTTGGGATAATCAGAAAGAGGTGAACAAATTGTATAGCCCAGGATCAACCAACATCACAGGTTGAGATGCCTAATATTTAGTATAAGTAAACAAATTCAGTATAAACCTGATAAACCAGGCCTTTTCTTGGACCAGTGCAATCCCTCCTAGCTCTTCCCTCCTAGCTCTTTCCATCACTCAGGTAAAGCAACTAGTTGAGCTAGTAAATCAAATGACCAGAGAAATCTGCCACTCCTGGTTGAACTTGTTCTTCATGTCAAGACCTTATAAACCTATTTAACTTACAACTCTTCCTTTCTCAGTTTCTATTTTCTTATTTCAGTTCCACCAACAATTGTAAGTGCAACCAACCTGTTGGTGTACCCTGTTGGAAAGGAATTGAGTAAAGATCTGGAATGTAAGGCCTCCGGGTCACCAGTCCCAGCTGTTAGCTTCAAAAAGGGTGGAAAACTGCTGCCAGGTGCAAAACAAGCTGCTGCAGATGCAACATCAGTCACAATGAAGATCGCCTATGTCGCAAACGCTGCAAAAGATGCTGGCACTATTGTTTGCGAGGCTAGGAGTCCTGTTGGCACTGTCACTAAGGATATCAAAATTGAAATGCTTGGTATTTATTTGTTTGTTTATTTATTTATTGAAAGTACATTACCCCGTAAGAGATTTTCTAGCAGGCATGGTTGGCCAAGTGGTTAGATCACTCCATAGTTGTTCAAAGTGTCAAAAATTGTCCCAAGTGTCAACCACCTCCAGATGCGTCCCATAAAGCAAGGAGGGAATTTGACAGCTTTCTTTAATTCCAGGAAAAAAGGTGAAAGGAATAGCAGGGTATAGTTGCATCAAGAGGAAGGACCAGGTCACACTGCTGATTAGGCTAACTATTCTGTGGGCCGTCAGCTCTTTGTTAATGAACCAATACTTTTCGAAGATAGTAGGGGTATTTGCCAAATAAATTTTCCTCATCTTGTTAACCCATTACAGATTTATTTTAGTTACCAACAAATCTTAACTATGTTTAATTTCCTGAGGGAAAGATTTCCGTCTTTGTGTTTGGAAGTCCTGGATATTTATCAGGAGTCTTTGTGTATTAGTATGTGTGAAGAGGGTATCTATTAAACAACTTTCAAGGGTTTTTAGCTCTGCCCAATTGTGACATATTGTTTCCTGCAAAGGCCTGCTCTAGAAATAAGTCAAAGCACATTAGTTACTGTATGGATATGTTAAAGTTAATTGCTTTTACTGTTTGACTATGTTGAGTTATGTTATTATTATGATTATTATTTTCTTTTCCAGATAAACCAGCTGCCCCCATGAATCTTCAGGCCACAGAGACGGAAAATGATTTTGTGATGTTAGCTTGGAATGCTGTAGCCGGAGCAACAGGCTATGTTGTTTCCAACAAAAAGGGGAAAGTAATGGATAGCCCATCTACAAGCAGTAAAGTTATCAACCTTAAAGGTGGCGAGACTTACAGCTTTCATGTGCAAGCAAACAATGATGCAGGCCTTGGACCCATGTCAAAGGTCTTAACAGTCACTACATTGAAATTTGGTAATTAGTTTTTACTTCTATTTTTGATTTTAAATGATTTACATATTTAAAGTTCGACTTTTGGTCTATTTAATAGAGTTTATAGATATTGGAATTTTGAACCCTGTATTCTGGGAATTACTTCTTTAAAGGTGTTGGGTACATGATAAGTTTATAGCTCAGACTCCAGAAATCCCTGTAGTTAATTGTCTGATGTTCATAGGCACGTCACCGGCATTTTCTAAAGGAACAGTCTGACGGCTTGGTCTTTATCATCGTTCAATGAGTTACTCTTGATAATTGGAGACGTGAACAGAAGGGGCATCGAACTAGGATCTTGTTGCTTCTGCTGGAAATAAGACCTCTGGCCTATCGAAGGCTAGTACATGAAACAAATATTTACTTCATAATGTCATCTCTCATTTCAGGAATGCCCTCAGAGCCTATACCTCTTACAAAAGGAAACCCAACAGAATTCACTGGCACAGATGCAGAATTCGAATGGGAAGCCCCAGCTTACAACGGAGGGGACAAGGCTTTGGAATATGAAGTCCAATATTGTCCCCAGGATAGCAATGGCAACTACCCCAAGAAAGATTGCAAGTCTGTTATGACCAATACAACATCTGTTTCTATTCCCGGATTGAAGGCGGAAACAAGCTACCATTTCCATGTTTTTGCTAAAAATGCAAGAGGAACGGGAAAGAAGGCCATGCAATTCAGTGCCAAGACTGGTGCTGGAAAGGCAGGTTAGTTGGTGGATGATATTTATTTAAACCCAATAAGCTCTTTTGGTTTTTAAAAGAAAAATTATGAAATCATACCAGAAACCTGCCAGAGGTTAGCAATCAAAATGCATAAAACAAAGACTAATATGAACCAGTGTAATTTTAGAATGAATAGAGGGCCTGAACACACTAACTCTTGATTGGGACTAGCTGCACAATCAGTTTATGCAATGGAGTACCAATCTAGGAGGTTATGGTTTCAGGTCCCGATCTGGTAATTTTTCTCTCACATTATCTTGAATGATTCTGCTTCTTCTCAAGACTGATATGGACCAAGACTTTTGAATGATATTTCCAGATTTTATGAATCATCCCTAAATCTTGGTAATTATACCGTTTCGAAAAGAGAACCCAACTATTATTTTAGCACGGCAACATTTTCTTAGAAACATACCCTAATCTGGAATAGTATACCAGCTGAAATAAGAACTCTGAATAATCCTAAAAACTGATAAGAAATATCACCACCCCATGCTCCTGTAATTCTGCACCCCCATGCTTATAGTTTATTAGTATTTCTGATGCCTTATACCTTTGTTTATAATAAATGATTATTGGTTGAATTTCAGAACCCACAAAAATGGCTCCTAAAAAGAAGCCAACCAAAAAGCCAAAGGCAGAACCAAGCAAAGGACTGAGCGGTGGTGCCATTGCTGGGATTATTGTTGCAGTTGTGTTGATCTTATTGATTGTCATTGACTTGTTCTGCTGCTTCTTCAATGAATGCGGATTCACCCACTGCTGCTACCAGGCATGCTGTGCAGGCAAAGGCAAAGGAAAATGTGAGTATTACTACATCACTCCTTTTAAGGACATAAAAGATGGAGATGTGTTGGAGAATCTTAACACATAGCAGATGCAAAAGCTTTGTGCCTGGCACTCATCAAAGTAGTATGTCACAACAGTCTTGGGTACAGAACTTGAGGATGGCAATGAAAATCTAAAACATAGCAAAGCAAAACATGATAACTAGTAAAGCTTTACATCTGCTTCTTAGTCGTACGTTAAAAAGGGGACAAAAATGAAACCTAATAGATGGTTATTCAGTCTTAGATCAGTACAGAACTTTAGGATGGTAAAGAAAATAGAAGACATAGCAAAATTAGGAAATATTTTAGTTTGACACTCGTCAAAGTAGTATATCAGAAAGAGAACGGAAATTAAACCTAAAAATCATTGTTCCCAGATGTGGATCGAAACTGGTTCTTGATATACCAATCACTTGTGTGTGTTGTGATAGGCACATTTTAACTCATTGAATCCCAACCCCAATCGATGATTAATTTGCCTGACCCATGACTTAAATTGGTCCTTTTTATGTCATGGATTGTTTTTCGGATTTCTTTGGAATCTCTACGAGAAGCCAAGATGGTGGAACTGATATGAAAGTGGTCAATTAAGATTAATTAATGATAGGATCCGTTGGACTTGATGATGCTAGCATAAAATACAATCAAGAAAACTGTATCTGATTATTTACATTGGTTGATTATTTCACAGATTCAGCTGCTGATAAGGATGTAGAAAAACACGAGTTGAAGAATAATGACGGAGAGGCAGAACCAGATGTGAAGACTGCTCCTGAAAATGAAGAGAAAGAACCCGTAGTTGAGAAGTAAGTCCCTTCTTATTAAAACAGGCTATAGTATCAATTGAGCGTCCCACCCTTCCCCCCTAATAAAAACCTGGTTTTTAACATCATGTCAGGCTAAGATTTCATCATTCATTTAGGAAAATTTGTTTTGGTATTTTATACACTTTTCCAATGCTGTTGCAGTATAAAAGCATGATTCGATTATTGAACCCCTAAAGTAAGCTCAATTTCGATAAGAACCTGTTCGGGCTAAATTTGAAATCTAGGTCCTTATTCCCTGGATTTTACTGTATCCAAACCAGGATAGTCTGAATTTTTCACTGTTTTTACAAATTTTTGTTTACCTTGCAGGAAAACTGAAGACGTTTGATTACTAGCACCTGAACCAATAAACTCGCTGTTGTATGTTTGTTTCGTGCCTTCAAAGCTATTAGAAATCCCCTTTTGGGGAGCCAGAAGAACATGGAGGACTTTAATTATTTAAGCCAGGCAGACGAGACATTGGAGGTCGATTCAACCGGTAACTTCGTGTCATTTTTGATTTTGATTTGATTACTTCGAAGCGAGGCATGGAGGCAATGGCGTAGTGGGGTGATCGTCGTATTATTTGGTCGTGTGTCGGTAATTTAGAATTTTTCTTTTTTAAACTACTCATGTAAAAATATTGACTCTAAAAAACAATTTGTAATGTAATTTTAAGGTCGCCTGCAAATGGTCTTTTATCGCATTAAGGTTTTCAATCTGACTTTTAACCCTTGTCATATTGACTGATTTTTTTGAATTTCTTTATGTAATAGCATCGCATTGTTGTTGCTGTGCCGTTAACGCTTAGATTACACATCATTAATCAATAAAATGAATGCGTTAAGTGTTGCAGGTAGGTGACGCCTGGTGTAGGTATAGTTTTAGAGTTTATTCCGTCATCGGGAAATATTAAGAGAGATAAGCACTTAACGCCAGAAATAGGTGTTTTGCCCAACTTAGAATCGGCCCAGATACGGGTTGCATCCAGTATTTTAGGCCGACCTCAGTTCAAACTCTTAACAGTAAGTCATTAAACATTCCTAAACCTTGGTCATCAAATCGTGGCATATTAAGAAATATGTGCGGAGTTTCAAGAACAATATTTTTCAAAATATCTTACCCGTTGGGAAAAGTCAGTAGTAACATTATCTCAAATCTAAAGTCCATCACTATCCCAAAATATCTGGAATTACTGATTTTAACACCCCTTAGTAACGTACAGACCATTAAGAAGTTAAAGTAACAAAATTATGCCAAGTAAGTTGTATCTTGGTAGAAACGCAAACGATTTGACCATCGAATGTTGGGGACATTTTCCTTGATGCATGCTGAAAGATGCTATAAGTTGATACCTCGGGTATTGGGCTTGATATTGCAGTTGCCCGAGTATGCCAGCCAGCAGTAAGGCAGTAACATAATTATAACCATGTTTTAGATCTTAGCGCCTTCCCATTCACGTCTAGGTGTACCAGCCTGGCTCGTTTTAATTTATCGTAAGAGAAATAGCACGAAATATAGTAAGGTTAATGCAAGTAGTTTAATTTCCTTGTTACTCATCTCGGCTTACATTCGAGACGTTTTAATAAATTTGAGTTGACTTTGAAGAGCATCGTTTGTGCAGTTGTTATTTATTGGTTTTGCTGTCTTAAAGGCCTCTACTGACCACTAGCTTGACCGCATTTAGCCAAGGGCTGATGGTGGATATATGCAAGTCCTAGAGACTGAAGATATTTCGCGTTCCCTTCGAACTAGTCTTGGTATTTCAGAAGGTGCCGTAGATGTAGAACCATTTTCCTCTCTGTTTCGTTGTTGAACTTGAGAAGCGTTTTTATGGAAATGATGACCATTTTGCGTACCGTTTCGTTATTTCGATCCATCAAAATTGTTTTGCATACCATTTCGCACTAATTTCCACTTCTAAAAGTCGTATTCACATTAGCTCTGGACTATTTCTAGGGTCAAAGTGATGGGTCAGTAGAGTGTGTTTGAGTAAATATATAACTATACAAGTGGCATAACATAAAATACACAAACACTGTCAAGTATTTAGGTAAAGAATAGGTAATATCTTCAGTTAGTAATCGTGGTATGCAAATGAGTTTCAATTGTGCTCGTTGATGCTCCAGTAATTAACTTGGTTCAAATCAGCGTCAGTATAGAAGATGCATGATTAAAGATCTGTGTGTAGTATTGCTACACTAGCAAGAACACTGAAGTATGAAAGATTTTAAATGTGAAAAATGGTAAGTTTGAATTCGCAAGATGGCAAAAAATTTATTTATTGCTGAATCTATAAGATTTAGGCAGCATTGACTAACTTGAAAAGTTTAGGCCAGCCTCAAAAAACGCCATGGTTCTTCCCGTATGAACTTTCAGTCCTTCCTTAACTTAACCCCGTGTTTCAACTTCCCCGCTTCAACTTCCCCGCATCCTTTTCCCTCTCTGTGCCAATAATTGAACCAATAGGAACAAACAACGGCGAAGAGTAGCCCCATTAGGATTTAGTAAAATCTAGACTATGTCAATATTGCAATTAGAAGTCAGCTAGCAGTAATAGGGCATCATTGATGCAGAGCAATTTGCAGTTATTATAGATGGTAGACTTGATTGGGATGTGGTCTATTCTGGGTTGAGATACACGGTACGAGACCTTGATAATATAAACTGTTCTCAATGTCGTTAGATGACGAGATGTTCATTGCATGACTGCTAACCTAGTCCCATATTCAGGTTGATGAACATTTTAACTGCCACTGTGCTTCTGCGGTATTGATAGTTTTAGTTTTTAACTTTTTGCTTTCCTACCGTATTGTGATTAAATGAAATATATTAGTAAAAAATCAGTCTCGTTTTCCTAGCCTTGCGCGTCTTCGCTCTTTGTTCATTAGAAATTATGCTCAATCTTGGTGTCATACGCTATATTTACACTGCCCCGTATTTGGTTTAGTCCGTTTTCATCACACTGATGCCATTGGTGTTTGTTCAAAGCTTGCTCAAAATAAATGCTTTTAAACAGCCTTTTAATCAACTTCGGCATGTTCAGGGATCAAAATTAGGCTAGCCTTGAAAATCGTAAAAAATCACCAAATTTCCTTTTAATTCGGACCAAAAATGGGAAAAAGCGTGATGGTTAGCCCATGGTTTTTGGTTGAAACTGGCCTAAAATAAATGGTTTCAAATAGGCTTTTAACCCTCTCAGAACTGTTCACAGAGGCATATTAGGCTATAATAGGCTTAGGAAAACCCGTAAAATCACCATAAAATTTTCTTCAAAATCAGCCAAAAATGCCTGATCGTTAGCCAATGGTTTTTGGTAAAACTTCGCCAAAAATAAATGATTCCAAATTGGCTTTTAATCCACTCAGGAAGTCTCAGAGGTATTATAGGTTATAATAGGCTCGGACAACTCGTAAAATCACCAAGAAATTTTCCTCTCTATCATCAGCCAAAAATTGAAGAAAAGCTCGAGGTTTTAATTCGATCAGGGGGCAATATCATGCTACACTAGGCTTAGAAAGTCTATAGAAGCATTAAAAACATTCTCCTTCAAAATGAGCCATAAATTGAAAAAAGCCTTTTATGTTGGATCAAAATTGACCTGAAATCCATGGTTCCAAATAGACTTTTGATCTACTCAGGACAGTTCCGGGAACAATAGCAGGCTAAACTACAAAAAACCCAAAATAAGAGATGCTATGATAGTCCAAAAAGTAATGTCTCGTTCACCAGGAAAACTTGAATAGCGAGTGGACCAAGCTATGAGCTTTAGTTGTTTGGACTGCAGTTTTGTTCCTCATAAGGTAAGACTTGACGTCTAAGATATATAATATTTGGTAAAAATGATGGAAAAGAAACACCTCTCTCAATTAGGATGCTGGAGTGGTCAAGTTGACGAAGCCAAGTGCTGTACTAAATGCTTAGATCACAGTTGGATTCTTGGTAAGGTAAGACTTGAGTTCTAAGTTTCTTAATGTTAAATAAAATCATACAAAGACGGTGCTTTCACTTAGAAGAATAAGGTTCAATATTCCATACATATCATGTTTGATAAAAATGGTACAAAAATAGTTCCTTTCTCATGAGGAAATCTAAGATGGCCAGTTGACTTTGCCAAAGCCAAAGGCTTTAGAGGTTTGGACCATACTTTAATTCGTCGTAAATTAAGACTTGTCATTTCAAAGATTTATAATATTTGGTAACAATGATATAAAATTAATACCTCTTTCATTCAACAGTTATACTCTTCGTACGGTAAGAGCTTTGATTTCAAAGATTTATCCTTTTTGGTGAAAATGATGCAAAAGTAATATATTCATCATTTACAAGGCTTGGATGGCCAAGTGGACAAAGCCAAGGTCTGTGGTTATATAGACTGTAGTTCGACTCCTAGTAAGGCTACACTTTTGATTTCTATGATTGATAATGTTTGGTAAAAATGATACAACAGTATTACCCCTCTCGTCAAGAAAGTTCGCATGGCCGAGGGTTAAGCGCAGGGCTCTAGATAGTCGGACCGTAGTTCGATTCCTCGTGAGGTAAGACTTTTGATTTCTAAACTTTGGTTAAAAATGATATCAACTTCAAACCTATTCTGTCGGTGAGCTCCGGGTAGTGTGCAGGCAGAGTGCTTGTATCACAGTCGAAGGGTCGAGCGTTCGATCCTGAGATATACCTGGAGTGAACCAATCCCCTGGCGACATTCCAAAAAGTGGCATTGGCTCCACAGGAATTGTCAAGAGGGGCGTCAGGGGTTGGGGGTCTCCCCTGGCGGCTCCCTGGGAGAGGAACTAGGGGATTTTGAACAAATTTTGAAACTAAATGAAAGAAGTAGATTTTGAAATAAACAGAACTAACATTTGAAACAAACTGAACTATTTTCTTTAGTTAGCTAAATAGATACTTACTTATTTAGTTATTTTCACTTCTTAGTTGTTTAGTGTGTTTATATAGTTTGTTTTTTATTTAGTTTCTTTCAAAATTCGTTTTTCATTTAATTTCAAAATTTGTTCAAAATCCCCTAGTTCCTTTCTTGAGGAGCCGCCAGGGGAGACCCCCAACCCCTGACGCCCCTCTTGACAATTCCTGTGGAGCCAATGCCACTTTTTGGAATGTCGCCAGGGGATCGGTTCACTCCAGGTATATATCAGGATCGAACCCTCGACCCTTCGACTGTGATACAAGCACTCTGCCTGCACACTACCCGGAGCTCACCGACAGAACAGGTTTGAAGTTGATATCATTTTTATCCAAAGTTTAGAAATCAAAAGTCTTACCTCACGAGGAATCGAACTGCGGTTTGACTATCTAAAGCCCTCCCTTAACCGAATGGGCTATCCGAGCTTTCTTGGTGATAAAGGTAATACTATGGTATCATTTTTACCAAAAACCATCAATCTTAGAAAATCTTGCTTTTCGAGGAATCGAACTATGGTCGTGGTAATTACAACCCCTCGATCAGACCACTTGGTCATCGAAACTTTCTTTGTGAGAGAGGTATTATTTTGTATCATTTTCACCAAACATTGCAAATTTCAGAAATCAAGATTCTTGCCTTACGAGGACTAGAACTATGGTCCGAACAACAAAACCCTGTTAGGCTGATATTGAAGGAAAACATGTTTGGTGATTCTACACGTTTTTAAAGGCTATTGTAACCCAATATTGCTCCCTGAAATGTCCTAAGTGGATTAAACCATACCTGGAACCATTTATTTTGAGAAATGTTTGACCAAAGATAATTTGTTTACCATGAGGCTTCTTTCAATTTTTACTAGATTTCTGGAAATAGCATAATATTTAATCTATAAGTTTATTAAAAGTTAATTGCAACTATTTTATTATGTTGATTATTGCTACTTTGCTAAGGCCAAATTTCCAATTCTGCTATCAAAATATACCATAATCATAATCGATGCCAGTTAACCTTAAAGCAGTACACTATTAACTTTGTCTCAATATCTATACTTAATTACCTGACATATCCTAAACCTCACATTAGATTTATCTCTTTTTTTCTAAAAGATTTCTTAACCCTCTGATGATTTTAATAGTTCTTGATTTGCAGTTTCACATCGAACAAGTTTTCTTTGCAGGATCCTGAAAGCATTTCTGCCAAAGGCACAAGGATCCAGGCACCAATATTCCAAATAGTGATTACTCATACTTGTAGAAGTTGAAATAGCAAATTTGTCAGAATCATCAAGTGTGATGTTGTCCCGATTTTTCTTCATTGTCAATTTTCATACCTGAAACAAACAAAATGTTAAGAACTACTTTAAAACTACGAGTAGCTACATAACTTTGAAATCAGACAAAATGACATTCCCAGATATGTATCAAACCAATCAGAAAATGGGCTGATAGAATGATTTGGGATGATGTATAATTTACTGATTAGACCTTTCAGCTTAGGACATAAACTATGTAATATTCTTATCTTATTTAGTTGTGGTATATTGTTATTCAGTTTTAAAAATGATTTGCAACTTTGTATTTTTATAGTTTTGTAACCTTTTTGACACATAAAATCAGCGACTCAAGCTAGATTAAGCTATGCTCTTCTTGGGTCGCATAGAATGCAATCATTATTGTAACTTAGTTTAGGTTGTGTTATACAAATGAAATTTAAATTGAATGAGTTGATATTTTTATAATGTCAGTGGTAGCTTGCAGTCAGTTTTCAATAGTAGTCACAAATCCATTGGGATATCATAGCTACAAGAACCAGGTAGAGTTCTAAGCCCCTTAAATCTAGCCACAATTAGCTAAGATAAGGCTCACTTTAATACTGAGCCAAATAGTTAAAATAACCTTCTTGTCACTTGCAGTTTTCTCATCGTTTCATTTCAGCTGTTTTTCATTATGTTTTGCCTTACCGATCAGGACAAGTGGATCAGCCGCTTGAAATCATGATTTGGCTAGGTCTCTGAAGCCCCGAAGAGTCTTTAAATAAAGTCGTCATGGACTAAAGAACAATCTCTAACAAAAATTTTTCAAGAATGTCATACAACCAAAAAACAACTTATGGATAAACTTGAACAATAATTTTCACAACTCTTGAAGGTGTTTCTTGTGCCTGCCAAGCTTACAGACAAAGTATGAAATTTTGAATTGACCAGGAAAGTTTGGAGACAATGCAAACAATTTCTGAATAAAAGAGAAATTCAACGTAGGAACTCATTGTTATATTTCTGTTATCACTTTCATTGACATTTGCTCCGCCATATTAGACCAGGCGAGGAAGGGGGGGTATCGTCACCCGACGAGGGAATTTATGAGACCAACTTTATTTGGTCAATTTCAATATGCTGATTCCAAAAATCGATGTTATTCGGGCGAAATCGGTACCACCGAGCCTCCATTTCATGTTTAAACCTCGTTTTCGATGGGAAATTAACATATAGAGAAAAAGGCAATTTAATGGGTTCCAACCAATTATTGGCTGCTGATAACGAAAATTGAGGTCATAAAGTACAATTCGGCACCTATGAGCCTCGTTTTGAGGATCAAACCTCGTTTTCATGCCGAGACCTCGTTTTTCCCTGAAACTTCTAAGTCAACGATTATTATGGATTTCAGATCGCTGATTTCGAAAATCGATGCCATATATCAAGATTCAGCATCAGTGAACCCCTATTCCATTTCGAAGCCTAGTTTTCAGCAAAAATGAACATTGTCAAACGCACCCGTTAATCATATTCAGAATGGACACTGTCTATATTCTAAACTTTGGAGGGTCAATCTCCATTTTTGATCATTCTCAGGTTGCTAATTTCAAAAATTTTGTGCTTATTTTGCTCTATCCCGCTTAACTTCTACTTCAAGAAAACTAGTAAAATACATTTAAAAGATTTTGCAATTGCTTATCTGCGTTAGAGAGGTCATTTTGTTTGTCGTATTCTATAGAATGATAGTACTTAAAATTTACTTAGCTTGTAAGCCCCGGGTCTGGCAGGTGAGGTGTTTCTGCCCATATAAACAGGCCTTTACTTTTAGTCATCAAAAGACTCGTCGCTAAACTCTTCTTCCAAGGCATCATCATTCCATCCGTCGTAATCATCTTTATCTTCAGCGTTTGCATCCAGAAGCAGCTCGTCGACATTTTCAGGGAAAACTCGCCACTTCACGAAGCGTTACCTCTTGCATCCTAGCCATCAGACATGTTCCACCGGAGTCTCGATATCTAATTCCAACTGGTCAGCATTCCTTCATATGTTTGCTACATAAGCTGATCTTGCGATGAGCAGATGTAGATTAGCACCACATGGTGGCATTTAACTCAGGTCAACCACTCTTCCTCTTCTTCCAAATACTTTCTAAAAACACTTTGAGTTGGCGTTGTTGACCTTGGTAACAGATGGAATGCATGAAGAAAAAACGCGGACTTCTCAAGGAGCTCGATATCATCTGCATTGGAATTTACGTTTGTTCCAAGCCTTGCGAAGGCGTTGATAAATTCTTGTCGCTTTAACATCGCTTTCCAAAACGAATTCTTCCTTAATCAAAAAAGTGAACGCGTAATCGTTGCTGGAGATTGCATGCAGTCCAACAACCGTCCATGCAGTTCAAAAACCGCTCATCATTTTAATTGGAGAAAGTGTCGATGATGTCACACCAATTAGTTTTTGGTTCTTCCCAACACTACTATCCAACCAAACCTGAACGCGCATGAAATCGTGTGCAACAAATAATGTAATTATTTCGATGTCTGCTGAAGGGAATCGTACTACTGCGGCTTATCCAGGTGAAATAGTTGCTGCCTTCACAAGTGCTAGCAGTTTAGCATAGGCAACTTCGTGATTGCTTTGCAGCTCTGGAAATGTTCTTGCTTCATCTTTGCTTACTTTCGTACATTGCGTGGCATTTGAAAAATATATGATGCGGTTATTCAAATTATGTCAGCCGTCTTCGATCGACTATTGAATGAAGTTAAAAAGCGCTCTCTCGTTATCCCCGTTCTTCAAAAATGTAACAAAGTCGAGCCAAATTTTTGCGCTTCAAGGCTTTGTTATAAAGTACTAATTTGTGTGACATCATCGACACTTTCTCCAATTAACAGACAAGCGGTTGTTGGACTGCATGGACGATTGTTGGACTGCATGCAATCTCCAGCAACGATTACGCGTTCACTTTTTTATTATATCAAAGCGACAAGAGTTTTTTCAACGCCTTCACGAGGCTTGGAAAAGACCTCAAACTGAAAGCAGATGATATGGAGCCACTTGAGAAGTACATACGCTTTTTTCATGGTTTTCCATCTGTTACCAAGGTCAACGACGCCCGCTCAAAGTGTTTTTAGAAAGTATTTGGAAGAAGAGGAAGAGTTGTGGACAAGAGTTAAATGCCACCATGTGCTGCTAATCTACATCTGCACATCGCAAGGTCAGCTTATGTAGCAAAAATATACAGAAATGCTGACCAGTTGGAATTAGATGTTGAGAGTCCGGTGGAACATGTCTGATGGCTGGGATGCAAGAGGTAACGCTTCGTGAAGTGCTGTGTTTTCCTGAAAATGTCATAGAACTGCTTCTGGAAGCGATCAAAGAAGATATAGATGATTATGAGGGATCGAATGACGATGCCTTGG
The DNA here is from genome assembly GCA_963924455.1 of Pelagia noctiluca. NCBI lineage: Eukaryota > Metazoa > Cnidaria > Scyphozoa > Semaeostomeae > Pelagiidae > Pelagia > Pelagia noctiluca. Next base: position 13,620,593 of record OZ004325.1, read on the forward strand.
AAGATGAGTCTACCGTTGAGTCTTTTGATGACAAAAAACTAAGAATACGACTTACAAAATGACCTCTCAAACACAATTGAGCAGTTGCAAGATCTTTAGAATTTATCTTGATAGTTTTCTAGAAGTAGAAGTACAGTGGGGAGCAAAATAAGCACGTTTTTCGAGATTAGGAACCTGAAATTGACCATGTTCCAAATTTTGGAATATGGATAATTCCCATTTTGAATACGATTAACAATGTTCATTTTGCTGAAAACGGAGTTTGAACATGAAAACTGGGCTTCTATATGGAATAGGGGCTCACTGATACTGAATTTTGATATATGGCATCGATTTTCGAAATCAGCGACCTAAAATCGATAATAATCGTTGACTTAAAAGTTTCAGAGAAAAAAAAAGAGGTTTCGGCATGGAAACGAGGTTTGATCCTCAAAACGAGGCTCATAGGTGCCGAATTGTAGTTTATGACCTCAATTTTCGTTATCAGCAGCCAATAATTGATTGGAACCCATTAAATTGCCTATTTCTCTATATGTTAATTTCCCATCGAAAACGAGGTTTAAACATGAAATGGAGGCTCGGTGGTACCGATTTCGCCCGTATAACATCGATTTTTGGAATCAGCGTATTGAAATTGACCAAATAAAGTTGGTCTCATAAATTCCCTCGTCGGGTGACGATACCCCCCCTTCCTCGCCTGGTCTATATTAGCCTCATAGTCGTTTGGATGTTTATTGGAGCTAAGAGTAGACAATTGTAACCATTATAGCTGTGTTGGAGGTCATTCACCAAGTAAAATACTCCATGAAAATAAATCATAGGGGCATAAATGGGAGAACAAACAACATGCTCACCCGCAGAATGACAACATTGCAACTGATGTGGGGCCACTGTTGTGGAAAAATTACTCTCTCCCCCTTCCTTGAAATGTTTTGAGCCCCCCTCATTTTCCCTTCATTCCACAACACTACCCTCACAAAAGGTTGGAAACCATTTTAGGCCTACCAGGAAATTCTTTTATATCAAATCCTAATTCAATTTTTTGCTTCACTTCTTCACTTCTTTAACCACTTGAGCGTGATTATATATCAAATTATTGCAAAATTCACTACGAAAACGAAACCGAAATTTTTACATAAATTGAAATAAAAAAAAATAGAAATCTTCTTATCAGAATTTTCAGGGTGTCAAGATGCAAGGAAATATCATGGGGGGATAGAGTAGCTAGCAAAACCTTACATAAATATATATGAGATTTCTTGAGTCAAAATGGCAAAAATGTATTTCTAAATCAAGTCAATAAATATTGGAATCATAAAAAACTACCAGCTATCTGATTCTGATTCTGATTCTGATTCTGAACAAAAACTTCTTCGTTATTATCAAGCTTTTGGGGTGAATTCTTCATCAAAATTTGAAACGCTCCTTTTCAAATAGGAATTTCTTCAAAATACATTCCTTTGTTGAAATAATAGATGTTAAGCTGCTGTTAGATGTCCAAAACGAGGACAGCATTGTGAATTTTGCCCTAAAATTCTTCTTTACAAAAATTTTTCTGGCTCTCTCTTCTGTAAAACCTTTTTTCATATTTAATTGATAAACGTCTTACACCATTAACAATAGAGTACTAAAGTGTGACGTCACAAAAAATCTATTTTTAGAATTTTGGAAGTTTGGCTCCATAATGTGAAAGAGCTTCCAAAATGACATCAAATGGATGCAAAATCACCTCTGTATGTTGAATATTAACTGAGATATAACCATTTGAAAAATTGACTTTCAATAGGAAATCCCTGTATTTTTCGGCCTGTTCATTATTACTACATACATATACACAACAGGGACGATACCCTGGGAAGCAAGAGTCCATGACTATCCCAGGGTCATTACATTAAATACTTAAATACATCTACACTAACAAATTACTAGAGCAATAAATTAATCATAATGATACTTTAAATTAGAACAGTCAAACAAAGATAAAGAAAGAATTGACTTTAGTGGCTGCACGTTCAACAATAACATGTGTGATGTTATTCAAATTGATCTGTCTTGTGGATGGAGTCTAGTGTCAGTTTTAGTAATCTATTGTTGTCATTATTGGAAAGTTTTTCATCGCCATATAATAAAAGTTCTACAAGATTATCATTAGAGAAACTGTTGCTTTGAACATAAGGTCGTAATATTTCTGAGATTCCAGCGAGAAGATACCGGCGCTGACAATCAAATAAGCGGCAAAGCAACAAGTAGTGCTTCGTGGTGTCTTCAATACTATCATTTAAGGGGCACAGTGGGCTTAAAATTATGGTTGAACTTATGGTAGTTCAATTTGCCAAGACCAACCTGCATTAAAACTTCGGCTTAGCCTAGACGATATTGAATTCTTTATAAATGTTTCCATTTCAACAAAACAGTAATTGTTGATAAACCCTCCATAAACCAAACAAACAATCTTTGCCAGAATAATTGAAGAATGGATAAGGACATCAAAAAAGTTCGCCAACAAACTTCTGCAGTAATTTTGATGATTCTACAAGCTGGTTTTTGCTTTCGTGGTCTCTAGACAGAACATGAAAGTTTTGAATCAACCTGGAAAGTTCTGAAACAATAAGAGTGATTTCTAAATAAATTGATAATTTATTTAAAATTGGGTGAAGTTTCGATCTGATTCGACCATTGGTGGCGTGATGACCACAACTGGCCGGCCATCTTAGCCTTCTTTCTGTTTTTGTCTGACTTTTCTGCAAACCTTGCAGAACACAGTCCTGATAATATCGAGGCCTTCATATGCCTTTTAACCAAACCCTGGAAACATTTGCCCCTTACAAAACCGTCACTGTGTGAGGGGCAACAGCAAGCCTCATATGTCAAAAACTTTAAGAAAGGCAATAATGCAAAGAACCCGACTGAAGAATAAAGCAAATAAGTCACAAGATGAAAATGATTTGCACAGATATCGGGAAAAGAGGAACCTTCTTGTCAAAATGAACAGGCGTGCAAAAAAGGAATATTTCAAAAACCTTGATCTGAAGGATTCGACGAATAGTAAACGGTTCTGGAAAACCCTTAAACCTATGTTTTCGGATAAAAGCGAAGTTAGTGAAAAAGTTGTGTTAATTGAGAACGAAGAAGTAATTCGGGACGACCAAACCATTAGTGAGCATTTCAATCAATACTTTGCAAATATAACAGACACATTGAATATTGCAGAGATACCAAAAGAACCAGTGCAAACTACGGGATACCCTGTCAAAGATTGCATACTAGCATATTCAAACCATCCTAGTATATTAAGGATTAAGGGTTTGATCAATGTACAAGAAAAGTTTGCATTTTCACACGTGGACCCCACTATGGTTTTCAGTGAAATTCAAAAGATGAATGCCACTAAAAAGACTAGTGGAGTTGTGCCCACTGACAAACTAAAATTGGTTTCAAACATTTGCTATAAGGAGATAGCATATCATATAAACAATGCAATAGATATGAATGCTTTTCCAGACATTTTAAAGCTTGCAGACGTCTCGCCTATTTTCAAAAATGGCGGAACAACGTCATATGTTAATTACAGACCAATTAGTGTTCTTTCTTCTGTTTCAAAAATCTATGAAAGACTTCTCTCTAAACAAATATTACCACACATTTCACAATATCTATCAGATTTGTTGTGCAGTTTTCGAGAGAAATACAGTACACAAGATGCACTGATAAGGTTGATTGAGCAATGCCGCAAGTGTCTTGATAAAGGAGGTATAGTTGGAATGGTGCTTATGGACCTTTCCAAAGCATTTGATTGCCTACCTCATGATCTCCTTATAGCAAAACTAGAGGCATATGGTTTTGGCTTGGGTAGCCTAAAAATGCTCCACAGTTACCTTACTTCCCGAAAACAACGAGTTAGAGTCGACTCTAGCTATAGTTCGTGGCTCGATATCACATCTGGTGTACCACAAGGATCAGTACTTGGTCCCTTACTATTTAATGTTTATATAAATGACTTGATTTACTTCATCAGTGAAGAATCAGAAATATGTAACTTTGCCGATGATAATACCCTGTTCGCCTGCGACCAGAAAATTGCGCGAATGATATCTAGTTTGTAGCTCGATATACACAGTACCTTAGACTGGTTCGAGTCTAACATGATGGTTGCAAATCCATCGAAATTCCAACTAATGTTCATGGGTTTAAACCAAGACATCAAACTTTGTTTGGAAATTGATGATAAAATAATACCATCCACTAGTCAAGTTAAACTGCTGGGTGTAAAGATTGACGCGAAACTAGAATTTAGTGCTCATGTAGAGTCTTTGTCTGTCAAAGCCAGCAGGAGTGTTAGTGCTTTTTCCAGGGTTGCAAGATATCTCCAGCAACCTCAAAAAGGTTACTGTATAATTCGTTTATTATGGCAAACTTTAAATATTGCCCCTTAATTTGGATGTTCTGTGGAAAGGATGCTGATAATAAGATCAATAGGATCCACAGACGAGCACTGCGTGTTTTGTTTGATGACCATGATACGCCCTTTGCTGAACTACTTGTTAGAAGCAACGAAAGAACTGTCCATGTTCAGAACTTACAAAGACTGATGATAGAGATTTAAAAAACATTACATCATCAGAACCCTGTATTTTTGTCTGAATTATTCAAGAGACGAGAAATCAGATACAATCTCAGAATAAAGGACACTGTTCTACTTCCTAGTACATCCACTGTGGCCTTCGGTATGAAATCCATATCCTTCAGGGGTAGCATACTCTGGAATAGCATACCAGATGTGATAAAGAGCAGCGTAACAATAGCTTCCTTTTGCCAAAAAATCAAAACATGGGCTGGGGAAGAATGCAATTGCAAATTATGCTTTTTATTGTAAAATCTATGGTTTTAATGTATTTTAGTTAGATAGTTGGTCTTTATTAGCTCACTCGCTTACGAGTATGAGCTATTATTAGCTTAGCTTCAAACCAACTGAAAATAAGGAGTTTATTATTATTATTATTAACATATAATCATATATTCCAAACTTTTGAGAAAGTAGTGTAAAACAAGACTCGTGATTGGATAGGCAAGTGTACCTGTTTACTGTTTACCTGCCTCTCTTCTTTATTAACATCGACCATTTCATTTTCAATGTTCTTTTTAATTGAGGACTTTTAATTGAGGACAATGCTCTTTGAATTCCAATACTCTTGGTCTACATCATTATCAACAGGCCTAGATTCTATCAAGGCTGAGATTCGCCATCATGGTGAGGAATTTTGAGTTCACTACGGCGCTTCTAACAGTTTTGTGTATCGCTCCAATTTGAAAACGAATTGTGAAAACAAAATCAACCCACTACGGTCGAATTTGAAAGTGAATATGAAAATGGAATGTGAAAACAACTTCAACACAGTCGCCATTTCTAGCAACAAAAAGATAGAAAATTCGATGAGTACATGGCCGGGTTTTCCATTCCCCATTGACATTCCCCATTGCACACAACTTTGTAAGCATTTAAATTATAATTTCTAATTTTCCTCATCTACCTCCGAGTCCGAACTACTTCCACTCAGCTGCAAGTTTGAGGCGGCGTCTTGCTTGATAGGCAATCTGCTTGCACGTGCACTGAAAGGCATTCTGGGTCGCCTCGCTCTACCACGTGACCCTGCACGTGATCTTTCAACTCGCTTTTGAAATTCTTGAGCCGTCGGAATTCTTCGTTTTGTTGTGGAAATCTTTGGAAGAATGACCGGCATTTTTGCCTTTTTTCTGACCGGTGCCGGAGCAGTTTTTAGAGACCGTGGTGCTTCTTGGACGTCATCTGCGGAATGAAGGAAATCTGCACCGTCCGGTTGTGTTTCTGTCCGCATCAGGTTAACCACTCTTTTCAGCCTCTTGCTCTCAACTGTTTTGCCGGGAGATGTCATGTTTGGTGAAAAGTACTTGGTAATGCTGCTTTGATGCTGTAACAAAGTATGAAATAACATAACTAAAATGTTCTTCAATCTATCACTTCCTATAGTTAACTTGGTCGTCATAGGCGTAAACTTAAGGATGCTAAAGGACTCGAGTCCCTGATGGAAAATTTGCAGGACGGCTGTGCCCCCTGGGAAAAATGACCAAACAATAAAAAAATCACTAACTGAAATGCTTTTTGGCTATAATTGAAAGTCTTCAGCATGCATTATAATCATCTAAAACAATTGGATGACTCACAAGTTACAATGGTCCTTATACCTGTCCCTCATAACAAACCCCTTATGAAACGTGATTTGTAATAACCTTAGTATGATTTTTACTCTTAAGCCCCCCTAGTGATCAAGTAAGTTTGCGCCTATGCTGTGAAGTCGACGTCTGGATAGGTGGTCTTTGAGTAGTTGACTAAACAACTCACTCCAACGACCTTCAAAAGTGACATTAAACTGAGGGTTCCGTGCCCCTGCTGGAAAAGGGCCTTCTCACCTTGCGTAGGCTAGCACGTTGAACGAAAACTTACTTACTACTGATACTATTTCCAATTTTTGAAGCTCCGAGCAAATAATAATTCCAGAGAACTGAAATCTAAGATTCAGTAACAAATGCTTAAATGAAACAAATAGAAAAGAATTACCCCACGAGAATTGACATTGTGCATGACAGGAAGAAGTATTTCGTCTGTTCGAGAATTAGTCCAACCTAATCTCTCTTTAGCAAATCTATCTTAAAGTTAAAGAGACAAAATCACAAGAAATAAAGCAGCTTCAAAATGCCGTTCAACACCTCAAGGTAAATGGATCCTAATTCAAGAAAAAATGATCTACATCTCCATATACAGCCTCAGCTCATTAAATCTAACAATTATTTGAAGAAATATTGATGTCTTTGGAAATAGAAATTGAGCTTTGGTAGCTAAAAGAAATTCAAAATTGTGGACAATTTCATGTAAAACTTGAAAATTTCGGTGACACGATTTCCTAAATTTCATTGTAAAAATTATGTCCTGAAACTTTCCTCCTTTGTAAAACATTCAAAACTGAAGGTATCGATAGGAATAAAATCGAAATTTAGACTTTTAATCTTTTTTAGATAATATTTTTCGAAAGCCAAAATATCACTAACCAAAGTATCTTTGGGAAAATCTTTGAAAGAATTGAATATCGTAGAATATCGTTTCTCACGATACCTGGCTATAGGTAAGTATATTTCCTAAAATTTAACAACCATCTTTAATGATTTTGAAAATAACACATTTGAAGTTTATAGCGTTAAACTGTGTTATCTCCATTGATGAGGTCAAACAAATGTCAAAAAAATTAAAAAATGGAAAAGCTTCTGGACTAGATATGCTGAGTGCTGAACTCCTGAAAAACGCTAATGATAAATTCCTGCATATTTTCACGAAACTTTTTAACACTTTATTACAGTCTGGAAATTTTCCTGAAGAGTGGTCTGTGGGTATTATTACTGTTATTTTTAAGGGTGGAGATAAAACTGATTTGAACAACTATAGGGTTATAACGCTTTTGAGCATTTTTGGCAAGTTTTTCCTGGGGGTTTTATTAGAGAGATTGAATAAGGCTATCACAAACTTTGAAATTCTTGAGGAAAACCAAGTAGGATTCAGGAAAGGTTATCAGACATCTGACCACATTTTCACTCTCCAAAGTATTATTGAAAATGCTTTTCAAACTTCAAAAGGCTCTTTATATTTCTGTTTCGTCGATTACAAAAAAGCCTTCGATTCAATTAATCACAAGCTTTTATTGCATAAACTCGTAACCTATGGGATTAATGGAAACTTCCTAAAAGTTATATCATCGCTTTATGCTAAAGTCAAATCATGCGTCAGGGGTAATAATGGTTTAACTGAAATCTTTCCCTGTGATAAAGGTGTTCGTCAAGGGTGTGTTTTAAGTCCTGTTCTCTTTGCTCTATATTTAAATGACCTTAACTCTCACATAAAAGCAGCTTCTCAAGGGGTCGTTGTAAATGATATTCGTATTCACACTCTGTTGTATGCTGATGACCTTGTTTTGGTAGCAAAGGACCAAGATGACCTTCAAACTCAATTAAATACCCTGGATTCATTTTCTAAGGCAGTGAAAATGGAAGTAAACATTGACAAAACTAAGGTCATGGTCGTACGAAAAAATAAACAGCAATCACGTGCGAAAAATGGAAATAAAAGACTCTGGAAAGTAGGTAATAAGGATATTAAAGAATGCGACACGTATAAATACCTAGGGGTTACGCTAAAATCGAATGGTTCGTTTTCTGAGCATATAGATATTGTTAAAGAAAAAGCACAAAAAGCTTTCTATTCTTTGATTTCTAAAAGTAAAGAATGGGGCGGTTTTCAACCTCGTCTTTTTCTGTATCTCTGGGACCATACTATTCTACCAATCTTAAACTACGCTTCCGAGGTATGGGGTGTCGATGAATGGCCTAAATTAGAAACATTGCATCTTAAAGCGTGTAAATACGCATTAGGGGTACGGACAAATACAACTACTGATGGTGTGTATGCAGAATTAGGCAGAATGAGTTTGCAATGTCACAGGCATATAAGAATTTTGAAATTCTACTCCAGACTTTCCAAATTGGAATCGGAACGGTATGCTAGTCAGGCCTTGTTAATGCTGGTTAATGATGCAGACGCAGATCGATCAAATTGGATATCTAAAACACGTAATCTTCGGACACGTTACGAAATTTCTAGTTTGGATAGCAATGAAACAATAAAAATGAAAGTTAGAAACACGTTTGCGTCTGAACTAAAAGATAAAATTCATGATCATATCATTCAGGATAAGAAACTAAAACTATATGCTTCCTTTAAATCATCCTTTAAATTTGAGTCTTATCTTGATGTAATTTCAAACTACAGTACTCGGAGCATCTTGGCAAAATTACGGCTTAGTGCTCACAATTTACAAATAGAAGCTGGCAGATTTGGTATTAAAAAAACTCCTCGAAATGAAAGATTTTGTTTATATTGTAAGAAATTCAATGACTTTAAGGTTGAAGATGAAACTCATTTTATTACTTATTGTCCTTTATATAACGAAGAGAGAAAAAGAATGCTGCATGTCATTCATAATAAATTTCCGAGCACAGAACAATTAAATGGTCAAAGTTTACTTATCTGGTTGATGAGTCAGGAAGAACCTAATATTATTTTGTTACTGGGAAAATTTTGTAAAATATCAATAGAATCTAGAATGAAATTTATAAATTCTCGAGATGCAACATCAAATACCCAAAATAGAACCTTTAATCTGCCCCAAACGTGATTCTGTTGATTCTGATAAAATTGTTCCGTTTATAGTATTTAGTAACATTTATCTGTTTCTTGTAGCTGCTTATTTAATTTGGTTTTGCTATTTTTGATTTACCTAAAGCTTTGTATCTAGTAAGACATTGTAGTAGTTAATTATTTTCTTAAAATTTGTATTTAGCCACGTATGCATTGTAAACGGTTAAGGGCCATCTCGGCCTACATGCCTGTGAAAAAAAAAAAAAAAAAAAAATAGCAATAACTCAACCACTTTCCTATTAGGATCCATCTACCTTGAATTAAAACATTGGTACAACAAACATATTAGGACCTCTTACAAATGTAGTGATGTAGTGCATCCTACTGTGCCCCTTCTGAAAATAAGATCTCTTGTGACCTTTTGTAGGATAGCACATTTAAAAGAAACTTACTCACTCACAAATGGGTTCAATGTGGACCTCTTACTAATGTAGTGATGTAGTGCATACTAGTTTCCCCTCTAAGATCTCTTGTGACCTTTTGTAGGATAGTACATTTAACAGAAACTAACTCACTCACAAATGGGTTCAATGTGGACCTCTTACTAATGTAGTGATGTAGTGCATCCTACTGTGCCCCTTCTGGAAATAAGATCTCTTGTGACATTTTGTAGGATAGCACATTTAACAGAAACTAACTCAATCACAAATGGGTGCAATGAGGACCTCTTACTAATGTAGTGATGTAGTGCATACTACCCTGTCCCCTCTGGAAATAAGGTATCTGGTGGCCTTCATGAAAGGATACAGTCTGATTGAAGGCAAGTCTGGTTTTGCCCATTCAAAAGGTTCTTCAGACCAATCCACAGTCGGATTCACATACGCTTCCCAGACTTGGTGGTTGGGAAAACTGCGTGGTAGCTCCACAGTCAACTAAAATAAGATTAAATGAGATAGCTGCTTGGATAACCAGAAATATCCTATAAAATGGCCTAATCTTATGAAATTGACATAGATCTAATAACATACACATAAAGATATTCTTAAGGGACCAGTCATTATTAATGCCAGGTGGGGGGCCGGAACATATTTAGAGGGGCCACCAAAAATTTTGGACGTTCAAAGGGGGGCTACCAAAATTAGAATTCAAAAAGAGGGGCCATGAAAAATTATATCTGTAAAATGGGGGGGTCATTAAAAGTCTCAGAGAGGAAATTGAGGGGCCATGAAAAAATTTTAGTACCAATGAAAATATCTTCCGGCCCCCTACCCGGTGTTAATAATGACTGGTCCCTAACTGGGGTAGGGCTTGCCTATCCTGGCTATAGTATTCGATTCACGTGGGTTCAGAACAATCCCATTCGAAATATACTCCGGACAGGTCTTCAGCCCAGCCCCTTTCCCACCAAGACCATAAGAAAGTGCTTTAGTTAGCTTGTGTATTCAGCTCCCATTCTATCCATTCCCATTAGGGTTGAATCTTTCTTAGGACACTTGTATAATTACAAACATCTCATAAGGCATGGCACGTAAATATCATTATACATTGGTTATGTTACATAAGGAACAAGAAAGGAGACTAGCTCTCTGTAACTTTAAGATTCATGCTCACTTATGAATCATCATAGTATATCTGATAATTGTTGAAGAAAGAAATTCTAACTAAGAGAGAGCCATTCTCCTCTCTCGTTCCTTATCTATCATTGCTCTGAACTTCTGTACATCAAACACTGTGATGCAGGTATAAACTAAGACCAAGCAACGCTATAGAAATTCGTATCATATTATGAATATGTTTCCCGAGTAGGAGAGACGTGGTATTTCACACGAAACATTTGGATAGATCTTGCAAAGCCTCCCTCTCCTCGAGTAAAATATTCCACATACTGGGAGGTCCAAAACCGGGAGGGACCCTTAGTTGCATAGTCCATCTAGATTTAATGGGAATTCAATACTGCACGGTACTCATTTCAACGATATTTGATACCTGAAATTCGATTCAATGATATTTGATACCTGAAATTCGATTCAATGATATTCAAGGGCTGAAATTCAATTTAATGGATGAGATGCAGGAATTCAATTCAATGGATGAGGTGGAGGAATTCAATTCAACGGATGAGATGCAGGGATTCAATTCAATTGATGAGATGTAGGAATTCAATTTAACTGATGAGATGTAGGAATTCAATTTAATGGATGAGATGCAGGAATTCAATTCAACGGATGAGATGCAGGAATTCAATTTAATGGATGAGATGCAGGAATTCAATTTAATGGATGAGATGCAGGAATTCTATTCAACTGATGAGATGCAGGAATTCAATTCAATTGATGAGATGCAGGAATTCAATTCAAATGATGAGATGTAGGAATTCAATTCAACTGATGAGATGTAGGAATTCAATTCAACTGATGAGATGCAGGGATTCAATTCAATTGATGAGATGCAGGAATTCAATTCAACTGATGAGATGCAGGAATTCTATTCAACTGATGAGATGTAGGAATTCAATTCAATTGATGAGATGCAGGAATTCCATTCAAATGATGAGATGTAGGAATTCTATTCAACGGATGAGATGCAGGAATTCTATTCAACTGATGAAACGGAGTAATTCTTACCAATTTGTTTTTGAGTTTCGTCCTTTGTTTAATGTATGTTATATTTTCATCATTCTTGATCTCATCGTACCAGTTTCTAGAAAAGGAAGGATCAACGCTCAGTAGCGAAAATGAAGATGAAAGGCACACAAGGGGTCTGAACAGAGGAATAACAAGGATCTCAAACATGGGGTGGGGGCACTGAAAAGTCACTTTTTTAATAAGCAAGAGGGGCAAATTCAGCAACTTGTCAACATTCATTAAAACTATGGTCTCCTATAGTCGAAAAAGCGGTCGCCTAGAACTCTCTACTGAAATACAATGTTCAGTCTGACACCTCTTTATTCATTGGACATCATACAATATACATTGTTATATACTTGAGGGTCTAAACTAAGTAATATCTGTTAAGAGTCGAAGAGAGAAAACACGCATGGCCATTTCGGAACAGAACACACACTTTCACACAAATCATTAACAACAACAACAACAATTACTATCCTCCACAGCGTCCAAACATAACTATAACAGAATGAATATAAATTCTTCTATATTACATACATTATCTGGATGTGAGGTCATTCCCGTGTCGATTGCTAGTAAAATACATGGACCAGTCTGACTACTCACAGTTTATTAGACATCATACAATATGAATTATCGAGATTTCTATTCAGGCAAAGAGATTCCAGGTAGAATTAAACGAACCTTAAATTGATTAGTGGTTGGAGTGCGTCTCCGCCGAATTCCTGTAAGATCTCCATTGCTGTTATTGAGCCAACGCCTGATGGAGAGAAGAATTCAAAACTTAATATGGAAACTAATCACTTTATCTTATTCAATAATAAGGTTTAGTTTTATCACATAACTGATAAGAGAGCCATGGCAATTTCCAACTGAAGTTTGTAAATAACTACGCTGATTTTGCTAAAAACCCCAACCCGAGGATTATAACAGGGAAGAAAGTGCTGGTTATTTAGAGAAGTCTGAAGCATCAAAAATTAGTGGGACTCGATTAGAAGTTCTAAATTGATTAATCTAAAACGATCTAAACAGAAATGCAAACGAACATAAAATAAATGTAAACGAATAGTTGGCATGTATCAACATAATAGACATTTCCCTCATTCTAATGTTTCTCTCGCCAACGCAAAAGTTCATTTATATGCTATCAAATGAGAATCTGAAAGTAATTGAATGGGTAGCTTGTTTCGTTAAAGGTTCATTTGAAATATGCTGAAGGCACAAATTAAGTGTAGCCAATATAGATTATATCAAATTGAATTATCTGAAATTCCTAGTCACTGTTCTCTCGGATATATCTTCCTACATACGCCATTCTTTACTAGGATTTGTTTCGTTTTGCTCGTTCGTTAGTATTGTTAGCTTTTAACTATTTCAAACTATCTTCATGATAAACTGTTTATAACAAAGCTCCTGCATACAGTGTAGTAAGTTATCTTTCTTTTATTTTCATCATTACAGTAGAATCCCGATAACTCGAACATTCGATAACTCGAACTCTCGCTAACTCGAACAGATTTGGCAGTCCCCTTTAGCCTTATTCATGTTATGAAGAGCCTCGATAACTCGAACATTCGATAACTCGAACTATTTTAATCGTCCCTTGCTTGTTCGAGTTATCGGGATTCTACTGTATTATTACTATTATATTATTATTTAGAGCTTTTAGTTTGTAAACATAATTTTTATGGTGATCAGCTTTTTAACGGGTTTTTAATGCATTTTAACATTTTAATTGTAATAAGGTTGTAAAACCGAAAGCTATGTTAACTGTATAGTTCTTGTGAATAGTATTATTATCATCATTATCATAGTAGGGTTTAGTAGGGTTCAGTTCAATTCACTTCAATTGCATAAAGTTCAATTCTAATTCCATCCCTATCCCAAATCGTAACCATAATCCTATCCTTATCCCTTATCCTGACCCTAACGGAACCCTTATCCTTAACCGTGACCCTGATCGTAGTCCTTACCCTATTCCTGATAGCAGACTCACCATGAACGCCTTCTGTGTAATCACTACCAGTTAGAAATGCAAGAGCAATCATTTTCTCTCGATCAAGATCTGAAAAACACCAATCCATTAGAAGACGCAACATCTGTATTCTAAAATACTCTTCATAGAATGCTTTTACTTAGAATTCAATAAAACGGCCATAATCTCGATCCTTGAGTTTCAAATAGAACAAGAATAGGCCTTTTACTGAACACAAAATGATCAATAATATAGTAAGCCGGGAGAACATTCATACGGTTAAAGCTCTCAGCCAATCTGGGATTTGCAACATCTTCCATAAAAACAGCCGAAATTCGTTTCGTGATGGTTTCATTTGGTTTCATTAAGAATCGTTAGCAATCACTGCGATTCGTAACATTATCAATAAAGATCGTCGAAAATCGTTTCGTGATGGTTTCATTCCATTACTAAATCGCTTCAAAATTGTTGGAAATATCAACCGAGCCGTTTAATAACTATTTCGAAATTGTGAAAAATCGTTCCCTACCTTTTCCAAATCATTACACAATTACTGTAGTAGTTCGATTAAGCCTCTCAAATGAGGCCTTCCACATCAGAATGAATCTTAGAATGACAACCCACTATCGAACAAGCCCTGTATTTGTCGCAGTTTTGGTCAGAAATTCCACGTATATTGCAGAAGAATGCCGGACGGAGAAATGGAGGATAAAGTCGAGCTTTAGCTTCAGAAGGACAGAACTGAAGATGTTGAGATAGATAAGAATACCTTCCTTTCTCTGTTTTCAATAAATACAAATTCTCTGAAGATAGAAATGAAATATCCTACTTACATAGAAGCTGGTTAATGTTTTCGGATGTGTAAAGCTCCGCGTATTTCTCCTGGTTGAAGATGTTCTTGAAAACTCTCTTGCCACCGAAGAGGAAAATATCACTATCGTCCGTCACCGAGCCTTCTGTTTGATTGGTCAAGTCCAAAATGGCGCACTGGGCTTCTGCTTCCATAGGACTGATGATGAATGGTATACCAAACAATCGGAGAAGCTCCTATGAGAAAATTATTGACCAGGTAACGCAATAAGAACGCTAGACGTTTGTGTCGAAGGTGACCTATTTTGAGATGAAGCAGGATTTGAGGATTTGAAGATTAATCAAGTAATTTGTGAGAATGAAAATGACCCGGGTAGGACTGAACCCATAACCTCACAACGTAGAGTACCGACTAGAGATCGTGGGTTCGAGTTCTACTCGGATCATTTTCGTCTCAATGATTATCTCGATGAATCTTCGTTGAAAAACATTACTTCTCGAAAAAATATGTTGTTTTTATCATAAATGACAAAAAAACATCTACCTGGACATCTTTGTACTCCTCGTTGCCTACTGACGCAGCAGTTCGTTCCTGTCTTTTCCTTTCCCTTCCTAATCTCTCTTGTTCTTCGTTAATAGAGTCTTGTATCACTGACAGTTGCTCCTGCAAGCAAAAACAGAACGGTTGTAAAAATCTTAGTTCACCATGCTCCGAATTTGAAAGAAAATGGAGCGAAACGTATCCCTCTCGGTCTTCCGCTCACACTGATACGCTTCAAATACGGAACTTTTCGATTAGGTTATTACACACATATACTTTCGGCCTCTGGTTTGCACTGATATGCAATGAGTGTAATATTAGTGCAATAAGTGTTATCAAGACAAAATGTGCCCTCCCGGTTATCAACACATCGGCATACCATGCACGGTGACAAATTTGATTTTCACGAGCCAAAGAGTTCTCCAATTGCTACAGTACAGGGGCAACGAGGAAAAAGGGAAATGGTAACATATGGCTCAAGATTTACAGAGTGCTCAAGAAACTTGAACAACGAGCAAAATTTAAATATGTGACCAAAAGACCCAATGTGCCCATCCGGTTATCACCAAACTGGATGTGCAGCAAACTCGTAAACTTGACTATACGATGTAAGGTTACACATTGTTGGTGTAAGAACCAAAGAGTGCACGAATTACAGCGAGAGACGTGGTTAACGATTAAGAGTAGAACAAAATAAAGCGGTTTAGGGTGTATGTATACTTACAACAGATTGGCCCTGAACGTCTTGTCTGAATCTTCTGACATTTTCATTATCAATGTTTTCCTCTGGAGCAGTTAAGTCTAGAAAATTTTCATCAGGCTTTGGAACGGCTGACACCTCTTCTTCGTCCGATTGAATTTTATCCATTTCTAGAATTTTAATAAAAAGCTAAAATAAACGAACATGTCATTAAAATAGGGATTTTCAAACATACGGGTGGACCAGAAAAAAGATTTGAAGGTCGTTGACCTAGAAAGTACTCAGAATTTGTGCACGTTAGCATATAGTTTGTACATAGTTTTATAGAAATAGATGGTTTAGAAACCTATTGTTGTATCTTTTTGTGCAAGTTTTTTCAAAATTGAGAGTGCACAGTTTTTTAGTTCCCGATCTAGAAATATTCGTTATCTAGAAAAGATTTTATAATATTCATCACCATATCTATGAAGTCAATATTTACATGTAATATTTCAACAGTAAATAGAGAGGATAAGACATACGTTGTGTACTTTCAAGTACTGCTCAACATCAACTGTGAAATAAATACGTACAATAATAGTTTTCCTAAGCATCTATTTATATAAACTATGGTTCATACATAGGACTTGAGTTGGCATAGGACTAAATTAAATCATTCAAAATACACATATCTAAGGGGCGACACATCCAATGCTTTATGGCACAATAAGACTATCGTAATGAAAACCCCATTAACTTAAACTTCAACTTACGGTCATTAGTTATCATAACCTCCGTAGATGGGGGTTCTTTCAAATAAACATCGGAATTTCCCACAGACCCCGAAGATTCAGCTTGCATATTTACATCATCAATCAAAGATACTTCCATCACATTCTCACTATCAACTTCAGGAGTATTCTGCGGACTGGAATCAGGTTTAGAAAGACATGAGCTTTCAACAACGTTTGAAACATAACCAGTAACACTTGAGATGTCTATAGTTTCCTGCTCAGTTTTAGGGTGGATTATTTCGTGTTTGGTTTGCTCCGTGATAATTTCATGTTTCTCTGACTGTTTGATGTGGTTATTTTCATCGTTTTGTAAAATATTTTGATGACTTTCTGAAGAATCAGGCTTCTCTGCAAAATCTGGCTCTATCTCAACACTAGAAACTTTATCACTGACTAAGTTAGTTTTAGACTCTAATTCTATTATTGGATCGATTATTTCTTGCTTAGTTGTTTCATTAAATTCAGTATTTTTCTTGTTTTCCTGCAAAATAGTCAAATCATCGCTACTTTCATCTTCATTAACATCTCGGGATTTCTCATCAACTAAAGAAAAAATTAGTTGCAATTCGTCGCGTTTTGTGTCCAAAGTCGAAGCAACTGCTACTGGCTTCTCTTCAGATTCAGAAATAACAGAATTCGAATCATTGACATCTGCAACATGGCCTATCTTCTCTCCCAAACCAAAACTTGGACGATCAACATTTTTCATGCGGATAGATTCTTCATTTTCAATCATTTCCAACTTGCGATTTATGGTGTCTATTTTCGAATCATAACTCGCTCTGAAACTGATCTCCGCGTCATAATCGAAATCCGAATCCTCAGATGAATCTGAAACGAAAGACATCCCAGTCCAATTATCAATCACCGATTCTTTAAACTGCGCTGGATCTCGTTCTAACCTCTCGAAATTCTCCTTCCGTTTCGTCTCTCTATAAATATCAATTTTATCGATTTCTAAATTCGTGTTGAAAAGGACATTTTCTCCTCCCTTTTTGCCAGATTTTTTCATCAAGATATAATGTTGTCTGTCCTCAGAGGCGACACGTTTCGCTTCGATTGTTTTCGCACTTTTTCCAAAAAATTCGTCTTCGTCGAGCTCGGCGATTTCTCCCGATGAACGACTATTCATCGTTTTTCGCACATCGTAAATCGTTTTCGTGATCTTGCCTCGCCGGAATAAATTCTTCAGCTGGAAATCTGAAAAATCGTGAGCTTCCTAGAAATAAATAAACCTTTTATAATGATGGTAGCATATTCAATAGAGGGAATGGTTTGGAAGCCTTTTGTAGCATGTCTTTCTTAACTTTTTTCAACCGTGACAGTGCAAAAAATGTTTGTCTTATCATTGTTTCACCCTAAATTGACATAATTGACCAACTGAAGCCAAATGCTTCTTTTCCATCGCTTGCTTGATATATTCTAGTTTTAAATTAACCATCTTAGCTTAGGCCATTTTCATAAAAAGCTCGCTGGAAAACATTCCTGTTCATTTCTCTAGCCATGTTCTAGAGAATTTCTAAAAAAAGGTTGTACACTGTAAAGACGAGTTCGTCAACATTCTTTCATATAAGTGAATGTCCTTTCGGAGGGAGGATGGAATGAATGGATCAGTCAACACTTGGAAGATCACCCATTCAGATGTTGAATTCAGACGGCAAAGCTAGACTTCAATTGCATGGACAATCTGCTTATGTCACTTGGCCAATCACCCAAATCCAATTGCATGTAAGCAAGTCCATATCACCTAGATGCTGCCAATAAGTAAACCTGCAGATGAGTGGGTAACCACGAAACAGACTTGTCGAGATGCTGAGTTTTGTCTTTTGAGTCGTTTTCTTCTTTGTGTATATTGCTCTACTATATGTATTATCGAGCACTTTCATGGTAAACCGACCCACAGACTTCGGAATTACGTATGTATGTAAGTATAATCAATTATAGAATTGAAGAACTAAACACAGATCACATATCCATCCCCAAATTGTTCTCAAACGTGCTTATTCAGTACACGAGAATACATACCTCTGGCATTGGTTGTGATTTTCTTTTGTTGTACCTTCTCCGATAAGAATCTTTCATGGCTGTCAGCAACTCGTGTTGGATTTCAGGGGGTAGGGCTTTGAACTCCTCGGATTCAAAATCCACTGATCCAATATTCTCAAGCATCCTCTGTCAAATTAGAATATCACATAAAATATTGTAAAAACATACACAAATGAAAAGGAAAAATAGGAGACATTTCAGGTACTCCATTTTATGGAAGTATATTATGCCTGTAATATAATTTGATTTTCAATTTCATTGGAATTGGAGCTACCATAAAAAAGCACCTCACGCAGATCGTATGGGTCATTGTTACAAATTTAGGCCAGAAAAGCATAAAAGTTTGCCAAGGAGATCATTTCTCATGGAAACAAATAAAAGGTACTCCAGAAAAAACTGCCTTATATCTTAAATTGCACAATTGCTGTCAAAATGTTGATTGCACATTGAAATTTATGACGAAACATTTGTTCATTCAAAAGCACTAAATTTGACTCTTAGCTTTGTCAGTAGCCCTGCATTCAAAAATCAGCCAATCGCTTGGAACGAGTGAATGCTTAGTTAAGAAAAACTCAGTGGATTAAGCATCCTCTGGATAGTGTGTGGTCATGGGCATTTCCCAGGAAAAGTTTGAAAGACGATGCCTCTATCCCCTTTGGTAACAATTCATAGAAAATTCTCAACAATTCTAGAAGTCATCTTGTGAAAAGTGAGGTAGGGTCCGGATCACCCTATCCCCCTGCATACACTAGTGAGTGTAGTTTCAAGTCCTTCCTTCCCGAAATACATGTCAATAAACTACTGATTGGCCAATTTTGAGCTAATTTGGGTAAAACAATTCAATAGGATTCATTTTTGTATTCACGATTTACTCTGATGACAGTAAGACAAAAGTTAAGCTTTAATAGCCATAATGTTTCTGTTTCACAATGTTTCTAATTTTTCTCTCCACCCTTAGTAAATCATTACCTCAACATCTTCACTTCTCATGCTAGTCATCCATTGAGTTTCCGCATCAACCACTTCATCCTCAGAAGAACTAAAAATATTGAGCAATATCCACTCTCAAACAACAGCAATTAAGTAATATAATACCAGTATATGCACACACATACATTGATACATACACACGTTTCCCCACAAGCAGGGATTGACCGGTCCAGCATATACATGTTGTTAATGGTTGAACAGAGCATTATCAAAAACCAAATAAACCAATTCAAGTTAAAGTTAATTTTTCTATATTTTTGCAACAGTTTCGGGTTAAGAATGGTTATTTCCAACATAGCAATATTGCCTTTCTGAGTTTCAGCCACTTTTTCCTTTGGTCCGGAAAATAACAAATGAATAATCTGAGTGAACCGACAAGGCTTTCCATTGATATGATTTCAATACTCAATTACATATTCCTTAAGTTAGTTATGTCTAAAAGCTGTTCTTAGCCCTATTCTATCTCATTGCAGAAGTTTTCACAAACTCAAATTTTAGAAGGTATTTTATTCTGCATCAATTCAACATATTTCTACCACCTTTCAAGAAGTAGTTGATTAATGGTGGCTATCAAACGTATCTATTTTTTTCTCGCCCACACATTTTAATGAATATGTTGCCCTAAATGATGTTGCCCTGAAGAAAATGGAAAGAAACACAAAACAAACCTATCTGCCTGAATTGTAGCAGGGACTGGTGGAAGGTCAAAAATGTCTTGTTGAGAAGATTTCTGGATTTTCCCCAATCTTGGGCTAAAGAGAAAGATCATATGAATAGCAATCAATTGAACAAATAGCGTATCGAAAAAATACCCTGAAGATCAGATTAACAAATTGAAATGTACCCTGAGCAGAAATATAACACTGATTGTTCGTTCTTAAATCACATAATGGATGAGTCAACAACAATATTCAAGAACTAACAATTAAAGGTTTATTTACCTGCTCAATGGTAATGCTAGTAATGTTGAGGCATGAAATATTGAATTTAGGGCCCTAGAGTAAGGGCCCTTTGCGCCCATTTGTGCTACATAACTTTTCAAATTGAAAATACTGCCCATTTCTGTCTGTAAATATCCATTACTGCCCATACTACCCAGAGTAACCCCTTGATCTAAAATTTGGTGGCTTCAGACCCATGCTGTCTAAAATCTTAAGCAACAATTGACTACTTTATAGACGCATGCCACTACACTTTCTTATGGAGAGGTGGGGTTATTTGTTCAATTGATGAAATGAAGGCAGGATTACTAGACAGACTGGAATGAAAGAAAATCAAGAATAATAATGATTTAATACTTATGGTAATAATCATGCGTACCCACGTTGGCCAGTTACAGTCTCAAGAGCTTTTCCTTTCAGATAATTCTGCATCATCTTCTCAGTTGTTTTACTTGCCATTCCTTTTGCATTTATCTTCCTTTCTCTTCTGGCTGCCTGTCAAATACAAATGAGTTTCTAGTTGTGCTATCACCAGGTAAATTGGCCTGGGATTTCGAATAAAGGCATATAGGTATCCTAAGGGAATTCTAGGCTATATAAAACATTTTATCACAAGAGTGCTTTGGGTCAGGGGCGGACTGGGTAGCCTCTAACCCAGCGGGAAAATCAAGTAAAAGGGCGCCAATACAGGAAAAATATTTTGCCTCAACAGGCGTTCCATAAACAGTGGGGGTCTGCGAGGCGCTGTCAGCCCCCCCCCCCCAGCGGGTCCAGGGCAGAGCCCTGGCAGGGGTGCAGGGGGCAGCGCCCCCGGAAGCTCCTGGGATTTTGTCTTTTCTGAGGCCTGAAAATGGCTTAGGATCCTGCTTATGTCAGCTATACAAACCATGTAGAAATCGAGACAGTAACATATTTCTTACTTCTTATGTCTTATATTTCTTATTGAATAATATGTAATACTGTCTGATTAGCCGATGGATTACTGTTATCATTGTTAGGTCTATGCCTTGCCTTAAAAAACACGTTAAAAAAATTAACTTGAGGCAAAGGGCGCACCGGGAAATATCCCGGTGTCCCGGTGGGCCAGTCCGCTTCTGCTTTGGGTATTCAGGCCAAATTCAATTTGATAGGCAATAAGGCTTACTATTTTTGTACTAAGGTATTGGTTTATGTGCACAGCACAAAGGGCCCACTAAATAGGTAGACTGATCGAAACATCATTATGATGGATAGTTGATCGGCAAATATCATTAGGGGGCCTTGGGTATTTAAGCCAAATTCAATTGGTTTTATCATTCTGCCAAACCAGAACCTCAACATGTGTGGAGTTTTTCTACCTTTCAGCCTCCCTCAACTCATTAGTTGGGTTGAAGAGTTATATTTGTTATTATATTATATTATATTTGAGCCCATATTATGGTTAGGTCTAACGTATGATGCCTCGGAATCCAAGTTATTCTTTTGGCTGTGCTGTAATATAACTTAACTGACCTCAACCATAAATGTATGATACTCTGCAAACAGTGGTAAACTTCCTGGGTCACCAAGCAGGATAACAGAATGAATAGGCATAATGATGATAATAAACTTACGATGGTTCTCTTTTTCAGCTCTGGAACACCACCATCAAAAACGAAAATTGGTTTGATGTTGTAGAACAGCAATTTACAAATGCGATGAAATATAAGGATAAGATGAGCATTGTAAACTGCATTTCCAAATTTATCCCTCATTCCTTTTGCAGCTTTGTTCAGCCATATACTCACATCTGTAATTTAGTTTGTTAAGGAAGGGAATTTCTAGCAGGGAAGATGAACCTTACAGAGTGGCTTTGATGTTATGGAATCCTCTGTAGGTTTAGATTGTCTAACTAATTTGGATTTCTGTCTAATATTCACTGCCTGTTCTTTAAAAGTTATTTTAATTGAATAACCCGGCCATTTCCTGCACTGCTTAGCTTGACCTCAATACCCTCTGCAGATCTCTGGGTCTCCATTCCACTAACCTTTTCACCCACTTTTTGTTGTTCTTCTTTATCAAATGTCAAGCCAAACACACACACTAACAGAATTCATATTCTAGCTGCTTTCCCTTCTAGCAGAGGTTGATATTAATTGTCACTTGAAAAATGCATGATTTTGGTTGCAGTGCAATGTTTTTAGGGCCTCTCCTGATGCTAACCCTTTTAGTCACCCCTTGTGACACACAGGGATATAGTGGATGAATTCTGACCCCCAATCACTGGTGGCGAGCCCATCTGGCCACTTAATTTCTACAATTGCTCATTCCGTGTCTTTTAGCCTGATTTGTCCATCATTTCTTAATAAGGCACTTACAATAAAAATTATTTCTTACCCTAACATTATCACAAATATGAAATTAAAATACTAAAAAGGATACCAACAGCAAGCACTTTTCCTTCCAGAGATTCAAGAGTAACAGGCTGACCAGCCGACTGAAGAAGTTGCCATAAACCATGAACTCCCATCTTAGATGATCTCCGCAAACCAGGCAAATATGCTCTGCATGAAAGATAAATAAAATCAACCCTGATTACAGAACTCGGCTAGATTGCAGTTTAGTGTGCAGTCTCCTCTCCTCCGCAGTTACATAGTCACAGTCGAAAATAACCATCAACAAGAGCGTGCTTTATCGCACCTTTAAGTTGCAATTACTGATGAATAGCGATTTTCTCCCAAGGTCTGTTAGTCTTATTGGTCGTTCAAAAGAATTGCCATCGATTCGACGCTAATTACTAATTGTATTTATGATAATTTAGTTTCCCTGCAGTTGCTGCCAGCTAAACTGCAATCGTCCCTAGAACTCCATTTGGGAAAAGATGATGATATAGTGGAAATACTAGCAGGTATTTTGGAAACAAATTTTAGAAGCTTGATTTGATCTAGTGGTGAAAATATTTTTCAAAAAAATTTCAAACTAGGGTAAATAAGAGTAAAATTTCAGAGATTATCAACATATATCTACTACTTGAATTAATAGGGTAAGATTTACTTACACACATACTTTCTTTATGATTGTTCAAATTTAGACCGTTATTAAGCCTAAAGTTGGACAACTCTATTATATGAAGGGGTAGGCAAGAAAAGCTGCTAGTAAATGACAAAGTGAGAGCATCAAAACCTAGAGTCCTTGCACCCAAAATGGCCACCCTCTACAATTTGAGAAAATCCGAGTGGTCTGCAGAAAAATTTAAAAACAAATAGGGTTGGGTCTAGTTATTTCCTCGAAAACCCCGCCAAAATATTTGCTGATTCCATAAACCTCAATTTTTTTTAATATTTTCGTTTTCTGTTGCGTAAATAATCCAATAAACAAGAATCATGCAGTGCCTACCCTTTACTTTGAGTGTGAGTATTCCTTCATTTCATCATTCGTTTTTCAAAGTCACACTTCACTTTTAGTCTCATATTTCCACTTTCTTATTGTAAAAAAAATTCAAAAGAACTTGAACAACACTTTGACCTCTGACTTGAAATATGAGAAGAGAATTTTGAAATATTCTTCATCTGAACCGAACAGGGGGCGACATTTTTGAAAGGCTCTCAATTGGTTGAATTGTTTTTAAATTGGCCACCCTCGCCTCTGTGAAGCATTCTCAATTTCATTGGTTTGCTTTACAACCACATTCTTTCCTAGAAACAGAGATGACTGGAGAAGCAAAATAGGGGGTCATGTAACATACCATTAATAAGGTAATGGACAATTTGAGCATATTTAATGATTTAGTAGGCCATTTCGACTGTTCTTTGCTTGTGTTGTTGTTTTGAGAAAACGAGTTGAAAGATCACATTGAAATTATGGTGGGACTTAAACAATAAAATTACAAGTATTTCTATTGTAAGTGCAGGATGGAAGAATTATTAAGAGTTTTCATCATTACTAATATTTCAAAAGGTGGCCACTTTAGGCGGTATCTCTCTTTCTTAGTGGATCTTCAAATTACAAACCTTTCCTTCAGAAATATCTATCTGGGCCTACCAGCTTTTGTTGCAGGATTCCCCTTCACGTGCCATGTCCAGCCAACTTGATTTCTCTGCACGAGGCTCAGGCTGAGATGCCTACCTTTTGTTTGTGTCTTGAATGCCCTTGCTCTTCTGATCCCCTAGTTTAGTACATGTCTGTCAGGCCATGTCTAGGCCCTTTACAGCCACTTCCAATTCATAAACCTCGTTTTGAGTCAACAACGTGACGTCATTACCAAAATCAACACAGTGCAAACCCCGGTGCAAAGTGTCATAGACTGCAAATTTATTATGTATTCTTATGTTATATATACATATTATATACTATATCATCATATACAGTTACATCGTTCATTGTTTAAGATGAAAATTAAAGAATTTTCACCTAACTAAGCCATATACGTCAGCTCTATTTTAGCTTCACTGCACCGTGGAGGAAGTTCAGGACTGTGGAGTAGTAGTGAGAGGGATATTGTCAGTAATTTGGAAGATATTCAGTAAATCGCTAGGTTTCATTCTTGCTTTTCTTCTGATGTAAGTGAGGTGCAAACTTGAATATGGCCAGGAATATCGGAAGCATAGCGAAAACATGGATTACTTAAACATTTCTTCTGACACTCGACAGAGTATTACGTCCAGAAAGAGAATAAAACAAAATCCTAACGAATTTTTATATTCAGATGTGGATCGGAATAGGCCAATCAGAAATAATAGACGAAAAAATGCATGTTTTGGCTATGCTTCCGATTTTCCTGGCTATTTTGCGTGTCTTCAGTAGTGTTATCATGTTTCGCTGTGTTTACAACTTTCCTCACCAATCTTAAGACGAAGTCCCGAGTCTAAGTTAGACTTATCTTATTTCAATTTACAAGCCTCTCTTTCGAGCAAACAATTCCTTTTTAGGCCAATT
This sequence comes from Pelagia noctiluca, assembly GCA_963924455.1. Classification (NCBI taxonomy): domain Eukaryota; kingdom Metazoa; phylum Cnidaria; class Scyphozoa; order Semaeostomeae; family Pelagiidae; genus Pelagia; species Pelagia noctiluca. Next base: position 13,646,106 of record OZ004325.1, read on the forward strand.
CGAACAGCTTTCTTCTGAGGTCATTGATTTTCAGACAATGGGAGCAATCTTAAATGCAAACACCTGAAAATCCGTTACTTCAAGGCGAAAGAGTTTTCTTTATATACCAGAACCCTTTGCGGACATGTTTACATATTCTGCGGTCTTCTGAGCAAAAGGCCTCGAAGAATTCTGAAATAGATCACCAGCTGAAATTATATCATCAGAAATAACCGTTTATGTATTGAAACCGTATTGAAGATACTGCTACCTTTAACCAGCTTAACCGGGAAGAATGGGAATTGCTGGGATAATCACAGTGGCATTGGTTTGCGCGGTTTGCTGCACATGGTTCCTCTGCGTGTGGTCGAATGAACTCAAAGGAAGGTACAAGGTGGATTGAGACGAAGAAATTCGAAAGGGAAACCGAATCTTTTAGCTCCGATTCCGATAGATAGCCTGATTTGTGGAGTAGCAAGAATTATGGAGGCATTGGTTACAAAGGGCTCGAAAGTAGTCTGCCAAGTTAGCGAAAGTCTTCAATTCAAAAACTCGTAGATTTCGATCGTCAATTAGACTGGAGATGAAGAAGTTCAAAACTCAAAAGCAGTTAGAGACTGAAAGAAAAATGAAGCTCAGCGTTTCGTTCAACACCAGCTAAAGTCACAGTTAGTATGACACTCTACGACAATATGGAAACCAGGCCTGGTTTAAAACGTTTTCCAAAAGTTAGACTTTTCAAACGAAAACTTTCATCTGCATCGCTGGAACTAGCAAAGAAGTAGCTTTTGACCTGACCGAAGCAGCTTGTTACTTTAACTCTGAATCAAACTTTGAATCAACTATTCTTGGCAGCCAGGGTATCTTTCATCACGACATTAGCTTTACCCAATAATTTTGACATTTGTCTAATAATGACAAAATCTCGATCAGTATCGCGATCAGTATATCCCTCAACTCTTTGAGCCAGTGGTGTACAGCTAAAATGATATCTAGGAGGGCCCTATTTTTCTAGTAGGGCTCTGTGTGTAGATAATGATAGATAATGATATAGGTAACTAAGTTACTAGGAGTGCAGCATCCTTCCTGCTCTACAGCCCTACTTTGAGCCAACTGTATATAGTTTGATATATAATTTATATTTCTATAGTTACATAGTTTAATGTGTAGTTTATATCTATATAGTTACATAGTTTAATGTGTAGTTTATATTCATATAGTTATATAGTTTAAATACATTTGCGATTTCAGAAGACCAGTTTTTCTTGCGTATATTCTACAGATGGTGCAGGGTGAGCCAGAAATGAAAGCCAAAGAAAACCGAGAGCAAAAAGGCTCCAAAAGCAACAAAGAAGAAAGAAAAACATAAGAAACATGAGGATATATTTAAGAACAACCAGCTTCAAAAATTTGCGATGGTTCCTAACAGAAAGAGTGAATAAGTTGATAACTGAACAAAGTGAATGAGCTAAGTTCTAAATTTGCATGGTGAATTGAACAGTGAAGATACAAATCTTAGGATAACAAGTGTTTTGAAAAACAGGATGAATCAACTACAATCAGGTTTATCAACAATCAACAATCATTGCATTGTCCTTTGTATCAAACAAATTGATTTTCACATGGCGATAAGACCCTTGCTGTTCAAAGTAGGAGCAAAATATCTTTGACAAGTTCTTAAGTTTTGTATGAAAATAATCATAATAAATTGCATTCATTTGAAATTTGCAATAGGTTTGTGGCGAAAATGTAGCTGACCTTGATAAAATCAGCTCTAAAACAGAAAAGAAATCAAAGAGATCTTTCTAAGAATTGATTAGATAACCAATTAACAAGATTGATGAATGATGCAGATAATTCTTATTTGTTGAAGAAGACGTCGTGAGAAGAAAAGTGGTGGCGGCAGCTCTCAGCAAGGAGAAGTATCGAAACCGACTGGTTAGAGTACTCAACTCTTGTTCAGAGGGTCGTGGGTTCGAGTCCATCTTCAGACCAGTCAAATAATCTCATTTACGTTTTTCTGGTCCATCTGCTATACCTTTGCCATCAGGGTATCAGAAAATAACAACAGTATAAACAAACCTAAGCTCTCGAGACAGATGTCGATAAATTAACAAGTTATTTACATTACAAACAAATAAATCTCAACAACATAAATACAAACGACATAAAGAATTTACAAATTAATGTGGCACATCTTACCTCTGATTGACCTGAGCTACAAAATATTCAAAATCTAGAACTAGCTTTCATCATAAAGTACTGAAATCTGGCAGCCATTCCTTCACTTTTTTCCTCAGTTCATTTCTTCTCTTTTCTTTTTTCCTTTCATCTTTCAATTCAACGACAAACGATTTCCAGGAATTTATAGCTGATTTCAGAAGACGCCTGAAAAGAAGTAAAAATAAGTCAAACAAGGATCAAGCATAAAATTTTGGGTGGGGTAATGGGAAAAAAGGGGATTTTATTTGGGCTGACCCGTCGGGAGAATGATTCATTGGAGCGCCCATAAGACTTCAAGAAAAGGAAAAGTTTCCACTCTTCTCTACTCAACAAGACCTATCGAGGAGACGAGAAACATCAGACACATATGCAGTTCTCGTCATTATCAAATCCTGTAGGATCAAATACCGATTCACTACGCTTCTACTAAAGATCCTAGTCCTCTCATATTTATACAAGATTTCATGCAGGATTTCCAATGAATCATATAGTGAAATCATTAAAATGTGCAGTTTTTCATGTTACACAACTATCAAGTAATCTAGAAAAGGAAATGTCAGACATGAAACATCAGGCTTTACGTTATGCATGCCACTAAGCTATGCTACAATACTTGTGTGAAGTATCACTCTAAATGCTAAGAAGCTGAGATTAAATTTTGCCTTTAATTTCGTTTGGAATATCGTTGTATAAACATGAAATTTTGCAGCTTGCCACGTCTGCAATGATTATTACACGATGCTACAAACAAGATATGCTTAAAACGGAATATTTGAGTCTTAAAGGACAATTCTAGGGTTGTATATTTAAGAACGTTAGCCTCGACATGACGTGTAGCTGAATCCAAGATCCCCAGCATGCATTACTCCTGGCAACGGATGGAACAGCTTTGTGAGTTGGTGGAAAGCAACGCACACTTTGGGATATAGCTAAGCATCATACCGAGGCTAAGGTTTCAAAGTTAATTTCCAAAGAACTGATAATAATTTGGGAATAAGGTAGTAACATGGAATTTACTGCATCAACGTCAAGCATCAAAGCGAAGAATCCCACCTTTCGTTGTGCTCCTCAGCTTTTTCTTCATTGGACCAATAGATCAGCCTCTCATTGGTGACATAGTGTTGCCAGGTTACAAAGTATTTTTGCAAGATGGCAGAAGAGAAATGTTTTGCTGCAATGGTATCCAAGTGGTCGAAATGTCTTCCATACTGCAAATAAATAAGGAGCGATTATGAATAAGATGTATTTTTGAATATGCAAAGGAAGCAACGGGAATTTTAAGCTAGTGGGTGGGAAATCACCCACCGTAGGTGTGAGGAGTGTGCCATGATTAATATTGTCCACACATTCAGGCCTATCCTGAGAAATTCAAGTCTTTCAAGTCTCTCAAGAAGTTCATATCTTACCCAACTTAGAGTAGGACTTAGTAAATTATGATTTCACAAATTTAGACACAACTTTAGGGATACTGTAAATCCAATGTGTTTGTGTCCTACTTATGATGGTATTGAGACTACGGAACACTTTTTGTTGCTCTGCCCCTCCTTTGAGGCTGAGCGTCGAAGTCTTTTTGCTGATTTTTTTGACTTAATACACCCATTTGGATATGTTGATCTTTCGAATGAGGTCTTATTGCAAATTTTATTGTATGGTGATAAAAACCTTTCATTTAACCTCAACAAACGTATACTTGAGTTGACCATAAATTACATCCATATGACCGGTCAATTCGGTTGACATTAAGCAATGAAACACCAAGCCCACTTCTTTTTGTATTTATCTGTTTGCGTAATTATTTATTTTGGTATCATTAGTGTATTGTATTATCTAATGTTTATTTCCAGGAGGTAGTCATGACTTTTTGCTCCTCCTGGTATCGTTTTTGTAATGTAGATGTTTGTTTGTTATCTCTTTTAATATTTTATATTGAATAAAAAAAAAAAAGAAATTCAAGACCCCTAAGCAAAGATAGATTAAAGCACCAATGAGGGGCTAAATGAAGCGAGAAATTAATCTTTATAACGCTATAGCATTTTTAGAGACCTTACTATTCAGTGGCCCTAGGAAATACGTTCTTCTTATTTTTGTAGCAGCAACTCCATGAGTTTTTTTCTCCCAGAACAATAAAAACCTCTTAAATACGAGCCTTAGTCGATTGATAATAATCTTCAATACCCAATGTTTCGTTGCACTCTTGGCTATTAGGCCTTTTCTCTGTTTTTTTCGGCCATCCTTCAACAAATGGTACTCCGGGGGAATTATTTTTCGCAGAGGGGATAAATCCATTGAAAGGCTTTTGTTAGGGTTCAGAAAGGGTTTAGTAATGTTTTGGTAGGGAAAAGGGGTCCAGTCGGGGTTATTAAAGAATTTTTGCGAGGAATTCCTCCCTATGCCCATTTTGAGGAGTTTTATTTGTTCTACTTTGCAAAATATGATGACGTATAAATCAAACCCTAAATTTCATGCTAAAACTGAAACTTCACCCCCAAAGCAATGAAAACATACCTTGGTCCATGCACAAAAACACCTCTTCAAAACCATTCTCTTGTAGAAATTTTCACAAATCATCTTCTTTTGCTCTTTGCACTCCTCCGCATGACAACGCCAGGCAGAAATACAGATCCGCAGTAAATGTCTCTGATTATACTTCTCAGCTATCTGATGGTTCAGGCTACTTATTTGCAAAAGGCGTTTCCAAGGCTCGATTCCAAATCGCTTCAGCAGTGATGTGTTATAATGATTCTGGGCTTTTCTGCAAGCTTCTCTGTATTTCTCCTGTTGTTTCTTTTTCTCAAGCTCTCGCTAAAATGTTAGAGCGAATATCTTATAGATTGCAAATCGCGATAATCATACATGGAAGTTTAAAATCATCGCACACGTTTTTAATGAGAATAAAAGTAATCTTAAAGGTATGTAGTAATTATTATGCTTCGCCACATCTCCGATTTTCCTCACCATCTCCAATTTTCATACCGATCGAACACTGTTCAAATATTGTAATATGATTCATTTCAAAAAAGAATATATCAAACAAGCAGTAGAAGAGAAACATTTGGGCTCAGTTGCTAAACCATGATGCCAATGTAAGTTAAATAATAATAAGACAAAAGACTTGTGCACTGTCATGGTTGAAAAGGTAAACGACATAACAAAGGCTTCCAAACCATTAGTTTGTATAAACTCTTCAACAAATAAGCCTTTATAATATCCTAATACGTTCCTCATATTGAATGATATGAAGAATTCACTACTTGATATTTCAGTTGAAAAAAACTGTTTTTGTTGAAAGGCCCAACCTCAATGTTTTGGGCCTAATTTGTTAAGAATTGCAATGTTTTTCTCCTGTTGCAAGTAAATACTTAACAGTACCAGTGTCAAAGAAAAGCTTAATTAGTAAGTGTTTCGGAAGTACTTTAGCCTCTCTTTTGGCTATCATAATAAATACACTAGGGCCTGCATACCACGATAAGACTGCTACCATTTCGAAATTACCTCTCTCTGAATCCTCTTCTCTTCTTTCTTTTCCTGTAGCTTTTTGTTCTTCAGCTGCATTTCTGCAACCAGAAGTTTCTCTTGCTCGAGCCTCAGTCTTTCCTGTTATAGAAGTTTAAAGTAAAATTGTCATTATCATCATCATCATCAATTTATTTGTAGTGAGCTTGAAATAGATATAATCATATTATTTGTACTGAATTACACGTACCAATTTAGCTTCATCTTGTTGTTTCCTCTTTTCTTCAAGTAACGCCTTGCGCTCTTCTCGCTGCCTGGCTCTCTCTTCCATTGCTAATAGAAAATTAAGCTTCTGATAAGAAGTAGGGATGGAAAGAATCGAGATAATTTGAGGTACAGATAACAGTTTCTGAACGAAATTGTAGAGAATCGAACATACTTCTCAAATCAATGCTTTTAAACCTTTTGAAAACCGAGATTCATCATATTTCCTTCACAAGCGAAAAGGCATGATTTGAAGTTGCTTTCCAACCACTATACCACTTCATACAGTTTTAGTGATATTGCAGTGGATGCCAATCATTGCTAAATAACCTTTGAGTCATCGGTTAAGATGCAACTTGAGATAAGTGGAACGAAAGGCTATCTTCATATACACTTAGGTTCAATATGTATTGTACAGAAAAAAGACTCACCAAGAACAATAGGTTTGGTAACAGGCTTATTCGATTTCACAGTTGGCTTTCGGGAATTCGTTTCTTTCGATTTACTCCTCTCTGATTCTCCAAAATCACTTCCTCTTTCTGACAAATCGTCAAAGTTATTAATTGGTAACTTCAACTCATTTGATGTAGAATCATCTTTGAATAACGGTTCAGTAATTCTAGTATCCCTATGATCAATATTCTCATGTCTTCTCTCTATAATTTTTGAAATTTGAGGCTTTTTATTTATTCTATGCTTCATGTCTTCTTTAATACGTCGTTTATCCTTCTCAGATGATTTTCGTTCCCCACATGCACAAGTCTTTTCTGGTCTATTCAGTTTCTCAAGGATTGCACTCTCTTCGGTATCGCAATCGATTGTCTCGTTGTGATTTATCCAAGAATCTTTCTGTTTTCTTTCTGGGAACTTCATCGATAAAGAATTAGTTTTTCCAGTCAATTTCTTTTTAGACTTTTTACTGTTTTCTTCACTTAAGAATATTTCTTCCTGTAATCAAAAACAATACTAGTAATCGATCATTTACAGTATAGTTGATAATGATGAAAAATTACATTGATAATGATCTATTCTTCTAAGGATGGATGGACAATAAGCTGAGAACTAATTAAGGCCAACCATTTAAAACTAATATGTTCTATTTACATCATAAACATCCTAAATTACTTACGTTTGTCTTACATAATTTACAGTTGAAACTCCTGAATCGATGTTGCTCTATTTTTCTCTTAAAATCTCTCAGGGATTGAGACTGCTATTGGCAATAATCTACAGAGTATGTGTCCAGTGTTCCTGACTGTCTCTATACCATACACATTTTTGCGTGGAATAAGTACTGAAAAAGTTCATTACATCTCAAGCTATATAATGATCTCCTCTATCAAGATCTCACTTATGAATGTGGGTTTAGCATCATTTTGATTTTATATTATTCATTTTTGGTCTTTCCTTGTGCATTTAAGTAGCTTGGAGGCATCTAGCTTGAATTTTTCAGAGTTGAGGAACTAAACACAATGTAAAGAACGCTACAGTGCCAACTAAATCTTTTTACTTCGCAGCAAAAATGTGAAATGATAAATCGTTAAATGTTATCGATGTTATTTTTGAATTTGAGATAGAACAATCATAATAACTTTAGAAAACGAGAACTTACGATTCGTTCATGGTCAGTTCTCGATGAAACAGGTTTCTGCTGATTTGAGCTTTGTGGCTGCTTTTGAATTTCCCTGGTTTCTTTAGCCTCGTTTTGCCAGAGCTTTCCAGTCGCAGCTGCTTCTAAAAACGAGGCCATCTTAAAGGCTTTATTCTGATGCTCCAACTCGGTGGCTCTAGCACGCTGCTGCTCAGTTACCCATAATTGCCAGCCGATAAAACATTTACGCAGGAATTTCAGTCTGAAGTGATTTTCAGCCATTTGTTCCTTTCTGAAACATACGACACGTCAATTAATATTCTTTAACTACCAGAATTATAAGCATTAATATTTTTGGGCTATAAGAAATTGCTATATGAATAAAATACTTTTATGGAAATTTCTGATGGAAAAAGTTCCAACTAAAAATAGAAATGAAAATTCAGTATATGTAGAATGGATACCCGATGATTTATTTCAGATACGCAATCACACCTATTTCTTTTATAAGCTGTCGGTACTATTCTCAAATGTTAGAAAGCTGAAGATTTTTCTGAATCATTTCTCGGTGAGTTCGATCCAGATCCCTATTTTTAGGATTCAGAAAATGTTGCCACCACTAGACCCCTTGGCTTTTGAAGTTGATCGGCCTTCATAAAATCGTCTATGCTTCCCGTTCATCCTAGACCCCTGTCTATTTCGGGTTAGCGAGTAAAAAATGAGTATATGACATGCTTCATTACCTGTATCTTATTTTCATGGCCGTTGCAATTTCCTGGGCCTCTTTATCAGACTTGATGAACGACACGTAACCCTTCCACGCGTTCCACGCACGCAATTTACATCGCCAGTCAAGTATCGCACGAGCTTTACCGATTTTCACACGATGATCCACGATCACACCATACCAAGCAGAGAAATATTTGTGCTTTATCTAGAAGGTAGGAGAAATATTCAACTTCGAGTCAACGAATAAAGAGGTTTTCAATGCAGGAATTCTGTTGCGTCAATTGGCTTAATAAAGACAATAAGACTTCTTACTATTATTAGTAGTGATATAGTGATTCTATTGTATGATACTATGCCAATGCCATAGCCAAGCACGCACACTAAACAGAAACTCAGTCAATCACAAATGATTAATAAACTAGCATCAAATAGCATTATATAGCATAAGATAGCATTAAATACAATAAAGCCTCGTGGTACTACTTTTAGTGATTTATCTAGTGATTGAGTGTATGCTGACGATGGCCTTGGTGAAAATAAATAAGGCCTTGCTTTAGTCAAGCAAGCACGTTAAACAGAAACTCATTCAGGTGAAAATTTACTACAGACAAGGGTAGTAACGAAATAAGGCAATTACTTTTAGATCTTTGGCTGCTTCTTTAATCGATTTTTCTTCCATTTCTGCCAAAATTTGTCTTCTCATTTCTTCTTCTGCAAAAATCCTTCGTTCTTCTTCTTGGTTCTTCAATCTCTCCTCTGCCTTTGATCTGATGTTGATCTGGTCCTTGGCTTCTCTAAGAATCTCTCTTTTTCTGAAAAATAAAATGGATATCAAAGTTCCCATGATTTCATTTCATTTTATCTAAAACCCATCGTATTCCAGGAGGCAAGGAGGAGCATTTGATAAGTAAGTGCATAGCAGAACCCCCTACAATAAATCGTAAGTTTCGTGGTTGTTCCCGGGTGAGGTTGATAAGGCTGATCTATTCTAAATTTCATTTTTCTGTTTTTGTATGATCTATGGTTGAACTTTTGATTTACAAAATAAATTTGAAATGATTTCAGAAATATCCTAAAAAGAAACAAATAAAAATGAGATAGAAGTTAAGATTACTGTAAATTGAAAAAGGAAGGAGGAGTAGAATTATTAATGAAGTTTTGCATAGAAATTTAATGACATGCAAGGGACACCATACAACATTTCCATCAAATAGACTACCTCTGTCTCTTCTCGTTCAAATGAACCTTCTCTTCTTCCATTTCTTTTCGTATTCTGGCCATTTCTTTTTGAATGGCAGCCTCTTCACTTTGTGCTTTTGCCATCTTGGCCTTTTCTTCTTCCATTACCCGTTTTCTTGCGATGGCCTCTGCGTCCTTCTTCCTCATCTGCTCTTTCCTAGCATTCTGAATCTTGCTCTTTCTTTCCTTGTTCCTTTCTTTCACCTGGCAAATTAAAGGATAATGGAAAATATCATTCCAATTAATGGCTTGAAGACATATAATGGGGTACATGGGTAATGCGTTGATTTTCATCAGTCTGATACCTTAGTGGTCTTACTGATCAATATGATATGTAGAGAGCGTATTGCCCAAATATATATTTTTTCGATGAAATTGTGATGAGCAATGATTGGAAAATAATTTGCAAAACCTTTTAATGTTTTGTTGGAAGTGCTGACTTGAACTTGGCCAAAACTTCAGCCTCAACAATAAACAATTAGGAGAAGATTTGCAACAATTCTTAAACAATTTTGAATGATTATGAAATGATTTTATAACAATTCCTCCAAAATTGTGAACAAACTTTAACAGAGAACTCACCAATTGGTGTCGTTGTTCCATCTTAGGCCGTGGATCCTTGAATTTCTTTGTGACTTTGTCCATGCCAAGATCTTGCAGGATAGAAGATTGCAGTGAAGAATTATCCATAAACTTTGCAAACATGTCTTTAACTTCTTTCTCATAATTCACTTCTGTGGTGTCGTCATACATGCTCACATCTGAAGCTAATAACAAATATCTATCATCAGTAATAGCTATGGTAAAGCCTCAACTATAGCACAAGTAGATACATCAGTTGAGCCAGAAGAAGTAATCCCAAAACTAACAAATTGATTAGGCATTTTCCTAGGTACACTAACTTTCCAATCGAAATAATATGTGAGATGAAAATGACCCTGATAGAATTTTAACCCGCAGCCCTGAGTCTGTGCCTCTGACATTATACCAACTGAGACATTATAACACTTCAACTCAACCAACGCCAGCCATCTTGATCTAAAAAATAGTGAAATGTAGAGTAGAGACAAACCAATCAGGGTTTCTTAACGACTACACTGAACCTGCCCACACCAGGGAGACCATAGCATTCTCAGCACTGGACAGGGTTGCGAAGTAAATTTGAGAATAAAATGTATTTTTTAAAAATGAATCAAGATAATAAGGAATTGAAAATGGTTATTAACGAACCTGTAGCAGGGGTATATCGCTGATTTGTGACAATGGTTCCAGCATCGGTTAAAGAGTATGAATCTATATCATCCAATCCATAACTCTCTGTTACTTTGTTTGCATTTAAAATTGGCTTGGTAGAAGATGCCCAGTTCTCATCTTTGAACTCAAGTTCCATGTTGATATTGGAAATGTGTTGGTCTTGCATCCATCCGTCCAGCAGTTCTTGAGCTAAGATCAAAACATTTATTCTAATTTTTTGCATTGCATCTGCATTTAAGTTTTGTTGCAAATCATATGAGTGAGTGAGTGATTTTTCTTTTTAATGTGCCAACCTGACTAAGGCTGGGCATTGTCTCCAACAGGGCCACAGTAGCATACGCTACATCACAAGAATTTGAATGAAGCAGGAAAAGTCACTGAAATTTAATGGAATACCAATTTTTCCATTTCAAGAATGCAAATCCTTATATGAAGCAATCATCAATCTTCGGAGTCAGCAATGCAATCTATCAGTGCAGATGTACTACCCTCTGGCAGACTCAAGTTTTTTGATAATGGGCTGGTCAACAGAAAGAAAAAAAACAAAAATCTTAGATTTTCTATGCCTTTGAGATGAAATATTCTAAAATTGCCCTAAGGTAATAGAAGATAAAAATCATTCAAACCTTCATATAATGCTTGGTCATCTGGTTGCATTGAGCTGGCATCTCCAACATCTGGAATGATGCCTCCGTATGCCTCTGTTGATGCTTCATCGGATGCAGCTTGCACTCTCTACAAATCAATTATAGAAAGAATAAATACAAGGAAAAAGGTTTCTAGTCAAGATTAGGGGAACAAAGATCAAGGCAAACAGCTCTATCCTATTAAACAAAGCTGAAGGACATAGTAAGGGGTTATCCAAATTTGCCGTTAACTTTTAAAGTGATTGCGTTTTTAAGTTTGATTTGACCATCAAAATTTAGATCAAATTGTTTTACTAAACATGCTGTAGTAGCCCATGTGTAGTATTCATGACGAAAAACGATGTGGCTCTAAAGGATGTGCCTTATGAAAATGTAGCAGTGTCTTTTACTTACTTTAATCCAGTCTTTGATTCCAGTTTTTCCTTCACCTTTAGACTTCTAAAATGAGATATTTCAGTGTCAGAATAAAGGAACATGTAAAGACAAAAGGCAAAAGGAGTCAGCAAGGTATGGTCACATCAAGAGGAAGGACCAGGGTGGTACGGGGTCACACTGCTCGATTAGTCTACCTATTCAGTTGGCCCTTTGTGCTTTGCACATAAACCAATATCTTTTAAAGATAGTAACCGTATTTGCATGTCAACTATCAACAACTACCAATGAGTGCAGCTTGCAAATATTTTTAATTGTCATATTTTATCCAGGAAAGCTTAATTTTCACGCTGCATAAAGAAATTAAAAGTCAAATTCAATCAAAATTTAATTTTGCTATATCCTACATGTCAAGGCAGCAAAATTGAAGTACAAGGTATCTCTGACCTGACTTGTGTTACCCTTCCCATCTTTGACGTTTTCCTGGGGTGGTTTGAGACTTTTCTTTGATTGAAGGCAAGCTAATCTAACCGGGTGGCATACATCTTCTTTAGAGTTCTGGGCCAGCCTGTAGTGTACCACTGGTCTACCTTTGATTAGCTGTGATGTTGACATACCCCAGACTGTAAAGTTTTTTCATTGTGCGGAGAACGCAGGTTTTAACTCGATTTTTGATGCTGTAAATCGTAACTGTGTGGTTTTTTGATCTAATCAAATTCTTTATGAAAACTGTGACATACAAAACTATTGAGAAAATCTGCGCAGAAATTGGCCTCGATAGAAATTTTGTGCAGAAGGAAAACAAGCTAGATATTTTTGCGTGTGGAATGCGTTCCACGGGGAATGCAGACAAAACTTTACAGTCTGGGACATATACCCTATGCAGACCTACTAGCACCTAAATATAAAAACTTGGGGATTCTTTGACCTTTACAGCTTTCTATTACTTTTTATCATTAGCGGCACCTTTTATCCTTAAAAGGCGAAACCTAGCAGTCTCCCAATGAAATTTGAGGCAATGAGAGGTTTGCCTGGAATTGTCCTTTCTATAACCCCTAGATCTGTTGGCATAGCTGTTGTCAGTGGCATAGCCACAGGGTGGACTGGGGTGGACTTGTCCACCCCAGTTTTCCCTGAGATCAATTTTCCAATTCGCTGAAATCCGTTTAGAAACATTTGAGGGGGTGGGGTAAGGCACTCTGAGCCCTATTGCTGAAAGACAAGTAAAGCAAGACCACAGAAGTGACATAACATTGTGTGATATCATATATGTGGCTGTCATTATGACACCTTTATGGCAGTCGCATTCGCTGTCATATTGACGTCATTATAAGTTTTCCATGTTAGCATGAGAAATATCCATGCAGACATAGTTCAAAAGTCTATTGAAGGATTTGTTTGCTAGTAATTTTTTTGCAGAGAGGGCGTTGCCTACATTCTCTGAGCTTCTGAAGGGCGTGGTCGACAAAAATTTCCGGGGGCTCCACCCCCAGCCCCAAGGTACCTCCCTGTCCACCCCAGTATGTTTGGTCTGGCTGTTGTCTACATACTAAATTTTGAGTGTTTTTCCTTTCCTACTAGATTGGGGAAGGTATGCCATTAACAAACGATTACTGCACAACATGACAATAGCCCGTCCTCGGGGTACCAAATGCAGCCACTCTGCTGTAGAGTGTGGCTATTTTCAAAAAATCTCAGGTTCTCAAAAGCAACTTTAGATTTTTCCATCTTATTATGTGCTATGTACGTGTGCAAAAGAACGCAGTGGGCCTAAATTGAACTCTAGCTCTTACAGACATGTCGCTGTTTGGGGTCTGCCATTGGAAGAGACTTGCAGACTTGTTGGCTGTTTAAAGGCTGTAAAAGCAAGATGGGTTGTGCTGTTCAAATTCACACTTACCAGAGGGGTGGACCTTTTCCATTTGAAAAGATTGTTGGACGCCATTTGTTGCTTTCAGTTCTTAATACGCCACCGTAAGGTGTTACTTTTGCAACGGAACAGTATAAACAAAACACAAAACAGTCGCCATTTATTTTTTCGAATTTTAAAAACTGAGTTTATGGTTGAAAACGAGGCTGTCGAGGCGCCCAATGCCTTAGAAGATGAAATCATTTAACTTTGATAACAATAAAGTACAAGTTCAACCAAGCACTCAACACTCGAGCATACGCTTCTCTGATTTTTATTTCAAAACGTAGTCCATCGTAATTTCTTGGTCGTTGATGCAATTACGCTTACCATCACTATCTTTGTAATGCAACGGATAACTGAACAGCTAGACCAATCAAACTGATCCCGGTTCTTCCTCCTGATATGAAGGGGACCAGTTACTACACTTAGAGACTTAGAGGTTGCAATTCACTAATCTTAAGCTAGAGGGTGTGATATTTTTGATGCTCAAAAATCGTACCACGAACTTTTAATAAGTAATACACGAGTTAATTGATTTCATAGATTTTTAAATACCTGCTGCAGGAAAACAGGCTAGAGATCTTACCATTAGAAATATAAATGTGACCAAGCTTATAAAAGGATCAATTGAATTTTGCGGATTTACGTAAGTCATGCTTGCTAAATTTTGGAAAGTATTTGCCATGAGCTATCTATCAACAAACACGGTTCGTTCAGTTAGTTTTGATTTAAAACCTAAATGTACATAAAACACAGATACAATGTTGTTGATTATATACACATTTCTAATTCATGATATCCTTGGTTTGACTTTGCTTTGTCCGTAGTCTTTCAAAGTCCATTTTAAACAAGATTCATCAATCTCTAACTTTAGCTTGCTAGGTGATTTCGATTTGGCTTTGAACGCATCCAGCATTTCCTAATGAAAGAATGATAGGGTTCAATATAAGGATTATACGAATCGATAAAACATAGCGAAACATGACACTCATCAGAGAAGTACGTCAGAACTCAGAACAGCCTTTGAACGGTACAGAGCTTGAGGATAGCGAGGAAAATCGAAAATATAGTGGAACATAATAACTAGTGAGGCTTTGTGTCTGACACTTACTGGAGTAGTATGTCAGAACTTCAGTCTTTATTTTTGCAGAACTCGAGGATGGCGTGAAAAATCAGAAACATAGCTAAATACAATAAATACTAAATATTTAAGTTTAGCTGCCATCAGAGAAAAATAGGTCGGAAAAATAACGAGCATGAAACCTAACGGGTAAATATTGAGGTATGGTAGAGACGTGTTTAAAGTTTTCATATTCTATCTCTATAGCATTAGCGTTGTCTATAACAGCAACATAGTGCTCGATGTACGAAGGTACAGAGCGATGAAGATGAGAAACAAGAGACCCAGTCTCCTTTCTTGGGGGCCTATTATAGGTTTTGCGGCTTGCGGCTTCAGCCCTATTTTTACGTGCGGCTTACGGGTTTTACCATGGATTTTTGCGGCTGCGGCTTTGCGTTTACCGTTTTGCCTTCACAAACTGCGGCTTTGCACTTTATTTCATGGCGGATTGCGGCTTTTGTCAGATTTTTGTACGGCCTTGCGGTTTCAAGAACCCCTATAATAGGCCCCCTTTCTTCTTTCTCATATTTTTTGAATTCTAAATTTTCGACTACCTAGGAAGTTGATTCAGTATTGTTTTCAGCTACTTATTTCGTGTTTTCTTCATTTCTTCATACACCTCAGAATTAAACAATTTCGCCTCGTCCTATTCCAAATAAAATCGAACAACTACTCACTTCTTGCAAGGTAATAACATGTTGGCCTTTCCAGTACTTAAGAATTCCGAGTGCTTGCATCGTGCTGATCAGGTCATTTGACAGTACTGCTGTTTTCTGACTCATTTCTGTGAACATTCAAGTTGGGGATCAATATACTGAATAGGTGACCTTTAATGATATTCAAAAAGGACTATAATATCCTCTCATCATGTAGGGCAGCGTATTGAGAAAAAGCAGGATTTGGAAAATCAGTCGAGATAATTTGTGTAGTCTTTAGAGAGGGATGGTCTAGAAACTGACAAAGCCATATTATTCACTATTGATTCTGCAAGAAAACTTGAAAAGCAGAACAAAGTGCACACCAACAAAAGAAGACAATCGAAAATTGCATCAAGTCATGTGATTGATTTACTAAGTAAATTTTTCAAATATATTGGTCTTGATAACGGGTTAAGCCTGAAAGCTCGTTAATTATCATTATAATATTCTATGGTACTGAATATCATATATTTGGAAAATTTACTTGTTTGCTCTATATACCAAAACGCTTCATTCCATTTTACTCTGATTGATTTACAAGTAGGGAAGAACGAGAGTTTACATTAACAACAGAAAAAAATTGAAAATTACATTAATTCATGTGACTGATTTGCTAGTAGAGCAGAGCGAGAGAGCACTTTGACAAAAAGAAACAATTGAAATTCCGAATATTCTCAGCACAAAGAGTTGAAACAATCAAGGTTTGTGGATAATTCACCTCTAAGAACCATTTCAGTGAGAATGAAAATGACCAGAGCAGGGTTCGAACCAACGACCTCAAGATTTGAAACCATGGGGTAGGAGATTATAAACATGGCTTACAATGAAAGTAATAAATCATGCTAATTCATGCAACTTCAATTCAATTCAATTAATAGAATATCAAACTCTACCTTTGATGCTGACCATCTCTTCGTGGTAAGAAGAAAGATAACGAAACAAGACATGCTTCCAATAACTTCGATAACTGATCAAGCCAAGATCTGATAGAGGTCGTTCAGGCGAACCAATCTTCCCTTCAGCTCGCGATAATAAATAACCTGGAAGTATATCAAGTGATAAACATTGCTACGATGATGAGTCAAAAAACAATGGTATTCAATGCGCTGAGTGGTTTGGCTCCTCGATACCTCGAAAGCCTTTTTAAAAGAAACCTACGGTTCTTATTCATTCCCTGAGAAACAAAAAGCTTTTTTGAGATAGCCAAAGAAAACAGCCACAAATGGTCAACAACGTTTCTTGTTCTGGGGCGCAAAACTGTGGAATATCCGCTTAGTTGAGTCTAAAATTTCAGCTAGGCGTAGAAGCAATCCGCCCAGGTTTGTAAAAGCATTCATGAAGAAATTTCTGTCACATGCTGAGTCGTGTGACGGCAGCCAGAGTGAGTGGCCAGCCAGCCTGAGGGGTAGTATAAATAGGGCCGAAAATAACGAATCAAATGATGAATGATATCTCCTGGGAAACTTTTGGACATCGTTTGGGCTGTTACTGTAGCACTGGTTTTAAAGACACGACAAACCGTTTTCAACTGGTATACGTTTTTTTTCTGGTCCATACTTTACATCACTTAGTTGAGTACATAGAATTTAGAGAGCATTAAATCCAAGATAACTGCATAAGATACTTACTAAAGTCGATAAGAATATTTCCATATCCTTTTCTCATGTAATGTGGCAGAACGAGAATGCAGGAAACATTGTAATTCAGAAACGAAACCTTTTCCTACAGTAAGAAACATGTAGAAAAATTAGAAAACAGTTACAACGAAAGTTCAAATACAAACTACAAACATGATTTATCATATCTTGAAAAGAATGATCCATAGCTAAACATTTTTATAAATTCCTGAAATATTGTTGAGTCATTTGCGTATGTAGATGCTAAATGTTCTACAATACTTTAGGTTCTAGAACTGAGTTGAAAACTTATGTCTGCATTTAGTAACATAGGAATTATTTTCAAAACTTATGAGAAAACGCTGACTTTTCTAGTGCCATCTGGCAACAATTTCTAAAACCTTTAGGTACAAATATTCCCTTGGCCGTCACGCTGTAGGAAGTACCTTATTACAAGTAGTAATGGAGTATGGAGCAACTCGTTCTTCTTGCAATGACATTTTCAACTGACAGATTGGAAAGAGCCTCACAATGGCGAGAAAAATTTCGATCGACATTTGAGCATAACCATTCGTTAGGTTTCATTTTCGTTGTCTTTCTGACTTACTACTCTGATGAGTATCAAACGCAAAGTTTCAGCAGTTATAATGTCTGGCTATATTTTCTGATTTTCCTCGCCATAATTGAGAGCCTTACCTTGGAGAAGTAGCCAACTATATGACACCCATATGAATCAGCAACAGTCATCACATAAAATAGAAATGGTTCAACTTCGTAGTACAACGTCTTGTGATCGAGAAACAGTTTTGCCAGAAGACACAGGTTTTGACAGTATACCTGCAGAGAGACAAACATATGACTATTAATCAACATACCATAATAACGCTATCAAGGGTGATTTCTAGGAGGGGTGCAGGGGGGTCAGCCCCTCTTGTTGAATTTCATGTTGGATTTCAGAGAGGATCAGCCCCTTGAATAATTACTGGTTTTAGATACTTTGATACTGGATTTTGGAAAGTTGAGGTTTATGAAAGATTGCTTAGCAACAATTTTGACAGTATGACAATGACAGCATCTGACAACATTTGACAATGAGACAGTAACACTGAATATTAAAAGTTGTAGAACAAATAAAATTTCCTACCGGGCTCTTCTCTCCATCAACTTCAAAAACAGAGGTGCCATCTTTACGATAAATCTCATCACCAGGTGGATGCCTCCATAAGCATTTCGCCTAAAAAACATAAGTTTCATCATGAAATATCTTTGAATCAATTTATTTCCATTGACTTTCTTTAGGTATTAGAGAGCATTATTGAAGTAAGAAGTGGAGACTACTAAGAGAGCTGAAGTACTATGGACATGAGACAAGAAAATAAGCATTGGTAAAGGTTGTGATCGAAGGAAGAGTAAGAGGCAACAGTGGACAAGATAGTAAATGAAATACGAAGGCAATGGGAGTAAATGAAACCTCACGAATTTTTATAACAAGGGAGATCGAAATTGGCCAATCAGAAAGGAGGTGAATTATTGGTTTTAAAACACTTAAATCAAACTCTGCTATAGGTAACCATTCACTCAACAACCGAGAATAAGCTGGAGCTTTGGGGCAGAAGAAGTTCGTTTACCTTAAGGACTCATTTAAAACACTCATGAAAAAACAAATACAAATTTTACCATGTGTCTCCTCAAGATAGTAGCACTCTTCATGTGTTTCAAGCAATATTCGCAGATGTAAACTTTGCCAAGAGTTTTGTACTCGCATGGGTACGGCGATGAGTACCAAACGTCTATCTCGTAATCACCAAAGTCAACTTTTTTGATTCCTTGATCGAGAGCGTTGTCGTCTTTTGTGGCCTAGGTGAAGAAAAGTTGAAATAACTAATACCATCGACAAAAATAGATATTGTTGGAAATACTTACATAACAAGAGTATCAAGAAAAACAAGGAATACTGTGAAATATCATGTAGCCTACATATAGAATGTAAAAAAATAAAAGCTTAGAATAAATAAACTAGAAAAAATTTGTTAGCCTATTGAAATTCCTTTGTAAGTATAACTTGTGGGAGTTTGATAAGACTCAACATTTCTTAGAAATGAAATATTAGAACAGTCTTTTCTCGGTACAAAACTTAGCCAGAAAAATTGGAAACATAGCGAACACATGGATTATTGAAGCTTTTCGTCTGACACTCAACAGAGAAAAACTTCAGAGAGAGAACGAAACTAAACCCTAACGAATTATCATTATCATACCCACATGTGAATCGAAATAGGCCAAAGAGAAAAAAGAGGTGAATGATTGGTTTTTGTTCCGTTCTTTTTCTGACTTACTACTCGGTTAAGTATCAGGCGAAAAGCTAAATTAATCCATATTTTCGCTATGCTTCAGATTTCTCTGGCCATACTAAAATATTCTCTAAAAATCTAACATTTTCGTTAATTGAAATGTACCTTGACTAATGGTTCGTTCTTTAATTTTGAAAGATCTTGAAAATATAGTTGCTCACTCGTGGATTGATGACCCATTCAACAACAACAACATAAAATGAAAGGTTCATTTCTGTTCAGGGGTACATTTCCGTTTGCTACAATGTTACTTCAACATGAGCACAGGGAAACAAGGTCTTGACCGAATTTATCATAGGTAGGCAAGTCCTCGATTGACCAGAAGTAGCACAAGGGAAACAGGCTGCATAGAGCAAGGCTAACATTAATAGAAAAAAACGCAAAAGATACTTACAGAATCTTTTTTCACGGCCAGTTGAGCTTCCTCGAACAAGGCAATATCAGCAGCAGTGACGATATTATCGATGCAACCCTCCAGTTTATCATTATCAATGGAGGCCATATTAGATCCATTGTCACTCGATGCCTCGCGGCTTATTCTCTCCTTCCGTGACTTTCGTCTGGTTCCTATGCCTGCGTCATCAATGGAGCTCGTTTTCAGATCTTCAGATTTATCCGAACTCTTGCTAACTCGCTTCTTCGCTTCTTTCTTCTCCGAAAACGGTAATTTTCGCTTCAGTGGTGTTTTCGTGTTTTGTTTTCTATCACTGTTTGGTGTTTTCGGCGTTTTCGGTGTTTTTGGTGTTTTCGGTGTTTTTGGCAAATCACACTTCTGCTGCGTCTTTTGAACTTTCGGAGAGTTTTTAACAGGACTTTTTGAAGGCGTTTTAGATGTCTTTGAATTGGAGTTCGACTTTTTAGGTATCTCCTTTTTTGGGGTATTTCGCAGTAATGACTGTCCCCCTGGTGAAAGACAGGGATGGATATTTTCTCGGTCTCGAGATGGGTAGACTTTCCGCACGGTCTCAGCTGATGAGATTGACTTGGAGGTTGTTAGTTTGATTTCTGGTTCCCTTGGTATTTCTCTTGGGGTCCCCCTTGGGGTTTCTCTTGATATTTCTCTTCGTATTCCTCTTGGTATTCCTATTAGGGTTTCTTTAGGGGATTCTCTGGGTATTTCTCTGGGTATTTCTTTTGGTGTTCCTCTTGGGGTTTCTCTTGGAGTTTCTCTTGTTGTTCCTCTTGAAGTTTGGCGTAAGGTTCTTAACGACATTTTTGGCTGATCTTCAACCTTTGAATATGGATGAATTAATGTGAGTTGAAGTTATTTATAACATGAAAGCCAACGATGGGCCAGGACAACCCTTTTGCAGGAGCAAAATAGCGTGAAATCACAAATATATGATATGCTAGTGTGTTTAACTCACTTAGTTCTTAAGCTCTGCTACGATAATGGCTGGGTGGTTAGATCATTAAGCCTTGGTTAAAAGGGTCTTGGGTTCGAACTCAGATATATCACAAAAAGTATACGGAGAAATTTTCCAGTACTTGGTAACTCCAAGCCATTACTCTCAGAATAGCCTAGCCTTCCAGGTCACCATTTTTTAATAGCAATTAAACCAAGCAGCCACTCAGGGTCCAATTATATGGGCGAAAATATTCAACCTGTCAGACCCGGGGCTGGCAAGTCTTATTCCACCTTCCTATAGAATAAAATTGATTTCTCAGATTGCGTTTATATGAAAAATAAAACTTCAATCCACACTACCGGTATGGTGAAACTTCCCCTCTCAGGAGGTGAAGTTTCACTTAGTTGAAGTGAAGTTTTTCCATATAAACGCAAAACTACTGGCAAGGTGAGGTAAACTCGACCTTTATAATGGAAAATCAATGATGCGTTGAAGATTGATGACGTCTAGGGATTTACCTCGCCTTTCAGACCCGGCATGAAAATCCCAAATAAACAGAGCTTGAAATTCACTCCGCTTGTCAGCCCCGGGTCTAGCAGGTGAGGTGTTGTCGCTCATATATAGGCCCTAAAGTTCTAAAACTTCTACAGCACTGTACCTTGGCTTTGATCGTTGGCGTCACATCAGGTTCTAGCTTGGCTTTTTTAATGTCTGATGAGGCATATGATCGACCTAGAAGAGGAATTAATAGCACAGTTACGAGATTTTTGAAACGATATAATAAATTCAGGGGCTATCAAGCAATGTTCTACATCGCAACCGATGCAATATTGCTTCCTCACGCACGCAAGATTTCTGCATCACGTAGTATAAGAGACTCATAGTATTAGGAACATCTCATGGTGAAAAGCGAGTGTGGTGATAACTAAGCGGGAACATTGTGGCCCCGTTTATACGATACCGTTTTCATTTCGTATCAGAGTGGCCTCCTGTTTAAACGAGAACGCACCAATCCGATATGCTTAATATCGCTTTAACGTTTTCGAATGGAAACTCTCTGAAAGTGGTATGAAACAAATCCGAAATGAAATGAAAAGAGCATCGTGTAAACAGACCAATTTTCATACTAGATTGAGGACTAAGCGGGCACATTGCGTCCCTTGAACACATTCTTATATTACCTTTCATGTTTTTGTAATTTAGCACTCTTTGTTTATTGTGAGCCATTATCTACCATTTTAAGAACGATACCATGAAAATTAGAGCCAATACTAAAGAACAAGCTAAGACCAAGCTGAAACTGGTAATTCTTAATTTTTATGACAACTTATGGGAATAATTTTCGGCTTAATCACAAGGAATTACGTTCTGGATAGCGTTACCATTTCGGCTTCCCACAGTTCCTAACCCTATCTCAGGCCTGTCTGAAAATAAAGCAATATCGCAAAAGATGGAGACATGAATAAATAGTGAACAAGAAAATATGACAGAGAGACAACTTTAAATAGATGAAACATACGTGGTCTGCCTCTCCTCTTTCGATCTGGAATTTTTCCTGTGTTTTCATTCTGTGATTTTCTATCGTTGTTGCTGTCTTTTCCATCAGGAGGAGAATGACGATCCTTCGACCTTTCCTGCCTTCCACTGATGTCAGAAACATCTTCAGGGTCGCTTTTCTGTTTACTGTTACCCTTTTCTTCATAATATGGGACGGTTTCGGGTGCGTTTTTGTTTACTCTTTCTCCGCCCTGTTCTGATTCATTCTTTTCTAATACACTTTCAGTGGCTTTTGCTGGTTCATCCTTTTCTAAGGCACTCATAGTGGTTTGTCTTAGTTCATCTTTTTTCGACGATTCTTCACCGTCTAGTCCTGGTTCATCCTTTTCTAACACACTTTCACTAGCTGGTCCTGAGTCGTCCTTTTTTATCACCTCTTCATTGGCTGGTCCTAACTCACTCTTTTCTAATCCAGTGGTAGCGCCTTTTCCTAGTTCATCCTTTTCTAATGCACTGTTAGTGGCTTGTCCTGGCTCATCCTTTTCTAATGCAATGTTAGTGGCTTGTCCTGGTTCATCCTTTTCTAATGCACTGTTAGTGGCTTGTCCTGGTTCATCCTTTTCTAATGCACTGTTTGTGGCTGGTCCTGATAAATCAGTTTCCAATACACCTTTATTGGCTTGTATTGGCTCATCCTTTCTTAGTAACTCTTCACTGGCTGGTTCTGATTCTTCCTTTTCTGATGTACTTTCAGTGACTTGTCCTGGTTCATCCTTTTCTAATGCACTTTTACTGACTTGCCCTGACTCTTCTTTTCTTAATACTTCTTCACTGCCTTTTCCTGATTCGTTCTTTTCTGATTCACTTTTAGTTACTTGTCCTGGTTCATCCTTTTCTAATGCACTTTTACTGACTTGCCCTGACTCTTCTTTTCTTAAAACTTCTTCACTGCCTTTTCCTGATTCGTTCTTTTCTGATTCACTTTTAGTTACTTGTCCTGGTTCATCCTTTTCTAATACACCTTCACTGGCTTGTCCTGATTCTACCTTTTCTAAAGTATTTTCACTAGCTTGTCCTGGTTTATCTTCTCCTATTACACAGGAGATTTCTCCTGTCTCATCTTTTCTTAGTACCTCTTCAGTTGCTGGTGCAAGCTCATCCTTTTTAAACACACTTTTATTGACTTGTTCCAGTTGATCCTTTTCTAATACACTTCCACTGGCTTCTTCTGATGCATCCTTTTCTAAAATACTTTTACTAGCCATTCCTGGCTCACCCTTCTCTAATGCACTTTTATCAGCTTGTCCTGATTCTTCCTTTTCTAAAATACCCTCACTGACCTGCTCGATTATTTTCTTTTCTAATACACCATCAATGGCTTCTCCTGGTTCACCCTTCTTAAATGCCCCTTCGCTGTCTTTTGCTGATTCGTCTTCATCTAAAATACTCTCACTAGCTGGCTCTAAATCATCCTTCTTAAACACACATTTATTGCCTTGTCCAGATGCGTCCTTTTTCAAAACAGCATCAGCAGCTAAGCTCAACTCTTCTGTAGACTCAAATTCAATTCTATCATCTGTCTTCCCTTTGCTTGATATCTCGTCTTGTGCGACTTTCCATTCTGCTACCTTTCTCTCGTTATCAGATCCTTGGTCAGGTCCCATATTCTTGTGAGAAGTTTTGTCCTGGCTTGTATCTCGCTTTGTTTGAAATTTTGACCAATACTTGCTTGTTTTGTTATACGGTTTACGTTCACGTAGGAGAAGCTCCAAGACAGGAAAAGCACCTGAAAGCCGTTTACTAAATCTTCTCGACTCCCTCCTACCTTTTGAAGTGCTTTTAGAACTTTCATCGACAGTTTTTTCATCTAAACTTTTAGTATGTGGATTAGAAACGTCATCTTGTTTGACACTACTCGGCTGCTCTTCCTTTTCTCCACCTTCCTCCACAGTCAATGATTCTTTGGTGCTTTCTAATTTCTCTTCTTTAGCTTTACATTCTTGAGATAACATAGAATCACCTGGATTATCGAAAGTTTCAGCCATTCGTACATCGGAATTTTTAGACGTGTTTTCTAGCGGATCAACAATTCTAGGAGCTTCTATGTCTGACATCTTCTCTTCTCTGCTATCAGCAAATTTAGGATTATGTTCCCCAGATGTTTTAGGCATGTCTTCGGAATTATCAAGATCGTCAAAACTCTGAGCAGTTTTCAGATCAACACTATCATCCTGAATCTCTATATATTTATTAGTTGCCTCATTCTCTGGTACATCAGCCTCCTTCGAATGAGTCGATATTGCCTCGTTTGAAGTCTGCGAGAGTCTAGCCTCCTTATCAATAACTTTTATTTCAGAAGAGCTAGTGTTTTCGTTATCTTCAGTTTGTTTCACTTGAGATGTTTCCGTTGAAGAGAGAGGTTGGTGTCTTTTGTGAACTGATTCTAATTCTTCGCAGACTGGACATTTCCATAAACCTTTGAAGTAATTAACATAGTTAATCATAATAATCAATTATCATAATTAATCAAATTTTAATAAGAGATTGTTGGAAACATAATCATCGAAAACCGGTTTCGAAAATCGTTTAGCGTTATGGTACCATTGAGAATCATATTTCATTTTTACTGAAAATTGCTTCAAATCAGTTGAAGGACAAGTCCCGCGTTTAGAGAATGTCTAGCTTAAAATAAATGTATCAATCTCGTACTCCTACGGGGTTTCTTTACAGGAAGAGTAGGACTTCATTGAGCAGACAAACTTGAAAAATAACTTCAATGTTCCATTAATGTTATTTCTTACGTACAAGTTATACTTTTCAGGCATGCAAAAACTCCAGGCACATAACGAAATATATTCTTTCACTCCTGTACGGTTAAATACAAAATCAAATAAGTAAGGCAGTCTCCTCACCTTTACTTTGACGAATTTGCTTTTCAAGACAGAAAGTATGAAACCCTCGATCACAGTAGTCACATAGTTTCATGAATTTCTAAAGAATGAATAAAAACTGTCATATATCATATAAAAATGATTTCTGAAGCTACAAGGCAATACATAAAATCATGCAAAGGTTTCAACCGAGTAGATTACGAAATTTGGTGACCTTTGAAAGCAAGCAAGCAAATTCATATATTAATGAAGGTCAGTGGTATCGCAGTTCTTAAACTGATGTTAAACTCCAGCTTCAGCACCTATGAATGTTCTAGAAAGAATTATCCTGGGTACTCATTTACCAATCTAAGAAGGATGGACAGCTGAGCTGACTGAGGGTTCCTAGTTCATGATTCTGACTGTTCGTGGAATAAACCAATGAAGGTTGCACTTCAAGGATTCGAAATCCAGCACCTTAACCACGAGACTTCACCACCTTTTGATACTAATCGTTCTTGCACAATACGTCAATAAATGTTTATCTACATAGCCAGAAAATCGGAAGCATAGGGAAGCGAAAACATAGATTACTGAAGCTTTTCTTCTGACGCTCAACAGAGATTTTTCACGCTATATACAAGTTTTGAACC
Source organism: Pelagia noctiluca (assembly GCA_963924455.1). Taxonomy (NCBI): domain Eukaryota; kingdom Metazoa; phylum Cnidaria; class Scyphozoa; order Semaeostomeae; family Pelagiidae; genus Pelagia; species Pelagia noctiluca. The sequence continues at coordinate 13,671,923 of OZ004325.1, forward strand.
AATCTAAGAGTTTTCAAATAATTCAAATGAAAAATTTCTCACTGCTTTATTTTTCTTTTTGCAGGAAAAACATCCCTTGCAATCATTGCATTGCCAGTTGTAAAGCTTGGTGTTATCCACTGCGATGTCCGGTATTTCAAGGCAGCCTGGATGTGCTAGAGAGAATGAAAAATAAAACAAATGAGTATCTTAAGTAGCATAGTCTTTCATTGGTGGGAAACTTTAGAATAACAAGGAAAATAGAATGTTAAAACCATGGATCCTATTTTAAGTAAATAGAAGGAGTTCGATTTTTTGCAAAGTACTCTTTAATAATCTAATGTTCATCTCATTTGACCAACAGTGATAATCCAATTGGTTGATTATTCAGGCAAGCACGTACAATAAAAAATCCCTCAAAATGGGAAAAACTATTACTTAAATCAAACAACTTTATGATAATAATGATGATAAAAGGCATGTATATTGTTCCATTTATACACACGGCTCAAAGGCGCATTACATTATTTCATAGAATTATCAGAGTAATATCATGTAAAGTAATAACAAGGAATGCTAAAACTTCATGCCAAAAACAAAACCTAATCAAAATATTTGTTAAACAAATGTGTTTAAAGTCTACCTACACTTAAAAGTTTCTTAAGGTTACAGTGAATACTTAACAATTCTTTAGGTGATAGTGAATACTTTTGTATGGTAACAGCGCATGGTATTGTTCCCTCCTTAAGAAAAGATTTAGCTATAGCCGTGCTAGCAAGATAAACAGCAACTAACTAACTCAGGATGAAAACTACAAACAAACTTACCATATTTGAGGCATTCAGAACAACGCAATAGCTCTTCCACATATTCATCATCGCTACCAAATAGTGTACCATAACAATACACACAGAATTCTTCAACCATTGTCATATTTTTATACTCTGCAAGAAAGACAAAATAATTGCATCAAGGTAAAGCCAGGAGTTGGTTCTCTTGGAAAAATATAGATTTCTTAAGGCATGGTATAACAAAGTGGGCTACCTCAACTCTCAAATACCACTACGAGAACTAGAAGCAGAGACTTTAACCAACAAGGAACAGTGTGCTAAGTACAGTGTGCTAAGTACAGTGTGGCAAGTAACTGAAAATTCATATTCATATAACTAGAAATTAAGAAGATAGCAATGAGGTGAGTTTTTAGGTGAAAACCTAGCATCTGGAATTCAAAACTTTTCTGTTCTTTTTCTGATTCTTTCTAGATCTGAAAAAGCAAAAAAATCTAAGCTTACGAAGACTATTCCAGGAAGATTCTATGATACCTCTGCACATAAGTAAACTATTTCTTGCTTAACCGATATAATCCTTGTCTATTGTGCTTACTTGTTTTTCTTAAATTTGTAGTAGCAGCATTGCCTTCCCTTGAAGTACGGTCGTTCTCATCGGCATCACTTGATGACACAGATGGCTCACTTGCCTGAACAAAAATAGGAAATTATGTCCACAGAGAATGCAAACCTTCCAACAGGTGTGCGACAGATCACGCTCCTCAAAAGAGGAGGGGCGTGATTTTCGAAAGCGCTCATTGGCTATCTGATAACAGCAAAAATTTAGCAATTACTTGCATTGCACTAGAGTAAGAATGTACAGCCCTGTGGTTGAGGGTCAGAATTCATCCACCGTATCCCTGCATGTCTTACGAGGAGACGAAAAGGGTTGGCATTAGGAAGGGCATCCAGTCATGAAACTTCGCTCCACAATAAAAATCATATGTCTGAAGACAAATAAATTGACCGGTCAACCCCTGCTAGCAAGGAAAACAGCTAGAACATAAATTCTGCTTGTGTGTGTGTATGACATCTAGCAGGATCTGGATCTATAGACCAATCAAAAGGAAAAACATCCGGAATATGAATTTTGTTGATATGTGTGTTTGTTTGTGTCACATCATCATCATCATGATGGCACGCCTCAAAAGACAAGGTCTGAGAATTTCTGAAAAGTGCCCAGAAGATTTTAACAAATAGGTACAAAACATCTTAAGAAGATCGGATAAGATCAAATTCAACTTGAGAACTTTGATTAAATCCACGAAGAAATTTTGAAAAGAGCCTGTAGGCGGGGAGTGCAAAGTACTCGGGAAATAGAAACTGCAAAGTTGTGTGTTGAATATTTAGAGTGCATAAGTGGAAGAAGCAAAGCACTTTAGGAAGTGGATATTTGACAGCTTGATCACACTACGAGCACAATACGAGCACATGATGCAAACTGCAGGTGTAAAATTACTGATATTATTTTTGAATAGATTTCTGGCTGCCGCCATGATGGAGCGTTTATGCCATCCCCTGTAGTGACACCATTAAATTTACTATCAACAAGTAACAAAAAGTACATACCGGCCCATCACACCATCCTCCCTTTGTTTGGGTTCTCAGCGTGGGTCTAACCAAACACACATTTCTTTTATTAGCTATTTCAGTCGAGCTCAGTACTAGAAATTGCTGAAGTGGAGGGCGAATTTGAGTACTTACTTAGCAATTTCTTAGCTTTTTTTGCTTACAAATTTAGTTTCTTAGAATACCATCTCATAAGTTGCTTTACAACCAATGTTGATGGTATCTTGCATACTTAAGAGTGCCAGGGTACTGGATATTCCATTGTAAGCTGTAATAATTAACTTGTATACTTCTCTAGCTACTGCACGACTTTCATTGCCAATTGGATCAGAACTAATATTTTTCAAATTGCTTAGCATTCTTCTATCCAGTATTAGAATTGCTTTAGTTTTTGTCTTGTCGAGTACACTACTTCTTCTGAGGAAGGTCCTGTGTTGTGTGAATTTGGACTATCTACCTGCATATCTAGCTTACCTTCTTAGATTCAGATTCCTCTGCAGCCATGGGCTTTAATTGTTTCAACCTCCCAACGTTAGTTTTTTCGCGCTGTTAGTGCTGCTCTTGTCTTTTTATGTAGGCCTTCCTTGTTGGAGCGGAACATGCAACAACAACAACTACTAAAATCGGATTCTAATAAGCTGCAGCTGCCATATTTCTGAAGCCTCTTTCCCATTCTCAACATTTCCGTACATTTCCGCACATTCCACAGTGGAGTGAGTGAATGAGTTGGAAGCCAAGTGATTTACCCTTAATTTCAGAGTCAGGATTTTGGTCTTATTCTAAATTTTTAACCCGAAGTACCTAATTTTTCTTAAAAAAACTATGCTGTAAAATTTCTGCCTGAACCTAACGGAAGACAGTGGCGGATTGTAAACTGTAAATTGTAAATTGATTCAGGGGGGTGCGGGTTGGGGGCAGTTGCCATCCCTTCGCTGATAAAAACAACTCTTAGCACCCACTTTCCAGAAGTTTTGCGCCCATTATTTGAATAACTGATTTTTTATATCTCTGTTAAAAACAGCATTTATTAGTCCTCTCACAAAGTATCTCCCCCCTTCAGAATGTTTCTGGATCCGCCCCTGACAGAAGATGGAATTCTCGTTTCAAATTTGCCAACCTAAAATTTTCATATTCTTTCAAAGTTAAGTTAACGAACTTGCATATTAACGCGGTGAAGTGGGTATGGAGAGATATTTGATAATCAAAAACACCAATGCCAAAGTTGAACTTGGTATTAAAAATTGTATTATCTTTTTACAATCACTACCGGATTAAAATAAATTTTAAGGCGATTACCTATAAACTATGATATTGAAATGGTTATTAAACGAGTATTTTATTGTCGAGCAAACGATTGAATTTAGATGAAAATATCATACAATTGTCGTTTACAGAATTTCGTACTCCCCGTCCGTATCGAAAATCCTCTCTTCGTCACCATAATCGAAGGATAGCTCCGTGAAGTCTGGAAGATAAAAGGTCACACCATTAAATTGTGATAGATGTCGAGTAGGGGGCATATTTGAGGGGGCAAAAGGGGTACAGTTGGTGCCTCAGGACGCCGGGGCGGAGCCAGCATTGTAGTCTAGGGGGCATTGAGAAAGAATTGTAAAGGGGGCCCGGGGGCGAAGCCCCCAGAAAATTTTTCGAGGCCACGCACTTCAAACCAGCTTAGAACGCTGGCAAAGGCCTTTTTCAATTTCTGTTCTATGTATCCCAATTAGAATTGTTTCCATCATCTTTTACACGAATTGTAATTTCAATATCCTACAAGAAAGTAAGCCTCCTTTCGAATTACGTAAAAAATACTTATGAGTGGGTGCATATTTGAAACTTTAGCCAGGCTAAATCATGAAGTAAAGGAGTAAGTTTCTATAAAGGATCTTTTATAGAAATGCCATACAAAGACATCAAAGACAAATGAACTAAGCTAGTCATAACTTTCATTTTCAAATAACTTGGGTACCAGAGCGCGAAGAGAAGGGGTATGCTAAATTATTCATGATTAGCTTCAAGGTAAAATTATCTGGGAAAAATTGATCACTTAGAGCTGCTATATATATGTATGGTTAATATTTGGGGCTATATTTCGAAGGTTTGGGTTTGGTAAATTGATTTAGTTTCGAATTAATTTCCTAAAAAAATATATGATATACTTAAAACTTAACATTTTTGAAGATGCACTCAACCATCTGACACGCAAGATGATGTATGATTAATTTCAATGTTTAGGTACGTGGGTAATGTGTTTATGTTACGCTGTTATGTTCAAAACATTACCTAGTTCATTTAACTGCCTAATCATTGTGTTGCACTTTGTTTTTTTCGGAAATTTTCGATCTTTGCAATTTTATCATTCGGGGCTTGGATCCACCCCTGTCAGGACGAAATTTCACAACTTCATCCCACTTTTGTTTATCACCTCTTCTTAAGTATTTCTTCGTGCTTGATTTTTAGAGAATACAATAAAAAGAACGATTGGGAACGCATTTCACCCAGGAAGATTTCCCAAAAATAAGTAGCAGAAAGATCATCCTTATTTTTTAGACCATAAGGAAAAGAGGCTGTGAAACGTTTTTCTTCTGTTCTCGAAATTTATCAGCAACACCGAGATAGCTATTCTTAGGGCGAAAACTGTTGTTGCAAATATTTCAAAAATGAGCACAGCAATATCAATTGAGATAACTTGTGTGTTTAAGTCCTGCTCGGTTCATCTTCATACTCATAAATTATCTCGATTGGTTTTCCAAATCCTACTTTTTCTCAAAGCAGCAATATCTATTCGGTATCGATATACGTTTTTTTTAGTGTTTTCAAAACAATATTCCAATCATAGGGACATAACAAACGGTCAAACGTGTCACTTTTTCAAGCATTCAGTTTATCCCTAGCAATGAGCTAATAACATTTGCTGCTACCACCAGTATTTGTCTTTTCATTCAAATCAAAAACTACAAATTTATCGTCACTATAGTTACCAGATCTTGCGCAGTCCAAGTCATCGCAAGGCCGTTTTGGGAATTCGAAAGGAGGCCAGTGGGCCGGTCGTTTCTGGGTTAGTTCAAACATTGGTCGTTTCTCTCCATCGATGACAAGCTGAAAGAAAGAGATTGAATCATGCTTTAACCAACCTGGGTAACGTCTGTGCAATATTGTGAAAGGTGTTCAGTACTGTGGGGGGTATTATCACTGCATTGGAGTGTGTTCAGTACTGTGGAGAAATACCAACAGTACAATTGGGAATACCATCAGTACTGTGGGGGATTTTTAGTAACTCAGGGCTGTAGGAAAACACCATCAGTACTGTGGAGGGATACCATCAGTACTGTGGGGGATAACATCAGTACTGTGGAGAGATAAAATCAGTACAGCGGGGATACCATCAGTACTGCAAGGGATATCATCAGCTCGGTGGAGGATATCATCAGTACCGTGGAGAGATACAATCAGTACAGCGGAGATACCATCTGTACTGTGGAGAGAAATAAACTAAGGCACTCGAGTTATTACCTCTACAGTACTGATGATATTCACCACAGTACTGAGCACCCTCCAAAGTACTGATGGTATCCCTCCATAGTACAGATGGAACCCTCACAGTATAGAACACCGTCCGATGTACTGATTGTATCCCCCTACAGTACTGATCATCCTCCACAGTACTGCACAGACGTTCCCCAGGGTTTTAACATGCAATACCTAAGCTTAACATGCAAGGGTAGAAACCTACTTATGTCCTTATTTGTTACAATTAAACGATCCACAAAGTTCTCTAACTACCAAGTTACAAATACTTGAAGACCTTTCCGGCATATTACCCTATATGAAAAACCTTGTAAAATTAGCCTTGATTACCTTTTGGACAGCATCACATAGGTCGTCGAATTCTGCTTCAGTGTTGCAGAAAAATCCCTAAAAATAAGAATGGAGAAAATGAATGTCTTATTGAGGCCCAGCAGTTTGAAGTTCTTTCTTCGTGAGTTTCAGTTTTATTGTTAACTACTTTTCACATGAGAGGAAACCATTGGGGCGTATTCTGGGATATTTCAACCTGATTTCGAACTTTATTTTGAAAGCTTAACAGGAGGCTAATGGTCTACTAATCTAGCTCCACTTCTCCAGTTCTGTCCTTTGAAACATATTGTTTATATCTTTTTGCAAATATTTTCGAAATACACAAACTATCTGAACAAACTGAGATAATTTTCAGTTCAGTCAAAGGAGGAGGAGCTTATCAAAAAATTCACCTTAAAGGGGGGCTTATTCGAGAGGGTGCTGAATTGAATCATTATGAACCCGAAATAATAATCACTACATTTTGTATTGAATGCTAATACATCAGTTAATGAAATAATGATGGCATCATGGTAGTAAATATAACAGTAAAATTTCTGAAAGTTATTCTTGTTAGATTTGACTTAAAATATTCACCTACCAGAGCTATTGATGGATCAAGTTCGGCAAAGTTCATGAAACTTGGATAAACGCAATGGTAGCTCTAGAATTGAATAAATGAGAAAGGTTTAGTGAGGGGGATTTATTAGGAAATATATGCTGCAATACGATGGAAATTTATCGTAGGTAGTTATGTTATATACAGTTGCAGGCAGTCACGGCTATATTGAAAGTAGACTTCAACAGCTACGTCAGTTCTCCTTTGTTCTTGAGTCTCCAAATCAATAAAAATAAAATATTTGGTCTTCACTTTTCATGCTATTTACGTTCCCTTAAGCGATATTGACGTTTCGAATTTTCACATCTAGAAATAATACAGGTTTTTTAAGAAACTTTATTTCTCAAATCAGATCTATTGGGGTTATTTATCAATTTTCAACGTTAATTCAAAGGAAAATATAATTTTTGTGGGATTTCATTGACAGAGATAGAATATTTGTGTGCACATGTTCGATAGCATGGTACGATTAATCAAGTGGATGTCTTACCCCATCTGGTATAGCGTTGAACTTGACAGCATCAACAGATTGCTGTGTGGTATGGGGATCCAGGTAAATTAACCTGTGTCCTGAAAATCAAAAGCAAGTCAAGTCAACTACTATTTGCCTCCATTCGGTTGCTACACATCCAGTGTGGTGATAACCTGGAGACTGGTTCTATAACATACTTATATCGTGTAACCCATAAGTTCCAAAATTCTGCGAACGTATTAGCTAACTTTAAACTTTGGCTTGTCACCCTACCAGGATCCACTTCTTAGCAGACAGGCAGTATCAGGTAAATAGATAGAGATAGATAGATATCGTATATTGAAAAACTGTAGTTTATGGCTCGACATACACAAAGAGTGCTCAAGATATCGCAAGAACAACGAGCAAAACATGCTACACAGCAAGTGTGGTGATAACCGGATGGCACATTGGGTCTTTTGGAAACATTCACACAATCTAATATGATATATAGCCAGCCAATTCGGAAGTATATCGAAGTGAAAACATGGATTACTTAAGCTTTACGGAGTGATACGTCAGAAAGAGAACGAAACAAAAACTTAACGAATTAATGTACCCAGATGTGGATTTGTTAGGTTTTTGCTTCGTTCACTTTCTATCGTAATACTCTGTTTAGTGTCAGACGAAAAGCTCAAGTAATCTATTTTTTCGCTTCACTATGCTTCAAATTTTGCTGGCTATATTGTAGTTTTGTACCAATCAAAGACTGTTCTACTATGATATATACAACAGAACTTAAGATAACTGAACATTAATCAGTTTGCTTACCGTTAAAACCAACAAAATAATGAGCGTGGTTTGGCTTTCCACCAATGAACCCCAATGACTGTGGTATCGTTAAACAGGCCTAAAACAAAACAAAAGAAATCAACAAATCCAATTAATCGATAAACTCTGTCTTGCCAATATTCAAATATTCCAACATGATTTGTTTTCTAAGATTCAACTATTCGTATGACAGATAAGGCCAGTTCTTTTTTCTTTGTAGCTGTCACAGGGGTCGGCCCAGTGGCTTGCATATACGTTTTGGCTATTTGGGGTGGATTTTTAAAATGGCAAATTCAGTAGCACAAATAGAAGAATAATCTATTTCAAACGGATAAGATAATTATAACTGCAAAATTGTTGCTCATAGTTTTAATATAACATTCGTTTTTTAAAACTGCCCATATCAAACTTGGCTAACTTTGTCGATAAGATATCGATTCGAATCTGTTGGTGTTTCAGACAATACTTGGTTGATAGATGCTTGTCAAATTCGCCTATTTTTCTAGCTGATAAAGGGATAACAGTGAAAATTGAAGACTACCTTTAACGCTGGATAGTAGGCGGAATTGATCTCACAAAGTCCGAGCCTGAGGGGAATAAACAATAACAGCGGACGCCAACAACACGAAGAGGACTGTCCGTTGGACATTCGCCGGTCGTACGGTGTTCTTCGGCCAATCGACCTCCTGGTCACTGATGACTTGTCATTCAGGTTTTTCCCGCATGAACATTTGTTTGCGGATAGAACAGCTCCGACGGAAGGTTCTTCCTCTGTTGTGTTTTCAGAGGTGCAGGCACCGAAGCATTCCCACGAGCTGTACGAAGATTTGCAAAGCTTTCCTAAGGATTATAAATAGATTAAAATAATTCAAATAGGTCTAGCAAAATGTTTGTTTATATCATAATTTCGATTCCTTTTTTACTTTATTTCACTTTCTAATTCAAACTTTCAATGACAAAATAAATTATGAATTTCTGACACAAAATTAGTAAGTTAAGGACACTTGGAGAAAACTTATCGTGCTAAGTACTCCACTAAACATGACAATGGACAATATACACGAGACAAATCACATGTTTTTCTTAAGGGGGTAAAGCTCAGCCCGAAGTGCATGAATAGAAAAGAAACATGAGAAATGCTTTAATTGAAGAGGACGATAGAACGATAAATATCGAAAATTTTCAAAATTTTACTGATGAGCCTTTCATGGTTCTAAATAATTTGAGAAGAAGAGGATTTTGAAAATCAATTGAAATAATTTGTATCAGTCAGAGGTTGTGGGCTCGAATCCTGCTTGAGTCTTTCCAATCATACAAATTATCTTGCCTAAATCATTTAAATTTCTATAGGCTGTCTGTTTGTAAGGATTTACTTTTTGATTGCTTTTTTATACTGCTTGTCTGCTTGACCACAGAAATCTTTTGTAGTGCATGAAACTGCATCCTAGTTGAAAACAAGGCCCAGCCGCAGCCTTAGTTAGGCTAGTATATAAAAGAGAGACTTGAATAGAACTTACGTATGTCTTCAACTACAACAGTATTATCCATGGCCACATGCGCTGCGAAATTACTCCAATCATCAAACATCACCAGTTTCCTGCAAAAGAAAAAACATCACAATTTACTGCCATTAACTAGATTTAGTTCATTAGACTACAGGTAACAACACTTTATAAAAAACAATTGAGAATCAAGTTAAAACTTACTTGATAACCTGTGCAATGGTATTTGGGCCAAACCATTGTCCGATTTGCTTCCCTTCACTAACTCCCATCTGTGCTGAAATAGAAACAAATTTCAAAGAAGTTATATGATTTTAAAATATCGGATATGGGAGAACAAATGGACAAATAGCGAATATAAGATTTGTCTGCACACCCACTTTTTTCAAGAATATTCAGAAATATTACGGGTCATACAAAATCTATGGCTTACTGTTAGGGATTTTAATTGCTGAAAATTCACTCACTAAATGCATTTGAGACTTTGCTAATTTTCTTTATTTATTGTGAATTCATGTATTTGGTAGCGTCACAATAAGCCTAAAGAACCACCCATCTCCTAGCATGAATTACATGGCCCAATATTTCGAATAAAAAGGCTTCTTCATTCTACTCACCTATTTGATGAATGGAGTAAAGGCTGTCTTTTTTCTCTAGAAAAGACTGCAGTATCTGAGAAGAGAAGGGAAAGACATAGAACACAAAGATATCAGTAACAAAGAGTTAATATTCTATGAAATAAATCAGCATTGTTCAGCAAGTTATCTTGATTCAAAATGAAACTCAAAGAACTCAAGTTAAGAATTCAACATTCACTCACCAACATGTACGTAGAGTTCGTTGCTTTTGGTTTCCATTTCCATTCTAAAAAGGAAGAGAAAGAATGCTAAAATCAACAAAATAAAAGGTAGCTACAGAAAGGGGTATTGAGAGAGGTAATCACTTCTAGACACAACAAAGTGAGGAAACATTCAGAAATATTTCCACTGATCTCTAAAATAACGACTTCATAGAGCTTCTTTTTATGCAATATCGATGCTTAATTAGAAGCTATCTTGGATGTTAACAGCTGTTCTAAAAACATTGGGGAAGCTTTGAGTTCTAGATTTCATAAAAAAATTCAAATCACGCATTAGTTTAATCATGAAATCAAATGCTTAAGAATCAAATATACCTGAAAGAACTAAAATGATTTGTCTTACAATATTCTTCAAAATAGTGTCAATAGTTTGCCCATTGATAATTAGAATTAATAGCAACTTCCTTTTCCATAATCTTGAAGAGTAGGGTTATCTTCTATCTACTTACTTCTTCCCAAGTGCCTCAAGGTCATAGCTTGGGCGAGCATCATTTGTCCACATCTCAGCATACATCCCCAGCCAGAGTCTGTAGTTGGCCCTGTACCACCTATAATAACAACAAATTTGTTTTACATCACAATTGCCCAGAAAGAGAAACTGTACAGCGGGACTTTGTAAATAATTCATGAATAAACTAGTAAATATCTTCTTGGTTATTTGATTAAAAACGATAGAACGAGAAGCTTCATTTCAAAGAAAAGATGTTACTTTTCTTAAAAACTGTATATTGGGTCAGACAATCCACTGAGGATGATAGGTGGAATGTCTGACGAAATATATTGTTTTTCGCGAAAACATCTTCTCTTTAAATGAAGCTTCTCGTTCTATCATTACTAATGAATAAACTTTGTGAGAATTCTAGGACTCCTTAATAGAGAGCTCCAAAGCCTCCTTATTTCAGAAGAATGTCGTTGAGAGACTAACACATTCTGAAAAACGATAGCGAAAAAAGAATAAGGTTGCATCCTCTTAGGAGAACAGGCCAAAAGCGGATTTGTAAGATTCTTATGATTTTCACTATTTTCCATGTTAGTTCACATTTTATGTCTAATAATTAGGACCATGATATAATCCAGTACCAACTTTCAAGAGCAAGGAAGATTTTGAACAGATAAGGCTGATTGCACAGCTTAGCGAAAAATTTCTGAAAAAGCTGCAGAAGCAGAAACCACATGAAACTTTCATGTTGTAACCGCGTGACTGCAATTAAATATTATATATATATATATATAATCCATTAAGAAATTGAAGTATAAAAAAGTTAGGAAAATAGCACATAATGTACTAGCATACCTATAGGTGTGAAATGTTTCCTGTAAGTGAACCAAAGCTTTGAGCGGATTTCATCACTGATTTCTTCCATATCTAGGAACAAAGTTGATTGGATTTCACAAGTAATGTTTATGCCTGTCAATTTTATGACACTTTAATTCCTAAAAAATGATTACATTATCTAATTTGATTTAAACATTATTTAATTCAAATATTGTTATAATATTTGCTGAAATCATGATGAATTCAAAGAGTACAACTCACACAGTAAATATCTCTTCAGAAAGTGAAATTCGTACACTTCACCTCAAGTTTCATAAAAAATTCTTCAATGTTTTCATCTACATCTACAAATCACCAATAAGGTATCACACTGATGGAGGTCAAAACCCCCATCATATGTCGTCAAGCCAGTGAGTAAGATTGGAACTCAGTGGGAAGTTGACCAAAGATGGGTATTATGCATGAGGAGTGAGAAGATCTCATACCCTCGATCAGAAGGTCTTCTAACTTTCCTCTTACAATGAAAACTAGGACAGAGCTCTTGGTTATTTGCCATCAAATCATGTGACGACAGATCACAAGTTAGGGGCTGTTTGGTAAGTATTGCGTTCAACAGTATTAAGACATTTTTGTATTTTCAACATTTAAAACACAATTGCTTTAGAATTTATCAATGCAGACGGGCCCCTTGCGACAAGATTGTTTTTGACAGTTGATAGGAAACTCTCTGCATTTTCAGAGGAAATGTCTGATTCTATTTCAACTTTAATGTATCCTTCTTCTCCTTATTTTGAGATGCTTTTTATGTCGTTTTTTAAGGCAATCAGGGTGATCAAATAATGTTCCCTAAAGGAGTCAGGTAACTAGAAAGTGTAATACGAGCTCCATAAACTAACTTCTGAGATCAGAACCTATATGAATCCAAGAATTATTAGAAAAGGAATGCTGCCATAAGGTGATGTGGCAAAAAGAGAAAAATGATATAATCAATAAAATCCAGTCATTCGATGTTTTTTTAAATCTAAATTCTTCAATCCATCTTCAGACCAAATAGACCCTAACCTAGTATAATATAGACTCCCAATTTAGTACATTTCTAGTTAATCACGGTAGCTGAAATAAAAGTTTGGCCTTCTTTTCCCTTTTTCTAAATACTTTTTACTCCGTCATCAGTTTGCAACTTAGCATTTTTTTGTCTTTTGAGATATGGCCTAAATTAAAACTTTACGATGTTCCGCTTTTTGAGAACGAATCAACGCCCATCTAGACATACCTTCGTCGGGTTTGAAGTGTTTACCCAAAATCCAAACAGGCTTGGCTAGATTAATGTAGCTTTCAACTGGATTTATAGATATTCCTTCGTAAGTAAGGCAAGCGGCATCCATTATTGGCCCTGCCATTTCACACAAATTTGTGTCGAATAAAATTTAGCGATAAAAATATCAAAACAAACTCGGGTTTACCGCTGTACGATAGGGACTAGGGGCACACGATACTTTTTTCTGCGTACATGTATATCGACATGACGCGCGGACGCTCCCCCAGGGTATACATATATCCTTTCCTTTACAAAGTATACCTTTGGATAGGGGTGCATCGCTCAGATATTGTAAACAAACCCTTTAAAACAACAATTTTTTTGAAAATTAGATATCCTATAGATAGGATTTTACAGAAAAATCGTACCCTTATTCTTATATATTTTACTTTTGTCATCAAGTTTTAAGAGCCTACAACCTTTTCCTTTAATGTGCTTTTATATTTTTCCGTTTTTTTCTATCTCAGTCTTAACGTTAAGACACGTTTTTTATACGAAAGTACATAATTTTGAAAGTGTCCTAAGACTTATTGCAGTAGAGTGTCTCTGAGAAAAATAGAAGTTCAATTCAATTTCAATTTCAATTTATATAACGTAGAAGTACTACTGGAATTTCTCGTAAAAAACAAAATAGGTATTATTTTGCTCTATTGTTCTCTCAAACTATAGAAAGCCAAGGAACATTTAAGAAAGTTTCAATACTGAAATCATTTTAGACTTGTATCTTATCTTCTTTAATCACCTTAAAAAATTGAAGAAGGACACTCTATTTTTTATAAGAACCAGTAAAATTGATTTGAAGCTGGCTGTTCTTAAATATTCGTCTATTTTCAGTCTGAAAAGTTCCTAAATTGTTCTTACTTTTTCAATGGTTGGGAAGCCTTTTTTGCTATCAGTAGTGTTATTATCTTTCCCTACCCTAGCAGGAAGTTGGGCATTAGTGCATAGGTCCCAACTGCCTGCAGAATGAGGCTCTTTACGGTTGGTGATTGGGCCTTGGAATAAAATTCCCGCCATGGAACCAATGCACCTGTCAACTACCAGCAGAAAAACTGGAAGGACGAAATAAAAGACAAAAAATAAGAAGAAAAGAAGCTAGAAGGGAGGGAGGTGGGAGGAATTAATATGTATCAACGGTTGGGAACGACTTTACGTAAACAACTTGCAAAGTTGGACATGCAAAAACTAAACTGAGGTCAAATTACATGTGTGATCACACAAGAAGCCAAACCTAATCCTCTACCCCATGCTGTGATATTTACGATCTTACGGAAGTAGGGTCCCCTGGATATATAATAACCCCAGTTAAAATTCTTCTAACTGTTTATTAATTGTTGCAAAATTTGACTCTCTTGACCATCTGACATCATCTGTGTGCTACCAAATTGCTTGTTTTGTAATTATTTCTCAGTTTTATGGTTTTTTCATAAAATTTTCATATTGAGCCAAAGAGGGTCAGCTTCAGTTTTTTTCCGGAGTGTACGACTTTTGTGCTTTCCAAAAATTTCCTGAAATGATTCAACATGATTTACCTCGACTGTGATTGGTTGAAAGACAAAAGGCTCCCTTGCGTCACATCCGGGGCACGAGGTCATCTTCGCGGAACTGGGAAGTCACATGCTTTTCACAGGGAAAGAAAAGCATCGATTGAAGAGAGTGTAATTCCTTTGATAGCCGCGGCGGATCGACGTCTGTCTGAAACCCTGGTAGTTTCTCGAAACTTCGGTACAGCTTACTGAAAAGTCGACAAAATGGCAAGATTATTACTGATTGTGTCAATATTTGCTCGTAAGTATGACATTTTGTTTTTGTTTGACTAGGGACAGTTATGGTTGTAACATACCAAGCGCTTGAATGAACTCGACCTGGTACTCCTGAAAAGCTTAGGCCGTTGTTGTTACAGGCCGCATAATTTGGCTGACCGAAACTAAAAGCACTAAGTCCAGAATACCTTGCTCATTTGTTGAGAAACCTAGTTTTTCCAACATTTTTCGCCCTTTCCTGTTGAGGAACTTGGTTTTTGTATTCCTTTCAGAAAAGCTAGGTTTTTCTACAAATTAACCAGTTTGCTATTAGCTCTCAAAATAAACTCAAAATAACTGTACGTTTGTGGAACAGAGTTGTTTAACAGTCTTTGGATGGTACAGAACTTCAGTATAGCCAGAAAAATCGGAACCATAATGAAACGAACACATAGATACTACTTAAGCTTTTCGTCTGACACTCAACAGAGTAATACGTCAGAAAGAGAACGAAATAGAAACCTAACTGATTTATATACCCAGATGTGGATCGAAATAGGCGTCTGACGTATTACTCTGTTGAGTGTCAGACGAAAAGCTTAAGTAGTATCTATGTGTTCGTTTCATTATGGTTCAGAGTTGTTTAACCATAATTCAGATGAAATTCTATGGCATATCTCAGTGAGGAAACTTATCTGTGAGAAACCTGGTTTATCATAATTAAAAATAAGATTTTCTCAAAAAACCAAGCTTTTTCAATCATATTATCTTTCACTTCTCATGTTCCTTGTATTTCCCATCGAGATACATAACAGAAGCAGTATACATTTCTAGGGTAACAGCCGTGCGAGTTATGTTCTGATGCATGGTGTTTCACGTAAATTTGAGATTAAATGATTTGAAATGCCAAAACTCAATGCTGTTGAGCTCTCAATCAATCAAAGTGATGGAATTTTTGTCCTACGCATTTTTCATTGGCCTACTCAAACAAGAAACAAACTGCAATGCAGTAGTTGTGTTGCAAGTATGATGATTGGCACTTTGGACAAACTTGATTCGAGAAACCACCCAACATCAAAGCCGGTTTTCAGGGCTTCTTTCTTAAATGTTAGGAAATTTGTTGCTATGTCCCTGCATCAGTGCACCAGTGGCCCAAAGCAAGTTCTCCGATCCTCCCACATTTTCTTCTGATGAGAACCCTAGGGGTAAATGACCTATTGTTGGTTGAGGGTGTGCTACTAGGGTGCTGTTAGCATACCAACATTAATTCATTTTTTTGGAAATGACAATAAACATTGGTGCCATAACAGTGACGGAAATTTGGCATTTTGAGTGAAGGGGCAAGCTAGGTGAATTTTCTGAGCCATGTTCTTCGCCTGGCAAGGCGCATGCTGCATCCCCAGACAGCTAGGGGTCTGGAGGCACTGTAAGCACTTTAACGGGTCCTGGGTAGAGCCTTGGTGGGGGTCAAGGGGACGGAGCCCCCGCAAGCTATTGAGATAGTGCCTTTTCTTAGAGCGTTAACTGGCATAGAATCCTCCATATGTTAGATCTGTATAGATACGAATCATGTAGAAATAGTACAAATACAAACCACAAACAGTATAATATATTAGATACTATAACAGATACTATATTCTATAATATTTAAAAGACTTAAGAGTCAAGTGTTGAAGAAATTAATTCGGCTCTTTTAAAAGTAAATTGTTAAATCACAGGTATCAAAATTTTTGAGTTGGATATACCTAATTCAACTTCTAGAACCAAAATTTCCGACTTTCCAGAAAAATTTCAGACTTATTTTGAATTGGGGATGCGTTTGCCCCCCCCCCACCCCCCATAATTTCCGCCACTGCAACATTATGAATAATAATAATAATATATCAAATAAGGGAATATCTCAAGGGAAGATCTCATTTCGGCTTGCTTTCGTAATAAAATCGCAGGTTTCTCGGCTGACAAAAAGATTTGTCCACAAAAGTGCCCTGTTTATCTAAAACTGCCTTACATTGGCAACGTCTCCTTGCGATTCGAAAGGCAAATTAAAACAGCCATAACTAAGTGCTACGCTACGGTCAGCCCCCGTCTCGTCTTTTCCTCTAAGAAGATAATTCCATCTATCCGCAAAGATAGTGTGCCTACCACACAAAACAGCCTAGTAGTTTATGAATACTCGTGCCGGTGTGATGCCAGGTACGTAGGTTGCACATCTCAGCGGTTATCTGATAGGGTTAAACAACACGTGCCGTCTAGCATAGCAACAAAACTGTTCCTCAACGAGAACAGCCATCACGCGCCTCAAAACCAAAAAGTTCACTAAAACATGACTCTGCTATAGGTCAACATTTGCTCGACAACCCAGAGTGTGCTAAAGCCTACAGTGAGAATTGCTTTCGAATAATTGGCAGAGCAAGATCTACCTTTCACTTAGCTATTTTGGAATCTGTCTACATAAAAACCAGGGATCCCCTATTGTGTAGACAGAAGGAGTTCGTTTTCGCCTTAGGACTCTTGAAATAATCTTATTGGTCAGCTCACTGTATCGTGGGTGTTGATTGGTTTTCCTACACTATACCAATCATTCACCTCTTTTCTGATTGGCCTATTTCAATCCACATCTGGTTATATAAATCAGTTAGGTTTCTGTTTCGTTCTCTTTCTGACGTATTACTCTGTTGAGTGTCAGACGAAAAGCTTAAGTAATCCATGTGTTCGTTTCATTATGGTTCCGATTTTTCTGGCTATACTGAAGTTCTGTACCATCCAAAGACTGTAATAAGGGAATACGAGGCTTAAAGTCTATAAAACCCTAGAAGTTGTATTTGTGTTCGCAGTGGAAGCTATCATAAAGTTTTTCAAAATGTAGTACTGTCGTACAGTTGACAATCTCCTCGGGTAACTCATTCCATGATTTTACTATTCTTTGTGAGAAGAAGTTACGTCTTACGTTCAGGCGATTTCTTTGCTTAAACAGCTTAAGCTCATGTCCTCTTGTTTCGGTTGTGCTTAACTTGAAGAAATTTGTATAGTTCAAGTCGACGATACCTTTCATGATTTTAAAAACCATTATGAGGTCTCCTCTCGCTCTTCTATATGCAAGAGTTGGGAGATCAAGGGCAATAAGGCGTTCAGTGTAAGTCAAGTTTCTCAGCGATGGCACTAATTTCGGGGCTCTTCTTTGGACGCTTTCTAGCGAACGAATGTCTTTAACGAGGCTTGGGCTCCATACGGCGCCGGCGGATTCTAATAAGGGTCTAACTAAAGCTTTGTACAACGTGTTGAAGGTTTCCAGACTTAAATACTTGATCGTGCTTTTTATCGAAGCGAGGACGCCGTTCGCTTTTTTTATACAAGATGCGATTTGTTTTTGAAATTTTAGTTTGGTATCAACGATAACTCCTAAGTCTTTTGTCTCTTCTGATTCTTTTATTTCGATTTGACGATAGTCTTTTTGGTCGATAATGTAATAAGTATTTGAGTCTATCTCCTCTCCAGTCTTAGTGCTTACGTGCAGTTTAGAACACTTTTGTGCATTTAGAGGCAACTGCCATTGACTGGACCAGTTTTCGATTCGATTAATGTCATCCTGAACGGGTAAGCTGCTGCCTGTGTTTTTTCGGTACAATTTCAAACCGTCGGCAAATATCTTCACGGAACTATTTTCAATGCAATCTGGTATGTCGTTTATGTAAATAAGGAACAATAAGGGTCCAAGGACGCTACCTTGTGGAACTCCACTTAAAACATTCCTCCAAGAAGATTTAAAACCATTCAGGACTACTCTCTGCTTTCTGTTATGGAGAAAAGCAATGATCCATTGAAGTAAATTTCCTTTAATTCCATACGAATTTAACTTCGAAATAAGTCGTTGATGGGGTACGGAGTCAAATGCCTTTGCGAAGTCAAAGTATATTATATCAATGCTGTTTCCTTCATCAAGGAGAGAGGTCCATTCTTCTAAGGCTTGTAGCAACTGTGTTACTCAGGAACGTTTTGTTCTGAAACCATATTGATCATTCGAAAAAAGTTCGTTTATATCAAGGTTTTGTTTCGCGATTTCATTCTTGATAATTCGTTCTAACAGTCGAGAAATTATGCTTGTAAGACTGATCGGTCTGTAATTTCCTTTATCATGTTTAGATCCTTTTTTAAAGACAGGAGTTATATGTGCCCATTTCCATTTCTCAGGGATCATTCCTGTGCTGAGGCTGGATTTGAAAATTAGGCACAAAGATAGGCGATAACTTCTGCTGACCCTTTTAATATTCTTGGGTGGATGCTATCCGGACCCGGCGATTTCGATGCATTTAAGGATTTCAATGCGTTCAATACTAGCTAATTCTTCAGTTGTATAAATGTCTGTGAGCGGAAAGGCGAACTTTCTTTCCTCTATTTGCGGAATGAATGATAGGTCCTCACGAGTAAATACTGAAGTGAAGAATTGATTGAGGACTTCAACTTTTTCTTGCTCAGAATTTGTAAAGCGATCGTCACCGACCTTTAAGTCAGGAACCCGGGATTTGGTTTTTAGTTTTGAATTTGCACACCGCCAGTACTGTTTATTGTTTATTTTGATGTTCATTGTAATGTTTCGTTCAATTTCCTTTATTCTATTTCTGATAGTAGTTTTTACTTTGTTACAGTATCTTCTATAACGTATGTAATCATTCCCATTTTTTGTTATTATCCAACGCTTATATGCATTGTGTTTCTTTTTCAACGCTCTCATCGCATAGTTATTGAGCCATATCGGTTGTTTCTCTTTGTTGTTTGAAGGGTTGATTTTGCGTTTTGGTATGCATTGTTCTATGGAGCTGCTAAGTTTAGCTTCGAAATAGTTCATCATGGCTTCAGTTGACATTCCTTTAAATTCTTTTTTCCAGTCAATCTCCTTCAATAAATTTCTAAGTTTAATATAATCACCGTAATCATATGAGAAACGTTCTGACTTATCACCGTGGTTGTGTGACTCTTCAATTTCTACGATGTATTGTAATTCTAACGTCAAGTGATCACTCGAACCAAGAGGATCATTGTAGAGTAGTTTTTGAACAGAGTTTTCATCATTGGTCAGGATTAAATCTAAGCAATTCGAAGTTTGGTTGTGTCTGTGTCTTGTTGATTTATTTACATGTTGGATTAAGAGGCAATCATCAGTTAATTTAAGAAACAGTGATGCAGGGTTTTCTTCATCAGTGTTTGACAAATGGCTTTCCCAATTTATATCTGGATAGTTAAAATCTCCGATGATAAGTATTTGGTCATGTTGTCTATCTCTCGTTATATTTGATATCAATTGATGTAGAGACTCGTGGTTGTCTTATGAGGGACTTCTATAAACGACCCCAAAGACAAGGTTGTTCTTTTCATTGACTTTTATCTCCACAAATAAACATTCTAACGAGGAGTCTCCAGATGAGTAATCTAGACGCTTTGCACGGAATTGATTTGATAGATATAAAGCAACACCTCTGTTTGTTGATTCATCTATATTAGAAAAAATCTGATAGCCCTGTATTGCAATGTCACTTTCCTTCAGGGGGCATAGTTTCATTTTTGGTAATACTTCGGTAATCATACATAAGTCCGATTTCGACAGATGTAATTTTGTTTTCAATTCATCTACTTTATTGCTGAGGCAATCTGCATTCGTATAAGTACATTTCAGATTCTTTATTTTGTTTATTGTTGCTGTATGATGTGTGGGCCTTGCATCATCATTGGCCTTTGGTATGGGAAGTTTAGGTGGTCTCTTGTTTCTGGAAATTGGTACATTAAGGGATGCTGCATTGGAATCATTGGGTTTCCTGGATGCTGGTTGTTTGTTGTTGATTGTACAGCGTTGATCAACCTCGATTCCAGTTGTCTAAAAAAGAGACAAGCACGTTGTCGGAGAAATCTCTTTGAAGGAAAAGATGCAAAGATGTCCCATTCCATGTTGATATTTCCCAATAATGGTGAACATTCAGATAGAGAAGACCCTAGATAGAAGCTATTTCTTAGATTTCATGCCCATAAAAAAGGACTTAACAAGAACAAGTGTAGCCATATTTAGAGATTTTAGGCCAAAACGGTAGCTATGTAAGCGGTACATCCCCGTGTCAATATTGTACAACCCCCATCCCCCCCCAGCCCCGTTGAACACTCTGGTCTGTGATTCCATGACGTAATGGAAACGAAATAGAAACTGGATTCTAGATTCTAGCCAATCGCCATCCGAGCTTTGTTTGGAATCAGCCATATTTGAATCACATGATTTGCAAAGCAGTGCTTCCACTTTAAACGAAATTTCCAAGGAACAACTTCGTTATCTTGAAAACAACAATTAGTGCAGTGCAGAAAAGGTTGACACTAAGATTTAATAGTTCTCAATATAATATAGCAACTTATTAGAATGAAAATATTAAAATGAAACCTACAGTACCAGCAAATTTTGATCCACCTGTGGGTATATTGATTCGATTCGTAATGTTTAGTTTTCTAAGGAACAGTTTTCTAATGAAGATTATATCGAAACATTTAGAAAGCAGGGTCTTTTGGATTTCAATTGAGATAATTTGTGAGAATCAAAATGACCCGAGTAGAACTCGAACCCACGACCTTTTGGATCACGAACCACGATTTTTTGGATTTCTCTATTAGAATGTGATAAATTTAGGAAATTGAATTCTCGTATGATCGTTTCAAAAGGATGTTTTAAGGATTTTTGTTAGAATTATAGGATTTTTAGGAAAAGTGTACGAAAATTTTAGGGAGAGATGTGCACCTCGAAAAACAGGGTGTTAATTTTCGAAACTCATTTGAAAGTTTCACAGAAGTTTTCGGCCCATTTAAAGGAAATTTGATTTTGAGCTAAGATCGAGTGAAAGCACCGTTCAAAGTCCATCTTGGAAGGAAACGAATTGCGTCTTATGCTTCTCCTGCACATCTTTCATCTTATTCACTAAAATCGTCGTTGACTATATGCAAAAATGGACGTGCGACCGACATTATTCTTGATTTTTCTAGGTGAGTATTGTGTTCCTTAGTTATGCAACCATGATAGCAATGAGTTATGCAGAGACCCTTTTCACTTGACGCGTAGGAACACATTTCTGACGAAGATAGGCCCATCGGCGTCATCCCCTGCTGGCGAAAACATACTTTTGAAGAACTCCCAGCTCAGTTTATTGTTTGAAATTGTGATATATAGTAGACTTATGTAACTGCCTTGGATATGGCTCTACGTTCTTACAAATTAATTTATTATTCTTCGTTGTAAGTCGTTTTGTTTTAGGCCCTGTTGCTTGTTTTGTGGCACCAGAAGCTGCCAGCTTTTAGTGACAGGAACTAAGGCGTCCTAAGTGTTTCAGGGGCCATCGACTTTCAATTTTCGTATTTTAAACAGCTTATGACCGTTAAAACTAGAGCTCCCCCTTCCCTTATCAGGCCCAGCCCCAGCCCCAGCAGAAGCTCTCCATAGTTGGTCGGGGCCAAGCTAAACTTGGAGCGAGGGTGGTAACGTTACCTAACATATACGGCCCGCATTACATATACGAACCTGACATACGGCCTGACATATAGGGACCTGACATATACGGGCCAAGTCAGAATAGCAGAAGCAATATGTAAATAAAGGCTAAAGGTTACATCATTGGGTGGGGTAAGTTAGGGGGGCAAAGTTTGAATTCACAGTCAGTACAAATTCATTACCCCTTTGTGGGGTGATGGAGTGCCCATGTATATACAGCATATTGAACATAATGCCCTAAAATGCTTCATGGGTATAGGACTGACAAGTTTCTTAAATCTGCATCATTTACATCCTCCAATACATACACTAAATGTGCAAAGCTGGCCATGGCACAGGAAGCTGTGCCCCACATCAAGGCTAGACCTAAAACATGAAGCCTTTGTTCTTGCTAACAGTGGCCTGAAATGTACTAAATCATCTAAATTTAGAATATATTAATAATTACCTTAATGGAATGCCTTCGGTAAAATCCTCTCCACCATGGAGACCAATTGAAAGAGTGGGACATTTTTGAAATGACCTCCCTTAGGCCCAAAAATTTGTTGCAAGTTTTGAAATCTTCCCTGGTCTCCAAATTTTTGCGCCATAAGGAAAAAACTTGCTTGCGTCATCCAAAGTTGTCAAATTTAGTTCACTGTGAGAGTTTTGAAAAGTCTTACAGGTTTAGAAAGATTACTAGGCCTGCAACAAAATTTCAAATAAAAAATCAAAGTTTACTAAAATATTAGTCATGAACTGGGGATTGAGGAATGAAAGAAAATAGCTTGGGACCTTTGAGAAAAATGCAAAATTTAAAACTTGGATTGACATGAGCCGGGAAATAAAATGGTCTTTATCTTGTTAATATCAGAATGAATGCCATCCAAAATGTTATGACTAAAAGTCAGTTTCCTATTTTTCAAATTTAATTTAGTTTCCAGAAGTTCTGTTGCAAACTGATTAATTTTAACTTTTTGGTACTTTTATTCAAAATCTCAATTAATTTTGTGAAGCCTCTTATCTATTTTCATAGGTTTGCTCAGATTTTTATACGGCATCTCAATACACTGATTGTTAAGAAATAACATCCTTTTGAAACTTATGTTTTACTGCATATCACGAATTACAAATGCCTAGAATTCCCTCAAATTTTGAAACTCTTCACTGGTAGCTCTTTATTTATCCCCTCCCTGATAAGTGGATCTCATCTATACCTAATACCAACCTTCTTGTCCTACCTGTTTCCTACTTGTTCCTACTCTTTTCTTGTTTTAGTAATTGTAGCCTAAAGGTATGAGTGGTTGAGCCTCATACCTCAAAAATGAATAACATTCTTTTTTATTAGAACACGCTTTGTAATAGCATTAAGGCATAAGGCATTAGAAGGGGAAATTAAATTATGCCAGAGCAGGTACTGTTATCGCATATGCTGCACACTTTTTTTTATGAAGAACCTAGCTCAGGGCCTAGTTCTTTAGGTTCCTTATTTTGAGACCTCTTTTGACCACTTTGCAGTTCTAAAAGTTCCTTAGTAGTTCCTTACTTTTATGTTTACTCAGTAGATAGGAATAAGTATCGACGCAAGAAAAGCATTAAAATTCAATATTTTGCAATATACTTGTGATAAGGAAACATGAAACATATTATGCACAAAGAAGCTTAGGCTAGGCCTTTAAAACGTAAAAGTTAGTTACATAGTCATTAGAGAAGTTGCATATTTACACCAACTGAATATGTGCAAAATTATAAAGTTCCTTAGTGATTTGACCTTTATTAGTAAAAGTTCCTTAAGTTTTTCGACCTTCAACATGTAGGTTCCTTATAAAAGGTTCTTTAAAAAGAAAAGCG
Source organism: Pelagia noctiluca (assembly GCA_963924455.1). NCBI lineage: Eukaryota > Metazoa > Cnidaria > Scyphozoa > Semaeostomeae > Pelagiidae > Pelagia > Pelagia noctiluca. Next base: position 13,696,070 of record OZ004325.1, read on the forward strand.
TGTACCACCACGGCTTGAACCCAGGTTGTTACAATCAAAGGCAGGTGAACCAATCACTATCCTGAACCAACAGTCGGGCTCAATTTAGAATTTCTAGGTTTTTACCCATGTGTTATCTGAAAAGATTGTGATGAATAGTTAAAGAACTTTGCCTTATCCCATAAGTGTGAAGTTAACATTGTTTTCTTTCTCTTTCCAGTCTTTATAGCAACCACTTACTCTACTGGTATTGAGTCTTCAAAAGGCAATACTACTACAACTGAAAAGCCAACAACTACAGCAAAGCCAACAACTACAGCAAAGCCAACAACTACAGCAAAGCCAACAACTACAGCAAAGCCAACAACTACCAAAAAACCAACAACTACCAAAAAACCAACAACTACAGCAAAGCCAACAACTACCAAAAAACCAACAACTACCAAAAAACCAACAACGACAGCAAAGCCAACAACTACAGCAAAGCCAACAACTACCAAAAAACCAACAACTACCAAAAAACCAACAACAACAGCAAAGCCAACAACTACCAAAAAACCAACAACTACAGCAAAACCAACAACTACCAAAAAACCAACAACTACCAAAAAACCAACAACTACAGCAAAGCCAACAACAACAGCAAATGCCACTACCAGCAAGCCAACCACGGCAAATGCCACTACCAGCAACCCAACCACTGCAAATGCCACTACCAGCAACCCAACCACTGCAAATGCCACTACCAGCAACCCAACTACCACAAGCAGCCCAACCACAACAATGAAACCTGTCATCCCAACCACAGCACCTGGCACAGTTGACTACAAGCTCTATCAAAACAAGACAGTTTGCATGGAAATTATGGGACACATAAACATCACAATTAAGTACATGAAAGCCAAAGCAACTAAAGCGGTAAGTATTTAATCGGTTTCTCTTTGGTTATTAAAGCAATGTAGTCACCTATAACAAGCTATACAACTCAAAATTAGTCTCTGGCAAAGTTGTTATTCTACTAACCCTCTTGCGACCGCCTACACGTTTCATGTTCTCTATGTTGTCACTGTGTTGACCACTAACACATTTTCGTGTTCTGGGGATTCCTTGAGAAATCTAGGAATTTTCTATTTTTGGAAGAAGGTCACAGTCTAGCGATCGCTTTAAAACAATAGTTAAGATATTTTGCCATTCTATTGGTCAGTTATAACAACAATGGGGTTATATCGTGACTTTATCTGTTAAAACAAGTTTGAAAACCAAACTCCCCCAACGAGAATCAAAGTCCCCCATTTCATAGCTTTGTGTGTCATCAAGATGAGTGCTGTCAAATTCAAATGCAAGTTAATTCATATCAAAATCATTCAGAAAGAAATTGTTATGATTCTTGGTTGGAAAAGATAAAACTAGAGCTCTATGAATTTATTGAAAAAAAATCCCACCACCACTACCTCTTTTCCTAGGCCTACTTCTCCTCAAGGTAATATTCATAATTTATTCTAGACCCCAGTCAATGTTGCTTTTCCGAAAAAAGCTGTCCAAAGTGGTACTTGTGCAAAGAAAGGAACAGCATCTGTTGCAAAGATCATGTTGACTTTCAAAAATATAACGTTCACATGGAGTTTTAATGTGGAAAAGGATAACTCGTGGACAACACAGTCGATGGATGTATTTATTAATCTGAAAAACAACACTTTGTTTCCAGATGCTGCACACGGTTGGTTTTCTATTATTTTTTGGGCTTATTTACTTTTTGTATGCCTCTAGGGATCTTATATTCTTTCAATGAGGAATCTTTGGAATATTAGTTTTCCTGATATTTGGTTTTTTGGTTCATTAGAGCTTGTGTTTTGACTAGGATAGTGGCAAAAAGCAGGAGATCATTAAAACCTTCACGTGAACCTGATGATATTCATTTGTAATTTGGCAACAAAGCTTTGGTAACAAATATTTTTATGCCACATATGTTTTTGTCTGAAAACAACTATCGCTATACAACCCCTGAAATTAAGTCGAAGGTGGTTTTGTATCCATGCCATCCCAAATCAATAGCATCCAAGCAGCTGTTTTACCCAAGCTACCGCGCCTGCAAATTGTTCAAAATGGTGCATATGTCATTTCAATCGAGATTATTTGTAAGAATGGAAATTATTCGAGTAGGATTCAAAGCTATGACTTTTTAGATTGGTACTCTGGTACGCTACTTCACTGCGCCATAAATACCTAAAAAACCCATGCCATTTCACGCTCACAAATTCCACCACCACTTGCTGAGTGAAAAGACAAACCTGTCCCGGCTCTTCTTTCACAACTGCACAGGATGGTGTGGCAGAATAGCTCACTATGGTACCAATCTGGAGGTCGAGCTTTAGAGTCGTTCTCGTGTCATCTTCATTCTTGCGAATAATCTTTATTAATTTTCCAAATCCAGTTTCTTATGAAGATTATGTTATTTTCTTATGAGGGATGTAGAAATTGGAAGGCACTAGGGATGCGTTTCACCCCAAGATTTCACAAGGCAATGATGTATCCTTTAGAAAGTGTCCTTTGAGGGTTGTGCCCCCAAAAAGTCAGATCTTTCCTACATCCCTGCTACTGATTCAAATTTAGTTTGTTAATTGAAGTCAATGATTTTTTACAGACATCATCAATGTCTCTTCGTCCAAGTCATCTAATGTTGAGTACATCAAAGCACAGAAACAGATGTCTTATAGTTGCTCGACCTCTAAGAGTTACCCTATTGGCAAAGACGTGGATGTGACTTTCGAGAACATTCAAGTGCAACCATTCCCTGAAGAAAACAACAAGTTTTCAAAAGGTATGTATTTGCTTGTTTTGAAAAGTTAAACTTTTAATCATGCTTTCAATTTCAAGACATGAATTCATTAGGCCTGAGAGTCTTGTGAATTGATGTAATTGTACATGGCTCTGAAGAAGGATTCAGTGGGAACAGAACTTGATGCTTCTACTGGGCATAGGCCTAGAGCTATATACTAATGAAGACTAATGTGCTAACTTATTGTCCATATGTAGGACAGACAGTGGTTAGGATACTTGTCTTTGTCGGGCAAAATAAATCAAGGGTTCAAACCTTCGTCAGCTATATCATCATTGTTATAGCCCATAGATGAAAAATTGTATTTACTCGACTTGCAATTAGTTTTTTTAGGTTGATATTTACTAATCATGTAGCAATCTGAATAATTGATGTCTTAGAATGGTTAGTTTAAAAAATCCAGGGTTTCTATTATTATTTGAGAAATCAAACATTTTTGGCGACTGAAGTTGAAAGAAAATCATTTTTAGTTCATGAGGATCATCAGCAAAGGACGAAGCAATAGAGCGGGTTTTCAATATACAAATTAAACATTTAGCACATAAAAGGGTGATAGCTTTCACTACATTGTTTGCGCTGTTGCTGTCAATGAAATTTAGTGACTTTCATATAAGACTCGGCTTATGAAAGATTAGTGCGTTTTATTATTTAAGGAAAATTGACAGTGATTGTTGTACCTGACTGACTGTATTGACAGTGTATTGGCCCATTGGTGTACTGAATGCACAATTTTAGAGTAGTTTCGTAGAAATATATTCAAGAAATCTTGCGACAAGGCTTTTTCGTGGTTGTTCACTCATCAGGAGATGTAAAAAATCTAGAAAAGAAATATATCGAAGGAGAGTATTCTGTGGCACACTAAGGCATTCAGTCGTTAATAATGCTGTCACAAATGTCTACTGATGCCAAAAATTTCCCCCTGATCTGAAGATTCATTGATAGTATTATCTGCGAGAGGCAAGAAACCGTTATTTGTGGGTAGAGCAATTTCAGCATTTCATTTAGGAATTTTTATGTCTACACCAAAACCATGGATTCTATGTTGTGTAGACAGCCACAAGGCCTCTTTCAATAACAGTGTATTGTTTGTAGACGGGTGATGATTCTACGCTAAAACTATCGTTCACCTTTTTCCTTATTTACCGATTTGCCTCTGGGTATAGAATCTCGTTATTATCTTTCTTTTTCTGGCTAGCTCCTCTGATAAGTATCAGACGAAAAATTTCTGCATTCATTCAGTAGTAATAAGTTGAAGTTGAGTGAGATGTCTGGAGTCTGGAATAGGTGTGATTTTGCGACTGAAAGGAATTTGTGACTTCGTAGTATATTGACCGCTCTATTGTTTCCTTCTTCGCAGCTGATGTTTGCGACAAGACAGAACCCAAGAAGAAAACCAACAACATTGTGCCAATTGCCGTTGGCTGTGCTCTAGCCGGACTTATTGTTATTGTTCTCATTGCTTATCTGATTGGACGACGCAAGACATCACGTGGATATCAGCAAGTCTAATTGGTTAATTCAGACAATACACGTCTTTGTTATTTCTTTAGAGGAAGTGACTTATGACTGAGAAAGTAAGAGCGTCTTTCGACTTGGAAAACAAAATACGCTCCTCGCAGTATTATGTACACATTTATTTTGAAACCAACTGATTTTGTCATCTGATTCTTCACACAATCAAATCATTTTCAACTCACGTTTGTAATTTTGGTAAATTTTGCTGTAATTTCACGCAAATAGATATTATTAGATTTACGAATATTGGTTATATTATATGGTGTCGTCAAATTTCCTTCATTTAGGCCCATCTGACAGATATTTGAGTAATTTTCGTTATTTTTGCTTGCACCTTGGTTCCAAGACATAAATTGTCTAGAAAGCGAAAGACAAAACGTGAAGAGCTGTAGGATATTTTGCACCCACAAACCGGAAACGATAGATGATTTCGGACTCATTTTATTGATTCGCTAAAACAACAGAAGAACATTGCACATACCAAAGAAGCAATTGAAATAAGAGTGCCTTCAGGACGAAAAAGGTTAGAAAAATTGGAATTATCAGCCTCCAAACTGTCTTTCTGCTATAACAAAGTTTGCACTTTGAAAATAAGGTAAACTTTTTCCACTGTAAACGATTCATGAAGGTAACTTTATGAGTGAAGCAATATTTCTTATGAAGACTTTATACAGTTAATTAAGTTTCATAGTGTGGGAAATTGCTTTTGAAGCTTCTAAATCTTTGAAAATTGCGTGTGAGAATACTTGGAAAGGAGAAGATAGTTTGATACCCATTTTAGTCAATTTCGTGCATGTTTTTAGGATATTGCAAATTGTATCGTTATGCCATGGCATTGTTCCAGCTCTGAGGCCTTTTTGGCTCTGTATTCCCAAACAGTTCCCTTCAGAAGATTTTATATTTTCCATAAAATGTATGTGTGCACGTTCACTTTGAACAGTTAAAAATAGGCATGCGTTTGATATGGTCAGATACTGATAAACGTCAAATTTCATACAAAAATGTTTAGAAATTGGTTTTCTAACCATCTTCTCTATTGACTATTGTTTGGCAGGGCAATCATTAACGCGAGGAAAACTTCGTGGGTTGAAGGGAAGCAAAAATAAAATTTGATATGTTGAAGGGAGTCCCAAATGAGATTTGGAAACACTGAAAGATGTTTATTGATATAAATTATAAAGAGGTAATTAAAATAATAGATGTGTAATGTGTGCAATTTTGATGACAAAAAGTTATCTGAATTAAATTATTGCTGGCATCTTTATATGAAACGTCTGCAAAAGGCCAATTGCTGCAAGCAGTTCTTTGAAAATTCATCTGTTATTATACATCTTTGGGATTTAGCCACGCATCATTCCAAAACAAATTTCTAAAGGTCTTAATTTTACTCTCAGTAAAACAGTTTTAGTATTGAGCAATAGAGGAATACCAAGTATTTACCTAAAGAATTATTACCCGGAGAGTAAACAAAGGCACAGTGTTGTGGATTGAAGTAGGTGAAAACCGAAAAGGATTGCAGTGACTTATGATTTGAAACTAATCACTTTACATTCATCATTCTTTAATTAAACTCAAAATGTGAGGGGCTTCGGAAGTGGCTGGAAGCAGCAATGAGAGAGGGTAGAGCCTGCCAACAAAACCAGTGGGGTAATAATATTGGCCCTGAAAGATCCTCCCTGTAGTTCTTTGCAATATGCTAGTGGTATCAGTTATAAGATTTTGGAAATTAACGCATTTTTCGAGCTGAGCTTTTGCGAAACAACAATTTATACAATAACAGATATATTGTTGCTTTCAATCTTTTATTCTTAATTTCGTTTCAATTTCATTTTTAATTTAAATTCATTTCGATTCATTTTTCATTCGCTTCTCACAAACAATGATCATCTCGATATACCTCGATCTGTTATCAACCATTATTGTTGCAATAGGCCTGATGAAATCTGTAGTTGCAATCTCCATCGTAATGGTTGTTTAGGGTTCAATGAGGGGCCAAAGCCCCAGTTCCATAAACTTTCTGTGAGTTAAAAGCAGCCTGCAGCAACAAACCATAATTGGTTGCATGTCATCAAATTAGAAGCTTGTTGGGGTATCTTGCCTTTGAGCCCCTCAATCTCTAAAAACCATCAATGCAACAACTGTTGACTGCTGTCTAGTGCTGTCTGGCTACAGCTTAGGACGTAGGAACTATCTCAACTTGGGGGCACGAATCTTCTATTCTCAATAAACACGAGAGTGGCAATTTCAGATAGTAAGAAGGGCACTTTATTGTTATTTGTAAGATCTTGGGGGGCACGTGCCTCCGTTGCCCCCTCGGAACTATATTACTGGCTACAGCTGCAAGCCTTCAGGCTTCCGTGATCATCCCCCATCACTACTAATATCCATCAAACACGTTCGGACGAATTCCAACCCCACGGAGGCGTTGTGACATAGGCTAAGTCAGCGATTTACGTTTGAAAGAAATGCTCTGTTTGACGTCCGTATGTTACATTCTTGTATCCGTATTTAGTTTTCTCGTTGTTATTCTGTCAATCCCCTTTTCAAGTTTTAAACTTACTTTTCGTCTACAACGGGTGGGTTTCATTTTGGGGAAATTTTGATACTCTTATTTTCTGAGTTAGGGTGGATGAGGCTTTTGAAAAAATTTGTTCTCCAGAGTGAACATTTTGCACTAAGAGTGGAGGTGATGGTGATGAATCACTAATACCTCTATGGTTAAACTTGTATACCTTCGAGGAAAGGAAAGCGCATTCAATGCTCATATTCTTTTACCTAAAGTGCTAATTTTCTATGACCACAGTTCGATAAGGTTTATATTTATGAAAGGTATGGGGAATAAAGTACACATTCTATAATAAGAGAACAGATAAAGACGTAAAAATGAAACACTTACTAAATGTATATACCCTTTTCACTAATCAAATCCAATTCTATTCGAGGTAAGAGTCCAGGGGCGTCGCCAGCCCAAATATACTGGGGTGGACGGGGAGCCAGCTAGGGGCTGGGGGCGGAGCCCCCGGACATTTTCGTCGACCACGCCTTTCCGAAGCTCAGAGAATGTAGGCAACGCCCTTTCTTCAAGTCCTTTCTGTTAGCTCTGCATGTGTATTTCTCAAAAATAATTCTACATTAAATCATTATGCTTAATACAAATACAAAACTAATGCATAATATATTGAAAGCAATGCACGCCTTTGAGATACAGACCAATACGATATCAATGATAGAGACATTCCTGGAAGTAATTCAAAAGAATCGATGTTACTGTGAAAGTGTTGTTCAAATTAAAGTCCTTTTTCAACTACAGTACTAACTGAACATTAAGAAACTGAATGTCGCAAAATCTGGCTGCCTGTTTTCTTATAGGTTGAGAAGAATTAGGTGAAGAATTTGAAATATATCTAGCAGGACAGCCAGTGAATTTCCATGGAATGCCATCTTTGCAATCAAAAATATTTCATAAAGTAATATGAATTCTCAAGCTAAAAATCTAATCGAATCTATGAGTAGGGGAGAGTGGGGCAAGTTATCATAGGGGCAAGTTGTCACAGCCTCTTTTTGGGTCCAAATGTTAATGACGGCAGGCTCAGCCAAAGGATATCAAAAGAAAGCTAACATAAAGTACTTCACAATAGCATCAATTTTGAATTGATAACAAACAGTTTGGACCCAAAAAGAGAAATCTGACAACTTACCCCTGTGAAAACTTGCCCCACACTTCCCTCCAGATGCTCTATTACCTGGCAGGCTAAAGTTTCTTGTATGTCAGTTTCTAAGTGACTGGCTAGTACCGTGTCTACCTTAGGATTCAACTGTCATTAAGATCTGAATTTGTTTTACTTTTGTAGCTGATACATGTGCCGTGATAAACAAACCGAACAAGACGAACAGCATCGTTCCCATCGCCGTTGGATGTGCCTTGGCTGGCCTAATTGTTATCGTCCTGATCGCGTATTGCATTGGACGTCGCAAGGCGCCTCGTGGATATAAGAACATCATCTAGGTCGTGAGTTCTCTTTTTGATTATATTATTGTTTCTTCTTTCATATGTTTTGAATCAATGTTTTGATAGGCTTTTGAAGTTTTGAATATAATCAGGGACTGGTCCTTAAGTAACCAATTTTGACTTCAGAAATGCTTTGGTAAGTTTCCCCTCTAATCGACTCTGCCCCCTATTTCATACTCGATGGATGGATCGCAAAATAAAGAATCGCAGATCAACTAATTCATAAAACCTTCTCAATAAAACCTCGATTCACGTTTTTCTCGAGCCTGCCCTAGTAGATACTTAATTACCGGTCCCTTAGGTACCATTCATTATTTATGCCCAGATTTGCATTGAAGAGATATAAAACGTTAATTATATTTTGCATTTACCCAACCCCTGTACAAAACAAAACGGCAATCACCCAACTAATACCAAAGTCAAAAGTCTCTCCCAACAATGAGGTTTTTGTTTCTGATGTTGGTGAATTAGGCACAATTTCGTTAGAATTATTTCATCAGAAATATTCTTCTTCAACTAAAACCCTTCCAAGGAAGAAAATCGTTTTTACCAAACCTGAAGAGAAGCCAGAAAATATATTACGCAGCCAATAATTCTTCATTGCGAACCTTCATCACAAATAATGGACAGTGACTAAGTCAGAAAGCATGAAGATTAACAAGGGCCTTAATCCGAAACACTTTGATATAGTTAAGCTCAAGTTCACGAAAAAAACTGGCCCGATGTTTGAAGCAAGCCTTCTTTGTTAATCTTAAGCGTTTTTTGTCGACAACTAAATTTTTATGGAAATCTTATGTTTTGAGTAATTTTGTTGTTTATTGTATGTAATTATTCATCTTATTTAATTGATGTAAGTATGAAATATTCATCAAATTGTAATTTAATTGCAAGAATCACGAAATTCAATGAAATCAAGACATGGTCCATTGACAATGGTTGTTGATTCAAAATAGAACCAGGTTCAAAGTTGCGTAATGTTTAGTTCTTCATTATGATGAATTGAAAATTGTTTACTTATTTTTATTGTGTTCTTTTATTTAGAGAAGATTGTTGCACGTTTTAATTAGTTTTGCATTTCAAATGTAGTCATACACTGTGTCGTATTTTGTGGTTATCTTTCTCTAGATGCAGTAGAATTTGCATCATTGACTAACATTTTTTTTAACATTGGTAAACTGGGAATTGATAGTTGATAGGCGCATACGCTTACTATCTTCGCAAGGTATGGGTTTATGTGCCTAGCACAAAGCGCCCACTAAATAGTTAAACTTATGGAGCAGTGCGACCCTGGTCCTTCCTCTCGATGTGACCACACCTCGTGATTCCTTTTGCCTTTTTACCTGGAAATACAGAGAGTTGGCTAATTCTCTCCTCACACTTTGTGACAGGTCTGAAGGTGGTTTCGAACCCGGGACCCTTCGAACAAGGGTCCAGTGATCTAACCACTCGGCCATCCCTGCCAATATCAACAGAGAATGAACATATGAACTTTAGTTTTACCAACATATAAACTGGGTTTATTGCTTATCAAATTATGAAATTGATATGAAATAGAAATATGATCAGATGAATTAGACTGGGTTTATCAACAGATATGCTGATAATGAAGAGCAGAGTAGATAGACTGGGTGTATTAACAGATATACTGATACAGATAAACTGGGTATATTAACATGTAGATTAGGTTTACAGAAGAAGTTCAGCAGAAGATCAACAGTTTATTAACAGGGTTTGATCAACTGACAAATCGACAAATAAAATGGTTTACCAACAGATGAACTGGGTTTTTCAAAATATGAAATTGAGATATCAACAGATTAAGTGCATCTATGAAAAAATTAACTGGGATGATAACACGAGAGCCAAACTTCCTTAGTTAATAAATATCAAATGAAAAATGCAGAAAGAAACCATTCTTCAAACGTTTCGATAAAATATTCTTCAGTAAAATATCTTAAATTATGTATCTTATTGTTTATCTATCTTGGTTTACCTATCTTAGTATAGTTTACTGGAGAAGATTTTATCGAAACGTTTAAAGAATATTTTATTTCTCTACTCTCCAGATAAACTAGGTGAGATAACAGATAGATTAGACTTACGAACAGCCAGTAGAACAACAGGAGATCAACGGAAGAAGAAGATCAACAGATTATAACCAATAATCTCACTAGAAATTGACCAACAGATAAGCTGGGCATATTAACAGATTGATTAGGTTTACTTACCGAAGAAGATGAACAGAAGAAGATGAATAGAAGATGAACAATAGTTTATAACCAAGAATCTTACAAGAAATTTACCAAGAGACATGCTGGATCTTTCAACAGATAGATTAGGTTTACTAACCGAAGAAGATGAACAGAAGAAGATCAACAGGAGGTCAAAAGCTTTAACCAAGAATCTCACCAGAAATTGACTAACAGATAAGCTGGGTATATTAACAGATGGATTAGGTATACTAAAAGAAGAATATCAACAGTTTATAACCAAGAATCCTAATAGAAATTAACCAACAGATAAACTATAGGTCTATCAACAGATAGATTAGATTTACTAACAGAAGAAGATCAACAGAAGAAGATCAACAGAACATCAACAATTTATAACCAAGAATCTCAAAAAGAAATTAACAATAGATGAATTGGGTCTAACTAGAAATAGATTAGGTTTACTAACAGATGAAGATCAACTAAAGAAGATCAACAGAAGATCAAAAGTTTATAACCAATAATCCCAATAGAATTTTTCCAACAGATAAACTGGGTCTATCAACAAATGGATGAGGTTCACTAACAGAAGAAGATGAACAGAGGATGATAAATAGAAGGTCAACATTTTTCTAATCAAGAATCTCACTAGAAATTTACCAAGAGACATGCTAGGTCTATCAACAAATACATTAGGTTTACTAACAGAAGAAGCTCAACAAAGGAAGAAGATCAACAGAAGACCAACAGTTTGTAACCAAGAATTAAACTAGAAAATTACCAACAGATAAACTGGGTCTATAAACAGATAGATTGGTTTTACTAACCGAAGAAGATCAACAGAAGAAGAAGATCGACAAAAGGAGAAGATCAACAGAAGATCATCAGTTTTAACCAAGAATCTCACCAGAAATTAACAAACAGATAAATTGGATCTATCAACAGATACATTAGGTTTACTAACCGAAGAAGATTAACAAAAGAAGATCAACAGGAGGTCAATAGTTTATAACCAAAAATCTCACTAGTAATTTACCAACAGATAAATTGGGTCTATCAACAGATGGATTAGGTTTATTAACAGAAGAAGATCAACAGAAGAAGAAGATCAAAAGAAAAACAACGGTTTATAACCAATAACCAAGAATCTTACAAGAAATTTACCAAGAGACATGCTGGATCTATCAACAGATAGATTAGGTTTACTAACCGAAGAAGATGAACAGAAGAAGATCAACAGGACGTCAAAAGTTTTAACCAAGAATCTCACCAGAAATTGACCAACAGATAAGCTGGGCATATCAACAGATGGATTAGGTTTACTAACCGAAGAAGATGAACAAAAGAAGATCAACAGAAGATCAACAGTTTATAACCAAGAATTTAACAAGAAAATTACCAACATATCAGTTGGGTCTAACTAGAAATAGATCAGGTTTACTAACAGAGGAACTGGGTTCATCAACAGAAGAGGATCACCAGAAGAAGAAGATCCACAGTTTAGGACAAAGAATTTCAATAGATTTGAAATTTATAAATAGAGTAACTGATCTTTTACCAGATAGATAAACTAGATTTATCAACAAAGAAACTGAAAAAGATATACTGTGTTTATCAGCATGTAAACTGATACCGAAATTATATTGCTGAGAACAGACTGGGCCAACCTTCACAAACTGGGATTATCAACCGTTAAATTGAGTTCATCAACAGAGAAACTGGATTTATCAACAGATAAACAGATAATGGTAAACTGGGTTTATCAACAAATAAACTGATAATGGTAAACTGGATTTATCAACAAATAAACAGATAATGGTATACTGGGTTTATCAACAAATAAACTGATACCAGTACAATAAAATAGTTTTATCAACAGATAAGGGTTTGTCAAATGATCAACGGGGTATATATCTGATGAAACAGGTTTATCAACATACATTCTAGATACGGTTCTGGCTGTTTTCATATTTGATTACGTTCATATATGATTGTATGTAATTACTTTTTAAATCGGATTGGGCTGTACTTTCCCCATCGAATAACAGGAAGGAATGCGGAAAGTAATTCGAGGAGAAAGAGAAAAGAAAAGGAGAGGGGAATCTTATCTCAAATCTTGTTATTTGAGTAACTTCCATTGTCTCGATCAATCGTGGTCACATTTAATATTGGCTTTCGCGGAATCCGTGAACCCGGAAACACATTCTTTAATAGCGAGAAAAGGAGAGGGTTTGGGCGGACGGTACTCAGTTGGATCTTGCAAGAATATGAAAAGCCCCCTCGCACAGAAATGTTTCAATTTCCTATGCTTGTGATTAAGATGATATCTTGCTTGGAAAGTGAAATCGTTCAAAAGCTGGTATGAGGCATTTCTAGACTTTATGACCGAGACTTATGACCAAGATGTTTATGACAAGGGCACAGAAATCAACCTAGCGAATCTGGTAAGTGGAAGTCAACAAATTTAACTAAATTTGAAATTAAACGCTTTTATATTATTTAAAATCATATAAACAACATATTAGAATCTAGTAAAAGCTATATATTGTAGCATAACTGATCTCCTCGTTTTATTATTCTAATATCTAGCACTGAGGATGGTTTTCAACTTAAAAGCTTTTGCTAAATTTTGATATGTTGTGTATATGATTTTGAATTATTTTATAATGGCAAAAGTTAATATATAGACGCTTTTAATTTCTATCGAGGTTCAAAATCAAATAAACGATGTTTGAATGGTGGAATCCCTCCTTTTAAATCTTTTTCTTTAAGAAAAGAATCCTTAAAAATCCTTTGTTCTTAACAGCCCGTACACCTCGAAACAGACTGATAAACCCCTCGTCCAATGGTCAGCCTGGGTTTGTAGTTTGTTCTTAGCTTATTCTTAAGTTTTGACATTTCCGAGGACATTTCCATATAATGGCTGCACTAAATTTGGTAAGCTGACTTTCTTATAAAGAATGAGTAAAGTCCTATGGCTGCGGATTCTTGATTTGATCGAAATTGATAAAAGCATAAAGTTTTTAGTGGTTGAATAAAAATAAGAAATTAGTCTCCCACGAAATACGAGATCAGATGTATTGTGAAATCGCACAAGACTTGTTGTTGTTTTCTGTTAGGGCAGGTTTTCGAGAATAGATATTCTCTTTGTCCTGAGTCTGACTCAATTTGAAATAATATGCATAATCTTTTAAGAAAGCTGTTGTGGCGAATTAATTTCAAAACATGCAAATATGTAAACACTAAAAGGTTTAAAGAAAGCCTGCCTCTAACTAAAACAAGAATTTGATTTCAACTGCTTTCAATGAACTATTTTTCAACATGCAATCAATGCAATTAGAATTCGGTCCCAGCTTTCTAGCTACGTCCTCGAATATTCTAGGTTTTAGCCCTCAGAGTTGCTTAAAGGGAATCGACAAGGTTAAAAATGACTTAGGCTAAGTTAGTCCATATGTATTCAAAACTTGCCACCTGTTGTTTAATTATGTGGGGGTGTTGGGCGTTTCTTGAGTCTATTTATAACAGCTTGTCCAAATACAAACATAACTACGTCTTTAACACCCATAGATTGTGACAGGGATATCATTAGAAAGGTTGGATTACCATATTGTTCCCTCAGAGTTGAGTTCAAGCTTTTGCATCTTCTCTAGGCAACTAAAACGGTGGTTTACAGGATTGGGTGGAATTGTGACGATAGGTTCAAAGAGTTACATGTTAAAAAGCTAAAAATCACAAGGCCTATCTTGATATTAATGACAAAACATAAAGGCTTCTGAGTGCATAATCTAAAATTTTTGTAATTGACTATTCAATTGACTATCGACTATCTGTTGATTGATTATCTGTTAAAGGAACTGCCCAATAACTTAATGTAGCTTACGAAGATACTGACATTGGGCAATTTTCTGTGGTGATATAACCAGATCCTAACTCTGGTTACCAGATCCCATATTTCACAATAATTGGTGCTGTGATCTGGGTATCAAAGAAAATGTTAGGGCTGTTACCTAGTTATTAACGCCCGTAGAAATTTGAGCGAATCGCAGATTTTCTGTTCAAGATTTCCTGAAGGTTTCCCGGTCGAACTTCCTTCTTGTGGCTTTCTCAAGTTTTGCTAAGCAGCAATCTTGCTTGCGTTTCAATTAAAGTTATTCTAATTCACTCAAAACCAGTCTTTTGTCATGCAAACCACACTAAATTAATGGAAATATTTAGTTTCATGAAGAGAGAATCTCTGGGTAAACATTGATCAATCTTTCTTTTTCTGGATCGCCTTCCTTTCTACCTGTAAGTTTATTTGTCTGGGTAAGGCCAAGGATATGTCGATAATATTCAACAATTGTATCTATCGATTCGATATTTTTGTAAATAATTCAATTTGAAAGCTCCATATGATTCGGTTATTTATTCATCGAACGCAATGATTTAAATTCACGTCTAATACCAAAAACCACATTCTTTTCAAAAGCATTTCGTGTGAGTAGACTTAATTTGCGTTTCTTGCATTTACTTTCATCTCTAGTTTAGGAGTCGACCACTTTTGGCAGCTAGAATTTTAATGTCGTAAATCGAAACAATCTCTTGGAATTTTAAACGTCAGAGTAACAAAGAAATAATCTCTTTTGTCTGGCTGGCAAAACCATAATATCTGATCATGTTTTCAAGCGGGAAGATCTTGAGACAGTCGATTGTGTTTTAGGCCATTTGATGCAATAACAAGATGGATAATTTTCAAGTGGTATTTCTCGTTGCGTTGCTGGCATCAGGTGCGTGATGACTTTTATGTATTAATAAGCAATTAATAACTTATTTGTAATTCGAGACTCGAACTAGGCTCAGCTCTCAAAGTTGCTACTTATGATACTTTAGAGTTTGAGCCCTCTCTCAGATAAGTTGCTGTAAAGAGCTGCTCAATAATTTTGATACTTTTGAAAAATCCACAACCTCGAAACTTGCGAAACCTTTTACAGGTAATAAACATTGCCACTTTTAGAGATAAGTAACACATTTTCAATAAGCAACCTGCAGATAAGTAATCAGTGAACGATGAAAATCGCGATCAAAATAAAAAGCAACTATACAGGGTTTGGTGTTTAGTAAATCAAAACTTGAAATATTGTGCAAGAACTTGCCAAACTGAAAACGAAAGGAGATTTAAAAACTTTAGGCCGAGATCATAGAGTGAAGTAAGCTATTGAAAAACTAACTTTTAAACACTATTTTTCTTCTTAGGGCATTTTGGAATCTAGGCTCAATTCCATTCTCGTCCTTCCATAGTTTTCTTATCCTCTGCACTAATTTTGGTGTGAAAACTTTCTTTGACAGTTGCCTAACGCTAAAGCCTACAATTCTTTAATTTACCATTCCAAAAACTTTAGTTCTGAAGTTTCTTTGATTAGGTTGGTAAAAAGGAGGGAGGGGGGGGGGTCAGAATCACGAAGAATCACGGAAGTAAAATCGAGCAATATTTACGTTTCACGGAAATAAAACGGTTCTTTTCATGTTTCACTTTCACGTGTCATGTGAAGAATTAGCACCACTTACGTTTCACGAAAGCCCTTCGTGGTTATTTCTGGTTATTTCCATGTGTCTCGAAAAATTCATTTCCCAACTTTTGGTTTCAAACAAATCCCCCCACCAAATTCTTTTTCTTATAAAGGGTTTATTACAGTGGCTGACAGTTTATTACTGAGGTGTAGGAGAGGGGGTTGTGGAATAAGACCGAGTCTCTCATAGATTACGCTCCTTAATTTATATTGATTATCCTAATTATTACTTTTATGTCTTGGCTATTGTTTCTCATAATTAAGCATATGATTTGTCAGTTCCAAACCTCTAAACGAGTTGCATGTCTCTTGTACCGCTTCTAATGCTTCTCGAGATAGCAGGAGTCTATACTATTATTATAGGTACAGTCACTACTCCCCTAAAACTAGAGCATTTTATTACAAAACAATATACAATATGTCATATGATTCTAATTCAAACAAAAGGCCCCCCTTTGATTATCAACTGATGTCCGAATGTCCACCGATGCCAATAGCTTGTTTAGCTCGTATAACAGTTACTGTGTAGTGTATAATGTAGCTTGTATTGCCAAGAGCTTGTAAAGTTTTCGTATTACAGTAGATTATTATTATCATTATTACTACTAATGTGTAAAACGTTTATGATATGATAAAGATCAAGTTTGTTTTCTTACCTCGATACTTACAAAGCTGCTGACAAGCTTGTAGTACATTTTTTTAAGAAGTTAAACAATCTCTCCAGAACTAAACGTTTCCTAGATTTTCGAATTCGAGTACTAAGTTTCTTATAAGTATTTCAAGTACACAAATGCAGTTTGATTTTTTATAAGAAACTTTTCATAACATGATTGAGGTGAAGGCTAATATACTCTGGTACCAAGATTCAGCATACCTTCCTATCAAGAATGAGCGTATTGGAGTTTCTTAATTTTTTGACCATTTGATAGTCTCAGATTCTTATAGCCAGTTTCTTATAGAAAATACGTGCATAAATGCTTCATTCAGCCCTTCGAAAACTTACTGCTTGACATATTCTTCAAAGAAAACCAAATAGCTTCGTGAATCCGTATAAAGATTTATTAGTGATCACAATACAAAACAAAATTTGCCTTGTTGTGAATCCCTATAGAAATTTATCCGCATAAAAGCTTTTCAACTGGCTTAGACAAGTTATTACTAATCCAGATGAAAATTTATCTGCTTTTCTATAAAGTTTAATATTCATTTTGGCAAGCGGATAGACATTTATACGGATAAAGTTTGTAGTCTAAACGGAAAGCCTATCCTTATAAATATTTTTACAGACAGATAATTCGTCCTGGTAGGTATCGTAAATATCTTTAGTGGAACGAGGTCTTTGTGATTCTTGGCAAAATCCCAAGGTGCTAGTCTAGGGGAATCTTTTATTTTACTCTTTGGGCCTAGTGGAGATCTTGCCCCAAGTGATGGCATGAACATGAACTCTATATAAGTCTTGTGATATCAAAAGTTGTGAGAGCCATTTCAAAATAATGATGTTTTAAGTTGCTTCGTTTTCATTAGGTCCATTTTCAGGCTAGCTATATTCAAAGCAAAAAACGTAGCTGAACATACTTATTTTCATGCTGGAACTGATCTGGGTGAACAGTGCCTGATTTTGTATACATAATGCCGAAAATAACACGACGTTACCTTTTCAAGTTATGGAAAGAATGAGCAGAAATTCTTTGGAAAAAGTTAACAAAAACATATTTTCATTGAATGAAGAATCAATAAAACTTACGTTTTCATTCAGCTAGCTTGCTTGAAGAATGACACGTCAGATATGAGATTTTCAAGTTCTATGCATAATAAAGAAATAAAATAAATTAAAAGCAGGAATAAAATAAGCACTTAAATACAAAATTCTATTGATGGTTCAATTAGATTTTTTCGACCAGTAGCAATGAGGCCAAGATTTATGCTGCAAGCATTAGTTTTGGTAGCTATGCGTTGCTAAGGTTTATATTCCCATCATGCATTGCGCCTATGCGCGAAATTCGACCTACCATCTTTTGCAGAATAGTCTATTTGAGTCGAATCGTCTTAATTGTGAGTTTGAATTGATGCTTGCTGACCGTGTTGAATTCTTTGCAAACTCGAAGCTAGTAATGTTTTGAACCAAACTTAGGCCACATAAATGGTAGATATTCTTATTCAAATTTGTCTAATTTTTTCCTCAGATCCTCTGGTATCCATGAGCAATGCCTCTAATTCAACCAGTGCTTTCAAATCTCATGAAAATACCACCTCACTGGAAACAGCTCCGCTGACTTCATCAACTATAATAATCAATAACTCTACTTCGACCGTAACTGGCAAAGTTAATCTTCATTCTTCCAGTTCATTCAACAGTAATGCTAGTCATGGTATGACAACTTATACTCCAACTCCGAATATAGACTCAACTGTGAGCTCTGTATCCAATACAGACCTAACCCTAAATATGAGCTCCGTATCGAATATAAACAGAACCGATGCAGCTTCAACAAGCAAGGCTTTTGGAAATGATAAAACGATGTTTTCCCTTCTGTCATGGTCAACTACCTATATAAAAACTTCTCTGAATACTGCATCAAGCTCATCAACATTGCTACCTTCCTTCTCGAGCTCAAGCATAGCAGAAAGTCCAAATGTAGCTTCAACTCAGCTCACAGAAGTTAAGTCATCAAAACCAACTACAATTCCTGTCTCAAGCAGCAGCTCAAAGTTGGTAGAAGCACTAAACAAAACAACAAGCTCTCTAAGCACAACAACAAGCTCTTTACGCACAACAATAAGTTCAACCTCAACCTCACGCAAAATTTCATCAGTAATTGCAGTCTCTTCGAATTCAAGCACATCTGTTGCAGACTTATCTTCAATTGGCATATCTGCATTTATAACAAGCTCGTCTACAATACCATCAAACGTAAGCCTTGCTGTTAAAGAAAGTTCATCCTCAAAGACAATTTCAAGCTCAAGTTTGAGCTCAAGCTCAGCTTCAACCAAGAGACTGTTAAATTATACCACCACAAGCACACGCACAGACGTAGGCAGCTCTACATCTAGAGTAAGCCCAATGACGTCAAAGGAAAGCCAGATTGCAAGCTCTACCCATCAACAAACATCAAGACAAATTTCAGACTCAGTCACAACTTCCACGCCACTCTTGCAAACAACTTCAAAACATATTTCATCAACACCAAATTCTCAATCTACTGTTATCCCTGAAACCTCGTCTTCGATGCTCGCCTCAACCTCGTCTCAATCTTATGTTATACCTGAAACCTCGTCCTCGATGCTCGCCTCGATCTCGTCTCAATCCGCTCTTATACATAAAGCGTCGTCAGAAACATCACGTGGGCTAACTGAGATAACAACAAAATTCATACCAACCTCTTCCTCATTCGTTGCACAAGCTACAAGCCCAACAGCCTCTATTCCAACAAGAGGAACTTCAACACACAGCTTAGGGAAATCTGATGTTGTTAATGCTAAAAGTAGCTCTGGTTATTTTATGACGAAATTAGCAACCACCACAACAACAACATATGACGTGTTGTCTTCTATCATCTCAAGCCCTTCTTCTTTGGTTATAGTTCAAAGTAGCTCAGTTTATGTTCCGGGTAGTGGGGAAGGAAGCAAAGGAAAATCATTGTCAGGTGAGGAAAATGATTTGAGTTATTTTCGTTTACCTTATTCAATTATTCCATTACTTGATACGCTTACTATCTTCCTAAAATATTAGTTTATGTGAATGGGCAGACTCATCGAAGCAGTACATTGGTAGTTGGTAGGCAAATACGCTTATTATCTTCGTAATTTATTGGTGTAGAACTGATAGGGTACCGTACCATAATGAATATCAATCCACTGCTTCGATTAGTAACAGTTTTTGCCTATCAACATATCACCCAAGCCTAATCATATTTTTTTCCTCGTAGAAATGACGATTATATTCATATCGGCTGGCTCAGCTGTAGTTTTGCTTTTGTTGATCCTTCTGGTGTGCATTTTATGCAGAAAGAAAAGGAGGGACAAAAATAAAGCAAAAAGGTGAGTTGGCGCATTTGTAGTTTTGCCTTTTCCACGTAAATTGCGGGGACGTAGGTAGTTTGGAGTTATTCAATCGTGATAATTTTTGAGAATGAAAATGACCAGAGTTTGACTCGAACCCACGGAACCTGTGGAATAGTACTTCAGTGTGTTTCACCATTGCATATGCTAATCTAGAGGTCGTGGTCCTATTCCTAATTGGGTCATTTTCATGCTCAAAATTTATCTCGATTGATTTTCCAAATCCTGCTTCTTCTCAAGTTTAGAGTATTTTTTAGGTTAGGATCAGAAAAATTATTGTGCCATATAAATAATTATATATATATGCGCATGATAAGAAGACAAATAAGTGAGTATGTATAATAAATAGTAAATAAATAATATATTATATTAAATATCTAAATCATTTGAATCGATCCAGTTTCGAAAGTCATTGTCAACTGTTTTAATATCACCTCGGATGCCTATCGTTTGGCAAGCTAAAACATGTTGGGGAGTTTGTATCTCGCCACAGACACAGTAAGGGTTATTGCTC
The DNA here is from genome assembly GCA_963924455.1 of Pelagia noctiluca. Classification (NCBI taxonomy): domain Eukaryota; kingdom Metazoa; phylum Cnidaria; class Scyphozoa; order Semaeostomeae; family Pelagiidae; genus Pelagia; species Pelagia noctiluca. The sequence goes on from OZ004325.1 coordinate 13,716,738, forward strand.
AGACCAATGAGTGCATCCTCCTAGAGAGTGGAGATCTGCTTTTTAACCTGCCGTTCAGTAGCGGGTTGTTGGCGACGGTGTTAAGCATGTGGCCATCGGAAAGAGCACGGTTTCTGAGATCTAACGTGTTTTTGTTCCTACGGATGTCAGATGGAGCGATTCCGCAGAGCACTGGTAGAATTTCAGTGGGGGTTGATTTGATGCAGCCGCTTATCACTCGCATGCAGCTGTTCAAAGAAACGTCAATCTTGTTACAGTGATGGCTGTGGTTCCAAATAGGAGAGCAGTATTCTGCTGTGGAGTAGCAGAGGGCTAGGGCCGTTGTACGGAGGGTAGTGAAGTCCGCGCCCCAGCGATTACCAGCGAGTCTTCTAAGAAGATTGCAACGTTTTGTAACCTTTGAGGAGCCGTTTGTGAGGTGTTGGTTGAAAGAAAGGGTACGATCTAGCGTAACACCAAGGTAGATTGGGTTTCTTTCAAAGCGCAATTTCTCACCATTCGTTGTCACGTTAAGTTCGTAATTAGCTTTCCGGTTGGCGATAAATAATTATGATACATATGAATAATCATAATACGAAAACTAATTTCCCTAAGTTTATTCCAGATTTTAGACAAGAATAAACCAAGCTCTTAAAACGTTTCGATGATAATGAAAATGGAAAAATAAAGATTTTAACTGAAGAAGAAATTGTTATCGAAACGGTTTAAAGCCTGGTTTATTCCTGTCTAATCTTACAGTAGATTCCCGCATATAAGAAACCAATTATTAATTCAGGCCTGATGTTTCTTATTTGAAGACTTCGTTTTAGATCCAGGGTAAAAGTTTCTGATTTTTAGGTCACACATTGTTTTGAGAAGCAACAATGCTCTCAGTGTTGAACAGAGTCTGGTTATGCAGTTTATGTTTTGATGCATGTTTATTGTAATTTCTTTAGGTCTTCTACCCACAAGGAAGATCAAGAAATGTCGCAACTACAGGGTGATGTCAAAACTGATTGGGGGCTGAAGTGGGCAACCATGCGAAGGGAAGACCCTTTCAACAAGAGATCCAAAGGAAATGGTGTAGGCCTATATGGTGAAGAGAACAACGGTTTTTTGAACGAGAAAGATGACGAAAAACAAGCCAATGCGAATGGAATGCTGAATCTATCGAATAACGATGATAAAAGTATTGATGGTGATGAATTTGGGTCAATGCCAGACAAAATAGATCGATGCAGAACTTTCTCCTCAGCAGGATTAGAGGCGAAGATCCCGAGAAGACCATCATTGCTGGAAATGATGAAGAAAAGAAGAGATGATAACGAGGCAGATAATGAAATACCACCTCCACCTCCCCCACCCCCAGAGGATGAAAATGGGGGCACATCGATTGATAGAATCAGTAACGGTGGAGATGAGGATAATACTAAAAGCCTGTCCAGTTTTAAGAGTGAGGGGGTACTGACGGCTAGAAGCGAGACTGATTCTGTTGTTGCTGTTGATCCGATTGGTGATGACAATAAAGAGGGTGGAGTTTTTGATAACAACACTGATTTTCCACCACCAGAAAATTTAGATGAAGTTTTTGATGCAGGAAATGAAGGGGTGAATATCGAAGGAGGTAAAACGCAGGATTTTGACTGTTGAAACAAGTTTAACCAATTATAAAGCAGAATATTGCTACGGTGAATCAGTAAAAGAAGTTCCGATTATTCGTTCAGTGCTGAAAATTAGGTACTCATTCATTCATACACACCCTAATGGGCTTAGTTTGGGGAAGGCCAACAACCAAATTTAGGCCACCAATGCAAAAACAAAAGCTGTCAGCTATGGGAGCTAGAATGGTATCATGAACCAGAAATTTCAATAAATGAAATTTCAAAAAAAGCCATAAAAAATGATTTTGATTATTTACACTAATTAAGGCTGTGTCTTTATGATGAAATTAAATCTTCCCCGCTAGCTGTGGTTTTTTGTAAGCTGACATATCTATCGGCATCCTATACAACCTAGTAATTCTTATTTTGTTTGCAAACAGCCTCACCTAAGGGATTCTATTTTGACAACGTATATCTCATCCCTACCTCGCCAATGCGGGCCTATAATATCGCCTTGATGAGGTTTTTTTCGTATAAATGCAAACTGGAAATGCCATACTAAACCGATGCTAAATTGAGCATTCTACGTAAAGTTGATTGACGAAGTTATATGTTGATAAAGAATTAAGTTAGATGTAAAATCTGTGCAGTCAAGATGTTTATATTTTTAGAGATAGCACATAAAAGTATAGTGATAGTTATAGGCCTATTTAATATTCTTATAGGGAATCTTTCAAAATATTTAGGGCGGCAAATGCCCAAATGATTCTTGTAGTTGTTTAAACTATTTCATTGATTTGATAGATTTATATTTATACCTGATTGCGTCTTTTGATTATTTGTTGTGAACACTGCAAAAAATTTTAATTGCAAAATTCAAAGTTTTTATGTCATACTCCCAACCAAACGATTAAACATTGTTAGATAAACATTTTGTTATGCTTCACTTTCCATTTTCAATGGTTTGGTTGCATTTGCAACAATATTTGTCAAACAACATTTTAAGACTGGTTAAGTTACAAAATATTGCTTGATAAAATTTTGTTTTACTTTCCTTGTAGCTGCAAATTTCGCAATTGTTCTCCAGCAATGTTTTGAGACTGGTTAAACGAGCTAGAATCATAAAATATTAGAAGCAAAAGTGTTTGTCAATGTTTTTGAAGAATCTCCAGAAATATTCTGCAAGCAATTACATTTCATTAGCAAAGTTTAAAATGTTTGTCATGCAATGTTTTATCGTTTGGCTGTTTGGCCTTGAAACAAGAATTTTGGCCCAAGTGCACTTACCGTACTTTGCAGTTATTGGCACTTTCAATAATCTTCCTGACTTGATATAAAGCATTGCCCACGTTCTTCTTCAACAATCTTTATCTTAAAATGAATCGAAAATCAACATTTGCGAGAAAAATGAACTAAATGTAAGTAATGATAAAACAACAAGTTCTGCCATCTTCCACCTCGATAGAGGTTTTTTGCTATTTCTTTAGTTTTTGGATATTAGTTTGGAAGAATTAGGAAATCATTTCGAGGTTCTGTTTATGTTTTTTTCTAAGTGAATGGTGCTGGCTTTCTCAGAATCATCAAAAATCATTTATTCGTTTAGACAAATCAGAATTATCATTTCCTAAAAGCAAGGACTCTAGTTTGATAATACCAAATAAAAAAGATGACAGTTCTGTCACATTTCTCAACAAAATCTGTTGCTTCGGTATTGCAAATGGTGCCAATCCTTGAACAGAGTTTTTCCTACCAAGGGGTTGAGTTTGATTCCTACCATCTGCATTATCTCACTGCTTAATCTCTGCTGGTACCAGGCGTTCCTGTGTTCAGCAGAACCGTACCTATCCGTTGTATAAGTCGAAACTCACAGTTAAGAAAATCAGAAATAAAGAGTTTTATCCAGGTATTTATCTCTATAGCGATTTCGTTGTCTAACACCGCATCGTAGTGCTCGATTTACAAAAGTACAGAGCGATATAGAAGAGAAACAAGAAAGGAGACTGGCTCTCTGTAACTTAAAGTTTCATGCTCACGCAATCATCAGACAGACTAGACTATAATCATGAAACTTTAAGTTACAGAGAGCCAGTCTCCTTTCTTGTTTCTCTTCTATCTAGGTATTTAGTTGTCTTTTCATAGAAAACTTATTGTGCTTTTATTCACTTGTAATACGTTGTTTTAGAACTAACAAGGAAAACTACCTCGAACGATATTGAAAGTCGAAAGGTACTTTTAGGTTGGTTTCTGCCCTGAGCAGGACCGAGTTTAAGAGATGAAAATTAAATATACACGTATTTTTTTTTATAAGAAACTCGTTATAAGAAACCCAGACTCTCGAATGGCCAAAAATTTAAGAAACTCCAGTACTGGAAAAAAATTACTAAGAAACTTTTATATTTTTGGTGAAATATAAGAGCTGCTATTTTCTGTGTTCTGTTTTGTTTTAGTGTGGTGCAGAAATAGTTTTGGACAGGGGCACTCGTTTTTAGCGTTTTTGTCATCTCATTCAGCCTTCAAACCCAAAAACTCAATTTTTAGTTCAACAAATTGTTCGGAAGTCAAGTATAATCAGGGCATTCTTAAGAAACTCTTAAGAAACTTTCAGTACTCAAAATCCCAAAAAATTAAGAAACTTTCAGTACTGGGCAAATTTTTTAGTTTCTTATAAAAAAAAATACGTGTAAAGAATTCAATTTCAATTCAATTCTTACTGATAAATATGAATGACGACATGCTACACTATAAAAAGGAACGTCGAAAAAATACATGCAGTTGGTTAAAATGCAAGAGATAAAACCAAAAGTTAAAACTAATCATAACAATAACACAACTATTTCTGAAATACAACACCAATGACAAAAGTGCAAAGGCGTCTTAAGAAGATTACGAATTTTGTTTAAGTATTTCGATGTTTTTACTTAGAAAACATTGTCCTTTCCAACAATGAACAATATAAACTTGAAGTCGAAATTCTGTTTAGGGTAAAACCACTAATAACCGGTTCTTCAATGCAACGAAACGATAATCGATAAAGATGAACTCACCATTTCCAAATTCAATGTCCCAAAGAAGATTAAAAACATTTTCTTCGACGTTTCCAACATTCAACAAGAGTCTAGAGTAGCACACCAGATATCTTTTTAGAGGATTAAACATCAAAATATTTAGGTGTAAAGAAGATTGTTAAGACAAAAGAGGTCAACTAATTATCAAGCCGTGCTGTCCGTGGGCCTTCGTGAATATGCAAAGAAGCAAAACCACTTTCTTCTGGAGGAAAATCTCCTTTGGGAATACATTACAGAGCAGTTGATAGAATCACGTGGTTTATGCCGCCTCGTAGTTTCCCAAGGGGTCTATATGCACGCTTACTTGGTTAATTAATGCTGGTGAAATTATTCTTGCCTTCAGGCACGGATCCAGCAATTTAGTTTGGGGTGAGCCATTTAAAGAGTGATGATTAAAGGGTCCGGGGCGGAGCCCCCTAAAAATTTTTCTGAGCCACGCCCCTCAAATCCCCGTAGAACGCTGGCAACGCCAACGCCCTTTGTGATTTCTGTTCTATGCATCCCTGTTAAAACAATTTTAATTATTTCTTTACATGAATTGCAATTTCATTTTTTTCTTAGAAAATAAGCCTCCTTTCGAGTTATACCATAAATCCTCACAAGTAGTTGCATCTTTGAAACTTTATGGCATCTGGGCTTAGTTACAAAGTAAAGGAATAAGTCTCTATAAAGGATATCTTATGCAAAGACATCAAAGACAAATCAATCAAGCTTGTAGTAACTTTCATTTTCAAATAACCTCGGTACCAGTTCTAGCTTCCTTTTTTACAGAACGTACAATTAAATGGTTTTTGGAGTAGAAGGTATTAACTGAACTGATATGTTTAGCAAAATGTCAAGCAACATAAATGGTCTTGATCTCTTGAGTCAAGTTGGTTATCAAAAAAGTCAATGAAAGTCCTTCAGCAGAAGACGAGACAGAAAATAAAAAATCCTTGATACATCTTGAAGTTACTTTGATGTTAGAAAAATAATCCCTTAACTATGCGGTGACTAAAATAATTTACAAAGGTTTTTACGTGTAAAAATGTCTACAAAAAATACATTTAGTTATTATGCAAGAAGCAAATAATTATATTTGCGATAGTGGTTGATGCATGCTGGCGTCTCTTAAATGTTCTATTGTTTTCTAATGAAAAATAAAACAAGAAAAGGATCTATTGCTCTATTCCCCATAATTCACCAGTGATTTCATAAGTGTTCTTTTTGAAAGGGTTTGAAAGGCCCCCCTCCCCCCGGCCAGTTGGCATGCTTCTACCAGGTGGACATTTTTAGTGATTTATATCTACAGCAACAAATTATACAACTTGGATCAAACTTGGTCTACGATCCTTCTACGACCAGAATTATCATGGGGTATGGGAAGAAATTATAATAGGGGGTTGAGAGGGGTTACAAAATAACATTTCGAGTCCTTAACAGAGAACATGCAAAACATAGGATCATAAATTTATCTTTTTTAGGGAACATCTAAAAAATCTTGATTGGGAAATTAAAAAGGAGGGCTCTCAACTTTTGAAAGGGAACAGGGCCTGGGATAATATATGACCATGGTGTTCTAGCCGTAAAAGGACAGTGGCATTTAAAACAATAATTTTCAACTTCATATAGCACATGCATATTCGTCTGATAACACATAACCAGCAATCAACAATTAATAAATACAAACTGCTGCACTAAACTTCAGCACATAAAGGAATAAAGCTTAAATAAAGATAAATATATTATCCCTTAGATATCTGCATCTTTTGTGAAAATAATGTTGCATTTTGTACTTTTAAAAACAAACATACAGATCATAGTTCAAAGGAAAAACATTTCTGAATTAGGCTTATAAATAGTCAAATTTTGGCATGAAGTTTTGGAAAATAGGGTTGGACTGAATATCTAGCCAATAGTTGAATGATGAAAAATATTCAGTTTTCTTGTCAAGGCGCTGTGATTCCTTGAGAAGAAAACTTGCACAAATTCAGCCCTAAAAGCATTGTTAACATGAATAGCTTGGCTGTAGGTTGCGAAAGCAAATGGGGTAAAGAAAAGATGGTAAAGGGGCGTAAAAACATTAATTGCATTGTTGTAATTTGTAAAATATATTCCTATTTTTATTCATAAACAATAACTGGCCCCTGAAATCCAATCAAGGTATAAAATGAGAGTGGTTAGCTATCTATAAATAACACAAGGAAAGAGACCATTATGAATTTATGTATAAACACGCTTCTGAAAAAGGTGGATCAACTGTGGATAGACCTAGAGCCGGATACATCAGAAGGCTACTGCCCTTATATAGTGTCGTGATTTAGTGTAGCACACTCGAATTTGTTGGATAGGACCAAGGTTCGAGATCTGGTAGAGGTATATCAGAATGGTGGTACCCACTATATTTTGAGTTGCTTTGAATAACTGCCTTGACTGAGAATTGTGAATATGACGTATTTGATGACTGAGAAGGACAAAATTCTGTAGAAAGCCTTTGTTTATTCGCATCTGTATGTTTGAACAGTGCACAAAGGAGCAGCAATTTCCACATCCGCACCTCTTAAGCCTGGTTTCCATAAAAGTTGCTGAGGTCGCTGGGGTCGTCGGGTCGCCGAAAATTGATTCAGCGACCACAGCGACTCCAGCAACAGTCTGTCTCCATTTGATCGCTGAGGGTCGCTCGAGTCCAGAACAACCATTCTGAAACAAAGGAAGTCTAGTACTGGGCATGCGCTGTGCTTTCTGGCAGTAATATTTCTTTAGATGCACTCAACCGTGGGTCGCTGAGGGTCGCTGAGATAGAACTTCAGCGATCCCAGCGACTGGGTCGCCAGGGTCGTTGAGGGTCGCCAGCAAAATAAATTAGTTTGTTTCCATAAAGTCGCTGGGGTCGCTGAACCCGTTTTTGAGCAATCCTGGCGACTTCAGCGACTTCAGCGACTATATGGAAACCAGGCTTTACCCCATATACATCTGATCTCGTATTCACAGGATAACTTACATTTTCAATTTTCCCTCAAAAACAACTTTTTTTCAGCGTGATTTACAAACCTATTTCTTCAGTTTTCTTTGTTTATTTCCCATCGCTGATTCCAACTTCCTTCTACTTTGCCTCTCTCGTTCTTCGGCAGGACGTGCCTTATGGAAATCAAGCTGGATTCGCTTGTCTTTGACTTGCTTGCCAAACGCTTGCAGGCGTTTGCTTTTCTCTGACTTCGCCACTGTCACTTGTGCGAGTTGAGCACGCACTGCGTTCAGTTTGCTGTAAGTGGCCTTGACTAGTTTGTTCATTTGGGAATGCTCAGATGAGCCACCGCTGGCCTGTCTGGCGGCGTCAGTCTGCACGGATATCTCAGACTCGAGTGAGCAGACTTCGTCGGTAAGCTCCACTGCCTGCTTGCTAAGGTTCACAAAGTCTCGGTTCAAGTTGTCCATCTTCTCATCTAACTCCTCGATTTGCGTCTGAAAGTGAATACAAAAGAATATCAATTCAAACCATGGCTCGAAAGCTCTTAAAGAGTAATTTTCGTGTGTCCTCTTCAGCTTGAATAATCATATCATCTTATCTACATACTTCAATTGTAAAGCTAAAAAATTGAATAGAATGAGAAATATGAGAAAATAAAAAAATCCAATCCATTTGTGAAAATGAAAACTGACTCGAGTAGGATTCATAGATCTACATCTATCAGTCAGTTTCTGTCTTCTGCAGATATGTTCCTGACAGGTTTACACTCGGAGTGAATAGTAATAAAATACTTGGAGTCAAATTGGGAATTATAATTGGTACTAGGATTAAGGTAAATGAGCCGATCATATTGAATAAACTGCCCATGTCAACAATGAGTCTATTCTTACCTCAATATTTTAGAAAAAAAACTAAATGAGTATGGTATTCATTGACTGTTTGGTGTGTTTCAAATTCATGCCCCTTTATAAGGTGTCGTCCATTCGATGTGGTAATAAAAGGAAGGGGCGGTTAACGGAAGTAATACAGTATCGATAAATGAGTGAGTAATTCGTAGAAGTTGCCATACCTCAAGGAACGATTGATACAAGTCTTCTCCCCCTTCTTTAGCTTGCGTGGCAGGTCTCGGCAGCAATGAGAGAGCAGTGGAAGACCTTGCAAGTGCCATGTTACGGGACACCTGGCGCGAGGCATCACGGGTCATTAGCGTTCCACGCGTCGGAAGATACCTGGTCACAGGACGGTTATCCTCAGCTTTGGCTGTCAGCTCTTGCAGCCTCTTATCGATTTCTGTCTCGGTTCCCTGCAAACGAGCCGTGGTTACCTTGGTTTCAATTTCACCAAGGAATTTCCTAAGCTTGTTACTCACGACGAAATCGGTGTATTTAGTCAGCCTATGGAACATGATTTCTTGGTTGAATAAAATATCGTTCTTCGGGTTGCGGAGGAGCTTTGTATCTAGCAGCTCATCAATGACGTTTTGCCTGTCAGCCTCGTTATGGGCGTCTCCAAATACAGACTCAAGTACAAACGTGCCCGCCTCTTCTAGCTTCATCGTTTCTTCAGGGAAGGAGAACATGGCGGATGCCAGTGCTGTGGATCGCTTGTATCTTGCAAAGAACAGATCATTACATACCACTGAGATCGCTTTGTAAAACTCTTTCACGAAGCTTGGGTCCGAGTCATCATTCATGTCTTGAATTTTGATATGTGATAAAGTATGCACCAAAACCAGGACGAATTCGCCAACGGATTCTAAGCGATCGCGTCTCATGTACAAAATCTTGTTATTAGCGTCGTAGAAGAAAGAGTTACGGTAGGCGTTTCTGCTCATCTGTGCGTTTGGTGGTAGTTTGTCAGCAAGTAATACGTTGATAGGCTTGTGGTAGCATTGCACTACGAGGAGATCGGCGATGAAGCAGGCGAATTTGTAGACGATGAATTCACGAGCGCTTATCACGTCAAGGTCGACGGGGACAAGTTCATCATCGCTGCTGAACAATGTCTCGTCTTTTATGTCCATGTATGAATCTAAGAAAAAGGAGAAAATCAATGATCTTATGTCAAGATTTTACCAGACCGAATAATGGCTGCGGTTTCGAATGATTCTGGAAGCCAAAACCTTTTTTGTTAGACAACGCTAACTTTGTGTATAAATTTGGAATTGGAGTAGTTGAATTTAGTTTTCTGATGATCGCATAGCGTTTAAGTCCCAGTAGTAACATACATGTAGTGTTCTTTGTGTGCTACTTCTGTTGTAATTTTTGACAACTGAATGTTGTTGCAGACGATCGCACGGAACACCAAAAGAAGCTTAGCTCTTGCACATCGCCAAATCAACTTTTAAATATCCTCCAGGGACAAAAATATTTACACTAAAATATTTTCATCAGACACTCGTCAAAGTAGTATACTAGAGAGAGAGAACAGACATGAAACCTAACGAATTGTTATACTCATGGCAGATCAAAATTTACCGTCCAGAAAAGAATGACTATTAGATGATATAAAGTAATCCTCACCTTCAGACGATTTTCCCTTCCTAGCTTTAAATTCGCCACCGGCAACAATATCCTTCACTTCTTGCAGTTTCTGATACAGCGGAGAGGCCATGAGCAACGCCGTCAGTTCCCCATCAGTCAGCGGTGCTGCCATTCGGTATGCAGCAGGCATTTCTTCAGCCGACTTCATGGAAATCGGAGCTTCTGGTTCGGCGGCTGCCTGAACCAAGGTATCCACACTGATCGTCTCTTTCAGAATCAGCGTCTCGTCAGCTTTAATACGCTCCGATTCAGATTCAAGTTGTTCAGTGAAGTCCCTCTTGTTCTCTTCTGATTTCTCTTCCAAATCTCGCATTTTAGCTTTCATCTTATCCTCCCGTTTCTTCCTCAAGCGCTCCTCAAGAGAGCTCTGCATCCTCATCCTATCTGCGTCCATCTTGCTCATCAGCTTGGCTAAATCTTTGCTATGCTCCTTCAGCAGAGCGTCTTGTTCCTCTTTGCTGCCTCCTTGCTTGCTGAGTCGGTCTATCTCTTGCTTGGCCTTCAGTTTTTTCTCCTTCAATAAGGCTTCCTTGCGCTGGTTTAAAGCTAGGACAGCCTTCTCGTTCTTTGACCGTTCCTCCATTATTTCATCTTCGAGGTTTTGATTAAACTCGTGAAGTTCTTCTTCGAGTCTTCTCTGTTCTTCTAGTTCAAATTCTGGGGAAACAGATTATCAAATTCAATCGTTATGTATGACCTTTCTTGATAGCTTCAAAAATGAAAACTTAACAGCTGTAATAAATCATTACCTGTGTGCTGGTAAAAAGTATTTTACAGAATGTTTGAGAAAAAAGAAAACTTCGAATGGTTTTTTCAATTTCTACTAACAAACAGACAACAAAATTCGTGTGTTTCAATGTACAAACAACAACCAGTTAGATTCTAGACTGGCTGACAGGTCAAATGATAGACATTAAATGGCCTCATCGAAATATCATTAAACTTCCTCTTAGATAAGAACAGCTATATGTTAAGGGCATTATTTCTGCTGGTTGAACTTTTCATATCGCTTTTCTGAAGATTGACATCTTATCATAAAATACCCACACGGAAGGACTAAATTAAAATAGATATTAAAAGGTTACTTTCAAAGGGGCTTTTTAGAAAACGAGTAGCAGGGGTATCTTTGCTTCAAATTGAGCTTTTTACTTTTATCAGAATATTCACAGCAGTCCCAGGTTCCTAGACTAAAAATTATTTCTTGCAACTGTTTACTGTGCAACCTAAGTATATCCTTTGACAATCTGTCAAAAAGTATTACAACTCATGTTACCTTCCATTTCCTGCTTCATTCGGTCGTCATTCTCCTTCCTTTGCTCTTCCAGGTTATTTCTGATTTCTGCGAGTTGTCTGGCATTTTCATTTGCTTGCTCAATAGCACGTTGATGCTCGGCTGCTTGATCAGGAGACAGGTCATTCAGACACTCTGCAAATTCCTAAAAGAAATCAAGCATGTAATTTAACAGTCGTATGATCATGAAAAGCTATCAATTCTAAATTAATTTCTATAACTTCTATTGTACAGTACTAATACTAACTTTTACTGTATTTCTATTTATATTAGTATCATTTTGCTGACAGTTAAAGCTTAGTAAAACCATGTTTTTTCTGAATCATTTGAAACGCATTTTTCCATTTCATCTGTAGCTCAAAAATAGATATTGAAGAGAAAAGCGAATAAATTTTCCAAAGAATAAGGGACCATCAAAAAATTATCTTGGTGAATGGAAGCGAGTTGTAACAATTTCCAAATGATTTTGAAAGATAGATAGCCCTCCGAATTGAAATATTTTCTGAACCTGTTGATTTTTTTGCAGCGATGGTTTGTGAACGCTCCTTAAGCTAAAATTAGACCATCAAAATGAAAACTAGTGCAGACATACCCTATAGTGTTTCTCTTTGAGTTCAAGCTTAGCACGAGCATATCTCAACTCCCAATCTGAAAGGGCAGCCCTCTGCATGCTTTTCCTCTCCTCTGACTGTCTGCGCTCGAGAGAGCTGAGTTCGATTGATTGTTGATTGAATAACTGACCGCGTCTTTGCTGCAGCTCTTCGGGGCTTAGACCTTCATCTATAAAATGAAACAAGTTGTTTATTTATCTTTATTTGGTCTTATGGGTTAGCAGGATGCAGTGCATCTGTAAACCTGTTGCATTGGTGGCAGACATTTTCGATAGTTGATAGGCAAATACGCTTAATATCTTCGCAAAGTATTGGTTTATGTGCAAAGCACTAAGGGACAACTGGATAGGTAGACTAATCGAGCAGTGCGACCTGGTCCTTACTCTCGATGTGACCACACCTCATGATTCCTTTCGCTTTTTTGCCTGGAATTACAGAGAGCTGGTAAATTCTCTCCTCACACTTTGTGACATTAGGTGGTTTCGAACACGGGATCCTTCGAACAAGGGTTGACTGATCTAACCACTCGGCAATTGCCACTGCGTAGATATAATTTTGGATGGCGTGAGTTGCAAACCACCATCAAATTACTTCAGGGTTGTCTAGTAGAAAGTCGTATTCAAAAATATGAACCTCTGTTGTACAAATGGGATCATTAACCTTACTAGGGCCTCCTACATGTATACTACTATATGCAACTGTGACGCATGCGACCATACCCCTACTGGAACTAAGGCCTCTTTTCATCTTTGACAGGATAGCAAGTTACACATAGAATTCAACTTAGTCAGGTTTTTAGTTCTGATAGGAGCTGGGTTTTGAGGTTTGGTTTTGAGGGACTCGGGATTTATGGTTTAACGAGATAATGTGTGTGAACAAAAGTGATCCGAGTAGGGTTTGAGCTCATAACCTCTAATTTTTCACGTCAAAACGTGCCACCAACTGAGCTACCAAGGCACACCATTTAATCGACCAACCCAGGCCATATCAATCACAAAAACCTACCATAACTTAGCGAAACCCAGCTTCCTCTCAGATTTAGAGGTTTGATTATTGGTAGCTATATATAGTTTGTTTAGGACATAGAGGTTTTCTGGGATACGACTTTTGGGGTTAAGGAGACGGACATAGTTTCTGTTGGCACTTAGTTTGTAAATATGTATACCTTCTAATGCTTTCAGGGCAGCTTCATGTTTGGCTCTAAGATCATCTCTTTCTTGCATGTGCTTCTCGTCAAGGTTTGCTAGCGTGGTATCGACTTCAACCCTCTTTTCTTCGGCAAATGTGTTCTCCAAATCCATCAGTTCTTGGCTGTGGCGTTTGTCAAGAATCTAAAGATTGAGGTAATGAAAAGACATAGATTTATGACTTTTAATTCATCAAGATCAGAAATTCTAAAAATCTCAAGGCTTCTATTTTGCCAGAAATAAACTTGGAGCAATAATGTAATCTCTCGCATCATAGCCACTGTGAAATGATTCCATGGGAACTTTAAATTCGAAATTGTTCACCGATAATAAAAGTATAAGACATCTGAACTCATAGAAACGGCAAAAATACAAATCTTTGATAAAATTAATCTAAATCTATTAACCAAATGAAGTCTTACCTTTCTAATGACGAATTCTCCACTTTCAGATCCGTTTTCACGTATGACATTCAAAATTGCCTCTTTCTCTGCTTTTCTTACCTAAAAAAGTAAAAAGATACACAATTGGCAGAATTTGTAAAGACGGTTTGAGCTGTTTTGATTTCACTGAAACTTTTGGCCAAATAAGTTCCAATGTTAAAACCCGTATTTCTTTTTATGAAGACCGTCCATAGAAGTTATGAGAATTTTCTACGTGTAATTTCCAAGACGAAAAAATAGATCAAGCAACCAAGCAACCTGTTCTCTGCAATAACACAACAGAGAAGCAGCTATTGTGGAAAATGGTTTCAGCAGTATATCGATTCTAGTTTCTGTGTCATTATAACTGATCAACTTTGTGCATCTTTCAAGTGGGGCTCAATTATTGTTCACTCTAGAAAACGGGGGTTAAATAGAGAGGGTGCAATTGAGATAGGAGGCTCAGTGAATATTTGTTATTAATGAGGGCTTATTGGAGAGGAGGAAGATTGGGAAAGGATTGACTAAAAAGATAATTTAGAGAGCTTACAGCAGCAGAATGCGTCTCTGAGATTTCTTTCCGTTGCTCGAGTAATTCTCTCGCCATTTCGCTCTCTTGTTTGCGTTTAAGCGCTTCTTCCTTCTGCTTCCTTCGTTCAGCAAGTTTGTTCTTCAAGTTATTTTGATGTTTGCTTCTGTCAGTGTCCAGGCGTTCCATCAAGTCATCCAGTTCTCTTTGATGCTTTTCAATCAGCTAAGAAATAGAAGCAATTATGAGTATAAACATAAATAAAGACTTTCAAAGTAGAGACCAGATCAATTACCCACGTAACAAAATTTCCTCTAGACATTAAAGCTTAGATAACAAAAAAGAAGCCTGACGAATTGTTGTACTTTAGGAGAAGTAGGACTTGGAAAATCAATCAAGATAATTTGTGAGAATGAGAAATGATTTCAAGCTCATTGATCAACCCCTTTGCTAATGCCCCAAGGGTGAAAGTTCCTTAAACTGCTGTGATGCTATCTTAACACTTGGAATATCTTTTCAGCAAAGACGCCATTTACTCCACTTAAGATGCAAGTGAACACATCGAAATCTGGATACTTGATCTCCTAACAAACCACGTTTGCTCCCGGTCGACCTGAACCTGATTACTTCACCATTCAAACTAAAGCTGGTAACGACTCTTGGACACCTGTCAGTGGAAATATTCCCAGGTCAACCAGACAATATATTCTGTATTAAATCTGAGCTTAAATCTTGAAAGGAATGGAGGATCAAGAGATGATTTTAGCGATCAACTGGAACAGCCGCTTATAGAAGAAAAACCATCTTACCCGTTGTGACTCCTCAGTCCCCATTTCATTTCTAGAAGACAACTCAGCCGCTTGTCTGTTTCTCGCTTCGTTAATAGTACGTATGCGATAAGTCTCGAATTCTCGTATCCTTCTTTCCTCTTCCTCCTTAGCCTCTCTCTCGAGTTTATCCAAGAGTTTATGGGCCTCGTTTTCTTGATGCTCTTTCAGCTCTTCCATCGTGCGTTCTTGCTCTCGCTTTAAAGCCTGAAAATTGAGAAGTTCGAGGTTTATATGTCAAGTCACTTTAAAAGCAGCAAAGTCATTTAGACGGATATATTCAATATCCTTAACCTGTCCCTCTGTAGACAGTGCAGTTCTTTTTTGGCGTTATATTTTAGAGAATGAGATACGTGCAAAAACAAATTGACCACTTCATGAATTGGTTACACGGACGCCAACCATATTTTCAGAAGCAATGATCTTTTCGTTCAAACAATAATTAAAAACAGAGCGTGGTTTATCGATACAGTCTTGATTGGTACAGAACTTGAGGATTGCGAGGGATATCGAGAACATGGCAAAGCATAATATCTACGAAAGCTTTGGCACTCATCAGAGTTGTACGTCAGAGAAAGAACGGGAATGAAGCCTAAACGTTGTTGTTCTCATTCCAACGTACTACTCGATGACCGTCCTATGACCAACATGTTGCAACAGAAAAAAAGCTCTGGTAATTATTATGTTTCGCAATATTTCCGATTTTCCTCGCCATCCTCAACGTGGTTGATCTTGCGTAAGTTGCCCATTCACCCACAGTTTTTTGTTGATGCTGCGAAATATGTGGGGTGCCTAAGAAAGGTAAGAATTATCCATAACTTACAGCAACTTCGATGGTCTCTTTGGGAACAACAATATCAGGGATTTCGATGTCTTCGGCGTCTTTTGGTTTGCTTGCAAGTACTAACTGACTTTGCTCTTCAAGGATTCTCTGCTGTGTTTCATCCTTGGCTCGTCTGTTCACTTCTTGCTCTCGCCTGGCTTTACGCGCTGCAAGTTTGGCCTGAAGATAAACGAGTCATTTATAGCTTTAGAAACGTATTATATTGTCGATCTAAAATATTTGTGACTTTATAGTACAATGAGATCCTAGTGTTTTATTGCAACCATTTGTGAGTGAGTTAGTTTCTGTTTAATGTGCTAACCTGCCAAAGACACAACAGGCCTTACTTCAAGAAGGTGCACAGTAGCATGCAATACATCACTACATAAAGTAGTATGAAGTCCTAGTGTGTTTATTGCATTCATTTGTAAGTGAGTTTGTTTCTGTTTAATGTGCTAACCTGCCAAAGACACAACAGGCCTTACTTCAAGAAGGTGCACAGTAGCATGCAATACATCACTACATAAAGTAGTATGAAGTCCTAGTGTGTTTATTGCATTCATTTGTAAGTGAGTTTGTTTCTGTTTAATGTGCTAACCTGCCAAAGACACAACAGGCCTTACTTCAAGAAGGTGCACAGTAGCATGCAATACATCACTTCATATAGTAGTATGAAGTCCTAGTGTGTTTATTGCATTCATTTGTAAGTGAGTTTGTTTCTGTTTAATGTGCTAGCCTACCAAAGACACAACAGGCCTTACTTCAAGAAGGTGCACAGTAGCATGCAATACATCACTACATATAGTAGTATGAGGTCCTAGTGCGTTTATTGCATTCATTTGTAAGTGAGTTTGTTTCTGTTTAATGTGCTAGCCTGCCAAAGACACAACAGGCCTTACTTCAAGAAGGTGCACAGTAGCATGCAATACATCACTACATAAAGTATTATGAGGTCCTAGTGTGTTTATTGCATTCATTTGTAAGTGAGTTTGTTTCTGTTTAATGTGCTAACCTGCCAAAGACACAACAGGCCTTACTTCAAGAAGGGGCACAGTAGCATGCAATACATCACTACATAAAGTAGTATGAAGTCCTAGTGTGTTTATTGCATTCATTTGTAAGTGAGTTTGTTTCTGTTTAATGTGCTAACCTGCCAAAGACACAACAGGCCTTACTTCAAGAAGGTGCACAGTAGCATGCAATACATCACTACATAAAGTAGTATGAAGTCCTAGTGTGTTTATTGCATTCATTTGTAAGTGAGTTTGTTTCTGTTTAATGTGCTAACCTGCCAAAGACACAACAGGCCTTACTTCAAGAAGGTGCACAGTAGCATGCAATACATCACTACATATAGTAGTATGAGGTCCTAGTGTGTTTATTGCATTCATTTGTAAGTGAGTTTGTTTCTGTTTAATGTGCTAACCTGCCAAAGACACAACAGGCCTTACTTCAAGAAGGTGCACAGTAGCATGCAATACATCACTACATAAAGTATTATGAGGTCCTAGTGTGTTTATTGCATTCATTTGTAAGTGAGTTTGTTTCTGTTTAATGTGCTAACCTGCCAAAGACACAACAGGCCTTACTTCAAGAAGGGGCACAGTAGCATGCAATACATCACTTCATATAGTAGTATGAAGTCCTAGTGTGTTTATTGCATTCATTTGTAAGTGAGTTTGTTTCTGTTTAATGTGCTAGCCTACCAAAGACACAACAGGCCTTACTTCAAGAAGGTGCACAGTAGCATGCAATACATCACTACATATAGTAGTATGAAGTCCTAGTGTGTTTATTGCATTCATTTGTGAGTGAGTTAGTTTCTGTTTTATGTGCTAGCCTACCAAAGACACAACAGGCCTTACTTCAAGAAGGGGCACAGTAGCATGCAATACATCACTTCATATAGTAGTATGAGGTCCTAGTGTGTTCATTGCATTCATTTGTGAGTGAGTTAGTTTCTGTTTTATGTGCTAGCCTGCCAAAGACACAACAGGCCTTACTTCAAGAAGGTGCACAGTAGCATGCAATACATCACTACATATAGTAGTATGAGGTCCTAGTGTGTTTATTGCATTCATTTGTGAGTGAGTTTGTTTCTGTTTAATGTGCTAACCTGCCAAAGACACAACAGGCCTTACTTCAAGAAGGTGCACAGTAGCATGCAATACATCACTACATATAGTAGTATGAGGTCCTAGTGTGTTTATTGCATTCATTTGTGAGTGAGTTTGTTTCTGTTTAATGTGCTAGTCTGCCAAAGACACAACAGGCCTTACTTCAAGAAGGGGCACAGTAGCATGCAATACATCACTTCATATAGTAGTATGAAGTCCTAGTGTGTTTATTGCATTCATTTGTAAGTGAGTTTGTTTCTGTTTAATGTGCTAGCCTACCAAAGACACAACAGGCCTTACTTCAAGAAGGTGCACAGTAGCATGCAATACATCACTACATATAGTAGTATGAAGTCCTAGTGTGTTTATTGCATTCATTTGTGAGTGAGTTAGTTTCTGTTTTATGTGCTAGCCTACCAAAGACACAACAGGCCTTACTTCAAGAAGGTGCACAGTAGCATGCAATACATCACTTCATATAGTAGTATGAGGTCCTAGTGTGTTTATTGCATTCATTTGTGAGTGAGTTAGTTTCTGTTTAATGTGCTAGCCTGCCAAAGACACAACAGGCCTTACTTCAAGAAGGGGCACAGTAGCATGCAATACATCACTACATATAGTAAAGTAGTGTGAGGTCCTAGTGTGTTTATTGCATTCATTTGTGAGTGAGTTAGTTTCTGTTTTATGTGCTAGCCTGCCAAAGACACAACAGGCCTTACTTCAAGAAGGTGCACAGTAGCATGCAATACATCACTTCATATAGTAGTATGAGGTCCTAGTGTGTTTATTGCATTCATTTGTGAGTGAGTTTGTTTCTGTTTAATGTGCTAACCTGCCAAAGACACAACAGGCCTTACTTCAAGAAGGTGCACAGTAGCATGCAATACATCACTACATATAGTAGTATGAAGTCCTAGTGTGTTTATTGCATTCATTTGTAAGTGAGTTTGTTTCTGTTTAATGTGCTAACCTGCCAAAGACACAACAGGCCTTACTTCAAGAAGGTGCACAGTAGCATGCAATACATCACTACATATAGTAGTATGAAGTCCTAGTGTGTTTATTGCATTCATTTGTAAGTGAGTTAGTTTCTGTTTAATGTGCTAACCTGCCAAAGACACAACAGGCCTTACTTCAAGAAGGGACACAGTAGCATGCAATACATCACTACATATAGTAGTATGAAGTCCTAGTGTGTTTATTGCATTCATTTGTAAGTGAGTTAGTTTCTGTTTAATGTGCTAACCTGCCAAAGACACAACAGGCCTTACTTCAAGAAGGGACACAGTAGCATGCAATACATCACTACATATAGTAGTATGAAGTCCTAGTGTGTTTATTGCATTCATTTGTAAGTGAGTTTGTTTCTGTTTAATGTGCTAACCTGCCAAAGACACAACAGGCCTTACTTCAAGAAGGTGCACAGTAGCATGCAATACATCACTACATAAAGTAGTATGAAGTCCTAGTGTGTTTATTGCATTCATTTGTAAGTGAGTTTGTTTCTGTTTAATGTGCTAACCTGCCAAAGACACAACAGGCCTTACTTCAAGAAGGGACACAGTAGCATGCAATACATCACTACATATAGTAGTATGAAGTCCTAGTGTGTTTATTGCATTCATTTGTAAGTGAGTTAGTTTCTGTTTAATGTGCTAACCTGCCAAAGACACAACAGGCCTTACTTCAAGAAGGGACACAGTAGCATGCAATACATCACTACATATAGTAGTATGAAGTCCTAGTGTGTTTATTGCATTCATTTGTAAGTGAGTTTGTTTCTGTTTAATGTGCTAACCTGCCAAAGACACAACAGGCCTTACTTCAAGAAGGTGCACAGTAGCATGCAATACATCACTACATAAAGTAGTATGAAGTCCTAGTGTGTTTATTGCATTCATTTGTAAGTGAGTTTGTTTCTGTTTAATGTGCTAACCTGCCAAAGACACAACAGGCCTTACTTCAAGAAGGTGCACAGTAGCATGCAATACATCACTACATAAAGTAGTATGAAGTCCTAGTGTGTTTATTGCATTCATTTGTAAGTGAGTTTGTTTCTGTTTAATGTGCTAACCTGCCAAAGACACAACAGGCCTTACTTCAAGAAGGGACACAGTAGCATGCAATACATCACTACATATAGTAGTATGAAGTCCTAGTGTGTTTATTGCATTCATTTGTAAGTGAGTTAGTTTCTGTTTAATGTGCTAACCTGCCAAAGACACAACAGGCCTTACTTCAAGAAGGTGCACAGTAGCATGCAATACATCACTACATAAAGTAGTATGAAGTCCTAGTGTGTTTATTGCATTCATTTGTAAGTGAGTTTGTTTCTGTTTAATGTGCTAACCTGCCAAAGACACAACAGGCCTTACTTCAAGAAGGTGCACAGTAGCATGCAATACATCACTACATATAGTAGTATGAAGTCCTAGTGTGTTTATTGCATTCATTTGTAAGTGAGTTTGTTTCTGTTTAATGTGCTAACCTGCCAAAGACACAACAGGCCTTACTTCAAGAAGGTGCACAGTAGCATGCAATACATCACTACATATAGTAGTATGAGGTCCTAGTGTGTTTATTGCATTCATTTGTGAGTGAGTTAGTTTCTGTTTAATGTGCTAACCTGCCAAAGACACAACAGGCCTTACTTCAAGAAGGTGCACAGTAGCATGCAATACATCACTACATAAAGTAGTATGAAGTCCTAGTGTGTTTATTGCATTCATTTGTAAGTGAGTTTGTTTCTGTTTAATGTGCTAACCTGCCAAAGACACAACAGGCCTTACTTCAAGAAGGTGCACAGTAGCATGCAATACATCACTACATATAGTAGTATGAAGTCCTAGTGTGTTTATTGCATTCATTTGTAAGTGAGTTAGTTTCTGTTTAATGTGCTAACCTGCCAAAGACACAACAGGCCTTACTTCAAGAAGGTGCACAGTAGCATGCAATACATCACTACATAAAGTAGTATGAAGTCCTAGTGTGTTTATTGCATTCATTTGTAAGTGAGTTTGTTTCTGTTTAATGTGCTAACCTGCCAAAGACACAACAGGCCTTACTTCAAGAAGGTGCACAGTAGCATGCAATACATCACTACATAAAGTAGTATGAAGTCCTAGTGTGTTTATTGCATTCATTTGTAAGTGAGTTTGTTTCTGTTTAATGTGCTAACCTGCCAAAGACACAACAGGCCTTACTTCAAGAAGGTGCACAGTAGCATGCAATACATCACTACATATAGTAGTATGAAGTCCTAGTGTGTTTATTGCATTCATTTGTAAGTGAGTTTGTTTCTGTTTAATGTGCTAACCTGCCAAAGACACAACAGGCCTTACTTCAAGAAGGTGCACAGTAGCATGCAATACATCACTACATAAAGTAGTATGAAGTCCTAGTGTGTTTATTGCATTCATTTGTAAGTGAGTTTGTTTCTGTTTAATGTGCTA
Source organism: Pelagia noctiluca (assembly GCA_963924455.1). Lineage (NCBI taxonomy): Eukaryota > Metazoa > Cnidaria > Scyphozoa > Semaeostomeae > Pelagiidae > Pelagia > Pelagia noctiluca. The sequence continues at coordinate 13,738,132 of OZ004325.1, forward strand.
ACCTGCCAAAGACACAACAGGCCTTACTTCAAGAAGGCGCACAGTAGCATGCACTACATGACTACATATAGTAGTATGAGGTCCTAGTGTGTTTATTGCATTCATTTGTAAGTGAGTTAGTTTCTATTTAATGTGCTAGCCTGCCAAAGACACAACAGGCCTTACTTCAAGAAGGTGCACAGTAGCATGCACTACATCACTACATATAGTAGTATGAGGTCCTAGTGTGTTTATTGCATTCATTTGTAAGTGAGTTTGTTTCTGTTTAATGTGCTAACCTGCCAAAGACACAACAGGCCTTACTTCAAGAAGGGATACAGTAGCATGCACTACATCACTACATATAGTAGTATGAGGTCCTAGTGTGTTTATTGCATTCATTTGTAAGTGAGTTTGTTTCTGTTTAATGTGCTATCCTGCCAAAGACACAACAGGCCTTACTTCAAGAAGGGATACAGTAGCATGCACTACATCACTACATATAGTAGTATGAGGTCCTAGTGTGTTTATTGCATTCATTTGTAAGTGAGTTTGTTTCTGTTTAATGTGCTAACCTGCCAAAGACACAACAGGCCTTACTTCAAGAAGGTGCACAGTAGCATGCAATACATCACTACATATAGTAGTATGAGGTCCTAGTGTGTTTATTGCATTCATTTGTAAGTGAGTTTGTTTCTGTTTAATGTGCTAACCTGCCAAAGACACAACAGGCCTTACTTCAAGAAGGTGCACAGTAGCATGCAATACATCACTACATAAAGTAGTATGAAGTCCTAGTGTGTTTATTGCATTCATTTGTAAGTGAGTTTGTTTCTGTTTAATGTGCTAACCTGCCAAAGACACAACAGGCCTTACTTCAAGAAGGTGCACAGTAGCATGCAGAACATCACTACATATAGTAGTATGAAGTCCTAGTGTGTTTATTGCATTCATTTGTAAGTGAGTTTGTTTCTGTTTAATGTGCTAACCTGCCAAAGACACAACAGGCCTTACTTCAAGAAGGGACACAGTAGCATGCAATACATCACTACATATAGTAGTATGAGGTCGTAGTGTGTTTATTGTATTCATTTGTAAGTGAGTTTGTTTCTGTTTAATGTGCTAACCTGCCAAAGACACAACAGGCCTTACTTCAAGAAGGTGCACAGTAGCATGCAATACATCACTACATAAAGTAGTATGAAGTCCTAGTGTGTTTATTGCATTCATTTGTAAGTGAGTTTGTTTCTGTTTAATGTGCTAACCTGCCAAAGACACAACAGGCCTTACTTCAAGAAGGTGCACAGTAGCATGCAGAACATCACTACATATAGTAGTATGAAGTCCTAGTGTGTTTATTGCATTCATTTGTAAGTGAGTTTGTTTCTGTTTAATGTGCTAACCTGCCAAAGACACAACAGGCCTTACTTCAAGAAGGTGCACAGTAGCATGCAATACATCACTACATAAAGTAGTATGAGGTCCTAGTGTGTTTATTGCATTCATTTGTGAGTGAGTTAGTTTCTGTTTAATGTGCTAGCCTGCCAAAGATACAACAGGCCTTACTTCAAGAAGGTGCACAGTAGCATGCAATACATCACTACATATAGTAGTATGAGGTCCTAGTGTGTTTATTGCATTCATTTGTAAGTGAGTTTGTTTCTGTTTAATGTGCTAACCTGCCAAAGACACAACAGGCCTCACTTCAAGAAGGTGCACAGTAGCATGCAGAACATCACTACATATAGTAGTATGAAGTCCTAGTGTGTTTATTGCATTCATTTGTAAGTGAGTTTGTTTCTGTTTAATGTGCTAACCTGCCAAAGACACAACAGGCCTTACTTCAAGAAGGTGCACAGTAGCATGCAGAACATCACTACATATAGTAGTATGAAGTCCTAGTGTGTTTATTGCATTCATTTGTAAGTGAGTTTGTTTCTGTTTAATGTGCTAACCTGCCAAAGACACAATAGGCCTTACTTCAAGAAGGTGCACAGTAGCATGCAGAACATCACTACATATAGTAGTATGAAGTCCTAGTGTGTTTATTGCATTCATTTGTAAGTGAGTTTGTTTCTGTTTAATGTGCTAACCTGCCAAAGACACAACAGGCCTTACTTCAAGAAGGTGCACAGTAGCATGCAGAACATCACTACATATAGTAGTATGAAGTCCTAGTGTGTTTATTGTATTCATTTGTAAGTGAGTTTGTTTCTGTTTAATGTGCTAGCCTACCAAAGACACAACAGGCCTTACTTCAAGAAGGTGCACAGTAGCATGCAATACATCACTACATATAGTAGTATGAGGTCCTAGTGTGTTTATTGCATTCATTTGTGAGTGAGTTAGTTTCTGTTTTATGTGCTAGCCTGCCAAAGACACAACAGGCCTTACTTCAAGAAGGGGCACAGTAGCATGCAATACATCACTACATATAGTAGTATGAGGTCCTAGTGTGTTTATTGCATTCATTTGTGAGTGAGTTAGTTTCTGTTTTATGTGCTAGCCTGCCAAAGACACAACAGGCCTTACTTCAAGAAGGTGCACAGTAGCATGCAATACATCACTTCATATAGTAGTATGAGGTCCTAGTGTGTTTATTGCATTCATTTGTGAGTGAGTTAGTTTCTGTTTAATGTGCTAGGCTGCCAAAGACACAACAGGCCTTATTTCCAGATTCTGGGAATGAGGTCTGGGAAGGAGCACAGTAGCATACACTACATCACTACATATAGTAGTATGAAGTCCTAGTGTGTTTATTGCATTCATTTGTAAGTGAGTTTGTTTTTGTTTAATGTGCTAGCCTACCAAGGGCCACAAGAGACCTTACTTCAAGAAGGGGCACAGTAGCATACACTACATCACTACATAGAGTAGTATGAAGTCCTAGTGCGTTTATTGTATTCATTTGTGAGTGAGTTAGTTTCTGTTTAATGTGCTAGCCTGCCAAAGACACAACAGGCCTTACTTCAAGAAGGGGCATAGTAGCATGCAATACATCACTACATATAGTAAAGTAGTGTGAGGTCCTAGTGTGTTTATTGCATTCATTTGTTAGTGAGTTATTTTCTGTTTAATGTGCTAACCTGCCAAAGACACAACAGGCCTTACTTCAAGAAGGGGCACAGTAGCATGCAATACATCACTACATATAGTAGTATGAGGTCCTAGTGTGTTTATTGCATTCATTTGGGAGTGAGTTAGTTTCTTTTTAATGATCTAGTCTGACTACAGCTTGGCCTTATTTCCAGCAGTGCCATGGTAGCATACACTAAATCACTATATATTATGAGGTTCTAGAATGTTTATTCCACCCATTTGTGAGTGAGTTAGTTTCTGTTTAATGTGCTAACCTGCCAAAGACACAACAGGCCTTACTTCAAGAAGGGACACAGTAGCATGCAATACATCACTACATATAGTAGTATGAAGTCCTAGTGTGTTTATGAAATGGTTGGTTTATGTTTAAGGTGCAAACCTGACTAAGGCTTGGCATTATTTCAAGCAAAAGCACAGTACCATGCACAGCATCATACATATTGTACTAGAGGTCCTACATTTTGCGTGCATTTACACAACGTATTTCAAATTGGAAAACAAATGCCCGCAAGACAACTCCTTTTTAAGTTCGACGAATCATAGTTTGGAACCCATCCAGAATCTTTAGCATCAAGCAGCCTGTTTACAAGTGCACGCTGCTCCACCCAATTTCAAATGCAAACAATAAATCACCTTGATATCATCCAGATTTTTGGTTCGACGTTCTTCCAGACTATTCACGAAAACATTGTTATCTTTCCTAAGCTGGTCGATCATCTGCTGGGCCAGAGATTCAGCAATGCCATTTTGGTCAGAAATCTAAGAATGAGGAAAAATTTAACATCACAACAGTAATGAAAATCAAGATTTGGCCGCTTAAAAATTCGTTTTTGCTTTTAAGCTTTTCATTATTGATGATTTGTACATAAATCTTCTCTTTGTAATCTTGTAGATATTTTCCACAAACAGTAAATCTTCGATCTATTCTTCTTAGATTTTCTAAATCTAGCGGAAAATCCAAATCAGTTAACTAGTTTACCTGGTTTCGGCATTTTTTGTATTTTCTATTTTGCTACCTGAACATTTCAATTCAAATAGAGGAAAAACGAAAAAATGTAAAAAATTTAAAAATATCTCACCGCAGCCATTTGCTTTCTGTGACTTTCAATAAGAGCATCTCGATGTTCTTCGCAGATCTTCTTGTCGATTTCTGCAATATGCTCCTGCTCTTCGGCATCAAAGGATGCCTTCAGTAGTTCTTGTTCTTTTGCATGCTTTCGTTGCAGCTCCTCAAGATTCCGCCCTTCACGAATCGCCTATAGAAAACAAGATGGAATATATGTAAATATCACTAAATATAGCTATAACAAGAGAGTATTTTAAGTCCCTGACTCCAGAGCGATTTACCTTAAAAGCTTTATGCTGAGTACCACACAAAGACACGCATATAGTACCATTTTAAAAATCAAAGTCTCCATTAAAAACAAAGCGCATGCAACGATGATGGAAAATTGTCCACCATCTTGTTCGCATAAATATCTGTTCATCGTGCAAGGTTTCTTACCTCAGCTTTCTCAGCAGCTTGTTTATTGGAGAGTTGATGTTCCTTATCTTCCTGCCTCGCAGCCATTTGATTCCTCATGATGGCAGCCTCTCTTTGTTGCTTCAAATCAAAAACCTTTTCCAGTTGCTCTTCAGCCGCTAAAGCCTGTCTCTTGGCCTCTTCAGCCTCTTCTAAAGACAGCGCGCCTCTTTCTGTCAAATGTTCCTTGAAAATCAGAATGTCATTATGTTATGAATGAATTAGGTAAAGATTTTATAAAGGCGCATTTAGATACATTTACCATCTACCATATGCACCAAACAGAAGGAAAAACTTTTTATTGTCATTATAAGTGTTAGTTCTGCAGCATTAATGGATGCAATAAAACATATTAGTAATACGTACAACTTAGAATGGTGCAGTAATATGTGTTACCATGCCCAAACCAGAAACAAGGTTAAGTCTAAGTTAGGCTTGTTTGCAGTTTCATTTCTTTGAAATTAAAATCGCTTAAAATTCGTCCTACAAATGTTGTTAAATCTTTTCATAATCATCCCTAATGTTTCCGATGTTAAACGCATTCTTTCAAATACAAAATAATTTTGTTACCGGGCAATTCTTTTTTCATAGTTATAATGGTGAGAACCGATCACTATGTCATTACTTAGAGTGTTTCTGCTAGGGTTCATGGTTATCTGTTGTTTTTGGGTTGCTCTTTGGTTCGACTCTAACTAGCAACTCCAGTTCGCTGGCAGATGTAATAGTTATTATACGTTATATAACTCAAAACCTACAGTTGGTAAATGAAAAATCAAATATGATCAATACACTATGAGCTTGTTGCAATTTGACAAAAACAAAATAGAAAATAGCCCACTCACAATTGCCTCTGAGAAATTATTGCCAATAGTTCTACTTTGCTCCCTCATTTCATACTCCGCTCGAGCTGCCTCCGCACGTGCGATTTCGATGCTTTCTTCTAGGCTGACAAGGTCAACAGTGTTCTGCAGTGTTCTTAAGACAGTCTCTGGATCGCTGCTGCTTTCCATGGCATCGATCTTCAAATCGTGTTTTAAGGCCTATAGGATGGAAGCAAATTTCAACAATTTAATTTCTTTTTATCTTTAGTATAAAGTTTAAGTGAAACTTTTTTGTGTGAGATACACTATACACTGTTTACATCTCATTGCGTACCGTAATAACTCATTTATACGATTATAAAGCCCCCCACTCGAATGAGCCCCCCTTTTAGCTTGGATGTTGATTAGGTATCCCCCTACAATTAGCCCTCCCCCGTTATCTTAATTTTGGTCAGGTCTACATATTTGGGAAATATCAGAGAGAAAGACGTTGATGGATATTGTTGAGCTGCAGATTTATGAAGATCAAAGAAAAAGTTTTGAAGTGAGTACAGTTATTTTGTTACAATATTAGACGTAAATATTCTTCTTTTTAACCATTCGAAAACAAATTTTTTTTACAAACATTTGGCAGTTTTTAACAAGTCCCCCTCGAATAAGCCTTTCTTTGGAAGCATGAAGTTTTGAATAACCCCCGGGGCTTTTTTGAGATACTACGGTATATACTTAAGAAACAAAAGCATATTGTTTAATATAAAATAAAACCAACTTACAATTTGTTCATGTTTTTCTCGAAGTGCAGCTTCCTTCATCGCTCTGCGTTTCGCGAGTTTCTCCATCAATTCCGCATTCTGCCTGTCCTTCTGTGCATCGTACTTGTTTCCCAGCCTATCAAGTTCTTTGTTGTGCAAGTCGATGACCCTTTTGATTTCATCCTCTGATAAATCTCCCGATAAATCATCAGCTAGTCTTTCAGCTGCTCGCTTCATCATTTCTCGTCGCTCTTTTTCCTTTTTGAAAATGAAATTGCGTAAGAAAACTGAATATGTTTTTGATATCTTGTTTCTGACCAAGAATAAAGCAAATACTTCAAGAAGATATTATTAAAAGCTGCAATAAGTCAGGTAATATAGGTTTGCATAGCAAGTGATTTTTGGCAAAAGCATAGCTCTTCTGAAGTCTTCATCTTCACATTATTGATCTATAGGACAGTCTTTGATCGATAAAAAACTTTAATGTAGCCAGAAAAATCAGAAGCATAGAAAAAACTTAGATTACTTACGCTTTCCATCAGCACTCAACAGAGTAATACGTCAGAAAGAGAACGGAACAGAAACCTAACGAATCATTATACCCAGATTTGGATCGAAATAGGACAATCAGAAAAGAGGTGAATGATTGGTATTGGTGTAGGAAAGCCAATCAACACCCACGATACAGTGAGCTGACGTATTACTCTGTTTTTACCATATTTCTCTTTTGAGTGTCAGACGAAAAACTTCAGTATTCTATCTTTTCGCTATGCTTCCGATTCTTCTGGTTATAATTTATCTAATTAAGCTTATACTAAATAAATAGAATTAGCTAGGTTAGTAAATGTTTAATTTGACGACTATACTTTAAAAACTAGCATGAGGAAAATAAGGATATACCTGTGCATCGACAGACTCTTTAATCTCCTTATCCTCCAGAACTCTGAGTTCCTCGTCAAGTTTAACCCTCTCACTATTCATTCTTCTCAAGTCATCGCCAAACTCCCCGCTTTGTTGCACTGTCAGTGCCATCACAGCACGTCTTGTGCTTGTCCCTTCCACGAATGACGTCTGCCCATGTTGAAGATGAGCCATTTGGGAGCTTGTAGCCATACCTGCCATTTGTTCACCGGCAGTAGTCTGAGCTGCACCTGATGCAAAAGAGTAAAATATAATTTTGCACGATAATAGCGATATGTTGACGTAAACAGTAGAGAAGCAACAGAAATTCAAGTCGTTATGGCAAGAACAGTGACACATTCATGAATTATAAAAATCAATGGTTATTGGAGATATTTCGTTTTTATACTCTACATCGTTTTGGATTTATTAGATCATCTTCGGAAGAAAACTTTTTATACAGTAGCTAATAACATTTGCCATTTCTCAATGAAAAACATATATCTAATGATAAAAATTTGTAATTGCAAATTTCCACCCAAAACTTCCATCGACTTGTCAATAGCACTGAGGATGGAAGTTTTTATTCCGAAAGGCTTATGCTCATAATAAATTCTACAATGAATTATAAATTCTTATCAATAAATATGTTTTTCAAAACTTTTGATGAAATTGAACATCACAGATAAGATTTTCACCGTAAAAAATCTTTATGCCGCACAAAAAGTTGGCTCCTTTGCATCTCCAAAGAAAGCCCTTTCATGCTTTTATACCTCACTGATTTGTACCAGAAGAAATATGGAGTAGGTAACTGATATTATGTGAGCTCGAGTTACAGACAGGAAAACAGATATCCGTCCAGCTGATAGATAAACAACCAATAGATAACACAAAGTAAAGGTAGAAGGACTCCATTCCCTTCAACCTACTTGGTAGAATGCATGCCCAAAACGTACAGCAACAACAACAACATTACTAATCACATGTTACAATTAAGGCAGTTCATTGGTTAACACAATTCAATATATTACAGTAACCACTGACCTGTTCCTTCTTGTACGACTCCAGGTTGCCATCCGTTCTCATACTTTTCAAGCAACTGCTGAACAGTAAACATCAAGTCTTGTTCTCTCGTTGATACACCACCGGTCAAGGCCTGGAACGTTTTCTGTTCCTGAACAGCCGCTTGCTGCAGTTCTATGAGAAAAAGTGATGGGGTTATCTCTATATCATTGCGTTGTCTATACCTGCATCACAGTGCCCTATGCACAGTACTATAGAGCGATGATGGATAAGAAACAAGAAAGGGAACTCTGTGTTACTTCAAGCTTCAGGCTTACGCAATCATTAGACAATCTATAATCATCACATGATCATCATAATTCTCGTGTATACACTTAGTGTCCTTAGAGTATCCCTATGTAAAGGTTCGGTATAGTAGGGACATAAACTCTTCTTTGTCCAGCATTAATCTTTGTATTTGGATTTTAGATATGTTTAGATTTTTGTCAATTTTTGTCCATGCATCACGATTATTTTTTGTGATCACTTATAAAACGAATTTGCTTTTGCAAACAGCTGTTTTCAAGTCTTGTAACATTGGCTAAAAGTAAATCACGATAGTCTCTCTCACTTAAAGTAGATAAAAGAGAGCCAGTCGCCTTTCTCAAATTCTCACTACAACCCTCCTCAAAAGATCAACGAACTGCTAGATACATTTGAATGACGGAATGAAAGCAAAACAATCTCAACTAACCTTCCACTTGCACACCACCCGATTCCGCCTTCATCTTGGCTGCATTTTCAGTTGCTTTCGCGAGCATCGAGACATCCAAGCTCTGCAGCATTTGCTTCAAGCCTTCAGTCTGCTGACAAATTCTGTCGTAAAACCCACGAAGATCAGCCTGATGTCTTGCTAACTGAGAAGCCATGTGGAGACTCTGGTCCTCAAGTTTGTCGTACAGCGTTCTCACATTGAAGTTCTCCAGCAATCCTTTATTGGCTCCTGATCCGCCAGGGAATGGTTCGAAGTCTGATGCAGCTCCTTCTGGTATACCTCGAGGGCCGAGGAGAAGAGGGGGGTTGTCATTGATGCCTGGGATGGGTACAACTGGTATCGGTGCACCGAGACTGCGGTATTTCGGTTGTAATGCTTTTATTGGGTATATGCCTGCAAAATGTCAATGACCGAATTACTAGTAAACTGGAGAGATTTAACTTTCTTTTTCCTAAAAGTTGTCAATGAATTTTTAGTAAGATTTAAGCACATTGGAACCACGTAATAACGACTAGGTTTCTCGGCCCGAAGCAGAATCTTATGAAGAATACCCTGTTGTAGCAGCCACCCTGTAATTCCCGGCAATGTTTCTAAGCCTGTTGATAGAAATAGTTTAACATCCCTTCTGAAGTATTGTGTAGAGTGAGTTTTTAGTCAACACCCATCCAAATATTGACCTCATACGACCATGCATAACTTTAACTGCAAAAAGCAAACCGTTAAGGCTCCACAACCACTCATCCCACCTAATTGGGAGATATAGGCGAGGTTCATTTTAATAAGCAATGTTTGCTATTGAATAAGTACTTAGGAATTTTGATATGACCTACTTTAATTACGAATTCTATGCGGAATTCTTAATTGCTAGTTTAAAACCCAAGCAAGATAAATATTGGTCCCTTTGAAATCTAAAAGTAGGCAGAGGTATTTTAAAGAAAAATAATTCTCAAAACATAATCTTAAAAACAATTTTTCTAAACTCAGGTGCTTACCGATAGCTTTTGGTTTCCAGATGACGGCAATAATGACAGCAATGATGGCGAAAACCAACATGATCGCGATAAGGACGTAAATCAGGTCCCAATCTGGTGCTTTGTTAAGAACCTAAAAGTTAAACGAAAATCCTCTAATCAGCATCAATTTCGAATTGAATACTTCAATGGCACAAATGGTTGCAATCAAACAGAGGGGCGGCTAAAGCCGTTTGCTTTGAACGTCTCAAGTTAAGCTTGGTCGTGTGAGGAGGTCAAAAAACAGATGGATGACCTTTGAGGTGTTCACTAAACAACGACCTCTATCGTGCTTTGGAAAGGACTTTAGAGTAAGGTTCCCATGCCCCTGCTGGAAATGAGGCCTCTTGGCTTTCCAAGGCAAGCACGTTAAATATAAACTTAGTTACTTAACATCCAAGGACCTCATGCTACTTTACCTAATGGTGTAGTATATGTTGACAAACATAATTGTATTACTATCAAGCAATAAATCCACTGGGCTATGCAACATCTCAGAATCATCAGTTCGTGAAAGACGCGGCAAAACCTTTCAAGATCTGGCAAAGTGCATCAACAAAAGGTCTCTAGATGTTCCAAAATCATAATTTGAAATAAAACCTAAATCAACAACACCTCCTTGCAATAAAGCCCCAAATCTGGTCGAACACACCGAACGTTTCATTGCATATTACTCAAATTTAAAGAGCAATGCTTGATTGCTGGCTAAACACACATAATACATCATGGACCATTTAGGATAGCTTTACCACTTCTCAGTATTAATAAAAAGGAACAATGTTATAAAGCTGGCCAAAAGCAAAGGGTATCACTGAACATTAGCAAACACAATATGCTCAGTGACTCTACAAATGTTCCATCAAAGTCTGCATGACTGAATAAGGTAAATAAAGACTGAAAAAGGGTGGCCGAACATCCACAACTCCCTATACTGTGCAAACATCAACAAATGTTTAATGAAATGTTCAGTGTGTTCAGCCAGGGCTTAGTCAGTGTCAAATTATATAGCATTAAAGAAGTTGCACTTACGTCTTGCTTCTTGACACCAAAATCCGTCATCATCTCAGACGTAGACGCGTCCATTCCAATATTTTTGGGGCACGTAGCACCGAGTTGTGGCACCATCACGATAGTCTCACGCGCTGGCTTTGCATTGTCATAAAACACATAAACACCGGGGTCGTGGAACACTTGCACGAAGGTAGTCAGCGACTGGTTGCTGTTCAGTATACTGGTCTTCAGCACTCTGAATGTGCCGAAATCAAACGACGGGTTGGTGTTGTACAGATGGTTCTTCCGATATTGAGGGAAGCTGCTGAGACTCCTGTTGACGTTGTTGATGCTCAACTTAAACACAACTACCTCGCCGATGGATACACATAGCAATGGGGAGCGTATCTCGACGGGTGATGTCGACACAGCTCTTCGTTTTCTTGCGGTGGTAGGTCTACTGAATGCTAATGCTTGAGATGCATCTGTGGGGTGTACGCCAAAAATTCCATCAACTTTCATCTCGATAAGCTTCGCACTTCGTTCTGTGCGGTCGTAATCTGGGAAGCCGAGCTCATCATCGATTTGTTGTTCTGTTTTGACGTTACCATTTGCTGCGTCAGTGACGATAAGTTTTAGAAATCCACTAGTATCACGGGTTAGCTTTACAGCAGGGCTGTTTGCCTTGCATGTTACGTTACACAGTTCCTCGAAAGGGGTGTAAGAATTGCATTTGCAGGCACCTAACAGAGAGTCTAATTCACCCCCTTGAGGCCCGCAGAATTCTTTGCAGTTGGCTGCTGAGTATGTCTTCTGGTTGACGCATGTTCGGGTGCTTGCAAGACGAATGAGACCACTGCTACATCGCGTATCAACCTGAAGAAGCAGATTAAAAAATTAATTTTTATCAAGAAATCTCCTTTATGTACTTTTCTCGTTATTTTTAATTTGAGTTTAGTATTATTTTCATTTCATATGATATCAGCATTTTCTGATCAAATTTCCAAATTCGTCACTTCTCTAGATTTGTTATTAACTTCTCTTTGTTATCTCTACCCAACCTTCTTTTGATTTTTAGTGTAACCGTTATTGTATTAAGTAGGTCCTTGTCAATCTTTATCTTCTTGTAACCCTGTGTTTTGTAAATTAGGTTTATAAGTTCATCCCCTTACAATAGTTATAAATGTTAGAATAGTTTACTGATATTTTACGTTTAAAAAGCACAGTTCATTTTTGAATTAATCAATTTTATCAAGAAGATAACTGTGGAGTGTTATGAGTAATAGATAAAATCTTGCAGCTCCAATTGGATTCATTGAGAAAACACATAGTTTTGAATAAATTGCACCTCTGTAAGCAATCTAAGAAACATATAATGATTTGACAAAATAAATAACAAAAATCATCTCATTTTCCTCGTTTTTCTTTTGATTTCATTTTCTACGGTTTAAACAGTCTTGGTGCAGAATTTGAGGATTGTAAGGAAAATCAGAAACATAGCAGGAAACAATAATAACTAAACAGCTTTGCGTTCTAACACTCATCTGAGAAGTATGTCAGAGAGAGAACGGACATGAAACCAAACAAATAGTCACCTAGAGGTGGGTCAAAGTTGGCGAATCAGTGGAAGGTAAATAATTGGTATTGTGAGCAACAACCAATCTTAACCAAAATTCCTAAATAAAATGTTGACCTTACTCTGCTGATTATGCAATTATCTTTCTGACGTACTACTCTGATGAGTTTCAGACGCAAAGCTTTAGCAGTTATCATGTCTCGCTATGTATCCGATTTTTCCGGCTATCCTCAAGTTCTGTACTGATCAAATAGTGTCCTGACGTACTACTCCATTGAATTTCAGGCGCAAAGCTTAAGTAGTTATTATGTTTCACTATGTTTCCGATTTTCCTTGCTATCCTTTAATTTTCTAACAATCAAAGACTGGTTCTGACGTACTACTCTGATAAATATCAGACGCAAAGCTTTACTAGTTATCATGTCTCACTATGTATCCGATTTTTCATGCTATCCTAAATTTCTGTACCGATAAAAGACTGTTCTAACATGAAACATGAAAAATGAAAGAATACATACCATTTCCTGACAGGAGGAGTCACTATTTCCCTCAGTCACTTTCAGATTGGTCTCATCGTAGAAAATGTAACCCTTTTTACAAATACAAGCTCCATACGAGAGTTCAAACGCTCTGTTCTTGCCGAGACAAGTACACTTTGACGAGCCAGGAGAGGCGATAGCACTGCTGCCGCATGGCCTGCAAGCTTTCTGTCCCTTCTGATCGTTGAACGTGTTTTCTGGACAGTTGAGGCAGTCAGAGGATTTCGTCGCTTTCTCCAGTTTGCCGTACATTCCGGGTTGACATGCGACCTGCATGAGAAATCATCAATTTTCTATTAACATATCTGTTCGCACCGCCTCGGTTGAAGAATTTTCAATGTTTGACCGAGCAAACAATGATTTTTGATTCGCTCATTCATGAAAGTCTATAAAATTTAACGAGATCGTTCGTCAATTAATTATCAGCAATCTTCTTTTCTCTTAGTTTTCTTTTATGTATTGGTTTTCGGGCTTACGTTATTCTTCTCTTAACGTCTTATTTATAACTATGCGCATTTAGTAATCTTTCGTCTTTATGAGTATAAATTAGCCGCGTGCTTCATATTCTTGTCACTTATGAAGATAGAGAATAGCTCTACTCGAAAACGTCAATGTAAAATGGTCTAGTCTTATAATTTGTACACTAAAATTAACATGGTCTTCTAATATATTGGAAGTGTCATAAAATGTTTTGCTGAAATGCAATCATGTTAATCATGTTTATCGTAGTCATTCTCACATTTCGGCTCCAGACGAAATTACTGTTTCCTGTCAACATTTCAAGATCAATATTCTATTATCATCACCTAAGTTTCTCAAATAGTTTGGTTTTCAGTTTTGCCCAAAATTAAACTTCGAAGGCGAATATCTTTCGTTTCTCCCACCCCATTTTTATGACCAAGGTATCTTTGTCTAAGTAAACAGGAAAGGAGTCCATTCATGCTTCTTTCGAAGATTTCAAACTGCCCATCTTTCTTATCATTCTTAAACAAACATCGGTATTTAACCTGAGAAACCCGGTAGAGAAATATAGTAATTCAATAGGGTAAAATAAAGGCAAATAATGACACAACTCTACTCACAGCCTCTGAGACACCGGCCTTGCAATAATAACCGACCGGACACGGATGAATATACGGTCCCTTTGATCCGGTAGGACAATAGTAGCCTTCCGGACACTGCGCACAAACATTCCTCAATGGATGATCACCATAAGTCCCGCCCGGACAGATATTGCAGCATGTTTCCAGGGAGATCCGATTGGTAGATTTCCTATTGGCCTGGTAGCCAAGCGGACAGAGCATTGGGTGGGAGCTACCTTGTGGACAGTAATAAGGGGTTTCGCACCGGATGGGCACACTGGTTGAGTTTGGACAGTAATAGCCAGCTGAAATTAAAAATAAAATCGAAACATTAAAAGCAAAAGAAACCAAAATTATATCAAGAATTCAGTACGAAAGCAGCGTTAGTAAAATGTCTACTCCCCAATCTTTTCACTGGTTACTCATTTCTAAAGAACATAATACAAATGCTTTTTTCTTTATAATGAATGGCATATTGCAGACGGCGAAGAAAATTAGAAAACATGGTTAAACAAAAATTACTGACGCTTTGCTGCTGACACTCATTTGAGTTGCATGTCAGACGAGAACGAAAAAGAAACTTAACCCAGATGTGGATAGCAATTAAGTAATATGAGGGGAGATGATGATTGGTATACTGAAGTGAGAAACAACCTATCAACACCGCACCTCAGGTTCAGGCAAAAGGAACAATAAACGACCATGTAGGAAACAAACATCTAATTTACTAATGGGGCATTGCCAAAAACTATGAAATATTCCTTAGCGTAGCCAGCTACTACTACTCTCTACTGTAAGTATAAACTCATGCTTGATTCAACTCAACACAAGATATAATCATAAGTTACCTACCAAACATTATGCCTTTTGTTGGTAAAACGGTATGATATGGCAAAAAGCATAGTATGCTAAAATGTTATATATTTTCACCTGGACAAATCTTTAAGCTGCTGCTCATTTCAGGACAGTAATTTCCAGCCAAACAATCTCTTTCAACAGCAGATCCTTCCGGGCAGTACGTCTTCTCGCGACACGGTATTCCAGTATAGTTCAGAGTTCCATACGGGCAGAAATAGCCAG
Source organism: Pelagia noctiluca (assembly GCA_963924455.1). Classification (NCBI taxonomy): domain Eukaryota; kingdom Metazoa; phylum Cnidaria; class Scyphozoa; order Semaeostomeae; family Pelagiidae; genus Pelagia; species Pelagia noctiluca. The sequence continues at coordinate 13,753,259 of OZ004325.1, forward strand.
GGGTACACAGTGCGCAATCGGCTGTAGACCTGGCACCTGGGGTAAGTCGCATGCGACCAGCCGGACACCACATGGGTATATCCCCGGCAGAGCAATATTTCCCGATCGGGCACATGCTGTTTGTGTAGGTTGGCATACCAGTAGTGTTGCACCAGTAGCCAGCCGGACAGACGAAACAATCACTCTTTGATTTTCCCGATAGTTGGTCACGATATGTCAGCAGCGGACAGTCCATTGTGTCCTTCCCATTGGGGCAGTATTTCCCTAACGGACAAGGATATAGTGTCGGATCCCCTAAAAAATAAGAATATCATCTTTAAAACGAGTAGAAAGTATTTGCTTCTTCTGTTTTGGATTTCTTACTGCCAATTTCTTCCTTCTTCACGTAAGGACCAAGAGACCGCATTTTGAGGCAAATGTCTATTCAGAAATACATTATCCTTGGTATTTTTTGCAGCTTCACCTTCAATCGCCTAGAAACATCGACAGGTCAGAAACCTTTCGTGGCAAAAAGGTTGGGATTGGGAGTGACTTCAATTTGGCTGTTAAAAGCTTCAATACTGTTTTCAATAGGATGGTCTGCTGTGCTGTTTTCAGAGAAAAAAGAAGGCAAAATAAATAGCTATCTTAGTTTTCTTCTTATTTGTCAGACAATCTTGTAAGATAAGAAGAGTATATTTCCTTCTGTCCAGATATTTCAGCCTGAAAACAGTTTTCGGTATTTGGTGATTTTCAATGGATGAAATCAAAATTGAACTGCATCAACAACATTTAAGGACAGACAATGAACAGCCACTAAGGAAGATAATGAAATGTGACAAAACTTGCAATATCTATGAGTCTGTTTGTATGGGCAAAGATATTTCACCTGCCAGACTTGGGTCGAAAGGTTAAAAAAAATATTTAGATGAGATTTTCATGCTGGGTCTATGAGGTATAAATCCCTATACACCATTACTCCTGAATATGTCACTAATCCTCCATTTTAAAAAGGCGAGGTTACTTCATCTCACCGGTAGTTTTGCATGTACATGGAAAAAATAAAGCCTACCCTCAAAGCATTGTTGTCCTGCGGGGCACGGGGGGCAATCTGCAGAGCTGCCACCGCCCCAGGTCGTCTTCCACTGATACTTTGTACAAGCTGTTGGAGAAAGTGTTCCGTAGGTGCAGTAGAAACCAGGAGGACATGGGCCATGTAGAACCCGTGACAGACTGGAGCTTATATTGGTCTGGATGAGAGATGATGATCCATAGAGGAGTGTTGGTGTGGGAGACGGGCTGCCACTTCTGCACCAGTACCCAACAGCACATTTGTCCACGATTGTTCCTGATGGGGAGAAATATCAGGTCAAAACAGGTCATCTTATAGAAAGGTGATTAACTACTGTTCCAAATGGAAGGGAATTGAGATGATTTTGCAAAGATTTTGACAAGTAGCATTTTCACAATGATTTGGCAAGATTCTGTAGTCGTATGACAGCATCAAATTTTTATGGTGAAGGCATGGCTAGTTCAAAAATATTTTCGTAAAACCAAAAATATATTTGCGCTGAATATATTATGATTTGCAACAGTTCTATTGTCCCTGCCATCCTGAAGTTCTTAGTGACAGCTACAAAGTGACTTAGAGACTGTAAGATTCTTTGTATACAGTTGTGAGTCATTAATGGTGCTGCTTTCATATCTTCACTCAGAGTAATGTTTGTGCAAGACAGTGGAGGTTGTTCAGTACAGAGGAGGTTGTTCAGTACAGAGGAGGTTGTTCAGTACAGAGGAGGTTGTTCAGTACAGTGGTTGGGTAACATCAGTACAGTAGGTGATGTGCAGTAATGTGGGAGTTGTGCAGTACAGAGGAGGTTGTTCAGTGCAGCGAAGGCTTTCATTAATACCATGGAGGGATAACACCAATACAGTGGAGGTTATTCATTGGTCAGGTATTCAATACATTTGTTAGGTAAACTCAATACATTGGTTAGGTAACATCAGTACAGTGAAGATTGTTCAGTACGGCTTACATTAATTCAGTGAAGAGATCAAGTACTTGATCTTGCTTGCATATCGATACATTAATCAAAATAATAAAGAACTGTTAAGAATACCTCTTTGACAGTAGTACCCAGTCACACATTGTCGGCATTGTTGCGGGCTTTCCAGACCAGTCTCGTTATCATATGTGAAAGTACCATTCGGACAGAGTATCGGAATAGTCGTCTTCAACGGGCAGTAGTGTCTGGCTGGACACTTCACAAGTTTGAATACTTTACTCGTACAGTAGTAACCAGCTGGGCAGCTTATACATTGAGTGCTACCACTATTTGGTTGATAGGTGCCTGTAGATATACAAATGATTGAAATTAGCACAATCTTTCATTGCTTTGTTTTAATATTGAAGAAGATTGACATATCTTTTTATATATCAGAATGAAAAATTGGAATCTTGGCAAAATGATCAACATTGATCTTGGGGGGGCTGGGGGCATAATTTGAAATGTCAACTAACAATTTTTGCTTTCTCTGTTTCAGCATTTTTGGCAGGTTTCAGAATTATAAATGAAAATGAACCAAGAAGGACTCAACTAAGTAACACTGCTTTCACTGCCTTACCGTTGTGGGCCCCAGTTTTTCAAATCCTGCTTCTTTTCAAAATTATTGTAAAGGTTGATTGATCCAGGGATAGGTCTGGCGAAGGAGTGAAAATCTTTTTAGGTGGGAGGGGGGAGGGGGTAACCATTGTTGCAAAAATAAAACAACAGATATTACAATCGAGACGATTTATGAGAATGAAAATTACACGAGTAGGAATCGAACCCACAACCTCTAGATTCTTACTCTAGTGCGCTACCACTGCGCAACTGGGGCCTCGAGAAACATAGCCCATTTCATTCACAAATTGCACCACCACTTACTGCATGCAGAGACGAACCTATCTGGGCTGCAGTGGACCCAACTATAGTGGACCCAGTGAAAGGCGACGACTTTCTTACACCAGAAGGACCAAAGTCTTGGGTTCGAGTGCTACTCGTGTCATTCTTATTCTCACAAATTATCTGGATTGATTTTCAAAATCCTGCTTCTTCTCAAAGACAATGCGATTTTGGAAACAAAAAATCTATTCGTGAATCAACGTAAAGACAGAGCAAAATTATCAGAACTATATATCAGAAACCAAAAATAATAAGATCCTCAAAATTTTCAAATTTTTAATTTTCATGTCTGTCTCAAAGTATACTTTTAAAAGCATTGTATGATAGCACTTTAGATGCAAAGCAGCCCCTAATAAACAGATGTCTTAAATGAAATGAAAAGCGTACATAAAATAGAACTTATCTCTATAGCAATTGCATTGTTTGACACCGAATTGCAGTGCCAGAAGTACAAAAGTACAGAGTGATAGAAGAGAAACAAGAAAGCAGACTGGCTCTCTCTAACTTAATAGTTTCATGTTCACGCAATCATCGGCTATTTTTGTTACATGAAACTTTTAAGCTACAGAGAGCCAGTCTCATTTCTTGTTTCTCTTCTAAATGAGAACTTACCTATTTCACATGGCTTGGGTGATGCAGTTCCAGGTGGACAATAGTGACCAATCCAGCAAGTGTAATTCTTTGGTGTCGCCTCCTCACTTCCTTCCGGGCAGTACCACCCACCTTGACATTTATCCGTATTTCCTGTCAAGCCGGTTCCTTTACAGTAATACCCAGGGTCACATAATTGGCAATCAGCCATCGAGGCTGCCCCTGGTGTACTCCTATACCTTCCTTCGGGACACTCCACTGGTGCAGCTGTACCTTCAGGACAGTACGAGCCTGATGGGCACCTGCCGTTATTTGGGTACTTTGGAGTCACAGTACTTGGCGCTTTACTAGCCGCTTGTCCCTGGCAATAGAAGCCCTGTTGGCATTTTCCAGTCGGATTGATAGAACCTTCCAAACAGTATAATCCAGCGGGACAATCAGAGCAGTCCGAGGGTAGTTTTGCACCGGTTTTGTTGTTATATGTTCCGGCCGGGCATTTGACTCCACTTGTGTCTCCACCTGGGCAGTAATAGCCTTGTCTGCAGAAGTACTGACTAGTCATGTTGTCGGCGGGACAGTAGAAGCCTTTATCACAGCTTGTGCAGTTTGCCTGTTGCATATTTGGTTGATAGCTGCCAGGAGAGCACCCAAGCTCAATTGCTGATCCTAGAGGGGAGATGGGAATAGGAATAAAATATATATTAAGATAACTTGTGTGATCAGAAATGATCCAAATAGGACTCAAACCTATGACCTCTAGATGAGTTCTCTATTGCTACCATTATGCCACGGGGGCCCTCGACCAACTTACAAATGCACCATCACTCACCAAATTTAGAGATCAACCTATCTGGTTTTTTTAACAACTATAAAGGACCTGCCAAGGGGGACAGCATCCCATACTGGGAGGACCATCGACGTGTGAGCATTGGTTGAGTTTTGAATATGAATAGGAATGCTGAGGCGAAATCCATCACACGCGATATCAGCCGGAAGACATTGATTGAATTTTCATAAACTTACAGAAAATACTGCTTTTTTTCTTTAAACCCCTTTCTTGGATGAGAACCATTGATAATAGATAAAAATCTAAATTTTGGTTGTGACTTACCTTCCGGACAATAGTGACCCATAGGACACGGATAGCCTTTAACCCCATCAGTAGGAGTAGGTGTCTTAGATGCTGATCTGCATACGAACCCAGCTCTGCACTTAGGGGGATCTGTGATCGTCTGCAGGCCTATGGTGTCGCAATACCGACCAGGTGGGCACTCTTTGCAGTCGGATGGTGCTTTTAGGCCACGTTGGTTGGAAAAGTATCCAGCGGGACATGGAGCAGGGACATCTGTGCCATTCAAGCAGTAGTAGCCAGATGTGCATTGGTCGTTCATGTATGGAAAAGTGGCATTGGATGTTGAACCATCCTTGTCTGGTGATGCTGTTTTTGCGCCTCCCATGCAGTAGAACCCTGCGTAGCATGTTCCAGTTGGTTGCGATAGGCCGGGAGTTGCACAGAAGCTTTTAGGTGGACATGACGTGCACTCTTCCAAGCGTCTATTTCCCGTATTTGGGGCGTAGGTACCTTGGAAAAAATGTATAATATTCTTGATAATAAGTTAATATCCTTGCCAAGATAGATATTTCAAATTCTTTATAATGTATATAAAACAAAAAAATTGCAAAAGACATTAGAAACTTTCAAAGTTTCATATATCAAAATCGATCAGGAGTCGTCGTGTTTTGCTATTTTGTTTCCCATTTCCCAACCATCCTCAAGTTCTTTACCGATCAAGATTGGAATAGACCCCGGACGCTGGGGCTAGCTTTAAAACCTTTGTTCGAGTCTACAAAGAGATAAACGAATGAAACAAGGAGTGACTGCAAATACCATACCTGCAGGACACTGGTACGTTTTCTTGTAGGAAGTTCCAGGTGGACAATATGATCCAGTGGGACAAATCTTAGGAGACACAACTGGTCCTTCTGCAGGGTCACAATAATAACCAGTAGGGCAAGGCAAACAGGAGATCTGTCCTGATGAGTTTTGATATGTTCCGTTGCCACATGGAATAGGAGATGGGTTGGCACCTGGGCAGTAGTGACCAGGCGTGCACAAGTAAGCTGGTGGGGTACTGACGGATTGGCCGCTGGGGCAGTAGTATCTGAAATAAAGAAGTTAGAAGTTTTTGATAAACAGAAATTTAACCCCTTTCACACTGTTTCGTTTTTTACTGTTTTGGCCTTTTGTTCACACTTCTCTACTTCAAATATGAAATTGATGGTATCAGAAAAATACACATACTTTCGGAAATAGTGCGTAATTATAAGACGCTCTGTTATAAGTATGAACACAAAAACTAAGACATTTAGATACAACGGCATTCTTTCAATTCAAATATTTGGCAGGAAATAAAGATGTAATTTCATATTCTATACATCTGTAAATACCTTGCAGCACATGGGCCTGTCGGATTCGATCGTCCTCTCTCGCCACAATAATATCCACCGGTGCAATTCACACAATCCTCTGGTCTCTTATTTTGCACTCCGCTTGCAAATGTTCCCTTCTCACACGCCTGCGGGATTTCTGTACCGGCAGTACAGAAGTGACCGGGGTAGCATTCAAACTGGTTCGGAACAGTGGCGCTATCATTGCAGTAAAAGCCAGCTGAGCAATTACCAGATGGTGATGGTAGTCCAGCTCTTCCACAATACATACCGCCTTTGCATTTTAATGGCTCGGTTGATCCTTTGGGACAATAATGACCCGCAGGGCATATGTCACCTAAAAATCACAATGAAATAGTTTGATAAAAAAGAAAATAGAGTAGCTTCATTGGAGGAAGACAATCAACACATACAAAGTCAAGATTATACCAGAGCAAGCTACTGCAATTGACATTTGCCACCACCCTTTCTCAAACTCCATTGCCGAGCGTGCTAACAACTATCCTAAACCAATTACCCATGTTAGACTATGTCTTATGAATTAATACAAAACCAAAACATACTCAAGTGAAACATTTCTCTGAAATTTTGTGAAGAAAAATTTTGTGAATAGTTTTGTAAATGAACCTTGAACGCCACTGAGTTAACCAACAACTAGGACTACTGAGGATAGAATTGCAGCTATTTGAAACGATTTTCAGTAAATTTAAAACAATTAGAGTAAGGGTTAACTTGATTGATGAGAAACATCTAAAAAAGTAAAAATAATTTCCTTACCTGTAGTGCTATTAAAAGCAGGACAAATGCAGTCGTACGGTTTATAACAAGTATCGCTAGGACTGGTGGCACTTGCAGCTAACACACCAATATCCCCAGGTCTTGCTGAACTTGAGCCACCTCTGCAGAAAAACCCAGCATCACATTGTCCATTCGGGTTTGCTCGTCCTTCTCCCTCACAATAAGACCCAGGAGGGCATGGCTTACAGGCAGATAGCGAGTTCTGACCAGTATTGCTGTTGTACGTGCCTGCTGGGCACTTGTATTGTGTTGAGTATGCAGTTCCATTCAAGCAATAGTGCCCGACAGGACAGGTTTCTGGAGTGATTGTGGTTCCATTGCAGTACTTGCCTGGATGAATTGAAGTGAATTATATACAAATTGATGATCTAAAATTATGCTGAATATCTTGCTTCAAAATCAACTTGTTGTTTTCGAGCAATTGAAGTGGACGCTGGGGGTATCTGAGTTGAATCTTAACCAAGGATTCAGAGGAGACTAATAGGTTCAGTTAGTTATTGATATGAGTACGAAATCTAGGGTTAAGTAAGGGTACAGCATGGACTCAATAGGGATTCAGCAAGGGTTGCTGTGTTTTAAAGGGTTTAGTAGAGAATTTCTGATTCAATTTAACAAATTATTTGAAAAATGTAAAAGAGGGCCAACCAAGTGTCACTGTCCTCCTTTCCAAGTTGTTTAAATTTCACAAAATGCATAAATTTAACAGTCGTTTAGTTAGCAGCCATAAAGATTCTATTGACCTATTTCAATGACTTTGATAGAGATAAAGAAAACAGGGTACTGACCTTCAGGACAAATCAAGCAGCTTGCCATGCCAATATTAGGTGCATAGTAGCCATTCTTACAAGGCACAGGCAGGGCAGTATTCAGCGGACATTCATGACCTTTAAAGCAACGACCACCTACGCCAGTATGACCGGTGCCAGATGGAGTAGAGACATCCACACCCCTCTCACAATAATAACCTTGAAAAAACAAATTCAGCCTTTCATTATAACAGAAACATTACTGTTGATGAATAGGCTATGTGTTCATGAACCTAGGTCAACGAATTGCTCTAAAAGTTTATTATGTAGCTAATGTGGGGCATCCAGCCAGTATTATTTCAAAACATACAATTGTCAATAAGCTACTTTCCTCACCTTCCAAAAATATAATCTTTATCGAAATAATTTGTGTGAATGGAAATGACCAGGTAGGATTAGAGCCGAGGACCATATTTTGTTTGCATCTGAATAGCTCTACCAACTGATTTTCAGGCCAATAAATCTTATCTTGTAACCAAAGTCATATCAATCATAAAATGGAACCATTGTTTATTTCATATTTTGGAGGAACAAAACAGCTAGGCTCTGCCAGACGTTTTCAAATCCTAATTTCTTACACCCTGGTATGTAATAATGGTAAAATGATAATGATATTCATAATAATAATAGTATCTCTTCAGCTCTTGTGTTGTTTAAAACTGCATCGCAGTGCTCGATGTACGAAGGTACAGAGCGATAAAGAAGAGAATCCTGATGAAACTTTAAGTTACAGAGAGCCAGTCTCCTTTCTTGTTTCTCATCTAATAGTAATCGTAAAAATTCGAGCATATCCACTACTAGCGTGGCTCTTCAACTCTAAAAGGGGGAGTTGATATTTACAAGTTAAAATTGCAAAACAATAACTGTGAGGTATGTATTTCTCTTTACCTGGTAAGCATGGTCCTGAAACCCTGTCCAAAGCAGTAGAGCCACAGAAAGAGCCACCGGTGCAGGGGGTACATTCGTTGATATTCTGAAGGTATTCGTGAGCACCGTATGTCCCGTTGGGGCATGGTCCAGCAGCATAGCCGATTTTTCCTGTGCAGTAGTAGCCCTGGGGACATGGGTCTGCTTGCACTCTTCTGGTACATCTGTAACCCGGAGGGCAGTCTAAGCACGCCACAGAGCCTGAGATGAAACAATAAGTCAAGATTTAGTAACATTTATTGCCGCTTTATTGCCTATTTTCACGCATCAAGGTCAATGGAATTGAAAGTAATACAAATATTGATCAAGGGTAACAGGATATGAGGTTGAACGCTTTAAAATCCATGGAAGATACCGGTTGGTCCAGAAACAGTGTGCACTGATATACCAATGCAACTGCAAGGAATAATACTTTTGGAGGTACAGCGTGATGAAGGAGATTCATTTTTAAAAGCTTTTATCCCACTGATTACGATGGTGACTTCATGATGGACTCCCACATTCAAAAGGATGGAAATTCTACCAAACTAGGACAGCAGAGACGATGGTAATACAATAGGCCTAGCTAAAGGTAAAACAACCCACGATAGTTGGATGAAAATCTTTGAATTCCCTTTGTTATAAATATGACAAACTCTGATAACGTCAGGAGAAACAACACAAAAGCAAGGTGCTTAACTCAAGCGTTGAAAGAAACTTATATCTTAGAAAATATCTCTATTGCATTGTCTAAGACTGCATTGCAGTGCTCGATTTACAAAGGTACAGAGCAATGTAAAATTTCGTAAAAAGGGATGAGTCCAGTATAACCTTCCTGATGATAGCACAAGCATGAAGCCTTGAGTAACAGAGAGCCAGTCGCCTTTCTTGTTTCTATTCTATCTTAGTTAATTGACTTATGATAAAGTAAAATAAATTTCAGACTCAAATATACCCATCTTCTAGTTTCATCATTAATTTGAGTATGTTAAAAACTACCGTATATGACGCTTAAATACACCACTTGCAAGCAATTCAATCCTACCTGTAACATTAGCGTAAGTGCCATTTTCACAGAACAAAGGCCTGTCAGTTCCTCGTGGACAGTAAGTACCAACAGGACAGATGTCTCCAGTACTGTCTCTAGGATTAGGCACCGATGCGTTCTTGACGCAGTAATATCCTGCGTTGCATTTGTCTGTTACTGAAGTCTTGCCAGTACCACTGCAATAATAGCCAGCATCACAACCTACAAACAAAACATTGGAAATTGCCATTAAGGATTTTCAGGAAAGCGAGAAAAATCAGAAACACAGAGAAACGTAGTAACTTCTGAAGCTTTTCGCCCGACATTAGAGTATGTTGTTGTACCCAGGGGTGGATCGAAATCGGCCCATTAGGGACAATCGGAAGAGACGCAAGTGATAGTGGTATAGTGAGAACCAATCAATAATCACCAGCGGTCCAGTGAGACAAACAATTCGTCATATAAAGAGTTCTAAAGACCAAAAGAACTCCTTCTATCTGGAAAATATAAGAACGATGGTTTCCGAGTAGAAAGTTCGGCTTTTATTTCAGTTTTCCTTCTAAGCTATGTTGGTTTTTAAGAGGTCAAATAACTTCAAACAAAATACCAAAATGCGCAGAAAAATGCAAAAAATTACTACTGTAGCAGGTTACAGCTCTGGCGTATTCTTTAGTTCCTTTTTAGTATCCTCCGACTACTGTACTGTATAGCAAAGAAATATGTTTTAAAGCAATATCATGCAGTCTTTTCAGTTGCTACACGAACTATAAAGAAACAGTAATTGACAAAACCTATAAAAAACAAAACAAAAATTCACCTTTACAATCAGCGAGGGACGACTTTCCAGTCTGGTTTAGGTAAAACCCTTCAGGACAAGCTTGAGGAGATGGAGTACCGGTAGGGCAGTAACTTCCACTGGGACATATCACTCCGTATGCTTTTCCAGTAGGAGCCGGTTCATTCGACCCACTGATACACCAGTGACCACTGGTGCATTGCTTGAAAGGAGTCTTTTGTCCAGTGGTTGGACAATACCATCCAGGTATGCAGGGAGCACAGCCGGAAGCATTCATTCGACCGGTGATGTTAGCAAATGTACCTGGAGAATAAAAGCAATCAAGGTAGACAACAGATGAAATCAACAAAAAAAATCTCATTGCTCCAAGCGTGATCTTCAGATACTTGAACTACATTAAAGACCAGCATATAAGAACCCCTTCTTTTAAGAACCTGTACCAAAAATTTCAGCATTTTTGATAATCTTCTCTTCAAACGCAAGCTTAGACATTCTTACAAACAATTTCAAGGGGCGATTAGGTGATAATGAAATATGTGTTAGTCTCTTTAAACTAATGCAGGCTGAGAAGGAGCTGAGTATATCAAGTAGTCCTTGTGAAAAATAATTTATCATTTTTCATTTCTCAAATGAGAGTTTTACCTTTATTAAAGAATGTATGACTTACCAATTGGGCATGGAGTTCCAGAGACTGATTGCTCAGGGCAATAATGTCCAAGCGTGCAAATATCTCCAGTTGTACCATCTCTTGGGGTTGGTGTAGATGATCGTGATTTGCAATATGAACCTAGGAGAATGGAGCATACATAAGTAAAATAATGATAAATCACAAATCAGCACATCAAGAAACGATCCTGAATTCATTTGGTCAATCTAGAAATATAGCAAAACCCACTACATTCAATGACAAAGCCTAGATCAAAAGTTGGATCAAAAGTCAATTTCCAAGTCAAAACCAAAAAGAAAAATTATTTCAAAAAAATAGATTATTACACGACATTGGAAAAATAACGAACAGAGGTCTTGAATAAGAATATCATGGAGAGATTTGTTTCCAAACATTATTGAGCGGGGGATACGGTTTTTCCAGATTTGAGTGTATAAGAAGTGGGTATATCAATATAGCCAGAAAAATCGGAACCATAATGAAACGAACACATAGATACTACTTAAGCTTTTCGTCTGACACTCAACAGAGTAATACGTCAGAAAGAGAACGAGACAGAAACCTAACTGATTTATATACCCAGATGTGGATCGAAATAGGCCAATCACAAAAGAGGTGAATGATTGGTATGGTGTAGTGATTTGTGTAGTTGGTATGATTTGTATTTCGATCCACATCTGGGTATATAAATCAGTTAGGTTTCTGTTTCGTTCTCTTTCTGACGTATTACTCTATTGAGTGTCAGACGAAAAGCTTAAGTAGTATCTATGTGTTTGTTTCATTATGGTTCCGATTTTTCTGGCTATACTGAAGTTCTGTACCATCCAAAGACTGTATATCAATATCATCATCATTTCGTGAAAATATCTTTTAGTATTAACAGAGCAAAATAAAATGACTTACCGGCTGCACAAGGATTTGTCGGTTTCGTATTCCCATATCCGGCACAATAGAACCCACCAGGGCACGGTGAACATTGACTTTCAGTTTGCAGACCGGACACATTACTGTATGTTCCTGGCGGGCATGGGTACTGCCTGGCAGACGATGTATTGGACGGACAGTAGTATCCTTTAGTACAGTTGAGTGGCTGCACAACACCTTGGCCTGGCGATAAGGGGGCCGGGTCACAATAAAAGCCAGTCGGACAGGTCTTACAGCTGTGTCTTCCTCTCAGGTCTTGGAATTGTCCTAAAATGTGAAGATGAGAAGTGTTCAGGAACATCGCAAATTAAAGACTGATTTCAGATTGAGAGAACATTTTCAGCTTTTTACACTCGGATTTCAGAACTACTTTCATAAAAAAGACACAATTGTACAAAAGGAAGTAGCTTCAAAAGTTTTGTAAAGCATCTAAATACCGCTTCCACACTGGCAGTTAAACCAGCTTAAACTAAACCAGGGTTTAAGTGTGTGAGACTCTGATTGGTCAATACGATAATTTGAATGATTTTGATTGGCTAAAGTAGCCTGGAGCAAATCAGGAGGTACCTTATTAGGTAACTGCTGTGTTTGTTTTTAATGTGTCATAGTGGCTGTAAATTGAGAATAAAGAAAAGAGGTACAAGCAATGAAAGGAGTACAAAATAATCATAAGCAGTCTTCAAAAAGTTCTAGTCGAAAAGAGTTGAATACCCCTAGATATGAATACCACCTGTCAAAAAAATGCTTTACCAATATCTTACAAAGGCAGTAAGTATAGTGGCCAGTCAAAAGTTAAGAACATAAAAAGAGAGCTAACCAATAATATCCTCATGACACAACATACCTGCAGGGCAAGGTGTTGGAGCTCCACTTCCAGTTGGACAATACGATCCGCGCGGACATTCAACACTATCATTCTTTGATGACCCTGATGGGCAGTAGTAGCCCTGAAGACACACAAAGACAGCCGCAGTCATTCCGAACTGTGGACAGTAATACCCAGCCGTGCAGTTGTTACATTGGCTCAGCTGAGCATTGCCAGGGCTACCTGAGAATGTGCCGACTGGACAAGGAATTTCATACTCAGTTCCTTGCGGGCAGTAATATCCTGGTTTGCATGCTTTTGGTGAGGCAGATATTGACCCTAAGTCGCAGTACGATCCGGCAGAACAGTTTCCATGCGGCTGTGCCAGTCCCAGTCGGTCACAGTATTGGCCGCGCTCGCAAATCTTTGGCAGGATGCTCCCTCTTGGGCAGTATGATCCAATTGGGCAGATGCTGCCAGTTTGGTTGACGGCGTATATAGGGCAAGTGAATTGATCTGTGTTGTTATAGGTTAGATTTGAATGGAAGACCGGCCGAGGCGAATAGGCACCTCTTGTACAGTAGTAACCAGCATCACAGTAATCATCTGGGTACTTGTTACCATAACCTTGGCAGTAAAGGCCACCGGTACATGGCTGGCAGTCTTGCGGTCTGGTGCCACCGGTCTGATTGTTATAAGTTCCGGGTGGGCAAGCGAATGGTGTCGTGGTTTGGATAGGGCAGTAGTAGCCCGTGGGGCAGATTCCACCATATGACTGAATGGAAGGGTTACTCAGAACTGCTCGACCACTGCAATAATGGCCCGCAATACAGCTACCATTTGGAGCAGGGAGTCCGTCTTGGGCACAGAACATGCCTCCAGGGCAATCAGTACACTGAGCAATACTTCCAAGTTTGATGCGATCCCCGTATGTTCCTTTAGGACACGGCAGTGGTTGTGAATACCCAGATTCGCAGTAATAACCTTGCGGGCATTCTCCTCCACCTTGTGCCGCGCTTAACGGCTGAGCAGAAGTTGCCTTCTCAGAGCAGTAATACCCCACATGGCATTTCATAGCTGGGTTGGTCATTGCGTCCCGATCGCAGTAGTAGCCAGGGGTGCAGCGATGGCACTGGTCATGGCTGGATAGCATGGTTTCATTTCCAAAGTAACCTTTCCTGCAAGGGAAGTCTTTGTATGTGACTGTCTTGTTAGGGCAGAAGTAGCCTTTCGGACAGGGGCTTGGGTTGACGACACCATGAGAGCTACTGTTACTTCCACTTGCGTTGTATCCTATCAAAATATAAAGTAAAGCAAATGATCTAACACCATTATGTCAAGATAAAAAACACCATCCTAATGGGTTGGTAGGGTAACCACGCATGAAAATTGGTACAGAACATTTGGCCAAATAACAAACTTATAGATTAGCCTTTGCAGATCATTTAAAGCTTTATCTGGATATTATTGGATTTAAAGATTTCCTGGTATACCTCTTCATACTTTTATGAGATGCTTTAAATTTTCAATCGCACAGGCAGCAAAGCCAGGCACAGATATGCAGGAAGAACATTGTCAGTACAATGACACTGCTTCACAAACAATTACCTTCACTACTTAATTTAGGTAGTTCCAACTTTCCAAGTGTAGAAGCTGTTAAGCCAGGCAAACATAAACAGAGCTGCTTCACTAAGAGAAAACGCTATTCTCTTTTTGAAATCTTTTTTAAGTAAATACTTAGGGGACCACAAAACAATCTAATAGTAAGCAATTAATAGTGTAATTACACCCAAATTTCAACAATTTTGAAATTTTGCTGTGCTTTCTCATGCTTTTTTGCCTTGTTTCCTCATCCTTATGCGCAAAAGTAATAAATATTCGCAAATAAGAGACGTATTCCAGAGATGAAAATCACAAAATCATACCTTGAGCCTCAACAGGATCACAGTAATACCCATTATCACAATCCAAGCAAAATCCAGTTTTGGAATAACGTTGGTAAGTACCCGGTGGGCAGACATTTTGCTTGTAACTAGCAATAGGGCAATAATGTCCCGGCTGGCATATTTTAGTAGGATAGATCGTTCCGGACGGACAATAATAGCCAATTGAGCAGTTACCAGTAGGCTCAGGGAGTCCGGACCTAGCACAGTATTTTCCAGGAAGACCTGTGGGTTAAAAGTAAAAATATATAGTTCAAATTAAGGAATGATATAGTCGTTAAATGATTTCAGAGCCCAGAGGTTCTTTTAGAACATTTCTTGAGTAGTTTGTCCTCTGTTTGCGGGCCTTAAAAGGTAACATAAAACCTCTAGATTGTTTCAATATGCCTAAGACAACCTTGACAATTAGTATCTCCTCGAATACTCATTGGGCACTCATCTGAAATACAGTCTTTGAAAGATGGTGTTAACTTGAGGGGAGTACTGATTTGAAAATATGGGGTACTAATTTCATTTTATATACACACGAACAAAACAACACCTCCAGTTGCAGTTGGCTTCAAAGATAACAAATCCGTGTTACGTTAACGAAAATACTTCTTGTAGAAGTTATACTTTGGTGCTAAGTATTGTTAGATATTAGAATCTTGGCATATGACATGTACCTACATTGATATTTCCTTCAAAGTGCATTAGATGTCTTTCGTTTTATTCTAGTGATTCTAATAATTTCTTGTTAAATTTTGAAGGGGTGGGGAATCCATTGGAGAAGAGCACTCATTCTAAAGTATTCAGAAAATGGGAGAGCTCTTTCAAGTAGGGTGTGGCTTTTGAGAAATATGGTGGCCCAACAGGGACGCAGGAATATATTTGTATGACCACATTCAGAGTCTGTCTCATGATTATGCAAACATGAAAATTTAAGTAACAGAGCGAGTATCCTTTCTTGTTCCCAAGCTATATCGCCCTGTACTTTTGTACATCGAGCACTGTGATGCAGTTAAGTAATGCAATAGAGATATATCATCTTGTTGTTTCTAATCTATATCACTCTGTATTTCTGTACATCGAGAACTATGATGTAGTATTAGACTAAGCAATGCTGTAGAGATATATCATAAGGCATGGTCTAACACGTGAATTAAATGCATTACCAGATACTTACAAGGTATGCAGGCATTGCGATAATCATTGCCATATCCTCTTGCAAATTCACCAGGTCTGCAAGCATTCGGCGCATTGCTTCCCAGTTCACAGAAATGTCCTGGTGGGCAAATGTCCCCATATGTCTGGTTCACTGGCCGTTCGTCAGTCGAGCTTCCGTTGCAGAAGTAACCAGCAGCACATTTACCTTCCAGACGGTCTAGGGCGTCAGTCGAGCAGAAGTAGGATGGGTCACATGGCTTGGGTGCAATTGAGCCTGGAGGGCAGTAAGTGCCGGCTCTGCACATTCCACCTTAAAGAGAACGGAATCGAAAACTGCTATGAAAGAATTACTTATAGAAGTATCAAACCTCTAGACACAAAAGGCTGGTTGCTGTGTTTCTCAGGCAAAAGGTAGCATAATAAATCACGTAATGAATTTTTAATCCACATTCAAGACTTGATGTTGATGAGTTTGTTGTAGCTTTAAAGCACAGTTTTTAAATAAGAAATTCAAAATATTGTTCACAGTATACTATAAGAAAAAACACGGTGGTAGAGAATTGGTATGGTAAAGCTCAGTTCAGTTTACATTTTATACAATCTGTAGTTTCTATCAAAAAGACTACCAAAGTATTGCAGTGCTAGATCCTCCAGTGACTGGTCAATGATTTGGTCAAAATTCTTCCAGTTCATCTATTCAAAAAGTTTCATGAAGATTATCAAGATTCACAATCTTTTCCACAAAGTAAACAAGAATAGGAGACAACTAACCAGTGCTATTTGTTGTTGGTGTTTTGGATGTCGCTCCTCCACTGCAGTACCAGCCTCCTTGACAAATGGCAGTCGGCAAAGGCAATCCAATATCTTTACAATACATACCGGGGGTACATGTTTGACAGTCTGCCAGGGAGCTTCCCATCGTATAATTCTTAAAGGTTCCTTTCGGACAAGGATGCTGAGTGGAGAACTCTGTGCCATTTGGGCAATAGTAGCCTTTTGGGCATTGGGTAAAATTGCTAGATCCCTGAACACAGTGAAAACCATTGGGGCACATGAAGCAAGCAGCCTGTTTTTGAAGGTTGTTGTAGGTGCCTGCAGGACAGCTTTCCGGTGCTGAGCTACCATTTTTACAGAATGTTCCAGGACTGCATGGTCCTCCTGTACTAGTTACAAGAGGAGGGTTGGAGAGTATGGCACCTCCACTACAATAGTACCCTGCATCACACTGGCCGGTTGGCCAGGAAATACCTTCTTTGTCACAGAAGTAACCCTTGAGACATGGGAGACAATCAGCAACAGATTTTCCATGGGTCGCATTATTAAAAGTACCAAGAGGACATGCTATTGGAGAGGTTGAATTTCCAGAGGGGCAGTAATAACCAGGCGGGCAGATACCAGCATTCCCTTTGTGACCTCCAGATGGAGTGGAAGTGTCAGAACCGTTCTTGCAGTAAAATCCACTGGAGCACGGCCCTGTAGGGGCAGTGGAGTTGGGGTAACCACAGTAGGAGCCAGCAAGGCATGAGAGGCATTCCGATTCTCTTGCTAATGATATTGCTGAGCTGTAAGTGCCAGTTGGGCAGGGTTGTAAAACGTAACCAGTTGCAGATGGACAGTAGAAACCTTTGGAAAAATATACCTCAAAAGTTTGAACAAATGAAAAAAGAGTAAAATAAGACAAACAACAATATATGAAATAAAATTAGCAAAAGCTTTTCAGTAACTTTCATGTAGATTTATTAGCACTGAAGATAGTTTTGTTGAAAAGCTCTGGCAAATTTCATTATTGTTTTTTGATATTTCAATTATCTTCATAGCATATATATATATAATTATCTTAAATAAAAGAAGATTTACCACATGTGCTAAAAAAGCATAATATTTTATAACCCTTAATTGCACTTTCCTGCTTGAATATACAATTAGATGCTTCGGCACTCATATCTTTGTATGTACATATGTACAAAATTTCTACAAAATCGTTAAATATGTAACTAATTGAATAGGAAAAGGTCTACAAAAACAAAAACAAAGTTGCCTGGGCACAATCTAAATCTATGGCATATTACCTAGAAGCATCGAAAACTAACAAAAATAACAACTTCATTCCTGGTTATTCTAGTAAAAAGGCCTACCAGAGAAGAACATGGTTGCGTGAGGGCAGTCTGAATCTATAGCATTATATCTAGAAGCATAGAAAAGTAACAAAATAAATCAAATTCCTGGTTATTCTAGAAAAAGGCATACCTGGCTTGCAAGGTTGTGGGTGAACCCTATTGACGCAGTAAAATCTTTCAGGACAGGTGTAACAGCTACTGGCTTGAGTGTGGTTCATGTACGTGCTTGGCGAGCAAGGCTTTGGTGTTCCTGTGCCTGACGGACAATACGAGCCAACTGGACACACATTACCTGATAAGGAAGAAATAATAAGCATTGTTACTAGCGGATGCAGTGGCATGTAACCAGCTCAGTTGGTGCCAGTCTTGACAATGTAGGTTTGAAACCACTGTGAGACTCCATTTGCGTGGCTACAGTAAATAACTGCAAATAAGAACCAATACTTTTTAGCCAGTCTCTGTTGGTTCTTTAGTAAAGAATGTGTTTCAGAGTTTTCTACATGGTAGAGGCTATGCTCAGATATTTGGAAGTAATAGCATAAATAGGCGTTTGTCAAGTTTAGGTTGTCTTTCTTGTACTGCAATTAGATTTACCTCTTATTGACTGCACAAGAGACAAAAACTATTATCTTGGGTCTTTAACAGTTGGATATTATATGTAGGTTTTCAATGTATACAGTGTGCAGTCGTTTTCAAATATGAGCCTCTGTTGCACGAATGGGGGCCTGAAACATACTATACCTTAATGACAACTTTGCTAAACAACGTAGTGCGTGCTACCACGTCCTTTATTGAAATAAGGTCTCTTTTGGCCTTTTGCAGCCAAGCACATTATAACAATTTGTAATAATACCGTGATTAGCGCATTTGCCTTTGGTTGACAATGTTCTCGGTTCGGGATCTAGTGGAGGCATATTCAAATTGTGTTAGCCCAGATGTGAGATTATAGTTGTAATAAATTAATCATACAGTCATGAAATATTTCTAAATTATTTCATTCCCATTTAACTTTTCCTATAACCCTTTTATCTATAACCGTCTTTGCCTCAGTATCAAATTAAATTACCTCTCAACCGTACTGGCCAAAAATTTGAGTGCTAAAAAGTGTGCATGCGAGCTACCAAAAATTATAGCTGTTGGAGATGCATTTTTCAACAAGATTCAATACCGAATACTTAAAAATTTGATTAAGTCACACCTGTTGAATCTCCAGGAGGCTTTGCTTGAGTGGCATTAGCCGCGCAGTAATAACCAGCACTGCAGTTACCAGATGTTTCGTTCAGACCCCAACCACCACAGTATCGTCCGGGGGTGCAACCGAGACATTGGTCAACAGACCCGAGTCCAAATGAAGGGTTGAATGTCCCAGGTGGACAGAGGCGGGTTGCATTTGTACCAGACGGGCAATAACGACCTATAAAGAAAACGTTTATGAAATATCTCATTACATTTCAGGGGCAGACTGGCTAGTGGGGCTATTTGAGCAATCATCTAAAGGGCCAGTCATTTCAGCTGTTCAAGGGCCGGTTGGCAAGAGTAAAAAGATTTGGTTTAAAATTTAGTATGAACAAATTTTTAGCAAATTTTGTCTAGACTGGTAAAATTAGCCAGTCCTCTATATTTGGATAATGTTTCAAGTTCATTTCATTCCTTCTTCAATAAATCATCTATGAAACTACCAGATGGACCAGAAAAATTTATGCGAGTAAAAGACGATAAATCAAGAAATCTTTAGGTTCGCTAAAGTAGCAAAGATATTATTAACAATGTGCGATGGGCCAAGCTACCCAAATCTTTATATTTGGGCTCATATACCATATAATGTTTATCTTTATCAATCTGAAGCTATAACTAAGCATTTTCAGTAAGCATTGCATGATTCCTGGAATTTTAGATGGAAAAATTTGCCATACAGGATAGATCATTGTATATAGATCAGGATAGCAAGGAAAATGGGAAAAAATTGCGAAACATGCTAACTACTATTTTTTTTTATTCTCATAAAATTTACATACATAAACAAAATAAACAGTATCCCTAAAGTTATGTTTGAATTTATGAAAGTTTAGCTTACTGAGTCCTACACGCAGTTGTGTTAAAATTGCCAACCATTTTGGGTCATGAATACCATAAACCGAGTTTGGGGTTGGACGGATCAAAAAGCAATAGGCCTTTTTTTGAAAATGTTCACTGAGTGAGATAGCTTAATATCAGGGTCCAATTTGTCCCATTCGATTAAGCAGTTTGGGTAGTAACTTGATTTAAATCTGTCTGTTCTCGTAGGAATTTGCCCTATTGTGTCTCGTCTGCGTAGATTGCAGTTTGATTCGTGGCGCTGAGGTAAAGGGCTTTTTGGGTAGGTTTGGGTTAAATTATTAATAATTTTATAAAATAGTACCAGGCGTCTGCTCCACTATTGTTCACCTGAAACTCATCGCATTAGAAGGTGGATTACCCAGAGGTGGATCGGCATTAGCCAATCAGGAAAGAGTAGAATGACTGGTATAGTGGGAGACAACCAATCATCACCAGGAGTCGAAAATGAGACGAGCAATAAGTTGTCACTGAAAGAACCTTAAGGAAAGACAAACCCTTTATACCAACTCAATATGGAATCGATGGTCTTGATGCAGACTCTAAAATTCCCAAGTGAAATGCTGACATTCCTCTATTGAATGATTAGTGAATTATTGATATATTGAAATAGTGAGGCCTTGATTACTCATATTCTTTTAATCTTTCTACGCCTAAATGGAATTGCTTACCTTGAGGGCAAATATACCCAGTAACACCATCATTAGGAGCTTTTAATCTAGCTCCACTGATGCAGAAATAGCCTGCTTGGCAGTTACCAGTCCACGTGTCGAGACCTTCTCTTTCACAGTATTTTCCACTTGGGCAGTTTGTACATTCATTTGCAGCACTTAGGTGTGTGGTTGCACCATATGTACCTGAAAAACAAGACAAAAGACTCAGAATAAAAACAAACGTTAAGGCCCGAGAAGACACACTGGGTTACTTGATTGAACATTACTCTTCAATCATGCCCAGTATCTTTCCAATAAGAGGGCTTCAAAACTTTCAAACCTGCATATTTTTGCAATGATTGGTTCTCTCAGGTTACAAAGCAGTCGAGTAAGTTGTTGATGACACATGTTATTTTGTTTTGAGGACAATAGAGAGCTAAATGGAAGTACAATGAAGTAAACTATACAGCTCCCTTACCAGTAAACTCCGTTGCTATCATGACTTGGTCGTTTCAGGTCATTTCAGCCTCGAATAGGATTTTAACAGGTTTTTTCAGCTGGTTTCAACTCGTTTCAGCTCGTTTCAACTTTTATCAGTTATGTACGCAGTATAGAATGTCGAGATTGTTTGGCCAGCTTGTTCAATCATGTCCAATCAAGTTTAATCCTGATCTAACTTTTCAAAGAACATTTGTATAATTACATTTAGTGACTTTGAAAAACAGACACTCAAATAAGAAAGCTACTATGAAAAACATTTGTTTAGAAGAACACATACTAACAAGACATAAGAAAACATGTAATTACCCATGGGACAGCCATGCTGAAACTTCGTTTTTGTACCATTCGGACAATAGAAGCCACGCGGACAGGGGGTTGGGAGTTGGACACCGTGGATACAGTGGGTGTTATTCAAGATGGTGCTGTCACAGTAATACCCAGCCGGACACTGCTTGCAAGAAGACTGGTAGAACTCATCCTGGTATGATCCAGGAGCACACGGCTGTTCAGCTTGGCTTCCGTTAGGGCAGAAATGACCCGGTGTACATCTACAAAAAACACACTTATTCACCATTCTATTAAAATACTGGTTACAAAGGAAATATTTTTCTAGGAGAGTCAGTTCGTGAAAACCTAGTTGGTATGAATTCATTCAAATAGCAATAATAAGTTCAACCGAAATTTGGGAAAACTTTCAACCAGTGAAAACTAGCGATATTTTTGATATTTGATAAACAGCCCAAACAGATGCATTTCTTGAGTGCACTCCACTAGTGCGTATCAAAACTAAAACTGAAACTGTGAATATCTAGATGTATTTGTCCATCTAGTAATTTTGAAATACCTGTACTCCACGGGGTGACTTGTGTTCTGACCGCCTGGACAATAATATCCTGCATCACAAGGGCCGCTTGGTTTTTCCAATCCGGATCCTTCACAATATTTACCAGGCTTACACTGTGAACAATCGCCCACTGCTTTATTTCCGGTCCGATTTGAGTATGTCCCATGTGGGCACAATTCAGGCACAGCAGTACCGGATGGGCAGTATCTACCCGGGGGGCATATGTTTCCAGTAACTCCATCAGTCGGTGCTTTATTTTTAGCTCCAGATGTACAGAAGTAGCCAGGATCACAAGGTCCGGAAACATTTGAGAGTCCGTAATCACTACAGAATGATCCTGAATAGGAAAATATATCGTAAGTTAAGTGGTTTGAAAAATTATCAAAAATAATATAAATATGAAATCAACAAAAACCTTTCAGATAGTATTTTTATCTAAAACTTTATAATTGTTGTATTAATTGTTTTAATATTCTGATAATTTTTAAATTGAATTAAATCTAATATCCATTTTGGCAAATAGTTATACTGATATGGATTCAGTGTGTTACTCTTGATACTCTCGCTACGCTGATTACTCTCTGTACTCTTGTTACAGGGAAGGTTATTGTGAGTCAGTGTGTATCTTTGTTACACTTTGTAAGCTTGTTACAGGCAGGGTGGATGTAAAGTCAATGAATGTCTTTTATTCTTGGTACTTTTGATATGCTGGGTACGCTTGTTACAAAGAGGGTGGGTGATGAGTCAGTGTGTATGTCTCTAAAAAACCAACCCTAATTTCCTAAGCCCTAACACCAAATCCTAACACGAATCTCTAACCCTTGACCCCGAGCCCTAAATCCTCACGTCTATCAAATACTCCCTCTGAACGCAGTACCCCAACTTAGTGTTCGTTGTTAGCATTCTTGTCAATCGTTGATGCAACCACAGTAATTATAATGGCTAGTAACAAGCCTGTCAGTCATTCAAATAATTGAGTTCAAGCTAGGGGACAACCTCACTCCAATCACAGACGTTGTTCTTAAAGGTTTACCTGTGCTGTACAAGTTACTTATATCAAAACTCTAAACTTACCTGCGGTACACATTTGTGGCTCATAAGACCCACCAGGGCAATACGTTCCAGGCGGACATTGCCCACCAGTTGTTGAATTGGGACAGAAGCATGTCGAAGCATTCAAGGTGGAATTCCCAGAGCAGGTAAGGTTACCGATGTTGATAGGGCGGGCTGACCATGCCCCCCTCCTGCAATACCATCCACTGGCACAATCAGCATAGGGCTTGGTTAAACCAGTTGTTGGACAATATTTACCAGCATCGCATGGGGCACAGTCATCAACTGACATCTTCTTATAGAAGCTATTGTAGGTACCACTGGGACACGGGTACTCGTCAGGATATCTTGTTCCAGTCGGGCAATACCTCCCTGGTAGACACTGTAAGGCACAGCTCGTTGAGTTTTCCGGGCAATAAAACCCAGAGCAGCAGCTTTGGCAGGCACTTTGTCCGGTCTGGCTATTATAAGTTCCCGCTTTGCAGCCAAGTGGGTAGGCCGTCCCATTCAAGCAGTAGTGGCCAATAGGACAAGGGCCACCTGATGATGTTACATTACTTGGATTTGCTACTTTTGAACCATGCAAACAATAGAAACCGGCATCACAAGGGGCTGTTACGTTTGATAACCCGTCACTTCCGCAGTAGAATCCGGGCAAGCACAAGTCACAATCTGTTGCAAGTTTCAAATGTGTTTTGTTTGAAAACCGACCTTTCGGACAGAGCAGAGGCTCTGTTGTGCTGAGCGGACAGTAGCGCCCGACTGGACATGGACCAGCATCTCCAGTCTGACCTGATTCTGGTTTAGCTTGATTGGATCCACTGCGGCAATAATAGCCCGGCTCACATGGTCCAGTTACTCTTGTGGCGTTCGGATAAGCACAGTACATACCACCACTACATTGCTGACATTCTATAGAAAAATACATTTATTGAGAAGATTCTAAATTTTACACTGAACATTCAAGGCAGAATCTAGCGTTGCTCATGTTAAATGAAGAGATTAACTTGTCTTCAAGTGGTACTTAGCTATGTATAGAGAGAATACATGTTTTTACAAATCAAAACTTTACAAATACAATCAACATATTTGCCTATCAACTAGCAACTAATGAAGAGTCAATGAAAACATAACTGACTGTGACAGGAACGTTATTGTCCTTTGTGATTCTCAGTACCAAGGAATTTCTTGCTTTTTTTGCAAATTCATTTCTCTTGAGATGCAATAAAGTTTTCCTTATGTTTGGCATGACTTTGAGATCTCGTTTCTGGCATAATGTTCCACAAAAAAGACAGTTGAGGCAAAGCTAGCCCAATTTGAAAGTCATTTTCAATGTTAAACATGGGAAGAACATTGTCATGTCTGTTACATTTATATTGAAATGGATTGCATCGAGAATCTTGTTTCATTCCGGAAATACAACTTAGATTCCAGTTGGCGTTGCCTTCGTAGCATTGTAAACTTCATATCATCATCGCCATCAGGAGCTACAACTTCCAATTCTTAGTTAATCTATGAAATAAAAAATACTGCAAGCCAAAATTTACCTGTGACTTTGGAGAGTCCTGATTTATCGCTGAAAGTACCAGGCGGACATGCCTTCCAGTCATAACCAGTTCCATTGGGACAATAGTACCCAGCAGGGCATGGTGATGGGCTCAGATGGGTGCCAACACAGTAAGATCCAGCCGGACAGATAAAGCATTTGGCAGCAGATGTATCATTCATATAGGTACCATCCTGAAAAAGAAAGTAAAGTATGAGGGAGCATCTGTATCATTCTTCACCACACCACCTAACAGGAAGTGGAATTTCCCTCAGGTGCTATGGTTTTTTTTGTTGCTACCCTATTTCGTTACTTCTACGCTACTTCATCCCTCTATATTTATGCTAAATGTTGTTGTTGTGTTTCGTAATGATTTACTTTGTTGAGATTCGAAATGGCGACCTGTCTCTTCATCTCTTCCCTCTGACTGGCAACAGTTTCACTCAGATTGATTTCACCATATAAGCGCAACACTACCCGGTAAGGTGAAGTAAACTTGAATGAAGAATCACTTATGTGTTGAGTATTAATGACGTTTGGGGGATTTACTTTGCCTCCAAGACCCTGCACGGAAATCCAATATAGGTGAAGCTTGAAAATTATATCACCTGTCATTTATGGGTCTGGTAGGTGGTTGTATTTTTGAGGTATTATTCTGTAAACGTTGAAAAACTCACCTTGCAAGGTCTGGGCTGTGGAGTTCCAACAGGACAGTAATGACCGCGAGTACAGCTTCCACCAGTAACACCGTCCGTGGGGTTTGGAACCTTGGACTTTGACGTGCAATAAAACGTTTCATGACAATAGCCAGTTGGATAGGAAAGTCCAGGCACCAAACAGTACATTCCTGGTGTACAGTCAAGGCAGTCAGCAAGTGCTTTTAGTCCGGTCGTATTGGCGAATGTTCCAGATGGGCAGTCAATAGGGCTAGGTGTTCCAGTTGGACAGTATTGTCCAGTTGGGCACGGTCTGCCCGTGCTCATGTCAGTTGGGGTGGGGGTGAATGCCCCACTGATGCAATGGAATCCTTTCTCGCAATCACCAGTGTAGTTACTTGATGATCCTGAAAGGTAAGAGAACTAGTTCAAGCCAGATGAAGTGCCATATCAAATTTCAACAATAATACAAAGTCTTGGTTCAGTTGAAGAATTATTTTATATGGTAAGACAAGAGCCATTGCGCAGGAGCACTAGAGACGCTAAAAATAATTTTCTTTCTGGAAACCAAGGAGCTGATGAAATTCTCTACAAAGTAAGAGCACCGTGTGTTACAAAGTATTTGTTGCGTGTGGTACTGTAATAATTATATCATATGGTACTTCGTATACATTGTCTTTCTCTTAAAAGCACTTATGTGTTACAAAGACACCCCTGGAAATTTCTCTTAGTCAGAAAAACATTTCTAAGAACCGTTTTCCCACGTTTCGGTGCTTTTTGCGGCTCTGAGGAGCATCATAAGTTCATCAATTTTAAGCAAATCAGTCAAATAGGAATTCAAGAAAAACATCAAACTCACCTAGACAATATTTTCCTGGTGGACAGCTCAAGCATTGACTAGCTCTAACCAGACCAGTTCCGTTACCATAAGTACCATTCGGACAGCCGAACTCAACAGCATACCTCGTGCCATTCGGGCAATAAAATCCATTTGGACACTTGTATAATGAGGGTATGGTAATCGGCCCATCCTTCGAGTCACAGTAATAGCCTGCCGGACAGATTTTACACGAGGACTGCTGTATTTGATCCTGCCAAGTTCCCGAGTTACAGAGTATCGGAGCTGGTGATCCGGTCGGGCAATAGTGTCCAGCTGAACAGTTCTTCGCTTGTTTGTTACTCTGACCTGCCGGGCAGTAGAAGCCTGCATCGCATAGTCCGGTCGGTTTGGTGTTTCCTATCCCAGAACAATACGAGCCACTTGTGCAAGGAGAGCATTGGGAATGAAGGCTATTTCCTGAAAGAAGGAAAGCCAAAATACGGCATGGTTTCAGTTCAGATCTTAAAATGGGATGTGTTTTAGAATTGGTGAAAAAATGAAGAATAAAAAGAGAATACTTGATGAAGAAAATCAGAAGATGAATAAAGGTCTATCTCTGTTTTTGATGTCGAACAAAGTGCCTGTTGAGACTGCTCTGATTTGTTTAAATCTCTCCGCCTTCAAACTGACCAAAAGCTTATGACCTGGTTAAATTTGATGTATTTGTGATCCTACACGTTAGTATTTGTTGGCAGCGTTTTAATTTCATTCATGTATAGAGGGTGCTTCAGGGGGCTTCACGAATCAGGGAAATAAAATGGTACAGTCTTTGAATGGTACAAAACTTCAAAATGGCCAGAAATATCGGAAACAGAGTGAAACGAACACATAGATTAGGTACTTAATTAAGCTTTTCATTTGACACTCAACAGAGTAATACGCCAGAAACAGAATGAAACAGAAATCTTACTGATCTATATACCCAGATGTGGATCGAGATCAGAAAAGAGGTGAATGATTTGTATAGTGTGGGAAAACAAATCAACACCCACGATACAGTGAACTGACCAAAATAAGAAAACTTGAAGAGTTTTAAGGCGAAAACGAACTCTTTCTGTCTATACAAAAGGGGATCCCTGGTTTTTATGTAGACAGATTCCAAAATACCTAAATGTAGACCTTGCTCTGCAAATTATTCGGAAAAAAATTTTCACTGTAGGCTTGAGCACACTCTGGGTTGTCGAGCAAATGTTGACCTATAGCAGAGTCATGTTCAAGATATCTATTGGTTTTAGAGGCGCGAGATGGTTGTTCTCGTTGTGGCACAGTCTTTTGGCGTATGCTAGACGGCACGTGTTGTTTAATCCTATCACATAACTGCTGAGATGTGCGTCCTACGTACCTGGCTTCACACCGGCACGAGTATACATATACTACGAGGCCGTTTTGTGTGGTAGGTACAAAGAGTTCACTGTATTGTGGTTGTTCATTTATTTTCTATACTATACCAATCATTTACCTCTTTCCTGAACGACAACTGATTTTCCTGATATGTGCAGATGCCCGCTGCTCCAACACTATCAAACTCTATCTATGCTTTTAAAGATGTAACTCAGAGAATGGCAAATTACACCATCTATTGATTTCAATAAAATTCATATTCAATTGTACATAGAGTATAACACACACTGTAGCATACACTACCAGTGACAATTATCATTTTCATTGTCCTCCGAGCAGCATAAAGCAAATCGAACCAGTCCTGGAACAAATTCAGTAAGAGAAAGCGACAAGAAGTCTTTGTTCTTACCTGTGTTATTAGAGAATGTACCAGCCGGACATTTGATCGGTATTTGTGTTTGAGCCGTACAGTAAGATCCAGGAGGGCATTCATTACCAACTCTCCCATCCGTCGGCTTCCGGGTCCAAGATCCGTTGGAGCAATAATATCCGGCGTCACAAGGTCCGGTATAGTTGAAGTTCCTCTTTCCTTCGCAGTAGAAACCGCCGGGACAGGGTGTTGGTTCATGAGAGCCTTTCGGACAGTAAAAGCCGGGCTGGCATTCACCTCCTGTAGAAGTGATAGTAGTCATTTTACTATGAATAGAGATCTTAGAAAAGGTATCTACACCCGATTAAGGCTTCACAAAAAATTCAGGAAAATCCGTCGAAGCGTTTTATCAATTCTTCAAAATACTGAAAATCTCTTTAGCACATTTTATCTTCATGAAGTTTCAAAAGAAGACGTTTTTCGACTTTTAAGGGCCATAAATGATAAGAAATCAACGGGAGTAATTAAAATACTTGTCCGTTTGCGATGGGGCTATCTGAACCACTAACAAAAGTAATTGATATTAGCATTCACTACAGTAAATTCCCAGAGCAAGCCAAACAAGCTGAGGTGACACTTCTAGATAGAGGTGAAGCAGTTCGAACGGCAGAGAAAACTTTCGTCCCGTGAGCATACTGAATGCTTTCTCCAAAATTTACGAAACATAGTGCAAGAACAAATAACTCCATTCTAAGAAAATTCACTCTCCGTATTCATAGCGGCATATAGGAAGGCTTACGGCGCTCAACATGTCTTGATTAGAATGTTTAAGTACTTGAGATCTAGATTAGACAATAGTTATACCATCGGTGCAATATTAATGGATTTTTCGACAGCTTTTGACTGCGTCCCACATGATTTACTGATAGCAAAGCTTCATGCATATGGTTTTGATGAAAGCTCGCTTATTTTCTTTTATTCATATCTCAAAAGACATAAACAGTCTGTTAGCACAAATAATGTTTACAGCAACTATCAAACTGTTGTATCAGGGGTTCCTCAAGGATCAGTTCTTGGACCAGTTCTTTTTAATTTCCACATAAATGAATCCACTTCATTCAAGATGCTACACTTGTGAATTATGCTGATGACAATACCCTTACATACTTCTCCAACAGTGTCCCTCAACTAATTAATGTATGAGATAAGGAGGCATCCGTTGCTCTCAATTTGCAGGATCAAAATAAGATGATCGCTAACCCTGAGCAATTCCACGCACTTATCGAGAGAGCCCTGTGTCTTCTTCACGATGATCATAGATCTTCCTTAGAAGAGTTACTTGCTAAGTCTAGCAAATGCACGATGAATGTAAATCGGCTCAGATGCCTCTGTATCGAGATTTTAAAAACAGCAAATCATCTCAATTCATGCAAAATATCTTCGAAACTAGAGTTTCTCAAAGGCCTTCACGTTGTCCAAATGACTTGAAGCACTATAGGCCAAACCAGACAACGTTCGGTTCAAATAGTCTGAAATCTCTTACGCCAAAAATCTGGAATAGTTTGCCAGAGGACAAAATCTGCAGAGAATTTAGTGCAATTCAAAAGGCTAATCAAAAACTGGGATGGGGCCAATTGCAGATGCAATGTATGTATGCCTTCAGGATTTCTAGATTTCAAGCATACAATGATACTTTTTACCTTAATTGTAAGTAATCGAAGTAGACTGATTATTTCGGTAGCTAAATGAATTTTCGATTGAAAAAAATAGGTGATAACAACATCATTTAACACTTCTTGTACATCATCAGAGGTAACCATTTTGAAGTAAAATATAAGAAGTTACTGATTCTTGAAAGTCAAAGAAGTTCAATTAAATCACTATGATGCAATCAAATTATCAAGATGATAAACTTAAAATAAAGATTTAAGATATTTATTGATAACTAACATAAAATTAAAACTAAATAGCAATAAAGAAAATTTGAAAGGCAAATTAACAGTCTACAGTCAGGAGTCCAACTCTCTCAAACACAAACATTTTTAATGGGTTTTTAGTGTAGCAAATTCATACCTACTAGCTTACTTAATTGCATCAGAGATCGTCAGAGACAGATAAAACAAATCAAAAATATTGGAATCAGATAAAAAGTAGTCAATATAAAACAACTACCAACCTGTGGCATTGCTTGGACAAAGACACCCTCCAGTCGTGAAATTATCATAATCTCTCGGCGTTCTGCTGTCTGACATTCTCACACAGAAGTAGCCTGCATCACAAGATCCGCTTGGCACATCCAGACCTGTTCCATCGCAATACTTCCCACCCGGACATGGCACACAATCTTGCAAACTCATGCCATTTGTCTGATTTCTATAATGTCCCCTCGGGCACGGGAACTCCGTGGAGAACCTTGTACCATTAGGGCAATAATGTCCGACCGGGCAGGGATATAAAGTAAAATCTGATATGTTAGCTGGGCAGTAGTAACCAGCCTTACATGTGTAGCACTGTGATGCTCCTTCGTCTGGCATGTACGTCCCACTTGGGCATCCTCTGGGGAATGCGGTGCCTTCGGGGCAGTAATGGGCCTTATAACAAGGGCCACTTGTTCCATCACGGATAGCGTTGTTTGGAGATTGGGCTCCTCTCAAACAATAAAAGCCAGCACTGCAATTGCCTAATAAGAAAAATAAAAACAATTCATCAATCAGAGGATCTTGGCAAGAGACTGTGATAAAAGTAAGCAGTTTTGTTCTTTTAGATTCTTTCAGGAACCCTAGCCCTAGCCCTAACCGCTGGGGGCTAAAATATTTTCATGAAATATCTAAATCAAAGGGTAAACTAAAAAATAAAATGCGTACCAGATGTCACATTTAATCCTTTTGTTCCACAATACTTTCCGAACTCACACAATTGACAATCTGTCCAGTTCTTCAACCCTGTCAGACTACTGTAACGTCCACGGGGGCATAATTCGGGGATATCTGTACCAACCGGACAGTAGGATCCTTGCGGGCAAATGCCTCCACGGCCAGTGGCCAATGGTGGAGAAGGACGACTGGTGCTGATGCCGGTTTGGCAGTAGAAACCTGCATCACAATAACCACTACCATTTGAGGCAAACCCAGTGACACCCATTTTCTGACAGTATCTCTTTGGAGGACATGAGGAGCATTCGTTCTTTGCAGCTAAACCTCCCTGTAAATGAAATACAAACTGACATAAACTGTCTTATTCTCTTATGTTAGTAGATACAGGTGGGTTCATAGGATTTCATTTTACTGAATAATTCACCCTCCATAACATTTCTTATTCATCCCCTTTTACAGATATCTTAAAAACAAAATCTACCCCTCATTTACGTATCAGCCCTTTGACCCAAAAATCCCTAGAAGATCAGTAATACAAAAGGGAAGTTTCATACTATTTCTCGCTCTTTGAAAATATTTCTTAATAATTGTAATAAAGTAAGACCCCGCAAAGAGTCTAGTAATTTAAGAACCTCGATACTGCCTTTCCACAAAGAAAAGCCTGAAAATAAAATGCAGTTGAGTTTGGTATTTGAAATTCTATCAAACAAAGGTCTGTTTCTCTCTAGATCCTAGCTGCAAATGAGCCTGTGATGAGAGTGCACCATACCATGCCCTACAGTGCGATTAATCACCCTTTTGTACCATATCTGAACCAGAATTTAGTCAATCGGTTCTCAGTTAAGTATGTTCTTTTTGTGGGATCCGCTTGGCAGTTTAGCAGTAGAAGCCTGTATCAGAATATCCGATGCCGCTGTCAGAGGTAAAGTAAGTAACGCCGTATTTCTGACAGTATTTCTTTGGAGGACATAGCAACGTCTAAAATACATTTTCGGCTGAAAGGGGTATTAATGTGTGTATGAACAATGATATAATGTTTTCCTGGTTGAGCTCATACCATACCAGGCTTACATCAAAAACATTCTATAAATCAATTGTGTGATGTTAAAGAAAAAGGGTTAGACGGTCCGATAAGAACAAGGTAAAAGGAGCATTTACACAAATACAAAAATCGACTTACGAATTCGTTCCAAGTGCCGGCCGGACAAGGCTGTATGTCTGCTACACCTGACCCGGCAGGGCAATATTTACCAGCAGGGCATCGCTCTGGGTTAATTCGATCACGACAGAAATGTCTTGAAGGACATGTTAGGCACTTTGACAGACCAGTTACGTTGCTAGAAAAGAGATATTATTAGAGATATTAAGCGCAGGCATTTGCCTCTCTAAGTAAGTAATAAAAATGCATATTGGGGGAGCGGTATATTACACTAAGATGGGAAGACTTAAAAAAAGACTAAACTCTTCATCTTACCAGAGTTGATCAGGAGATGTACTTGAAGAAGGAAACCCGAGACAGATTTATCAGGATGAAGGGTTTTGTCTTTTGAGTTTTGACTTCTTAATGGGTTATAACAAATATCTTGCAAACATTTCAAAACAGTGAACATTGATGAGCGCTCACCTGTATGTTCCAGGCAGACAACCAAAATACACAGATGTATTACCAGGGCAGTAATTTCCAATTGGACACAAGTTACCAGTTATCCCATCAGAAGGCATAGGTGATCTGGCGCCGCTAATGCAGTAAAACCCAGGAGCGCAAACACCATTTGGCTGCGATAATCCTTGTCCATTGCATACTTTACCCCCATCGCAACTCTTACATGCACTGATGTCTTTACCACCACTGAAAGGGTTGTATGTACCATTAGGACATGGATAATCGGTGGCTCTATAAGACCCAGATGGGCAGAAGTGTCCAGGGGGGCACACCCCACCATAAACTTGGGTGCCATTTATGGTGCCATCTATGTTGCCATTTGACATGTTACCCTACGAAAAATATCAGATATCAATACAGAAATGCAATCAGTTTATAAAAACAAAGACAATCACTATATATATATAAAATGTGCAGAAATCATTCAAAAATAAACTTCACATTTATATTTTCAATTTCAATTTTAATTTTTCATAGGTTTCTAATAAATCTTCATCAGTCAGCTTTGTACAGGCACTCAAAGAAGAGGTGAATGATTGGTATAGTGCAGAAATTCAGCATCTTTGATCAGTAAAAAACTTTAGAGTAGCTTGAAAATAGGTAACAATTATCTGATGAGTGTCAGACAGAAAGCTTTAGTAGTTTGTTATGTTTTGACATACTTCTAATTTTCCTATATCCTCAAATTTGAAATAGAGATTTGAAATCATACCGGATTTGCGAACGCCGACGAAATAACACAGTAATAGCCAGCATAACATTTTCCGGATGTTGCGTTCAATCCTTCGGCACCACAATAATACCCAGCCGTGCATGGAACACATTCAGAAACAGAAGCTTTTCCTTCATTCGGGTTGTACGTTCCTCTCGGACATGGAGTTGGTTTCTTACTACTAGTTGGACAATAATATCCACGCGGACAGGTCTTTGGTCTGACCAGGCCTTCAACATCACAATAAGCAGTTTCTATGCATGGATTGCATGTGAACGCTCTGTTTGACTCTTGGTATGTACCGACTGGACATTTCTTGTGCCATGCAGATGCTTTTTCTGCGTAGCTACCGGCAGGTGAGATATGCTGTACACGGGTTGTTGAGCCACCGGTGCAGTAGTAGCCAGGGTCACAAGGTCCAGTAGGTCCCGCATTTGTGTCTCCGGCACAGTAGTACCTGTTGGAATAGAAGAAAGGGTAAAATGGACAAAAACAAAGGAAAAAATAAGTATAATAGCCCTCTGGTATTGTCGGTTTTTCTATACAAGCATTTCTAAAAGATACCACTTGCTTAAAGAATGGTCCAAAATTATATAAAAATTTACAACCATATTTTAATGCTCATTATTTCTTACCTTGTAATTTAAAAGATTCTTGAAATGACTTTGCAAAGATCACAGGCTTTTCATGGCAAGTGGTGACTATCATGTTGAATATTGTGTTAGAAACAGCCTTGATAAGATCGAAGGTATTTTCCCACGAAGGAGTTTGATATAAGGTTCACTTACCCTGGAGGGCACATCACACAATCAGAAGCAGATTTGGCTCCAGTTTCGTTGTTGTATTTTCCTGCAGGACAGGGCGCTTTCACCTTAGCACCCTGTGGGCAATATCCTCCTTTGGGACAGATGCCACCAGTGATACCTTCAGGTGGTGCCTACAAAACAAGAACTATCAATAAGTCTACACTCTTACGGAAAACACATTAATCCATAAGGCATGGTCTAACACGGGTAATTAAATCATACCAGAGCAGGCTACTGCAATTGACATATGCCTCCATCGAGTCTCGAACCCGGGTTTTTGCGGACACAGGCGAGCACGATAACTACTGTCCTAAACTAGGACAATAAGTTAGCACATAACTCCAGGGTTATCCGTCCTTATACATGGTGAGGCATTAATTCGTGGATAATCTGAAACACGAATTAATGCCTCACCGTGGATAAGCCTGAAGTTGTGAACACATCAAGGTTACTGTGCTAACTTATTGTCCGTGTTTAGGACAGTGGTTAGCGCTTACGAAAGTTATTCAGTAGTAATTGTATTTCGATGCTTGCCATCTCATGTGCACGTATTCAGAAATGCACGTGGTTTCTGAGTTAGTGCTCAATAAGTTCGTACTGAGTTCGTGCTCAACAGGATTGGTATTCGACAGGATTCTATAGGATTCTAAAGGATTGACCTTTCACATCAAATAAAGACATCCCTTTGGAATTTTTATAATTTTCATGCGGAATTTCCTATGGTTAAATAGCGTCCTTATTTTTCATATTCCTTATCATGCTTAGATTTTAGTCAAGAAAATTTAAATGAATCAAAATGATCGTAGCAGAACTCTTTTCTCTAGTTGATATCTTAGTTTTCTAAGAAGGAAATTGAATAGACTCCTTTCAAAAATATGCCAGCTCTGAAAAATTCATCATGAGACAACCTTTAGTATGACAAGTAGTTATACTCGCAAAACGTGCATTGCTTCTAGAAAAAATGGAATTGCTTCATAAGTTAGAAAACAATGCTTTAGTTACACATCATGATAAGGCTATGACTATTTCAAGATGAATTTATAAAGAGCTGAGGTAATTGCGAAAAGGGGTGTTATTGAATTGAATGTTGGTTTCATTATGAATGAACAATGCAACTCATTATAACCAAACACTTACAGAAGTGTAAGCTCCTCCTCTGCAGTAGAACCCTGCATCACAGGGACCGGTCGGAGCCTTATTCCCAACTCCAGCACAATATTGACCAGCAGGACAAGCAGTGCAGTCATCACTCCTTTTCAACCCAGTTGAATTGCTGTAATATCCACTGGGACATGCTTGAGGCATCGATGAACCAGTTGGACAGTAATAACCCTACAAGCAAGGAATACTTAAATAGTCTTTGATCAGTGCTTGAGGACTTGAGGATGGTAATATAAAAGCTGTGAACATAGTAAAACATAATAACAACTGAAGCTTTGCACCTGATACTCATCAGAGTAATATGACAGAAAGAGAAAAAAATGAAACCTTCCAAGATGTTTATAGCCAGAGGCAGATTGAAAAAGGCTAATCATAAAAGAAGTGAATGATTTTTCAAGTGCAGAACATCAGCTGCTTTGATCAGAACGGAACTTCAGAAAAGCATGAAAATAGGAAGGATATACTCCAATCAATCAGACAAAAAGCTTTGGCAGTTTTATCATGTTTCACTATGATTCTGATTTCCTTTGCTAATCTCAGTGTAGTGGCTGTAAAATACCTTCAGTGAAATATTTTCATTCAAAGACTGTGTCTTATGAGGAGTCTGGAGCAAGCAGGGGCCATTTAGTTCTGCCCTAGCCATAAATCTTTTTATCTGTGCTGCAATTAAGAACAATCATGCAATTATTTCAAACCCTAACAGGACAAAAGACTTACCGCGGGGCAGACGATAGGATAGGGTAGTCCTTCTGCATTGCAATACATTCCAGCAAAACACACAGAGCAGTCCATGCTTGTTATCGCAGCTGAGGCGTTTCGATAAAAGCCGACAGGGCACGGGTTCTGGTGCTTGTATCCTGTGCCTTCTGGACAGAAGAATCCAGGTGGACATTTGTCTGTAGGTTCGGTCTGTCCTGACGGCTCGCAGTAGTATCCTTCCTTGCATTTCACACACTCACGGATGTGCGTAAGACCAAAGAATGGGTTGTACGTTCCGTTGGGGCAATGTTGTGGATATGGGTGCTATGAAAAGATACAGATTGTCATAGAGCAGCAAATTAGAAATTAAGAATTAGGAAATGGAGAAAGAACCAAATAGCAATATGTTGTAATGTAAACAGCCTATCATCAGGGACAGCCTATATACTGAGAAAGCCTTTTCCTGAAAAAAAAAATGGCTCAAAGCACTTATCTTCCATAGCACGAAATCTAACATAAACATCCTTCAAAAATCTTTTCTATCCCTTCCACTTCATTGATTCAAAATCTTATGGTCGATTTACTAGGTAATGAATTATAGTAAAGGCAGAGTCAGATGGAAGTTCATGGTTTCCAACCTTCATATCGAAGATAGTGGCGAATGATGATGATCCTGTCCATTTAATTAGTTAAGATTTTGTGATTGATTTACTAGGTAATGAATGATACTTAAGACAGGTTAAGTAGGATATTAATTAATGTCTTAAAACGAAATGACTCGACCTGCATACCTCATCACCTCTAACACAGTAAGACCCCTTGACACATCGATGTGCAACCAAATCAGGCTGCCTATCCAATCCTGCTGGACACGTCATCCCAGCCGGACACACATATGTATTTGTCATGTTAGTGTAGCTGGTCACATTACTGGGACAGTAGAAGCCTGGCTTGCAGATCGTGCAATTGAACGCGCCAGGAGACGAGTAATACCCTTTGGTGCATGGCAAGGGTGTGACAGTGCCGGGATCAGGGCAATAATACCCAGCAGTGCAGTCGATGCAGTCACTTAGTGCCTTTCCGGAGATCTTGTTGTAGTACTTCCCCTTGGGGCATGCTTTTGGTATGGCTGTTCCCTTGGGACAGTAGTAGCCTTCCGGGCATTGGTCGCATCGCTCCCATCTGACTATACCAGTGCGGTTTGTATATGTTCCTGCAGCGCAGGGGTGTTCTTTACCAAAGCGTGTTGCTGTTGAAAGAATAGGTAAGATTGATGAAAATACAGAAAACTTATGATGCATTCAACCGGATTGGAGGCACTACCCTGACAACAATACAGTTACCAAACATAAGAATAGTTCTTATTGAAGTACTATTTCTAATCAAGCTTCAAAGAACTAATTACTTCTCTATAGCAAAAGTGCGCTTCTTGTGTGAACAATTCTGGAATTCGATTTCAAGGTACCATTTCATTTATTCATTTACTATGATGATGTCTGCAGAATTCAAGCTCGATCAAAAATCAAGCTTTTAAGGACCATATATTTTGTTTGTGCCAGTTGATTTAAGGATCATTGAAGGATCCACTTTTGTTTGCTACTATCTTTTCAGATAGGGATGGGCACAACAACAATCTAAGCAATGGCTCAAGAGCTATTGATCATCTAACTCTTCATATTGGGTGCTAAGCAGAGACACATTGGATACCATTTATATTACTCACCCAGATATTGGCAGGGAGCCCCAGAATCCGTGCACCTTTATATCTAGAACAAAGCATGTTGTTCCTACTACTGTCTACAAAATGGATTTGTCCTTATAACGGAAAGAGCTCATCTCAAGTTATCCGCTATAATGGAAAATGTAAAAGTTTGAAAAGTATATTGATTGTGTCTCTTTCTTGGTGTCCTTCTAATGAAATAAGTATATCATGAAAGTCTTCAATGTATTCATACTTACAAGGGGGGCAGTAGTGTCCAGGTACACAAAGACCAGTTGGTGTGGTAGACCCCTCAAGACAGTACCATCCTTTAGGACATTCGTAGCAATCACTCTGCTGCCGAAGATTCGTGAGATTGGACCAGGATCCAGCCGTGCATGGGAACTGCTTTGGGTGTCTTGTACCAAGTGGGCAGTAATGACCTGAAAAACAATTAGAATTCTACAGACCTGGCCAAAAGACTTTAGGTGGTCAGTGAATCACCCTCTCGTCACTGCTTTCAGGTGGGTTATCCCTTTATAAAAATGCAAGTCGAGGTGTGTGATTTCCTTTAAATCTAATTAATGAGGAGAGCAACTCATTGCCCACCATAAGTGGGTTAGCAGAAGACTAGAAATTGTAATAATTTACATAGACTAAAAATATAACATAAACAACATACCAGATGCACAAAGCTGCGGTGGTTTCTGTCGTCCTCCAGTGCCAGCTGCGCAGGCCTGTCCTGGTGGGCAGGATGAACACTCCCTCGAAGCAGTCAAGTTGTGGAAGTCAGTGTATGATCCAGCTGGACAGGCGTTCACCGTCTCATTGGGCTGTTTTGTACCAGCCGGGCAGAAGTGTCCAGAGCTACACAGCTCTGAAGGCCACGTTAATGCACTTTGAGGGCAGGCCATGCCAGAAATGCACTGCCTACAATCTGATGCAGCTCCTTGCATCAATGCCGGGTTGAATGTTCCAGGGCTGCATGGTATTGGTGCATGTGATCCAGAGGGGCAGTAGTAGCCGGCCTTGCAAAGCTTGCAGTCAGTGAGACCTACAAATGAAGTTATTTCGTTGTATGAGGAGAATAACATTGATTGCTTGTGAACTATGTTGAAAGAAAAATGGTTTTAAAACTCCAAAGATCTTGCACGGATAAGTTCCATGAGATTTGAGAAGTAGAAGGAAGATTTAGCATAATGTATAAAATTTAGAATGATTTTGTTATTGACTGCTGGTCAGAATTTAAAATCTATATGGATGACAACATTATACACGACCAAAGAAAAGCTTTAAGAGAAAAAAGAGCAAGATTAACTAGTATTAGATTCGCAAACAAATGAAATGAATTAAAAACAAATGAAGAAATAGCATTGCAGCAGCATGCACCTTTAAACCGCCTACTGGGTAATAAAAATTCTAGATGGCGTGGGTCTATGTACCGGCTGGTACCAGGTGAGAATTCTAGATGGTTAATCCACCATGGAAAAGGCTGAGCTTAAAATCAAGAGGTTTTCTATTGGGCAGTAACTATCATTTTGAAGGTTTCTGTAGTGCAAATTCTCACCATACAGCAATCAAATGAAAATTTGACGACAAATTAATAAAAAGGAGCTTTCTAAATTAGAAATATTACATTAGAAACAAGGAAGATCTTTAGGATATGATAAGGTTGAAATATAAAAATATTTGAGAAAATAAATCAAAATAAATATTTTCTTAAAGTAAATATGGGAAGCTTCTGTTTATTGTATTTATTACCATAACTATTTGTTCGAATCAATATTTTTCATTGAATGAAAATTTACTACAGTTACTTGCATTCAATCATCTGTTTTCCTAGTCTTGTATAAAAGTAAAAACACTTACTTGTGGATCCCCTCTCTTCCGTGAAATATCCAGCAGGGCATGGATGTTGTTGTGCAGTAGTAGTATTGGCAGGACAGTAATGACCCATCGGACACAAATAGTCCCCGTAACGATCACCACCCTGGCAGTAATAACCTGGCAAGCAACTCAAACACTGCTCTTTCCGCTCGTTTCCTACATCTCTGCTAAAAGTTCCGTCCGGACAGGGAGACTGATATGGTGTTGTTGTACCAACGGGACAATAATGACCTGCCGGACACCTGAATGCTTTGTTAGGATAACCGGCTGTTCCTTGGATGCAGTAATAGCCGGCAGGGCATGTAGCACACCCTTCTGCCTGACTTGCAGCACCAGTACGGTTGCCATATGTTCCAGCCGGGCATTTCTTAGGTGTTATCATGTCATCACAATAAGACCCCAAAGCACAGAGTCCGGATTGGGGTGTAGCTGAGGTGCTGCCCGCTTTGCATAAATAACCGGCTTGGCAAGGAGAACATGTTGTTGTGGATGTGTTGGTGTAAGTACCAGCGGCACAGATTGTCGGTTCTTTTGTTTTGTCCGGGCACTTGTAGCCATGTGGGCATGCGGTACATACAACTTGCTTGCCTAAACTGTAGTATCCGGTGTCACATGATGTTCCGGCTGCTGTTGTGTTTGGACAGAATTCTCCAGCTGGACAAGCTGTGCAACTCTAAGAAACATGAAAACATAAAATAGTGAGAAAGGTGACAAATTTAGCTGGGAATCCTAAAACAAGTTAAGTTTTATTTTACTAAATAAGAAAAATGGTTACTACAGTCCTTATAGAAAGTCCGAATAAATTCACAATTAAAAGTAATTAAAAAACTAATTGAACATGGCAGGAGTAGCATGATATAGATCAAATCAGTCCTAATTTTTATTATGGTCCCCCAACTATACATAATGACATTCAAGCATAAAAAGCGTGAAGATCAAGTTCAAAAATCCGAGAGATTCTCTTTAGAATTATAGCAAGCAGAGAAGCATGTAGTAATGCAGTTCTTAAAGTCTATCCAAAATATAGTTTCTTGACACCATGTTTGAATGTGTTGAAACTTTCACGGAATTCTTTTCTGTGGTTTATCTTGTACCCGTGTCCATAGTAAGAAACAATTTTCCATGAGACCAGCTTTGTCAAAACAAAATTCCAAGTTTAAGCGTTGAAGTTCAATAATTGTGGTTACTCTGATTAAAACAATCCAAACGAGAACCAAAAGTACATACCGTAGCTTTTGCGAGAGCGTAAGTACCCTTAGAGCAAATGATGACGAAGTTGTCAGTGGTGGACGGGCAAGCTGAACCAGCAGGACATTCGGTACATTGCATCTGCTGCCCCGCACTGTAGGTACCAGCTAAACAGGTGGTCATTGCGCTGGAGCTCACTGAAGGGCAGGCTTTGCCGGCAGGACACAAAATGCAAGCCTAAAAGCAGAAACATTCGTGACGTTATTCATTTGCTGATCCAATCTGCAATCTTTATCTACGTAAAGCAAATTACCTAAATTCCTGTTCTATAAACATCAAAAATGACTGAGACAGGGGATATTCGAGTTTCACTTGCACTTTATTGATTTATTTTTTCACAATAAACAATAAGTTGCTTTTCAACTTCAAACAGTGGCATTCTGTATTGCTTAATTTTGCGAACAAAATAACATCATTATAATAGCATTAAACATTAACAAACAATAGCTCATTGATAAAGTAAGATATGAGAAACTATCAAGGCTTTCTCCCTGTTTATCAATGTTGTTTGCTTAACAGAATAAAACATTTTGGTTCTTAGTTCCTTTTATACAAGGCCATCCTATATCGAGTTGGTGTGGTTACAATGGTGTGTAGTGGCAAACAAGCTGCTGGACGAAAAAATCCAGGACAACATGAACCCATAACAAGCAAATACAAAAGAACCAATATCTACAAACAAAACTTTTAACATTAAACCATTTGAGGTAGCTTGCAACCAAAGATAGAGTTTTCTCCTAACCACAAATTTTGATATGAAATATTTTCCTTGAAGGAACAATGAATTATAATTTTGAAAATCGGGTGTATCAAGTTAACAGTGCTAACAAACCACTTTGGTATTTTGAATCCATCTACCTTTATAATGATATCAGTGATTCTATAATGATATTATAAAGTGGCTGGATCATAGTATCCTCAAAAATGATCTAATTTGATAGCATGAATTGCCACATAACTTGAGGGATATCATCAATTATCTGATACATACCATCTGAGAGCCAGCTGAATAGGAGCCATTGTCACAAGGAATAGGGGTACTCATGTCCACTCTTGGGCACGCATAACCAGGTGGGCAAGTAATGCAGGCTGTCAGGTTTCCTGGAGAATATGTGCCCTGCCAACAATGCAACTCAACGTTAGTTAGTATCATAATGAATAGGTTAAATTGCCAAAAACTATAAGCAAGAGGCCAGCAGTATTATCAAAGTCTGTCTGATGATTGCCTAGGCATGAATCTTTAAGTAATAGAAAGCTAGTCTCGTTTCTTGTTTCTTGTTTAAGTGCTCAGGGGATCGAAATGCAGGTTAAACCCTATCAAGAAGAGGCACCTAAGCTCAATCAAGTGAGTTTCAGAAGTCTTACAACCTTTCCTTAAAATCAACAGTCTTTCCAACGATCTTTATTATGAATCTTATTGTATGATGATGAAATTCTAATGCTCTAGCTGACCATAACTTTTCACCGACTAACAGGAAAATTGGCCTAAATAGGTATTGTTTAGCTTCTTGCTTTACTCCATACAACCACCAGACTATTTCTTTGAATGTTGTATCACTTTTAGTTCTTTGTAGACTTTTAAATTGTATCATTTTTCTAATCAGAAGCTTTATGGAGTGGTGCAGGGATAGTCATGAAATTTCCTTTCCAGGATACCATCCCGTGAAGTTTATCCCTGTACTTGTATTGCACGTTTTCAAATAAATTCATTTAAATGTCAAAAAGAGAAGGAAATAAAAACATAACATGACAGAATCCGTAAGAATAAGCAAGGCGCTAATATCGGCTTATTAGATGTATGGAAAAACTTGATGATTAGTCACTTACACCTATACATCTGGCGTTTCCACTCCCATCCTTATTCGGGCACTCATAACCTTTTGGGCAGGTCTGACAAGCCGCAGCAGCCCCAAATGAATACTGGCCCGATAGGCAGTCAGCCACAGTAGCAGTTGTTGTAGATGGGCAGTACTTTCCCGCTGGGCACTGAGTACATTGCTGTTGCTTGCCTGAAGAGTATGTGCCTGAACAGGTAAAGGAATTAATAAAAATTCAAGTCAATAACGAACAAATATATATAAAAGAATACAGGTGTTTGGAGTGCAGTTTTAAAAAAGCTTCTTGGAGCTAGAGAATCTCGACGGCGTGAATCCTAAACCAACATGTGTCAAAATTCAATAGAGGAGTTGGCTAGTGGGCAGTCAATTTCAAATTGAATATTTCTTAACCGAAAATTTGTGAAATGAACAAACTAGGAGATCATTATATATATGTACTGATGATAAAGCCAGTGTTTTGATGTCAGAAAATAGTGCTCAATACATGATATTAGAGCGTAAATATAGCTACTAATTGGAAGGTTAGATTTTTTCCTAGATGATTGGCAAACATGGGAGACCTTTATAACGAATACGTAAAAATTTGCTATGTAAATGTAACAAAAACGTTCATGCTAAACTTAAAAGTTGGTTATTTCTAACGATTCATCAATGAATTTGCAAAAGTGATTTGTGAACGATCCCACGGTGAAACAAGCAGAAATCACATTCGATAACATAAAGCAATTTAATCTAAAACAAAACGGAACGATAAAAAGGTAAAGTAAACATCTATTAATTATTTTTCATTTCTCAACTGTTGGATTTTAATTTAAAGTGCAGATAAGTGCCGTTCTGCTGATCAAAGGTACGCTTACTAGTCACCTGGTTAGAGACCAAGTGGCTTAGTAAATGATGTATATAGCATAATAAGACAAGGCTAGGGAGTATTTTAGATTATCTAGTTGGTGTGATAATTATTTTTTGATCATTTATTTCACGACTGTAAGTTTTGAATTATACAAACGATAGGTGCAGTTCTGCTGAACAAAGGAACACCAGCAGAGAATAAGCAGTTAGATAATGCAGTTGGTACGAATGGAACTCACACCCTTAAAAACCATGTGTCTTAGCAATTGTGGTATACAGCACTAAAGCCAAGGTGGTTGAGAAGGATTTGAGTTTATCAAGCTAGTAGTTTAACACTGAAGAGGTTAAGGAAACCTAAGGGCCTGTCATACCTGGAGAACACATAATCTGGGTGTTGGATGCCATGTTTGGACAAGCAAAGCCAGATGGGCATTCTGTGC
Source organism: Pelagia noctiluca (assembly GCA_963924455.1). Lineage (NCBI taxonomy): Eukaryota > Metazoa > Cnidaria > Scyphozoa > Semaeostomeae > Pelagiidae > Pelagia > Pelagia noctiluca. The sequence continues at coordinate 13,796,970 of OZ004325.1, forward strand.
AGGTTAAAGCACTTCCAGTGGAGAATTCACCAGGGTCGCAGGAGAGCGGTCTTGCCTAGAGATAGAGTGATAAAATCAATGAAAACGCATTGAAACAAGTACAGTAATCTAGAACATTCATGAGTTACCATGTCATCAAAACATATATCAGAAATAAATTAATTTAATTTTAGGGAAATTCTTTTTGTTTTATCTGGTATTTTTGCTTAAGAGTTCAAGCAAATCATTTTACGCAGTAATGTGACAATAAAGGTTGAATACTGTTCTGGAGTTTGGATTTGCTATTTACGGATAGACATCACATTCAACATAAAAAGCTTTATTCAACTCACATTTGTAGTTGGACAATTGAATCCTGCAGGGCAGTCAGTGCACGAGGTCGTACTTCCAAGACTGTACTGTCCACTGCTACAAGGACTAGCAGTACTCCTAAGACGGAAATATTATACGTCATGAACAGTTAAGAAATACAAAATAAATACAAATAAATTACATTATATAGCGCAGTTTTGATATTTTTAACAACATCAAGTGCGCTTTACATACATAAAAGTCTTTAATGACCTATAAACTATGCGTCAATCTTAAAACTGGTTAAGAAGAAAGGTCCTTAACTTTTTCTTACAGCTTTTTTCTTAAAGTAATCAAGTTATTAGTTAAAAACAGTAAAAGTTCAAATATGCCCCAGGGAGGCTTATTCAAAACTTGATGCAAAAAAGTGATATTCAGGTTGTCGTTGCAAAGGTAGAATGAATCATCTTTACGGTGTATCTTGTCAACATTATAATGGAATTTGGATTTTATTTAGATCCGCATTCAACTTTCAATATTTAATTTTCTAGGTCTATTCTTGTACTGAAGAAGTTTCAGCATGTTTTATTGTTTGTGTCTTTTGGTTACGGGTAAAGCATATTTCGTATTTCTCAATTTGTTTTTTCCCTTTTTCATTTTTCATGCAGTAGTCTTTAAATCAAAATTTGGTTCTTAATGTCTTATGTTCAGTAGAGCAAAGTTTAAGAGCAAACATGAATGAAAATATATTTAGCCCACTCGGAAATTTTTATCATAAAAAACGAAGTATGCTTTTCTTGGAATTGTTTTTCTAGGGTTTCCATCTCATAAATTGAGTATCGTGTATCAAGAGAAAAGTAACAAATGTCATTTAATTTAATTGAATCAGAGTTCTACATAGAAAATAATAGCTTACTCTGGCGTGGAGCAATATGACCCAGCTGGACACACTGTGCAATTTGTTGCTTTTGCGGCCCCATTCGTAGTCGATCCAAGGGGACATCTTAGAGGAACTTCTCCTTTATTTGGGCACATAGAACCAATAGGACAATCGGCACAGTTAGCCTGGCCTAGCAGGGAGTAGGTGCCCTTGCTGCAAACTGTTGGTGTGGATGCAGGAGTAGGGCATGAGTAGCCGGCAGTGCATAGTACGCATTCAGCTTGTCCCTGAAAAAAAAAACAAAATATATAAAACTTTCAGTTGTTGTTCAATAGAAATAAAAATTGATGGTGGTTCATCCGAGAACATAAATTGTTAGAAAACAATTCCAACAACAAGTCGCTATTGTATTGAGTTCGATACATGATACAGTAAAAGTAGATCAAAGTTTATATTCTTTTTAAATGGAATTTTGATAAGCCAGTGATTTCTGGACATTTTATTTAGATTCCAGTTCTGGATCTGTTGTTAATTTCTTATCACTGATGTAAAATAACTTTAGATCCACGTCAATAATTGACTAATCTAGAAAAACTAACACTAGCTGATGTATGATTTATATTCTCTTGGGTGAGCAACCAATATTGTAATATGCCTATAACCAGCTCTCAAACCCAGAACCTAACCCATACTAAGGCCAGCATACTGAATCAATTACAGCTGAGGTATCAATTCATGTTTCTGACTAAATCCTTCCTCAGAGCCATGCTTAAGCTATGGATAGGCTTGGGGCTTAATATCCAGAAAACAAGAGCGGTAATACTATGACCTACTCATGATACTGAGTTAGCTTGTTGGATTGTTAGACCTGCTGGGTCAGTTAAAAAGATGTATCAGAGTCCCAATAACTTGAACAAGCAAGGAATGATCAAAAAAGTTAGAGATATCAAATGTTTCAGTTATCAAAGCTTTCGATAACATGAATAAGATTCAAGGAGAGTCCAAAATCTGTTCCAGTTATCGCATGTTCGAGTTATTGGGATTCTTGTAATTCATATCATGAGATTTATTGCATGAAAAAAATAATAAGGAACTCACGTAAAGACTGTATGAACCAGAAGGACAATTCACAGGTGCTGCTGAGGGGTCCAGACAGGATTGTCCAGCTGGGCAACTTAGGCATGTAGAGTTTCCTCCTAGAGAATACGTGCCGTTGCCGCATGGGACAGGCGGAGATAGAATTGATGGGCAGGTGTGTCCTTTTGGACATGAAATACAAGATGGAGCCTGCAGAAACAATAAACAGTGAATAGTAAATGTTCTGAAAACCTACAAAAATATCAGACATATCGCGACAAAAGTTCGTAAGTAAATATTAACTTACAAATTCAAATTCATTCACAGGAACAAGAAAATAAAATAAGATTGATAATTAAATAAGGCACGTTGATAAATGCAAAGAATGTATTATTAAAAACACCAGAAGATAATATCAAGTTGAGTATCAAAAATACGTCTTACTACGTTGGCATTAAAAAGATCAAAGTGTTCTTATTTCCAAAATAGTCCCCTTAGAGGTGTGAATAAAGAAAAATAAGTCACATATATATATATATATCATACGAGTACTTTTTCCTATCAAACTCATCCCACCCAGAAAAGAATAAACAGGATTGAAAGCTGGATAAATATGGAAATGTGTTTATATCTAATTTATCAAACCTTGGAGGTACGGCAGACTGTGCCATTATAACGCCATGCTTATCTCTAATGAAATAGAAAAATATGACAACCCTCTTAAAGAAGTTTTCAGGAAAGTTTAAGATTTACATCAGCTCACCCCAGACGTTGCTTTGGTCCAATAATGTCCACTTGAGCAGGCAACAGGACTTTGTGTTGGATCATTACAAGTTGAGCCCGATGGACAAGGACTGCAATATCTGGCACCACTTGAAGAATAATAGCCTGAAAAATACAAGTTATTTACAAATGAAATATTTAACCCTTCCAGATTTAATAAATCAACAAGATTGAGAATATTACATTTGATACAATATTTTCACCAAAATCCAATAGAAAATACAATTTGCAAACAGCCACTGTATCAGTGACCAATAACAAATGATATATACAAAATTTTTTGAATATTTCTTGACCAAGATTTGTAGCATGAAATTTGATGGAGAGTGAAGAAAAATCAGTGATTTGCTAGAAAATCTTTCTCATTCGTTTTTTATCAAAACTTTTTTTATTGGGCCGTCTTTATGAAAACCATTTTTATCAAAACTTTTTGGCTTTTTGGCAGATGTGTTTGCTATTCCAATTTCTGTTTGTTGTTTATCATACTGTATATCTAGACAAATTTTCTTTGTATTTTATGATTTATGTGATACCCCAAGGTAGTCTTGTTAGCTTGCATCCTAGGCATCATATCGTGTATCTTCCAGGGAAAAAGTAAGAAACATGTTTAATGCATACCTGTGGGACATCCAATGCATTGCTCAGTACCCTCTGGGCTGTATGTTCCAGCAGCACACATAGCAGGAGCTGTGCCATTGCCACATGAATAACCATTCCAACATTGGGTGCAACGCGATGCTGTACCAAGACTGAAGGTGCCAGAGCGACAAGGCTGGTATAGAAATAGCAAAAATACCATCAGTCCATGCCATTGATTAATTTTTCAAACTTATCCTTAAAAAAACAGTGCGTCCAAGTACTGTTTGTAGGTTTTTGATTTATATTATTGTAAACTAAATTCGTTTTGAGGTCGTTTTTTTCTGGTTACACCTTTTATTATAAATTATTGTATGCAATTCGTAAGTAGAAATAGACAATTCAAGGCAAACATCGACTACTATATATATCAGCAAATTAAATTGAACTGATTTGAACGTGGGATTTATTGGTAAGCTGCACTTTTAAGAAATATCAATTGGGGTTTCCAATCTTATCATAGAAGAATGATAATATAATAACACGAGAGCCCAATTACCTAAGTTTATAAAATTCTAATATATTAATTCAAAAATAAACCATGCATTTAGACGTTTCGATAAAATCTTCATCAGTAGTTGCATACAATAATATTCGGATTTGCAACGCTCTGATACGAAATGTGTTTACATAATCTTTGATCAGTATGAAAAAAGCGGAGGTGCTTAGGAAGAAGAAAAAATAAAAAGGTGCTAGGCTACATAGAAGCTTAATATAGGTTTAATAAAAAGCTATCAAATTAGATTATAGATGAAAACGAAATCATTGCTATACCTTGCATACGACTTGCCCAGCAGTGCTATAAAATCCGGCATCACAGGCAACAGGCACAGAGGAGGCATTCAAGCAGGAAAACCCTCCAGGACATGCTTGACAGTAGGTCGAGCCAGTTGTTGATGAGAACGTTCCAGTAGGACAGGCAATGGGAGTTGATGATGCTGATGGACAGTAGTGTCCCTTATAGCACGATGTACAGCTTGAGCCATCAGAGAATTGACCAACCTATGGGTGAAAATACAAATCTTACAAAAAACCAAGCCAATTGATATAGTTTGAGAGAACGAGAATTTGACCCGAGGAGGATTGAAATCACCCGACCACTGCACTGATTTGCCGCAGAAGTTCTCTACCAACTGAGCTATCTGGGCAGATGATTTTTAATCAACCAGACCTGAGTAAAACTAAGTATTCTGCAAGCCCATTGTTTAAAACAACATCATGTGACATTTGCTACTGTTTATAACAATGCAGGTATTGTTTCTGAAAATATTGTGTAGCAGAACGGCATAATCGTCATAATCAATATAATGAAGTATAATATATGTAAGCTGTCAATCAATGACAATCATCTGTTCTGTATATATCTTTAATTCGTGCTGTAATCAAGGAGTTGATTCTGAGTTCATCGATAAGAAACATGTAAAAACAAGCTAACTCCAGACTTTATTTTCCAGTCTTTCTGCGTGTTAACAAGTCATGATGCCAGGCTTAAGTACCTGCTATTATTTATGTGGGGGGGGGGGGCAATCTCTGCTACTGGTAAGCAGCAAATCCGAGTATAGGTTCCTACATTTGGAAAGCCCTCTACCGCCTTAAAGCATAGAATAGGAATACTCACTCCACATGGAGAAGGTGCCAGTGCAGGGTTAGAACATATCATTCCAGCTGGACAATGTATGCAAGATACAGCTCCGCCAAGAGAGTACTAAAAACAAAAATGATATTCATCTTAGATATCAATGCAGATGGTTAATTCTAGTAAAGTTTTCAATACATCGTAGAGCAAGTTATATTCATTCTAAACAAGTGGGAATACGTTTGTGCCTGTTTGATGCCTGACGTGGGTGGGTGCGGGATTCAAGGTTGACTCGGGCGACGGGTAGAAAAGCTTTCAGTACATCGTAGAGTAAATTGTATTCATTCTAGAAAATTAAGGGGCCTGTTTAAATGTAAAAAAAACTTCATATGAACAAAACCAGGGCTGGTAAGCTATATTTGAGCCCACCGAGGTTTATGAGAAATAGAAAAAACCAACTACTTTTACAAAATTTGAAATGGGAACATTTCTAGTTTTCAACAAGAAACAAGGGACCGTAGGTCATAAACCTTTTTTTCAGGGAGCTTCCAAAAACCTAATGAATCAAGAGAATTCGTGGGAATGAAAATAACCCTGAGTAGGACTCGAACCCACAACCTCTAGATTGGTACTATAGTGCGCTAATCCATTTGCAGTTTTTTTCGTAAGTTTAGAGTTTAGAGCACATTAACTATTTTTTCAGGGAACATCGAAAAACCTAATTGGGATTTATTACACACCAAATGCATGCCAGATTAAGAAATACCCTTGAAATGTTGTTGCTTTCACTGGCCATACAAGAATGTAACACAGCAGGCTATCTAAGTTGTTGCACAGCTCAACAAAGTACAAACATCAATGACTTACTTCATTTGCAGCGCATGAAATTGGTGCCTGATCTGTTAAAGGACACTTCTTCCCAGCAGGACAGATGTCACAGGTGATAGTTTTGTTTGCTGTACTGTAATAACCACTAGCACACTGAAAAGAGAAATATTAGTGTCAATGAGGCTAGCAAGAAATACAGTAAGTTGAAGATTAGACACAAACTCAATTATTGCCATGATGAAATCTTCTACAGATGGGATTGGCACACACTGCTTATCCTTAAAGTGCCCCTAAACCTTTTGGGGAGTTTGGCTTATTTAATAGAACTCTTCGAGCTGGTTTCAAATCAAAAAACATTTTTTAGATCCAACGAGTAGTTTTTTTTCTACAAGTTTTCAAAGTTCGTATTTTGAGCAAAATTGCGATAAATTTTGGTCAACGACCGCGCAATCAGAGGTCTCGGGCGAGGCGAGCTTGTGATGTCATACCGGGAATCGCGCAAAAAGCCAGACGTAAACAACATTTCATTTCATTTCATTTCGATAATATTTAAAGTTGGTACTAACAATAGTAAAAATTTATACTAATTCAAACCAACTATTTACAGAAAAAATTAAACTACAAATAAATAATTACTTGGTTAAACTATGATTAGCGGCATATTTTACAAGTGCATTTTTCGCCGGCCCATTCTTTTATCCTCCTTTTGAAAGCTGTTACTGTTTTTTCATTTTTCATAATGTCTTCGAGCGTGTTCCAAAGGAAACTCCCTCTAAAGGACAACGATTCTTGCCCAAATCCTTGTGTTTTTGTTTGTGGTAATTTGCATAGATTCTTTATTCTTAGATTATAAGTTACATGCTTGGTCTCGTAAAATTCCCACACTAGCGATGGATTTAGATGATTCAGAGACTTGTATATTTCTATCATTAGTCTCTGCAAGTTTTGTGCATGTATATTAAAGCTGTTACTTTGGGCAAGCAATGTTTCAAACGAGCTTTCGTAGTCTTTGTGGAGGATTCTGAGCGCACGTTTATGTGTGCGGTTAATCTCGCTATTTGCACTTTTACTACAGAATAGCCAAATCAAAGGACAATAATTGAAGTTCGATAAAATAACTGCTTTGCAAATTGTGAATGCCTGCTCTCTAGAAATGTAATGATTTAGTCTAGAGAAGGCATTAATTTTCTGATTTACTTTAAAACAAACTGTTTCAATATGTTTGTTAAATTTCAATTTCTTGTCAATTTCGATCCCTAGCAATTTAACATGATCTGTTGTAGATATTTTGTTCTCTTGAATGTTAAGTCTCAGTCTTCTATTTCCTTTTAGACCAAGGAACATTAGCTGGAATTTTTTAGGGTTTGCAACCATTCCATTGTTGGTAAACCAGTGGATTATTCTGCGGAGGTCATTTTCCAAATTGGTTACTACCTCTTGAAGATCTAGCCCACATGAGTATATGGTTGTATCATCTGCAAAGTTACAGATTTCGCAGTCTAATCTCATCAGACAAAGGTCATTTATAAATATGTTAAAAAGCAATGGACCTAGGACAGATCCTTGTGGGACCCCAATTTTTATTTTTGCAGCAGTACTTCGCTGTGAACCAATCTTGACCCTTTGATGGCGGCAATCCAAATAGCTGTACATTAGGCAAAGACTGTTGAAATCAAAACCATAGGCTTCAAGTTTTGCAATAAGGAGGTCATGTGGCAGACAGTCGTAGGCTTTAGATAGGTCCATTAAAATTGTCCCCACCAGGCCCGATTCGTCAAGACATTTCCTCCATTTTTCTATCAGTCTTATCAAAGCATGTTGCGTACTAAACCCCTCTCTAAAACCACATAAGATTTCTGAGAGCTTATCATTAATGTATGGGCATATTTGGTCTTTTAGAATTCTTTCAAAGATTTTGGAACATGCGGGTAAAACACTTATCGGTCTAAAATTTCCCTTATAATTTGGATCACCCTTCTTAAACAAAGGAGTTACATCAGCTTCTTTTAGTTCATTTGGAAACTGGAAATCATTAATAGCAGTGTTTATGCAGTCCGTTAGGTAGGGACATATAATTGTACCTGTTTCCTTTACCATGCCCGTTGGGATTTTTCCGCTATTTGATTTATTCTTATTCAGTAAATCAATTTGCTTTAAAACCTGATTTGGGGTTACATGAGAGAATTTGAAGGATTGGCCATTTGGTGGTACATGTTGTTTAATCACCTTTATGGATGAGTGATTTTCATACTTGGTAATTGCTCTCAGAACCATTTGTTCTACAGTCAGTTGCTCTTGGACCTCTTTAAAAAGGGGTCCAATATCAAGACTGTCAGTAATAGTAGAAAAATATTCATTGAAGCACTCAGCCACTTCAATATCATTTGAGAGGATTCTACCATCTTCTATTAAAGTGATCTTGTCACTCATTGGATTCTTATTAGAAAACAAGGGTTTCACAGTTTTCCAAAATTTCCTATCATTATCAATGGTCTTCAATTGTAATGACTTAAAATGTTGTTTTTTAGCCTGAATATTCAGTTTTACAACAAGATTTCTTTGATCTTTATATTTTCGCATATCTTCCTCGCGCTTGCTATTGTTAGCAACTTTTTTCAAAGTCGTTTTTCAAAGTCGACACACTTTGTGAAGCACACTTGAGAGTCCATTCGGAAAAAAGAAAAACGGAAAAATGCCTGCAAGGTGCCAAGCAGCGAATTGCAGTAACTTGCCCGACAAGAAAGGGGAATAACGCTTCATCCCATTCCTTTTTATAACGATGAACACCTGGAAGCAGAAAGAAGACGAAAGAAATGGGTAGATTTGAGGAAGTTGAAGCGCGCAGGATGGGAGCCAACCATGCATTCCTGCATATGTTCCTTTCATTTCACGCCAGAAAGTTTTGAACGGAAAATATTTACGCCAGTAGTAGTCGTCGTTTGGTTGCAGATGAGCTCAGTGTAGCAGCTTTTCCGACTATTCATGCAACAGAAGATCGTGACACCGGAGATGATGTTTCAAACAGAGCACTAGACAGGTAGGCCCATTAAATTTTCTTTTTAGGCCCATTTTTCATTTCTATTTTTCTACGTTCAAACCCGCTTCAGATACCGACACATCTGATCTAAGAACAACTTTTGCACTCCTCCGTTAATAGAAATCAGAAAACTTTTTATTCCTTCAACTTGGATTGCCGATATCTTTACCCATGGCTTAGATTCATATGGGCCTTTTAGACCCATTCCATTCATCACTTTTTAGGCCCTCAAAAAATTGGATCTTTTATCTTACTTTCAGTTGGATTTCATGAAAATAGCATGTGCTAAGGGTTAAACAAAGTTTTCTTGGGTAGGTGCCCCTTTGCAGAGTATGGCATTTCTCGACGAGATCTCGCGCGTGCAAGAGCCATTTTCTATTATTCTATCCTATTGTTCTTTTGATAAATTCGGGCATACAAGTGCTACACTCTGCAGTCTGGGGTCAGTGCATGCCGGTTGTTGATGCGTGAAAATCAAATGCACATGACCTCAAGGAACAAGCAAGTGGGGGGCAGGAGCAGACGCGTAGCTCAGGGGGATTCCAGAAGTGCAAGGCTTAAGGGCCTGAAGCATATTTGAATGCCAAGGGACCCAGGCAGTTTAAAACCAATCCTTCATTTCTCAGGAAAATGCCACATATGAAAAAATATGATGAGTGATTATCACATAAGGAGAAAAATTCTCCCACTACCTGTGAGCCCTGTCTGGGTAGGGGCAAAAGTAAATATGGCTGGTATATAGTTCACTTCAAGCTTGGGCTGTACGTCTCTATCCAAACCTGATTGGAAATTTTGAGTTTCTTGTATTCACATACAGTAGGCTTGGACTGACTGTACTTGCAAAGCACTTAATCTTTGTTTTTTGCATTACATAAAATGATAATTTTTTATTATTTCTCTTTATAGTATGATTAACGACAACATCAGCATGAATAATGTGTGAACAGTACTCGTCTTCGAATCCAGTTTTACAGTATCGTTTGTAAAAGCACCATTTGTTTAGGCAAACTGGAGCAAATCCTGGGTGTTGGGTCACACAGTCGAGTTGCCTCCTTCAACATATTTTTGGACTTCTGAACTAGAAATTGCCAGCATACAACCTCTATCTCTGTGCAGCACCCAAATTTCAAATAAAACTTGTTATGATTCATAGTACCTCTTGGAGGATTTTGTTAATTCCATAAATCCTTGAATGAAGCAACAAATCAGCCCCCACACAACATTCATTTAATTGTAAAAAGTCCCCCCTTAAATAAGCCTCCATGGGGCCTTATTCATGAAGAGAAGCAAATGGCAGAATAATGTTATTATTTCGAGGGCGCATCTATAGAGTGACAGGTATTTTTTGCAGGTAGCAGCAACACATGGCCTAAGTGTTTTAGGAATGAAGAATATATTAAATAAATGAATATTCTTATGATCACTGAACGGAAAGTTGTCGCTTACAAAGTTTGTATCTGCTATAAAACAGTTTATTTATCTATGTTACTTTGTTCTTAAACATTTAAGGGTAATTATGTGTTGCTGTGACCTGCGGCCTGTGAAAAATACCTGTCATCTAAGGTAGGGTTGTGGGAGTTGTAACCTGAACCCCTGCCTATTTTGACAAGGAAGCCAGTTTTCCCAGTCCTGGTCATTTTGAATTCGCCATTTCAAGGCTTGCCAAAATGTGTTGGCTCAGAAATGCCAAAATCCCAGAATTTCCCAGGGTCTCTGCCCCTGAACCCCTACTTTAGCACTGCTATTCCATTTTTGTCCCTAAAAACCCTAACCCTTCAAAATTCTAAACTACACCCCTGATAATTGCCCCCGTAACCCTCCCCTTGAATAAGCTCCAACCCAGAAATGCATTTTTGCAGATCAGCACATTGGGGGCTTGGTTTAAGTTATACTGTAAATGATTTAGACCAGCCTAATACAGTAATTATGTGTGATGTTTGTACACCATTCTGTTTGCAAAGAAGTTATGAGAAACCAACTACTGATGAAAATTTGGGAAAAGAACAATGGATTCTTCTGTTCTATTGTTTTCTTTACCAAAAGAGAAAAATATAAAATCAAAAGTTACTTCTATACTAGTTGGGCTTGAACAAGGTTTCTTATAAAAAGCATTAACAAATAAACTATCGCCACAAATTTTATCACACAACAAAAAATGTATTTCTTTGCGAATCACATTGAAAAATTGTCAGGGTTGGTTTCTTATGAGGTGGGGGTGAAAGGCTCAGCGGGTCGGTGTATTTTGCCGATTTCAAGTAGCGGATTTTGTATTTTGTGATCTTAATGGATTTTTGTATTTTGTTATGACGTATGGCATTTCGGATTTAAATAGCATTTTAAAAGAATTTTGAATCCTTTCTATCCATTTTGATGCAGAAATTTAAGTTACAACTTCAAATTGTCTTTCTTTGGTACTAAAATCTTGTTTGAAGAAAGATGTTAAATTTTAGTGTTGTCCGACTTCAAGGAACTAGAGGATGGACATAAGTAATGATAAACAAAAAGTAATCAAAACGTATTTTTGTTTGCCCTCATTGGCAGTGGTGGACACTTAGGGGTGGGGGGGGGGGTGGCAAACCCATTGTTTTAAATAAAAGCACATGACTTTGCATATTGTTTCAGAACAAAAGGATATTGTTTCAGAAATTATGGGTGCCCCCGTGTCCACCATTGCTTATCGGTGCTGCAAATTAAGATGTAATGCTGGATTGGTGTGTTGGATTAAATCATGTAGGCCACCCTTGTTTAAAGTATACAGTAGGCCGCAAAAACGTGTGCCAAAATTAAATGTAAGCTGTGGTTTATCGTTGACGAAATACCGTAAAGTTAAATTATTTTATTAGGCTGCATGTAGATAGGTGTAGGCCTAACCTATATTTTCTCGATTTTTTGAAATATTTAAACAACGGGCCTAACTTTGAAATAAATCATGACACCCGACCCAAAAATCCGGATTTTTTGTCTAGAATTAGAATACTCAGTCCCTTCAAAACGTCTCGTCAGTTGCTCTTCTTCTCGTGCCTGCTCTCTCACGACTAGATTATAATTTTCAATATATTCCTCATCAGCGAGCGGTTCACCTTCATAAGGGGCTCCTTCCTCCGAGTCATATTCGCTGTCTTCTTGGGGCCTAGTTGCCGATCTCGCATCACCTTCGAGTTCTTCTTCGATTTCTACATCATAATCCTCGTCGTAAAAGGTTAAAGATTCTTCACTTGCTGAAGAATAGCCGTTATTCGCAGATGCCATTTTGTAAAGATCGAGAATAGTTGTAAAATCTTCCTTGTTTTGCCTTCTGCATCACACTTGTGAACATGAATGAATTCTCTGAGATTCCCGGTATGACATCATAGGCCGACTCGGTCCCAGTCTCCCAAAAGCCCGGTCGTTGACCACGAGTGGTCGCCGTAAAACCCCCCAAATCGGGGAAATCCTTTCGAAAACACAAAAAAGAATATTTTTTTCAAGATCTACGATGTTTGATCTATAAAATAAGCCAAACTCCCCAAAAGGTTTAGTGGCACTTTAAGAATTACTTCTTAGAAAGCTTTTCAATAGGATTCTTGAGGATAGGGAGGAAAACCGGAAACAAAGTAAATCACGATAAATAGGCTTTAGGTCTGACACTTATTAAACCGGAAAGGGAACAAAAAAGAAACCCAACAAATTCCTATACCCATACGTTTATCAAATTGGCAAATCAGAAAGGAGGTTAATGATTGGCATTCTTAGAAACAAACAATCATCACCAGCAGTCTAGTGAGACGAACAATAGATTATCAAAAGAATTCAATTCATATAGTCCTACATAGGCCTGCTGTAGAAAAAAGAGGACCTTTTGACATATAGGTAATGCGTATAAAATTTTGTTTTTTCATTTTTTTCTCTTCCAACGAGACCTTTCATACGAAAATGAGCCTGGTCCTCTATTAATAACATACCTTGGTGCATTGGGTCTGGCCAGTAGCATCTACAAAGTAACCTGCTGGGCACTCCTCTGGGGCCTTATTAGGACTTGGGCATTTGTAACCTGAAGAAAGATAAGTATTAAAGTTTATATAATTCATCCGTGACTTGCATGTTCACAATATTAACATTCTGATAATTTTTCTGTGACTTGCATGTTTACAATAATGAAATTACCACAATTTTTCTGTGACTTGCATGTTTATAATAATAACATTCCAATGGTTTTTCGTGACTTGTAGGTTTACAATCAAAAAATAGCAAAAGTATCTACCTCTTTGGCATATGGTACAAGACGATTGTTTGGTTTGCGTATTGTAGTAGCCAGTTGCACAGCTTAATGGGGTCACAGTCACAGGAGAAGGGCAGTAATACCCTGGCTGGCATTCAGAACATTGATATGAACCCTCTGTTGAGTAATAACCAAGACCACATTGCACAGGCAAAACTGAATTGTTCAAGCAACTAAAACAAAAAAGAGCTAATCAAATATCGTATTCATTATGATAACCTATATAGCCAGAAAATCATAAGCAAAGTGAAGTAAAAAAAGATTACAGAAGCTTTTCGGCTGAACCTCAATAGAGTAATATGTTTTCGCTTCACTGTTCTTCTGATTTTTCGGACTATATTGGAGTTTCGTACCAATCAAAGACTGTTCTAGGAGTGCCTATATGTGGTTATCATGTGCTCTAGATATGGTTATCATGACTAGGTATCAGTCTGATGTCAGATTCAATAATTGTGAATTTAGCGCCGCCAAGAGCATGGACATAAAATGCTTCCCACTATCTCTTACTATTAACCAGCAATTTCTGGAGCATATCAAACCATTGATAATTCAACGAGTAGAGCTCTAAACACCTTGTTTTGCTGATTATAATCGAAAGCCGTTTTATGACAATCTTCTACAAAAATTACACTAAACGAGATAATTCATCTGATCAAATCTTGTAAAAATATTTATAAGATTACAAAAAAAATCTATAGCATTACAATTCAAATTATCTGAGCTACTCTACCAAAAAATATCCACTCAAACTGTTGTAATTGACTCTTAGGTCATCACAAATCTTTCTTTTGGCCTATACGGTGCAAAGAGCAAGATACTAACCCGTAACCAGCAGGACACGTTCTACACTGGACATCACCAAGCAGAGAGTAAGTACCGTTGGCACAGGCAATAGGAGTTCCACTCAAAGAAGGGCATTTGTATCCAGCAGGGCAAGTGATACAAGACTCTTGCCCAGTTTGGTCTTGGTATGTGCCATTAACACAGGCTATGCCAGCATCTAATTTGTCAGTGGGACATTGGAACCCCTTGCTACAAGGGACGCAGGAAAGTCTGTCTGAAGCAGAGTGATGTCCTTTCGAGCATGGCGTAGAGATGGTCTTGCTTTGGCATCTAAGAAAAAAACCATCCATTCAAACTTTGATTTTGACACAAATATAGGACAGCAATAATACTTTGGTGGCTCTTATAAAGTCGTTCATGATTGATAGTAGGAATGAAGTAATATTCTGGTTCTGGGTCAAATAATTCAATAGTGATGATTTGTGAGAATGAAAATGACCCAAATAGGACTCGAACCCTGACCTCTACATTGGTACCCTAGTGCGCTAATCCACTGCACCATTAAGGCCTCAAGAGATTAAGTTTCTTGTCATTCTGTTTCAAAATTCATTTTTGCATTTTTAGGTCGAATATATGAAGAGCTTTCAAAACAGCTTTAAATGCAACTAATCTAAATCATAAAAAATCTGAAAAAACGTTTTCGATAATTTTGCTATTCTGAAAAATGTGAAAAATAAGATCCTTGCGATTGACTTGATACTAGGATTATCAGTCCATGATTTTTGGGCGCATACAGAGTCTCATAATAGAATTAGGATAAAATAATGAATACTTTAACACAATACCTGTATCCGGGTGGACATACTGCACAGGTGCTGACACCAACAGGGCTGTATTCATCATTATTACATTCAGAAGGCGTGTCTTCTACTCTGAGGCATGAATACCCACCAGGGCATTCTAAACAAACAGTTTGACCGGTGTTGTTCTGGTATGTTCCATTCACACATGCAATCGGAGATGCTAGTTGGTTCGATGGGCACCTATGACCAGCTGGGCAGATTTCGCAGCTCATTTTGTCGGCTGACGCATGGTACCCAGATGAACAGGGCACTGGTTGGATGGTCTTGTTAGCACAACTGAAAGTAAAAGAAAGTAAAGTTTTGAAATTTCGAAAATCAGATTATAACATAGACCGTCAAAGCTAAAGTTAGATGCTTGCAAATAACGCAAAACACGCTTACCTGTGACCAGCCGGACATAATTCACAGCCACTTTGTCCATCTAACGAATATGTCCCATTTGGACACTCCACTGGTGCTGAATCAGCATGCAAACATTTGCTTCCAGCCGGACAAGACAGACAAGACTCTTGACCGGTTTGTGGTTGATACGTTCCGTTTACACATGCAATGCCAACATCAAGTTTCTCGATCGGGCAGTGGAATCCTTTCTCACACCGAACACAAGGCTGTCCTCTGTCTGTAGCCGAATGGTAGCCTTTTGAACAAGGTTGTATAGTAGTATTGTTCGCGCAACTGTAGACAAATGAGACAAACATTATATAAAAACGCTTTAAAGGGAAAAATGACAAAGCCTACAGGACAGAATTGCAGCA
Source organism: Pelagia noctiluca (assembly GCA_963924455.1). NCBI lineage: Eukaryota > Metazoa > Cnidaria > Scyphozoa > Semaeostomeae > Pelagiidae > Pelagia > Pelagia noctiluca. The sequence continues at coordinate 13,812,737 of OZ004325.1, forward strand.
CCATTATAGTCACGGGAAAGATCAGTCCTGCAAGAAACGATGGTTGTCACTGTTCTTTCAATGTTTTTAGTCTCAAATCCATTTTAGTTTTTATTTCTTTAATCTATGGGGGCAAACTCTTTATTAGATAAGGGGCCGTTCGAGTTGATTGCTAAAAATGGCTTATACCTGCTGGAGACAAGGCCTGGCCTGATAGATAAGCCTTCATTATTGAAGTAGTTGATTAATTTCGCAGAAGCAAGCTACCACATTACACATAAACTCACTCACTTACTCATAAAAACCTGTAGCATAGAATCTTTCTGCTATTAAAGTTTCTCAATGAGTGAACTCTGCACAACTGTCTAAATAAAAGCAATGCTATTTCAAGGTTTTCTCAGTTTACAATAATTTGACTAACGATATAGTTGCAAAACAACTTCATCTAACCTGTGGCCAGCTGCACACACCATACACATACTAACACCAACAGGACTGTACTGTCCAGAACCACATTCAACCGGTTTTTCATCTACCCTTAGACACGAGAAGCCGCCTGGGCAGTCGAGACATATACTCTGGCCAGTTTCATTCTGGTATGTTCCATTTACACAAGCAACTGGTGCAGCCATCTGATTATTGGGGCATCTATATCCAGCCGGGCATGGTCCACAGCTCATTTTGTCCCCTGAAGCAAAGGTTCCAGCTGAACAAGCAGTAGGACTTGACTTGTTGGCACAACTGAAATTTCGATAAACAATGCTACATTACAAACATAAGACAAACAAATACAGTAGAGATTCACATAAACAGAACCATATCTTTAAAAATTCTCTACCAAAAAGTGGTTTCACAGTTATGATACAAACCTGCAAGTGACTCGCTACAATGTATCAGAATTTGCGATTTTCATGATGTATAATTAAAATTTGTTGACATTTGAAATAAGGGAACAATTTTCATTGTTTAACAACGATTTCAAAATCTCTGAATTAATCATTGCAAGTTATAACAAAGTCCTTCCAAACCATAACAAATTGTCTCAAATTGCAGCATATCGAATGAGAATTTTCAAAAGGCGAAGTTTCAAAAGTGGTTTCAATTCACAGCGAAAGGGATAATTTGAGAACGGTGCCTGAACTGAATGATAGATTACTACACATTTCAAATGTAAGCAAGTAGCCCTTACAACTCACTCTAACTCTAAAACTAACCGTTAACCTAACCCTACTCCTAAACCTAACCCTAACTCTAATCCTTACACTAACTACTCCTATCCCTATCCACTAACCTAACTACTAACACTAACCCCTAGAGCTAACACTAAAAACTTACTGGAATCCATTGGGACAAATACTGCAATCGTCAACTCCAAGCAAACTGAATGTCCCATTAGCACAATCAACTGGGACAGAAGACTTTGAGAGACACTTTTGACCTGACGGACATTGGTGACAAGTTTCTTGGCCAGTTTCATTCTGGTATGTTCGATTGGCACAAGGTGTAGGAACAACAAGCTGATCAGATGGACAATAGTGTCCCTTCGGACATGTTTCACAAGACATTTTGTCGACTGAGGCGTAATTTCCTTTTGTGCAAGCAACTGGATTGATTTTATCATAGCAGCTACAGAAATATGAGAATAAATGTCAATAATCAGTGGGCGAAGAGGTGCTAAAAACTCTGACCTGCTAGGGTTTTAAACCATTATGCTCCAATATAAAATCAAGAAGTTATCTTGTGGATGGTTGGTTTTCAAATTGAAGATTTCTGTAGCGCAAAATGGGTGCTGAGACACACTAGGTCCTAATACTGCTAAATAAGGTAGTGCAGATCACAGTTACTAGGAACAAGGTCTAGACATGCTAAGACATCAACCCCATCCCTTATTCTAACCACTAACACTAGCCACTAACACCCAACCACTAACCCCTAGAACTAACACTAAAAACTTACTGGAATCCATTGGGACAAATACTGCAGTCGTCAACTCCAAGTAAACTGTACGTCCCATCAGCACAATCAACAGGGACAGAAGACTTTGAGGGACACTTTTGACCTGATGGACATTGGTGACAAATTTCTTGGCCAGTTTCATTCTGATACGTTCCATTAGCACAAGGTATAGGAACAACAAGCTGATCAGATGGACAATAATGTCCCTTCGGACATGTTTCACAAGACATTTTGTCGCCTGAGGCGTGATTTCCTTTTGTGCAAGCAACTGGACTGAATTTGTCAGAGCATCTATAGATATATAAGAGAATACAAGTCAGCGATCTGTGGGTCAAAGAGGGACTAAAACTTTGATCTGGTTGGCTTCTAAACCATTTTGCTGCGAAATGCTTCAATTCAAAATTGAGGAGTTGACTAGTAGTCAGTTATTTTCAATTTCAAGATTTCTGTAGCACAAAGGGGTGCAATAAACAGACTAGGTCCTTGTACTGCTATAACTAGTGATGTAGCCTGTGCTACTGTTTTCCTGTTAGAAACAGGGCCCAGTCTAGCTAAAATGTTAAACAAATACTTATAATAAATCAGCGTATCTAGAGAAATAAAGATAATCCTCCCCTTTCTTACACTGACCCTAACCACTAACCACTTATCCTAACACTAACCCTAACCCTAACACTAACTCCTAGAGCTAACACTAAAAACTTACTGGAATCCTTTGGGACAGATACTGCAATCGTCAACTCCAAGCAAACTGTACGTCCCGTCAGCACAATCAACTGGGACAGAAGACTTTGAGAGACACTTTTGACCTGACGGACATTGGTGACAAGTTTCTTGGCCAGTTTCATTCTGGTATGTCCCATTGGCACAAGGTGTAGGAACAACAAGCTGATCAGATGGACAATAGTGTCCCTTTGGACATGTTTCACAAGACATTTTGTCAGCTGAGGCGTGATTTCCTTTTGTGCAAGCAACTGGATTGATTTTGTCCTGACAGCTATCAACATAAATAGAAATTCTTTAAAGATTATTTCTCTCCACTTAAAATTGAATATCTAACTGGTTCCAATGAATTCAAATTACCTGTAACCACTAGGGCAAGGACTGCAAATTGTTGCTCCAACGCCACTATATGTTCCATTCTGACATGTTGTACACTCTGTTGAGCCATTCACAGCATATGAGCCAGCAGAGCATATTGTACATGTATGGGATGTTGTATTTGCCTTGAAGCCACCGGGACAGAGCTAAAAAGAAACATGAATACTGCATTAAAAGACATGGAACCATAGACATTAATAAACATTAATCTAATGGTATGAAATCAAAGAAACCTGCAGGTGACTTGCAGTGGTGTATTTGAGGCTGTTTTCAGGGTTTGAGAAGAAAGCATTATAAGATTTGAATGATTGCTGAATTTTCCAATGAGTATAAGATTTATCTAATCTCCTACACCCTACCAATCTTTTTTGTTTTACCACTTCAGGGACATTCTCCTACGCAGAGCAGCAATCAACACGCTGATTTCCATTGGTTTTGAAACCTCAGTTTACCAGATTCACTACAATGGGTTATAAAATGTGATCTGAATTGTGGTATGACAGACTAGGAGACATTTCCCTATAGCGTAGTAGACTAACTTGGACAGGCAACAAGTCAAAAAGAAGGATTAAACAACTTTTTAAAGACATACCATTGGAGCTTGAGTAGGATATGGACAAATAAATCCATTTGGACATGATTGGCATGAACCATTGCCCAGCAGTGAATATTGGCCAAAAGAACAGCTTCCCAGAACACTGGTAGATGAACAGTGCTGACCAGAAGGGCAAGGAGAGCATGATATTGATCCACTGCTACTGTAGTATCCGCTTGGACATGACTGTAAAAACAATGCTAGGTTTTAAATGCTATGAAATTTCTAATTTTGACAGAGAAAAAGATGCCGAGGATGATGTGTGGAGTTACATTTAGGGACAGTTACTAGCATGGAGGTTGCAGTAAGGGTGGGGGTAGAGTTGATGTACGGTGGTTATCAGGACAGCATTTGAGGAGGTTTGGACATGTGTGGAGAAAAGGAGAGGATACAGAAGTGGGTAGAGTTCTAAGAACGGAGATGTTAGTTGATTGACTACGAACTTTGAAGCAACAATTAATTATTTAAAAACAACACAGCGTTTCTGGGTATTTTTGTCTCAAAGTCACCCGGATGGGATTCTATGCTCCTTGCAGGGGCGGCGGAGAGGGGTATTCAAGGTATTCACTGAATACCTAAATATTATCAATAAAGAAGTAAAAAAATAGACTGTGGAGGAGAAAACATCCCATAATAGCAAAGCCTGCGATCAGGTAGGTCCACCGCCAACAAAACAATTAACAATATTTGCTTTTGCCCTTGCTTCAAACAGAACGAACAAAAGGTCGGGAATGAGCTGTTAATCCCTCACAAATTCTTTCCTTGTTAATTTGATAGGTGTTGAATTTCTGAGGTCGTTCTCTGTAGGGTATTCAAGTTTGATTCTGAATACTAAAACTTCCTTTTCTCAAGAAAGTGACGTCAGTACCTATTGTTTTCCACCCTCTGAAACGCACTACACAGCAGAGAGATGATATTCATTTCTCATTCTGAATACCCCGCTGAATACTCACGCGAATAAGTCGTTGGTCATTTCGAGTCTATCACATATTTCCCTCTGGATAATAGAACGTATCTGGATAATCGAATATCTGGTTGGAGCAGTATTGCTGAGGGGTTGCAGATAATTTTTTACGTTAAGGGCCCGACAAGAAGATCATTAAACCATGAACAACGTCTCCGTTTGAAAAATGACGGGCAACATTGCCTTTCAGTAGGATATAATAACAAAACTTAACAACTTCACAATTTCAAATTCATGAAAATCAATATTGTTGTGAAACTGTTGAAAATACAATATTATGATTATGAGTATAAGAATTCAAGGCAAATTCATTCATTTTTTGGTTTTTTGAACAAAGTTGATCGACAGGAATATTTGCCTTTCAGAGCCCCTGTCCATGTTCTTGTATTCAAAACGAAGTTTCAATACCACACATTTCTTACGGCTTCAAAAGGTAAATAGCCGCCAAGACGGGATTCACTACTATCGGCCTTATCCTAATTAATTGATAGGAAGCCTGCAGACAACAAAAGATTATTTTGTGATGCAGATTTATAAGAAAGCTTTAGTTAAAACTAAATGGTGTTCTTTTATTAAAACTGAGGTGAAAATTAAAAGGCTTATTCTCTTTGATGCAAAATAGACTATAGTGCCTGAGGAAAGGGGCGTGGTCGACAAGGGTGTGGCCTCAATTGTTTTTTGAGTACCTGTTTTCTCAACCTGCCAGCCGCCCCTGGCTCCTTGGGGTGCGGCTGTGCTACCCCTATTCTCATTCCTAGTGTCTTTAGCGTATGTATTGTAATATTGTTATTATTAGTATTTTTTGTTGATTAACTATTTCTGTAAATTATATCCTATTGTAAGTGTTGTTCATGGTGGAAACTCGATGACCATGTGTCTATTTCCATCATGAATAGCACAGTTATATCATATTTAGTTTATAAGTTAAATGTCATGTATGTAAACCTTGATTTTATTGCCTATAGAAAAAAACCTTTGAGAGTTTTTTGAAGAATTTGATCTTACAGCTAATTGGTTGAGAAACTGAGTTGCTGTGATCTTGAAAAAAAGCAGGGCTTGGAAAATTTGAGGTACAGTATCAAAGGTTGTGGATCTAAATCCTACCTGACTGGGTCTGTTTCATTCACAGAAACTGTTTGACAAATCAATTGAATCTATTTTGATAAATTAAAATGCAACAATTTCTTACCTGGCAGGTTGTAGAATTGATCTGTCCAGCTGCAGAGCTTTTAGTTCCTGCAGGGCACGGAGAGGGGCTATCTCCACCACCAGCACAACTAGAAGGAAACACAAATTTCATTCAAGCTCACATCTAAGCATACATTACATTACTTTACACATTGATGGCATTCAAGAACCAGAGAATGCTTATATTGCTACAAGTGCCATGAGCGAATCATAAGTATGTGATCTATTGACTCTATGTACCCTTCGGGGTATCACCATACTATCTCTGTATGATGAGGAATGAACAAATGCTTAATTGCTTAAGACATTGCATAGAATAAATCTTTAACAAGCAATAGATTTTCTGACAAGCTTCTTTTCAAAAGTAAATAAGAAATAAGGTATAAACACGTTATGAAAATATAAAAAGAAATTGTATTATACATACAAGAATCCTGCAGGGCACTCGACACAACCAGCAGAACAATTAGTCCAGTACTGTCCTGCAGTACAGTTTGATTTTGAGCAAGTGCAGTTGAGGTCACAATCAAATTCTAGAGATTCTACAAATGAAGAATAGATATTTCAACTGCATACCATTTCCAAGCAAAGAAAGTACAATATTACCGTTTATACTTTATTTCTATGATATGACTTCTAAACAAAGAAAATGAGGGGCCATGGGATATTGGGGAACTAATTGGGCACCTAAGTCGGTTGAGTTGATTTAGTTGGTACCTTAGACGGAATCTACTTGTAGACAGAAGGAGTAATTATGTTTTCCTGATAGGAGTCTTGATAAATAACCTATCATTTTCTCACTGAACTGTTGCTTTTAGTTAGTTGTTTCTACAATATAACAATTATTCTCATCTTTTTTGATTACCGATTTCCATCCACCCCTTTGTATAACAATTAGTTCAGATTTATTTCTGTTTCCTTTATAACACACAACTTTGATGAGTGTTAGAAGAAAGACTTGAGTCTCTCATGTTACCAATTTTTTAACTATCCTGAAATACTACCGTAATGAAAGACTGTTCACGTCTTTAGAAGCCAGAAAAGATCCCAAAATTATGGGACAGACCTTTCAACTCAATTAAGGTGACTGTCAAAATGGAGACAATGTAAGCACCGCAAGGCAACACCTAATTGAGACGACACAGTAGCTGCTGCCATAGCTGCTACCAAAGATGGAGACATTTTGCCATTTTGAATGATGGGAGATCTTAGGACATGAACTATTTAGATAGTTCCTCCTTAGCTGTAGTGTAGTGGAATGTGATAATATCAACTTGCATTTAAGATTAATTGATGAAAGACTGAAACTGAACTAATATTTGACATGATATTCACCACTTATCATGACAAGCCTTTGATTTAAACGAAGAAAGTCCACAATACTAGGCTTTGTGCCGGATCCTTTCGATACTTGTGGGGAAGTAAGTAAAATAAAGCGAGACAGGAACAACGCAAGACGACACACACAGAAAAAACGTAGCTGGATTAAAACTTTTATATATATATAACATTTAATACAGCTACTTTTTTCTGTGTGTGTCGTCTTGCGTTGTTCCTGTCTCGCTTTATAAGCCTTTAATATATAATGGGGCAACGTTTGAGAGATTAATTCTTATTCTTCATTCTCTGCCCCTCAGGTGTGCAAGTTCCACACTCTGCAGTCTGACTCTGTGTGGAAACGCCCTTCTGAACGTACATGTATAGAAAATAATGCCTAGTGGCCAACACAGAATAAACTCGTAGAGTTGTTAGGCACGGCAACAGTACTACGAGGCTAAGGCCTAAGTAGGCCATTTTATATCAGTTAATGCGCAAAAATTGTGGTAGGCTCAAAACTCAAAGCCCTTTTAGTTGTAGAGCGATAGGTCCGTACACAATTTCCAACATGCAAGGGCAAGAAACGAGACCATCAAAAAGTTTTGCAGGGTACACTCCAACTCACCAGCCCGACTGCTTAAAGTTGTAAGAAGTACAACTGCAAAAATATTCAGCAATAACACTTTGAGGATGACATCTCGCATGGAACCCGCCATTGAGATTGGGAATGATATTGAGTTCTGTGGAAACCAGCTCCACTCTACAGCGTGTAGCCAAACAGTTAACTAGTATACGTTATATCTTCTTTGCAGAAAACAGCTTCATTTCCTTCTGAAATGTTTGATAAACATCGAATTTATGAGGAAAAATAGCTTCGGCAAGTTTAGCGTTATGCAAAATCCACTTTCTTCGTGAGCGAGGTTGCAAAAGTAAACATGAGCACCCTGTGCTTTGTAAATCAAGTGAAAGTAGAAGATAGCTATATAATGGTAATTGCTAGTTTTGATTGGTCAATAAGCACTATTAGCAATGTTAAGACTGGACATTTTTGAGTGGCGTAATTTGCTCTACGCGTTTCTCCAAAATGACAATGGTGGCCACTTCAAGTTGTTGACTAGCAACTGATTTGTTGATTGTTTATGCAAACAACATGAAGATAAACTAAGTAGAAATTAATTCATAATGGATAAGTAAGGATTGAAAATAACTAAGAATTGAAGTAAAACGTTTTGTGGGGCTGAAAATTACAAACCTAGTCACTTTCATCTTGACAAAATATTTTCAAGTGACAGAGTTTTTGAGTTTTTGTCGTCACGGTAACCATCTAAACAGGTAGTCCAAATAAGAAGCAACAGAACGAAACACAAAAGGGGGAGATTTGAGTGCGGGGGAGTGAAATAAGGACCGTCTGACCTAGCAGCACTTTATTCGTCCAAAAATGTCTTTTTCATCGCCATCTTCATCTTACAATAGGAAGGTGGAAACATTATCAAATTACTGTACTTTTCCATTGAGCATCTATTTCATATTTATTTTTATATTTATTTGAGGAGCTGGATATTTTTCTTAAAATAAACTTGGGGACAGCGACCGAGTTAAGAATATCATTTTGTACGAAGACGCCTAAAGCACTGTAATTATTCATTAACAAGTAGGTACTGTATGTTTAAAACAATTTTCTTCTGTTGACTTTGCAGTAGTACTTGTTCAGACTTTCTTAATTTCTGATAAAGCTGCGTTCCCCTAAATCATTATGAATTACCATTTAACGTGAAAAATCCAGAAACCTTCTTGATTCCAGTTGTTAAGAAATTTGATTCCCAATAATTATCGTAAATATCGTATTGAAGACGGTTTCACTAGACGATTTCATGCATCTTTCAAGGTCAATGGACAGTGTCACATTGTGAGAAAGGGTGGGTGCTAAATTTTCATTTTCTCTTATTTCTCTAGATTTCCCACGTTTCTACATTCTACATAGTACTTTGGGTACCATTTTATTATTAGGTATTTTGTAAACTGAGAGGCTGGTAACCAGCTTAAAACTCAAGTACAAATAATATTTGAACGGAAAGTGGCTCCTGCAACTTACATTACGCCCTAAATTTGAAACAATTTTAATAGACCACTTTACATCATCTCGTAAAGGAAGGAGATTTTTTAGATAAAATCAACGCAACAACGGAACATACAGTAGTTTCCTTTCAAACTTGGCATTGTTGTTCAAAGGCATCCCTCCGTTTACTTTCATTCTTCATCCCTCGTATTTGTTAAAAAAGAATCCAGAATTTTGAGTCTTTAGGGAAAAAGTCAAAATCCCAATTTTAAAATTTACCAACATACTTGTAAAGATTCCTCCTGAAACAAGTCCAGTTTACGACTGATATCTCTTAGTGGACATTGAGTTTAATTTGTTATTTAGTTTACCAGCCTAATCATTTTTTTAAATCTGCAACACTTTCAAAAACTTTCACAGCTGAATAAACTTGGCCATTTTTGATGACATGGGCAATTTTTCTTATTTTGGCGCGAAAATTTTGAATCAGGGAGACTGGTGACGAGATAAACTCTTAAAAAATTTTTGAAAAATAAATAAACGGGGGGTCCGAACAAATAGGGGGTTTGGAGCTTTAACCAGGTTGGACACCTTTCTATAAGGTAAAGTCGGGTAGATCAAATATTGCAGGATTGGGTATTTTCAAAGCTAGTAATTTTTGAAGACAGGGCCAAGTGGCTTTCTTTGATTTGTGTTTCACACATGTAAACTCAACAACTAATTTGGACCACACCACCAAAGAAGTGTTTGCCAGGCACGAACAGGAAAATAGAATGAAATATTTACACAGAATTAAAGAAAACGATCAAGGTTTATTTACTCCTTCGGTATTTGGAACCAATGGAGGCACAGGGATGCAGTGGCGTCGCCAGACCAAACATACTGGGGTGGACAGGGAGCTAACTGGGTGTCGGGGGGAGCCCCCCGGAAATTTTCATCGACCACGCCTTTCAGAAGCTCAGAGAATGTAGGCAGCGCCCTTTCTGCAACAAAATGACTTGCAAACTAATGCTAAAAATGACTTTAGAACTAAGTCTGCATGTATATTTTTCATGCTAACAATAGAAAACTGATAATGACGTCAATATGACTGCGAATACAACTGCCATAATGGTGTCATAATGACAGCCACATTTCTATATGATATCACACAATATTATGTCACTGCTGTGCTCTTGCTTTACTTGTCTTTCAGTAAAGGGTCCAAGGTGCCCTCCCCCCCCTCCAATTTTTCTAAACGGATTTCAGCGAATTGGAAAATCGACCTCTGAGAAAACTGGGGTGGACTTGTCCACCCCAGTCCACCCCGTGGCGACGCCACTGCAGGGATGGAATGCGGAATGTTTTTCAGAATCCTAGCAACGAAGCTCGCTGACAAGGAAAATTCACGGTACGAATCAACTTAAAGTTGGATCAGGACTCAGGACGAGATAATCTACTGAAATCGTAAAATCAGAAGTAGTCTGTATGAGAGGGTCTAGAGTGCATTTCCGGCAAAAAGATAACAAAGAACTTTCTGACTTTGACTACACGTCCACATTGGCAAATATGAATTTGGGGCCTATTAGAGGGGTTTGTTGGGGTTTACCTTAGTGTTTTACATAAGTAAACCTATTTACTTTTTTCTCAGAAAACTTTCTAAATGTAAATGTGATTTGGGAACTCGAAAATTCATCAACAAGGGGCTCCTAATAATGTTTCAGGGGTGGCGGAAAAAATCTAAATCAGCCGAAGGGGAGTGTTTTTTTGGCCCCTAAAAGAGTAACATAAGGTAATAAATGATAAATGATTTCTATGAGGAAAGTTGTGGTCTGTGGATCAGGCTAATAATGTAAGGTTTGCTTGGCGCCTTTTGGTTAATTTATGCAAGATCTGCAGTGATCAGCGACATTGAGCCTGTACGTAGAGCTGCATATTTTATTTAGTTTGCTTCAGTTTTTCAGACTGTCGGCGACCTTTTAATTTCAAAGATGGCGGAGCCAAGGGAGAGAACGGTGGCAGCTCCTGCTCCAACTAGAATACGATGTTACGTGATCGGGAAAACCATCGGAAAGGGAAATTTTGCTGTTGTGAAATGTGCAAAACATGCTTCTGCAAACATCAAGGTAGGAACATTTTGAAGCCTCGAACGATGTGAAAATATCAGCTATTGAGCGCATGTTGTTTATCATGGATAGAATATGGATGCTGGCAGTCCAGCTTGCTTTTTGCAGTAATTTAGGCCAGCCGTTTCCCGTCTCTTAGGAGGTCAGGGGAGCAATATTTAAGTCTGTTTATGTTTTGATATGATAAAGCTCTTCTTGCAAAATCTATATTTTCGAATTGTTAGCCTTTTTTCTTCTGATAATCCTAAATCGATGATGCTGCGAATAAATTTTTACTTAGCTGATTTAAAATTTCCTCTCTCAGGTTGCTATAAAAATGATTGATAAAAAGCAACTGGATGCTGATAACCTGAAGAAAGTGGAAAGGGAAGTGAAGATCATGAAAAAACTGAGTCATCCTCACATAATAAGGCTGTACGAGGTAAGTGAACGCAGTGTGTGGATTAATTTTGTAAAAGTTTCCAGCGATTTTTTTACGTAGGCACAAATTCTCATGGCAATCTCGCAACTTGTTCCCTCGTGCCTAAGGCGATTTATAGACTTATAGTTGAGGCATCCATACGTTAGATCATAACCAACGACTAAATCTATAACTTTTTGCAAAATTTGAATTTGGAGCTAAATTTGAAACGTGGAATATTGGAAATATGCAATACACATGTTCCAACTGTTTTGTTGTTACGCATTATAATTACACTGCATTGATTCCATATAAACAAGGAAGAAAGGAATAATTTCATTCATAAAACTTTTGATACAGAAATTTAAAGTTAAAATATAAACTGCCATATTATTTCATTGTTAACACACTTTTTTTGCACCAAGTAAAGTATGCAAGCTGAGCTGAGGAAACTGTTAACTGCTTGTAATACTTGTAGCATTATAGCCATGCTGTTAACAGAATTGCCTGCATCATTTACCCTAAAATTTTAATTTCTTTTGCATTAAAATGCATCTTTCCCAATTAAACAAATAGAACCAAGTGAATGTCCTTGAGCTAAAAAGTATCATAAATTATAGCATAAAAATTATAAAAATAAATAAATCAGTGAAGCTGTGCGCTAAAAATTTCAGTTAAAATGTCTGATAGTTCTTATGGCCTTAGTAAGTTCTATGTCTTAGAGAGGGGGTAGGAGTCTAGATAGCACCAGGGCCATAAGATATTATGTAACATTTACAACCATGTTTTTTGCTTCCGGGAACCCTCCCATATATGATTTGGCCAAGGGCAGAAAAAATCTCTTTTCGGATGTTTCTAAGTACATACTGCTCTATTTTTGGACCTTTGGATTACTCAAATATTTCATTCTGATTTCGAAAGTTCTTCTGCAGATAAAAGTAATAAGCATAAAAAATCACGGTAATCTTGCAAAAAGTAGCCGCTCATGCCTTAGTCAATACTGTAAATCCTAGAATCCAGACTGAAAACTTTGACTTTCGCGCCGGCAATGGCCTAAGTATGTGTGGATTGTCCACTCTTTACTTTCGTACGTAGTTGGGAACAATTAGATAGTCATGTGAAAGTCATATTTTTGATTGCATCTGTGCGGAAAGATTAAACTGCTCCAGAAGTTGCTTGGACAAGATTAACATACGTGTTACAAACATGTCGGACTCACCTCAAAAAGCCTCGCCTTTGAAACATCTGGTCTTCTTTAAGCCTCCATCCAGGAGCTTCTTACAAACAAGTTCTCCTTCAGAGATTGTTGATTGCTGATATGCGAATACACTTACTATCTTCATGAGGTGTTGGTTTATGCCCAAAGCACAAAGGGCCCACTGAATAGGTAGACTAACCAAGTTGTGCAACCCTGGTCCTTCCTTTTAAAGTGACCACACCTTGTGATTCCTTTTGCCTTTTTGCCTGGAATTACAGAGAGCTTGCTAATTCTCTCCTCACTCTGTATGTGATAGGTCTGAAGGAGGTTTTGAACCCCGGGCCCTTTGATCAAGGGTCAAGTGATCTAACCACTTGGCTTTCCCTACCACGCACAGAGAAGATATCCTAGGGACATTGGAGCTAATTTACAGAAAGAACGATAAAAAACTGATATGAAATTCTTGAATCATACAGAATAATGTTGAAAATATCCCTTGAGCAGGAATACAGAAGGTTATTCAAGAATCACCATCTCAACCTGTTTGAAACATGTTTTGACCTGTTCCTTTCAAGTTTATATTCAGATTGGTATAGATGAGAAGGTTCATATTGTATTGCCCAATGTGGAAACTTTTCTTCTGGGGGAATTAGTAGTTAACATTGAAATTTGCTGTAAAGAATTTTGCCAAGCCTTAAGTCTTTTGCAGAGTTCAAGTCAATGTTAGCTGGTAGAGGCAGTACTTCATCCATAATCCAGACTGACAATAAGGCTTCTATAAAGTATGTGCCTAGAAAGGGGTCAAACTGAAATCATACTGCAGGAGGTGGACTTTTCAAGTGCTGAGGCATGCACTTTGAGATAAGTAGCAAATATTGTAAATCAATGGCCTTCCAGATAAAGCACAGATTGGTCCAGTGTCCATTCAGCAATTACATTTTCTACCAATACCTAGTGATTGAAAATATATTTAAGATAAAGAGTAATATATCTAGAAATCTTGAGAAAAAGCAGCATTTGGAAAATCAATTTAGGTAATTTGTGGGAATGAGAAATTACCCAAACAGGACTCGAAGCCACAAACCCTGTTTTTGACCAACCCGAGTTGCATCAACCCAAGAAATTGCATCGCCGCTCCTCCTCACCCACCAAATATAGAGATGAACCTATCAGGGTTCTTTGAGAACTACACCAGATTTGCCCAAACTATTTGATAGGGTTGAGAAGTAAAATTGAGGAGAAATGGGATTTATGGAAACCAATCCAGATACTTTGAGAAAATGGAATTTTTCTTCTCGACCCCTATGCAATGGTGGGACTGTTATGTTTGCACAAGAATCAATCTTGCACAATTATGAAAAATAGCACATCAAATATATTATCATTTTTGCATCTTTTCATGGAATATTTCATAATCCAGTAATCAAATCTGTCTCGTGGGTTCATTTATTTCATTGAGCCTTCAAGCGCTGACACCATTATAGATGACTAAATATAATATGATTAAATGTATAGATCTATAATTGTATAAATATAGAAGAAAGCAATCCATTTATAGTTGTTTGTATTCTATTAACAGTTCTTTGAGTGTGTCAATATACTCCGGATGAATAAAATGACCAGGACTCTTTTATAGTTAGTGGTATGAAGTGAGGAAAAATGTGTAGGTGGATAAACATTCTTGGGTGATAACATGATGTTGAGTGGGCATTTGTTTGCATTAGGTCTCGGAAGATGACATCTACTATTCCATTAACATTCTTCCTAAGCATGACTCAGTCTAGATATTTCAGGTCCATCTATGGCCATTTTGGTTTTGTTGATAAGGCTAACGGTCTGATTCTTGAGCAAGGTCCTGCTTTTTTTGCAGTTCCCACACACTATTGTTTTAACTACCATCTTACTATTATAAGTCAACTATTACTGTAACCCCCTGCATATAAGGACCACCTAGTTATAAGGACCTAAGGCCTGAAATGTTTTGATTTAACCCCATTTCATGAAAACCTATTTTCTAATTTGAGGAAGGGTGTTATCATAAAAAAGTGAAGTATGAAGTATAACTTTAGGTAAGTAGAAATAGTACGTAGAAAACAACTGGATGAAGACTGTTACCAAGTAATCAGCTTTTGTAAGAAAATTTGAAATGATTGCTTTGATTCTGTGCTGGCCAAAAGGTCCTACATAAAAGCTTAATTATTATCATTGTTATTATTATCTTTATTCACGTGTCAAAAAATTAGCAGCAATGAGCTAATGAAGGATACTTCTAAACTAAACACCAAATATACAAAGGAAGTTATTGGTTATAAATAATATTGGAGTAAATAGAGCAATGTTTTTCATGAACCAATGCAAGCACAAATTCATAAACAAATTTGTACACAAACGCAAATACAAATTCATAAACAAATTTTTAAACAAATGCAAATTGGGAGCATGTTAAACCAGGTGTCAGAGCCTCCAATGATATGTGTCATTTGACGAACAATTATGAAAGAGCAGAACATCCTCGATTACCCAAGCACCAAAAGTGTGTATTGAGTTTTCTTTCATAAGCCTGTTCTTGAGCAACTATGGTTCTGCAGCTGTGCAAACTAGCTTCTCGAAAGCGGGGAAGTGGTAGAAAACAAACCAGAATTAAAACGATTTTCGAAGGTAATGAATTTCCCCGTTGTCATATAGTCAATAGACATCTTCCATTTACAAATCGTTGTCATTTACAAAAACCTACCGCCTTTGTTTCGTTGTTGGCTTTCTGGTTACCAAGTTTTCAATTTGCAATCAATTTGAGCATCCTTTTGACTGCTCGAAGCAAAGATGATAACCTTTATCACAAGTGTAATATTTTAAAGATTAGGATGGCGAGAAAAATCGGAAATATAGTGAAACAGTTAAACTTAGCTACTTAAGCTTTGCGTCTGACACTCATCAGAGTAGTACGTGAGAAAGATAACGAAACCTAATCAATTGTTGTACCCAGACGTTGGCTAATCAGGATCGAAATTGGCTAAGCAGAAGGGAGGTGGTATTTGTATGGCGTGAAATTTCCTATCTGATCCCCAATGTCGATCCACATCTGTGAACAACAATTCGTTAGGTTTCATTTTCGTGCTCTTTCTGACGTACTCTGATGAGTGTCATACGCAGTAGTTATTATGTTTCGCAATTTTTCAAATTTTCCTCCCCATCCTCTTGTTCTTCACTGATCAAAGACTATTTTTAAGTTTCTTACTCGTTTCTCTGAATGCTCGGCGTATTGGAGCAGCCCGACAAATTAATTTTCGTTTCACCTGTTCAGATAAACCAGGAGCTATCTCGCAACTTTTGTCATATTTCACCCGAGCAGTTATTTAAAGGAAACCTTCCTGGAAACTCTTAAAGGAATGGTTCTCGCATGCGGTTTTTCGCTGTGCCTTAGCACAAAGAAATCGGCCCCTTTTTGAATGACAAACTATAACGTAAATAACCATACTAAGCCAAATTTACAATAAAAATGTTTATTATCAAGAACAGGTTAGAGAATGATTCGATTGCTTGTTAGGTACAGTATGAATTATTAATGGCGTTCAACTCAACATTCCCACGAGTTTCTGGAAGAACTTGGCGGCTATCACCATTAGGGTAGAAATGATTCGAAACCCGAATGCCTGAAGGGCACTCAATTTCAATATCGATGAAAACCGGAAACATATAGCGAGACATATGAAAATGGAAGGCATACTGTATGGAATAAACGATTGGCCTAAATTTACGACAACAAAAACGCAAAAGGAGGCTGTGCAATTTTTCAAAAACATTTTCGCGCGAAAAAATTAAAGCTGACGTGACCGAAACAAGAAAATGTAAACAAATGAGCTTTTCCTAAAGATCATCAAGCCTAGTTTTGCGTTTTTGTTGTCGTAAATTTAGGCCATCGCTTCCATACTTATTTAGGCCATCGCCTGCAGTAGTTACTCCCACTGCTGTTACTATTGCGGTCGAAGGCACAAGTCAAGGTCAATTTTCTTTATGTTGACGTGCTGCTCATGTTTACTTATTCATGTTATTTATAAGTTTTAATCTTTAATTTTTGATTTAGAATAACGCTCTGGTTTGAATCAGAAAACCGTTATTACACAGTTTGTGAATATCTAGACTATCGTCCATTATTCAAACATTCATTCAGCAAAGGGTAGTTGGGCGATATGTGTATGGCCTGCAGCTCAGTGTAATTTAGGTTTGGGCTTGTGGGTTTTTCTCATCCCTATTTACGACATTGGTGTAGAAAGGATATATGCTGGGTGTCTGAACATGATTAACTGAAACAACAAATGATTAATGATATGGGGAAAATACAATCAAGTTCACTGCATTTAATATAACAATTTCTTCAACCGGAGTAAAGTAAAGTCAGATTACTGCAAGGGGCATAGGCACAAAGCAAGGTCCAATTTTTTTCTTCAGGCAAGGACACACTCATATCATCCTACCACCCATGTTGGTCAACAGCCCGGAGTCTCACGCGAGAAACAACTCCATTTCTAAAACCATAAATATACTCATAACTATATCAAACTTTACAATGACACGAGATCATAACTATAAACAATATTTACAATAGATAATTACATTTCATGTCTTACATTATTCATATCAAATGTCAACGAGTTCAACGCTCGCATGAATACCTCAGAAAACTTGGCAACCACCACCGCTCGAGGCATCCTCAACGCTCTGCAATCTCGCAAATCTCCTTCCAGCATACATGTTGTTGTTGCGGTGGATACGGCATTGGGAGAAGGGTACTATGTGCTTGGTAGTGATTTGACCTTGCTGCAGAAGGCTCTCTATTCTGATCAAATGACTTATTCCACATCCAAATTCATTAACCATCTCCACTTCAGTCATTCTCATCGAATCATTCAACGAAACTTCAACGACATCACTTTCAGTGGTTAGATCGCTGTTGCATCTCAAATTGTATTGCAAAAGCAATGATTGGAATTTCTCGTGCTTTTTAAGCTGAGGAAGGCGAAGTTTCGCTGCAACCATCATAGAGCTGCCAATTAAGCTTGGACTCCAGTTGACGAAGCCATATTTGTTATCGTATGCGAAGTTAAGGTTTTCTCTCTGCAAGCCTTTGTGAACTTCACGGTATGTATTGCAGAATGATCGAAAGCCACGGACTAGATCTCCACTTTTTTCCGTGTGGTACAATCTCAGATGATCATCCCGGTTTACACAGATTTCTGTCATTCCGGATTCTGCAGTGAAGACTCCACGGCCTAATGGCCAATCACGGTTGATTCCATCTCTCTCGTAGTAAGCTGAGTCTGGCTTTTTCTCCAACTCTTTAGGTGTTATGTCAAAAAGAGGATCTCGGTATTCAAGCTTGTTTACGTTATGTCTAGGTGTAAAACACGGACTAGCAACGTTGCTGGTACCAACATTTTCACCTGACACATCTGAATCTGAACTCTCCGTTATAGCCAGACCAGAGGCTCCTTCGCATCTTTGAACCACACTGCTGGAGCTGAAAGAGCAGTAGCTACCCCGCAGCTCACAGGGGAATTTCTTAAAGACTTTGGTCATCACTCCTTCTATCTGCAGCTTTTCTTCAACGGTGTTACAAGACGAAAATCTGTACTCCTTGATTGATCGGGAAACCATGAAATGAATCGAGATGACGAAATCTCCATCAAAGACATGTTCTCTTGATACTCCCAGAGGATTGAAAGAAAACTGATACCTTGCTTCGCCAAATTCGTATCCAGGATTCTCAGCAGAGACGAGAGGATGGAAGATTTCTCTGAAAACTGAGTAGGTTGAAACGTCACCTGCGATTAGATCTGCGTTGTTGCCATCAGGTATGACGACTTGCTGCAATGTGCAACCCATGGGTGTTTGCTTCGGTGACAGCTCTGCCATCAGGCTCGCATCTATGAACTTCGTCAGGATTTCATCTGGTCTCGGAAATTCGAGTTGATCTGAAAGAAATGAGAAAGGCTTGTTAGGATTTTATGTTTGCATTGGGCTTGCTGCTGAACTGAAAAGATCAATTGCTACAATAATTTCTAGCAATGGTGTTAACTTTAGATCGTGTTAATAGAGTCGTATTTGTATAGCCATTGCCAGAAGTTAACTCAAGTCTATAAATAAAAAGCTCGACAGAACGGTCGTATGATGTATATTTAGATAGAAGTAGCTTAACCTCAGTTCATCTATCCACGCATATATTGCTTATAAAACTTGCTGCTAAGTTGTATCCTTGAATAAAGTTTGAAGAGAAACTCGAAATAAGAAATAAACTCACTTTTATCCACTATTGGATACGAACAGTTTCTTTCGTGTGAATCAGTCAAAGCGAGTACAACTCCAGGGTCTCCTATCTCTTGAACAACCTCTCCTTCGATTTCTTCATCGTACGTGACTTTCCTCTGATTCTTCCTTCCATTTCGTCTCCAAAAGCAGATGGACTTCCACGTAGGCCATTGGATTTTCTTCCTTCTTCGCCGCGGTAGCGGTGGATATCTCTCCTCCCTTTTAAAGTCGAACATGAACGACAAGTCCTCCGTCGCAAGGACGGTGGCTACGCTCGCCACGACGATACACGCACTCGCGATTTTGAAAACTCCACCGAGAGTGAAATTCATGATTTTTCTGTTATTAGCAGAAATAAACACTTTCAGGAAATCCAGTCACAGAAACAGTAAACTAGCATCTGTTAGCAATTTCTCTGAAAACAATCTGATGGATTTTTACATCAGTATTAATCAAAATTTGCAACAATGTCGATTGTGGCGTACATGTCTTGATTTTGACTGTGACGTCATTGATTGATTTGGTTTTGATTTAGTTTCGCTAGCATGAAGTATAATTGTTTCAAAACGTCCATTAGCTAGGACATTTTACACCAGAGTATCTTGTAGCCCTTTGGTTATAATACCCTAAATACCCTCGATATAATGATTAGTGATACACAATTTACTGAATCATAGTCTTTTAGAGAAAGCTTCCCTTGGAGCACTTACGAAAACCATATGAAATTTTAAAAAACAATAATTTGTTCTTGAAATCACTATCCCGTGTTAACTGACATTATCTTATCATTTGTTAACTAAAATTCATATCATACAATTGTTGATTTATCTTTAAGTAATTTAGTCTCTGCTCGGTCAAGAACTTGAGGATGTGGAAAGATATGGAATTCTCTACCTGATGAAACAAAATATTCCAAAAATATCAAGCATTTTAAAAACTTCGTTAAAATTTGGTTTCTTGAAAATAAATGCGAATGTTTTTTGTAAAAAATAACTGAATCAATGCAATCCCTTGGTTGCTGCATGTTAGTATTAGTGTCTCGCACTATTGTACATAAACTAACAATAGTCAAATTATTAGGATGGTGAGGAAAATCGGAAATATAGAAATGTTATAGATAGTGCTTTTTGCTCGAATGAGATCTTTTGAGGGAACTATGAGGTATCTGTCTGGTAATGGGTTGACTAAATCGGTTGTATTCTATAAGGGGGTGAAGTATCACTTACAAGTGCCGGGTCTGGCAGATGAAGTATTTTCGCCCATTCAAACTGCCCCTAGGCTCTTACTTTTGATCTCCTTTCCTTGAGAATTCTGATGGTGAACTGATGAACAAAATTTATTGGTGCTTGAAATTTTATTGTCCTGGGAGCTTGTTACGGTATAGGTTCTTAAATAGATCGTAGTTTGCAGCAGTAATAGTGGTGGTTGCTGGTTCTTTATAAATCTTTGAACACTCCTTTAAATATTGAATATCATCAAAAATAGATAACCGTTAGACCTAAACTTTTTTAATTCTTACTTTCGAAATACACTCATAATCTTAAAATCGTAGGCTACAAGTTTCTTAACTTTTATGTTCTCAGTTGTGAGTTTTTACTGTAATGGCGAATGTATGGGATTCTTACTTTCAGGTCATGCATACAGATCGGATGCTTTACCTCGTGACAGAGTATGCAGCAGGTGGCGAAATATTCGGTAAGTGGTTATCATTATTATCATTGCCATGATGTCTCCGTTTTACAGTTGCATTTGTTATTATTACAAGACTTGAAGATTTCGTCATCTTAAGGATCAATAATTGTATGGCTACCATTGAAAAGGATCCAATTTGAATCATGTCGACCATAGAGTTGCTATCTTTTTTATTGTGAAACCGTCTTCTCTCTGACCTATGGTAGGAGAGGGATCTCTCCCAAAACGTGGTCCTACTAAATATCAAATCCTTGTTATGATAAGTGGTGACCATAAAGTCAAATATTGTGTCAGAAACATACCAATTAAATAGGGAAGAAATCACATTTCTCTTTGCCTGATGGTGGGAGATGGATCTCTCCATAGACATTTCCCTATACTAAAGATCAAAGTTTTGTTATGATAAGTGGTAATTATCAATCATTTCATAGATTTTACCAGAAATTACCTTGATAAGACTCGAATGTATAGTATAGGGCTATGATTCCTTGGATCTTTTTAGGGATGCTTCTCCCTGTAAATATACTGACAGTATGAGTAAATATGCCTCGTTTTATCCCAACCATTCCCTCCTTATCGGTCCAAGCTAGGATGGGTACCATGAACTGTCTATTGTTTATTGTTGTTTTGCTTTCTCTAGACTGGTATTTTCAGCTATTCGTTTAATTAGGGCATACTTTGCATGGTATGGCACTGGTCAAGCACAGGTGGAAGACCGTAATTATAAGCAATCTCAACTCAGTTAAGTAAGCACTAAGCCACTAAGCATTAGGGAACTAAGCATTTAAGCAGCCATTCTGGTAGTGCAAAGCCTTGTTTGCTGTAGTAGATTAGTCAGTATGATTGATTTTAGACAGAGGATTTATTATTATACTTCCTTAATAAACAAATTCTAAGTGTTCTTTTTCAGTGCATTATTCATGATAAACAGTTTAAGATAGGAGGGCGTGGATAAGCTATGCTGTTCATTTCTATGCAAATCATAGATTTTAATCTCAAAATATTTTCCGCTTTCTTTATAACTGCTTCTGAAATAAACCAGGGTATTTTATCAGACCTCAAATATCTTCAACTTGCAGTCATGCAGCTTCCTGAGGTTCTGCACAAGGTTTCTTTTGTGGAAGAGAGGTTTCTGTCGTAGATCTAGCTTTATTTTTGAACTGTTTAAATGAATCGTTTTCTATCGTGGATATAGCTTTATTTTTGAACCGTTTAAAGGAATCGTTTCCTGTCGCAGATCTAGCTTTATTTTTGAACTGTTTAAATGAATCGTTTTCTGTGTAGATCTAGGTTTATTTTTGAACCGTTATTAAAGTGTTTCATAAGTTCTTTCCGGGTGTGCTTGCAAAATGTCATGGAGTTGAGTACCTGCACTGCTGCATCCGTGATAGTTCACAAGAGTCATTCAAAAGTGCTATCTGTACTAATGGACACTTTACACTAAGAAGAAAGAGACTCAAAAAACAAAACTCTCCATCTTGACAAGCCTGTTTCGTGGTTACCCACTCTTCAGGATCTATACATTTCCTGATGAGTGGGTAACCACGAAACAGGCTTGAGATGGAGAGTTTCCCTTTTGGGTTCTTTTTCTTCTTACTGTATATAGCTCTACTTTATGTATTGAGCACTCTTATGGGAAAGCTATTCATAGACTTCCTGATGGACACTTTATGTATGTCTATTTTTCAAACGTATCGAAAACTGGGAACCTGCCTATTAGCCTTGATTTCAAAATTGAATTTTTCCTGTTGGTCTCCACTCAACCGCTCACAGCTTTTTGATCACCAACTGTATCATATTTCTCCTTCCAGACCACCTTGTAAAGCGGGGCAGGATGTCAGAAAAAGAGGCGAGGAAAACATTTCATCAGATCCTATCCGCAGTGGAATACTTGCACAAGAACAGGATAGTGCACAGGGATCTGAAGGTGATAGCTTGTTGATTTATATAGCCAGTAAAGTTGGAAGCATGGTGAAGTGAAAACATGAAGAAGCTCACTGTATCACGGGTGATGATCTGTTGTCCTACACTATATATACCAATCATTCACCTCCTTTTCTGATTGGCCCATTTCGATCCACACCTGAGTATAATAATTCGTTAGGTTTTTGTTTTGTTATTTTTCTGAGGTATTACTCTGTTGGGTATCAGACGAAAAGCATATGTACTCCATGTTTTCTCCGCACTGCGCTTCCACTTTTTCTGGATATATTGAAGTTTTGTATGGATCAAAGACAGTTTGATAATTGAAACCCACAGCCTACATTTGTTCTCGACACTCTGCTATATAAATCTTTGAATTGAAAGTCACCACCCACAAGGCAACCTCTTGGTTTTAGGCACAACGCATTTTAGTTTGCATGACATTCAGATTCTCTAGCAACAAGCTGCTTGTTTATAGGTGAAGGCCACAAAACCTGCTTGTTGTAGAGTCATGAAGTAAAAAGTTAAAATTTGTGTATGCTTTCTGTCCATGCTATGCTACATAGGAGTAGCCTATTGCTGATGTTCTATCATGTTTGCCAGTCTTTCTCTCCCTCAACTTCTCTGCCGCCTGCTTAAAGCGCTTGTCCAACCTATTTTGGCAGTGTCATCTACTTCTTTCTCTGTCTCAACTACTACTTAAGTCTGCCTGCTACCCTTACCTAGGCAAACAAGTCCTCATCAAAACTAATGTTAGTTGACAAGGTTAAATAGAAAGGGGTTCTGGGGATCCTAAAATTACATTCGGCCTCTCAACCAATGGAATTTCAGACTTCATTCTATAGACAACATGATTATTCTATTCATTTTGATGTCATTTTCATATTGAATTGAATTGTTTATAGTTTTGAAAACACCTTTGTTTTATGGTCGTCAAGTAAATTTGACACATTTTTCATAATTTTTTTGTTTTTGTTCTTTTCAGGCTGAGAATCTATTGCTTGATGAAAACAACAATATTAAAATAGCAGGTACTATGTTTTCTTATTATTCTATATATTTAGAGGCTGTCCAAATTGTGCCTGAAACATTCTTATTATAATATAAATAAGTGATTGAAAACTCAAGAACCCGTTATTAAATATTTGAATCAATGATCAAGGAATTTGGAATGTTTGACAGTCTTTTGTTTAATTAATTTCAATCAAGGATATAAAGATTCTAGAATTCTTGCATTTTCTATAATAAGTAGGGATTGAAATTCTTTGTACTACTAGCTGCAGAGCACCCTGTTTTGAAAATTTGGTAGGTAATAAAGTTGAGGTGTAAAAGAACTTCCCTGGTTCCTTGTCAGACACAGCTCAGAGTTAGTTGGGGCCTAAGAGAATTTTGCTGGTGGTTCCCTATCTACGGCAGCCAGGTATTTCAGGGGGCCTTCTTGACACCATAATAGGTTTGGATTGTGGCCCTTAGGACTTGTACTCCCTAAATTTCCCTTTGAGCCATGCCTGGTTCTAAGGGGAATTACACTGCTGTTCTTATATGAATCTTCTCAGCTCATTTTAACCATGTATTTCTTTTAGCGTTATCAGTATTTGTATTTTAGATAGTTGGCTTCAATTAGCAAAATTAAGTAATTATATATATAAATTAAGTAGCTATATGTATTCAAGCCAACTTTAAAGAAATTGATTATTATTATTATTATTAGTAATAGTCTGTCTGATGATTGCGTGAGCATGAAACTTTAAGTAACAGAGAGCCAGTCTCCTTTCTTGTTTCTCTTCTATTATTATTATTATATTCTTGTTTTCCAGGTTTGGCTGTTTTATGATTGAAATTAATCTATTTTTTCAGATTTTGGCTTCAGCAATACATTTGAGCCTGGTTTGAAATTGAAAACATGCTGTGGAAGTCCTCCTTATGCCGCGCCTGAACTCTTTGAAGGCAAAGAATATAATGGCCCTGCTACAGATGTTTGGGTTAGATCATTTCCCTACATATCCTGTGTTGAATTATACCAGAGCTGGCTACTACAATTGACATACGCCACCAGTCACCTCCTGGTCTCGAACTCGGTTTTTTGCAGACACAGGCGAGCAGGCTAACCATTGCCTAAGCCATGACAAATGTCGTAAACCAGGATATGTAAACGAGACCTGGTGATGGCATTATGTCAATTGCAGTAGCCTGCTCTGGTATAATTTAATTACCCGTGTTTGACCATACCTTATGAATTTGCATATCTTGTGTTAATTCATAAGGCATAGTCTAAAACAGGAAATTACATTTTACCAAAATAGGCTACTGCGATTCTCAAATGCCATTGCCAGGTCTTGATTTTGGGTTTTACCCACCAAGTTAGAGATTGCAAATCTTTTCCAAAACTAGGGCAATAAGTTAGGATAGCAGCCTTGAGGCGTATCCAATTTAGGTTTATCCACAGTGAGGAATTAATTGATATTTCAGATTAAATCCTACTTCAGAGCCATATTTTGATATTTTTGTTATTATACATTATTCCATGCAAATCAATGCCTCACTGTAGATAAACTATAGTAAAACGATAAATGTTGTCGTAGGATTTGATCATTACAATGAGTTATGTTTTTCGACCATTTAGTTCTTGCTTTCAAGTTTATCATTTTATTTGTAGAGCATGGGTGTGGTGTTGTATATTCTTGTGTGTGGAACTTTGCCATTTGATGGCAAAACGTTACCTGAATTGAAATCAAGAGTTCTTGCTGGTAGATTCAGAGTCCCTTATTTTATGTCTTCAGGTACGAATTTTGCATTTTATCTCTGAATCTTAGAATGGTAATGAAAATTGGGAACAAATCAAACCATAATTACTACTGAAGCTTCGCGTCTGACACTCATCAGAGTAGCAAGTATTTGATCGGTACAGAACTTGAGGAATGCGAGGAAAATCAGAAAAATAGTGAAACGTAATAACTACCAAAGCTCTGTGTCTGACACTCTTCAGAGTAGTAAGTCAGAACAGTCTTTTATCGGTACAGAACTTGAGTTTGGTGAGGGAAATTAGAAACATGACAAACCATATTAACTACAAAAGTGATGAGAGTAGTATGTCTAAAAGAGAAGGAAAATGAAACCTAACCGATTGTTGTATACAGAGATTGATTGAAATTAGCAAATCAGAAAGATGTGAATGATTGGTATTGGGGAGAAATGACCAATTATCACCGGACTCCAGTGAGACAAATAGTGAATAACTTTTTTCTCTCTTTTTTATGTTATCTGATGAGTGTCAGACAAAAACAGTTTTAGTACAAATAAAGTGTCGATATATTTCAGATTTTCTTACCATCCTGAAGTTCTGACTGATCAAAGACTGTTCTAAGTCCTTTTATCTTTCATAGGTAAGGAGAAGGTACGGTAGAGGTAGGGCCACTAGGCTATGCCCCCCTAAATCCATCTGCTCAGAATTAGAAATGATTATATTTCAGTGAAGAATTCATCAATTTTTGGCCGATTATTTTCTAAATTCCTCATCGCCTTCAAAAGTGAATGGGATTTTTTAGTTGTGGCCTAAATGGAAATTCAAATGTAAACGAATATAGATCAGAAATTACCATTGCAGAACTTCTACTTCCATAGTCCTTCCATTTCTCTCGAAGTATCTCAAACTTGAATAGAACAACAGCAAAGCTTTTAGAGAATATTATATTTATTTTCACTCAGCGCATGGTGAACAGCCATAGATTTTTCTCCTGTTTTATCGCTGGAAACCGAAAGTAACATGTTCCAAAATTTTAGCAATGAAACCTGTCACCTTATTACTAACATTATTACAAATTTAAAGATATAATTTGAGATTTACACTTGGATGTCTGTCCCTAGGAAAACATCAAATTTTGATCACATTTGAAAGAGTTACTATCAGTTTTTCTAATCGCTGTGTAACCAATACGTTATTTGAGATAAGAAAAAGCTATCAAAAACTTTCTTTAGGCCCCTGAGGTGTTTGGGTAATAAGTTGAATAACTTAGGACCTTGGATGTTCGAATAATGTGCACATTTTATTTTTTCGATATTTTTTTATCTTTTGGTTTGTTTTTGTTGACAGATTGTGAGCATCTCATACGCCACATGTTGATTGTTGATTCGAACAAAAGATATTCGATCGCTCAAATCAAACAAAACAAATGGATGATACAGGGAGAGCCTTATGACGACCCTGTCGACCTGGAGAATCATCACGAGGAGAAGAATGGCGTTTGTTTATACAATGAGAAAGTTTTGCAGCAAATTCAGCAGATTGGCGAGGATAAAGGCAAAGTCGTTGAGGTATTTAGGTTTCTTTTAGATTATGAATAAAATGTTCTTAAAGGAGGGGCTGTAGAACCGTGAATCATTTGTGCGGGTCGAGAGGGGACAACCCACGGTTTTTATGAGGTTACTGTTTGGAAAACCGCATCAAAAAACCATCATGCTTGAAATTCTTTCTATGTGACTATGACTTTTTGGTTGCTATCGTGCTTACTTGCGGTAAGATAACAAGGGGTGGTATATAATCTAGCGCGAGGTTTCCAACCCAGATAAGATGATATGCCACTGTGATTTGCAATAATGACTCACAAATTAACTGTAATGAATGACTTGAGGAAATGACACTTCATGCTTTTCCACTTAGCATAAAGAGATAGATTGAGGGTAAGTGGCTCTCGGACCAGGGAAAGGATTTTTGCCTACTCTAATCTGAAAAGATATTAATGAACAAAAGATCGGCCTTCGGGTCGCCTCTGACTGGCCGTCTAACTAAATGACTGCTTCTGAAATGACAAAGGTCAGAGGACCAACATTTAAAAACTCGACTGATTTTTCCAGGCTTTGCAGAAGAAGACCTTCGACTCTTTATATGGACTTTACCAAATATTACTAGAAAAGCGGAAACGAGAAAAACAGCAAATGCGGCTGAGAAGCAATAGTGATAGCCACGGCACCAGTCCAGAGAGTGAGGATGAGTATGTACACATAGACATAAACCAGGAAGTGGAGCCTCAGGCTGTATTCAACCCAGGGTCAGACTATGCAAAGAACCTGCCTAGAAATGATAACTTCAAGAGGCTATCGAATCGTGATGCAGACGAGTATAATCCAATGTCAAATGATATCCAGAAATATATATCGACTCGCCGGTATACTTTTGCAGTCGCATTAAACCCTCAAGATGTTGAGCGGATGGCGGTGCGCGACGAGGAAGCTATTAACATACCTGAAATATCCCGCAGATCCCCCACCCCTCCTCCAGGGGATCAACGGAAGCTGTCATACAAAGAGCAGTTTTTGCCCTGCCCTGTGGTGCTACAGGTACGACCAACCTATGATCGACGGGCCTCAGATGGGTCTGCCTCCATACAGTCGAGTATTGCTCAGTTCCATGCGCTGAGAAAGGCACGTAAGGCTTTTAACCAAGCGTCGACTCATGAGGACTCAAGCGGAAGCAGCAACCAGAGCAGCATGGAACAGCTGCTTAGTGTACCAATCTGCAAAGAGGAAGATTCTGGCTCTGATCAAGAGCCCGATCCAGAAGAGGTAGCAAGGTACCTGAGAGGTAGAGGGCGGCAGCAGAGACATACTCTCGGTTGTGCGATTGATCCTACGGCAGGCTTAGCAGAAGCTGGTATTCCTGAGTCATTCTGCTCCTATCCCCAGCGAAGAACTGTGCCTACTCGAGAC
This sequence comes from Pelagia noctiluca, assembly GCA_963924455.1. NCBI lineage: Eukaryota > Metazoa > Cnidaria > Scyphozoa > Semaeostomeae > Pelagiidae > Pelagia > Pelagia noctiluca. Next base: position 13,841,217 of record OZ004325.1, read on the forward strand.
AGAGAACGTGCTAGCCCAGTGCCATATTCTGCGAATGTTCTGGGATCCGTCGATGCTAGGTTACGGTATAATAGGCGATCCTCTGAGGGGAACACCGGTTCTGTCTTGAAGGGGAGCATCGCACAGGAGCGGCCGCATCCGATTAAGGACTTGCAAGCAGAATTCATGATGTTGCAGCAACAGTGCGGCAGCAAGTTTGAGCAACAGTCGTCTCGTCAGAGGAGAGTAAAGAGTCAGAAGCAGCAACCGATCAGGAAGAGGGACCAGCACGTACGACATTCGTATCCGAGGTACCACGACGTTGGCTTGACCTACGAAGAGTCTATGGCACCGCATGAAGATGTAGCTGAGAGCCAAGCTCCAGCAGAAGAGCCACGACCGGACCATTTCGCACAGGAACACGACATATTCCGCATGATTCGGATGCAGGAAGAAGAGATGAACAGGCTCAAGCACGAGCAAATCTTAAAACACAAGTTGTTATTGAAACGCCAGGAAGAAGAACAGCGAGAGGTCATCAGGCGAGCTTCCGGTGGCAACGCCAATCTAGAAGCCAGTATTGAGAGCTTCTTGAAGCAGAAAGGCCTGGCAGCGGATAAAAAGGGGCCTGCCAATGATATAGACGTGGCTGCTGTCCCACCTGCATTTCAACAGCAGCCAGAGCAGCTGCAAGAGCAGATGCAGCGGCTAAACCTCAGAATCCCGGAGATGGCATTCGTCCCTGGTTGTACGGTGGTCACCACCCAAGTCTCGCTTCATTCTACTTACGGCCCTGTCCAAACTTCAGTATCTTCGTCCAGTCAAACTGGCCCTCCCGTCACGCACGTAAGACATAACTCAGCTCCAGCCAACGTGCCGGTATACTCGAACCAGCCTCCGACTAAGGACATGGAAGTGGATGTCTCACGCCTTGATTCCGGAAACGCTGTTGAAACAAATACGTTCCCTGTCCCTCATCCTGACCTCTCGCACCCATCGCTTCTATTTCCTTTCGCTAACATCGGTATCCATCCACTATTCGCCAATACCTCTGGCTCTCAACCTACAAGTCCAATCGGACGTGAACGTAATGGCAGCCTGACTGCCTTATCTACAGGACTGGAACTACCCGGTACGAACTCCCAACCTATGTACTCCCCGCGACTGCAACACATACCCGATCAGAACGAAGCAAGTTTTGATACCGAGGCCTCAAATTACTGGACTTCGCTATTACTTTATGGCAAAGCAAATTGCGGTAACAATGAGTATAGCATGGGGGCAAGGTATATAAACAATAATAGTGACCCTAATATCCCAGCTAAAGAAGTATCGCACCCCCTAAGATCAGCTATAAGCTACGACATGATATCAGAAAAAGAGATTAACTTTATCGTCACGCAGATTCAACAGGCATTGGATGATCGGCAGTCACATGGTATAGGATACAACCAATCAGATACGTATTTCTCGTTGTTTGGCAACGGCGTGCAGATGGAAATCGAAGTTTCGAACGTGCCCGGAAGTGACTTGAATGGAATTAAGTTGAGACGGGTGGACGGAGACACGTGGGTGTATAAGAAGTTGTGCAACGAGCTTCTTTCGGTCATTAAAGTTTAGTTGTAAGATATTCAGGTAGGGTTAGCTTTCGGTATTTTATGTAATGCAGTTAGAATTTGCGAGGGGAAGCAGGTACTTAATTATGTTTTGTGCTTTGCATGTAATGTAAAGGAAATTCTATTTTTTGGAGTTTCTACCTATAGATTATCCTTTCAATTTGAAATGTTTTGCAAAGATTTTGAGAGAAAGGAATTTGAGAGAATATTTGCTTGAAATTTTCGTCTTAAAACCATCCTCAATAAATCCCACAAATTTGTTTCATTCACATTATAATGTACAACAATGTAGAACACAGCAATGAACGTAAATTACAATAAGGATTCATTACCTAGAAATCTCCCTGACTCCAGAACTAGGCCTAAAAGGCTTCTTCTTGTGAATTCTAACTGTGAAATTTTCTAACTGCTAATATCTTAGAATTTGTAAAGGTTCGTGGGTTCACTTGATAAATAAACTATTGTACACTTATAGGATGTTTCCAGGCTTGCAGCTACAAATTACGGGAGGGGGGCAGACTGGATCGACGTCCTTGTCAAGGATGGAAGTTCATCTTTCCAGAAGGACACTTGTTATATTTTCAGGCCAGAGTGTATGACAAGTGTCTGAACTTTTGAGAGCTAAGTGTACATATTTCTGATTCTGAAGCAGTGCTGCTGTATGGGTGTAGGCCTACATTAGTGCAAGCGTTTATTGGACCAATTATATAGATTTAGAAAATGCATTATAGCACATGTTTGAACTAATGTAGGCCTTATCATCATCACAAGTATGACAAGCGAAGGCCTCTCATGCTTATGAAGCTATAAGAGGCTTGATATGAAAGCGAGGCTATACCAAGATGTACACCCATACAGCTGTTTTAGTGGACTTTCCTAAATTTATAGTTGCTAGCCTGGTCTCTTAGATGATGGGCTCCAGAGAACAATAACCTTCTATTGCTGCGAATGGTTCGCAATAAATTATAAAGCTAAAATTGTTTTATTTCACTTTAAATTCAACTTAGAATTCAACTTAGATTTAATACAGACATTTCAATACATGTGAAATTTTAATATATTATGTGGATGTGGTAAATAGTGGGTCGGTTAGAGCTCCACCTTTGAAAGTAAATTTTTACCCCAGTTAATGAATTAGAGCCTTATTATTTTAGGCCAGCTGTTCCGAGTTTTATCATTATTTGCTAGGTTGCATATTTTATTTGACCGTTGTTTGCGTTGCGAAAAGAGAAGCACTGCTACTATTTTGCAGACCAGTCAACGTTTTATCAACAGGTCGAACATATTGTGACACCTCGCACTCTGTGGGCAAAGAATGTTGTTTCAGTGTTCAAATGAAACATTTCATAAACAGTGAAATAGAGTTTAAAGAAAACTTTTTTGTCCGTTTTGATATCAACGAATTCTTAATGCTATTTGAATTCAAATACACCTTACTTTCCTTTCGCAATCTTTTAATCAAGATGATTGATTCGTCATCTGCAACGTTGAACGCAACGTCAACAAAACGCAACGTGCACTATCTCAAAGCAACGTCTTTGCCTTATGGAGTTTTTAAGTTTGATCTAGGGTGAATATGTAATCGAATTAGGTGTTATTGGCGTGGTAATTTAAATTTGCAAGTTTCTTATAGATACACTTCGGTAAAGCTTCGAATAATTGCCCCCTGGATGGATACCTCCACTCGATTGTGTAAATTATTAGATAATTGTCCACCCTCAAATAAATGCTCAACCCCTCCAACTAGAGAAGCTACTCGAAAGTTTGCTGGGAAGCTACTCGAAAGTTTGACCAAAATGAGTTTCCAGTAAGTAATTTTTCAGTCGTACTGGATGAAGAAAATATCGATATTTAGTAATTTTGAAAAACTGTTTCTTGTTTATGATTTTGGAGAAAGTGTGCTGAAATCCTTTTTCATCCTTTTTTCAATTACTGAATATAATATTTAATAATTACGGAATAAGCCTCCCTCTTCCAAACGCCCCTCTTCGAGGTCAATAATTACATACAAACGCCTGGGCTCTTATTCAAGGCTTTACGGAAGTTAGGGTCGGTGCTGCCAGATACTAGTCGGGCTGCTGGATTAAATTAAGGTGAAGCTAAATCAAGCCTATTGTAAAACAATGCCATACAGCACCATAAAAACCACAAATCATTAGAAAAAGGCTTTCTCCATGTCAGCCATAAGTAGGACTGGAAAGAAAAAATAACTTCCTTTTTAATTTTCCTCATCATTTGTATGCAGGAAATGTTGAAAATGAAATACTGAAGGGAAAACTGAATGGAAAACTATTCCCTACAAAGCCATTCAAAGCGAAATTTATGAAATTACTGAAAATTCCAGATTAAGCCAATTTTCTAACTGCAGGCCAAATCATTTATGAGGAAAGCACTTTTTGGAAAAGGCCAGATTTGTGAGAGAAAACACTACTGGTTAGGGTTTTACGTGTTTCGACTCCTCGTCTATTTGACTGGTTTGAGGATCTGTAAAGAGAACACATCGATTTACTGTCTGAGTTCTTACATTAGAGAACTCCCCTGATTTTATAAAACCAAAATGAGTGTACCTTGATACAAATGACAGGGAATGGAGTTTTATAACACCAAAATGAGGTCCACCTGATAAAAATGAAAGGGGGGGTCAATGCGTCATTGAATTTGGGCAGGTGAAATCCTTTTCTGGGTCGCCCTGCATTTGGTTATCTTATCAATTTTCTCTCGATAAAAGACTTTTATTTTAAATCAGTGATAAAATCATGTTTGATCATGAATAATGTATTAGTATTTTATTACTTGGTTCTTGAAACGCCAAGGCTGGGACTACACTATACCGGATTGCTATCGGAGCGAAGTGATTTTCACTCGGGAGGGAAACTCAAGATTGCAGTTACGCTACAACGCTCCGCTTGCTCCTGCGCGATATTCCTCCGCATTTCTGTCGAGGTTTTTGAACAAAGTATATCGCATTGATACAGAGTAGTAGAACTGCAACCCCTATCCGAAATGAAAGTCACTCCGCCCCGATAGCGATCCGGTATAGTGTAACTCCAGCCTTAGTTTTTACTTATTCAGAAATTACAGAGTACTTTACAAACCAAATCAGGCTGTACTTCCAGAGAAAGGATATTACCTTTGATGGCAAAATACAATGGTGCAGGGATCGATTCGGCGCTGAAAAAAATACAATTTCAAAATTCTTAGTACAACCCGCAAATCGTAGCATATTATTAGTACCCCAAGCAAAGGGTGACCATAAAAACCGGGCTAGTTCCCAGACCTCCTCAAAAGTTCGTCTCATATAGGTGCATTGTGTGTAAATCATTAAGTCTCGGTTGATGAATGATATCAACAGGTAAAAGTAGGTCAGTATCTCATCCCGTAAAAATCATGCTCCGTTTATTAGCCAAAGAAACTGAAATCGAGAGAACGAGTGCCAAGTCATTCAAGGAACAAATAAGTGATGATGAATGCATCTTATACCAATACACTTTTTCACGCAATCTTTTTGATAAACTCTTTGTAATTAGATGGTTTTAGTGGATGATTTTGAATGTGCGGCGTGAAAACCGAACATGATTTTTACGGAACGTGATACTTGCCTTGCTTCTTATTACTTGTTGAAATCATTCCACTTACTTAGCTCTCTAATGCTGCCATGCTACCTTATGCAGGCCTTTCTATCAATTGGGCCTATTTCATGCAGTGGCCATTGCAACACGAAAAGAAAGCTTGCAGTGTTAGCCTCGCTTGAATTGAGAGGTATGAAAACGAGACTAAGTCTGTAAGCTTTTGTTTGATATCACCAAAACTACTACATGAAAGGGTAAGCACGAAATACCACCGGTTAGAATCACATTCCGTAGAAATAATGGTCTGTTTGTTTATGCTAAAAATTCCAAAGTTGAATTATCTGGATTCTGGATACTTTTCATAAAAAACGGAATTTGATTTTCTACAGAATGTGATTCTGACCTGTAGTACTTCGTGTTAACTATGTGAAAAGGGCCCATCGCTTCCATTTCTGAAAGATTATCTTTGTATAGAGAAAATATTTCGAATGTAAAAACCCTTTCCGTTTAAATATGCATGCTACTATTGAATAGAATGGTGAACTGAATTCGTTTTTTCTTATTTATATGAATTTGGGGCAGGAAAATTTAGTCTCAACTAGTAGGAGGGTTAAGGAAGACGTTTAGAGGGGGGTATTCAGTACAGGGAGGGATAGCACTCAATACCTAAGAGGAGTAAAAGTTTCATCATTCTATATAACAGCCGCCACTGCACTGAATGCTAACCCTCCCTGTTCTAAACAAGCTCAAGTGTACTGAATATTCCTTCCGGTGTACTGAATATTCTCCGGTGTACCGGATGCTATTTTTTCATGTACTAAATACCCTTCGATGCACTGAATGCTATTTTTTCATGTACCAAATACACTCTGGTGTACTGAATGCTTTTCCTCCATGTACTGAATATTCCGTCCGGTGTACTGAATGCTATTCCTCCATGTACTGAATACCCTCCGGTGTACTGAAAAATATCCTTCCGGTGCACTGTGCAGCCCCTAGCCTTCGTGCAGACCCAAACCTCCACAACGGAGGATAGAAGTTAGTATTCGGTCAGTTTGGGCTTTGAGCGTTTAAGATGATGGATGATTGTCCCAACGGCTGTGATTGTTCATCGTTTTCTCGGAAGTCTTCTTTGTACAGCCAGCCACCGGTTGGGTATAACGAAGATGTGAAAGAATGAGCCATTGCCGCGTCTTCTCGAAGAGGTGGCGTCGCTAGACTTTTAAAAAGAGCGATGCCCGACCCGTGATAACATTCATTGTCCACTTTACCGGTGATGTTCCCAACAAAGGTAGTTCAAACAGTAATTTGAAGGTTCAAGGGGCAAATCACTCTTAAAATCTTGTACCCTTTGATTGAAAACTTGTAAGTCTGAAAAATCTTTGAAGATTTGGGCTAAAAATCTTTGAAATCTTAGGTAAATCTTTCAAGATCTTTAGAAGTCTCTTTAGTTCTCTTACATCAGCAACAAACAAGCGTAGAGAAAAACTGGTACCTAGTCAAGGTATTGAAACTCTGTACGGCCATGTTGTTTTTGAATTCAACACATGTTATGTATTAAGTATAACAGTTGCAAGTTTAGCATAAAACCCAGAACTGGAAAAAGATTCCTGAGCGGTTGCTTCTTTAGCCTACTAGACGAGATCGATCAATGTCATGATGACCGCGATCAACTCCAACGGTTTTTTCCTTCATTTCACACCTCTTATTAGTAGCCAATCAGTGCCGTAGACGTCATTGTCGACCCATTACATGTTTTTTATAAGAGCACCATTCATAACAACCACCAGGCTTGGACTCGGGTGTATTTCGTTCGTTATCTGCATAAATACTTGGGAAAGTCAAGTCGAACAGAGGAAAGCCCTTGCCTACTACAATGTTCTTTGGACATGCTCTTAAGAAGCTTTGGGGGTATAAGGTTGTAATAAGTTGTCGTTAATAACTAAGCATTAATTCTAGAAACAGGAACTTGGAAATCAAAGCCATGTGTTCTGATAAAAAAACGTGCATCAGTTTCCTCCTGTATATCAAAAGCATGTATTCGTTTCCTGGATATGAGTATATTGATGGCTGTATATCAATTTTCTTAGAGGTATCGGAGTTAGAAATCGATGTTACATCAACTGAATACATATTATCTGCAGTTGATATTCGAGAGAGTCGACAAGCTCGAGTGTTTTTCAAACCTAAAGAAGCATTAGCATTGAGAATTTGCCATACTGTTCATCTATTCTGGAGGATACAATGAAGGCTGCGTACCATTCTAACTTAGCTCGTATTACGAAGATAGAGAATTTTGAGAAGGATGCTAGCCCGGCTAGCCCCTTAGCAGATGTAACCCATTTTCAATTGATGGAATGCAGAGAACGGGTTCCTTACCCTAATGACAATGCTGCGAATATTCAAGTAATGGCGAATCAAGATCTTGCTTTGCACCCTTACGATGTATTGGAACATTTGGAAAAGATAGCTGATAGAGAAATGGGTACACAACTATATGAAGACCTAGCTAGATTGAAGAATAGAGAACGTGGTTTACTACCCTCAGTTGATGTCGCTACTACTGATAAAACGGGGAAAATGGTACGTGATTTGCACCCCTCACCGAATGTAGCCAGTGTTGAAATGACGGGGAATAGAAAACGTGCGTACCCTTTTGGCAATATGGATCAATCTCCACTACCCCACACTTCATTCAATGGCAGTGAAGGCTTTGTTTTACCAAATGGGGGCAGCCCCAATGGATCATTCAGATATGAAGGATGTTATCTTCATGGAGGAATTGAAGGAGCTTGTAACCAACCCTGTCGACCTCGTTTATACTGCGTCCCTACAAATGAAATCTGTGATTACAATGATGGAGACTTACAATCAAAGGCAATGAAAACTTGCCCTAGCTTCATAAACTATGGAGAAAATTCGTTTCAAGACGGCTCAAATCAACAGAATCAAGAAGTCTTTTTCCAGCATCGTGACTTGATTAATTCCGTTTATGGCTTTATTGTTCCGAATTACGATTTTGTCAGCAAAACTAGCACCTTTCCGTTCGAAAATAATTTCGAAACTTTTGGGATTCAACGATGCCATCTGCCAGAAATGCAAAATCAAGATCTACCTCGTTCTGATTCTAACTTCATTGAAGGTGAGCACGAGATTTTATTTTCCCTTTCACTTTTGTAATTACCCCTTTACTGCCCCCTATAATAGAGGCTCGCTGTTTTCAAGCACTTTTAAGGGACGGCATTAAGAGAAAATACTTCGTGCTGTACGGATCAAAGACTGTTGTACACGCTTTTTTTTATAAAGAACCTAGCTCAGGAACTAGTTCTTTAAGTTCCCTATTTTGAGACCTCTTTTGACCACTTTGTAGTTCTAAAAGTTCCTTAATTTCAAATGCTCATTTAGTTGATAAGAATTTGCACCGACGCAAGAAAATCGTTGAAATTCAATATTTTGCAATAAACTCTTACAATAAAACATCTCACAACACAAAAGCCTTGGCCAGGCCTATTTAACGTTAAAGTTAACGAGAGTCATTAAAGAAGTTGCATATCTACACCATTGATTATGATAACATAATTATAAAATTCCTTAGTTATTGGACCTTTCGTGATAGTAGTTCCTTAAGCTTTTTGACCTTCTACATGTAGGTTCCTTATAAAAGGTTACTTGAAAAAAAGCGTGTATCTCACACCACACTTATATCATCTCAAGGACTGTGATATTTTAAGGGCCTAGTTTTTAATATCTTATTTTTCCAGTGCATTCCAAGCTTTCAAAACCTCCGAATGTGTACCCTTTAGCTATAAATAACGTGTACCGTTTTTTATTAAAGCTGCGCTCACGTATTTTTTCGCATCAGAAACTCGTTTATAAGAAACTCAGTAATTGAAGTTCTCAAATTCTGATAAAGAACAATATGTGATAATTTTCTTTCGTTTAGTCCTTAAGCAATAGAAAACTAAAGGAGATTTACTTTAGAAACTCCCTGTGCTGGGCCAAATGTTTCAGCCTCATAGAAAAAAAAAATGAGGCTTATACTCGGACAGCAAACCTCCCCTCCCCTTAATCGGTCACTGGCCTCACTGACTGAAAATCTCATTCCAGGTAAACCAACAAAGAAGAAGAAGAGATACCGACCATTTGCTGCTGCAAGAGAAAGAGAACGACTCGCTGTCATGAACTCTGCACTGAACAAATTAAAGTCGAGTTTACCCTTGGAAGAAGTTAACCAGAAACTATCCAAGAAAGACATTCTCATTACTGCTATTCTCTACATTAAGCTCCTGAGCACTGTTCTGCGTGAGTCTGCTGCTCCGTTGCACTCGAAGCAAAGTAGAACTTTGAATTTGAATGATCACGATTATCTATATCGCTAACAGTTTTTAGGCCTATATGATGTGATATCTTCATAAAAGTACAGTGCAACTCTAACTTATAGCTCCTTCGCTCGTTGATTCTACCTCATTACACGCTTTTCATTTTATAAGGAACCTACCTCAAGGCCTAGTACTAAAAGTTCCTTAAATTTTCTATTGTTCTCCATTGTTACAGGAAACAATCGTGCAAAAGAATCCATTGTATTTCACAAGAAATCCTAGTTCTAGATTCTTTATAAACAGTTCCTTATAAGAAAAGCGTGTATTTCGACTAGTGTTTTGGTTACAAGCGTATAACGTCGTGAAAATACCCCTTTACACGTTTTTTCACGCTATTTCATAAAAAAGACCTGTATAAGAAAGAAAAATATACTATCTCCAAATCTATTTGAAATAAACACAAACGAAGTTCACCAACATAAAGCCTTTGCCCGTTTGCCCAGAAAGCATTTTAAAAAGATTATGACAGTGGTAGGCTGTGATAAATTGTGGTGTATATCAAGTGATATCTTAAGTTACAGAGGAACCTCCACTCTTAGCCACCTCGTTCGTTAATATGTCCACCTCGTAATACGACCGGGTTCTTGTTCAAGTTTAGAAAGTCATGAGTGTCTGTGCGCAGGCTAAAGTCATCAAGAATACCCCTTTACGCCCAGCTTGTATAGCCATGTTGTTATTACAGTCATATATTTTGGTCCTAAGCATACGTGGTCTTTTGAAACATACTTCTTCACATAAGCATCGGAGGTAGGTGAGTAGGGGTCCAACTTTTACATTTTTCTTAAAGTTAAGTCCATTCGGGCGAAATGTTGTCCTTATTGGGACAAAAACCTTAGTAAACATTGAGTTTTTTTATCGGGCAGACCCCCAAATTCTCGATGCACCTTCGCCGATGTCTTCAATATGGCCATCACCATCTGTTATTGGGAGAAACTCTTGCTGGCTCAATGATGATGTTATAAAAGAGTTTCACTTTAGTAGAGGATTCTGCTTAAGAATGCAGACCTCATCTCTCGCAATGCATTACAGAAATATGCCCCTTAGCAACGCATAGTTACCCAAACTAACTGCTGTAGCTTGACTGCTGCTATGGAAGGCTGTTAAAATTTTGGTCATTATGTGTTACTAAGGTGCATGTTTCTATCATACATGCCGTGAAATTAGGCCCGGCATTTTTTGCAGAATCGTATATTGAATTGATCTTTTTTGACTAGGTTTGCTGCTGTTTTTTGGGTTCATGATGAGCAATTAAAGTGAAACTCGTTATTATAAAAGCATTTTCTTTCGCAAGACTCTGATAGGAGGACTGTTTGGTCCCTCGCTTATTCTTAAAAAAAGCATAATGCTTCCTTCGTACCATCAAAATGTAACTAAACTAAAACCCGCATATGTTGAAATTGTCAACCACAAATTTGTTAGTAGGACCACATCATTATTAAAATAGGAAAGTGAGCGTACTTGATCTTTGATTTCCATATTGCAACTATATGAGCCATAAAGTATAGCAACTGTTCAGAGCTCTGACTGAGATGTTTGTTCGTGGCACTTGGTTACTCATTGTATTGGGTTTTCTCTGCTCTTCAAACGCCCCCATCCTGCCCTGCACAGGATACAGCTGCTAAATGGTTTTTAATAACGTTTCACATCCATAAATCAAAACAACGACCTTCATTTTCAAAAATCTTTTCAAAATCTCGAGCAGCAGCTTGCCAGGACCTGCTGTGACTCAAAAAGTTTGTTTTTCAACTTTTCAAAAAACTCATTATATATCCCCAATAAATTTCACTCCAATTTTAGATCGGCGTGCAAAATCCTGTATTTCATTTTCACAACGAAACACGAACATTCGCTTCTATATAAGTTTTACAAAATAGGCCTATCTAAAACAAATGTCTCATGCTAATGTCTCATGCTTCTTATGTCTTCAAATGCTTTACTTTAGATATTGATGCTTTGTTTCACCAACTCTTACTCTTATCTGCCTATTTGCAATGCTGAGGAGCGAACGACTGGGGAAATATTTGAAAATTAGAATAGCTGATTTTGAATTGGTAAGATGTTTTATATATTTCGAGACGCAAATCGTTTTTTACTCTGCATTTTTACCTTGCTATTTCAGATTTGTTTTTACTCTGTCTTGTTGCTTATCTTTCTTCAGCTTCCCTTTGATTTGCTTTGATTAGCTTTGCTTTGCTATCTGCTTTGCTTTCTTTTGCTTTACATTGCTTTGCTTTGCTTTGCTATCACTTTGCTTTGCTTTGCTTTGCTTTGATGATGCTTGTTTTTTGGCATCGATTTGATTTGTTCTCTCTTGATCTGATTCAACTTTCTTTCTTCTGCTTTGCTTTGCTACGCTTCGATCCCTTCGCTTGACTTGGCTTGGCTTGGCTTGGCTTGGCTTGGCTTGGCTTGGCTTGGCTTGGCTTGGCTTGGCTTGGCTTGGGTTTCTTCTGCTTGCTTTACTTTGCTTTGCTTTTTGCTCTGCTTTGCGCAACTTGGCTCACCATGGCTTTACTTTTTAGTTTGCTTTGCTTTTTAGTTTGCTTTGCTTTGCTTTGCTTTGCTTTGCTTTGCTTTGCTTTGCTTTGCTTTGCTTTGCTTTGCTTTGCTTTGCTTTGCTTTGCTTTCTTGAGCTTCTTCATTTTATGAAAAGTTTATCGTGGGTTTTCCTCTCCCTTCCCTTCTTTGCACTTTCTTTACCCACTAATGAATGGACCACGACCCCATTTCCAAAATCAAAACCAGGCACAGATCTTCAAACAAACAACAGCATCATACAATTTCCTCAACCTGAGTCTCTTGCTTCTTAAATGAATTTTTCTAAGGCTTTGGTGTGAGCAATAAGGCATATCTATGTTTTTGAACAAACACAGGCTGTTAAGACAAACTCGGGTCTCAGATTATATTTAAGTTAAAGCGAAACCACATGCTCTTCCCTTGAGATTTCCTCATGCGATCACAGCAGCAGGGAGGTAAATTTGCAAGAAAGTTTGCTCAATTCGTATATTAAATCCCTGCTACTCGTATAAATAGGCCCACGCAGAGCGAAGACGCATTTGCTGTTATTTCTAGGTTACGAGTGATAAAGCAAGGGAATTATTTCAAATTCGTAGGTTTTGCAAAGAGGCAGCTTGGTGTTAACGTTAACAGCTATAACGGACAAAGAGTCATCTTGATTGCATTTCAGCATTCCACCGTTTTCCAAAGCTCCACTTTTAGGTAAGTTGTAGTAGCTAGTAGGTTTTGCAGGATTTGGAGAATATATCGAAATAACTTGTGAGAATGAAATTGACTGTGGTTTCAAGTACTACTCGGGTCATTTTCATCATAGTCAATAGAGGTGATTACTATGTGAATGGTCTAAATTGAAATCTGGCACAGTGAAGACAAATTCAATATCCAGACGAAAACAGAGAAATTAAACAAAAGGCTTCCAGACTGATGAATGGCATGTTTTCATCCTCACAAGTTATCTCAATTGGTTTATGTACAGTAAAAACTGCGTATAAGAACCTGGGTTTTCAGAACCTGTTAAGGCTAGATTTCATCACTCAAAAAGGTACATTTTGGATTTAAGGCTCCAATTAAAGAAATTCGTTGTTATTAAAGATCCATAATGGCTATTTAACAGCTTTTTCAATGATTTTTCCATATAGAAACATGAATCTGTTAAAAACCCGAGGAGTAAGCTCTATTTCAAAGAGAACCTATTCAGCCTAAGTGGAGGAATTTAGGTCCTTATACACGGGTTTTACTGTACTAGATGCATTTTTCAAAAGATACGTAAATGTGGCTCCATATCTACACTCCAAAACACGTTAGTCTGCACGTAAGTCTGCTTATATTGTTTTTGTAGTCAGTGTTTTGTTAGTTTGTTGACTTTTAAGGAAAATAAGCTTTAAGCGTCAGTGTCCATACATCTAACCTCAATACGGTATAGCACATTAAATATACAGTTATTTATCTCTATAGCAATTGCGTTGTCTAAGACCGCATTACAGTGCTCGATGTGCGAAGGTACAGAGCGATATAGGAGAAACAAGTGAGAAGACTGGCTTTCTGTTACTCAAAGTTTCATGCTTTCGCACATCATCAGATGGACTAATCTCTTATTTGCTTTATCTAGACAGTGCTATGATAAATATTTCAGGCCTAGATAGTTTTTGTGGGCGTGAAAATGTGCGTGCTCCCTAAAATGCTGCTCTAGATTATATGTTCGGCGTTGTTCGAAGACTTAAATACACGAATCAGAAAATCCTGACTAAGTTAGATTGCGTTCGTGAGATAATATACTGTCCAATCAAAATGCCTGAATTAGCACAGTGACGTATGTTGCTACATAACCCTGCAGATTGGTTCCATTAAGATAGCAAAATATATTTGATGAAGCTCTTATGTTTATCAATATTTCATCTTAGACAGTCCTTAAGCTTGGAATTTCAACTTTGGGTCATTAAGAAAATGAAGGTTACCCTGAATCTTGTCTCGGCCAGCTATATTGACGCAATTTCTGCATGTCATCAATATAACAAAACTGAATCCATCAATACATTTGCATCATTTGGGAAACTCCTTGAAAGCGAGAGTCCTGCAAGCGAGGCTATTTTCTCTTTATATTATAAGGACTTTGAATTGAAAGACGCACCTGCAAAAGAGGATTGACTTTCAGTTCATTTTAGATTGCATTCAAAGCTTGCAAGTCAAAAGCATTGATTTTTAAAGAATTGTAAAGATATACTTCATTATACGAGCAACTGGATAAATTGAATTGTTGTTTGAGAGATGTTATTAAATGCTTTACTATAGTTCGTAAGGTGAGTGAGTTTTAACTATCTTGATTCTAACTTTGCACTCTTTTGTTTGTAACAGATTTTCATAAGAACGCAAAACTTCAATTTTTCCTGAGTAGATAAAAGAATAAACTTGAAATAAAACTAAAATGAAATGATTTTTATTTTGCCAGACTTTGCTGCTCTTCGGTTTAAAGTTCAGGTTCAATGTTGTCAATTACTTTTTACGGCTAACCTAACGTAACTTAACTTGACTTGAATTTTGAAACATACGTACCTCTACAATAAATCAAGGCCTTCAATTTGCCAATAAAAGACACCTTATTTTATCAGATTCGGCTACAATTACAGCAAATAAGGACATTCAGTATTGTGGAAGGTTGTCATTAGCACCATGGGCATTACATCCATGAGGATATCCCCACAGTACAAAACACTCTCTACAGTCACCTCCAAAGTATTGACGGTATCCCCCACAATACTGATGGTATCCCTCAATAGTAATGGACATCCTCTACAGTACTGATGGTATCCCTCCATAGTACTGATATGGTATCCTCCCCCAAAGTGCTGATAATATCCCCCATAGGACTGATGATATTCCCCTCATTCAAGGCCGTACACAGAACATTTTTAGCGGGGGGGCAAAACCTCTTTTGAAGAGCTTTTTGAGGATATCCTCTATAGGAAAGCATATACTTTTGGAATTTTTTGGGGGGGTAGCAGCCCCTCTTGCCCCCCGCTATATACGGCCATGCCCTCATTACTGATAATATCCTCGACAGTACTAATCGTATCCCTCCATAGTACTGATAGTATCCCGCCATAGTACTGTTGTTATCTATCACAGTACTGAACAACCTCCACAGTACTGAACATCTTCCACAGTACTAAACATCCTTCACAGTACTAATGATATCCCCACAGTTCTGATTATACCCCTGGCAGTACTAAACATCCTCCACAGTACTGTACAGACGTTTCATAGGATGATAAAAAGTAATAATTTATTAAGATTTGTTAGGGTATGTTGATTTCAAAGTCTTATAACTTGTGTACCTAAGAAAACCTGCCATGCCATGTCTTGAGAAGCCTTTAGGGCTGAAAAAGGAAATTACGAAATTTCAAACAATATCAAAGGCAGGCAAGGGATTTAACTGATAACTTAAGGAGTTTAACTGATATGTAACCCAAAGTAGTTCAACAAGCAGAAGTTCACCCAAGCGTTGTTGTGTTGTGAAAATTCAATGTCGCTAGTTTTTTGAACCACTACTGGTTTTCCATTCAATCAAAGTCAACAAAAGTTTGCCGAACGTTATTGATTGGCTCCTTTATGCTGTTTTTGTTATTATTGCTTTGAAACAAAAACAATTAAAGTCAAAACATCGTTCATATTCATAACTAAGCAAATTTCATTAAAAACTGCTATCGTGGTTTTTTTAATGAAGCGAATATTAATTATAGTTGTTTTAGAACCTGTTTCAATGTAATCTCTTGTCTTTATTCAGTCGCTTGGTTTCATTATCAGAGCGGAAAACCTTTGTTTGGGATCTAAATCGTTTGCAATAATGTTTATTCTTTGTACACAATGTTCAAATGGATCATGGATATGCAATCACTTCATAAAGAATATACTTAGTTCTTTTAGGCCCTTTGTTTTTATCCTTACCCTTACTGTTTCCCTTACCTTTTATCTTACGCTTACCCTTCCCATATCATTTAACCTTACCCTTCCCTTACCCTTACCCTTATCCTTACCCTTACCCTTACCCTTACCCTTACCCTTACCCTTACCCTTACCCTTACCCTTACCCTTACCCTTACCCTTACCCTTACCCTTACCCTTACCCTTACCCTTACCCTTACCCTTACCCTTACCCTTACCCTTACCCTTACCCCTACCCCACTGTAGCAGGACTGATTATTACATATTTACTCTCTTTGATGTATGTTAATTTATGTGTTTGTCTACTTCCGTTTTGTATATAATGTGATGTAATGAATATATTAATTAGTCAGTTTTCAATCTCAACTCGAGTAGCACGCTTTCTCGCTTCGCTTCTGCTCTTTGACTACTCTGAAGTTACAGTGGTTACAGCTACAAATAGCCCTGTAACAGCTGGTGGAGGACCCGTTCGCCAGTCTTACAACTGGTGGAAAACCCGTTCGCCAGTCTTAAAACTGGTGGAAAACCCGTTCACCAGTCTTACATCTGGTGGAAAACCCGTTCGCCAGTCTTACATCTGGTAAAAGAACAGATCGGTACTTCAAGAACACAGCACTCTTACAAGAAACTGGTGAAGTATCCAGATCTGAAATTCTACTTTCAGCGACTCTCTTCAAGCAGATTTGCCAAACAACACAACTCTCTCAGCTGGTGGAAGACCCGATTGCTGTTAAGCACTGAGCAACGATCTCAATATCTCTCGACGTCTCGGAATTATCAATTTATAATGCTGTTCGCAATCTGTTCCTATTGCAAAGGCTACGGCCATTACAAATCCCACTGTTTGAAGTTGATCACGAAATCACCCAACACGGATATTTGCCGAGACTATAATCGTTTCAAGAAATCTCTATGTCAAACTGAAACAGAACACTTCTGTTTATCTGGAAGAGAACATCGATGCTCCATCTGTAGCAAATCTGATTGCAAGGCCTATTTTCATATTCATGATAATTATCAATATTGGCCTAACACGGAAATGGAATCACAACACACGCAACTACGAAGGCTTATTAAAACCCTTGAAGCTGAAATCTTAACTTTTCGTCAAGACCTTCAAAAGTTAAAGAATGACATTGGCAAGGAAACAACAAGTCGATCTTTGGATAATATTGTGAAAGTTCAGGATAAAGATTTGCAGCCAACAACGCCCTCAAATCTTGAAATCACAAACAATACATTCCTAGCCATACCAGTCACTTCCGCAGGTCAAACTCTCAATTTGGCAATCTCCACAGGATTTCCATTGTCCTCAATATCAGAAAAACACGCAAAGCAAGTGTTGACATTTAACGAAAATCGAAGCCACATGGATTTGTCGTCATCATCTATTCAAAATTTCTCGTCACATGACATTCGTCTCATCACTGCTGATTCCGAATCATTACTGCTCAAAGGCCCCATTCAAGTTCCTATTACTTTTAGCAATGGTAAACAATACAAGTTTGAAATGACTATCGTTCGTGACCTACAACATGATCTTATTTTTGGTTTCAATCATCTGCGTCAACTGGATGCAGTTATCAGTAACAACCCTCAAAAGATTTATTTTAGTCATCCCCATCTAGACTTTGAACTTGCATGTGAACTTATACCTCCATCAACACAAAACTCAGTTTTATGTCTAACTTCTGTTCTTGGTTTAAATTAAATTCTCCTCATTTTTGAAAAAAAGAAATTGCATTTCTTTTTTTTGTGGAAAGACTGGACTGTAGCAGGACTGATTATTACATATTTACTCTCTTTGATGTATGTTAATTTATGTGTTTGTCTACTTCCGTTTTGTATATAATGTGATGTAATGAATATATTAATTAGTCAGTTTTCAATCTCAACTCGAGTAGCACGCTTTCTCGCTTCGCTTCTGCTCTTTGACTACTCTGAAGTTACAGTGGTTACAGCTACAAATAGCCCTGTAACACCCCTACCCCTACCCCTACCCCTACCCTTACCCTTACCCTTACCCCTACCCTTACCCTTACCCTTACCCTTACCCTAACCCTTACCCTTACCCTTACCCTTACCCTTACCCTTACCCCTACCCTTACTGTTGACCTCACCGTTGCTCTTACCCTTACCTTTACCCTTTCCTTTGACCTTACCCTTTCCTTACCCTTACCGTTGCCCTTCACCTGATCCTTTCCCTTAACTTTACATTTACCCTTAACCTTACCCTTAACCTTACCCTTAACCTTACCCTTAACCTTACCCTTACCCTTACCCTTACCCTTACCCTTACCCTTACCCTTACCCTTACCCTTACCCTTACCCTTACCCCTACCCTTACCCTTACCCCTACCCTTACTGTTGACCTCACCGTTGCTCTTACCCTTACCTTTACCCTTTCCTTTGACCTTACCCTTTCCTTACCCTTACCGTTGCCCTTCACCTGATCCTTTCCCTTAACTTTACATTTACCCTTAACCTTACCCTTAACCTTACCCTTAAACTTACCCTTATCCCTCCTCTAACCGTTACCCCTCCCTTATCCCTACCCTTACTTATAATGGTGCTAGAAATTTTGGAGGGCGTTAGTTCTAAACCAGCAAGCGTCAATCTTAAAATCGAGTGAGGGGCGCTCAGATGGACAGTGATTTTCAAATTGAAGGCTCCAATATTGCAAATGAGGTATTAACCTACTAAGACCTTACTTCTTTATTTAGTAATGGTGTAGTATACCACTGCACTGTACCCTTGCTGGCGCCTAGCCTCAGTAAGATCAACACGTTAAATATAGCCTCACTTGCTGATGTTCCCTTTAAACCATTTGCGAATGTCTTAAGAGTTCTATCTCAATCAAAATCTTGTAAAACAAATTCCCTTCGAATTCGGTTGTTTGATGAGCATGAGAACACCCACGTCGAGCAATCAGATATTGTTGTATTATTTGACAAAGACGTTGCTGGTGTATTGCTGGTACGATATCGTGTTGGTTTTTATGAATTTCCTATTTCGACCAAATATCACAATGGATAGATAAAGGCTACCAGATGATACTGTGAGGTGCATGGAAATACGTGGCAGCCCTGCAGCTAAGCTTTTTTTAGAGAATATATATCATCTTCATCTTACATGCAAGATAATACAGCACCCACAGTGCTTCTTTGTGAACATATTCAATCACTTGTATGGTGATATACCGCTTTCTCATGACAAGACGCATACACGCATACGCGTATTAACCTAGAGTATAGATTTGTTAGCTATATAATGTCTATTTGCAAAACGCTTATATCTTCTTCCCTTCATTGCAGATCTTCTTGGAGGCTACAATCAACCTTACTGCAGTGAGAGCAAGGCAACAGGAACATTGTATTTGAAAAAAGAGGTAAAGAAAGCGAGCTTGCAAAACGAGATACACGGATCTCTCTCTGCTGTGCAAAAGAAAAGGTACCAGGATTAATTGGAATGATCACATCTATTGTTACTGAGCAGAATAAAATTTCTTTCAAAGCAAGAAATTCATGATTTTTGTCATAGCCACTGAAAATATTGTAACGGTTTCGAAAAAAGGAAAAGAAAGAAGAAAAAGAAACTCTCAAAAACTGGCGTTGGATTGGGAGCAAAGAATGATCAATCATAAATACCCTAGATTGTAAAAATATAACTGTAGAACATTCATCACACTAGGCCCATACGAAGCAAGGACTACACCTAGTCAAACTAAAGAGAGCATAGACTCAAAATACCTTGGCAGTATATCCAGTTTATACTAAACTTCGTAATAATGAATGCATCTTTGTTGAACACCACTACATCATTAACAGTAACAAACGTCCCTGCCATAGAACAACCAACGAACATCATAAAATTCCCTGACTTGAGTCCAGAAGCCTATCACGCCTTTGCTGTTATACAAACGTGCATTTTGATCCCTGCAGTATTGGGGAACGCTATCATCCTCTTACTGATTTGCTTCAACCGAAAACTCCGCACAACCACCAACATTCTGATTGCTAATCTAGCAGCTGGGGATATCCTACTGGCAATTGCTGTGATTCCCTTTGATATAGACAAATCAATACATGGATATTTCAGATTTAATACTGGCGTTTGCGAAATGTCAAGCACGGCGTTTTTTCTGTCTCTTCCTGCCTCAGCTATAAATCTGCTCATCATGACCTTCGAGAGGTTTCACGCTGTACGCTTTCCTCTCCAGCACAGAACTGGAGACATGTTTACGAAACGCAGAATAGCCATGATTTTGTTTTGCAGTTGGGTGTATATAGTAATAGTCTCCATGCTGCCTGTGATGGGGTGGCGTAGTTTCCCAACGCTAGTCTACAATGGAGAATGCATGTTTTTTTTTGAAATCGAGTATGCTATATTCCTCATTGCCATTAATTTCGTTCTGCCACTTATACTAATAATCGCCATGAACCTTTGCATATTAAAAGTCGCAAAACAAAGCCAACTTCAGCGTTATGACACCCGTAATAACACAAAGACCCTACTGACCAGGTCCATGTCTGTTAACCAGAATGCCAGAAACCAAGCCAAGAACAAAACGACGAGGATCATAGCCATCCTTGTTGGCATTTTTGTGCTCTGTTGGCTCCCGTATATCATCAGCACCAGTGTGAATGTCAGTTGCGAAGGCTGCGTTCCGCGTTATATGGGCCTAGCCACCATGACTCTTGTTTTCTTGAATTCAGCCATCAACCCCATCCTTTATGGGATTTATAAGCCGCAAATAAGAGGAGCATTATCAGAGGCGTTTTCAAGGTTAGGAGGCTTTCTGCAGAAGAAAAAACGCGATCAGAAGATCCCGCTTGATAAAGAAGTAGAAGAAACGTGCCTCTGAAAACTTGGTTCAATTTCTCTGGATAAATCACCCTCAAGAAATCAGGAAATACCTACCTTATTCGTCGTGTTTAGAAGAAAAGTGCAGAAAATAGACAATGCCTGACAAGGAAGCACTGCTTCTAACTTTTTCAAAAGTTTAAAGAACTTGTAACCTAAATATTATATCAACAAAAATAGTATAATGCTTTCAGAAAGGAACAAGCATAAGAAACACAAGGCCTTTAAAGCAAATAAAAGCAAGAAGTGCCTTTCTATATATTTCACTGTCGTTCTTTTTGAATTTAGTAACTCACAAAATTCAGAGAAGAGGCAAGTTGGTGTATCCAAAAGAACAGTAAGACATTGAAGAAAAATGGTTTGATGGAGAAAGACAATAACGGGAATGAAGTCGTAATGAAGTTGATTTTTAATTTTTGCTCACGTGAATTATGTAAATTTTGCTGATTGACTTAATTATGCTAATTTTATCAATTATGTTCATTATTTTAGTAAATTATGTTTGACAAATGATTGAATTTGAATCTTACTATCATTATTATCAAGTTTTTTCAGGTTCAGGAGAAGACTAAGAGCGAAATAAAAGTATGCGGGTGTTCACCTTGATTCTAAACTCAAGACTGATTCATATATTTGAAGCGTTCGTTTGATTAGAATAAATCACATGATACCCATATGTTAAAAAATTACAGCATCATAACTGGAAGTGCCTGAGGTTATTCAGTTGTGGGTTAGGTCGACTGGATATCTATTCCACTGAGATAGATTCAAGGGAGTCAAAATCTTCCTCCTCTACTTAAAAATTTAGAAATTACTTCTTTTCCTCATGAAAAATGGTTTCTCCTTTCCTAACGGAATATTTAAAGTTTCTCCCTCCTTCTAAATCATCCCTTCCCTCGTAAAGTTTTGGTGATTCTCCCTTCTCCCTTTGTAGAATCACCTGTAGATTCTACTCCGGTGGTGGGGTTTAGAGGAACTCCCCTTTTTGGCAAAATATCTTTGATTTCTAATGGCGGGGATGGCCGAGTGGTTCGATCACTTGACCCTTGCTCGAAGGGTCCCGGGTTCGAAACCACCTTCAGACCTGTCATAAAGTGTGAGGAGAGAATTAGCCAGCTCTCTGTAATTCCAGGCAAAAAGGCAAAAGGAATCATGAAATGTGGTCACATCGAGAGGAAGGACCAGGGTCGCACTGCTCGATTAGTTTACCTATTTAGTGGGCCCTTTGTGCTTAGCACATAAACCCATACCTTGCGAAGATAGCGAGCGTATGTGCCTATCAACTATCAACTTCTCCATTCTCCTTCGATCCATAAACACCAGTTTAAAATAGCAAAGAAAATTGAAGGACGTAAGCTATCGTAAAGATTCTCTCAAGATTGAAAATTTTAGAAGAAGATGTTTATTTAACTGCTATCATAAAAAATTTGAAGAGAAGCAGGATTTGGAAAATCAATCGAGATAATTTGTGAGAATGAAAATGACCCGAGTAGGACTCGAACCCACGACCTCTAGATTTCATCTCTAGAACGCTACCACTGCGCAACCGGGGCTACGAGAAACCTAGGCCATTTCATTCACACAAATTGTTGCACCACCACTCACCAAATGCAAAGACGAACCTATCCGGGCTCTTTGACACTACACTGGACCTGCCGAAGAGCGACGACTTTCTCACACCAGGGAGACCAAAATTGTGTGAATGTAATGGCCTGGGTTTCTCGTAGCCCCGGTGCGCAGTGGTAGCGTTCTAGAGATCAAATCTAGAGGTCGTGGGTTCGAGTCCTACTCGGGTCATTTTCATTCTCACAAATTATCTCGATTGATTTTCCAAATCCTGCTTCTCTTCAAGTTTACTTCCTGCAACTCTATCCAGTGATGGGACTGCGATGGTCTCCCTGGTGTGAGAAAGTCGTCGCCTTGCGGCAGGTCCAGTGTAGTGTCAAAGAGCCCGGATAGGTTCGTCTCTGCATTTGGTGAGTGGTGGTGCAACAATTTGTGTGAATTAAATGGCCTGGGCTTCTCGTAGCCCCGGTGGCGCAGTGGTAGCGTTCTAGAGATCAAATCTAGAGGTCGTGGGTTCGAGTCCTACTCGGGTCATTTTCATTCTCACAAATTATCTCGAATCATAAAAAATGTTTAATGTTGAGGCATTCATGCCGCTGCTGATACCCATAAAGTTTCTTACGTTAGGTAATACTCTCTATGTAGTTTTTTTTTCATAGTAATTCCTGATTGGACCCTATCACAGCGCTGGCAAGCGCGACCGTTGTTGTTGTTGGCGGTTGGCAGGCTGTTATACAAAATATCCATAAATTGTCAAAAATGCCAAATTTGGATGTCAATTTTTTCAAGTTAAAATTAAGCTGCAGACTTCCAATTTTGCAAACGTATCAGACGTTGACCAAACCGTCGGTATACCAGCTTACAAGAAAAAAATTCATCAGGAAGGGTGTTTTCGGGGATGTCCTTTTTTAATCAGATTGACGTGGAAGATAGATAGATAGATAGATAGATAGATAGATAGATAGATATAGAGGGATAGACGCTTTTGGCAGTGAAATGATGGAGCTTATAGAATCCGATCCAAACATAACTGTCACATAAACGAGGTCTCATATGAAAGATAATGAACTGGAATATGCTTTAAGCAGGGTGTGGTTTTGAAACAATGAGTTACGACGTCATGGTGACGTCATTAATTTGGGTCTTTTTAGACAATTTAGCCATGAAATGATGGAACTTACACAGTCCGATCCTAACATAATTGTCACATGAATGAGGTCTCATATGAAAGATAATGGTATGGACTATGCTTTAGGCAGGGTGTGGTTTTGAAACAATGAGTAACGACGTCATGGTGACGTCATTTATTTGGGTCGTTTTAGACAATTTAGCCATGAAATGATGAAACTTATACAGTCCGATCCTAACATAATTGTCACATGAATGAGGTCTCATATGAAAGATAATGGTATGGACTATGCTTAAGGCAGGGTGTGGTTTTGAAACAATGAGTTACGACGTCACGGTGACGTCATTAATTTGGGTCTTTTTAGACAATCCAGCCATGAAATGATGGAACTTAAAAAATAAATAAAGTGACATCTTCCTGAAGTTCAAAATATGAAATACGAAATATAAAATACGAAATACTGAGAAAGAGTTGTACTTATTCCAGACGGCATTGCTGTGTATACTCTCCAATTAGCTTCCTCTCATAACAAAAGAACATGCCACATCTTCATGTTAGAAATTATAACACTTAATCCTTCATTACTAATAGAAAACTATCTAAAATTTCGGGTAAATAAAATATTCGCATCGAAGTTTATATCTTAGCTACATTAAGGCACACATTGGTCTTGGTGTTCAAAAAAAAGTTTTACAGCATTTGAGTTTGCAAGTTTAGGTGTCTATTCCAAAATTAAAGTCTTTTCGATGAGTACCGCATATAAAGGACCAAAAATCAAAAAAAGCTCCCCACGGGCTGTACAATCTTGTAAATACCGTACGCTAAGTCACTTTGTTGTTTTCGGGGCATTGTGCTAGACAGTGGCGGATCCAGGGAAAAATCTGAGTGGTTTCCTAAAGGGGGTCCCAGAAAATTTTTTTGGGACCACGCCCTTTACTTTGGCAGAGAAGGGGGGCAACGCCCTTTTTCGGTTTTTTCAGTAGTTTGAAATTGAGGAAAGAAAAGCCTATTCTCCACCTACAAAATTACCAAAAATGGTACAAAATATTTAAGTATCTGGCTTCCTGTCCCCCAAATGGCATAAACAAACCATTTGTATTATCTGCTAGAAGCAGGGGTTTCATGGGGTGCCATCCCCACTCATTGTTGCAGGATTTGCTTAAATTTCTACTTGCATTTCGACAGATTTTCTTTTATTTCACCACTGCGTAATACTGTCGAAAACTATTGTAATAAACAAGGCATGTGTCACAGTTCTTCATAAAACGACGATGATGGACAAGACAAGGGAGGTATAAAGAATCAGCAACAGTTCTTCATAAAACGACGACGATGGACAAGGCAAGGGAGGTATAAAGAATCAGCAACAGTTCTTCATAAAATGACGACGATGGATAAGACAAGGGAGGTATAAAGAATCAGCAACAGTTCTTCATAAAATGACGACGATGGATAAGACAAGGGAGGTATAAAGAATCAGCAACAGTTCTTCATAAAACGACGACGATGGATAAGACAAGGGAGGTATAAAGAATCAGCAACAGTTCTTCATAAAACGACGATGATGGACAAGGCAAGGGAGGTATAAAGAATCAGCAACAGTTCTTCATAAAACGACGATGATGGACAAGACAAGGGAGGTATAAAGAATCAGCAACAGTTCTTCATAAAATGACGACGATGGATAAGACAAGGGAGGTATAAAGAATCAGCAACAGTTCTTCATAAAATGACGACGATGGACAAGACAAGGGAGGTATAAAGAATCAGCAACAGTTCTTCATAAAACGACGATGATGGACAAGGCAAGGGAGGTATAAAGAATCAGCAACAGTTCTTCATAAAACGACGACGATGGACAAGGCAAGGGAGGTATAAAGAATCAGCAACAGTTCTTCATAAAACGACGATGATGGACAAGACAAGGGAGGTATAAAGAATCAGCAACAGTTCTTCATAAAACGACGACGATGGACAAGGCAAGGGAGGTATAAAGAATCAGCAACAGTTCTTCATAAAACGACGACGATGGACAAGGCAAGGGAGGTATAAAGAATCAGCAACAGTTCTTCATAAAATGACGACGATGGATAAGACAAGGGAGGTATAAAGAATCAGCAACAGTTCTTCATAAAACGACGATGATGGACAAGGCAAGGGAGGTATAAAGAATCAGCAACAGTTCTTCATAAAACGACGATGATGGACAAGGCAAGGGAGGTATAAAGAATCAGCAACAGTTCTTCATAAAACGACGATGATGGACAAGGCAAGGGAGGTATAAAGAATCAGCAACAGTTCTTCATAAAACGACGATGATGGACAAGGCAAGGGAGGTATAAAGAATCAGCAACAGTTCTTCATAAAATGACGACGATGGACAAGACAAGGGAGGTATAAAGAATCAGCAACAGTTCTTCATAAAACGACGACGATGGACAAGGCAAGGGAGGTATAAAGAATCAGCAACAGTTCTTCATAAAACGACGATGATGGACAAGGCAAGGGAGGTATAAAGAATCAGCAACAGTTCTTCATAAAACGACGATGATGGACAAGGCAAGGGAGGTAAAAAGAATCAGCAACAGTTCTTCATAAAACGACGACGATGGATAAGACAAGGGAGGTATAAAGAATCAGCAACAGTTCTTCATAAAACGACGACGATGGACAAGGCAAGGGAGGTAAAAAGAATCAGCAACAGTTCTTCATAAAACGACGACGATGGATAAGACAAGGGAGGTATAAAGAATCAGCAACAGTTCTTCATAAAACGACGATGATGGATAAGGCAAGGGAGGTATAAAGAATCAGCAACAGTTTTTCATAAAACGACGATGATGGATAAGGCAAGGGAGGTATAAAGAATCAGCAACAGTTCTTCATAAAACGACGATGATGGACAAGGCAAGAGAAGTATAAAGAATGGGAGGGAACAAGAGAAGAGCATTAATGACTTTTATGGACAAAGCTTTCAAAAGAGCAAAACTGTAATGAATCAAACTTCTTCTTCTTCTTCTTCTTGATTTTCTTTGTTGCAAAAGTTTTTCAACCGCATTCGTCTTGGATGTTTAGTTGCAAAAATATCTATTATTCTTTCATAGTCGAGTGGAATGGATCGATGGACACTCATAACCGCAAGTCCATTTAGTCGTTCTTGGCCAATGGTACTTCTTTTATAATCTTTTAATCGTTTAAGAGTTGAATTAGATCTCTCACATTCACATGTTGTTACCGGTATTGTTCCTAATATCTGCAGGGCTGTATAAATTGTTGGGAATGTTTCTTTCATGCTGTTTACTTCTTTAAGCGTTGTTGTTAGATCTTTAGCAAGTGCACTAGACTGAATTTTGCAATGAGTCTCCCACATATCTAACTCTGTTTCCAGGTTGTTGAACAGTGGCAAATCATCTGCATAGAAGGTTAAGAACTGCTTAAATTCGTCTTTCCATGGCACAAGAGCTCTGTCATTTACTCTTTCTATTACTATCTTTGGAATAATGGCTAAACCTTTCATTAAACTTGTATTATTATCAGAAAATCTTGTTTCAATTTGGCTTATCATGTGGTCAAGAAAAGGAATCAGGAGAGAACGTTTGTAATATTCTTGAGGATCGGCTGCAGGAAGATTATCTCTGTGTCTTTGAATGCCACAGGTTCTTGGGATGGAGGGTTGTACATTAATGGTAGATGCTAGCTAATTTTTCGGCATTTTCAAAAAGTTCTTTGGAATATCTATTTACGTTATTTCTGATTTCGTGTAAACTTTCTTTTAAAAGACAAATGTTGTCATGTCCTTGAACAAAATCCATTTGTCTTGTTTGAAGAACGATTGTGGCAGGTCTGGTGTATGAAAGCATACGGCGACTGATGACGAGTGCCATGATGTTGTCAAAAGAGCTAAGACATCTGAAAATCCCTTCTGAATCAACCATACAGTTTCCATTTGCATTCCATGTTCCATCGATATTGTTAGCAATATGGTCTAAAGAAAACATTATGGGTTCAAAGAGGTCTTCAAATACTTCCAAAGCGTCAATTCTTTCAACCCACCTGGTAGCACAAACATTGACTAGCTTTGACCGTTTTTCAGACGGACATTTTTCTTTGATAAAATTTTGCAATAAGTGAAGCCTTTTTGGAAAGGCAAAGAATGCACAAGTTCTAGCAATAAAGCCAAAGAGTTTCTTAATGCCAGGAAGATCACAAGACTTTGCAACACAAAGATTTAAACGATGTGATGCACAGTGAACAAACAAAGCCTTTTGATTATCATTTTGAATCAGCTTTGCAGCGCCAATGCATTTGCCGGACATATTCCCTGCACCATCATACCCTTGACCTCTACAATTCAACATATCTAAACCCATTTCTCTAATTTCTTTCTTGATACTATCGGCAACTACCTTTCCTGTGGTACTAGTTAAATAAACAAACTTTATGAATTCTTCACGGATTTGTCCCTGAGTGTCCACAAACCTAAGAACTAACGACATCTGTTCTTGGCCACTAATATCAGACACCTCATCAGCTAATATGGAGAAAAATTTTGCAGCTTTTACTTCTTTCATCATCTGATCCAAAATATATTTACCAATACAGGAAATGAGGTCATTCTGCACAACTTTACTTCTATATGAAGCATTCTTTGGGCATGTTTCGAAATGCTTTTGCAACACTTTATCACCAGAACGGGCCCTAAATTCTAAAAGTGCCTGCAAATTTCCTGGATTATGTCCAGGTAGCACAAAATACTTTGAATCATCACGATGACCACGAAATGACATACCCTGTTGACCACAAAGAACAATGGTGTCTACTATTGAGGCTAGTATCAATCTGTTAGTTGGAATGCGTTCTTTAAATGCACTGTTAGCTAACACATCAACATCTTTACTCTGGTCTTTTATTCTTCTTTTGAAGTTTTCCATAAATACAACAGCATCCTTATGTCCTGTAGATTTTAAATAGTGGCGTTTGAATCTCTCCCTTGCACTTGTCCAAGTATTGACTGGTTCTTTACGAAGCAATTTCATTCTAACATCAGATGGACCACTTTTTTCGGAAAAGAAAACACAAGGAATGCAAAAACAGCCATCATAAAGCTTTGAGTAAGCAAGCCAAGGGAAATCATATTGCCAGCTTGACAGGAACTTTCTTGATTTATTAAATTCTTCTTTGACAGGAAATGAATAATCTTTTGGAGGAATCCACAGATTCGTTAAGAAATCTGCCAATTGTAAATCATCAAGCTCTTTCCCAGAAGCTTTCTCAGCAACAAATTGACCAATATCAAATGAATTCACATCAGGGACAGCAGGAATGGTACAGAGCTTTTTTGGAGGCATTTCAAGATTATCATTATTTTCTTCAACATTTTGTTTTCTCTTTGTTTCTTTAAAAATCTCTTCTTTTACTGAAGAACTATCTACTATTGGGCATTTCTTGGGAAAAAAATTTAAATTTGTCTGAAAAAGCTTTGGCTGTTGTTTCGAAACCTTTATTGGAGGTATTTTCTCAGCTGTTTTACTATCACCAACAAAGAGGGGGACAAAGTGATTTGGAGAAAATTGTGAATTTGGTTTAACATTACCACATCTTGACCAAAGAATGTGAATGGCCTTTCCCAAATTAAAATCGGAATTTGTGCGGGGTAGAACCTTTCTGTTTAGAAAATGATGGAAAGCATTATTGACTTTGGGATAATGGGATGATATTTCAGTGCAGGTTACAGAAGCTAGTGCCAGTAAACAACTAAATGAAGACCAGGTTTTTGGCTTTGAGATTAAAATTGCTTCATTTTTAATACACTCCCTTCTGTTGTGGCCTTGACCATCAAGAAGCTCAAAACTCTTATCAGAAAGACAGCTTGCAAATACACTGTTTTCTGATTTGAACAGGCATTTTGGTGACTTCCATTCTGACTGCAGGCAAGGATGGTTAGAATAGAAATCGGCATTGAGGAATAACTCAATGGCTGTAAGGGCTCGTAGAGAGGAATGCAAGCTTTCATTTCCACATATGGCAACGGAGCAGGCATTAAAAAGACAATCTCCATCACCAGTAACTCTAAATAGGAAAATATATAGGATTTCTCAGCATGATGTGTGGAAGAAGGTTAAATTATAAATCAATGTAATAAAATAAGATAGAGTACAGTATCCATTTTATACCCAATTTAATTATCACAAAAGAACCCACAACCCAGCAGATCAAGACTGAGATATTCATGCAACAAGCTACTTCAAAGCTTCTCTTATTAGAACAGTTTGCTCCATTCTCAGTTTGGATGTGTGACTAATTTTTCACACAATCATTCACAATCATCACATCACATCATACAATAGGCCCTTACCGTTCTGAAAACAAATGGGCCTATTATAGCGGGAAGGGCACCCCACCTGCATGCAAACTTTGTAACAACTGCTTGTTCCTCAAGGAATTATCGCCCAACGCCTACGTATTATAAGCATCTGAGATGCCTGAAGAAAATTCAGCATAAAGCATAGCTGTAGTTGTATTTCTTCAAAAAAAACTTCAAACCGCCACTTTGCACAGAAACAACACAGGAAACAATTCTCAGGCCTAAAATATTATTTATATTTTATTGGGTTGGTACCTTAGTAGGTACTTATATTGTAACGATTAACCCATTCATATTCTTTTGAGACGTGCAGAAACTACAAAAAATTCGCACATACCTCACTGCAAATACTCTTTTGTCACAGTTCTTATTAGGCCCCGCCGAAGCAAAAACTGAAGACTTGATCTCTTCATCAACAAAGTTTGTTGAGCATGGATCCTCCACCAGCTTTGATACATCAAAGTCTTCGATCTGAAATCTTCTCTCGTTTGCCTTTTTAATTGTATCGATAGCTTGATAGTCTTCGCTTTTGAGTGCTGCAAGCAAGCGCTCGGAGTCATGTTCAAATGTCGCCATTGTGAACGTAGATTGTTTAGATTGACAAAGTTCGGTCAGCGGACACGCAGCAATATGGAAACTTTTGGGAAATCATTTGGAAATTCGAAATAATTTCCAATTTCAGCAAGAACAATCGACTACAATAAATTGCTATGGCTACGAGTAGTTTCTTTTCTTTCAAAAATACAATAGTATACAATTGATTACCATGGACACGACTAGTTTCTTTTCTTTTTTCATACCATATACGGTTGAACATATCATACCGGATATGGTTGAACATCTATCGTTGTAGATAGAAGACCCTGTAAGCACAGAATAGTTCCCTATTTTCACTGGATTTGCCACCCCTCCTTCCAATCCGGAAAGATATGGGGTGCGAAGAAGATTTCGCTATTGGAAGGAGAGAGTGACAATTTGCGGGACAGATCACTCGTCTGTGATAACCAGTTACCTAAAACATAAATTAAAGACAACATAAAGTACAGTGAGAATATGATTTTTGATAACTGCTCTTAGCGTAGGAGAGGTGGACTAAGGATCTGGCCTGGGCCTGCGAGCCGAAACTGGGGAGGAGGGAGGGATCGTGAAGTATCTTGCCGGAGAGCTCGTTGCTAGAAGAATGAAACCTGGCATGCTTGTGCTTTTATACTTGGTCTCCTGGGAGTTAGGGAATCTCTTTCCTTTGTTATCTGGGGTGATCTCCCCAGTGAGAATAGTTCCCTATTTTCACTGGATTTGCCACCCCTCCTTCCAATCCGGAAAGATATGGGGTGCTTCGAAGATATTGCGATATCTGATTGAGAATGTGGGAGAACATAGGAAAAAGGCAATCGGGTAGTGGAATATAATTATATATGATGGATGACCTCTCCATAGCTCAAGTAGAAGCTTGGTATTTTGGGTATTACAGGGCAAGTAGATCATATAACCTTCACATTTCATATATTTTTTTATATTGTTAACAAAGTTCCAATTAAAATTGTTTCACACTTGAAACTGATATAATATGGGTCAAAGATGGGCATGAGAAAGAATATTTTACATATGACTGTGTGCTGCAACGCCAGATTTCAGAGTATTCGAAGTAAGGGGGAAGTGTAGACTCAAAACTATATTGTTAGTGTTTTTTGCTGTCACCTATGTGCATGAGAGTCTTCTTAATCTTAGGATATCCAAGTTATGCGAAATAAGGTTCTGCAAGGGGAATTCCGGGATGGCAAGGTGGGAGACCCCCTCCCAGTTACTCCTTTTTTAAATGTGTCTTTATGTTTCATCCTTGTAAATTTCCTTCAAAAAAACTTGTGTTTTGCCTGTGAGGTAATAATTATGGTTAAAGATGAAAGTAATCACCTGGAGGGTGTAAATAAGCATTAAAGGGGAGGAGGCCCTCCCACCTGGCCACCCGGAACCCAATCCCACGGATCGGATGCAGGTTATGAGAAGAACCCCCAAGTGGCTAGGCAGAAAAAGCCGTTTAATGTATAGAAGTTACTATTTGGAGGATTTTAATCCATTTTGCGGGACAAATCAAGATTTTCTGAAATTGCGTGGAGCCTTATTTGCTTGCCTCGTGTTTGGTTCATGTCATTGCTGCTATTGCATGCTTCATAATATTTCAATTCATTTCACTACTGCTAGTGCATGCTTCATAATATTTCGATTCATTTCATTACTGCTACTGCATGCTTCATTTCATGTTTTTCAATTCACTTCAATTCATTCATTTCATTTCAGTTCATACTTCATTTCATTTCAATTCATTTCATTACTGCTACTGCATGCTTCATAATTTTTCAATTCATTTCATTACTGCTACTACATGCTTCATAATATTTCATTTCATTTCAATTCATACTTTATTTCATGTTTTTCAATTCATTTCATTACTGCTACTGCATGCTTCATAATATTTTGATTCATTTCATTACTGCTACTACATGCTTCATAATATATCATTTCATTTCATTTCATTTCAATTCATACTTCATTTCATGTTTTTCAATTCATTTCATTACTGCTACTGCATGCTTCATAATATTTCAATTCATTTCATTACTGCTACTGCATGCTTCATTTCATGTTTTTCAATTCATTTCAATTCATTTCATTTCGTTTCATTTCAATTCATACTTCATTTCATGTTTTCAATTCATTTCATTACTAACACTGCCTATTTCATTTCATGTTTTTCAATTCATTTCATTTCATTTCAATTCATACTTCATTTCATGTTTTTCAATTCATTTCATTACTGCTACTGCATGCTTCATAATATTTCAATTCATCTCATTACTGCTACTGCATGCTTCATAATATTTCATTTCATTTCATTTCATTTCATACTTCATTTCGTGTTTTTCAATTCATTTCATTACTGCTACTGCATGCTTCATAATACTTCATTTCATTTCATTTCATTTCATTTCAATTCATACTTCATTTCATGTTTTTCAATTTATTTCATTACTGCTACTGCATGCTTCATAATATTTCAATTCATCTCGTTACTGCTACTGCATGCTTCATAATATTTCATTTCATTTCATTTCATTTCAATTCATACTTCATTTCATGTTTTTCAATTCATTTCATTACTGTTACTGCATGCTTCATAATATTTCATTTCATTTCATTTCAATACATACTTTATTTCATGTTTTTCAATTCATTTCATTACTGCTACTGCATGCTTCATAATATTTCATTTCATTTCATTTCATTTCAATTCATACTTCATCTTATGTTTTTCAATTCATCTCATTACTGCTACTGCATGCTTCATAATATTTCATTTCATTTCATTTCATTTCATTTCATTTCAATTCATACTTCATTTCATGTTTTTCAATTCATTTCATTACTGCTACTGCATGCTTCATAATATTTGATTTCATTTCATTTCAATTCATACTTCATTTCATTTCATTTCAATTCATACTTCATTTCATGTTTTTCAATTCATCTCATTACTGCTACTGCATGCTTCATAATATTTCATTTCATTTCATTTCATTTCATTTCATTTATTTCATATCATTTCATTTCATTTCATTTCATTTCAATTCATACTTCATTTCATGTTTTTCAATTCATCTCATTACTGCTAATGCATGCTTCATAATATTTCATTTCATTTCATTTCAATTCATACTTCATTTCATGTTTTTCAATTCATTTCATTACTGCTACTGCATGCTTCATAATATTTCAATTCATTTCATTACTGCTATTGCATGCTTCATAATATTTCAATTCATTTCATTACTGCTATTGCATGCTTATAATATTTCTCAATTCATTTCATTACTGCTATTGTATGCTTTATAATATTTCTCAATTCATTTCAATACTGCTATTGTATGCTTTATGATATTTCTCAATTCATTACAATACTGCTACTGCATGCTTATAATATTTCCAAATCATTTCAATACTGTTGTTACTGTTGCTCAATGCTGGTTGGGTGGGGGGGGAGGGGTATAGGAAAAACAAATTTGAAAAGGGTTCTGCTATTGAATGCTTCATAATATATCAATTCATTTCATTACTGCTATTGCATGCTTCATAATATTTCAATTCATTTCATTACTGCTCTTGCATGCTTCATAATATTTCAATTAATTCCATTACTGCTACTGCATGCTTCATAATATTTCAATTCATTTCATTACTGCTACTGTATGCTTCATAATATTTCAATTCATTTCATTACTGCTACTGCATGCTTCATAATATATCAATTCATTTCATTACTGCTACTGCATGCTTCATAATATTTCAATTCATTTTATTACTGCTATTGCATGCTTCATAATATTTCAATTCATTTCATTACTGCTATTGCATGCTTCATAATATTTCAATTCATTTCATTACTGCTACTGTATGCTTCATAATATTTCAATTCATTTCATTACTGCTACTGTATGCTTCATAATATTTCAATTCATTTCATTACTGCTACTGCATGCTTCATAATATTTCAATTCATTTCATTACTGCTACTGTATGCTTCATAATATTTCAATTCATTTTATTACTGCTATTGCATGCTTCATAATATTTCAATTCATTTCATTACTGCTATTGCATGCTTCATAATATTTCAACTCATTTCATTACTGCTACTGTATGCTTCATAATATTTCAATTCATTTCATTACTGCTACTGTATGCTTCATAATATTTCAATTCATTTCATTACTGCTACTGCATGCTTCATAATATATCAATTCATTTCATTACTGCTATACATGCTTCATAATAATTCTCAATTTTTTTTTAATACTGTTGTTGCTGTTGCTCAATGCTGGTGGGGGGGGGGAGGGATATAGGAAAAAGAAATTTAAAAAGGGTTCTGGCCTTCGACACTTGGAATATTCATTTTTGATATTGGCTGGAGACATTTTGTCGTGGTTAAGGAACACATAAATTGCATGCAAAATAGGGAGATAATGTCAATAAGGCAGGGGAAAATAATTTGTAAAAAACCTGATAATTGCATAATTAAATTGTGTTGTGGGCGAAGGAGAACGAAGCTTGCGATATCGGCGTTGCTCGACACGTGCTGATATGCGTTTGATTTTCCGGTGCATTTCCCTTGCAATAAATCTTAACAGGAGCCAGTTCGGGTTGTAATGTATCTCTATCAGCAGATTCTGTGGCTTAGGCGTTAACAATTTAAAAAGGCAATCGGGTAGAAGCAGAGAGGCGAGCAGGCTGGTG
The DNA here is from genome assembly GCA_963924455.1 of Pelagia noctiluca. Lineage (NCBI taxonomy): Eukaryota > Metazoa > Cnidaria > Scyphozoa > Semaeostomeae > Pelagiidae > Pelagia > Pelagia noctiluca. The sequence continues at coordinate 13,876,424 of OZ004325.1, forward strand.
ATGCGAGAGCTTAGGCCAAAAATCGTGAAGTATCTTGCCGGAGAACTCGTTGCTAGAAGAATGAAACCTGGCATGCTTGTGCTTTTATACTTGGTCTCCTGGGAGTTAGGGAATCTCTTTCCTTTGTTATCTGGGGTGATCTCCCCAGTGAGAATAGGGTAGAAGACTGTGATAGAAGACCCTGTACATAGAAGACGATGAATTTTCCCACAAATTGAAGTTTCCTCGAAACAAGAGGGAAAAAAAAGTTTTTTTTCCCTTGAAAATCTGACAGGTTTCCGGAAACCTCGGAAACCTGTCTGGATCCGCCACTGGTGCTAGATATGCTGTATAATACATGGGTGCCCTATCACCCCTTTTCAGGATAGGGTTCTCAATGCAGCAGAGAACTCCAATATGCAGCAAAGAAGCACTGAGTCGCTGAGAACACGCAATTATTAAGTGTTCTTACAAAACCAGATGTATACTATAAGCTAGATATTGACAGGCTAGATTATAGATATCCAAAACAAGTTCCCTTACAAGGACATCTGGATGTAAGTTGATAAATAATGATCAGGGTTCTTCCCCCTATACCCCCAATTTATGCCCCCAGATTTGAAAATTTAGAAGAAGTGTATACAAATTTGAAATCAGCTCCTCAAACTTGCCTTAATCTATAATATTCAGCAAAATTAGAAAAATGGGCTTGTTTTTGATTGTTGCCCCCATTTTCTCCAAAATATGCCCCAGATTTGGAAATTTAGAAAAAAGTTATGCAGATTTGAGATCCGCACCCCAAGCTTGCTTTACCCTAAAATTTTCAACAAAATCGGAGAATTTTACTTGTTTTTAGATTGCTGCCCCCACATTACCCCCTAAGTATGCCCAGCATTAGAAGTTTGTACTACTGACTTTGAATTCAAGCTCTGCCCCCTAATTTACCCACTCTGATGATAAAAATCTATTGTTCGCTAATTTAAATATTGTTTCTGCGATTCTGACTTGGGCCGTATATGTCAGGTCTCTATATGTCAGGCCGTATATTTCAGGTCCGTATTAAGGTTGGCAGAAATGAAGCTTGTCAGTCATGTCTTTGCTAGAGTAACCAATGGAAAAGCAACTTGCTCAAATTTTGCTGACGTTGTCAAGGTATATTCTACACGCATTTTTTTATTTAAGCAATGTCAGCTGGAGCTCTGTACTAAAAATTGCTTAGCTGGAGGGCAAATTTGTGTACTCAACATTGCTTAGCTTTTTTTACTAACAAATTGGTTTCTTAGAATACTATCTCACAAGTTGTTGTACAACAAATGTTGATGGTATCTTGCATACCGAAGTGTGCCAGGGAACTTATATCCACTGAAACCTACTTTTCTATAGCTGCTAAACGATTTTCATTGCCAATTAAATCAGAACTAAAAATTTCAAATTGCTTGAGTACTCAAAATTGCTCAGCAATTGCTTAACTTTTTTACTTATAAAATTGGTTTCATAGAAAACTATCTCAGAAGTTGTTATACTGATATCCACTGAAACCTACTTCCCTATAATAACTGCTGCACGATTTTCATTGCCAATCGGATAAGAATTGAAATTTTGAAATTGCTTAGCGTTCCTCTATCTAGTACTAGAATTGCTTAAGTTTTTGTCTTGTCGAGTACTGCCTTGCTTATAAAGCAGTTGGTTACAAATAACACGTGTATTCAGATATCTGTTCCCAGATGGAAAGTTTTAAAATTACAGGGTTTATTTCTGAATCCAATATAGGGTAACAGTACTAATGGGTCTGAGATACCCTGCAAACTTTCCAATCTGATTCTGTTCACTGGAGGATTTAGGGAGTCATTGCAAAAGAAAAACAGGAAAACTAACATTACAATATATTATGTTGACTTCGAATGCTTGGCCAGTGCCCTTCTAGAGTGAAATATCCTGGCATGGCACAATTCTGGCGTGACACTTTAATGGGCCTAACAAAATTTACTGTAAGATGTAACTTGCAACCTGTGAAAAATACCTGTCAACTTAAATTTCTATTGCACAGTATAAAATGTTTCTATACTACTGTATTAAATGCTATAATACACAATTTCGTCATATTTTCAGCCTTTCCATTCCATGGTATTGGAAATATCGATTATACTTCGTATGTGGAGGTTCTCAGAAAGGTCATGCTACTTATCCAGACTTAGGGGCAGTGTGGGAAAGGTGAGTTTTTCAATAATGATACATTTACAGATACATTTGCATTAAAATCCTTACATAATCTACAGTTGCTGAGTTTAATGTTATCATTTTCAACTCTTAGAAATGAACTCCTGTATATTTTGGTAAGTCTAGTAGAGTGTAGTATTGTCTGCATACTTACAGATTCAAGTAAAATTAAGCAAAATAAAGATATCATTTATGAATATATTAAATATGAGAAGCCAGTGGTGGTGCCAGAGGGGGGGCAGTGGGGGCTACAGCCCCCCCGTCGGAGGTGCTAGCCCCTCCGTCGGAAGATAAATTATGTTTGAATTTTTTTGTCGGAGCGAATTTTTCAAGTAAAAAACACGATTACACCATTTTTATAGCATTTTTAGCCAATCTAACGGATGTAGCCACCAAATTTTTCCCGGGGGAGTACCCCCGGACCCCCCAATTTTTTGGCTCGCATCGCTCGCCTTCGGTCTCCAGTGCCTTTACAATTCCTTGTCGCCCCCTAGCCCTATCGTTCTCTAAAAAAATTAGCCCCTCCGTCGGAAGTGCTAGCCCCTTTGTCGGAGGAAACCTAGCGCCACCACTGTGAGAAGCCCAAGAACAGATCCCTGAGGGACACCTTTTATCACTGCTTTCCAATAGCTAAAAGACCCATTTAATCTCAGCTCTACTAAATAGCTGTATCTGATGCTGTCTTGATGTGCGCATTGTGTTTCTTTTGCAGTATGACATTGATGTGTCACGATGAAGCCTCAAGATTTTTCAAACTGATTTGCCCAACTAACCAGAACTTGTTCACTAAAGAAAATCTACAAGGTTTTGTACAGGTATGTATGCTCAATATCAACCATTTTGGTAAATCACTGTATACTCATACAGTGGCGGAAATTGGGCATTTTGAGTGGAGGGGCAAGCATGGTGAATTTTCCGAGTCATTTTTTTGCCTGGCAAGGCAGAAGATGTTGTCATTGCCCAGACAGCTGGGTGTCTACGGGGCGCTGTAAGCCCACTTGCGGGTCCACGGCAGATCCCTGGCAGGGGTCGAGGGGGCGGAGCCCCCGGAGGCTGTCGAGATTGTGCCTTTTCTGAGGGTTCGAACTGGTTTAGAATCCTCCATATTGTAGAACTACAGTCGACTCCTGCTATCTCGAACACCGTTATCTCGAACTTCCCTCTTTCTCGAACAAAACCTATTTTCAATGGATTTCCTATACAGTTAGGTACACAAATAAAACCCGTTATCTTAAACACTTTTATCTCGAACAAAATTTCTTTCCAGTGAACAAAAAACCCCGTTATCTTGAACATAATAACACAAAAGTTGCAATGCTGTACAATTATACGCCAATAATAGCTTTTTTTTTAAATCGATACAAAACTTCTAACTTCTGTTATTAACTAAGCCAATGACAAATCTTTTCTTAAAACTTAAATGAATATTTTCCATCAAGAAGTATCTTGAAGGAACTCTGATCTCTTGACCATCTCCAAAGTTTATTTGTTTGCCTTTAACTACTGCCGTGCAGGAACTAAACTGGAGGAAGAATAAGATGGTCTTTGCGAATCTGCCATTGGGCCCTTCAGGTAGATGTTCTATAATTGTGTAATTTTTCTTCACGTAAAAAGTATACTTGTGACTAGGTTATTCAGTTCCATCATGGCTTACAGTTCTTCCCAGTTTTTGAAAAACATGGCGCCCTTTGATAAACATTTTTTAGCTAAGTGGTTTTTAGATTTTTAAAAGTGGTTTTCAAAAGCAAACAACCTTTCATGGTTTATACACAGTTTTTACGTATGAAGCCCTCTTTTTAGTCGAGGAAAATCTCCGACTCCCGTTATCTCAAAACCTCGTTATGTAGAACAATTTTTCATTTCCTGTGACAGTTTGAGATAGCGAGTTTCGACTGTATATAAATACAAACCATGTAGAAATAGTACAAATACAAACCATGAATAGTAAATGAATAAGATACTATATTTGATATTGACTTAGACTTAAAAGAGTCAAGTGTTAAAGAAATTTATTCGGCTCTTTCAAAATAAATTGTTAAATCACAGGTATCAAAATTTTCGTTCAAAAGTTGGATACCCAATTTAACTTCCAAGGACCAAAATTACCGACTTTTGAGAGGAATTTCTGACTTACTTTGAATTTAATTTCTGCCACTGTACTCATAGCTACACAGTTAGAACCCACAACCAAGAACCAAAAAATAAAGAGCTTGCTAGCCTTTGATTCTAAATATTTTACTACATTTCAAGGGATTAGATTACAAAATAGTAGGTTGTTAATTGGCCTTTCATTGCCAACAGAAAATACCTCATTTTATCATATTTGGCTTTGATAACAGCAAAAGAGGATATTCAGTAATGTTGAAGGATGCCATTAGCACCATGGGCATTACATCCATGATATGATGAATCTTCCACGATACAAAACACTCTCTACATTCAACTATAAAGTATTGATGGTATCCCCTATACTACTGATGGTAACCCCTAATAGTACTAAACATCCTCCACAGGACAGTACTGATGGTATCCCCCAAAAGTACTGATAGTATCCCCTTAATATTGATGATATCCCCTACAGTACTGAACATTCTCCACAGTACTGATGGTTTCCTTCAAAAGTACTGAACATCGTCCACAGTACTGATGGTATTCCCCCATTGAACTGATAATATCCCCCCTTGTACTGTTGATATCCTCCGCAGAACTGAATATCCTCCATAGAACTGAACATCCTCCACAGTACTGATGATATCCCCACAACACTGATGATACCCCGGGCAGTACTAAACATCCTCCACAGTACTGTGCAGACGTTTCCCTGAATGATCAAAAGGAATAATTTATTAACACGAATAAATGTTTATTTGTTAGTGTATGTTGATTTCAAAATCTTATGACTTGTGCGCCTAAGAAAACTTGCCATGCCATGTCTCAAGAAGCCTTGAGAGCTGAAAATGAAATTACAAAGTTTCAAGAAAGGCTGGCAAGAGATCCCTAATGGAGTTAAACTGATGTATAACCCAAAGTATTTCATTAAGCAGAAGTTTGCCCATTCGTCATGTTGTGTTGTTAAAATTCAATGTCCCCAGTTTTTTTAACCACTGCTGGTTTTCTATTCGTTTAAGGTCAAAATTCTGCGGAACGTAATTATCGCCGAACGGCTCCTTAATGCTTTTTTTGTTTTTCAAGTCGTTCATAGCCTGCGCACAGACTTTACTAGGATGCGCAGGAGTGAGGAATACGGTTCTGTAAACCGTATTCCTCACTCCTGCGCATCCTAGTAAAGTCTGTGCGCAGGCTAAGTCGTTCATAACTAAGCGAATTTCTTTCAAAGCTAATATCATAATTTTTTGAATAAGCGAATAGTAATTATCGTTGTTTAAGAACCTGTTTCAATAAAACCTTGTTTATTCAGCTGCATGGAATCACTATCAGAGTGGGAAACCTTTGTTTGAGATCTTGATCGATCGAAATTAAATTTCACTTTACTTTGAAAGTTTCTTTAAAAATGAGGCCCATTTGGATAGAATTTCGCCATCAGTCGGGCAGAAAGCTTAGTGAACAAAGGACTTTTTGCTCTTAACCTTACCTTTCCCTTACCCTTACCCTTACAACTCTTACCGTTGCTTTTACCAATAACCATACTTAACCCGTACCCTTAAACTTACCCTTAACCTTACCGGGGTCTGGTAAACCATGCGCCGAACTTAAAATCGAAGGAGAGGCTCTCAGATGGACAGTGATTAACAAATTGTAAATTTTATACCTGGTAGATCGAGCATACAAGATTAACAACACATGGTTAGGCTTCCACAAGGACATCGAAAGGCTAACTTCTATCCTACGAAAGAACCTTTTCCCTCTTCAAGTTATTGAGAGAGTCACAAGGCAGGACATTACCAAAGCTCTTAGTCCTCAGGATCCTCAAGGGGGTGCATCTTCTTGTACTTACACCCAATATTTCAAACTACCCTACATAGGCCCTTTTCCAGGGTTGCGCAGAATAGGATAAAATCTTATTGTAAAAGGTATTGTAGAGATCTGGATATTAGGCTGGCTTTCTCTTCTTTCAAGGTGCGCAGTATTTTTGGTGCAAAAGATCCTATCCCCACCAAGCTCCGTTCACGTGTTGTCTACAAATTCTCGTGTGCAAGCTGTAATTCTTGCTATGTCGGTGAAACTTGTCGGCATTTTGCAACACGTGTTCGAGAGCACTTGGTGACGGATAGGAACTCGCATATTCTCAAACATCTCGAGTCCTCCGAGTCATGCAAAAATGCTTGTTCTGAGGAATGTTTCACAATCTTAGATTCTGCTCCTTCTCCGTATCAACTTAGAATTAAAGAGGCAATACACATTGGATTTGAAAAACCTTGCCTTAACAAACAACTATATCACGTAAATTTAACGCTTTCCTTCTTATCACTTTCAATTTCTGCCTTTATCCTTTACCGCCTTTGTATTTCCTTACGAATTTCACTTGCTCGGTCAACACTTATGTCTATTGCATCCCTTTTATCTTTTACCGACTTTGTGTTCTCTTTGTACTTATATTTCGTAATAATGTACATCCCTTGACATTTTCATTGTCTAGTTACGTTTAAAACTTTAGATCCTACTTTCGTTTGTAAACAAGCTGAAGATGATTATTGGTATAATCGAAACATGTTCATAAAAAACGTTGTTTTCTTTCTAAAAATCGTATCAAGTTTATTGCTGCTAAGATCATTTGGTAAATTTTTATATTGTAAATAGGTGAATCAAACATAATGGGACCTTGCAATACTATAGGTATTACATATTGCCATGCTCCTGCTGTTAAAAACGCCCAGCCTCAGTAAGGACAAGATGTTAAACAAACTCATTCACTATCGTTTCTTTTGAACCACTAGCGTATGTCCGAAGGACCCTATCTACCTATCTCCATCAAGCTCTTGCAAATTTCTTTTGTTTTTGTTTGGTTGATAAGCAAGAGAACACCGACGTCGAGCCGTCCAATCAATCAGTGGCGGTTTTAGGAACTGCGAGGCCTGGGGCCAAAAATATTTGCGGGGCCCCTACCCCCGGTAAAAAATTTGGTCCTAAAATTATTTTTTGTGTTCTTTTTACAGAGAACTTGTACAACTCAAATTTTTCCTAAGTCTGAGCATAACGTTATTCCAAATAGCTAATATATTTCATTATGAAGGAGAGAATTTTTCTTTTATAAAAGGTGCGGGGCCCCTTGTTTCTATCAAAAGCGCGGGGCCTGGGGCCATGACCCCCCTGGCCCCCCCTAAAACTGCCACTGCAATCAATCATATATTGTCGTATTATTTGACAAAGACGCTGGTGGTATATTGCTGGTACGATATCATGTTGGTTTTTATGAATTTTCTTTTTTCACTAAATATCATGACCGATTGATAAAGGCTACCAGATGATACTGTGAGGTGCATGGAAATACGTGGCAGCCCTGCAGCTAAGCTTTTTTTAGAGAAGATATATCATCTTCATCTTACATGCAAGATAATACAGCACCCACAGTGCTTCTTTGTGAACATATTCAATCACTTGTATGGTGATATACCGCTTTCTCATGACAAGACGCATACGCGTATTAACCTAGAGTATAGATTTGTTAGCTATATAATGTCTATTTGCAAAACACTTATATCTTCCTCCCTTCATTGCAGATCTTCTTGGAGGCTACAATCAACATTACTGCAGTGAGAGCAAGGCAACAGGAACACTGTACTTGAAAAAAGAAGCAAAGAAAGCGAGCTTGCAAAACGAGATATACGGATCTCTCTCTGCTCTGCAAAGCAAAAGAAAAGGTACCAGGATTAATAAGAATCATTTCATTTATATTGACTGAGCAGAATACAATATATTTTAAAGCAAGAAATTCATGATTCAAAAGTTTCTTTGTCATACCTACTGAAAGCCTTGTAACAGTTAGTCAAAAAGGAAGAGAAAGGAGGAAAAAGAACTGTCACAAAAACCTGGCATCGGACTGGAAGCAACCAATCATAAACATCATAGACTGTAATAAAATCACTGTACTGTAGAACATTTACCATACTAAGCCGATTTTGAGGAAGAACTACACATACTGCAGCTAAAGACACCACAGACTCAAACTCTCTTTGCAGCTTACAGTTCATCCTTGACACAAAAAGATGTATACAAATGCCTCACTGTTGAACGCTACTGCATTAACAACCTAATGCCTTCCTTTGTAGCAAATACATCATACTAGACCCTAAGCAAGAACTACACCTACTCCAGCTAAAGAGAGCATAGGCTCAAAATTCCTTGGCAGTTTATCCAGTTTATATTGCTACTTCGCAACAATGAATACAAATACTTCAATGTTGAACGCCACTAAATCGTTACCAGTAACAAACTTCTCAAACACAGAACAATTAACGAACATCACAGAATATCTTACCTTGAGTCCAGAAGCCTATCATGCCTTTGCTGTTATACAAACGTGCATTTTGATCCCTGCAGTATTGGGGAACGCTATTATCCTCTTACTGATTTGCTTCAACCGAAAACTCCGCACAACCACCAACATTCTGATTGCTAATCTAGCAGCTGGGGATATCCTACTGGCAATTGCTGTGATTCCCTTTGATATAGACAAATCAATACATGGATATTTCAGATTTAATACTGGCGTTTGCGAAATGTCAAGTACGGCGTTTTTTCTGTCTCTTCCAGCCTCAGCTATAAATCTGCTCATCATGACCTTCGAGAGGTTTCACGCTGTACGCTTTCCTCTCCAGCACAGAACTGGAGACATGTTCACGAAAAGCAGAATCGCCATGATTTTGTTTTGTAGTTGGGTCTATGTAGTAGTAGTCTCCATGCTGCCTGTGATGGGGTGGCGTAGTTTCCCAACGCTAGTCTACAATGGAGTATGCATGTTCTTCGTCGAAATTGAGTACGCTATATTCCTAATCGCCATCAATTTCGTTCTGCCACTTATACTAATAATCGCCATGAACCTTTGCATATTAAAAGTCGCAAAAAAAAGCCAACTTCAGCGTTATGACACCCGTAATAACACAAAGACCCTACTGACCAGGTCCATGTCTGTTAACCAGAATGCCAGAAACCAAGCCAAGAACAAAACGACGAGGATCATAGCAATCCTTGTTGGCATTTTTGTGCTCTGTTGGCTCCCGTACATCATCAGCACCAGTGTGAATGTCAGTTGTCAGGGCTGCGTTCCGCGTTATATGGGCCTAGCCACCATGACTCTTGTTTTCTTGAATTCAGCCATCAACCCCATCCTTTATGGGATTTATAAGCCGCAAATAAGAGGAGCATTGTCAGAGGCGTTTTCAAGGTTAGGAGGCCTTCTGCAGAAGAAAAAACGCGAGCAGAAAACGCCGCTTGATAAAGAAGTAGAAGAAACGTGCCTCTGAAAACTAGGTTCAATTTCTCTGGATAAATCACCCTCAAGAAATCAGGAAAAACCTACCTTATTCGTCATGTTTAGAAGAAAAGTGCAAAAAATAGACAACGCCTGATAAGGAAGCACTGCTGCTAACTATTTCAATTCCAAAGTTTAAAGAACTTGTAACCTAAAAATCATATCAGAAATACCTAATGTCAACAAAAATAGTGTAATGCTTTCAGAACGGAACAAGCGTAAGAGACCCAAGCCCTTACAAACAATTAAAGCAAGAAGTGCCTTTTTATATATTTCACTGTCGTTCTTTTTGAATTTAGTAACTCAGAAAATTCAGAGATGAGGCAAATTGGTGTATTCAAAAGAGCAGTAAGATAATAAAGAAAAATGGTTTGACGGAGAAAGACAATAACGAGAAAAGTCGTATTGAAGTTGATTTTTTGGTTTTTACCCACAGTGAATTATGTAAATTATGCTGATTGAATTACTTATGTTAATTATATCAATTATGTTCATTATTTTAGTAAATTATGTTTGACAAATGATTGACTTTCAATCTTACTTTTATTACTATGTAGCGTTTTCAGGTTCAGGAGAAGATTAAGAAAGAAATCAAAACATGTTTTTGTTCACCTTGATTCTGAAAACTCATGCATTTGAAGCGTTCATTTGGTAACAATATATCACAGAAAGCCCATATATTATATACAGCAGCATTACTAGGTCTATCTGAGAGGGAGGGGGAAGTGGCCGCTGTATATAGGTTATTAGGTGGACTGGATAACTACTCCAGGTTGGTTGATTATTCTACTTCTGTTGTTGGGTAGATCATACTGGGGTTGTGGGGTTTAAATGACTGCTCTTTTTGGCAAAAAATCTTAGATGGGTCTATACTCCTTCGATCAATAAACACGAGTTTATCATTGCAAAGAAAATTGAAGGGCCTAAGCTATGGTCAAGATTTCCTCAAGGTTGAAAATTTCCAAAAATCAAGAATTTGTGGGGGCTTCCTATCCGGGTTCATTTTGATGAAGATAGCTACATTTCCTACCATTTTACTATGAAAAAAAGAAGAAATACATTTATCTTCTATCTCCTATCACAAAAAATGTTCTTTGGAGGCAACAATGTTGGAGTAACGAAAAAAGTTTTCTTGCTATAGGTGAAACATTACACGCCTTTTTTTATAGAGAACCTTTTATAAGGAACCTATATGTAGAAGGTCGAAAAACTTAGGGAACTTTTACTACTTAAGGGCAAATCACTAAGGAACTTTACGATTTTGCATATATTCATTTGGTGTAGATATGTAACTTCTCTAATAACTATGTAGCTAACTTTTACGGTTTATAGGCCTAGCCTAAGCTTCTTTGTGCTATGCTATAATATGTTACATGTTTCCTTATCACGAGTTTATTACAAAATGTTGAATCTTAATGCTTTTCATGAATCGGTACTTATTCCTATCTACTAAGTAAACACTTAGAATTGAGGAACTACTAAAGAACCTTTAGAACTACAAAGTGGTCAAAAGAGGTCTCAGAATAAGGAACTTAAAGAACTAGGCCCTGAGCTAGGCTCTTTATAAAAAAAGCGCGTATATGAGGTTTTTCAGAGTAATTCCTGTTAAAACTTTGGTTGTGTATAGGAGCAATAGGAGCGTATAATACAATAGCAAGAGCAAAATTAATTTAAAAAGGTATGCTTTGAATTCAAATAGTGATGAATGGCATAGGTAGTGGCAGTATTGTTGAAGATTGCTTTTTTAGGGTCACCCTACATTTTTGTGACATGGTCTAGTATTTCATTTGTGTACCTTAGTTAGATATTAGTTGCCGTGAGAGAAGATTGAGGGTAAAGATATCTACCACCGTAAAGCCTTGCCTTGAATTAGTGCCGGGGCCCTGGGCTAGTACTTGTTTTTCTATGATAACGAGATTGGTGGAAAGTTCGATTTGCGCATGCGGTCCTCGCGCCAAAATTTCAAACCACAGGAAAATGGCCGACGAAAAGGGAGAGGTTGCAGCGGGGCGTCTATAAATTCAAGGCGTTATCAGTTTAAGAGATGAAGAATTGAAGTAGAGACAAGCTGATTACTACTCATTTTAGGCCCAAAATATTAGCAGAAGGACCTGCCTTGCCTCACGATTATCATCAACATTGAACCAGAGCCATTTCAAAAAGAGAAAATAGGTGATTGAGTTTTTTAGATCTTCTAGACGTGGAGTATTAGCCTAAGCTAGGCCACCATAACAGGCCTAAGAACTAAAGAGTTCTCCTTCAGTTAAAAAAAAAGCTTAGATAGAGTGAGGTACTAGAAATACATATATTTCATGAATTAATAGAAGTAAAATGCACTCATTGTTTTGTTGGCTGAAAAATATAATCAAAATATGACGACTTTATCTCCCTTGTTGAAACTCAAAGTTGATGAACTGTTTCTGCACTGGCTGTCAAGCCCTGAAACTCAAAATCACCTGCGAACTGATTTCAAAAGAATAACAAACGGTGACTCTCCACCAGCAAGCCCTTATCATCTATCAACCCATGGCAGATCGGGTACTGGGTCACATGGCATAAGACCAGTATCACCCCCAGCACCGCCTCCGTTATCACTGACCCCACCTGGAAAGTCACCTATAAGTCCCAGACGAAGAACATCATCTTCTGTTTCGACTTCTTCTCAACATGGTATCAGGAAGTCTGGTTCATCAAAACAAAAATCGAAGAAGTCGAAAAAATGTGACGTTCTACCAGGCTGTGCCAAAAATATGCCTCAATTCTTTTATCCATTTGGAAAGCCGAGGGACAAGGAAGATGTCAGGAAATCAGAAATGAAGCTTGTCAGTCATGTCTTTGCTAGAGTAACCAATGGAAAAGCAACTTGCTCAAATTTTGCTGACGTTGTTAAGGTAAACACTATTGATATATCTGCTCCCAGATTGGAAAGTTTGAAATGTGCGGGGCTGTTTTCTGAATCCAATATAGGGTTGCAGTGCTGAGAGATTGGAAATTCCTGACCAATTTATCAGCTGCAAACTACAAACCTTTCAATATGAGTCGTGGCAGAAGAAAAACAGGCACTAGCAGGGCCCAAAAATTGTATTGACTTAAGACACCCTACCAGTGCTGTGCTAGATTGAAATATTTGCTTTGAATTGCTGGCACAACATTTGTAATGGGCTTAACAATATTCACTGTAAAATGTGACTTGCAACACCTGTGAAAGATACTGATTTATATTTCTACTAGCGTCTACCGCAGGGCGCTGCGCGCCCTTGCGGTATCCACTTTGTCAGTGCTTTGCACTTCGCTATGTCCATTTCCTCAGCGCTTCGCGCCTCGTCTTCATAAATTCCGAGTTTTTACCAAATTTGAAAGAACACTTCTATACCAACTAATATAACTTTCATGACAATAAATACTTCTTTTGAGACAGTTGTCCTATCCATTTCTTCAGCCCTTTGCGCCTCGTATTTATAGAGTCTGCTCGCCCTTGTGGGTATCCACTTTCACAGTGTTTCGCACTTCGCTATGTCCATTTCCTCAGCGCTTCGCGCCTCGCATGTATTCATAGATTTTGGGCTATTTGAAAAATTATTTCTATGGCAACTAAGATAACTTTCATAACAACAAATACTACTATGGAGACAGAACATAAATTTGATGTCACATATCAAACTTAAAGGATTTTTGTATGTCTCTAACCAAACTTAGGAAGAAATGCAGCTACAGACTGTTGGTTGATTTGACGTCATAATGACTTCAAAGAAATTCATATTCTAACGCATTTTATCTCGACTACTCGTCACATTTTTGCTTTTCCTCTTCTATTTCTTAACGATTTGTAAAATATTTTCAGCTGAGGACACTCCCGAATAAATTCTGGTTAGAATGATACCTTTCATTTTGCTGTGCGTTTAGTGGTTCTTGAGTTTTAAGCGGACAAACATACATACATACATACATACAAACATACATACAAACAGTTCTGTTTTATATATATAGATTGTTTTAATGCTATGATAATGTTTTGTCATATTTGCAGGTCCTTTGCCTACCATTGTATTGGAAATATCCATTATACTTTGCATGTGGAGGTACTCAGAAAGGCCATGCGACTTACACAGACTTGGTGGCAGTGTGGGAAAGGTGAGTTTTTTGATAATGATACATTTACAGATAAATTTGCATTAAAATCCTTGCATTATCTACAGTTGCTGGTAAAATTGTCTTCATTCAATTAATCATGTTATTTTCTGTAACCACTGAGCTCAATGGTTTCATTTTCAACTCTTAGAAATGAACTCCTGTATATTTTGATAAGTCTAGTAGAGTGTAGCATTGTCTGCATACTTACAGATTCGAGTGAAATCAAGCTAAATAAAGATTTCATTTATGAATATATCAAATAAGAGAGGCCCAAGGACAGATCCTTGTGGGACACCTTTTATCACTGCTTTCCAATAGCTAAAAGACCCATTTAATCTCAGCCCTGCTAAATAGCTTTATCTGATGCTGTCTTGATGTGCGCATTGTGTTTCTTTTATAGTATGACATTAATGTGTCACGATGAAGCCTCAAGATTTTTCAAACTGATTTGTCCCCCTAACCAGAACTTCTTCACGAAAGAAAATCTACAAGGTTTTGTGCAGGTACGTATATTACTATTACCTAACATTAACCATTTATGTAAATCATTGTTATATTGCTTGATCAATTTCATTGTTATGCAGTAAAATCCAGCAACTAAGAACTGTCATCTTAATCACCTTATTGTCATTTTTTTGCAATGGAAGTGAATCAAACAGAACCCCTCCTAAACGTTTCAGAACCATCCTCAACCCTCGAACCCAATAAACCCAACCAACCTAAATTCCCTACTAGCCCAAAAATTCTAAAAAATAGTTCAATTGCAAAAGATGATTTTTAAGCTTGGAAGTAATGGCTGACCCAGATTTAGAGGGTTATTTATACAAATGTTTAGTATCAAAGCTCTGTAATTCTTCCCTATTCTTCATATTCTGCACAGATGTCAAACTTTGAATTCCCAGAACTTGCTTTTTTATTTTTTAGGATGTCATCGAAACTCACCCAGGGTTAAATTTTTTGCAAGAAGCTCCAGAGTTTCATTCCAGATATGTCAAGACAGTAGGTTTCTTCATTGTTTCATGATTCAATGACTTTTACCTTATCATAACATACCTATCTGTGGGCTATGATCTAATTTCTACCCACAACACGGGTTTTCTTGTTTGCAATCGAGTGAATTTATCTTGTTTCCATGTCTTTCAGGTTATTTCACGAATTTTCTACACCATTAATCGCTCATGGAATGGAAAGATCACGCTAGCAGAGTTTCGGAGAAGCAATTTTCTTCAGGTTTGTTTTAAAATTCCAAACCCTGGTCTCTAACTGTGCGTGTCAAACCTCAAAGACATTCTATTTGATAGAGCAACATAGGCCATTGCAGTAAAAAATAGCTGGCCAGGAGTGAGTTGTAAACTTGAGAAGAAGAAGGATAGTTAGTAGGTAGAGCATTGATGCTGGAATTTCAGAGTTTTTATGTTCAAGTCCTACTCGAGTAATTTTCATTCAATGATATCACATTTTGTTAAATTCAACTTGTAAGAAATTTGGCAGAACTGAACAGCCTCTGTTGCTATAAGGACCATCATCAAAATAAATATAGAATCTTGGGTTTCTATTACCTTGTAAGAATGAAATAGAAGTACGAATCCTGGGGGGTTACTTAATGAATAGAATAACGAGATTTATTTTTCCATCCTTCTAGGTACTTTTGTCTTTGGAAGAGGAAGAAGACATAAATCAGGTTTGAATTTTGCTTCATTTTTCTATTAGCTTGCTCTGTGAAAGTTCAAAGTACAAAAAATCTTTGAGGCAAACTACAAGTCACAGTCTTTGATACCATCAGCACTGGGGTTATTACCTCTAAAGTATTGATGATATCCCTCACAGTACTAAACATAACCTCCAGTACTTATGGTAGTCTTGCCTCCGCAGTATTGAACATCCTCCACTGTACTGAAACCCTCTACGGTACTCAACACCCTCCACAGTACTGAAAATCCAACAACATTGAAATTGAATTTTACATCTGAAAATCCTCTGCACAATCCTGAACATTTTCCAAATTACTGGACATCCTAACAGACATTCTCCAGATTGATTGGTGATGAATTCTTTGTGATGATAAAGAAACCTTTTCCTTTTAGGTTCTGGATTACTTTTCATACGAGCAATTCTATGTCATCTACTGCAAATTCTGGGAGCTGGATACAGATCACGACCTGATCATTGATAAAAAAGATTTTTCAAGATACAGCAATGGAGGTTAGTTGGATTTAATTATTTTTCATTTCATTTTTCTCTCTGTTCACATTAGTGGCAGGAACGGTGGAGTGATTAGATCAACCCTTGTTGTTGGAAGGGGCTGGGATGAGCCTAACTTCAGATCAGTCACATAAAGTGTGAGGAGAGAATTTGCCAGCTCTCTGTAATTTCAGGTATCAAAAACTCAATAAGAAACAAAACACGTAACTACATGAGAGGAAGGACAAGGGTAGCTATGCAGTTAACCCATTATACCTTGCCCAGTGCATAAGGCGATACCTTAAGATGAGTATTGGTTTATGTTTATGTTTCCCTCAGTAATGAACATCCTCCAATGTATTGTTGTTATCCCCCAACAACAGTACTGATGATATCCTCACAGTACTGATAAACATCTTCCACAGTTCTAAACAGCCTCTACAGTACTGCACAGAAATTCCAAAAGGTAATGACCAGAAGGGCACATTTGATGACGTGGTCAACTTATGTCAGTTCAAATTAGAGAGTATTCGATTCTTATTGCTGATTCAATTTTATGTTTTTTAGCTTTAACATCTCGAATAATTGATAGAATATTCAGTGGTTGTGTGACAAGGTTTGTATTTTGAAATCATCTTCAACTCGATAAATTCTCAAAGCAAAGCCTGTAAATATGTCAGATGTTTAAATGATTTAACGTACTAGCCTACAAAAGACCACTATGTTTAAAGCTCCCATCTATGCTACCAAAGTTCATATTTGGAAATGATTTTTGAGGATTTTGAAAGAAATCTATTCGGATGACAGTCAAAAGTCTTTTTTACATTCCTTTTTCGGATGACAGGGGGAAAGAATTTCAAGAAGGCAAGATGACATATGATGATTTTGTATGGTTTCTCATATCAGAGGTCGACAAGAAACAGCCAACCAGGTAAATTTTGTGTTTCTTTGCTAATTTTCTATTTTTTTTTTGCTGCTTGGGGTCAGCCAAATGTTATCCTTCTGAATTTCAATCACCTTGATAAAAAACTATCGTGGAACTTCCCTGAAAAAGCAACTAAATTTCATATCATCGAAAAAACTTTTCATGTAATCCTTGGCTAAAATTCGAAAAGAGGCTCCTGGTATCTGCCAACCAACTACAGGCTCTAATGCAAAGTAAAGAAAAGCTTATGTCCTCTCTGAACCACCTGTACAAATGAAGGAAACTTTAGAGGTACATAGAACTTTATTAAGTAGAAATGATGATGATGATGATGATGATGATAAAACGATCTGCCACCACCATGGTGAAATGGTACTATTAAATTCTTTGCGATCGACTTAATACAATATCTTCTTTAGCGCTGTTAAAGATTATGCATTTCTGGTCCATACTGTAAAAAATTATCCCCATTTTGATTTTCCGTAGCATTGAGTACTGGTTTCGATGCATGGATATTGATGGAGATGGGATTATTTCGATGTATGAGTTGGAATATTTCTACACGGAGCAGCTGGAGAAGATGCAGCGGTTAGGCATCGAGGCTCTTTCCTTTCCCGATTGTCTCTGTCAGGTATCGTTTACTATGCACTGTAAAACTTAATTCTTTATTTCAGTAAAACCTAAATTTTTTGCCTTTCTTTTCTGAATTAGATAAAGTTTTCAAGACTCTTTATGGTTTCCTCTCACCAGAGATATTTTAGGAAAATGATTCTGACCCATGACCCCATTACTTGGTTCATCCTATGACCCTTCTGACCCTTGACCCTATCAGGGCCTTGAATCATTGATTAACTTAAGATAAGTTGTTGATTTGAACATATAGCCTGAAGCTTTTTGTCTGAGATGAATTTATCATTTTTCCACAGACGTTAGACATGGTAAATCCCAAGACCCAAGGTAAATTCTACATTCATTCATTTTCACAACCAAATAGTTTGGAGTGCTCCAAACGTTGTGCCAGCGTGGCACTGTGCTTGCAATTTTCTGGAAGGGCACACGCATGACAAGCCAATACGATTTGGATGATACGCCAGAAACAAACTATGGTCTAGGACGGCTGGCAAAATTGATAGAAGTAACATTTTGGTTGAGCTTGTTATTGTTTTCTGTCTACAGGCAAAATAACCCTGCAAGATTTGAAGAGATGCAAACATATTACTTTATTTTTTGATACATATTTCAACATGGACCGTTGGTTGGATTACGAACAGAGAGATCCATTTCAAGCTGTTAGGGTGAGGAAAAAATTATTGAAATTATTTAATTCAATTTTCTAAGCGAACAAATTTGAATGATGTTGATCATCCAAAAAGCAGCAACTCAAATTCATTACCGTGGGGAATGTTTATGCATTATTGCAGAGGATATTCAGAACTGTGGATGGATACCATCAGTACTGTGTGTAATATTCAGTATTGTGGAGGGAAGCCACCAGTACTGTGGAGGTAATACCCAAATGAACACGGTATGTACTATATCAGTGCAAATCAGGTCCTATTGTATTTAATTAGTTATACAATTGTTGACCAACTAGAATACAGTATGACTGATATTAGACGTCTTCACTTTGCAAATGATTGATGAAATTTGCCCTCAGGCTTCAATTGCTTCAAATTTGTTGTGAGGAAAACTTTTTTCTGGAGAATTTTCCTTCTGTTTTGTAGGACTCTGAGGAATCTGGTCAAACCGAAGAACTGACCGACTGGGAGAAATATACGATGCAAGAATACGAAATACTTGTAAATGAAGAAGGAGCTTCCCAAGATGCGTGAGTATAGTCATATTTTCTTGTATCTTGGTAATCCTATTTTGTGTGTTCAAATTCATAGAAATTCTTAGACATAGAGATACTCTATTTGATTATATACCCAGATGTGGATCGAAATAGGCCAATCAGAAAAGAGGTGAATGAGTGGTATAGTGTAGGAAAACCGTCTCAGCGGTTATGTGATAGAATAAAACAACACGTGCCGTCTAGCATACGCCAAAACACTGTGCCGCAACGAGAACAACCATCTCGCGCCTCTAAAACTAAAAGATCACTCAAACATGACTCTGCTATAGGTCAACATTTGCTCGACAATCCAGAGTGTGCTAAAGCCTACAGTGAGAATTGCTTTCGAATTATTGGCAGAGCAAGATCCACATTTCACTTAGGTATTTTGGAATCAGTCTACATAAAAACCAGGGATCCCCTATTGTGTAGACATAAAGAGTTCGTTTTCGCCTTAGGACTCTTAAAGTAATCTTATTGGTCAGCTCACTGTATCGTGGGTGTTGATTGCTTTTCCTACACTATACCAATCATTCACCTCTTTTCTGATTGGCCTATTTCGATCCACATCTGGGTATATAATCAGTTAGGTTTCTGTTTCGTTCTCTTTCTGACGTATTACTCTGTTGAGTGTCAGACGTAAAGCTTAAGTAATCTATGTTTTCGTTTCGCTATGCTCCCGATTTTCCTGGCTATTTTGAAGTTCTGTACCATCCAAAGACTGTTCAGATACTCTATTCTTTGAGCAGCTGAAAATTGAGCATTCCTCTGAAAGAACTGTTAGTGCGCCCCCCTGCTGAGCTTCAGACTGTACATAACCTATTTTAAAGACAGGGGGCTCCAGCCATAGCTATAAGCCAGACTTTGAAGTTTTTTTATTGCGTGGAGAACGCAGGTTTTAACTCCGAATAATTGCGCGGAAAAAATTCGTAGCCAAAAATGGTAACTGTGTTGTTTTTGTATTGAATCTACTCCATTCTACGCAGAAGCAAAATTGGCAAGCCCCTTTTTGGAAACTGCACGGGTAATGCACCAAACTGTTGAAAAATCTGGCCAGAAATTGGCCTCTGTAGAAATTTTGCGCGTACGAAAAACGAGCCAGAAATTGTTGTATTCTTCGCGTGCAGACCAAACTTTACAGTCTGGGCTATAAAGGCCCAAAATTTCTAGGGGGCTGATTCTTTTTTGCTTTTAAAGCAAAAACATCCCTACAAATAAAAACTTTCTTGTCATCCATTAAGTGAGTTTATAAACATTCATGTGAGATACTGCTCACTTACTCACTTACTACCTGTAAGAGTTTCTAGCGGGAACGCTTTCACTACGATTGTTTAGAACAACTTCAAAGTTCTCAGCGGTTAACTTTCAGCAGAGTGGCGCAGAGGAAGCGTGCTGGGCCCATAACCCAGAGGTCGGTAGATCGAAACTACCCTCTGCTATGAAAGATAATTTTGATTTGTTTTATGTTATTGTATATTTTGTTTTCTTTTTTAATCATTTTCTGGAATTTTATTAGCAAAGTTTAATTAAGAAATATTTTTCATTCTAAAGTATAGATATTTCCTAAATTATTTCCTTAGTTTTTAGTATTATCCTCTATCTAGTTTTAGCACTTTAAGCATTCTATCTAAATTATATTTTAGTAAATTCCTTTTGGCAACTTAATTAAAAATTCATAACATGTACTTACATTGCATTTTATTTTCCTCATGAGGTTATGTGTTTTGTGGGTCATGAGGAAAAATAAAATGTTAGTACATGTTTATGCTTGTTTGATTAAGGTATCGAAATGAATTTACCAGAATTTAATTTGTCCTAAAACACACTATTTTTCTCTCTAAAGAAATGAATTTATTTCAATAAACTCTTACCATGTTCTCAGTCAATTCCATTGATATTAGTTTATGTTTTGCCCTTCTCTAAATGTCGTTTTATTCACGATTGTTTGACAAAAAAATTATATACGATTTAATCGTTTAACGATTATTATGATTTACCTATGTGATTTTCTTACACAGCATTTTGAATTTAAAGATAAATTTTCTATACATAAATACATAAAATACCTTTTCTTTTTATAAGAACTAGTGAAAATTGTTTGAGGCTGACTGTTCTTGTAATGCTGTATTTCTCCATTTTAAGCCCGAAATGTTCTTTTTCTTACTTTTATAATAATTTGGAACCCTGTTTTTGCTATCAGTTGTGTTGATTTGTTTAAAAAAATTTCATTTCATTCTCTAAAATTGTCATATGCATAAACTCTTCATTAAAAAGAATTTAAAAGAAATAGATACATTAGAATAGCCTGATGCAAAAAAAGTTAAAATACTTTGATTAGAAGCCTGATTAAGAAAAAAAAGTCATTATAAAATAACTCAATTCCAGCTGAAAAAGTAAAAAAGACTTCATTAAAGAATTGTCCTAAAGCTTACAAGACTTAACAATGAAGACCTGATTAAATGAAAAGAAATGCTTGTTCTGATGCTAGTTCTGAGCTTCGTGATACTTCTTGTCAGTTTTTCAGATATTTTCCTTGTAAGTTTTTTGTGAAAAATTAAACATTCTTCTTTCATTTCTCTCATGTGTGCTGTCAATCTGCTTGTTTTGTAGTTTCTCTCAGTCTTATGGTTATTTAATAAAACTCAAATATCAGGCTAAAATGATTAGCCTCAGCTTGTTCCTAGCTTCCTCTTGTTCCTTGGCTAAATTCGAGGCCCGTGTTCATATCAAATTGTTTTTATCAAAAAGAGTTTATAATTTTGAACCAAGCCCTAATTTAGGACGCTTTCTAAGCCAAACATTCTTGAATTGATTTGAGGTTTTATTATACAGAAATTACGAAGACGACTTCGAGCTGGAAGATGACCTAGAAGCTGATGACATCACTGCTTTGACGAGAGGAGTGGAGAAAAACGAGTTCTCTTCTGGGATCTCTTACAACCTTGGAGATATTAACGACTCTGGGGACAGCAGCGATGATTCCCCATTCTATTAATTTGGTAAATAAATATTTTGGATGAAATCTTATAAATTTGCCTAGGATAATTTCATCTCCTTCGTCTATTTATCGTATTCGATGGGTGAGAGGAAAGAAATTTTTAGGATATCACAACTTTGTTTGTGCCATCTTTAAAGCCCAGTTTTGAATGTAATCACAGGCTGATTTCGCTTTTCTTCAAACATAACTGTCTGTGGTCTCTAACAGAAGTCCCCCTTATTAACGGAGAGATGCCATCAGTACTTTGGGGAGATACCATCAGTGCTGTGCAGGCATACAAACATTTATGAAGAGGATATTCAGTGCAGTGGAGATCATTCACAAAGAGCTTCTTTATTTTACGGTTTCCCTCTACAATACTGAATATCCTCCTCAGTACTGATTTTATCCTCCTAAAGTACTAAAAGTATCCCTCTTCAGTACTGAACATCCTCCACAGTAATTTAAGGTAATATAGATATATTCGTATCTTGATCTCCTTGAAGTGGAATTAATTCACTGTTAATTCGTTATTATTTTAATTTTCAATTTAGATATCAGAGCCAAAAGGAGAAAATCCTTGAAAAATATTGAATTCTACAAGTTTCTTACTTACAGCCTTTTCAAGAATTGTACCACTTAAATTCACATTAGTTGATAAACGTAAAATATAGATATTTTCAAATTGTAGAGACATATTTCTTGCTAAAAAAGTTGTAATTTGTTTTATTTGTAGATTCTGTCATTTTAGAGTAAAATAAACGATTTAAAGAAACTCAGATTCATGATCAATAAAAATGATGTCATTTTTGAATTTGAAAATTTCCATGAATTTTTCAATCATCTCTCTAGAAATTTGTTCCACTGACAAAAGGTGTTACACTTATCAGGACCGGATCCAGCACCCATAGAAAGGGGGGGCGTAACACATATATGAAAGTATAATTTAAGTGAAATAGGGTATTATCAAGCTAATTGTATTGTTTTTCTACCAAAATAGGGGGGGCGTACGCCCCCTACGCCCCCCCTTGGATCCGGCCCTGCTTATTAAACAAGTATGTAGATGGACATTGATCGAGTTAGGTATACTATAGCTTTGTTGTGAAACGATGCAAACCCTTTGCCTCTAACGATAAACTTTTCTCATAGAGCAATATTTGGCTGTAATTATACCAGAAAGCACGAAACATTACCAAAATATTTTCCCTCAGAATTTGCCAAAAATCGAAAAAAGGATGGGTCATGGTTTTTTTAGTCCAAAACAACCCAAAATCGACGGTCCCAAATAAGCTTTCAATGTAAGAGGGAGGTGTATTGTGCATTAATAGTACTTAAACACATAGATCGCAAAATTTGGCTGTAGTAACATCAAAAAACGCATAAAAGCATCCAAAACAACTTTCTTTTATATTGGCGAAAATTGCGAAAAACATGATGTTTAGTATAGTGCCTAGATAGAGATACAATGACTAAAAATTGGTAAAAAAAAGAATAAAAGTTGTGTCTCATTGCCTCTTTGTTTCTACCAATTCGATGTTTGGTTTATGGTTGTGGTCTAAATCGAAAAAAAATGAATAGTTCCAAAAAAGTTTTCTATAAAATCATTGGGAATATAGATAAGAAGACCAAGTTTGGTTGCCCATTTCGGTCAGTTTTGTTTACACTCTCCAAAAAGTTCCTCCCTCTCAGCAACAAGTGTTGCGAGGCAGAGATCTAACCACGTGGCCGATAATGCATCATGTGAACAAATTCCCGCGTTAGAAGCCGCGTGTTACGTTTCTCTATTGTTTGTGTGCAACACTGATACCGAACTCCAGTTTCATCAAAAAGGGGAAACAGACTTGGCTTACATGTTCAGCAACTCGAGAATTTTCACTGAATTACGTAGACGTCTAGATGTTTCTAATTAGCAACCAAGTATCCTACTATTTTGATTTTGATTTTACGCAATGACGCATTTGTCACTGTACATAGCAGTTTGTCGTGATTTACTCGACTCCAATTCGCCCCTGGAGTCGGCCTCCGAAGAAAACTGGGAAACAGCCGCTCGCAGGATCAGGAAACTTCGTCAACTGCTACTCTGCCGTATTTGCAAGCAACTCTCCATCGAGCCTTATTTTTCTGGCAGTTGCTCACACTTGATATGCAAGGAATGCAATGCAAAGAAGAAACTGTACTTCCCGAGCTGTCGATCGTGCAGGAAGTGCGAGGGGCTGGTCGTTGACGCTCAGGCCGTTTCTGTTTTGTCATGCTACGGTAAACTCTGCGAAATCCTTTACAACTACGGCCTTGCAAGCGAAGAGGGTGTTCGTTGCAGACGGGTTAGAGAAATATGGAACCTTGTTTTAGAAGGAGTGCAAATTGCGGTGTCTTTTAATGAAAAACAGTCTGTGGGGAGCCTCGTGGAACGGAATGATGATACCCTGAACAACGTGCCTCTTTGCGGCCTAAAACACGAGCAATCCGGTGGCCATGTTTGTGAACAAAACAACACAACAGAAGATGGCGGGAAAATTCAAGATGGTGCGTGTTCTAAAGATGGCGCATTTTGTGACGATACGATTATGCAGTCTCCTACAAAAATCGAACCTATGGAAGGCCCAGAAATTAACGAGGCGAATCCTGAAGCAACTAAGGAACAGAAGACAAACTCTGATTTAGATGGAATTTTTAAAAAATCAAATCATGGTGAAATTGATTCCTCAAAATTTGGAGAAAAGCTTGAAATTTCGCTTCCGAATGAAACTAAAATGCATCCCACAACTGAAATCCTTGAAATAAACAACGATGATTGTCTAGGCTTAGTGAAAAATGAGCAGGTGACAAATGGAGAACAGATTGAAAAGCAAGAATCTAAGCCAGACCTGCATGTCCCATACGTTGATGATCACAAACTTCCATCTAATAGTAATTCCCTGAAAAATGGACATTTGAAACAGTCATTTCTCCTTGAAAAAGACGTAAATAGGTCTCCGGTAGCCGCAAAGAAAAGAAAGCTGAGATTTACCAGTTTTTCTGACAGCGAAACCAAGAAAACTAATTATAAAACAAAAAGAAAGAAAATGGTTGTAAATGGAAGTAGTGACCAGTTATCGAAAGTGCCCATCAGCGACAAGAAAGCAAATGATCTGGAGGAGAGAAATGGAGACAGTGACCATGTGGTCTTGAATGGCGGTACGCATGAGCTTGATAGCGTAATGGCTAACAAAATAGAACACATGGAAGCTCACAGTAATGGTCTCAAGAAAGCAAACTTTGAGAAGTCAAGAAAGTCTCTGGAGAATTCATCTCTTGAAGCCAAGACCAAACTTTACCGTAAAAATAAATACAAATGTTCATGTCGAACATCAGGTACTAAATATTACTCGGATATTTGCAAAGATAGACGCTGTGCGTGCTATCTTGCACAAGTTCCATGTACCAACTGTAAGTGCCATTTCTGCTCCAATCCTTTCAAGCCACCAAATAGAAGATGGTCTTCATTATCACGGAGCTCTAAAACTGACATTGGTGTTTGATTATTTTTTGCTGGTAATTTTCAACTTAATAGTCTGTATTTTGTTTTTGTTTATCGAGTAGTGAATAAAGGTTTTAGCTTGACTCCATTCATTGTGCACATCTGTGTTGTTTATAGTATAGCGCTTGGTAAAAGCTGGGCCATAGGTTACTTTGGTGATAAAGCTAGGGGTGCAATATGTTTAATGGTGCTGAAATATTTTGTTATTGCTCTGCCATGTTGTGCCTGCCACACAAATTCTCAAATAAAGTATTTCACTTTTAAGGCTCCTTCCAGCTCTGCCCCTTTCGCTAAATGTTCATCTGTATTGAGTGTTGTCCAATGTCCATGTTGGTTTAATGAATGAATTGATCATTTCTGAGAGTCTTTCATGAGAAAGGCAACGGGTTAATTTTCTAGAGTTTTATTGGGGATTGGTTCGTTCCATCCAAAACAGAAAATTTAAGAGATGCATATTTAGCATAAAATCCGGAACTGGAAAAGGGCCTCTGACGTGCAATGCAAGGCCTTTAAACTGCCACTCGTTAAATTCTGTAGGTGAAATTTGTCTTTTTAGGGGGTACATTTGGGTCCAGAATAGACGGGGGATCTGGAATATCAATAGAATTAACGGGGTGGGTGGAAAATTTCTAAAATCTCAAAAACGGGATTTCTGCAGGGGGTTAAGTGTTTTCTCAACTCAAGTGAGGGATGCCAGCGAGGATGCCAGCAGGGTGAATTTAGGGGAAACGTAGGGAACTATGTATGCATAGTTGAGTTGTAATACTGAGAGAAATGCAACTAATTAGCTACCACAAATATGCAACGGAAAAAATTGAATACAAAGTGAAATTAGGGATAATTTTGTTGGTTATTTTTGCTGATGACCATGCCCTTAATTATATACGTTTTTTATAAGAAACCTAGCTTGGGTCCTAGTACTAAAAGTTTCTAAATTTTTCGCCAGTTTCTAGTACTAAAAGTTTCTTAAAAGTTTCTTATTTTTAGATACGCACTTAACATCACATTTTGCTCTTTCCCTCGCATATTTCTTGTATTTAAGTTTTTAATACGACAATAAGACAGCACAACATTGTGTACTTTTTCTCAAATTATCTAAAACAGCAACAAAACCCATTTCCCATTATTCATCCTGAATTTTCCTCTTTTCTCATTGTTGACATATTGCTTTCCGGGTCAGAAAGTACACTTATTTTTTTTCGGAGTTTCTTAAAGATATTGATGTAGTTCTAAAAGTTTCTTAAGTTTTTGGAGCTCTAGTACTATGTTTCTTATAAACGGGTTTCTTATAAAAAAACGTGTAGATTTTACAAGTTTTATCATTCTAAACAATTAAAAGAGGATATTGAACATTTGGAAGGGTAGATAGTTAATAATTATTGGAAGTTTTGAAAGATTTGAAAATTGGAAAATTGCCCGTAGGGTAAACCCAAGTATGGGGTTTATCGGTTTACCCAAATAGAGAATGTGGCAGCCCCAGTAGGGACCAACGACAAACAAGGACAGGATGCGTGCGCAGTTAGTACCACACGTTGTTCAAAATGGCGGCCATAGCGAAAGGTCTCGGATCAAAAATGACTTCATACAAACTTGCTAGCTCCCTCTCTCCGTCTATTAGGTACAATATCGCAAAGATTCTGAATGCAGGAATAAGCTCAGATGCTGCTCTAACCATTGCAGATGTTATTGAAAGCAAAAGAGCGAACGCAATGTTGGGTGGTGGGCAGAAAAGAATTGACAGCCAGCACAAAAAGGTAGGTTAGGCCTAGGCCTAAGTCGTTGGAGTTTGTTCTCACTATGCAAAACACAATGCATTTGGTACTTTTACTTTTAATATTCAGTTAGTGAGAAAACAAGTCTCAATGCATGAATAAGATAAAAAAGCCACTAGAGTTCAACAGGTCGAAACATCATTGAAAACATCCAGTCTTGAGAACCTGATGCTATATTAGCCCACCAGTTGAATGAAGTTGACAATTGTAAAAGAATTTATTAGAAGTTTTGTGTCCAGTGTATTTCAGCTTTTCAGAAGTAGTGATAAGAATTCCACGCCTTCCAGGCGGATTTCAAGAATTCGGGGGCAAAAAGATATAGAGTATAGATAGTTCTAAATAGGCCTATTATATGCAGAATTGAATTTTCTATCGTTTGAGGTTCGGAAAAAGTTTCTACGACGAATACTTAAGGTGTAAATCACAATTTTCAAACGCGACAATGTTGATAATCGGAAACTCAATTGTCACCAAACCGCAACGTGAATCTCTTGGAGAAGGGGATTCCCCTGTGACAAGTGAGTTTAGGCAACGCACCATCTTTTCTGAAAATCTAAGTTCGGATGAAAATCCATGTTTAAAAAGGCGGAATAAAGTCTAATTAAAGCCGCATTTAACCAAGGAGACACCAAAGAAAGGCTAGTTCTTAGACAAGTGCTTGGTGGAGGTAATAGCAAAAAGGTTGATCAATTCTGGTCGCAGCTGGGGTTACAAGTGGATGTTTAGTTATGGATATCATAGTTAGGCGGATAAAAGTTAGCAAAATTATCGCGTTTGAAAATTGTGATTTACACCTTAAGTATTCGTCGTAGAAACTTTTTCCGTACCTCAAACAATAGAGAACTCAATTCTGCATATCTTTTTGCCCCGAATTCTTGAAATCCGCCGAATTCCAGACTAATGCTTAGGCCATGGGTGGAAGAACAGGCTTAATTGTATGTGAACAATAGGCCCTATATTGGAGGGGTTTTCCAACAATACACCATAGGCTCGCTTGCACATGCCAAAAATAAAAAATGGTCTTAAATTGAAAATTTTCATTTATTTTACAGGGCAAGTTGACTGCAAGAGAAAGACTCAGCCTCCTATTGGATCCTGGCTCTTTTGTTGAATATGATATGTTCATGGAACATCACTGCACTGACTTTGGCATGGAGAAGAATAAAGTAAATCATTATACTTTATCCTTACAAAACCACCCAGGAAAACGTCTGTGGAGTTTGTTGTGTGAAAGGGTGTCCAATACTTTGGAGGATACCATCATTACTGTGGAGGATATTCAGTACTATGAAGGGAATCTGCATTACTGATGGTGATGGTATCCCCCATAGTAATGATGGTATCCCTCCCAAGTACTGAACATCCTCAACAGTACTGGATCTTATCCCTCCATAGTACTGATGATCCTCCCACAGTACTGAACACCCTCCAATGTACTGAGAGGGTACCCCCTTGCAGTAAGGAGCAACCTCCACAGTGCTGCACTAGTGTTCCATATGGTGGTATTGTTGCCATTAGCTTTTTCGTATTGTTAACATAACTATAACTGTGTTTTTGTATTTCAGTATACAGGAGACAGTGTTGTTACTGGTCGTGGAAAAATAAATGGAAGAACAGCATTTATCTTCAGTCAGGTATACAAATTGAAAGACCTCATTCTGTTATTTACAAGGTTTTTTTTTTAATAGTAGGTCTGGGTTTGAAAAATGCGATTCTGAAAAATATTTGTAATTGGAACCATACTTCTAGAGATATATGATTGAGGCACTGTTTTCTTACCCTACCTCATTCTGATGGTGGTGCTAGGAGGGTATTATTTAGTTGAAAAAATTGATGAGTAGGATGGCAAGAGGTAACAGTAGTGAGATTTTAGGTCTATTTGAAGATATAGCCACACACTATAGTAAATATCTTGAAAAAAAATCCCAACGGTTTCAAGTATTGGAGAACTTCATCTGGTTCGTTTTTATCTGTGGCTTGTGTAAACTTTACAAATATTATAAAGAAAAATAACCCTGACATGATTTGAACCAATGGCCATCGAGTTTGTGCATTTGGTTACTCTTTAAGCAACCAATCGTTCGAGTTCAGGCAATTACTTTTTAATCAACCAACTGTAGTCAGATCAATCTCACAAATTGCACCACCCCAGCCAAAAATGTAGAGACAAACCTATCCAGAATCTCTAGTAACTTAACTGGACTTGCCAAAGGGTAACAACTCTCCCACTCTAGGAGGATCATTGCAGATAGCCCCCATTTACTAATTGATTTCCAAACCTCCCATCTGAAATACTAGGCTGCAAGTACTCTTGATATAGGCTGCTAATGAATTTTTCTATCTTAGGACTTTACAGTGTTTGGTGGTAGTTTATCTAGTGTGCATGCAAACAAAATCTGCAAGGTTGGTATAAAGTTATTGTCTTCTTTTATTCATTTACCAGCAATGCTATGCTGTTGTGTTTGAGTTGCCATTGCAGTGACCTCAAGCTTTTTCTCTGCCAACAAAGTAGGATAGTTTTTTTATCGGTTCAAAAACTCACTTGAACAACAACAAAAATATAAGTTTATGATCTTGTGACCCAATGTGCCCTCCCAGTTATCATCACACCGGCTGTGCAGCAACTTGTCTTGCCTACGTCTTGCCTACTCTGACTACATTTTATCGTTAAGAATTTACTTACAAAATCAAAAGAATCCACAGTACATGTTCAATCAATTAGAATTTTCGCTCTTGAAGTTTACAAAACTCTAAACAATCTTAATCCGGCTTTTATGAAGGACAATTTTTTATCAAAAACAACAGTTTATCATCTTCAAATCGAAAATCAACTTGCAATTCCAAAAACTAGAACAACCAATTATGGCATGAGATCACAGAGTTTCCAAGGGCCAAAAATCTGGAATTCATTACCAGATTCAATTAAAAAGGCTGAAAATATCAAAGAATTCAAAGGTCTGATGAAAACTTGGTTTTTTGAGAGCAAATGTGCCGGTTCATTCTGCAGTATGTAGCTAGATTCATGCAATCCTTGAAGTTGCTCATGTTAGTATAAATTAGTGTATACTCACTGTTGTCAATACTAACACTGCACTAGATGAATAATGCAATAAAATACAAAAACTTGTTAACTTAGACAAATACACTTAATGGTTACAAATTGTTGGTGCTCAAGAACAAAGAATGCTCAAATTGCTACAAAGTAGTTGCAAGAACAACAAGCAAAATACAAGTATGTGATCATGAAATGAAAAAGCCTTCCCAGTTATCACCACACTGGCTGTTCTGTAACTCGTAAACTTACACAAATACACTAAATGGTTACACATTGTTAGTGCTCAAGAACAAAAGGATGCTCTAATTGCTACAAAGAAGTTATGAGGGCTAGAGCAAAATATAAGTAGGTGATCATGAAATGAAGTAGCCCTCCAAGTTATCACCACATTGAATGGCAAGCATCATCTGAAATGGGAGGTACAGTTTGCTGAGGCGCAGAAATTTTACCATTTATACCCATGTACATATGATAGAGTATATTTTACTGTTTTGAAGATAGCTGGCAAATCTTAAGCTCTGATACTATGGGAAAGATAGTTATCAAGTAGAATGTCATGGTTTATGATGTCTGAATATTCTCATTTTAGATAATGGATCAGGCAATGAAAGTTGGAGCTCCTATTATAGGATTGAATGACTCTGGTGGGGCTAGAATCCAAGAAGGAATAGAGTCTCTTGCTGGATATGCTCATATTTTCCAGGTAATTCAGTTCCTTGAATTTGTTTCATAATGAAAATTGTCCATAGCTTATAACTATCTCATTATTGATTATTTCCAAAATTGTTTTTGCTCAAAGTTTATGTTCAAAGTAATCAATGTACTCTGGTGTGCATGATAAATGTATCCCCTTGAATGACTTTTCAAACATCCCTCCCTCAAATCCCTTTCCTTCCTGTTTATTGTTTTTGAATTTAGAATCTCTGGATTTTGCTGCTGCATAGAAAGATTGATGGACTTTTGTCTCAAGGTAGGAAACAGTACCGTGAAAATCTGGAGGCAGGACAAGGACCCTCAATATATTTTCATATACCCTTTTATCATTTTTTGAGGATTTTTCCCATCCCCTTTGTTCGTTTATTTCAACCCCTTGTTGTTCTTGGGTAATTTTGTTTCATTGCGGTTTGTTTTTTAGAAAGTTGACAGAAGGTATTTCACGCACTAGTATCTTTCATCTATTAATGGGCTTTATTGGATTTTTAATATACTGGTTCTTGTCTTTTTTTAGAGAAATACTCTTGCGTCTGGAGTCGTTCCACAAATATCTCTGGTAATGGGTCCCTGTGCAGGTTAGTCTCTTTTTGGCCTTTTCTTGATAAAGTTCTTCAAGTTAGATTTATTCTGATTCAAAAATTACCTTGGGGAACGTCTGTGCAGTTTTGTGGAGGATGTACAGTGCTTTAGGGGATATCATCAGTGCTGTTGGGAATACTATCCAGTACATTGGAGGGTGTTCAGTTCTGCGGAGGGATACGATCAGTGCTGCAGAGCAATAGCATTCAGTTTCGCACTTCAGGTATTACCTCAACCAGACAGAACTGATGATATCTCCCACAGTACTGAATACCCTTCACAGTTATGAGCACCCTTGAAAATACTTCACGGACGTTCCTTATGGTTACAATATTCATTAAGATTGCACTTACAGCCTAAATTCATGAATTCTCGTAATAATTTGAGGTTATGTTGATGTCTCAGCTTTTTAAGTATTCCAGTCTTCAGTTATTTACGGAAACAGCTGATTTTGTTACCATCAAAAGTTTTGTTACCATAATCAAGGATTGATTAAGCTACTTTTAGTACTTAGCCTGAGCTAAAATTGCTTATAAAAAGGCGCGTGTAAGAGCAAGCAGCTTAATTGAGAATTCAGGGTCATTTTGTTACAGCACCATTTTTCAAACATCCACTTTTGGAAGTTCACTAAAAAATCCTATTTTAAGACTGCTACTAACTTTTGAAATCACATGATGTCTTGGCATACTTGATTAAAAATCACATGATGCTCTGCGAAAATTGCTATTTTAGCTGAGTTAGTGAGTTTTAGTTTGCTATGTTTACCTATTAAGGCTATTAAAGATCTTATTTCCAGTACAGGCACGGTAGCATGTACTACATCGCTTGTCATAGTTGTTATATGAGGCCCTAGTATGTGAAATGCTCCCATTTGTTCCACAGAAGGTCATAATTTTAAAAACAGTACCGAATGGTATCTCTACAAAGTACTAAACTCCCTACAATGTACTTGTGGTATTTCCCACAGTAGTGATGATATCCTGCACAGTACTGAACATTTTCCGTAGTACTGAACATTCTCCTTTTGGGTTCGAGTCCTGCTCCGCTAATTTTTCATTCTCACAAATTATTTGGCTAGTGAGGAATGCACTACTCTGAATAACAAATAAATAGGTCAAATATCCAGGGTGTTTATTAATCTACCGAACACAACCATAAAAGCATGTAAGTTTATTATTGTTAACAACTGTTGGTATGGGGGAGGCTTGAACTAAGCAACACAGTGTTTCTCAGACATTGACTACCAGGAATTTTTGATAAAAATTATGCGAGATTTGTTTTCCTGACTGGAAATCACATGATGGCAAGAGCATATTTGGTTGAGCATCACATGACGGCCTAAGACAATGATTATTCTTTATGTCTAATTACTGTGTTTTTACATGTAATGTTGAACAGTCTTTGATCGTTTCCTGAACTTGAGGATGTCAAGAAGAATAGGGAAAAAATTGCGAGAAATATTAACTATGAAGCTTTTCCTCTGACACTGATCAGAGTAGTAACTCAGAAAATTCTTTGATCGGTACCAAGCTTGAGGATGGCCAGCGAAATTAGAAACATAGCGAGACATAATAACTACTGAAGCTTTGCGTCTGACACTCATCAGAGTAGTACGTCAGAACAGTCTTTGATCAGTGAAGAAAAGCTGAGGATGGCGAGGGACATTAGAAACATAGCGAGACATAATAACTACTGAAGCTTTGCGTCTGACACTCATCAGAGTAGTACGTCAGAACAGTCTTTGATCAGTGCAGAAAAGCTGAGGATGGCGAGGGACATTAGAAACATAGCGAGACATAATAACTACTGAAGCTTTGCGTCTGACACTCATCAGAGTAGTACGTCAGAACAGTCTTTGATCAGTGCAGAAAAGCTGAGGATGGCGAGGGACATTAGAAACATAGCGAGACATAATAACTACTGAAGCTTTGCGTCTGACACTCATCAGAAAAGTAAGCCAGTAAGAGAACAAAGATGAAAACTATCGAATAACTACGGAATAGCAAGGAAAATTGGAAACATAGCAAAACATGATAACTGCTAAATCTCTGCGTTTCAAATTCACCAGAGTAGTACGTCTGAAAGAGGAATTGAAATATTATTATGATCGTTACTTAGCTTAAGAATAGGCTAAACATCGTCTATCTCTTTAGTTTTTGTCAGCCCATGTCGATCCACTTCTAGGTATAATTACCCGTTAAGTTTTTCTTTCTCTTCTTGAGGTACTTCTCTGATAAGTTTAAGACTCAAATCTTCATTAGTTATTATGTTTTGATATGTTTCCGTTCTGTCTGTCCAATTGAAAATTCTGGATTAAAAGATGTATGAGAATCTATTATGACTTGAAGAAATCTGGATATTTATTTGCTTTCAGGAGGAGCAGTTTATTCGCCTGCCATAACTGACTTCACGTTTATGGTTAAGGTATGTCAACGTATTTTCTTTTTCAATTCTTTTTAGGTTTATAGCATATCACATCTCGTTCATTGAATGGGTAGACTAATATAGCAGTGCATGATATTTTATAGGCAAATAAGCTTGCTATCTTTGTAAACTATGGGTTTATGTGCAAGGCAGAAAGGATCCACTGAATAGCTCTAATGGATCCTAAGGATACTAGCTCTAAAGGATCCACTAATCGAGCAGTACATTGTTAGTAGACAGACAAATATGCTTAATACTTTCGTAAGGCATTAGTTGGTATGCAAATCACAAAGGGCCTTCTAAAAAGGTAGACTAATCGAGGTAGTACATTGATATTCGATAGGTTATTAAGCATACTATATTCGTCTGGTATTAGCTTACTTGCTTTGTGGAAAGGGCCCACTGAAAAGGTAGACTAATCGAAGCAATGCATTGATAGTTGATGGGCAAATACGCCTACTACCTTCCTAGTATTTGCTTGATATCTCTAATCTTGATCATAGAAAAATGGGGAAACGGAATATGATTTTCTACAGGATGTGATTCTGATCGATGATGGGATATCTGAGTTCACCCTCGGGCTGGGGATATCTGTCACGCCCACTCTTATCTGAAAGATAGTAGCAAATGAAATAAGAACCTTTGAGTCACCTACCATTGTGGTCAACCAACTTACTTACTTACTTACTGACATGGGGTTTTTCTTTTTCTTTTTTGAAGTTTTTTTTTGACTTACCAATCTGTTTCTACATTTGCAGGATACTTCCTATCTCTTTATTACTGGTCCTGATGTAGTAAAAGTGAGTCTAAGAATCCTACTTATTTTACTTATTTTGTTCTGATGGGCTATATGTTGTTTAATCTTTGTTTTATTTCTCTGTATTTGTTATGGTCCTCACCCTGGGGGAGGAATGTTAAGTACTTTGGAGGGTGTTAAGTACTGTGGAGGATGTTCAGTACTGTGGGGGATATCATTTCTAATGTTTGGGGATGCCATCAGTACAATGGAGTTTGTTCAGTATTGTGTGGGGATACCATCCAATACTGTGGGAGGTCAGTACTGTGGGGGGGGGGGGGGGTACTATGGAGGATATTTGTCATTGAGGAGGGATACCATCAGACCCGTATATTCGGGGATACAATCAGTACTGAAGGGGGGTACCCTCAGTGCTATGGAGGATGTTGAATACTGTGGAGGCAAATTATGATCACTAGTAATTGTGGTTTCCCTCCACAGTACTGAATATCTTCTATAGTACTTATGGTATCCCCCAACTGTGCTGAGCATCCTCCATTGTATTTTTGGTACCCTTCCACAGTACTGATGATATCCCAGACTGTACTGAACACCCTCCACAGTACTGTGTACAGTGCTCAACAGTACAGTAGTGAACAGGCGCTCCCCAGGGTGTTTATTTTTCACCTAACCAAAAATCCGCACATATCTATAACTTTTCCGACTCACCGGGTATGGTGTTTATTTGTTTATTTTTCTTAGACTGTTACCCAAGAAGACGTCACTCAGGAGGATTTGGGTGGATCAAAAGTTCACACAGCAAAGTCGGGTAAGAATGTGTTTATATTTTGGACTAAATTTTATATTGTTTATTATTGAAATCGTTCAACTGCAGTTTATAGGTCCTTAGTTACCAGCGTTGTTGATAGACGTCACATGACCAAAAGCATGGTCATTTTGTCCATTATCGAGATTTCGGGGATACCATCAATACTATGGGGGAAACCATATTAGTACTGCGGAGAATATTCAGTTCTATGGAGGAGAACCACAAGCACTGTGGAGAAAATACCCAAAATAATTGTAGTTTCCTTCAAGGTACTGATGGTATCCCTACTCAGTACTGATAGTATCAACAACATTTCTGATGGTATCCACGCAGTGCAGATGGTATCCCTAAAAGTACTGAGCACCTGTATGTAGCTGCTCTGATGGTATTCCCCCTTAGTACTGAACATCCTCCACAGTAATGAACATCTTCATAGAACTAAAAATCCTTCAAAGTACTACTCAAACGCTCCCTAGGGTGATACACATGTTACTCTATCGTTTGTAAATTGAAATATCATCTGTTTCATCACAGTTTTATTCAAAAGATTCATCTTAGATTTGAGATTGAGTTGATTTCTCTGTTTCAGGTGTTGCAGCGGGCTCCTTCGAAAACGATGTGGAGGCGCTATCAGGGTTAGTTGCAAGTTATTTATCAAACAAATTTTCATGAATATGATTGATAAGGGAAAATTACCGAGAAGGTACCATTTAAGTATGGATTATTTGTTTAGACGATTTGTGTGAATGAAAATGATCCCATTTGGACTGGATCCCACGACATCTAGATTAATATTCTAGTGCGCTACTGCTGCGCAATTGGGACCCTCAAGAAACCTAAGCCTTTTCCAATAAAATAGGGGCAAAAGGTACGCAATAGTAATTAACTCGTTGCTTTATTTTTAGTTGGAGATGTGGTGTCCGCTCCTCAGGAGTGTCACTTGAGTCAATTTAGGAGCAAAGCATGATAACTGAAGAGTATCTAAGAACAGCCAGCTCCAAAAAGTCTTACCTGTTTCTTATAAAAAACGGATATGAAAATGATATTTTTAATTAAATCTCTGTTTTTTGCTTTTAGTCTTCGTGAGTTCTTCGATTTCTTGCCGCTCTCAAATAAAGACAAGTCTCCGATTCGAGCATGCGATGACCCAAAGTAAGATTTGTTTTTATCACTATTCAGTCTTTTTATCAGTTTCATCATTGAGCTCGGAAACGATGGAATGATTGGTATAGTGAAGAACTATAGTGAAAATTGACCAATCGTTAACCTTCTCTCTGTTTGGTCAGTTTTGATCCACATCTGGTTACAGTAATTCGTTAGGTATCGTATGGTTGTTTATCACTTTATCAATCATTCACTTTCATTCTCTTTCTGACGTACTACCCTGATGATTGTCAGACGCAAACCTTCTGTAGTTAATCATGTCTTGCATTGTTTCCAATTTCCCTCACCACCCTCAATTATTAAAGTGATATATAATGAAACAAAATATATTTCAATATTCTTATGATGAGAAAAAATGATTCATATCAATTGCAAATTTGTAATAGATTTTTTGCAATCTAATTTTTGCAATGCTTGCCAGCATGTGATAGAAAACTAATCTCTCTTTGTATCATGTAATTATCTTTATGTAAATACCTGTATTATTTATTTTCACTTTAATTTATCGATTTAGATTAGCTCGATAAGTACATATGTATAAAGAGAGCTAAGAATAGTTATCGATGTTCAATAAGATGACAAACAAAATCGATATTGCTGTTATGTTAGCTCTGGGCCTAAATTGAGTTTTCAAAGTGTATTTTAATGACTGTAGTGTTTTCACAAATAGGCATATTAAATGAGATCAGCTATGAGTAATGATATTTTTGGTTTTACTACACAAAGATAAACATCCCAGTCTTGGTACAGACTTCCTGTACGCATTTAGACAAAAACCATCTCCGTTGAAAACAAATTTCATTCAGTCTTGCCTTAGTGCAGCCATTGAAATCAAAGAGTGTGTTACCAACTAGTCTAGTGGGTTTCTTATCAGGATAGGCAACCTTTTCTTGAAACGGGGCATTAGAATAAACGAAACCAATGGATACCAGTGATACAGAAACCACTAATGACTGAAAACGAAACCTGTATAATGTGATCATTCAATACAACATGAACGAAAGCCTCATTGTCAAGTATATGCCGCATGTTGCCACATGTCACAAAGCAATCTTGAGAATTACCAATTAGACATGAAATAATTGAAGTCAATAGTATTAGTTTTTGTCAAGTATGATTGAAATTATCGAGATGTTTTTTTGAAAAGAAAAACATAATTTCCATCAAAACATAATCGTACGATCATGAAATGTTGTTCGACACGACACTGTTTAGCACGGCATGACAGGACACATTACACGACAAGAATCGAGCCATTCAGTTCAGTTCCACCTATGTCAAATGCCACATCATTTAATTTGGTTCAACTTCATTTTACCACTGACAATTATACTGAGATACGCTATTTGAAGCGAGTTACACAAATAAATTGACACATTTAAGAAAATACATGAAAAATGGATGAAAAACTGAAAATTAATTAAAGGAGGGGCTTTCTCAATTAGTTAATCTAGGAGGGACCACCCCCTATCATATTAGTAGATCATATAACTTTCATAATTGTGACCTGTGTAGTACTGTTGAGAATGTTCATTACTGTGGAGGTATACTATTAGTATTGTGGAGGATTTTTAGTACCATAAAAGGATATGATCAGTATTGGATGGATACCGTCAGTGCTGTGGATGATATTCAGTGCTTTAGAGAGATACCATCAGTACTGCAAAGGGATAACATTCGTACTGTTGAGGATAACAATCAGTACTGTCGAGGATGTTCAGTACTGTGAGGGGATACCATCAGTGCTGTTGAGAATGTTCAGTATTCTGGGAGATATCATCAGTGCTGTGAATGATATTCAGTACTGTAGAAGGAAACCACGTGCACTGTGGCGATACTATCTAAAATGCAAGTGGCTCCCCTCCACAATACAGAATATCCTCTGCAGTTCTGAGCATCCTCCACAATACTGAACATTCCCCACAGTACTGATGGTATCCTTCATAGTGCTGAATATTCCCCACAGTACTGATGGTATCCCCTCATAGTAATGAACATCCTCCATAGTACTGCACAGACGTTCCCTAGGGGGTTTAATTTTTCTTTATAGGAGTCGTTGTATATAAATGCTTGGATTTTTTAGAATGTAGCTAGACTGAAGAAGTAATTCTCTCGAAAGGTTTTTAGCTTATCATTAATTCTTTTCATCGCGAAGACGACAGCAATAATGATAATGTTAACATCTGTTTAAATAACTCGTTTCTGGGTCAATAACAAGTGAATACGGAGCCTGGGCTTGAACATGGAACGGTAATCAAGGCTCGTCTTGATGGGATTTATTAGAAAAACTACGCAGTGACGTAACTGTGCGGAAAGAGCGAAACGAGATAAGAAGTTTTCGATTCGTTCCAGTCAACATCAGAATGAGCTATATTCTCAAAATATTTATGATATCTTTCAGAAGTAACAGTGAATTATTTTTGTTTCTATCCCTTTTGTTTTGCTTTCTCTGTGGTATATTTATCAGTTGTTAGCTTATAGATTTCTATACATTGTTTTGTTAATTGTAAAGTTAGAATTATACTATAAATGTTTTTTAATACATGAACACTGTTTCAGCTAGAATGATATTAGAAAAGCAGATTTCATGTTTTTGTTAGGGGATCTTTAGAAGCTCATAATATTTGAGAAACGCCTATCTCCCATGCGGTGGCGTATGCAAGGGGAGAAGGGGGTCCAGACTTTTCGATAGATAACCCCTGAACTTTTACTAAAATGCGATAAGATTTATACCCCGAAGGGTTTGAGGCCGTAGTTTTTCAAAATTCCCCTAGGAAATTTCCAAAACCACCCAGCTCTACAGAGGTTAAATACGCCCTAAAAAGCTCATATAGGTATTCGTAAAAACCAGAAATATTGCATATACATCTATATCAATAGATACGATGAGATACTTGTATAAACACAGTAAAATATTTATGAAATTCGATTGACGATATTTGAAGGAACTTGACTTTAATGATTTGAGTAGAGGGTCTCGTAATTCATTGCTGAAAATTTTATGTTTACCTACATATTTCAGAGAGAAATGTTATATACATATTTGGGTTTATGGTTCATGGCTTTGTAAGTTTGCTAAAAAGCTGATCGTTGTCTTGTAGTGTATTTTGGCTTATGGTTTCTCTCCACTCATCAATAGATGACTACTCTCGTGGGGTATTTTGGCTAATGCTTTTGTCCAGTGCAGAACTTCAAATAACATTGGTAGTGTATTTTGGTTTATGGTTTTTGTCCAGCATAGAAAAATTACATAACATTGGCAGTGTATTCAGTTGTTGTTTCTTCCCAGCATTAAGAAGGTTATATAACATGAATGGTGTACATAGTTGATTGTCACTACCCAGCCAATCGCATTCCGATATGAGTTCTCGTGTTTGCTAGATATAAGTACTTAAAGCCTGATTTCCTGGTCTGAGTAACCCAGGTGCAGCTGTATAAGAACACCAGCCTTATTAGATGCGACTGAGCGAACATCAGTTCTGATAAGACCGTTGAGCTTTGGTCGTACAGTGATAATATGGCGGGTCACTACTCGACTACTATGAAATCTCTCCGCAAGGCTATTACAAGCTTGGATTATAACGAGTGCGAAAGATTACTAACAGAATCGAAACTTGAAACATCTAATAAGAAGCACGGCTTGATTTTTGTCTTTATCTGCAATGAAAAGAACCGATGGAAAAAGCTACTCGCTGATTACAGCATTCAGTATCCAGATAATTCTAAATTGGCTCTCGCAGGAAATTCTCGAAATGGTCATATCGTTTTTGGAGGGAAGTTAAGCTCCAGCAAGGATTCCGAAGATTCTTTGAAGCCATCGTATTTATCCGGGGATTCCTGTCAGAATTCTAAAGATTCCATTAAGCCCATTAATCCATCTGGAAATTTGCTGGAGAATCCTGAAGATTCTAGAAATGTCAATAATCCTCATCAGAACTCCAGCGGATCGCATGGTCATATGTTTGGAAATCCAAGTAAAATCGCTTCGATTTTGCAAAAACTAGAAGCTGTTTTCACACAAAGCGTATTCGAGAAAATTGTAAAGCTCGTAGCGGAATCGGGCTTCGATTTGAACGAACAAGATTCAAAAGGATGGGCGGCCCTGCACTATTCGATCAAATATGGGTTGACTGATTTGACGAAAACCCTTGTTCAACTAGGGGCTGATTTGAGCATCAGAACTCGCGTTTCAAGCTGGATATCTGTGAAACTACCCGTGTTGTATCACTGCTTATACTGGCTTGATTTGGAATCTGCTGAAATCATAATTTCATGTAATCCAGACTCTGTCAACGAACGCGTCGAAAACTGTGCCGATTTCACGTATTATCCAGCCAGTGTTGCTGATGAAATAAAAAACTGCTTAATGAAAATAGAAGATATTTTCCCAGTGACGTTTCTGCTGTTTGTCTTTGTGATTAAAGCGTACGCAGATCCTGGATTTTCTTCGCAGAAAGTCAACAAACTGCTCCGTCAAGCTGCTGGCTTTGCTGATATTTTCCAACGGCATGAAAGCTGCCCGACTCCCGATTCTGTTGTTGATTTTTACAGAAAGTCGCAAACTTCGATTCTCGATAATGGCTACTGTAAAGGACGGTTCTTCCTGCAGACTGTCAAAGCCTTGTTTAGCGATGTCTGATCAACTTTATTAAACTTTTTTAGCCTTGGGTGAGGGGGTAGAAGGGTACATGATGTACGGTTATTTTCTAATTCGTTTAACTCAAACGAAAATAACTTTATTTACTGATCAACACATTTATTTATTTTGCTACTAATTCAGAACAAGAAATTACTACTAACTACAAGATAATTGGAAAGTACCAGTTCGCCCAGTGAAAAAGCAGCACTCAATGTCAAATTCTCATATTTGCGTTTCGACAACTCATTTCCTGAAGGGTGGGTTTATTGGGTACTACGTATATCTTTCCTTTGCAGTTCACTATCGAGGTGTGGAGTCTTTCTCTCCTTCTTCCTGATCTCCCTCGGATAACTAACCTATGCAGTACTGCATCTGCATTCAATTAGTCCTAAGGGGACTGGATCGCTTATACTATTTGGATTAGGGGGTGCCAGTGAGATTTTGTAAGCTTACCCACTTATTAAACGAAGTTTATGGAAATGATACCCAGCACTATGAATGACAATGGTGCAAAGATACCCCATTTTACGTTGATATTTCACAACTATGGCCAATATTTTTGTCCCATCTTTTTGATAACTATTTTTTAAATTTCATACCCACTTAAATGAGATTTGACAATAAAATTGTACCTATGTTAAGAGATTTTTTGATGAAAAACACACCTATATGAATGACATTTATTCATAAGGCATGGTCTAACACGGGTAATTAAATTATACCAGAGCAGGCTACTGCAATTGACATATGCCTCCACCGGGTCTCTAACCCGGGTTTTTTGCGGACACAGGCGAGCGTGCTAACCACTGTCCTAAACAGGAAAAACCTGCACCTATATGAGTGACATATCCCAGTATCAATTTTATACTACGTACCCCTTGCTTTTTTGTTTATCTTGCGAGTCAATGGTTGAGTTCTTTGATCTATGTATAAAAATTGAATACCTGGTATTTTGCAAATATATCGATAAATGTATGGACGAATTGACAAGAGAAGCATTTTTGTATTTTCATTTTAAACGTAGTAGATAATTCTGTCAACTTTTAATATGGCCTAAGAAATTCAAGGCTTAATGTATTTAAAGACAATGGATGTTGGGAAGCATCTTTAATGAACGGAAGCATCACTTCGTGACTGGCTACATGAAGCTTCAACCTTAAACGGAGACCAGTCTCGTTTTCGCGTTGAAAGATGATGAACCTCTTAAACCTCCGAATTTCAATATATTTAGGAACACATCCAATAAGGGCTGGCTTTCAAATTATAATTGTTACATTATTGTACAGTCTTGTACAGTCTGATCTCTTGAAAGGCTCTTTTGTATAAGATGGCACCAAGGTTATGTGTATAGTGGCAAAGAGATGATCCTCTCAAATACATTGATATTATCATTGTATTCTGTTTCTCTGTTGCATGTATCACTACAAACGATCATTTCCCAAATTAGTTATCGCTGCACTTTAATATTAGGCACGTTTATTACCCAGTACCGTACGAGCGTGAAAAACATTTGGTTACCAATTTAAATCCGATATTGCCTTGAATTCACTAAATTTAGTTTAAACTGGAAGCCAAATAGAATAACCTAGATATGGTAACTTTTTGACAATGTCTTTAACGACAGTTTTAGTGCTAAGAGGGTTATTTCAGACACACTATCTGGTAATCTCTGAAAAATTACAGTAATAAAAGAAGAGATAACTCAAACAAGGTCCAATTTATTTTTCCTTGAACAGCCAAAAAAGGCTTTTCCTTTATATCCTTTTAACTATTTGATTACAGGGGCTATTTTAAGCTACATGGTCTGTGACTTCTTTATTCTGACG
The DNA here is from genome assembly GCA_963924455.1 of Pelagia noctiluca. Classification (NCBI taxonomy): domain Eukaryota; kingdom Metazoa; phylum Cnidaria; class Scyphozoa; order Semaeostomeae; family Pelagiidae; genus Pelagia; species Pelagia noctiluca. Next base: position 13,919,352 of record OZ004325.1, read on the forward strand.
TCTTTCAATTTTTCAGAATCTAATTCTGAATCTTATATCAAAGCAAACTATCTACTTTGAGACAAATGTTTTCAGCTCTTTTTGTGACGTTATTGTGGCTTGCGTGGGATTTGAGATTTGTTTCATCGATAAGTGCGCCTCGCCATTCTTATTTTCCTGGAAGCTTTTTAGTTTATGTCTACACGGAAAACTGTTATCTTTTAATGCGGAGCATCACCCTGGGAATATCTGTGCAGTACTGTGGAGGATGTTCAGTCCCCAGGATGGTACTCAGTACTGTGGAGGAAAACCATCAGTACATGGGAGGGTACTCAGTACTGTAGAGGGATACCATTAGTACATTGGAGGGTGTTCAGTACTTTGAAGGGATACCATCAGTACATTGGAGGGTATTCAGTACTTTGAAGGGATACCATCAGTACATTGGAGGGTGTTCAGTACTTTGAAGGGATATCATCAGTACATTGGAGGGTGTTCAGTACTTTGAAGGGATATCATCAGTACATTGGAGGGTGTTCAGTACTTTGAAGGGATATCATCAGTACATTGGAGATTGTTCAGTACTGTGGAGGGATATCATCAGTACATTGGAGACTGTTCAGTACTGTGGAGGGATATCATCAGTACATTGGAGGGTGTTCAGTACTTTGGAGGGATATCATCAGTACATTGGAGGATATCCAGTACTGTGGAGGAAGACCACAAGAACTGTTGAAGTAATAGCCAATGTGCTTGTGGTTTCCCTCCGAAGCACCTAACCCTACAAAGGCGAGCTTGCCAACCACTGTCCTAAATCAGGGCAAAGCAGCCTTTTGGTGAATCCAGATCCCACAATTCAAACTCGACAAACAAAGAAATGAACGAAAATATGTATACTTTATCCTGTAGAAAAGTGTGGTTTTATTTCTTACTTTAATTCAATGCTGTTTATTTGATGTATCAGTTGTTTTAGTTAGCTTCTTTCACTTGGTGCAGAGCTTATTTATATACAAGGCATTGTTATCAAGTTGTAACAAATGCAATTTTGAATACAACGTCCCCACCTGTTTTGACTAGGCTGTTGTTGAACAGCCACACCACTTTCTACAGTTTTCTATGGGAAATGTTTACATGAACAACTACAGAAGAGCTCCACATATAAGAAACCACTATATATGAATAATTGAAACAATAAGCTATTTCCATCCATCGTTCTCACCCACCGGAGCGTATATGCAGCACTGTGGAGGGTATTCAGTACTTTGAAGTATGCCCAGTATCATGGGGGGGGAGATCACCAGTTCTGTGTAGGGAAACTATCAGTACTATTGAGAAATACCATTCAGTACTGTAGAGAATGTTCAGTAGGAGATACCCTCAGTACTGGTGGGTTTTTAGTACTGTCGGGGGATACCATTAGTACTGTGGAGAAATACCATCCAGTACTGTACAAGATGTTCAGTACCGTTGGGGGGAACCATCGGAGAGTGGTATATACAGTACTTTGGAGAGGTACCATCACTACTTGTGGAGGTAATACCCAAAGTGGTTTCCCTCCACAAAACTGGATATCCTCCACAGCAATGAATGGTATCCCTCCACTGAACTGATGGTATCCCCCACAGTACTGAACACCCTCCAAAATACTGTTGGTATTCCCTCAGAATACTGATGATGTCCTTCTACTGCACTGGTTATTCTCTACAGTACTGCCCAGGCCTACCACAGGGTGTCTCTGCTGATCAAATTTTATGATAATATTTCTCTAATTTCTTACAGAGATCGTCTATGTCAAAACCTGGATGATATTGTGCCCCTTGATTCTGCAAAGGCCTACGACATGAAAGACGTCATTTATTCAGTAAGTTTTGAATTTCAATATTTCTCACCCCTGGTATCTTCACCTTAGAACCTCTGTGCATTACTGTTGAGGGTGGTTTGTGCCGTGGAGGGAATACCACCAGTACTGTAGAGGAATTGCATTAGTGATGTGGAAGAATACCATTAGTTCTGTGGAGGGTATTCACTACTAATTAGGGATACCATCAGAACTTTGGAGGGTATCAAGCACTGTCCATGGAAAGATACCATTTTTGCTCTGTAGGGATATTATCAGTATTTTAATCGAGATAATTTGTGAGAATGAAAATGACCCGAGTAGGACTCGAACCCACGACCTCTAGATTTGTACTCTAGAACGCTACCACTGCGCAACCGGGGCCACGAGAAACCCAGGCCATTTCATTCACACAAATTGTTGCACCACCACTCACCAAATGCAGAGACGAACCTATCCGGGCTCTTTGATACTCCTCAAGTATCAGTATTTTGGAGGGATACTATCAGTAAGGGATTACATTCAGTACAGTTGAGGATATTCAGTACTGTAGAAGTATACCATCAGTACGGTGCAGGTTATTCAGTACTTATGGGGATACTATCAGTACTGTAGAGGGAAGCAATCAGCACCTTTGAGGTTATTTAGTACTATTGGGATATTATCAGTACTATGGAAGTGATACCATCAATAGCCAGGAGGATATTTATTCCGTATTGTGGAGGGACACCATCAAAACACTGGAGGATATTCAGTGCTGTGGACGCTCTGTACTGACCCCCTTGGTTTTTGTTGACTACTGCTAGGGACATATAGAGACACTTTGCCTGCTTAAGGCTGAAGCGTATCGTAGGTAGCTGATATGATAGGCTATCACGGGTATATGGACCAAGGCTCAAAACAACTAAAACTCACTCTTTGAAGCCTCGTGCCCGTCTCGAACCCCTGAAGATATCCATAGTCAAGAAGACTTAACTGTTCCAAGGCTATACGCCGGAGGAGAGTTTAGCTTTTTCAGTGAGCTATGATTGTTACATGAAAAATATTTTTGAAAAAGGCTCATAGTTGTTATAACAATATTTGTTGCATAGTTGTATTCCCTGGTAGGTATTTTTAGCTCATTTCAAAATGTATTGAACCTACACTTACTGCAACAAATTTTCATTTCAATGTTTTTATTTGTATTGCCTAGAGAATACTTATCTACTTTTTCGATTACCTAATGATTATGTTGGCATCAATACAGGAACACTACTTTCCAAGGCGTTTTCTAAACTGCTCTATTTAGATTTTTTATTTACTTGAAGTAGTTTACATCAATGTTGTTATTATTCATATAGATTATCTGATGTTTATTTTGAATTTGTTTATTTCTGTTAGATTGCGGATGAAAGGGAGTTTTTTGAGGTGATGCCAAATTACGCAAAGAACATAGTGATTGGTTTCATCAGAATGAATGGCAGAACTGTGGGTGTGGTCGGCAATCAACCTAAGGAAGCCGCTGGTTTGTATTGTTTTGTTGATGTTCAGTCAAGGAAATGTTAGCATTTAGGCTGCTGAATAGTACTAATATCAACTGTAACCTTCTCCTCCATAGCTGCTGCATTATTTTTATTGCCAATTGGATAAGAACTAAAATTTTAAAATTGCTTAGCATTCTTCTTTCCAGTACTGGAATTGCTTAAGTTTTTGTCTTGTCCAATACTGACTTGCTTATAAAGCAGTTGCCTATAAATAAAGATGCGTGTATTCGCGCCCTGTGTTTGTTCAGTCAAGGAAATGTTAGCATTAGGCTGAACATTAAACTAATCATTTCACCCCTGTAGGGATGTCACCCTTCACTAACAACACTAGCTGAGGGATCTTCAAGCGAAGGTGGGCTGTTGTTGAGTTGATTCATTTGGTGTTAACAAGGCTGTTTCTGACACAATATCTGACATGATAGTCACCACTTATCATGACAAGCCTTTGTTATTTAGTAGGGCAATGTGACTATCATGTCGAATATTGTGTGAGCTGTGGTATTTTGCTTGTACCTAAATCTACGTCACGATCACTAGATCCCAGATTCCTGATTTTACCGGCCTTGAACCTCTGAAGACTTTCGAAGACTGAAATTCAACGTTTGGGGCGTGATTCAGAAAACCAAAATCCTGAATGGATAAAAATACATTCAAGGAAATGTTAGAATTAGAGTCACGATGAATCATTCTGTAGCCAAGAAACCGAAGAGGGAGAGTTAAGAAAAGTCTTCAACTGTCCTCCGGGTAAATGTTCACTAATTATCAACCAAGTTTCTTCCTCATATAGGTACATATATAAGGTATCAAATATCTATACACTAAAAAAATATTTAAAAAGAATTTAGAAAGTTAGATTTAGGCTCACAACGAATAATTTTATGGGTAAGAAGCCGGAGAGAGAGAGATAGGGAAAATAAAAATTGGCATAGCTCAAAATGTAGACAAATCCTTATAATTATGTGAACAAGAGAAGCAATGTGCCCTCTCAGTTATCACCAAACTGGCTCTAGAGCAATTAGTAAACTTGGGCATACATACGATGTACGGTTACAAATGATTAGTACTCGTGAGCCTTGGAATACTCAAATTGTAATGTGCAGTGAGCAAAACGTTTATTTAGACGAATCCAGTAGAAGTATATTAGACATAGACATTACTGAACATTTCGGCACCCACAAGCTTGTGCCATCCTCGGTTGTGAAAATTAGAACAACAGTTGATGGTTTTAAAACCAGTGCTATAAAACTTGTTGTTCTCATGACAGAGTAAAGGTATGATAGAGTTTCTTCATAGTAGAATTTTGCACCAATAAATTCTCGACAATTCCGTCAACATCCTATCCAATTTCATATCTCTTTACCAAGATTTCTATTTATTGGTGATGTTTTTCTTTCACTAAACATAAAGAAACGCATGAATCACTTCATACAGGATCGTACAAGTGCCCTTTCATTCGACCAGAGGCCTGTTTATATGTAAAAATCTTCCCACCTTCCTGCCCTCGAGCTGAGAGACTCTAGAATAGGGCTTTAATTCAACCTCTAGGACATGACTCAGAAAACCGAATCCCTGAATGGATAAAGAAAACTTTTATCATTGATATTTCATATGAGAATAGTCTTTGATCAATAAAGAACTTGATTATGGCAAGTAAAATCGGAAACATAGCGAAATACACCAACTTCTAAAGCTTTGTGCTTGACACTCACCAGAATAGTACGTCAGAAAGAAAATGACACCTCACTTATTATTATACCCAACTGGGAATTCGTTGACATCAAAACCATATATCGAAGCTGGCCAATCAGAAAGGAGGTGAATGGTTGGTGTAGTGTAGAAGCAAGCAATCATCACCGTTGCTCCAGTGGCACAGCCAATCAATTGCTTAAAGAGTCCTTGTATTGGGAAACGAACTCGTACTTCTGTCTACACAATATGGAATTCATAGTCTTGATGTAGACAGAATCTGAAATTCCAAAGTGAAACTATGAGCTTGCTCTGGCAATGATGCCAAAACAGCTCTCATTATTGTTTTCAGCACATTCTGGGTTGTCCAATAAATGTTGACCTATGGCAGAGTCATGTTTGAGTATCAACTTTTCCAACTATTTCATATCAAAATTTTATTGTTGATGTTCACTTTTAACTAATTTGATGGGAGTACTTTTCAAGGATTATAAGTTTCAATCTCTTGGTAAAGGGATAGAGTTAAAAGCAAACATAAGACATTGGTCTTTGGGGACGATATTTGCTTTTTTACTAGACGAATGGTCGCCCTACCATTTCAGGGTCTTAAGATTTAATTGATTGGGATAAGATTTCAAGGATTATAAGTTTCATTTTCTTGGTAAAGCGATACATTGAGGAGAAAACGTATTTTTTTCTATAACAAACCATTTATAAGAAAACTCTAGGGGCAGATTTTCAAAACTAAAGAAAGTTTGATAGGAGGTCTTATATTGATCGAAAGAGCTGGGAGACTTTTTCGTTGTCTTTTTTACTGGAGAGGGTGTTAAGCAAAGCGTAATGCACTTATTGGCACAGAAATTGTATCGTATCTAACCTCATCTGATACTTGTACTGGAATACAGTGAAAAACTGCATATAAACACCTCTTTGGTTCGGTTTTAGCCTAAGAGTTACTTGATTATCAGGGATATTTTATCAGATTTGTATTGGGTTGGGTTCTCTAAAAGGAGTGACATATTTTTGCATTTTTAGCACTGTTTTGCTTCCATGATATATTTCATATTTCATGAGATTAGTTTTGTAAAAAGTGACGAGAAGAATGTCTCTAGAATGCTGAAACTTTAGGGTAGAGGTTCTTGAAAGAAGTGATTCTTTTATGCTGTTTTTTACTCTAACTCACAGGGGGTGTCAATTCATAAAGGAAAATATCAAGTCTTTCTATTAACATAAATTGAAAGTAAATGTAATTTGGGGTTGAGAAAATCGCTCGATTGGGGTGAAAGCTAAGAAACTCTGGTACCAAAATTTAGTGCAGTTTCTTAAAAAGATGTCTGACTGATAAAAAAATGAGTGTCTTTGGGGAAAATATTTGCTCTTTACCTAGACGAATGGTCGCCATACCATTTCAGCGTCTTAAAACGGGAGCACAAATTGAAGCTATTCCCGGCTGTCTCTCGGCTTTCCTTTGTAGGATTTAGTCGAGGGTTTTAACTGGAGGAGCGAAATTGGAATCATTTCAATTGAGAGTAGTAGCCATCTAATTTTATTTGAAACAGCTAAAGCCCCCGAATATAAGAATCTCAAATTATCAAATTAAGCCGTCCAGTTAGTTTAAGATTATGACATACAAAATTACTTTTAGGACCAAAGGTGTATTATTGCCCAAGTGAACCGCAGGCATTGCCATAAAATCGTCAAAAATTAAGATGACTAGTCTTTAAATGACCCTATAGTATTCATTATAGAAGATAATCGTGATAGAGGAAATAATGCTATTGGTGGAAGGCTACAGTTTCTATTATGCTCATTCCTTATATGCGGGGACTTGCTGTAGATATTGTATTAGGGGCTGTTTACATGGACAACATCATCCCCCCTCAATATCAGCCCTTTGGGCTAAGAAGTTGAAAACAGCAAGAGTTTATATGTTGAATTTCATCCCATTTTCCAGTTTCATAAGTTGGAAGGTGGTATGAGATTCATTATACGAACGATGCTGTTTTCATCTCTTATTGCTCTTTTACCTATTCTGTCCTGCCCTCCAGTTTTCGTCCCCACCTTCCAGCGTTTATATGACTAAATTTCATCCTACTCAGGCTAGATCCCATCTCTCTACAATTGAGATCTCACTCGAGCGGGATGAATTGTTTTCCATATAAACAGAGGATGAAAATAAAATGGTTTGTATTGGAAGGTGAGGTCCCACCACTTAGCTCGAGGGGTGGGAGTGAGATGATTTTGTCCATATAAATAGTCCCCATGCTTTGATCTAGAATCCAACAGCAACTGTTGACGCAATGAAATTCATCTTTCGCTCGTCTTTCATTTTTGGGTTTTGAAAATGATTTTAGAAACCCTTTTTAATTATTATGTTATCGTCATCACTGTTTCTTCCTCAATGCACATAGAATAACGCCAACAAAAACAACGAAACTAGAAAGTAAACTCAGCTATATTGGATTTAGATGTTGGAAACTGTGAACGAGTTTATTTTTCTTTCAAATAAGGAATTTATCTAGAAATACCAAAAAGCCAGCTCACAGTTCTTTTAAATCTACAACTTCCATTCCTGAAATATTTGAAAATTGAAAACAGAAAGGAGAGTTTAAGTTTCAGAATCTGATTTTTAAGCTGTTCCTCCGAGCAATCTTTTTAATGAGTGATTAAGTGAGGGAATATATGTTTAATGTTCAAGCCTGTCTATGGTTTGGTATCATCTTAATGGAGGCACACAGGCCTAGTCATCCACCCTGGGAACGTCTATGCATTACTTTGAAGGATGTTCAGTACCTTAAGGGATATCATTTGTACGGTGGAGGTAATACCTATAGTGACTCTAGTTCCCATCTACAGTAATGTATATCCTCCACAGTATTGATGGTATCTCCCATCTACAGTAATGTATATCCTCCACAGTATTGATGGTATCTCCCACAACAATGATGGTATTCTTCCACAGCACCGAGCATCCTCGGAGTACTGAAAAGTATCCCTCCATAGTACTGAACACCCTCCAATGAACTGATGATATACCCACAATACTGATGATACATATACCCAAAGTACGGGAACATACTCCACAGTACTTAACATCCTCCATAGTACTGCACAAAATATCTATACTGCACTAAACTGAATTAATCTCTGGATTTCCATTCTATGCCGAATACACTCTCATCCAATTTCAGGTTGTTTGGACATCGATGCTTCAGTGAAGGCTGCTCGATTCGTCAGATTTTTAGATGCTTTCGAAATTCCTATTCTCACTTTTGTCGATGTTCCTGGATTCTTACCTGGTAAGTCGCCCTTCTATTTTATTTCATTCATCAATAACACAGGCCTAACAATATTTGAATGGAGATTTTCAAAATTTACAAACCTGTGTAATAATCGCATAAACTAATAACCTAAAAGAATTGTATGATTATTCACATCAACAATCAACTATCAAAAACTATTGCTAAGCCCCCCGTGTCAAGTCAGCCATTTCCTAGCAACGATGATGCATTTCATTCAATGTCCATGGCTGTCTTGCTTAGTATATTTAGAACTCTACCTTTATTTTTCTCAATTCATAAGAAAATTTCAAATTCGAATTTCTCTGTTGTTGATTAGAATGCTGTAATGTAGATGTAACTCGAGCAAAATCAACTTTTCCTTTAGGCGTGAATCAAGAGCATTCCGGTATTATTCGCCATGGTGCCAAATTGCTGTATGCTTATGCAGAGGCGACTGTGCCCAAGATCACTTTCATCACTAGGAAGGTATGTGAATACATCCATGCTCTCTTCGTATCAGCAAACATTTGTTAGTAAGCAGCTTTACTGTATGCTGAAAATAATCTAGCAATTTCAGTGCTTTGCATTATTACCATATTTCCTATTAAAGAGATTGCATCTCAAAGTATTTCTGTGAAGCAAAGCCCTGGTGGAATGCGAATATTTACATGTGTATTCCTACCCTTTTACAACAGCAATATGTTCATAGACAGTGGTACAGTATGCTAAAAATCATCAAGCAATTTTAGTGCTGCCTTTTTACCATATTTCCTCTAAATAGTGCTCATTTGCATATTTCATTTGTGAATGATTTTATAGTCTATAAATTAATTCTAGCCCCTAACTGGGGGACTTCCATCCCTTTGAAATTACTTGTTTGGGTCTCCTTTGCCCATCTTGACGAATCGAAATGATATTCGTGAGATAACTTTGGCAGGGCACTTGAACTCATAACCTTTTAATTTTGTGCGACAGTGCACTCACCAATGAGAGCTATAAAAACACACTCCGTATAGCAATTAGAACCATGTCAATCGAACAATCTGGTGATGCCATTGTTGCTTCTTGAGTTCACAACTTGAACTTTTGTAATTTCTTCGCTTCTTAGGCCTATGGAGGAGCCTATGACGTAATGAGCTCAAAACATCTCAGAGGAGACACAAACTACGCCTGGCCAACTGCAGAGGTTGCTGTCATGGGAGCTAAGGTGAGAAGTAAATAATTGACTTCTTAAGTTAAGAACTAAATTGAATAGATAAAAGATGAAAATAATTCATACACCATCACTTGTTCGGTTTCATTTTGCCCTGTTTTCAGATGAAAGAAACCTGCAGGTGACTCGCAGCACTGTACGAGAACCTTCATTCATCTTTTGAGAAGAAATTATAGAATTTTATGACTTTTCATTAGTCTTAATGCATTGATGTTTGAAATAACAACCAACAGGCACCGTTTGGAACCACTTTTGTAGCATAATTCTCCTACGAGGGTTAGATTTGACTTATCCCTAAACCCCTACACATTTTTTTCATGCACTTCAGGGAAATCCCCCCACGAGTGACAGCAAGCAACCCACTGGGCTATACATTTTATAGAAATCTACGGAGAGATGATAAAAATTGATTTGATATATTTGCTTTTTGAATTGTTGGATAAACAAAAACCTGAGGTTTCTTTATTCATTTAAAGGGTGCTGTTTCTATCATCTTTAGAGGATCTGAAAATATTGGTAAGTGTTGAAATATCATTCCAATTTTGATCTTGAAAAACTTCCACAAAAATACGTTTCCAATTCACACTCTTTTTATAAGAACCAGTAAAATTGGTTTGAAGCTGGCTGTTTCTTAAATATTCTTCTATTTACCGCCTGAAATTTTCTTAACCATAAGACTCTCTTGACCATCTGATATATCTGTGTGCTGTCAATCTGCTTGTTTTGTAATTTTTTTTCGGTCTCATGGTTATTTTGTTTGAATTCCTACATTGACCTTAGAATGGTCAGCCTCGGTCTGTTCTTAGCAGGTTCTTATGTTTTGGTAAAATTTGAGGCTCGTGTTCTTATAGAAAAAAGAATGTAACTCCCTTGTTAAACTACTGTTCCAAAAAAGTAGAAGGGCACTGTTGTCATAGACTGTGCCAGATATAACGCTAGTTTGCATATTGCCTGTTGATATTGACCAAGCAGTGTTATCAATTTTTCTTGCAGAGAAACACGAGAGAGAGTATATCGACAGATTTGCCAATCCATTCCCAGCAGCCACGCAAGGTAGGTTTGTTGTTATCTAATATATTCACTTTCACTAGAAAAGTCGATTAATTTGTAAAAAACTTTCCTTGGACGAAATTTTCCCGAAAAAGAAAGAAAAACATTCCTTGAATGAGATTTCGTTAAAAAAGTAGTGCCAGGTCTAATTCTAGAGAAAAGTTCGATATGATTATCAATGTCTGGGGTACATCTGTGTAGTACTGTAGAGGGTGTTCGGTACCGTGCAGGGATACCATCAGTGCATTAGAGGGATACCATCAGTACTGTGCGAGATGTTCAATATTGTGAGGATATCCAATACTGTGGAGGACCTTCAGTACTGTGGAAGATATTCAATGCTGTGGAGGAAACTCTGTACTGTGGAGGACCTTCAGTACTGTGGAAGATATTCAATGCTGTGGAGGAAATTCTGTACTGTGGAGGAAATTCTGTACTGTGGAGGACCTTCAGTACTGTGGAGGACCTTCAGTACTGTGGAAGATATTCAATTCTGTGGAAGATATTCAGTACTGTGGAAGATATTCAGTACTGTGGAAGATATTCAATGCTGTGGAGGAAATTCTGTACTGTGGAGGATGCTCAGTACTGTGGAGGACCTTCAGTACTGTGGGGGATGCCATGAGTTTATTGGACAATGTCCAGTACTGTGGAGAATTTTCAGCAAATTTAGCACAACCCAGAAGAATAGCTCAAAAATTTTCCAGCCCAAAAAAATTGAATTTGGGAAATTGTGAGCCCTGAAAATTAGCAAGAGCATCGACAAAATAACCCGAAATAAAACTAGCTCCCTCCTTTGCCACGTTTAGGAAAAGACAGACAAATACGTTTTGATTAAATACATCCTATGATTGAACTGAATAAACATTGTTACCTCGGCCCCCTGAAAACTGAAAAGCACTTCATTAGAGCTAATAGGGCTAGCGTGCCTAAATAAGTGAGAGTAGAAATAGAATAGCATTTGGCCTAGGCTAAACCTTTTGTTTGCTTCAAGGTTACGTTGATGAAATCATCAGACCCAGAGACACTCGGAAGACCATCATTCAAGACCTCGAATTGCTGGAAACGAAAACGCTGATTAATCCCTGGAGAAAACACGGAAATCTTCCACTGTAACGTATTTACAACATTTCGTGTCTGACTGTGTGAATTATTATCAATTTAAGATGAATAAATTTCAGAATTCCTTGTCGCTGCTAAGCTAACTTTTATGTCGTAATGAGCTCAAGTGTCTGAATAAATATTTATTAGGTTTGAAATACATGGTCATTGAACTTATATTCCAAGCTTCTCTCTAGAATTCAGAACATAGACATTGTCCATTTAGAACGTGTTAAACTGTGTTTCTCGCTCCATGTGTTAAAGAGTATGATTCACCTTTGGGAAATTTCGTCTTCGAAGTCCACAAAAAGGTAGAATCCGGAGTCTTCGAACTTTCAAGTCGAAATGAACGTGAAAGAAGAATTCAGAGAGTTATGGAGTCTCTAAGGTCTCGTGTCTGGGAAGTTTTTTCTAGCTCTAACTCTAGTGATAGAAGAGTTTGGAGACTTCGAAGGCTTTTATTCTCCGAAAAAATTGGCCAAAAGAACGTATGTCCCATCTCTGAAGTCACAAGGAAACGGGAGAGGCAAAAATGTACCCAAAAGAATCCCTCAAAATTTACCGCTCATGTACTCCTATTGAGACGTGTAAATCTCTTCAGGAAACTGTTAGTTGTCGTCCGCATTGATCGCTGAATATCAAAGTGATTTCCAACGTGTTTTTAATTGCTTAAACTACAGTTGCTTACAGTTATTTAAAATCATTACTATAAACGTCTACTGTCCTTTCTATTTTCACATATAAGAATTAAAATGAATTTAATTTGCCTATGATAAATTCAAGTATCTAAATAAATATTTATTAGGGTTTGTAATGCATGATATTGAAATGAAAACCAGAGCTTCTTTACCTTTGTGTGTTTTTGTGTGTCTTACCCTCGATGGTCAGTTCTAATCCATTGGCTAGGTATTTGAATGACGTCACAATTTGTGTTTTAATGGTAGATTGTAAGGGGTTGTTTATTCGGAAAAATTATCCTGCCTTCAAGGCTTCAAACCCAAAGGCTGAGAGGTATGATGAAAACAGCATGCTTTTATATTTGAAATATCATACTTGAAATATCATATTTGAAATATCATAATATCAGAGCCCCCCTTTGAGCTTGAGCGCCCATGCAATCTTAATTGTACGAAAAAACTGTGGTTTTCATATAAACTGAGGGTTAGAAATGCAAAGGTAGGTGAGATCTCTGAACTGGAAGGTTCATTGGAAGGTGAGATCTTCGCTCGAGGGCTGGGAGGTATTATGATTTTGTCCATTTAATAGGCCCTAACCTTTTTGAACCCATATTCAAGAACAAACTATGAGTTTTTGGGATATCTTATGGATGTACAAAAACAATCATGCTTTTTCCAATTCTTGGCCAATTAGTGACCCTCAGAATTACCTCTACTCTCTATTTACCATCAAAGTACTAACATAGTCTCCTTTCGATTTTGCCGTAATTCGAAAATGAGACTCATCGATAATTCATTAATTCAATTCAATTTTTCAACTCAGTTGACTTTTTGTTGCTAACATAGCTGAACGACGTAAATAGGCAGCATTCAGCAACCAACCAAGGCGAAGGCGCCACTGAAAACTTGCAGAATTCTTTAAATTAAGAGGAAAATAGAATTTGCACGACGTACTTGATGGTATGTATTTTACGTGTGTTTCGTTTTCAAGGAGGGTGGCCAATCATATTAGCATTTGCTGGTTTTTTGATAGGCAATAAAAGTCCTCCTCTTTTGAACACACAGCCAACTTAATTAGTAGGTAAGTTTACTAGAGGACGCAAAGCAAGGACCTGTAGCCCCTATATCTTCTCTTCCTCTTGAAGAATTGTGTAAAATTCAACCTTTACCTAGCATTCCCAAATATTTTTGGAGAAAATAGATTAGGTACTATCAGTGTAATTTTGCAGTGTTTTCATTATTTCGTTCTTAAAACACTTAGTGAGTCAATTTGAATATTTGATTGGCGGATACACCTAGGGCTTGTTCACACAGCTCCGTATTTGTTTGTCTCCAAATTTGAAGACGATAAACAGTGCCTGCTCAAACTGCTCCGTTTTTAAACAAATACGCGGAACGATTGCAGTTTAGCGGGCGGCAACCACAGGGAAACTAGATTATCACAAATACGCAATTAGTAATTAGGGTCGAATAGATGGCGATTCTTTCGAATGACCGATAAGATTAACAGATCTTGGGAGAAAATGGCTATTCATCAGTAAATGCAACCTAAAGGTGCGATAAATTCTACGAAATTTGAAAAATATTGTCTTCTTTTTTTTTGCTAGTTTCTATCTTTCCTTGGGGGCTACCGCCCCCAAACCCCTGTCGTTTATCATTTGTTAGAATGCGTTAATGTTCAAAGATTATCCTGACCTGCGATGCGAGGTGTTTAGGCCATTTTGGTTCCGATTCGGAACATGAATTCTCAGCTTGAACAACTTTGCGTTGTAATTAACCTGTGATATTAGTAGGTTTCTTCTTATTTGTTGTTGCTTGTTTCTTTTATTGGGGGCTACCGCCCCCAAGCCCCCATTAGTTATCATTCAGTAATAGTTGTGTGTGCTTGTTGTGCGTGGAGAGCAAGTTCTTGTTTATCGTTATTTTCGACGTTGACTACGTAACTGCGGAGGAGAGGAGACCGCCCGCTAAACTGCAATCTAGCCAAATACGCTAATGAATACAACTTCAGGTAAATACCATGCTTCTAATTCCATTTCCAGACAAATATTTCCATGGAAAGAATACCGTTGTATCGTATTCAAATGTCTCCAGTGTGAATTGAGCCTTACTATCTTCTTAAGGTATTGGTGTATGTGCAAGGCACAAATGGCCCACTAAATAGGTAAACTATGTAATCAAGCAGTGAAACTATGGGTATCTAGCAAATCACTGCCCAGTAACAGAGATGAATAAACCGCTTAGGGGACTTGCAAATCAATTTCTGGACAGATAATAAAGTCTTTTTAAATCCACTACCCCTGCTCAAAATGCTCAGAGACAATTTTTTCAAAATCCATTCAAATATTATTGAGGTAAAATGGCTACATATAGGGAAGCTACACTATGGAATAGGTTAAGGAAACATAATAAACAAATGCTTAATAATTCATTAATATGCTTTTTCCTAATATCCCTAGCTATTATTTTCATCTCCTTTATTCTTTCCACATGAAACTATAGTGGTATAAATTTTTTCCATTAAGAGTTTATACATTCATATTTTTCTTCCCAGGTCTTTTACAGCAAAGTCTTCCAACATGATGAGAAAAGGGTGAGTATTACAGTATTATATATCTAACAGCCTTTGAGAGATGTGCAACTTTAGAATGGTGAGAAAAATTAGAAACATAGCAATGATAGCACTAGAACTTTGCTTTTGACCCTCAGAATGCTTGCAAAATTGTTAGAGCACTTGATTGATTTTCAACTTGATGCAACATTATCCCCTCCCCCTGTTAAACAAAGTTCATTTGTAACTAAAAAAAGTTAATTTTGGTTGAATAGATTGGTCAAAGTCCAGAAAAACAACCATTCAACCTCGGATTCCAACATTGTTTATGGGGAGGAGGAAGGGAGTACTGATGCTTGTGTTGATTTTCTTCAAAAACCTCCTCAGTGATTTTTGTCAGGTATTCCAAGTAAATCCAAGTTCCGTACCAATCAAAGATTTTTTTGAGATGTGATTTCTAGAAGTTGAAATGCAGCTCTGAAGCTTGGGAAAAATTAGTGGGGGCAACCATTTTTTGAGAACAATAGGAAGACTAGGAACCATGCAGTGAACAATTTAATTTTAGGATTATTGAAGAGGCTAATGCCCCCCTGACAGCTCCCACGCTACGGGCCTGCAAAATGTAAAGCTGCTGGTTTCTTTGATTTCATTTATGGGCATTCTTCTTCACTGATGAATTTATTCATAGTAAATGGCAAATGAGCCACATTCTTGAAGGCTATGATTTCCTCAATTTAAAAACCTACTAAAGGATATTATGATTCTGAATGTTAAAGGGAATTTACAACATTAAAAGCAGGCATGTGCAAAGTTAATAATAAATCTATTGTATTCAGCGTCTTTGATGCCTGCAGTTTCATTGTAAAGGAAACAATTGGCTTGAGGGCGTTTCTCAAGCCTTTTTACAGCTGCATGCCCATATGGCTATGTATATTCATTTTAACAACAAACATGTCATCTATAATTCACTAATGATAACTTAAATTTATGAATTATAAAACTTAACAGATGATAACTTATATAAAATTAAATTTGCATTGTTATAGTTCTAGATTGAACTCTAATTTGAGAGGATCTAATACGACATCTCTTAAATTACAAAACTATGACAGGTAAGACAAGGAGCTTCCTTTTCTTAATTTTTTTTTGAAGACAAATTTTGAATAGCTTAATTAGAAGCCCAGGGTACTTGACACAATTTTTGATGGGGATTTGCTGCTCAAAAAGCAAAATTTGTTGGTACTAATTTTTCCAAATTTATGCTACCTGTACATTTATATCAAAATCTTCCAAAATGTACACCAGAAATATTGTAATTGGGCACCCATACACCTTTTTTACAAGTTTTGGAAATTTCAGATATTGAAACCAAAATTGAAAACGAGCATGTTCATACTTGCACAAAAGTAATGGAAATATACCGATTTAGGCGGCACATTCAATATTAATGTTAGCATTTCAGAGAGGCAGTACGTCATACTTGATCTATTGAGCCAGAATAATTTCGTAGGTGTGTGTTTGGGGTCCTGTGTTAGAATGCTTCTTCCTGACAAGGCTTGATCTTGCTTGAGAATAAACAATATGCTGAGGTTGATGTAAAAATAAAAATTTTTAACTCTTCTGTGTGCATAATCATATCTATTAAAAAGAATATCTTTAAAAATTGGAATCCATCTAGTATTTTAATTGTTGAAACCCTCAGTCAAATTTTGTTTTTAAAATCCCTAATGTATCAATAAACATAACATTTATAAAGTCATTGAATATGAAAATAAATGATGTCCATAAATATTGTGATTTGTAAAGATATTGCCAATTGAATTTCTATTTGAGCCACCTCAAGCCTCCTCAGATACTTATTTCCAAATGAATTAAATTTCAGGGTAAACACATAAGGTATATACTAAGTCTGTATTTAGGTTTTCTTAAAACAGTGCTCAATGCATAATGCAGAGTGTAATGTGTACTGCAAAGGAAAGAGACAAGAAACTAAACTCTGCATCTTGTCAGGCCTGTTGCTATGAATTATAAATATGGTATATAGATTTTCGGGAAGTATTCTGGAAAATTCATAGATTTTAAGTTATGACTTCACACATCAAAATAGCACAGCCGGATCATATTGCCTATTAAAGTTTATCCTCCGCAACTAACCATTGTCAGCCAAGGTCTCAGTTGGCAAGTAGACCCTCCTTTTGAGCCATGTAATATTTTTAACTTGAATGTTATTTTCTGTCTGTAGAAAAGCCAAGCAGATCCAGTTGAAATCTGAGCAACTTCAGAAAGAGAACAATGAAATGGAGCAGCGTATTGCGTCTTTGAAATCCATGATGCAGAAAGAGAGGGAGGAAAGAGAGTGAGTTTTTCAACGTTAATGCTTGTGTTTTATGATTTTTTTGGTCTTTTTTTTGTATATTGCAAAAGAACTGCATGCTTTTTCTGAAGATTCGTCCTAGACATAGGTGTTAAGTCAAGATGTTGGGTAGAGTTTCTAATTAGTAGCTTTATCTATGCACTCTAACATCCAATTCCATGAAAGACTGCTAAGAAATTATAATGATTTACCCTGGTGAACATTTGTGCCATACTTTTGAGGATGTTCTGTACTGTGGGAGGGATACCATTTAGCCTTTGGGGGATATTCAGTACTGCGGACAGAAACCACAAGTACTTTGGGTACCTCCACAGTGCTTGTGGTTTTTCTCGGAAATACTGAATATCCTTCACAGTGCTGATGGTATCCATCCACTAGGCCACACCACCATTCAGCCAATTTTCAGCCCTCCTAATGAATGAGTAAGTTTACGCCTAGAGATACTAAGATCTAAGATACCAAAGATTCTTCCAACCTTCTGTAAGAACAGTCAATTTTGTATTGCATTTTAATTTATCATGTTGTGGATATTTCTTATCAAGTTTGTAAATATTAGAATCGCTAAAAAGGTATTCAGTATAAATAATTGATAAGGTGGATGATATGATGATAATCAGTTGATTATTTTCAATTTCGTCCAGGCGTCTTGGAGGATACAGGTGGAAATCGAGCCAAGAGGCAGGTGCAGACACAAAGCTCGTGATGGGGAAGGGAGACAAGAAAACCGATAAACCTAAGGTCAGGACTTTATGATTTTTAACGTAGATTTTTAAAGTCGTTAGTATTGTAAACTTAAAACTTGGTATTTTTGATATCTTTCGAAATCATAGCAAATTGATCTATCAGATAGGGGAGGTTTTCCGTACCTATTTCTAAGTATTGACAAAAACATGATACTTTCTACCTTATTTCAACAAATATCTTCGAAGATGATACTTTAATAGACCACTTTGCCAATTACGTTTTCTCTATAGAAATTCATCTTGAAACAACCTTAGCCTCGACATGATGCGTAGCAAAATCCCAAAGCATGCATTGCTCTCAAGTTCACAAAGCAATTCCATTTGTTGCTAGGAGCAATGCAGGCTTTGGGATTTCGCTGCGCATCATGTCGAGGCTAAGGTAGTTTCGAGATGAATTTCTATAGAGATGACATAATTGGGAAAAAGGTCTATTGTTTATATTGATTATAAGTTTTTCATATTTTTTTGCCTCTGCCAATACCTTTCGATTTGAAAACTTTAGAGGTGAAATGTTTCAGGGTTATGATTTCTGCTCTGCTTGATCATTGTGTCGCAAATATTTGCCATTTTGAATCTCTGGTGTTCAACTTTGGTTCCTGAAAACATCAATATTGCCTGAAATCATTTTTAGATTCCTTGAATGGAGGTTGTTTGTGCAATCTAGAACATTCTTCTTGAATCAGAAGTCATCTACATTGAATCAAGTTTTGTTTATTTGATTGGCCTGGATAATGTAAATCCATTTTGAGCTCCCTCGCTAAACCAAAAACCAAAATCGGAAGCCAAACCAAAGACGTTGAATTCATGCAACATTTTGTAAGAAAGCACTTTATAAGGAAATAGTATACAACTAACCAAAAAGATAAGAAAATTCAGTCCTGAGTTCTTTATACCTAAGAAAGTTTTTGAATGAGAAAAAGCCAGAATTTTTGGGGGCTTTTTATTTCAATAATAAGCAAAGTCAATTTTCTTAAACGTTTCTAAATAATTTTTAAGATATTTTCTTTCTGAATTCCTCTTCAGATGCAGCCCAAACTCAAGATCTTGAGTGATAAACCATTAGGTGAGTAGAAACTTCCAACAAAGAAATTCCTTTCACAAATTGTTTCAAATCCGGAAGTATTTTATTAAAGAAATTAAAAGCAGCAACATGTAGACAATAAAGTTGAATATGTTGGTTTGGTCAAATAACTTTTTAAGAAGGAGGGAAATAGGAAGCTAAATGATTGTTTATATCTATATATTCGACCCTTGATCCAAAACCAATTTGTTCACGAGTAATAACATTTATGATATCATATATCTCTGATGATGACCTTTTGATTAAGGTCAATTATATAGATATAAACTATCAGCTTAATGATAGCTTCCTATTTTCCTCTCTCTTATCATACACAATAAAGTTTGCAAAAGCATCCCAGTAAAACACTATCTTTCAGTGTTAGGAAAAACAGGGCATTAACAAATATGATATTTGTAACTTTTGGTTTTTCAGAAAAATACACAAAGAAGAATAAAGTTGATAACGAGCTTATCAGTGACTCGTTTGCTTGTGGTCAGTGCGAGAAAGTCAAAGCAAAATTGGTAAATATGCTTATCTATTTTCTTCTGATACTTGTCTAGAAATATCAATAACATTGACGTATATAGTTATCTATTTCTCAAAATATGTGATTGAAATCTTACCCAGGAAAACTAGAGGGTTTGTTTATTGCGCTTGATTAGGCCAATGGTTAGTGATCTCAAACTCAAAATCTTTTATCGGCAAAAAACAATATTAACTACAGTATACAAAATGCTCAAATTAGAATACAAAACCATTAATTACAATTTTTAATAAATACAGCAGATCTACTAGTTTTGTTATGCTGAAGGACACACAAAAATACTCATGAAGAGCTATCGAGTCGTGTGCCCCATATGACGTATTTAACACAAGATGATAATAGATTTTGGTTTGAAATGATAGCAACTCAACAGTAGAAATAGGCGGTAGGCTAGGAAATTCTGGTCTGGCCTTATATGGTAAATGTAAATTTTGATCTGGCCTTATATGGTCAGCGTAGATTTTGATCTGGCCTTATATGGTCAATGTAAATTTTGGTCTGGCCTTATATGGTCAATGTCTCAGGTTCGAGACCTGGCTTGGTCATATTATGATTATGCTAGTCCACTATGTTAATACATTCTCCTTGTGCTAGACCATGACTCGTAAATTTATGTGATTACCAACTTGGGGAATATCTGTGTAGTAAAGTAGAGGATGTTCAGTGCAGTAAGTCTCCGCATACAAGAAGCTCAAATTATCAAATCAGGAAGTCCTGTTTCTTATACAAAAGGACTGATTTTATGATCAAATGTGAATTATCATCCAAGAAACAGAAGGAAATGCCATATATTTATCCAGAATTAAAGGGGTTTCTCTTTGAAAGTCTCTATTGTATTGACAAGGCAAAATAATTTATATATTATTAAGTGTGGCAGGCCCTAGTTGCTGATATCTTCTTTCCTTATATGCGAGGATTTTACTGTACTGTTGGGCATATCATTATTACTGTGGGGAATACAATAAGGGCTTTGGGGAATACATTCAGTACTGTGGGGGAACCATCCAGTACTGTGAAGGTTATTCAGTATACTGTGGAGGGAAACCAGGAACTATGAATATTGTCACCTCAGTGCTTGACGTCCAGTAAGACAATTGATAAATTATTTGAATAGTCCCAGTGGGAAAGGAACTCCTTCTGTCACACAATATGGGATCCACTGTAATGATGTAGACAGACTTCAAATTCCTGAGTGAAATTCACTTTCTGTTTTCAGGAATGCATAGAATGTGGGGAGTGTTATTGTCCTCCTTGCTACAAGCAGTTTCATGCTAAAGGAGCAATGAGAAAACATACGTGGAAATCCCTTGACCAGGTAAGCCCTATCTTCAACTATGACAGTAATGATTTTTTTGCATGATGACCACCTTGCTAAATGCTTTTGTTTTCCATAACCCACTTTTGCAAGCACACTTACTCCTGTTTATATGAGCAAAATACCTTACCTGCCAGACCCGAGGCTGAAAAGCGGAGTGAACATCAAGCACTGTTTATATTGTATTTTCATGCTGGGTATGACAGGCGAGGTAAATCCCTAGACGTCTTTAATCCTAGACGCATCATTGATTCTCCATTGAAAAAAGGTCGAGTTTACTTCACCTTATCGGTAGTTTTGCGTTTTATGAAAAAACTTCACTTCACCTGAGTGAAACTTCACCTCCTAAGAATTGAAGTTTCAACTTACCAGTAGTGTGAAGTAAAGTTCTATTTTTCATAAATACAAGTTGAAAAATCGTTTTGCCCATACGAACAGGTCCTTACTTCTGTTTAGCAATATCATTCAATCACACATTTACTAACTTTTCTATTTTTTTCGTTTCCTCACCATGGAGAACGTCTATGCAGTACTGTGGAGAATGTTAGATATTGTGGAGAATGTTCAGTACTGTAGGGGGATACAATCAGTTTGGTTGAGGATATTCAATGTATTAGAGGATGTTCAGTACTGTAGGGGGATACAATCAGTTTGGTTGAGGATATTCAGTGTAATAGAGGATGTTCAGTACTGTGGAGGGATACCAACTATTTCCCAATAGCACAGATGATATCCTCCCACCGTATTAATATCTCCACCAAATTTAGCATTTTTTCAGTACTGCATAGTTTTTCCCCTGGGGGATTTTCATAAATTTAGACTTAAACTTCAACATTTGAATGATATGAAGATTCTAACTTACCCTGGATATAAAACTCCCTAATACGCCTCAGATGAATATATCTTACTTATTATGAATATTTACTGTAGTATATGATTTTTTCAAGGAAAGACTACCAATCTCCAAGAAGGCAAGTCCCATAGAGCGCAGAAGCAAATCTAGGTAAAATGATATTATAGAAATTAACAGTCCACTCATTGATCGTTAGCCATAACACTTATTCCAATGAAGTAACGCTGTTGCATTATAGACAGGCTCAAGGGCTGACAGTGTTGAACGTTCTTCGTATTAGGGCGCAAACTCTTAAAGTCACAAACTGTCGTCGCAGAGTAGTTCGAGATTGACCTTTTATTTGTAATTCAACAAAAAGTTCAATTTTTCCAAGGTCATTCTGTAATTGTTTATTTATGTATTATTAGTGTATTGAATCATATAATTTCTGATTCGAGGAGGCTGTCATGATATTTCACTCCTCCTAGTATCGTTGCTACAGTTTAGATATTAGTTTGTTATTCTGTTGTAAAATTCTATTTTGAATATATAAAATGATTTGTGTTTCTTTTTCTTTCTAGTGCTGACTCGATGACGTCAAGACCTGAAGTAGCTGATACTGCAAATGAGGGACAAGCTGGTGGCTCACTTCTTTGGGGTACCTATGACGAGGGGGAGAGTGCCCAGTCGTTCCAAGATGCGCTCCGAGAATGGAGGAATGAGCCAACCCCTACGCCAAAACAGAAAACCGATTTTTGGATGAACCCAGCCGATGATAATTTACCAAAAGGTAAGCCTTATGATTATATCTATGAATATTAGTTCACTAGAATTAAGTCCGACAATGCGTGGTTTTGAACTCACCTCACTCAGAGTTTCTAGCATAAAAGCAACCAATTTACAGATGCATGCCTTCTATGCGAAAAGACGTGTTGCAATCTCTGCAATATTCGAAGTGACGTCACATTTGCACGATCTGGCGTACAAAAAGAAAAATTAACTACATTGAAGTTACGGCTACAAGATAATCAGAAAAGAAAGAAAGGGAAATGAGAAATAAGGGGAGGGTCGCTGCTGAAATGATGTTCGAAAAGGGTTACTAGCAAAATCTTTTAGATTGTTCAATAAGGGTTATTGTTGCTTCAATTATTATTCTGTTGCCCCCTATGCTCAGATTTGAGTATCCATACAAGAGAAACTCACACAAATTTTTTAATCCATTTTTGAATAACAATACGCCAACTTACAGATGGCCTAGGTCCAAAAACCAGAAGAAAACTCGCAATTACCGAGTGATTGGTATAGCTACTTTTCAACTTTTCAACTTACAATTTATACAATGCGTTAACTTGATAATTTGAAGGAATAGATGTGATTTTAGTTGAAGTGAAGAATCATGCTTATGGGGTATAGTTTAATTACAATGGATGCATTGATTATGTTGCACTCAGTTGAAAGTTCAGTTCAGTTCATTTGATTTTGATACTCCATAACATACAATGCAATATAAATAAGGATAAAGGAAATTGAATCAAGGTTGAATAATACCAAATACAAGTATATTTTTTCTGATTTTTCATTCACAAATAAACTGATCAGCAAATTAAAATGCATAGAATCTATTGAAAAAGTTAAAGCTATCAATAAAACCTACAGTTTTGCTGGACCTAATCAATGCTGTTTTTCCAGGGAGTTGTGTTTGAGTCTGGCTCTTTAGATACGTTTCCATTTGCTATTGAAAACGATCTAATGTCAGTAGCTTACCGATTTCGATAGCGGTGTCATTCCACAACGCGAGAGCTGTATGTGATAAATGAAATTTGAGCCCTGATGAAGCTGTTGTATGAAGGGAATTTCTAAATAAGGAACTCTCTTTATAGCTGACCTAATCGAGGAGTGAGCAACCCATGTTGATAAAAACCATAAAAACAATTTAAATTCATTGAGCACTAGATTGACATTTTGAAGTTGAATAGTGTGCAGATCAGATTTTAGTTCACTTGCCAGTTTGAAGAGAAAAGGTTTTAGTTTGAAACAAAGAATTATGCTTATAGGGGTTGTTTAATCAAATAAGGAAATGATTTCTTTTCCAAAAGTTAGCTGATCGAATAAACGATTGCAGGGAGTGAACCAGCGTAGGTACGTACAGCATCCCTAATTGTTGAAAACTGCTGACAACAACTGACATCACAGATCAAAATACTTGATTGTGATTCATTGGTTGAAATTTGATCACGTGGTGTCCAGCGTCTGAGACGCCGTCTGGCTGTCGCACACCTTAATGGGTACCTGTTTATTCCAGTTAAGTCCCGCCTTAAGAAACTGGTTTTACGAAACAAGCCTGAATGGATTCTTTTATGAAGATATACTCCCTTGAAATAGGTTAAATGTACCATGATGTAAGAAACTCCCACAAAGTTGATATCTGCTGTAAGAAAAATGCTTTTAGAATATCATGTCCTTATATTGGTCATATTCTAAGTTCTGTTTTTGCTGTCTCGTTGCTTAGTCTAGTCTTAGTCTCTTAGCCGCATTGCAGGGAGGTGTCTGCTGCAAAGAGGTTGCTTTTGTAAAGAAATAACAATGAATGTGAGATTGTGGGTCTCAAATATCGGTCTGTTGTTCTCTACTGTAAACAAGTGTCCGTTGATGAAGTTTCCACTGTTATATCCTTTCCTGTTGTACCTTTATAAAGAACTATCTATGAAATAGCCTGAGAAGTTTCTTTTATGAGTGTGTTCTATTTAGCAATGTTAGACCTGAGTTTCTTATAACACAGTTTCTTATAGGTGGGACTTTACTGTTCATCATTGGAAGCCTTTTGTTGCATGTCTTTATCCATTTTTCCAACTGGATTAATAAATATAAAACATTTAACAGTTTATGCTTGAAAACTTCGTGTTTCAGGCTCTTTAAAGAGGAATCGGCATAGATACATTTGCCACATTTACATTCGCAGACTGACTGTAGGCTAAGATATCTACCCGAAAGTAGGATTTATAGATTACAAGATTAGAAATTAAAATACCTAAGTGCAAAAACCCAATGGTTGCAGAGCTTGGACCAGAAAGAACAAGATCTCCTTATTTCCCTGATGGTCCTCTCTGAGGTATAGACAACGAATATAAATTAAAAAATCTTTATGACGATTTTTATGCTAATATATGCGAAAATGAGAAAACATTGACATCTTATTAATAGCTATTTTCTTTTTATTTGCTACATTTCATTTCTATTTTTTGCGAATAATTTCTTGAAAATCTGCGAGTAGGCGTACATATAAGATACCAAGGATGACCATATGTCACGCATTTCTTGTTTACCATCTTTACAATCGAAAAGCTTTTAGCATGCCTAGGAAACAACTTGTTTTTGTGTTTTTTGAATGGCATGTTTTCAAATACAGCACCTGCAGTATATGATATTGGATTTGGCTTGTTTGATAAAAGCTGACTGCTTTTGCGAATTGGTAACTTCGCTCTCGACTTCAACTCACGCCTACATTGTGTCACCTGACAATTGCAATTAAAGCTCGTCTTTTTTAATCAAATACTAGTAAGTCGAGAAATTTCTTTAGCAGAGCAGGTTGTTTGTACTCGTGTTTGCAAGCAGAAGGGAATTCTGTATAGGAACAGTTTATGTATATGGAGGCTGAGGTTTTTAGATTTTATTGCGGTTAGTGATATTGAGGTGGTGATTAAAGCGATGCAAGATGTTCCTAAGTTATAAAAGAACTTGATTCGGCCGTTTTCCTCAGATGAGCAAATACCTTATGCGTATAAATGTAAGTGGATGGTTTATCTGTATAATATTTCCTTGATATGATATCTACATTATATGATACATTGCTTGCAACTATTTTTAAATAGAGCTTGAGGTTTTTATATTTCATAGCGGCTAGCGTTATTGAGTTAGCGTTTAGAGCGTTCCAAGATGTTCCTAAGTAATAGAAGAACTTATCAATCAAAATGTTTCTTTCATAAAGAACTTAGATGCATGGAAATATCAAAGTAAGTGAATGCTTTAAATGCATACTCTTTTGATGATATCATCTTTATATGTTATGATACATTCAGTTTATCCTTTTATATGTAGATTTTGCACCAAATAGAATGATGACCATCATTTAGATATTTTCATTTTTTACTAAAATGATTTTCTTTTTTTTACTTGCTCTGATATACATTATAAAGTACCTTTAGCTTGCACTAAAGTATAGATTTTACATAAGATCGCTGGTGTTTTTGTACTTTACTGTAGTTAGTGTTGTTTATTGGGAGTTTAGAACGTTGTAAGATGTTACTAAGTAATAAAAAAGTTAGCAATATTACCGCATATCAACAAAGACATTGATCATCTTGCAAGATGCTCCAAAAGACATTGGATGCATTGAATTTATCAACGTTAGTGGATGCTTGATAATTTCAAAATGATTTCTGCAACAGTTTTTTTAAATAGAGGTCGAGGTTTGTTTACTGCAGTTGTTGTTATTCGGTGGGTATTTAGAGCATTGCAAGATGCTCCTAAGTAATAGAAGGACTTAGCTGCTTTCTCTAGAAGAATAAAGACCTTATTTGCATCTTGACTTACTTGACTTATCAGCATACTCCAGAGAGCCTTGCCACATTTGTGTTGACAGTTTTCTTCCATCTGGTTCGATCTTTCGCTAAACGTTCTGCTGTTAGTAATGGGAGGTTGGTATCAAATCTGATTTGGTCAGACCACCGCTTAGGAGGTCTTCCACGAGGTCTTTTGTTCTTGAAGTCGTCTCTGTAGATCTTTTTAACATAGCTTGAGTCAGGAAATCTGTTCAAATGTCCAAACCATCTTTGCATCAACATAAGAGAATGTTTATATGCAAAATAATTTCATGATGAAATTTCTACTTTATATGATACAATCATGCAACAATATTTGAATAGAGGTTGAGGCTTTTGCATTTTATTTCAATTGGTGTCATTAGGTGGGTGTTTGCAAGATGTTTCCAAGTAATAGAAGAGGGTAGCAATAACATTGCTTTCTTCAAACGAATAAAGAACTTAGGTGTAATGATATAAATGTTAGTAAATGCTTTATCTGCATGATAATCATTTCATGATAAAATTTCTACTTACTTGTATAGAGGTGGAGGTTTTTGTACTCGATTGGGTCTGATGTCATCGACGAGGCGCTTTGAATGTTGCAGGATTTTCATAAGCAATGATAATAATAATAATAATAAATTTGTTTAAAGTTGGCTTTACATAGCTACATTTTATCTAAAATCAACGCTAATTAACGCCAACTATAGAATAGAATAACAATAGAACAACAATAGAAGTAGTTAGCCTGTACAAACTGCAAAAAGCGTTTTGGTACATAAAGAACATAAGTAAATTTTCCAAATATATGATATTCAGTACCATAGAATATTATAATGATGATTAACGAGCTTTCGGGCTTAACCCGTTATACAGACTTTATTATTAATTATCATATTCTATGGTACTGAATATGATATCTTTGAAATATAATGAAAATAAACTCGTGATAGAATCTCTATTAATACAATACATTCAACCTCAATACATTCTATGTGGAGGTATTGAGTGGTTACTGTTATTGAGTGGGTGTTTAGAATGTTGCAAGATTTTCATAAGCAATAGAAGTAGTTATCTTGGTTTGCATAGCTTGATGACTAAAGAACTTAGATGCAGAGATATTAATGAAAGTGAATGATCTATATCTGCATTACGAACAAGACTTCATGATAAAACCTCTACTTTAAAGGATAATTGATCGGTTTCTTTACAGAGGTTGATTGGGTTTAATGTTATTGACAAGGCGTTTGGACAATTGCAAGATTTTCATAAGCAATAGAAGAAGATGGCTGTAATTGCTTGTTGAATAGAATACTTACATCTAGAGATATAGGCTCAATTAGATACTTATAACTTCATGATATTTCATGATAGTTTCTCTACTTTATATGATAATTCATCCGTCTCCACCGCTTTATATAGAGGTTGAGGTTTTAGTGCTTTATTGCGGTTAGCTTTATTGAATGGGTGTTTAGAACGTCACAGGATGTTCCCAAGTTATAAAAGAAGTTACCCAGTAACACATCTTTCTTAAGACAAATAGATACCTTTGATGCATAGAGATATTGACGTAAGTTGTAGCTTTATCTGCAAAATAATTTCATGATAAAATCTCTATTTTATATGATAAATTCAGTAGTTTCTATATACAGGTGTTTCTTACATTTGATTGTTATTGAGTTAGTATTTGAACGTTGTTTTGAATTAATAACATTTTGCACTTGCTTTACTTTCTTCATGTAAAGAAACTACAGATCTTAGATATACATTTATGTAGATTTACTAACGTACACTAAGAAGTAAAAGACTCAAAAGACAAAACTCTCCATCTCGACAAGCCTGTTTCGTGGTTACCCACTTCTCAGGAGATGTACATATAAATATATTCCTATTTACAACTGATATCGAGTACTTTCATGGCAAACCGACCCACAGACTTCGATTTACTAATGTATGTAGCAGATTTATCTACAATATAGTTAAGTGACAAAATCGATATTTGATGATTCGTCGTCTGTTTTAAACTTTTATGCAGACATGTTTCGTTCATTCGAATGTTATTAAGTGAGTGTTTGAACGTTATGTTCTGACAATAACAGTTTGTACTTACTTTGCTATCTTCATATAAAGAAACAACAGATCTTAGATATAGATTTAGTGACGTATGTAGCAGATTTATCTACATTATGGTTAAGTGATAAAATCGATATTT
This sequence comes from Pelagia noctiluca, assembly GCA_963924455.1. NCBI lineage: Eukaryota > Metazoa > Cnidaria > Scyphozoa > Semaeostomeae > Pelagiidae > Pelagia > Pelagia noctiluca. The sequence goes on from OZ004325.1 coordinate 13,947,913, forward strand.
GATGATGAATTTATCTGGTTTTAATCTTTTCAACATTGTGTTCCGCCAATAATAGTTTTTACTTGCTTTGCTTTTTTGATGTAAAGGAACTTAACCCTAGAAACGTCTGTGTAGAGCTGATGAGGATGTTTAGTACTCTGTCTGGGGGATGTTCAGTACTGTGGTGGGATACCGTCAGTAGTAGCCACCGTAGGGGATACTATTGATGAGTGGGGATACCATCAGTGAGTGAGGGATACCATCAGCACTGCGGTGAATATTCAGTACTGTGGGAGGATAGCTACCAGTACTGTAGGGGACTCCATCAGTACTCTGGGGGATACCATAAGTTCTGTGGAAGATATTCAGTACTTTGGAGGGAAATCACTGGCACTTTGGGGACATTGAAGAAACTCGTTGTGAGATCTTTGGAGCTTAAAGAAGCATTTTATTTCTTGACAGGTGTGCCACGGTCACCTGCTAGACATCCTGTTTAAGCGGGCGTTTGATATAACAAACCTTTTATTTGCTCTGCTTTCCGTTATATTTGCAACTCAGAGATTTTTTCATTAAGGCTCGTATATGTCTGTCCTCCTGGGCACAGGTTGTCTGTAGTTGTGTGGGAAACTCTTCATTTATCTAGGCCCATATACTCATTTTTCATAAGAAACTGTTGTTAAATGACCAAAAGGCCCGATGTTTTTAACAAGTTTCTTAACAAGAAATCCAATTTTCTTGACTTCGTGTTGATAGGAAGAGCTTGAGGTTTGACGTTATAAGATCCACCCTTGCTTATTACTCCAGAAATAGTTTCCAGATCAGATGAGATATGATACGATCCTGTCCATGATCCTGTCATACGATCCAATGAAGAGCATACGGCCCTTTAGACGTCTTTTTGTAAAATCTTCTGTCCCACAAAAATGTCCTACCAAAGTTTCCTGATCATTAAGAAACTTTTCCTACCATATTTGGGGTAAAAACTAAGAAACTAAGGTACCACGATTTAGCGTATTGTTTCCGATAAGTATTGATGATATCTCCTACAGTACTGATGATATCCTGCATGGTATTGAACATCCTCCACACTGTACAGAACATCAATATCAAATACTGTTGATTTTGATATAAATAGAATAGTAGAGTTTTAATTCTGATATAAATAGAATAGTTGAGTCTTCGGGGAGGTAACACTTTTTCACACACATTATCGTCTTCAAACGCATCCAACCAAGCAAATCAGCGTTTTCTCCAGTTCTGTAAATAACTTCAGATTTTCTTTCTGCAAACATCAGAGTAATTGTCTGAATTCGCCCCCGCTCCCCTGCAAAGCAACAGAAGTTTAATTTCTTTCTGTGCTGCTGGGAACTCTCTCAATGCGTGGGATGTGATTATGTGCTGATCCAGGCGTAAACACGTTTCTACCAATCGTGCAGGGAACCACCAGATGTTTAGCAGACATTTTACTCAAGGTTTAGTATTTTGATATTAATTTTCCCAAATTAGAAAATTAGGCCAGACGTTCATGAAACGAAAGCTGGTGCTATATAACTCGAGTTGAATTGAATAATCCTATGACTTGTGATATATTACATATCATATATCATATATTGTGTATATATCATATGTTGTATACACCGGGTGTCTGTTCTGTGTGTAACAATATGGACAGTTTAGACCCCGTTTCCACTACAACGGACCCAAATGGGTACGGATAAAATTTGGAACCGTGCACATATTTGCTAGCGTTTACACTGGAACGGATCCATTTCAGATCGCGTTAACACTGGAACGGATCCACAGCCAGGTCCAGCCCCGTTTTCAGCACTTTGACCCGAATCTAATTACAAAACAATGCGAAATTGGCCTCGACTTCGATCCGTACCCGTTTGAAAACGGTTCCAACCGTTTACACTAGACCTAAACGAGCACAAATCCAAATGATTACATCTTGGAAAGCGAACCCAAATGGGTCCAGATATCAGACCCAAATGCGTACGGATCCACAGGTCTAGTGTAAACGGGAGGCCTATCTGTGCCTGTTTGGATACGGATCCATTTCAGAAATCCCTCCAAAATACTGTTGATATCCCCCTACATTACTGGTGGTATCCCTCCATACTAGCTATTCAATATCCTCCACAGTACTGATGGTATTCCTCCGCAGTAATGATGGTATTTCTCCAAAGTACTGATGGTATTCCTCCAGAGCACTGATGGTATATCTCCACAGTACTGATGGTATATATCCACAGTACTGATGGTATTCCTCCAGAGCCCTGATTGTATTCCTCCACATTACTGATGTTATCCCCCCTGAGTGCTGATGGTATCTTCCTACAGTACTAAAAACCCTCCAATGTACTGTTACTGATAGTATCTCTCCATCCTCCCACAGTTAGTTGTGATTCAATGCTCTACCATACTTCTGTTTGCGGGTAAGAAATTTCAGGGCTGTAGCTTTAGAACCTAAAATGAAATATCTGCAGAGCCGAAGGTTCTTTGCGATTCTTCGAAAAAGGTTGTGGTATATTACTGGGCGTAACCTCTTAACAAGCGATAAGATCAAAAAACTAGAGAGTGGAATAAATCCCTATGTATTGTGCTAATGGAAAACAATGTCATTGGTGCAGTTTAGTGAACAAATTTATAGCAACATACACGCTCTTTTTCATATGGAACCTAGCTCAGGGCCTAGTTCTTTAAGTTCCTTATTTTGAGACCTCTTTTGACCACTTTGTATTTCTAAAAGTTCCTTGATAGTTCCCTAATTCTAAATGCTCATTTAGTTGATGGAAATTAGTCTCGACGCAATAAAATCATTAAAATTCAACATTTTGCAATAAACTCTGACAATAGGCCAGGCCTATATAACGTTAAAGTTAATGAGAGTCATTAATGAAGTTGCTTATCTACACTATTGATTATGATATTGTAATTATAAAGTTCCTTAATTATTGGACCTCTAGTAGTAGAAGTTCCTTAAGTTTTTCGACCTTCTACATGTAGGTTTCTTATAAAAGGTTCCTTATAAAAAAAGCGTGTAACTCTGAAAATCATGTTCAAGATGATATTGAGCTCCCTCGAAATTCCCTAGCCTTGACCTTGACACACATTTACGAATGTCTCGTAAATGTTTCAGGAGCACTTCTAGGAAAAGGCCATAGTAAGACAGCTGAACCTGCTCGTTAGATCATTGAGTTTCGCCTTGAAAGCAACGACCTCAAAAGCCACGAGTAAATCCCTTGGGCATGGATATAGCAGTGAGATGAAATAAAGAGAGCCTCGGATTAAACTACAACAAACATCCTTCACGGAATTCTTTTAAATTTGTAAAATTAAGCTAATGCTTAAGCTCGGATCTTTATCGATGAAATTCTATTCACTCTATATCCTGCTCTGAAACAATTGAACAATCCATCCTTTCTTCTGTTTAATCAGTGATATCACTGAATGACTTTACCATACAAGTATTTTTTAAATAAGTTCACTTCAGGCTCAGTTCTGAAATTTCTTAGCCAAAAAAGTAGATTTGAGTACTCAAAATTGCTGACCATCTGGTTACCTTGTTGGTAGTGTTTTTTTTGAATAGATTGAAAAGAGTCAAGATATATAATTAATGTGCTAGAAGCCTCAATTAATATCTAAGCACAAAACCTGGTTCGAAGACTTCGCATAGTTTCTTATAAAAGAGACATAAGTGTAAAGTACTTACTCATAAAAAATGGGTGTATTCAACTGCTGTTCAAATCGAGGCTTGAGTGTTCATGTGATCACAGGTTGTCCATATTTGTTTAACTGAGTGTGTCCGATGTATTCGTGTTTTCAAAGTCAGCTGGAAAAATCTCTCGAATATCATATCGCAAAATCTCAGCAAATAAGTCCTAAACTATGTGTGTTTTTAGTGTCTATTTGTCGTAGCTGGAGGGACTTTGCTGGCATTTCTCATCTGGGTGGTTGAAGTTTGGTTTAGCTGTGAGAGAAAGAGGGGTCTATTCTTGGTGAGATCTTGTATATTACAATATGTATTAAAAACATGAAACAAGAATTACTCATTCATTACAAAATCTTAGCAAATAAATCCTAAACTGTGTGTGTTTTTAGTGTTTGTTAGTTGTCACTGCAGTGACATTGCAGAAATTTGTTGTTGAAGGTTGTCTTAACTGTCAGAAGAAACAAGCTTGATAAAATCTTGTATAAGTTTAGTATGTAACAAACACAAAACAAGACTTACTCATTCATTATAAAATCTTTGCAAATAAATGCTAAAATATTTGCTATTCAAGTTTGTTAATTTTCACTGCAGTTAAATTGCAGAAATTTTATATCTGGGTTGTCGAAGTTTGGTTTAACTGTCAGAAGGAAAAACTGTATATTTTCCTTTGATTGATAAGATCTTGAAGCATGAAGCAGGCATTAGTCATTCACTAATAAATCCTCAAACCTAACCAGTGTATTTTTATATATGTTTATAGTAATGGCAAAGCTATCGCAGATTTTGTATCTGGGTTGCTCTTTCTACCAGACTCTGCAAAATCTCAATGAATGGTCTATGAAAACAAAAATGAAGAATATCATGTTTAGAATTTAGTTTGGTGGCTGCATTACACAAATCAAATGGTTTAAGAAATAACGTGTCAAATATACCTGTTTGTTAATTCGGATGATAGCTGAAATTAATTCGAATATACGTTTTTTATAAGAACAACATTTATGAGATAAACCAAACTGAAATGTGGGTCAGAAATTTGCTATCTTCAAAACCATTTGTGATAAAAACCAGACCAATTCACCAACGTAAAGCCCGTGTTTAGTAATGCCATTTAAAACACATTTTGGAGAAGGATAAGTTGTGATTAATCGGTGAAATCGTTTTAGAAATAAGAAACAGATGGGTTGTAATCAGAGCCGCGTGTCCTTATAAAAACGTATACATCTTTGATGATGTCATGAGTCTCCCACTAACATATGCTCGGATTTCACAAGAGCATTGCTGGTATCATTGTTGATTCGAAATTGATTGCTGATTGCTGTTTATGGAACTCATTTGAAAAATAAATAAGGATTGATGCAAAGAACTACAGTTCTGATAAAACTTGTGGTAAGTCCTAGTGATAAACATAGAAACATCGAGGAAGTAGAAACCCCAATGTGAGGTTTTATCTTCGTTTCATTATGCAATGTAAGAAGTTCGAAATAAATCATAGATTATAATGATTAGTATAATTTAACGCCCTGAGCTACTAACTGAGCAGTGACAGATGGGCACATTTGCAGCTAGGACGTAGTCAATGCCATATGATTGGCCCATGCAATACCAGTAGAAACACATTGAGATAGACGATGCGTTTGGCAGCAATTGAGGTCGTATCTTTTCAATTCGCTATTATATCTAACCAATTGCAGATCCTCTTCCCCGTCATTCGGTTGAGGATATTTAACTAATTGCAGATCCTCTTCCCCGTCATTCGGTTGAGGATATCAAACGGTGCTAGTTGTGCCCCTTCCCCTTCATTCGGTTGGGGACTTAGTCATCTTGTAGGCAAAGAGATGGTATAAACAATTACAAATAATACTACAATTCGATCTATAATGTAAATATCCACTATAATTTATGCCGCCATTTTGAAGGGCGGCCAAGAACCGACGGGGATGCCGCTTCAGGGCCTTGGAAATTTGATACGACCCAAGGGTGGGAAGGGTGGGGAAAAGACAGCAGGACTCGTAGTTGCAAAGGAACAAGATGGCGAACAAGACCACATGCTTGCATGGTGTGGGGACTGGGACTAGGAGTTGGTACCTGAGGGAGTTCAGCGATCCAGGGGGGTGCAATTCAAATAAATAGTAGCATGGCGTTAAACTTAATTTACTAGTGTAAATTACTGTATTATTCCAAAAGAATCATTGATTAGGATAAGTAAAATCAATAGCATAGCTTTCTGTAGCCTATGCACAGAATATACCACTTTCAGAATTGTATATTTCCATAAACTACAGTTTTCAAAGGACAGTGTCTGTGACGCAGGCTAAACTTTACTAGTTACAGCTGTTCTGATATCTGCTGCAAGTTCCAGAGAGATATCATCAGTGCAGCGTGGGAAAACCACCAAAACATTTCAGGGTGTGCAGAACTGTGAAGGGAAACTTTAAGCATTGTAGAGTTAAAACCCAAAGTACTTGTGGTTTTCCTCAACAGTATTGATGGTATCCCTCCACATCACTGAACATCCTCCACAGTTCTGGATGTTATCCCTCCACAGTACTGAACACTCTCCACATCACTGAACATCCTCCATAGTTCTGGATGTAATCCCTCCACAGTACTGAACATCCTCCATAGTACTGATGTTAAACCCCCCCCCGCCCCCACAGTACTGAACATCGTCCACAGCACTGAACATCCTCAACAGTACTGATTGTATCCCCATACAGTACTGAACATCCTCCACAGTACTGCACAGACGTTCCTATGGTGATAAAAATGAATTCTTGTATTTCTTGAAGATAAATTGTGAACTTGACACATTGACACAACGACACCTTGAAGATCAGGTTGTTTCTATATCTTGAGCTTAAGTTCAATTAATCATATCCACTCAGTTTGAAAAGTCTTAGTTAGACAAACTCCACCATTTTGCGTTGCTATTTTAGCTTGTAAATCTATCTTGCGTTTGCTTTTCTGATCATCTACGAGCTCTTAGTCAACATTCGTACAGAATGAGTTTTTGGCTAATGTTCTTCTTGGATTACAGTATTTGCGATTTGTTGGTAAAGAGCTTGAATGTCAGTCTGACGGAGTAGTTTGTGTTTGGGCTTGCACTACCTTGTTCATGTGACAAATCGCTTGCTGACCATACACCGTACGTGCCATTGAAATGAATGATCTTTGACGGGCTATTTAAAATTCTGTATCAACAACCTTGGGATCGTCTGTTCATGTTCACTACTGTAGTTTGACGTTAAGTACTGTGGGGGATACCTTAAGTGCTGTTGGAGGATGTTAAGTACTGTGGGGGATACCTTAAGTGCTGTTGGAGGATGCTTAGTACTGTGGGGGATAACTTAAGTGCTGTTGGAGGATGTTAAGTACTGTGGGAGATACCTTAAGTGCTGTTGGAGGATATTAAGTACTGTGGGGGATACCTTAAGCGCTGTTGGAGGATGTTAAGTACTGTGGAGGATTTCATCAGTACTGTGTGAGATATTCGTACTGGTATCCCTCTACAGTACTGATTGTATTCCTACAAAGTGCTGAACATCCTCCATAGTACTGAACACCCTCCAATGTACTGAACACCTTCTACAGTAGTACTGCACTGATATTCCTGAGATCGATTCTATGGAGAGTTCTCTCTTTGGTTCAGGGATAATAAAAAACATTTAGTGACAAGGAAAATGCAACGTGTTAGCTACGTGTCATTCTTAGAAGCTATGTTGACGTCAAATTAAATCAAAATCATTATTCAGAATATTTTAGATTTGGGTATTGTGTTTTAACTAGAATAGAGCCTGTTAATTATTTTTGTGAGTCTCCAGGCCGTAAGGATCTTGTCGTAACATCATTTGTACGTTAAACGTCAATCTCAGGTAATTCTAGTTTTCGCTTTTCGTATCTAGGCTGAGTTGCTATAGGGAAAGGAAGTCTTTATTCCATAGTCACAAATACCTGTGTGAAACAAATTACATTTGCTTCAAAAATAGCAAAACATTTTTTTGTTAAATTGAAGTTTTTTTACATCTCCTGAGTGACTTCGTCCTCTTTAATCGTATTGTCACGTTAATGAGTTTTGCCTCTCACTGTATTGTTTTCAATATAATGAGCAACAACAACAATTTGTGTAGTTTACATGAAGTTGAATTTTCAATTTCTAATTGACTTAGCCTAAAAGGTGTGAAAGCGAGAAAATTTTGTGTAAGAAATATAACAGAAATTGGATTTCAATATTGAGTATTTGTATTGTATTTTGATGATCAGAGCTTTGAGAACTATTATGCTGGCATGATGCAAATATCATAGGCCATATGACTGTATGAATGTGATAGGGTCTAAAAGGTTGCATTTTTGGCACGATAGGCTTAAGTGCAATAAAATAGCTTTGATTACAAAATTAGTGAGATTCTAAGTATTTGGGAGTCCGTATAGAGTCAAATATATCAAAAAGTGATGTTAATGATCTAAGGAATGTTTCGGTATAAAATGGGGGTGGGAGACGTATCAAAACGTGAAGACAAAAAAATATGATTCATTCTTTATATTTGACTAGTAACAGAGTTATCAAAGAAAAAAGTATAGTCTATTTAATATTATCTTCTCAGTATATTTATATCTCTCTACTTCATGCATCGAGCACGGTTTTGGTAAACTGAAATACAGACTTCGTATCTATGAGGTGTCAGATGAATTTCTGTCCATATTTTCCATGTATCTGGAAACTTTTTTTCTGTTTTTAGAGACGAGATCTTGTGCTACAGAAGCAAGCTCCACTAGTGATCTGACAGACGCGAAACCCTCCATCGACCTGAAGCTTAATTTCAAGCCAAGCATGTCCTACGCTGATCGCCTGGCCTTGAAAAAACACCGAAAAGACCCTCTACCCAAAAACAGCAATGTCAAGACCAAGAGTACGAAACAAAGTGAAGGAAATGGTAAGGTTAAAAAGTATCCCGTTAAATCATTGACTTCGTCAAAATTAGCTGTAGAAACGAGTCCAAAAATCTCCATAACAACCAATAAAGTGGCCAACCCACAGTCAAGGCAGCCTCCTCCGCAGGAGTCACAAATAGATCAGCTAAGATCGATCAGAATACAAATGCTCACAAGTGACGATGATGAGAGCAAATTTGCTAGCCCTGACAGCGGAGGAGACGCGCCGATTGTAAGCGAGGCTAGTGGTGAATCGCCGCGCCCTTCCAACGATCGTCGCACGTTGTCGCAAATGGGCCGACTGAAAATCGTCGAGTTAAGTTTCTCAGACCCTGAAAATGACAGCAAAATAGACGGTTCGCGTTCCGCGTCAGCGACATCCGCTACATCTCTGGTGTCCGTGCGGAGAGTCACGAGCGGATTGCAGAATGCAGGGACGACATCGCCAAGACTGATCCCCCACCCTCCGGCTACGCCGTCCAGCACGTACGTCACGCGTCAGAAGATTCTCCTCAATAAAAACAAAAAGACGCTGCGGGAAGAAGTCGCTTCATCCACCATTAACGAATTGATGAAAAACGGAAACAAAAGATGGAAGCCGTTCAAGAAATACGTCGGTTTGGATTCGTTTTTTATGGCTGGTGTTGAGCGTGAAAGTAAAGATAACAAGGAAAATGATATGACTGATGTGAATAATGAGATGCGAGCCCCAAAGAGCTCATCGAGTCAAAACTGTCCGGTCATAACAGTGGGATCGGAAGGATGCTGGCGGCCGGACTCTAGTTGGTCGCACACGGCAGATGAGAATGGCACAGCTTTTCATAAGCAGCAAAGTAAAAACGTGAAATCCTCCCCGAGGCACAAGAATGGAAATAGTCCGCTTAAAAAGGATTCATCCAAAGTTAAAGTTGGTCACAGCCCAGATAAAAGTCAACTCTCTAGCAAAAACTCTAGCAAAAACTCTAGCAAATACTCTAGCAAAAACTCTAGCAAAAACTCTAGCAAAAACTCAAGCAAAGACTCACTATCGATAACGATAGACGAACCAACAAGAGATGACAAATCGATTAGTTCAAACACCACCCCTAGAATGAGCCTGACGGGTTTCGATTTCCTGAGTGCCATGCCACCCATGTCTAAAGGTGACGACTTTAATAAAGTTCACCGCGCGTCCACAGTTACGTTATTCGCGTTGAGTCCCCAACCGCCGGATGTTTGGAACGATGATAGCGAATTCGAGCTGTTGAACTCGCCGAACAAGGTGTCAAAGCTGCCGATTGATGAGGCGGTGCTGAACGAGAACGACGAGGATATCCAAGCACTCGAGGCGTTGTCTAATGAGATAGGTAATTGTAATGAGACGCTTGGAGGCGATGCGGGTGATCGCGAGCGGGACGCGCGGTGGGAGGAAGACAGTCTCAGTATAGAAGACAATGATGACGGCTCTGGACTGACGAGTTCAGGGGATGCTGACACTCATTACGACGGAGATGATTCCAGTGACAACGAATATTACGATAGCAAATATCAGGTTCAGAATTTGAAATGAAGAAAATCGAGATATTATTTATTGAAAAGTTCTATTATTGAAAACCACAGTTTATATAAGTAGATGGTTAGGAAACCTATTCATGTATCTTTTTGTGCAAGTTTTTCAAATTTGAGAGTACGCAGTGTATCGATTCACATTTTATGTTGAAAAGTACCCGAGAGTGCACAACATGCCATGCGCATAGTAGTGTATAAAGGTATATGGTTTGAAAACCTAGCTTTCCTAACCATCTACTTCTATTAACTATGGGCATACGTTGTGCACTTTCAGGTACTGTTCAATATCAGATGTGAAACAAAGACGTAGAACAATAGCTTTCCTAACCATCTACTTCTATTAACTATGGGCATACGTTGTGCACTTTCAGGTACTTTTCAATATCAGATGTGAAACAAAGACGTAGAATAATAGCTTTCCTAACCATCTACTTCTATTAACTATGGGCATACGTTGTGCACTTTCAGGTACTTTTCAATATCAGATGTGAAACAAAGACGTAGAACAATAGCTTTCCTAACCATCTACTTCTATTAACTATGGGCATACGTTGTGCACTTTCAGGTACTGTTTAACATAAATTTGAAACAAATACGTAGAACAATAGCTTTCCTAACCATCTACTTCTATAAAATATGGGCATGCGTTGTGCACCAACAGGTACAGTTCAACATCAGATGTGAAAAAAAGACGAACGACCATAGGTTGCCTAACCATCTACTTCTATAGACTATCGGCATGCGTTGTGCACTTATAGGTACTGTTCAACATCAAATATCACGATTAAATCTTCCTCAAAAATGTATTTTCTGGAACTCGCCAAGAATTTGGATAGCCCATGGTATTCTAATTCTAAGAATGTTCAATTTGTATTTACTGGGCCAAACTTCCGACATTAGGAGCAAAACCGAATTTGACACCCCAAAGTGTCACAACAATAGGTTTGAAACCCATCTTTCTCTAAAAACTATTGTTGAAATTCGCTATTTTGCACGTTTTTGATGCTTTCATTGATGATTCTCGAGTTAAATATGAATTATTGTGTCTTATTAAAGATGACATCATTAGAGTGCCTTTTTACAAATCCTCTACCAAACTTTGATAAGGCACTGCAAAAACTATGACTCAAATCGTCAGCGGTACAATTTTAATCAGGGCTGTTCCCAGGCCCGTTTCGTTGAGCAAAACATTTGGGCAGCACCCATACAAACCTATGATTTACGCTTGTATAAGATGCTTTAGCCTAATCATTTGATCAGATGAATTAGATCTTTTTAGGCTTACATAAAGAAGAAATGATGTTTTTATTAAACCTGTGTTTGTTTTCATCGTATCCATGTTTACTTTAGGAAGTTCTCTTCAATAGATATTGATTGTAAAAATAAGTTATCTTTACGACTTTCCAACATGAATTGGCAGGTGACCGTTTAATCATTGCAACGGCAGAATGGATCGGAGAGGCCTCGTTTATTTTCACTCAGATGTATTGTTTACCGTTGAAGAACAGTAGTTTGTGTTTGTCATGGTTTTCTCTGGAAATTTTCCCCGCTGGGACAGGTCTAAGTAAATGTATGAATTATTTCCAATCCTAACCGTGAATGGGAATTCAAAGCAAAAGACCGCACTTTGTTTTACGACCAGACGCATTTGTATAAACTGAAACTTTAAGACATAACTTGAACCCTTGAAAACCAAAACATCATTAAATACAACATGCCTCCTTTAGCTGTATTAAAGTTATACACTCAAATCCAGCGATCTCGATTAAAGGTTATCTCGAACTTCCCGCTATCTTGAACAAAACCTATTTCCCCTCGTTTTCCTATATATCTAAGTACGCAAATAAAACCCGGTATCTCCAACTTTTCGCTATCTCGAATAAAATTTCCTTTCTGTGAGTGAAAAAAACCCCGTTATCTCGAACATTATGACACAAAACTTGCAGTTTTGTACAATCATACGCTAATAATTTCTTAAACTGACACAAGACTTCTTACTTCTGTGATTAGCTACGCTAATGACAAATCCTTTCGTAAAGCAGAAATGAATAGATGTAGTCCAACAAGAAGTCTTTTTCAAGGAATTCTGACCTCTTAACCATCAAGGTTTTATTATAATAAGTTGTCTTTACTACTGCCATCCAGGAACTTAACTTGTCTGCCCTGAGTAAGAAGAAGATGTATTTGCGAATCTGCTTATAGGCCCTTGAAGGTGAATCTCCACTAGGCGAGAAAAGTCGCGCGATTCGATATTTTCCGCTGCGACTTTTTGCGAGAAGGCGATTCTGCAAAAAGTAGGAATGGTTTCTACTTTGAAGCGCTCGACTTTTTCCGCTGTGTTTTTATCAGACATAAGCTGCGCATGTGTAAAAGCGATAAAGTAGAATCGCTCAACTTTCTCCGTCTAGTGGAGATTCACGCATGAATCCCCCTTTTGTTCAAAGAAAATCTCGATTCCCGTTATCTCGAAACCCCGTCATGTCGAACAATTTTTCATTTCCCGTGACAGTTCGAGATAGCAAGAGTCGACTGTAATTAAGCTTCCGAAGATTGGTATAAAATCATTTTTACATTCCTATTTGGCTCCTCTTTATAACCATCTACATTTTGTTTTCTCCTCCGCAGTACTTTTTCCACTTTCAGTTGGGATTCGACGAATGGTATGCCATGAATGAGCACTTGGGCTCTCATCTAATTTTCTGCTCTCGAGAAAAGTGTTAATTCATGTTGCTTTTCCATAGAAAATAACAAAAATAACAAAACATTTGCTTCTCTCCTTATTAATGTCAACAAGTAACCACCTTGTGGAACAGTTCTGGAGGTTGTATGTACTGTTTGGGAAATCATCAGTATTAGGGAAGATGTTCAGTACTGTAAAGCCATACCGTCCAGCACATCGGGGGGTGTTCAGTACTGTTGAGGATACACCATAAGTTCTGTGAGGGGATACCATGAGTGCTGTGGAGGATAATCCGGACTATGGAGGATATTAGGGAGCTTACGATTTGACTACGCAGGCGACTGCTACGGTAAGTTTTGAGGAAAATGACGTATGTGCGCATGTGCGAGGGGAATCACCACCAAATCTGCGTAGCGTCCATTATTTTCACTACGCGTTGTGGTAGATTTCAACGTACTCTCGACTACGCAGGTAAGCAATAATATTTTTATGATATTTGTATTTACCCAGCTTATTTCATCAAAACTTTTTTCGTTTAACTATTCTGACAACAATATTTAATGTTTTCTGAAAGTTTCAGTGTTTTGCAAGCAGTTTATCTTTGTTTATTTTCAGTTTTCCTCAAGAATAACCAACAATATGGAAAGCGAATGCCCTATCGAAAAACGTAGGGAAAATACTACGTGTGTCAACAATTATTTTGATTCTGTTGTGCATTTTAAACAGAAGAGAAACATTGGAGATATTAAGGATATGAAGATGGGCGAATTAACACTGTTTCTAGTATTTGGTTTGTTGTTAAAATGATGTATTTACTTTCGATTTGGGCTACACACCCTAGAGCTAGGCCACTATGTGACCGGAGTTTTACATTTCATTTCTATTTCTCTCTTTTTTGTTTTAAAAGAATTGGCATTATCTGTGCTAAATAATCAATGTGGTTGGCCAACGTCGGGGTTGGCCATCTTTGTTTCGTGAATTGTGAAGGCAAGTAAAATTTTGGCGCCAACTCGTACGTAGTCAGCCTGCGTACTCTAAATCGATCGTAAGTCAGATACTGCGCACAACGGTACGGCAGTTAGTACTCAGCCTTCTACGTAGCCGTAGTCACTTACGTAGTCAAATCGTAAGCTCTCTATTAAGAACTGTGGGGGATACCTTTAGCATTATTGAGGATTTCATCAGTAATGTGGAGAGAAAGCACAACCTTTGTGAATTACCTCTATATTGCTTTTGGTCCCTTTCCAAAGTACTGAACATCCTCCATGGCACTGATGGTATCCGTCCAACAGTACCGAACACCTTCCACCGTACGGAACAGACACTTCACCTGGAGGCTGTTGTTTTTTCTATCCGGCTCGATAAATAATTTCCATGTAATTGTAAGAAGCATTTCCACTTTGCCCTAGGCCTAAAACTCTCGTATAAATAGGCCCTTTAGCGTTTATTAACTCACCAAACGGAGAGTTAACTCTGAAAGGAAGAAAACTAAGTCCATTTTCGTAAATAATTGAACACCATTCACTGGAAAATGAAAATATATTAATTCAATTAGTGACATCCAATAATACTCCATAATCTTCACAAAACTGACGTTTAAGCTGAATATTAGCAGGCGATCTGTAAATACACCTGGGGCAGTATTAGCAATTTGTAAATAAATTTCAAGTCATTTGAGAAGTGACTGGTTTCTCTGCGAGGGTTTTCAAAAGATTCGTGAAGGTAAGAAGCTTATGATTTCTCTTCTAATCTTGTTAATATTTTTGCGTATTTGATGGTATTTTTATGAGAGAGGTGAGGTAAATCCCCCAAACTTCAATCAATCCTTCTGGCATCATTAATTTTTACGAAAATCGAGCTTGATTCGCCTAACTGGATTTTTGCTTTCAAGCAGAGAAACTTCATTTCTACTGAGGGAACCTCGTCAGTAACGTTCTTTTACTCAATTAAAACGTAAATGAAAGATGAATGAAATTCTATACTGGTACTGTAGGAGGGTAAAATATAACTTCCCGGGTCTACCTGATGAAGTATATTCGTCCTTGTCAATAGGCCCCTTAGTAAATAGACAAAACTTTATCAAGAAAAGTACTTTAATAGGATGAAGATGTAATTGGTGTCATCATTTCGGCCTCGTTTGCATTGGTTCGTCGTAGTTGTAGGTCTCCGCCCTTTCTAAAGATGCGAAATCGAACCTGTCCTAGTTTTCAAACAAATACGCCATGAAAACGCTCAACAAGGTTCTGATGCCATTTATCGATAGATATTCCCATTGAAAGAATTGTGTTCAATGTCTACTGATTTGGTGTTTACATTGACGCTCCGTTCACACTGCTCCGTAGAAAATCCGTCTCCGCTTTCTCCTTGCGTTCACATTTCTCCGCTCGTACATCGGAGACTTTTGAAAACGTGCCCTGAAAATGGATTTTATTGTTGAAAACGTTATCTTAAATCTGAGACTTTTGAAAACGCACTCTGTAAACGAATATTTCAGGTACAAAAACACAATGTGACCAACGTAAACGCAAAAACGGATACTTTTGAAAATGCCAATCATTACCAAAATTATAATCCGATCCAGAGCAGAGCTATGTGAACGCTTTATCGTTTTCATATTTACCCAGAACAGTGTTGACAAGCAAAACGAATCAAAATGAAAACGGATGAAACCGAACACGGAGCAGTATGAACATAGCCTGAAGATAAAGCGTACCCGCACCATTTTCAAAAGTACAGGTGTTTGTTTTGGTGAGCATTTTGGGTGCAAAGCCGTAATGGGTTGATTTTTCTCCATAGCAGTGTGAACAACGATGAATCAATACAAGACAGCATGTATTATGGCTAAGTCAAGTTTAGTTACCGTGTGACCTAATTTAGTGACCTAAATTAATATTAAACTACCAGCATTGTGCAAATGTGATAGCAAATACTACCAATCAGTTAAATAACAATATCACCCTTTGCAACCTCTGTTCAGCACTGTCAAGAATGTTGAGGTAATGTTTAGGTATCAGTTCTGTGGGGAGCATAATCAGTAGTGTAAAGGGAAACCAAAAGTAACTTTGGTATTATCTCCACAATGCTTTTGGTATCCCTCCATATTACTGAGAGTATCCCAGCACCGTACTGATAGTATTCCTGTACAGTGCTGAATATCCTCCGCTGAACTGAACAACATCCACTGTTCTGTACAGACGTGAATACCTAAGACTTGACAGGATCGAAATATAATTGCGTGAACGTGGTCAAGTAGCTGTTGGCTTTCATAAGTCTTTTAACTGTTACTAGCCAACTAAAAATAAATGTATTATTATCATTATCATTATGACAAGCCTTTGAATACAGTAATGCAGCAAGACAAAGTCATTCTTAAGGATTGTATTCGTTGTTCTTATCATTTGATGTCGGCTACCTCTGCGGCATTATCATTAATTTTCCCGATCACAATCTTACTCAATCTTTATTCGTCATGAATAATTCAATTCTCTTTTCATCAGCTTTAACTTTGACTGGAAATAAAGCTCTCTGACTTATTGGCTGTTGTGTCTCCGTGGCGAAAGTTGCAAAAGAAAACTGGTTGGGCTAGGCCATTTTAGACTCGGCCCGCTTGATCTTGCTGCCATGGCAACAAATGAAACAAAGAAAACAATGTGCTTATTCCTGGAAGAACTAGACGTTCCTGACAATGTGGTTATTAAAGCAACTGCCATTATAACTGCAGCTATCGGCGTGTTTGTCGCGATTGGAGCAACAATCGGAAACAGCATCATTCTGTTCGTTCTTGTCAAGTTTGAAAGACTGCAAATACCTTCGAACTTGTTGCTGGGTAGTTTATGCATCACTGATTTATTAACAGGACTGATTGTTCAACCGCTGTCTATCGCGCGGAGACTAACAGAAGCGCATGGCAGACATTTGTGCAACGTCCGCCTCGTCTGCGCTTACTTCGCGTTTTTATGCGTCGTAGCGTCAATCATAAACGTTTGCCTAATCAGCATCGATAGATACTTTGCAATAACGATGCCGTTCTGGTATCAAGCACGGGTGACAAATACTCGCTACATCTGCATCATATCCGCAATTTGGACTATCGTTGCGTTTTTCGCACTCCTCCCCTTCACGGGTGCGCTGACGGCAAGTGCCTTCTTCACAATAACTTTCATTCTTATGGGCCTAGCCATGGTGCTGTTTTTACTGGCCTAT
Organism: Pelagia noctiluca; assembly: GCA_963924455.1. NCBI lineage: Eukaryota > Metazoa > Cnidaria > Scyphozoa > Semaeostomeae > Pelagiidae > Pelagia > Pelagia noctiluca. The sequence goes on from OZ004325.1 coordinate 13,964,967, forward strand.
TCTCGAATGGCCGTTATTGTCAGGTCGCAGCGCCGCAAAATGCATCCGATTCACCCTGATATCGAGACCAACGATGTGAACAACGGGAATACCTTGATAACGTCCCAAGAGCGCAAAAAGGCATACACCATCGGCATCATCGTCTCATTTGCGTTATTCTCGTACCTTCCACTAGCAACCATGTTTATACTTCGTGGTGTTATCGGGGATACGGTTGCAATTGTGTCGATTGCTGACACATGGGCAGATTTCTTCCTGCATCTGAATAGTTTGGGGAATCCCGTTATTTACTGTTTCCGGAGCGAAGAGATCAGAGTTGCCGTGAAAAGGGTTTTACCAGAGAGAGCTAGAAGTGTACTGAGCTGCGCTTTTAAATGAATTTGACAAGGAGCCGAAAAGGGCCAAGCCTGTAAAAAACTATTTTAATAGTGATGCAAGACCCGCACAAGAAATAAAAACAAGTTGGCATCAACAATTATTATTTTCATGAAATATTGATTTTTTCATCTAGTTTCCTTTATAAATTTTCCTCTATGAAGTGGTCGCTGTGCGGGCAAATCTGGAGTCTAGCAACTAGTGGTAATGACGTAGATTCAGGCAAAAGCTTGCCTTTGCTCGAATTTTTCAACATTAAGGATTTTTCAACTTGAAGGACAAAATCCCTACAGTAGGAAAATTATTCAAATTTACTGCTATGTTTGTTTGTTAATAATCCCAGATTAGTACAGTAAGGAGTGAATACATTTGGTCTTATCAAGGCTGTTTCTGAAACAAAATTTGACATGATAGTCATCACTTATCATAACGTTTTGTAGCCTATAGGTAGAAACATTGCACTACTAAACATCAAAGATTTGTCATGATAAGTGGTGACTTTCACAGAAGTCGAACTTACCTGTTAAAAACTGGAAGGAATCATATATTGTATAAGGGAAAAACCTTATATTCAAGCCTTGTTGAAAATTTTTTCCCGTGAATTTAATGATAGTGAATGAGTCAGCTAGGATGAGTTCTCGTGTGCCATCAATGTGTAGGAGAAAAATGTCATTAAACATGCAAAACGATATTTCATCAATTATTCGTGGTCTTCATATGGATTTGCTAATTGAAGAGATTCGATATGTTATTGTTCAATGTTTCATTCTATCATTAGAAAAGCCTTTTCAGCGTCAGCTGTAATGCACATGGATAGATAAACTATACGTAAAAACTAAAAACCATGGTTTTAATTAATACGAGTTGAGGTATTGATTCAAAGGGACTCCTCTACAAGTTTATCCAAAATTTGAAAACCTGTTTTTGATAGATTTGCTAGAAGCAGATAAACGCTCTGCGAATGCATTGAGCTTCAATCTATGAGGAGAAAGGATATCAATATAGATTTGCAAGTAGAAATTAATTAATTTTTGATGTTAACATGTATCACAATAGCAGTAGATAAATGCATAAAAGGAGATAAATATGCAGAAAACGAATTAATCTGGTACCGTTTTCATTCATTTAAGAGGAATCTTCAGGCGGCTTGATTCATTTTTGATATTTGAAAGAAAATGCGTCCTATTTCCAAATGAGCATCTGTAGCAAGAGATATAAAGAGTTGACCAACTATCACAGAGTAATATTCAAAGAAATCACAAGCTTTGTTTACGTTTTAAATCAATACCGATTTTCAGAAAAGCCTTTTCTATGTCAGACGTAAGTGCAATAGAAAAGGGACAAAACTGCGTTATAATATTTTTTAAGTAGAATAGTATAAACAGGTAATGGTTTTGATTCAAAGGGAGTCCTTCGAAGGTTTATCCATAAGTTTGGAACTGTGTCTCTGATAGATTTACGAGTAGTAAATTCATTCTCTATGTTCCAAATCTGTAGGCGAGAGATCTAAAATGTTTAGTATTTGGCTAGATATTACCTATCCAATTTTACCTATTACTTATTCAAGTTACAGCTATTTCGTTCTCTCAGTTAAAACAATTACAATCAGCTATCCAATGAAATTTTGGCATAATTATGCGTTCTCCATACTTTGTTGCCTCTTCAATATATTTCATATTTCATCAGAGAAGTTTTAAAAACATTTCGAGATAAAGTTTTCCCGAAAAGGGGACATGTTTTGTTAGTGGTTCTAATAAAAAGTGGCTCTCATACGCGGCTTTTTACTGTATTTGTATAGAAATTGAATCAAGGAAGCAAAATTGGCTTATAAATAGCCATATACCACCTACAAAACTTAAGATGACGTGTATTTTGGAGCAGCTGGATAAACGTTGTATTTATCTCTAAAAACTTTAAAGGCGTCCGATGCATGTGAAAGTGGAAAGAAGAAAACTTAAATCTAGGGGTCTTTAACATATATTAGTTTGAGATAAATCTGTTCAATAGAATTGTCTTTGATCGACACAGTCGGCCACCTGAGAAGAGCATCTCTAAATTCTTTAGAATTTGCAAAGCATCTTGGTACAATATTTCCCAGATTCCTTTGCGATAGGGGGTGAATTTGCAGTAATCCAAGATGGTAGAAATAAATTGAAAGTGGTCTACTGTTAGGTGAAAGTTTGAGAAATTGAAGGTTGCATCTGTTCTTCTAACCAGCTTCTTTTTAAAATGTTAATGATGAAATTTTAAACATGAAACGAAGGACAACTACCTGTAAATGTTTATTTAGGCCCTATTTACGGCTCGTTTTCACTTCATAAATGTGAATGAAGATGAACATAAATGTTAATGAGAAACGAACGTCATTGCTATCAGATGATCAACATATTTGGTTAGGACTTGGATCTCCTTGGCGAAAGCAGCTTCTTGCATTGGTTGGTGGACAATTTGTTTTCCAGACATAGACTTGAATAGCTACAATTGATTCACAGCTTCAACGGGGTTACTAACACCGTCAACTGTGTGCTATTGTGCCTTTTAAAGATATTATCTCAAGATTTTCAAGTGCCATGTCATTGGACGACTAGCAATTTAAACAAAAGATAGGATTACCTTGAAATAAGGATCTGACCTCTATAATAAAATCATCTGCTTGCATGGTAGATGTAAAATGATAGTTTCTCTTGCTATAAAAACATTGAACTGATACACAGCTTCAACTTGATTTCGACGTCAGCAACTGTGCGTTTTGTGCTTGCTAAAGATTTCTATCGAGAATTCTCAAGTGCCATGTGATTGGACAACCAGCAGAGTAAACAAAAGACAGAAATCCCCTAGAAATCCACTATCCGTATAAACAGCTGTTGGCTGGCTCTCCCAGATGCAGATTTTCATTGAGTAACCGCAATGCCTACAATATTATGAATTTGGCTGACAGCAAGATAACTACGATTGTTGCAGAAGTAATAGCGTTCGAAGGTTAGTAAATATGATTGAATGGTTTCTTCAATTTTAATTTTTAGTGCAACGCTCTTCAGTTGTTAGATTGAAACTAATTTAGCTTCTCTGTCTTTGCTCAGGTCAATCTTTAACGTTGTTATTTAAACCACAATTCGTCACCTGTTGCGATATGAAATTATGAAAATATTGTTAAGGGTTCCAGTCAAAAAGTGAATGCTACGGACTATCCATGACTCTTGCTGACTTCTAAGCTGCCCGTGTTTTTCGAAATTAGCAACGTTTTTTATACTGACAAGTTGAAAAAACCTTTGATCCTGATTGAGTGAGTGAGTATTAGTTTTTGTTTAAAGTGCAAGTCTGACAAGGGCAAAACCTTGCCTCTAGTAGAGGAGCAATATCATATATTATAGCTATCAATGTGTATAGTTGTATGAGGTGCTAGTGTGTTTAATGTACCAAATAACGTGCTAGCCTGACTAAGGCAAAACCTTGCTTTGCTTCCAGTGCGAGCATGGTAGGATATACTACTAGCAGTATATGAGTGAGTGAGTATCAGTTGAAAAAGCTAGCATGATGAAAGCTAGCAAAACATTTGACACGCTGATAAAGAAAAGAAGAAACACTTGTTAGATGTAAATGGCATTCATGATTTTTGGCTGAAAAGTAGGCTCAGTGCACAATGTACTCTGTGTACGATGTACTCTTCAAAACGTTTGCTAAGATCAATCGAATAAGCCTTGATATATTCTGTTCATTTCCTCTGTCGGCATGATTTACCGGGATCTTTATTCTTTAAGCGGTTTATTACAATGGCTTTGCCGTGAGACCATTGAAGATGTTGGATTACCTAGACTTTCAAATGTTTGAATAAACAAAATTCGCTTCAAAAGATTGAATTCAAAAAACTCAATACCGAATTCATAGAATTATCAAGATACGTGTAAGCTTTGTCACGATTTCAGAAATATTGAATTATTTTCCTCTGAAAATTCATTAATATTTAAACTATTTTTCATCAGCGTGGACTTTCACTGAAAATGCATCAATTCCAGCTTATGGATCGGAGTGATTGAGTGTTATCTGGTTAAGCCGGCAAGATGAGCCTTTGAGCCAGCTACAAATTAACGCCATTTTGGTAGGCCTATTGGACTGGACTGGCGAGCCACACTTGCTACCATGGCGACAAACGAAACCAAGGAAGCAATGTGCTTGTTCCTTCGAGAGCTTCGAATCCCTGAAAACATGGCAGTAAGATTTACGGCAATCATAACCTCAGTTTTAGGCGTACTTGTTGCGATTGGAGCAACAATCGGAAACAGCATCATTCTGTTCGTTCTTGTCAAGTTTGAAAGACTGCAAATACCTTCAAACTTGCTGCTGGGCAGTTTATGCATCACTGACTTACTAACAGGACTGATCGTTCAACCGCTGTCGATCGCGCGGAGATTAACGGAAGCGTACGGCGGACACCACTGTAACGTCCGCCTTGTCTGCGCGTACTTCGCGTTTTTATGCGTCGTAGCGTCAATCATAAACGTGTGCCTCATCAGCATCGATAGATACTTTGCAATAACGATGCCGTTCTGGTATCAAGCACGGGTGACAAATACTCGCTATATCTGCATCATATCCGCAATATGGACTATCGTTGCGTTTTTCGCACTCCTCCCTTTCACGGGTGCACTGACGGCGGGCGGATTTTTCAGAATAGCCTTCATACTCATGGGGGTAGCCATAGTTTTGTTTTTACTGGCCTATTCCAGGATCGCAGTTATTGTCAAGTCTCATCGACGCAGAATACACATGGACCGCGAGACCCAAGAAACAACAACTGGTATCACCACTACCATAACGTCCCAAGAGCGCAGAAAGGCCTACACGATCGCCATTATTGTCTCCTTTGCTTTATTCTCGTATCTACCACTGGCTACCATATTTATACTCCGAGGCGTGATCGGAGACTCCGTGGAAATTGTCTCAATAGCTGACACGTGGGCAGACTTCTTTCTGCATCTGAATAGCTTGGCGAATCCCACCATTTACTGCTTTCGAAGCGAGGAAATCAGAGTTGCAATAAAACGGGTCATGCCAGAGAGGGCGAGACGTGCCTTGGCTTGCATCTTTAAATGAACTCAAAGAACAATCGAGTTCTCTCGAGGTATGAATACTCCCAGTGGGGCTCAAGCAGTTTTGCCACAATTCAGAATGATTACTGGAACTGTTGGTCGATTAGAAACGTCTAAGGAACGATTTGAAATGATTTTTTAAATTCAAAAAGGCCTAGATAACTCGGAAAAAGATAGCGCAACTCACTTCACGCAATGCATCATTAGCTTATGCCTCTTAGCAATGTATTAGCAACCAAACTAACCTCAACAGCATAATATATTTTCCAATTTTCAAAACTGTGTAAATGCTGGGTCCACACTAAATCATAGACAAGATATGAACGCTGTTGCGCAATTATAGTTCTCTGAGCTTCACCCAGATTTAGTGCAGACACTATCCTTAACCTGGAACCACAAACGAACCATAAATGAGGCGTTATTACACATTCCTGATGCGTTCTAAAATTCATACCTAATTCTAGTGTGCAGATTTAACCAATTTATGCTGTGATGAAATGGTTTCGTGCAGTGATGCTTGAAGCAGTGTGCAGATATGATATCATTCAATTGTAGAGGATTGTGTCTTTGCCAATATACACTTGCATGTTTGATATAGTTCATTGGAAGTGTTGACTATCAATGATGCTTGATTGCTTAAACCTAACTCTAGTTTACAGTGATAACCAATTTGAACAGTGATAGAATGGTTTCGTGCAGTGATACTTGAAGCAGTGTGCAGATATACTATCATTCAATTGTAGAGGATTGTCTCTTCGCCAATATATGCTTGTATTTTTCAGACCTGTGTTTCCAAACATGCTTTTCAAGAGATGTGAGATTATTTGATCTGAAAATCCCACTTATCGGTGATATTTGTTCCCAAGAGATCCAACCTTTCCTCAAACATTCGTCTTTCATTTCTAGAGTTGGAAACTGTGTTAGATATTTTGATTTATATGTAATGTAATGCTATTGTAACAAATTTTCTCCTTCAAGCTAGTATTTTTCCGTATCCTATATGCCAAACCTAATGGACCGATATTGAGGCTGCAGTCAACACAAATTACCTCAAGGTACCTATGCCTAAGTTTGCAAAACTTATCAAAATGTGCAGGATAAAATTTCCTCAGAATTATATGCTTAAATGTCAAGTTTAGAATACTGTGTTCGGGCTGCAAAGAGAGGTTATTGGCTATCATGCAATACATTCGTATCTTTACTACTATGAAGTGGTGTCGACCAAAAGTGTGCATTAATTCTTTACTTGGCGTTGTTGCCAATTGCCATCATCATACATAAAAGAAATTGACTTATGAGAAATTGCAGCCTGCTGATTGAAATATTTTTACTCCTCGTGATTATTTTCCTATTTCATATCTTATGAGGACTTCTAAAGAGTATTATCCTTGAATATTGTTATTTCTATGCTATTCCTTGAATTAATGATCCATACTGCATGGGGGACTGATAACTTTGTATAAGTTCAATTAGTCTCATCTTTTAAAGTTCCACAAACTTGCATAGATGATTATAGGAATCATTTAACATTTACTTAACAAAAAACAAAGAAAAAGTAAAAATGAAATATCAGGTAAATAGTAAAGTTGAGTAATCTCAATAGGTCAACTTATGAGGAGGCCTCTCCCCTCATCTGGTAAATTTAGTTTCAAGGACATTTCCCAAGGAATAATCTAAATTGAAAGAAATTAGAAATATAAGAAAGTATAAGAAGTATAAGTATAAGAAACGGGACAGCCTAATGTAATAAATTTCTTGTATAGGGTAGGGGACTAACTGTACAGTAACAAAATAAGAAACTGAATGTCTAACTGTAAAGAAAGGTGTATTGGGTTCATTTGGTGCCTTTCCACACAAAGTACCTAATAGTAGATGGAGAGACGTCTTCAACTTCAAGGTATGGCGGACGGAAAGCTGAGAATTCTGATACTCTCGGCGATTTATCGGGGCTTTCTGATTTCGTCAGAAGTACTTGGACCAAGTAGAAAGTACTTTAACCTTATTCTTTTGCACAAAGATGGTATACAGAAGCGAAGTGAGTGTTTTTTGCGTTCATTTTCAAGGTTTGGATTTTGTTTAGCCTTTAGCTTGGTTTAGCTTTATTTAGGCCTCTTTTTTTAGGTCTACTAGATGCACGACCACGAGGCATATAATGGGGAAGGGGAATCATTTTTTTTCCTTTAAGAAAGGTATTTAGGCTGAGATATGTAGCCCTAAACCAACTTCTGATTACATTAATACTGATATTTTTCTACGAAATATTTTCAAAACGCTTTGGCTAATCTAGAAAAATTGAATACAAAACACAATCGAATGAATAAAGTACAAATGTAGGGTTGAGGTGGGAGAAACCGTACAGTTATGGTTTGACCGGCTACTATTTCTGAATATTTTTTCAAACAAACATGAAATTATTTCCACAATGTTCAATACACCATACTTTATTTTCGTTTGTTGTATGAACATTCAACTCTGTTTTGATTAGCTGCAAACTGAGTTCAAGTCTCAAGTAGTTGGTGCGGGAGTTTCCGTACACTTTTGCAAGTATAAAATAATACACTTAAATCTATTTCCAAATCTTCATTTTCATTCTCTGGCAAAATATATTCCTATTCTATCATTTTTAACTAAAGTCTGCTTTAATAACCTATTTTCTTAATTTTGAGCATATTTTCATTGAAGGCATATAAATTTTTCGACACGCGAACAGCACACACTCATTTTACGTTGATTATGGATCGACGTTAGTTTAATGTTTATAACTTAAAAAGGAAAAGCTCTACAGCCCAGAATATCCAATAGAGCAGAAAGTATTAATTCTTTTACCTTATGGTTAGCAAATTCTTTCATTCAAGCAACCTGTTGAACTTAAAATTAACTGCAAAGTTCAGCTGTACGGAAACTCCCGCTGTACGGTTTCTCCCGCCTAGACCCTATTACAGTATAAAAAAGAAATGAAATAACGGAAGAAATAATTCAGCGCCATCCAGAACCTCGAGCTCCAAAGCAGCTGGTTTGCAGGTGCGCATGATTGCAGCCAATTCATTAACCATGGCAAGCAGATTAGTTTTACAAATACTTCTTATTAATAGAGTTTTTGTCGAGTACAAGCAAGAAAGACACGAGAGTTATGCTTCAAATATATACATAACTATAAACCTATATACATTGCGTTGTGTTAACGTAGTCTGACGGACTATTGACGGAGTATAGACGAGTGATTCTAACGAGTGAATCGACCGAGTCGAATATAACAAATGAATAGAATGAGTAATATGAAAGGAAACGGGATTAAATACTTAAGGAGTCTGGTAACTAAAGAGCTTAACTGTTCTAAAGAGTTTAAGTACTAGAGTCTCTTAGCCATGAACGGAACGATTTCAAAATAAATAGTTTTTCACAGTCCATTCATGCATGAATGTTAAAACAAACTATCATAGATATGTTCGTTATTGCATGATCTTTACTCACATATAATTCCACATCAATGAGTTCTTTCGTCTTTCAACTAGAACATCATAACTGAGTACTACTTTTGTCTGTGAAAACTCAGGCCGTTAGCCATGAATGGAACGATAGAAATTAACATGAAGCGCGGGGCTAAGTTTGCACTAAGTTTCACAGGGAGTTATAAGAAACCCTCACTGCAAGAAGTTCTAAGCTGTTCCCATGGACAAAACTGTTGTGTTAATACGTATGTTTATATACCATCTGATATATCAGTGTGCTGTCAATCCTCTTGTTTTGTAATTTTTAATCAGTTTCATGGCAATTTCGCATAATTCTTATATTGACCTTAAATGGTCAGCCTCGGTTTGTTCATAGCTTGTTCTTGAGTTTTGGGAAAATCGGAGGCTCGTGTTCTTATAAACTTTTTCTTATAAAAAGGGTGTAAACAAACTCAGTAGCTATTTTGTGTTTCTGAAATGTCTTGGCTTTCCCCCAGCTTTGCTTTCGATTGTTTTCCTTGAATGAATTGTATCACACGTGACACATTTTCAGTCGACTCTGCCTTTGAGTGTGGACAAAACGCAGTCGTTCCACTCAACAAAAAAATAGGCCAATCATGTAACTTCCGGTAAAAAGCCACCGTAATAAAATCTGCACACGAAATCTTTCAATTTTCTTCAGAAACCAACTTTTAAAAGGAGAAGGAACATGTCGTTGAGTTTTGTTTTGTTTTCATTAACGGGAGATAGAAAAAAGACAATAAAAGTTAGAGTGGTTAAAAAAAGACAAGACATTTCGAACGTGCGTACATTTTGTTTCGAACTGCTAACTTTCAAAATGGTTGTAACAAGGTAATTGCTAATTATCTAAACATAAAAAAACGTCGAAGAATCAAGATATGGCATCAGCAAAATATTTTCACCCGTTTTTCTTAAATAATCAAACCCAAACTCCTTCAAATTTAGACTTTACTTTGCTCGGACAAATGTCCCACAAATACGAATCGTTCCATTCATGGCTGAGGGAATCTAGTCAAGCATGATGTCACTCTGAATTCTTAACAGTTTTCTAGAGTTTCTAAGTGGCGCTCTCGTACTGTTCCACAGATGTTTTGAAACGAGGGGCAAATCACTCCCTACAAATCTCGTACACTTTTCCTAAAGATCCTATTGATTCATTGAAAATCCCTTGCAAATCAATGGAAACCCTTTGTTCTCGAAAAATCTCGTACCCCTTGAAAGGGAGTGAAATGCCCCTCGTTTTGAAATACATCAAATGTTTTTATAATTAGGCGGTTAGTGTCCTTTTTAAAAGATGCTTTTGCTTTGCGATCTGCAGCGGAAAAGTCTCTGTAAAGCTTCTGCAGCTTTACCTGATCACATTTAGTACAGTTTTTTTTATCTTATTACTGTGTGTAATACTTTATGATTAGTTTTGTTATTGTTTTTTACTTTTATGTAGTGTAGTATGATGACGCTCCAAAAATTTGTGTAGCAAATCATTATTAATAAAATGAAAATATAATAACGTCTACGGCTGGTGGAATCCCAAAAAATATCGTTTCTAGAATTTTGAATCCCAAATATTTTCTTTGTCGATTCTCGATTGGTATCGATTCAAATATGGTTCTCCGGAAAGGGGCTGCCTCAATATGATCTAATTTAGGCGTGAATAATGAATTTCATAAAATGCATAACGCAACCCATTCGCAGGATTTTTGAGAATTTTTGGAAACATTTTTGAGATTTTTGACACTTCTTGGAAATATCAACAAATTTGAATGTATGAATTTACTGATTTTGAAAGCACTTAAATTCTTTAATCTTGAATTTTTTTTAAAGAAATTCGAACTTTTTACCAGAAAGAAGCTAAATATTTTACCCATATGTGGTGAATTTTACTTGAAAAACCCACCCACCCAGTATATCATATATTGAACCCCTCCTGGATGGTTATGCTCCTTTATCAATCAATTTGTACCTCTAAATGACCTGCCGGAGACACTAGATTGTCGGGAGATGACATGAGCTCTGTCTTTGAAAATACCTTTGCGACCCCCGCCTCGTTCAGTAGCGAAAATGTGTACACGGTCTCAAGAATCTGAGTGAAAGAAGATGCTGTGAATTTACCCCCTATCCCAGAACTCTTTATAAAAAAGTCCACGACGACAGATTCTCTAAGGGAAATTAAGGGGGTATAGACCCGGGGTTTACTTAGTTTATTTTAGGTACTGGAGACATGCTGGCAAAATGGGTTTACTTTCCGCCATTTTGGTAGAAATATGAGGATCCTTTTTCGTCACTATTGTACAAATATGGGTCTCAAATTTTCAAAACATGCATTGAATGTGGGTTTATGTATCCATTTTCAAGGTTTGACATACTTTTTCGGTATACACTTTCAACGTTAAGGTATAAAAATGGGTGTACATTATGATTCTTGGGCGGCACATACCCAACTAAAAATAGGTCAAGTACCCCCGGGGGTATTTAGGAATACAAGATAGAAGGATTAATTAGAAAGTGTTAGTCAGGTGAAGCAAAATGTCTTCAGGCACGTCTTCTCAACCAAGAATGATTTGTGCTACTCACAGTCACAGCAGCAACGATGAAACGGAAACAGTTTTTGAGTTCGATTCGCCTACATAAAGCGGTTCAAATCAGAATATCTCGATTAGAATGTTAGAATGCCATGAGGTTCATGAATTAATCATTTCCGTAAAGCATGGACCGATGCTACGATACGAAAGAGAACAAACATTATTAACAAAGGATAAGGAGAATGGTGGAGGAGGGAGGTACTAAAATCTGCTATTTTTCTACCATACCATAACGTAAGGGGACTCAGTCACAGAAATGGTATGAAACTTTGGATGGGCCATTTGAGGAAATGGGGCTCTGGGGTAGGAGCTAACAGGAAAAAACCATATTGCCAACCAAACCAAGTATTACAAGAATTTATTAACAATTTCATAGGATTTTCAGGGGGTTACATTGTAGAATCTTGCAGTTAAAAGTTATATTACGCACTTTTTCAACTAATCTGAAAATGATGGGATGTCTAATTTTGAAGAGGGCATAACTTCTGATAAAAGGCATAATTGGCACTGCGAAGGAAAACATTATGAGCAATTTTGAGGCTCCAGAAAGACAAAAATTTCAGAATTTTCTAGATGCTTCTCTAGATCTGCTAGGAGGCTAGGTGGCTAAGATTTTGTAAGTTTAGTACCCACTTGAAGTACTTTTGTTAGAAATCAATCCCTATATTACGAATGAAACGGTGCAAAGATACCCCAATTAACGTTCCTATGTCATAACTATGGCGAAAAGGTAGATCCATATTTATGGTAATACTAGTTATTAGATTACATACCCACTTATGTGGGATTTGACAGAAACATCATAACGGTGTTTAGAGATTTTTTGAGAAAAACCCACCCTTTTGAGCAGCACATCCCTGCGCCAGATTCATACTATGCCCCCCGGATTACTGTCATCCCAGATCCACAGTCGTTTTAGCCAATGACCGTGTGGATCACTGCATACATCTCTGACGTATATATCGCCAACAGCAAAGCAAAATTTTCTAAAGCTTTCTGCCCCCCTAAGAGAATCTCTGCGGCAACAATAAGTGGCAAAAAAACCTGCCTGCGGAAGACGAACGAAGACCGGTGCTTCAAAGATGGGAGGCTTGCTGTAATACACAGCTTTCACCAACTGAATATGTTATTAAGCTTTTAAATATCTCTCATATTCAGCTGTGTGTCTTGAACAACCACGTCGATAGTAACAGCAGCATGTGCACGCCAGCTGCTCTTGGCTTACCCCCGGTTTTCCCGCTATATATGCAACGGACTCGTAGCTCTCCAACCATAACTGATTTTCTTTGATTAATGGTTACTTGTGTTCAAGATATCAATGTAGATATGAGGGGTATTATACATGCAACGTCTATAATTGGTTGCAGTATATCTCTTCTATTCTGTCTGTTAGCTGTACTTGTATTGGCTTGCTACAGGTAAAGATTTTATGATAATGACAATTTCTGTCTTATTGGTTTGCTACTGTATAGTTAATTGTGTTGAGTGTCAAAGATCCTTTCTCTATCACATATACAAGGGGTATTATAAATGCAACATCTATTATTGGTTGCAGTATATCTCTTCTATTCTGTCTGTTAGCTGTACTTGTATTGGCTTACTACAGGTAAAGATTTTATGATAATGATCATTTCTGTCTAATTGGTTTGCTACTGTATAGTTAATTGTGTTGAGTGTCAAAGATCCTTTCTCTATCACATATACAAGGGGTATTATACATGCAACATCTATTATTGGTTGCAGTTTATCTCTTCTATTCTGTGTGTTAGCTGTACTTGTATTGGCTTACTACAGGTAAAGATTTTATGATAATGATCATTTCTGTCTAATTGGTTTGCTACTGTATAGTTAATTGTGTTGAGTGTCAAAGATCCTTTCTCTATCACATATACAAGGGGTATTATAAATGCAACATCTATTATTGGTTGCAGTATATCTCTTCTATTCTGTCTGTTAGCTGTACTTGTATTGGCTTACTACAGGTAAAGATTTTATGATAATGACAATTTCTGTCTAATTGGTTTGCTACTGTATAGTTAATTGTGTTGAGTGTCAAAGATCCTTTCTCTATCACATATACAAGGGGTATTATAAATGCAACATCTATTATTGGTTGCAGTATATCTCTTCTATTCTGTCTGTTAGCTGTACTTGTATTGGCTTACTACAGGTAAAGATTTTATGATAATGACAATTTCTGTCTAATTGGTTTGCTACTGTATAGTTAATTGTGTTGAGTGTCAAAGATCCTTTCTCTATCACATATACAAGGGGTATTATGCAACATCTATTATTGGTTGCAGTTTATCTCTTCTATTATGTGTGTTAGCTGTACTTGTATTGGCTTGCTACAGGTAAAGATTTTATGATAATGATCATTTCTGTCCAATTGGTTTGCTACTGTATAGTTAATTGTGTTGAGTGTCAAAGATCCTTTCTCTATCACATATACAAGGGGTATTATGCAACATCTATTATTGGTTGCAGTTTATCTCTTCTATTATGTGTGTTAGCTGTACTTGTATTGGCTTGCTACAGGTAAAGATTTTATGATAATGATCATTTCTGTCCAATTGGTTTGCTACTGTATAGTTAATTGTGTTGAGTGTCAAAGATCCTTTCTCTATCACATATACAAGGGGTATTATAAATGCAACATCTATTATTGGTTGCAGTATATCTCTTCTATTCTGTCTGTTAGCTGTACTTGTATTGGCTTACTACAGGTAAAGATTTTATGATAATGATCATTTCTGTCCAATTGGTTTGCTACTGTATAGTTAATTGTGTTGAGTGTTAGAGATCCTTTCTCTATCACATATACAAGGGGTATTATGCAACATCTATTATTGGTTGCAGTATATCTCTTGTATTCTGTCTGTTAGCTGTACTTGTATTGGCTTGCTACAGGTAAAGATTTTATGATAATGATCATTTCTGTCTAATTGGTTTGCTACTGTATAGTTAATTGTGTTGAGTGTTAGAGATCCTTTCTCTATCACATATACAAGGGGTATTATACATTCAACGTATATTATTGGTTGCAGTATATCTCTTGTATTCTGTCTGTTAGCTGTACTTGTATTGGCTTGCTACAGGTAAAGATTTTATGATAATGACCATTTCTGTCTAATTGGTTTGCTACTGTATAGTTAATTGTGTTGAGTGTCAAAGATCCTTTCTCTATCACATATACAAGGGGTATTATAAATGCAACATCTATTATTGGTTGCAGTTTATCTCTTCTATTCTGTGTGTTAGCTGTACTTGTATTGGCTTGCTACAGGTAAAGATTTTATGATAATGACCATTTCTGTCTAATTGGTTTGCTACTGTATAGTTAATTGTGTTGAGTGTCAAAGATCCTTTCTCTATCACATATACAAGGGGTATTATACATGCAACATCTATTATTGGTTGCAGTATATATCTTCTATTCTGTCTGTTAGCTGTACTTGTATTGGCTTGCTACAGGTAAAGATTTTATGATAATGATGATAATAATTTATGTCTTTTTGATGTTTTATTGCTACTGCATTGTTAGTTGCGTTGAGTGTTAGTTGAAATTCAGATTTTAGACAAAATACCGACAAAACTTCTTCATCTGAAAGATACCAGAAGGGATGCAGGACCCTGAAGAAAAGCAAATGACTATTTGAAAAGCAATTAGAACATACGAACATACATCTGACACCCCTATCAATACTGCAACTGTTGGTTTTTTAATTCTTTCCCCTAAGATAAATCATCTCATAATCATAATGATAATCATAAAAAACTATTTAAAGTTGGTTTATTTGTAGTTGATAAAGCTAATTGACACCAACTATCTACAATGATAATATAGAAATACTTTGATTTAACTAAAATATAATGATTTAAATGAAAATTTAGCACGTATAGTTGTCGCCATCCCAGCAACGTATTTCTTTTTTGAATTTCACGGGAGAATTTGTCAATTTTAGATCATCACTAAGAGTATTCCACCATAAGCTGCCTCAAGTTTGCTGCAAAATAGCTAGATCAGAAGGCAATAGGAAAAATTGGAAATCATCACTGAGTTTAAAAGTAACATCGACTTTTGCTCTCTTAAATATGGTCTTAGCCTTCCAATGCTAAATACCCCCCATGCATCTTAAGCTGAGCATCCCCCGAATACTACGTAATACTGCTAAGGAATACCAAGAGCCCTCCCAAAATTAAAAAGCAGCCATTAGCCCTCCTAAGGCCTTAAGACCCACCATGCTGCCAAAATGTTGACCAATTAGCAGCAAACAGCTAATTTACCAATGAGCACCTCACCACTGTGAGATGAACTGCGTCGGGAGAAGGTCACATGAAAATACGAACCTTGCAAGCAGTTGCAGAATAGGTCATATCATCGACAATAATTAATGTGATTAGTAAAAGCTCGATAATTGAGTGTCGAAGTATTAAAGTGAATAGTTGGATTCGCTTGTGTTTGGTTGGTTACACCAGGAGCTTCGTGGGTAGAGCTTCCTTAGAGACTGCTCAATCTGAAGACTTTTCTTGCGTAGACGTGTTTGCAAACGTGCCACTGCCCAACCAGCACAAATAGGCTGACAAATTTCCCGATACTTCAGGCTGTCTTTTGATACTAGGGGGACAAGGGTCGCCTGCCTCCCCACACACGACACGTCTGGGCCGCTACGATAGATTGGTTCTACTGAATAATTTGAAGTTAGTAAACTTGAAACAGGCTGTGTTACAAAATCATGGTAGATGGCTCATAGCAATTGTCAGGGAATGTACTTTATCAAAGGACAAAACTGCTCACAGATCACTTCCTGTTCAGCCAAATGTCTCTAGCACAGGACACCCATGAAAGTTATGGTGGTTTTGATCTTGGTTGACTTCATTCAATCCAAAACAAAATGCCAGGTCTGGTTGGAAACATTAAAATGCTTTTTTACTGTTGTTGTTTTTGTTGTCATTGCCGTTTACCGCGGTCTTTGATTAAATTATGCTAGAGCAGCCTACTGCAATTGACATATGCCACCACTGGGTCTCGAACCCAGGATGTTGCTACCAAAGGCGAGCTCGCTAACCACTAACCCAAACTAGGACAATAAGTTAACGCAGTAACGTTGAGGCGTTTATAACTCCAGGCTTATCCACTGTGAGGTATAATTTGTGTTTCGTATTTTGGTATTGTCGTATTGTCGTATTGTCGTATTGTGGTAATCCTTCATCAGTACCATATATTAACATTAATTCATAAGGCATGGTCTAACACGGGGAATAAAATTATACCAGAGTAGCCTACTGTAATTAACATTTGCCAGCAGCGGGTCTCGAACCCGTGTTATAGATTATTTTCTGGCTTCTTCAAGAGTTGGGTAAAAATTATTTTGCTTCTTGGAAGGGTTTGGATTGAAAAATGTAATAATTTGACAAAAATTGTTCCCAAATTACTAGGAACCAAAGACACACATCTCATAGTCGGTTAAGAGTTTGGACTTTTGTTTTGGTTGAGATGGTTTTCTCACCATCTTCAATGTCGTACCAATCAAAGACATGCATCATTCTTTTGTTATTTCAGGGAGAAAACTCGCTTGCTTCTCATCAAACAGCAGCAGTCAGTCACATTGGTGTTCATAAACATTGTCATGCTCACAGGGTTCCAAGGATTATCTAGCAAGGTAAACATCTGTCTGTGACCACAGAAAACATTTAAAAGAAATTTATAAAGCAAGACTCTTAATTGATTTGGTAAACTCAGAGAAAAAAGGACAAAGGAGAAAAAGCAAATTCAACTGGTTCTCTATACGCCCTAGGCCCTGTTTTCAGACTTCTTTCTTTCTTTTTATTTAGCAACTATGCCAAGCAGCAACCACACTGCTGCATTACTTCGTTCTTGCCTGCTTCTCCTGGTTGACTGCAGACCAATACTTCATCTTCAAGTCTGTCGTCAAAACAAAGCCTTACGTTAATTTTATGAAGCTCTTCTTTGCCGCATGGGGTAAGTCGATTAGTAAATTAATGATTTTTCTAATATATGTGAGAAAAATAACATTTCTACCACAAGCCATGCACTTGTGAGACTGGACAGAAGGTCTGGATTAACAGTTTACCATGAGATGCACAGAGATTTCAGAACTATACGCTGTTTACAACTATGTGCCCCCCTCTAAGAGGTACTCACAGCTGCCCTTGTTTTACCCAATAGGCTCTCTTTTATCACAACAGCCATAGTAATCTACAGCGCTATGATCATGCCCCTTTTCACGTACTGTGGATCAGTTGGGCTTGGCTGGCCAGACTTCAAATTAAAGCGGTTGCGTAGTATTGAGAAACTAAGCATAAACATTATCAAATCAAAATGTCCCCCAAACGCAGACTTGAGATCCGAACATAGGGAATCAAGTGAAGAAAAGTGTATGCAAATTCATTTTTGATTGCCTACAGAAGAAAGTATGTGAACCATTTGAGGATTATTTTGAAAGAGCAAAGCATGAGAAATGTACAAGAAATAATAATCATACTGTTAAACTGCCACTCATGAAAACGAAAACTGGACAAAAATGTGTCGCCTTTGCTAGTGGGAAATTTTTAATGAATTGCCGCCTGAGGCAAGGAAGATTGAGTCAAGGATTGTTTTTACTTCTTTTTTAAACGAACATTTCTCTTGAGGAAACTATCTGTACATATTTTTAATTCACATAATGTAGCTATAAGTTCCTTTCCTTTTACTTTCATGACAGGACCCTTATGATAACAGCATTTTCATTATGCTGATAGGTTATCCTGTATGAATATTCGTATTATTATTATATATAAAATAAATCGAGATAATTTGTGAGAATGAAAATGACCCGAGTAGGACTCGAACCCACGACCTCTAGATTTGATCTCTAGAACGCTACCACTGCATATATAAAATACTTAATGCAACTTTTAATTTTTTTCAAATTATATTTCTCTACATTTTTTTTTAGGTTTTCCGATTCCCTTTCTGATTATGCAGTTATTGGTTGGGTTTCTTCTGGACCAGAAAATTGGGTAAGATAATTTCTCCAGTCTTTTTTACAGTCACAAGGATAAACAACTTTCGAGCTATCCGAATCGATGGCTAACTTTTTAAGACATTAAACTTGCAGTCACTAAGAACGCAATGGCTTGAGTTTGATGGAAGAATTGCTCATTCCATTTTTCGTAAAAAGCTAAGTTACTAGGAATTGCCTGTTGTCAACAATTTGGCAAATTTGGGCGTTCCAATCTTTTTTTATTTGGCATCAGAGTGGCAGATGCAAATGTAGAGATTAGGAATAGATACAAACCTTCTTCAAACTTTACTTCATTAGCACACTGAAGAACCAATCTAGAGGTCGTGGGTTCGAGTCCTACGCGGGTTATTTTCATTCTCACAAATTATCACGATATAAACTTTAAGTAAAGTTGTTTCGAACAGATGATACTGTTTCCTAGTTTAAAGAAAAGGCGAGGGGAAGTACCCACTGATCTCTAAAAAAAGACTGGAAAGAGCTTCCAATTGCAGTCATTTACACAAATATGTTGCCTACAAAACGTAGAAGTTCGCCATCTTGGACGTTCTACAGCAGATGTTTGAGGCATAGCAGGAAACACGCAGACATCTAGTCTATGCACTGCTACGGGCTACATAAAGCAAAAAACTTAATGACTGGCCAGAATTTAAAGACGGAGATGAAGAATGACATTTGAAATCAAGGTTTTTCACACTCGTAAGAATCCCTCCTAATGTTTAGGCCTAAATTTAGGTATTTCTACAAAGAAAATCATATTGGTTATTTCAAGTATATTTCATGTTTAATTCTGGTTGAAATATGATTCAAAACAAATTTGAAGCAGCACACTTCGTGAAATCCAGAAATCAGATTTTCCAAGTGCGTTTGGGAATGGGTGGAGCGGCCAAGATGGTCACCAACGCAGCTTCACTATTGTACGATAAGAAGCTCTGTCCAGTCTTCTTTAGAGATCAGTGGAAGCAGCCCGATACTGATTAGGATTAAATATTAACAGAAAAGCAATCCCAGATCATCAGCATTGAAGAAGTGCACCCTCTCTAATAAGTACACCCTCTCTAATATGTCCACCCTCTCTAATATGTCCACCCTCTCTAATAAGTACAACCTCTCTAATAAGTGCATCCTCTCTTATAAGTGCACCCTCTCTAATAAGTGCACCCTCTCTAGTAAGTCCTCCCTCTCTAATAAGTACACCCTCTCTAATAAGTGCACACTCTCTAATAAGTACACCCTCTGTTATAAGTGCACCCTCTCTATTAAGTGCACCCTCTCTAGTAAGTCCCCCCTCTCTAATAAGTATACCCTCTCTAATAAGTACACACTCTCTAATAAGTCCCCCCTCTCTAATAAGTGCACCCTCTCTAGTAAGTCCCCCCTCTCTAATAAGTACACCCTCTCTAATAAGTCCACCCTCTCTAATAAGTGCACCCTCTCTAATAAGTGCACCCTCTCTGATAAGTGCACCCTCTCTAGTAAGTCCTCCCTCTCTAATATGTCCACCCTCTCTGATAAGAACTTCCCTGAAATAAGCATCCTTTCATAGCATCAAGTTTTGAATGAGCGTGTTCCCCGGGGCTTGATCAAATTATTATGGTAGTTGTAAAAAGATATTTGTTACCTCTTTCCTCGTTGTAGTAGGCCCGTACTCTACACATGCTGGAGATCTGATTTCGTCGCGCTGACCCTACTTGTTCCTGCTGGTGGGTTATCAATCGTAAGTTTCTTTGTTAGTCTTAGTTTTAAAAATTTTATAGATTAAGATTAATATTATAAAATTTATAAAATTAATATTAGAATTATAAAATTTACAAGCCCACAAATATAGGTTTGAGAGTAGAGGTTTGAGACTCTGTATAGAGAAAACTATCTAAAGTGTTCTGTGCGCATAATTCCTCTGGAAAATTTTGAATAGTGAGCCTCCGAGATTTGTTGCGAATGAAATTCATGACAGGTTTCATTAGCTTTCCCCCGATTCTGAAAATATTCAAGTGGGAGGTCTCTCATCACGAAAAAGATGTGAATGATTATTATCAATTATTAATCTCCCATTTCGTAGTGCAGAGGTTTTGTGCATATAATTTCCTTTCTTTCGTTCCCAGACCGTCCAATATCAAACCATCAAAATCAAACTAGGTTCGTTCAATGTGGGCAGAGTTCACACAGAAATCATGCCAGCATTTGTTAATATTAACACAAATCTCAAGTAATTCGCAAATTTTTAACGTAAACTACATACTCGCTACATACGGCAACTCCACTATGTAGGGTGGGTAGTGTTGAGGAATGCGAAGGCGGGCGAGAGCGAAACCTCGCCACCCAGCATTTTGTGAGGTTTGCTGGTCCGTGCAAGTCCTGGGTGAGCCAGGGAGCGACAGGGGAAGTATGTGCTTTCCCCTTCGCCTACAGCCCCCAGCCACCCTCCAAGCAGGATTTTCTGCCATGTCAAATAGGCATTGTTTTGTTGCCATTTCTTTGTGAGGTGGGAGGATTTGGAAGACGAGGGTAGTGGTTAATGTTATTAACGATATATAACACAAATGTTTAAAATTACACAGCTATTAACCAAACTACCTACAGTATGTGGGGTATGGGAAGTGTCGTTAGGGGCAGGGTGTAGTTTTTGTGAGGGTTGCTGGTTCGTGCACGTGCTGGGTGAGCCAGTAAACGAAAGAGGTAAGTATGTGCTTCCTCTTCCGCCTGCCGCCCCCAGCAACGCTCCAAGCAGGCTTTGCTGCCATAACAAATTATTGTACGAGAGGATCTTGGGGAAAGTGTAAAGAATTTGCACTTCCTGCACCCTGCTAACGACACCTCCATTGTCTCTAGCTATCAATATACGCTGGTCTTTCCATTGTGCAGAAGCGCTATTAAAAATACGCTGGTCTTTCTCTGAAAACTACCAAAATAAATTAACCGCTTCGCGCTATTAAGATACGCTGGTCTTTATCTAAAAACTACCAAAATACGTTGCCGCTTCGCGCTATTACAATACGCTCGTCTTTCTCTGAAAACTACCAAAATACATTAAAGCTATTTTTTTACTTTGCAGACTGTAACATACTTTTGATAGAAACAATAGAGGTGCAAATAAGCTGTATAGAGACAAAGGGATATTGGGTGGGAGGGAATTTTATTTTCGTGTGTCAGGGCATTTTGTTGAAGAGGCATTGAACTTTTAAAAGTGGGGCTCGAGAGAGAAGTCTTAGTTTTCATGTCGAATATTCGAAGAAAGCTGGGACTAGTTAAATTCTACACACGAGGTGGATTTCAATATTAATATAGCTACTTTATGATTATTAATTTTATGGGCTTTAAGATGACCGCCAACACTGATTTCTTTTTAATTCCCATTGCTGTTTGAAAAGACTAGGGACGACGAAAGAGTCATACTGGAATCGCTATTTTATAAAGGACACGAGTACCAAGGGATTTGTGAAATACTGAAAATAGATCATAACATAAATCTTAGCCTTAGTCAGCTGAAACGAAAGCTTAAATAATACAACCTTCGAAGAAACAGGGTGGAATATAATCGTCAGTCTTTAAGAAATTCAATCATGGAAATCCTTGATGGGCCTAGGAGTTCTGGGGGCTACCGCAGCGTTTGGCATGCGCTTCAGCGGCAAGGTATACGAGTACCAAGAAAAGCTGTAGAGGACATTGTGCGTGAGCTTGATCCTGATGGAGTGGAGACAAGAAAGAGTCACAAGCTGTGTAGGTGTGAATACATCTTCCCTGGGCCAAATGAAGTTTGGCATGCTGATGGGTACGATAAGCTCAAGCCATTTGGGTTCCCGATACATGGATGCATTGATGGCTATAGCAGGAAAGTTTTATGGCTATACGTCACACGTTCAAACAATTTGCCTGACAATATAGCAGACTGCAATTTATGTAGTGCGCGGGGAAGAACTTCCCTGCGCCATTTGGGAAGGAGCCTATTGTCTCGCTTTTGTCTCACCCGCGCCATTCCCCGTGCCAAAAATATAAAATGCAGTCTGGATATTGCCGTGAGCAAATTGATATTGCCGTGAGCAGTTTGAATTGCCGTGAGCAAATTGATATTGCCGTGAACAAATTGATATTGCCGTGAGCAAATTGATATTACCGTGAGCAAATTGATATTGCCGTGAGCAAATCGATATTGCCGTGAGCAGGTTTGAATAGCCGTGAGCAAGTTGATATAGCCGTGAGCAAATTGTTATTGCCGTGAGCAAGTTGATATTGCCGTGAGTAAATTGATATTGCCGTGAGCAAGTTGATATAGCCGTGAGCAAATTGTTATTGCCGTGAGCAAGTTGATATTGCCGTGAGTAAATTGATATTGCCGTGAGCAAGTTGATATTGCCGTGAGTAAATTGATATTGCCGTGAGCAAGTTGATATAGCCGTGAGCAAATTGTTATTGCCGTGAGCAAGTTGATATTGCCGTGAGTAAATTGATATTGCCGTGAGCAAATTGATATTGCCGTGAGCAAATTGATATTGCCGTGAGCAAATTGAAATTGCCGTGAACTTTTGGGCCACCGTATGAAATAAACTAATACAAACCCACTTTTTACAATACGAAAGACTAAAGGTTATTTAGTTAAGTTGAACTTGAACCAATGTAGCAAATGAAACTGCACCCCGGACATACATGAATATTGCAAAAGTAATTTTCTCCTGTCCTGCTCTTGGCCTCTTGGGCATATTTTTGAATCGTTTCGGGTGTTGGCAACTTAGGTCGTGTCAGATAAATGTTCACACAGTTTACTTCCTATAAATACTAAGGCATTGTTCGCATGAACGAATTTATTGGTTTTAAGGGGGTGCAGAAGGTTTTTTGCTTGTAGGTCATTTATATTTTTGATGGGTAGAAATCCTATCAAAAAGGCGGGCGGGTAGAATTCCTGCGTTTCTATATTTCAATCACGTAAAGCCTCGGGGGGTACCTTAAGGGGTCAACTGATAGGGATGTGCCATTTTGAAAAAAATATTGGGGCCATAATTCCGTGTCGCAAATTGGAAAAAGGGGCCCATAATTCCGTGTCACGGAGTATGAAAAAGGAACAAAATTTAAGTAGCACCATATAATTGTATCTAAATGAGCCTTAACATTTCTAGATTTAAGTCTCATACTTCACATCAGTGTAAATGATGTGTCATTCTTCTTTTTCTGGTTGATCTACGATCACCACATTTCTCTTGTCTTTATTTTTTCTCAAAATTTATACCCATAATTACGGGTACAAGCTACTATCAGGTGAAAATATACACCCATAATTCCGTATTTGATTTCAAAAAGGTACCCCTAAAAATGGCACATCCACACTGCCATATCCTTGTTAAGATACCCCCCCCCCCCGAGCGTAAAGCCAGTGTTTCGATTTTCAGAAAATAGTGCTCAATACATGATAGTAGAATGTAAATATACTAATTGGCAGAAAAGAGACAGGAAACTACACGTTCATCTCGACAAGCCTGTTTCGAGCCTATAGGTCTCATCTACGACATCTGATAAATGAGAAATAACGAAACAGGCTTGTCGAGATGAACGTGTAGTTTCTTGTTTCTTCTCTTCCAATTACTATATATTTCAATCACAAGTGTTTAAAAATTTTCCTTCAGTATTGCGAACACACCTGACCTTCTCAAGATATCTTCTTGATTGCGCGCAAAGTGCTGAAACGCAGTCGCAATGTGCTGCTTAATGGTAAATCCCTCGTGTTTTGGCTCTAGTTTTCTTACACCTGCTGAACCGCAAACGGATTATCATAATCACTTGGGGATAAGTGATATCCAACAGCGAATTTAAAGCACAGCGCCTATCCTCTCTTGCAAGCAAAAAGCCCCATGATTAAAAAGAGGAAAATCTGGTTTTTCTGACACAACTCTGCTTTTCTGCTCTCCTTTTCTGTAAAAAATTAGATTTTTTTAATTTTTTTTTATCAGATTTGAGTTTTTTGCTAGGATTTTCTGTATATTCTTGCCTATAATGTTCAAGACTTCATTCATTTGCACGCCTCTTTGTGTAAGAATTCTATTCAATCTCATTTGCAGAAAAACATTAGTTAAATTCAAGTTATATGAAAAAGATGTTACCCTACACGATCCAAGAAAAAGGAGAGCTTTGGAGCGCTTAAAACAAACAATAAAAACTAAAAGGGTGAATCTAAAAAACACGGATCAATACCGAATATGATATATTACATGAAAAGGCACTTTCTGAAATGTCCTTATCCATAAACATAAAATTTTGACATTCGGCTTATTATAGGTAAGTACAGGTAGGTAATAAAGAAAAAAAGTATGAGTTTGTTTTGATAGTTATTCTTTGAATTCCAGGCCTCTATAACAATGCTGTCGATAACTGTGAAATCCGTGATCAAGAGACCAGCACCTACAACATACACACGGAGAAAAACTGACCAAGCAATAAAGTAAGGGAGATAATACAAAATACATTTGCGTTTACACATTATGATGTGAATTTACAAATCAATTAGCAATCGTTTTGACATTGATGAAGATTTTGATAATGATACATACACCCCATCATCATCAGCCTCATCATCATCATCATCTTTATTTTCACTTTATTGATTACTTTGTAGTGCAGTTAAGTCCCGCCTGAATGGATTCTTATATGAAGATATCCTTCTTTGCAATAGGTTATATGTACCACAATATAAGAAACTCCCACAAAGTTGGTATTTTCTGTAAGAAAAATGCTTTTAGAACATCATGCTTGTTTTCACTATCTCATAGCTGCAAAGAGGTTGCTTTTATAAAGAAATAACAATGGATGAGAAATTGTGAGACTCAAATATCTGTATGTTGTTGTCTGCTGTGTACAGGTGTCCGTTGATGCAGGTTTCACTCTAGTATCCTTTCATGATATAAATGTTTGAAAGAAATTATCGATAAAATACCCTGAGAAGTTTCTTTTATGAGGGTGTTTTATTTAGCATTATCACACCTGAGTTTCCGATAACACAGTTTCTTAAAGGTGGGACTTAACTGTGCTTTAAAAGTGTATGCTTTATTTGTATATTGCTTCAGAAAGGGTGTGAACTATTTTTCACTTTGGCTGAGAAGGTTCCAGGCTAGAGACCTAGTGAAGGCATGTTAAAATTGTGAGAACACCTTGAAAATCATGCACGTTGTTGATGGATAGCTAATAGAAAATGACTATTCTTGCAGATATGGCATAAAGACAAGCAGTGTGATGATATTTATTACTGTGATCGTTTGGATATTTGGTCACTTGCTATTCTGGTACCCCGAGGTCATCGACTTCCAATTGATCTTCGCTCTCAGCACTGGACTGCAAGTAAGTTGACAGGGGGTAGCATGTAACGAGAACAAGAAATTTCCGGCTCGTATGAAAACCTCATCAACGTACTATTTTGAATATGCATGTTTCAATAAGCAACAGGTCAATCTACAATAGGCCCTGGATCGAGGACGTTTTTCACAACAAAAAGGAATTTAATGAAGGCAATCACTTCGTCTTGCTTTCTTCTTGCTTTCTCGAGCCAGGAACCTGCAAACAAATAGGTTTTAGGGATAGCCTCTGGTAACTAGCCTTTTGCACAGTAACCAAGCCTCCAGCTTTTAGTCTTATGGCTCCACCGCTGTTTAAATTAGGGGAATACCTAAAATTTCTCTAAGACTATGAAATATTCCAGCATTTACTCCAGCATTTTAAACTATGTGACAGGAGCCTGCTGCGAGCTGTGTTTTCCAAAATATTACAACTTACTGAGTCTGACACATTGATTTGAAGCAAAATATAGCCGAGAAAGCTATTTCCTTACTGTATTTAGATGTGCAAAACGTCAAAAGGGTCCTTGATCCTTTGAAGTTACGCACAGAAAATATCGAGCCTCATTCTCCAGCATTAGATCTTCAAATCGTGGGCAACAATGCTGTAAGTTTTACAAAATATGACGCAACATTGAGGGTCTGAGTAATGAGTCCAGTGGCTTAGTGGAAAAAATGTATTACAACTACCAATGGAATGTGAACAGATGTGCTTCCTCATTGAGTGACAGATGATCTCAGATGATTCTGCTAAAACGGTCTTAGAAGTCCCTGTGATATTAATCTAAATTAGTTGATGTTTATCATGTTCAAGCCAATTATGAATCTGCCGAGATCATTTGTGTGAATGTAAACTAAACAACTCGAGCTGGATTCAAACCCGTGACCTCTGGCCTTTGCGCATCAAACGCTCTACCAGCTGAGCATCAGGACATCACATGAATTCTGTATACAAATCAAATAATGTTCCCATTAAAGTGGACTTTCAATTTTTGAGTTAAAGTCTATCTTCCTTCCAATCTATGCTTAAGGCAGAAAACATTGATATATTTGCTTTCATAATTACAAAAAGAACCAGTAAAATTTGTTTTAGGCTGGCTGTTCTTAAATATTCTTCTATTTTCAGGCTGAAATATTCTTGTATTATTCTTAATTTTACAATGTGATAGACGCCTATTTTTCTATCATTTGTTGGGTTATTTGTCGCAAATTTTGATCTTGTGGCCCTTTGTCATGGCTGTGTGCTGCAAATTTGCTTATTTCTCAGTTGTGGTTATTCCTATTCCTTATAATTCTCATCTAAACAAGGAAAGTCCAGAAAAACACCGGTATGGGGCATAATAACTCATCACATCAAAACAAACCCACTAGACTTACAAAGATGACACAATACAGATACTGGATATATATATGTATAGAGTTTTACGTGATTCGTTTTTTCTAGGGACTATTCAACTTCTTCTTCTATTGTGTATTTGCCCTTGAGGTGAGTTGGATTATTCGTCAAACTGACAAAACAAGTTTTTAGTGTGATCACGTTTATTTTATCCCCTCATCTACATCTACATCTACATCTACATATCAATCAGTAGAACTACATAATAAGGTATCCTAGAAAAAAGTAATGATTTCACTGATAGTGTTTGTTGATAGTTTCAACTGAACTGATAGTGTCTGAGTTATTCGCTATCAAATTATATGTACTACTAATACAAACAGTCGATAGCAATACAGGGATGGTGCAGGCTGTCCATAATTAAGATGCAGAAATAACTTTGTTTAGGTGGAGGTTTTCCCTATCCTTGGATCTGTGAAACTTTCAAATGGTTTTAAAACTTTATTTTATTTTCCTTAGCTTGATATTTACGTGAGCGATAAGCTGTTCAGTGAGACAGATGATGTTGATGAATTTGCCAGAAACACTGGATCCGTAAAACTTTCTTCCATCAATCGCCAGGACATCCAAAACGTAAGTAACTTGTATTCCTGGGTCCTAACTCGAGACCGGCTACACAGTGGTACCTTATCAGAATTAATTTATTGCGGTTACCGCAGATTCTATCGTTTTGTTAACTTTTACTACTAAAGGTCAAATCACTAAGGACCTTTATAATTTGGCATATATTCATTTGGTGTAGATATGCAACTTCTCTAATGACTATGTAACTAACTTTTACGTTTTATAGGCCTAGCCTAAGCTTCTTTGTGTTATAATATGCTCCATGATTCCTTATCACGAGTTTATTGCAAAATGTTGAATTCTAATTCTTTTCTTGTGTCGACACTTATTCCTATCTATTATGTATGTAAACACTTAAAATTAAGGAACTACTAAGGAAATTTTAGAACTACTAAGTGGTCAAAAGAGGTCTCGAAATGAGGAACTTCAAGAACTAGGCCCAGAGCTAGGTTCTTTATAAAAAAAGCGTCTATATGAAAAGGCTTTAACGTTTCAGCTGTTACTGCGTGGAACAGCATGTTAATCAATATCCGGGAACTGCCAACCCTCCACAGTTCAAAAAATCTATAAAGACTCATCTGAAAAGATAAATAGGACAATAATCACATAACACAACTCCTGGAATGAACACAAAAAGGAATCCCTGACTTTTCTCAATCAAGCCTTTTGAATTCAACTTTACTTTAATTTTTTACATTTAGCTACACGAGTATATGATTTCGAGACTCAATGTACCATCCCATTTATCACTTCACT
Source organism: Pelagia noctiluca (assembly GCA_963924455.1). NCBI lineage: Eukaryota > Metazoa > Cnidaria > Scyphozoa > Semaeostomeae > Pelagiidae > Pelagia > Pelagia noctiluca. The sequence continues at coordinate 13,993,529 of OZ004325.1, forward strand.
GGCTGTGCAGCAATTCGTTAACTTGGGCATAACACACACGGTTACAATTAGTTATTATAATTGTTTCATAGATTTTAATGTTAGGCCAAGGGGGTTCTGCGTATGAAATAGTTTACTAATATGCTACCCTCTCATCTCTAATAGACGTTGGGGGAGCTGGAAAAGTGTAACAGGATCGTTATGCCTACTCACGTCATTTCCCTTAATCCTCGCTTATTTATTTTTTTATTATTTTTTATTTAACCAATCTTTATACACAATATTCTTTCAGCATAAAACATAACTAATACATTAATAAAAACATAATAATCAATTAACCTATGAACCTTATGATAGTGCTGGTCTTCCAAGGGGTCTTGTTACATTATTGATGGTTCAGAAGAAAGTAGTTTTTGAGCCTTTTTTTAAGCCAGCTAGAGAAATATTTGCTCTAATACTGACTGGGATGTCATTCCCAATCTTAGCAGCAGAATAATGAAAACTAGGTTTCTTGTATTCAAGTCTAGCTTTTGGGATTTGCAAGTTCGAGGTAGTTTCCATGTAACATCGTTGGAGAAATCTCAAAAAATTAATAAGTAGGGTGGCTGGAATAAAAATGTCCTGGGTGGAAAATTTTCTGAAAATTACTAAAATGGGGACATCATTGAGACATTAAAAAACACTGCAATAACTTCAATTATTTCACTCAAAATTCTCAATGTCATAGATTTTATTAGTGTAACTCTTGTTTTGCTTGCAACTCGTTACCAGAATCATTTAGCGGGGGTTTGTAATAAGAATGTTCTGGGTGGAAAATTTTCTAAAAATTAATTAGCGGGGGAGGGGGGGAATCCATTAGAGACCAGAGAGTATGATCTAATCCATTCTAAGCGTTTATGGCTGCAAAGTGAAAGGAAATCATTAATTTGTAGCAAAAGTATTTCTTGTAGATGGAGTCACTCAGGAGACCACAGAAGAGTAACGGAAACAGGCCTTTTTTCGAAAGCAATCGCAAAATACCACCAATGATTGAGGTAAGTGAAATAGTTGTAGCAACTCTTTAGTAACGCACCGCACCCCAGCCCCCCTTCCAAAGGGACATAATAGTAGCTACCGTACTAGCCTGTAACTTAGAAACTGATTTAAAAAAAACTTCAGCCTGTCAGATAAAGCGTATTTATACTTACAGATAAGATTCTTCAAATTGAACATTTATATTGCATAAGAAAATTAGCTCAGAAATTGTTTCTTATACTGAATCATAAAGGTAAATTTTGTGTTTGAAGTGCGATAGTGTTTTTCTTAACAAGAGTTTTTAAAGAGAAGGTAGTTTTTTAAAAACTTGGGCATTCTTGATAAGTAAAAACTCATTTGCCATTTTCTTCCATGTATATTAATTCTGCTTGCTTTTTCTGACAGGAAGAGCCGCTGAGTTTCCAAAATGGCACGACCACCCCCACCATGACGAGGAGATCAAGTGACCCTCTGCCAGGGGGCCCCCCAGTTGCACTGGCTACCAGTTCGAAAATACAGTTATTTGGTACCCCCTTGCAACCAGAGGTTAGACAATTTTGACTTTTTACTTAACGAAAAGAATTCCTCAATCTCAATTTTCCAAAATAGTTGCTTACAGTAGGCCCACCGTATATATATGAGTGATGTGTTGTTAGCCATCTTTTAGTGGAACTTCTGATTATCTAATGCGTGTCGTGAAGCAAGCGTGAAAATTCAGTTTCACATTGCGTGAAAAATCAAAATTTCGTTCTTGAATTCGTGAATCTTAACTTATAGGGGCCCTGTTTTTTGAATTCGGGCTTGAAACGTTTCTTGTCTAAAAATACAGTGATAATCGAGGTAAAAGTTTCCTATAGATAGGTTATATATCATTTCAAAAAACAGCTATGTTTCTTGTGTGTGTTTATGCGAAGTTATGTTCTGAAATAATTGAAACAATTGATTTCCTCCACAAAATGAGTTTTGGATTCCTCATGAATGCACAGCTTCTTTAGCATACAAGAATGAAGTATGACAGAATAAGAGATATTTCAGTTTCAGACCTAACATTGTGTTTTAAAATCTCGCTCAAGCCTAAAATTTCCGACCTAACATTCAGAGTTAAAAAAGGGCCTTTCAGGAAGAAATTCAGCCTGTTTTCTTATTTAAGGGGGTTTGCTATAGGAGGGGACCCTCTGTATTCAAAAGTTTGCTTCACATTCTCTGTCATTAATCGCCTAGATGGAGGGCCAACAGCAAAACGTCGACCCGAATGAGGCTGAGAAACTATCGGGTGATGACGTAACAGACAGCAATGCACACTACATGTTAAGCAACCAGGTACCACAAAGAAACGAGGAGGCGTTAGACGAATCTGAAATGCCGAACTCCCCAATGATGCCAGGGCCAATGTACACAATATCGAGTGGTTCAAGAGAGAAGAGGGACTTGAAGCGCTGCAAGAGTGTCCCCGGTGCACCGCCAGGCTACTTCAAAGGCCGCTCTCTGCCTGGCACCATCAGCCATGGAAGGTATAACGATCTGTCACCAACACAGGATCTGGAGAGGAGCCTTGCGGAAGGCCTGTTTGGTCATGGTGATCCAGGAAGGGCACACACAAAAACGTCGCCCGATGGGAATGACTCTCCGAAAGGGAGGAAATCGCTGCTCAACTTCTCTTATGGGGCAGGAGAGGTAAGAGTACTATGGATTAGATATACTTTGTAGATATAGAGTAAACCTTCTGCATGACTACTAGGTGCCAGTGATGTAAATTTACTGGTGCTACCGCAGACATACGCGATGTACTGTGTATAATGAGAAGGAAAGAGTCAAGAAACTTATCTCAGCGTAAGGAGATGCTGAATTAAGTTTCTTGACTAATTTTTTCTCAGTACACATCAAGCTCTGCATTTATGTATTGAGCACTCTCTTACGGAAATCCGAAACACAGACTTCGTAATGTACTGTGTATGTATTTTTTACCAGCTGCTCGGGATTCTTCATGCAAGATTATAATACTGCCCCCTTATAAGCGTATCTACCGTAGTATTAGGGTTACGGGGACGATATATGAAGATAAACATAAAGATTTGAAAAAATAATTCTCAAACAAATCCTAAAATTATATATATAACAGTAAAAATCAGCATAAGGTTTTCGGTTAAATAAAAATCCTCAGTATACTATATGTTAAAGAATATTCTGAAAGAAACATTTTTTTATCATTGAGGTCTGAGGATGGTTATTTACACGAAAGCTTTTGCTATTTTTTTCCTGTTGTATATGAGATTTCAAGATTATTTTGTAATGGAAATTCTAATACATCAATTATAAATCTTGCATGTTTCAACAGAAGAACCTGCAAAGATCACCGTGTGACATCGAAGATGGCGAAGAGCCTCCATTTATTGACGAAGCAATGCCATGTGAAAAAATACCCACGCATCACAAAAACAGCTTGCACCAAGCCCAGATAAATACCATCCCAGCAGCAGCAACAACCAACGGCATAGATAATCATGATGATGATTATGACGTTCCTGTCGCAGATGGCGAGGTGAATGGGAGAAGCTTCATGAGGGCCTGTGCCGACACTTCCAATGCACATGACAGGGAAAAGAGTCCCACGCATCCGGGATTTCCGTCGACTGACGTCAGAGCAGTTAATTCCACGGCAACTGGTAGCTCATCATCACAGAAAGCAAAGCTGCGGCCAAGGCCATCAGTGCCAAGTTTAAAGTTTGTTTTGAATGAGGTAGGTTCAGTACGAGTCGAGCTTTACAGCCTGATAGAGGGGTCAAGTCGTTGTGAACGTCTGATAACAGGCTAACAAATAGACTAATTTTAGGAAATAAAAGTTCCATTTAGGGATATTTCCTGAATTTGCTACTTTTTGGGGGATTTTTTTTCCAGTTGATTGCGGAGATTTTTGTTGAAATATTACCATTTGAGGGTTGTTGGAAAAGATTATTCTACCACTTGAGGGTGATCTTAGCCTTTGCCCTCTTTAACCCTGACTGAAGCCCCTGTTAGTCCTAAATTTGAGTACTTCCTCTCATGGGAAAGAACTTCCTCGAATTCCTCAAGGTTATTGTTAAGGAAACAATAGGAAATGCCCCCCTGTTGGTCACGAACAGCGCTCTGAAGTTTGACTAGGCTTAAAAAAACAAAGATAGTGGTTGATGAGTGTATGTGCTATGAAAAACCGATGCAATTTGCATACTCTCGTTCTGGCTTCTATTCTCTTGCCCCTCGTCAAAGAATGGGCAATTGGGCAATGATAATTAAAAATTCAAGCACGCCCCCCGTCATTCAGATAAATTCGTGGTTGAGATGAGAAAATCGCCCAATAAGACGAAATGCAGTACTGTCTTGGCAAGGCTGCTTTGAATTTTATAGTGAAGGGTGTGCTTTATCTTTGAAAGAGAAATTGCAGTTGGTGAACTTTTTGATTTGATTTTAGTTGGAGTCGTTATTCAGCAATCAGGATCTGATATCCGCTGCAGACCACAGGCAAAGCGTCCAAAGTGATTCAAGAGCGCTGCCAAACGGGGTGAGTCTTTTTCGTTTCAACTGTTTGTATTGAATACAGGAATCAGCTGAGAAAGCAGTAATCATCTGCTATCAGAAGTCAGCCAGTTAATCACATGTAACCACATGATAAACAGCATTAACCTGCCAGTAACCAGCCAGTAACGAGTTAGTAATCTGCAGTGATAAGCATGACAGTTTCAATACCCGATAATAAACTCTCAACTGATTATTACCGAGTACCGTTTCATTTATAATGTTGGGTTATCATTTCCAAACAATTTGTACTATAAGTGGATCTACTTACACTATCTCAACGGCACACCCATTCAAAAGTAGATTATGTACTCAACGGGTCCTTCGGTAAATAATCGAAAGTGCCAATTTTTTTCAGGCAACCATCTGAGGGGGTATCGTTTTCAAATAGTTGGTATTATAAGTGCTTACAAACCCTTAACGGCACACCCATTCATAGGACGGTCATGTACCCCCGGATCCTTGGGTTAACTAATCGAAAGTACCGATTATTTTTCAGCAACCACCGGAGGGCACAGACTAAAACTGTTTGGAAGGAGTATTTTCCACTTGCTGATCTTTTCTTGGTATGATTACCTCTGGAGGTAAGAGAAGAGAGGAGTAAAATAAAGAACGTTTATTTGATAAGCTCGTCAAAATACTATATCCATTGGGGTTATAATGAGGGAATAGCTGGTGTATCAAAAAATAAACTATTGTTTACAAGGTTGTTCGTATCATAGTACAGCTAAGATTAGTACTAGGGTTAGTTCTAGGGCTTGATAAGTGGTACTTAGCTCACTTAGCCTTTAAGTGTCATAGCTTTCATGATAATGGTATATACACATGGGTTAACCGGAAAGGTTTTTTTTATTACAAGTTGATGGTAGTTTAACTTAGAGAATATTGAGAAAATTTTGTTTGTGGTTTCCCTTTGAAATTGTCTAAATTCATTAAAATAGTTACTTATAACCTAGTTAGCTTTGATAAGCTTTTAGCTATTTAAACTTTAGTAACCGACACAAAATAACGAATGATTATTATCAATATTATGATTATATTATAAGGGCTTTAGTAGCTCGATTCCTCATTAGGTAATTTTGATTTCTATGATTTATAATGCTTGGTAAAATAGATACTAAAATAAACCTCTCTTATTTGTAAAGTTCGGATGGCCAGGTTGACTAAGGAACGGGCTTTCATTGTTTTTACCGTAGTTCGACTCCTCTTAGGGCAAGACTTTTCATTTTCAAGATTTACAATTTTGCAAGATAACAATGATACAAAAGTAATACCTCCCTTATTAATGAAGTTCGGATGGCCTAGTGGACTAAGCAACGGGCTTTGATTGTTTTTACCGTTGTTCGACTCCTCTTAGGGCAAGCCTTTTGATTTTCAAGATTTACAATTTTGCAAGATAACAATGATACAAAAGTAATACCTCCCTTATTAATGAAGTTCGGATGGCCTAGTGGACTAAGCAACGGGCTTTGATTGTTTTTACCGTTGTTCGACTCCTCTTAGGGCAAGACTTTTGATTTTCAAGATTTACAATTTTGCAAGATAACAATGATACAAAAGTAATACCTCCCTTTTTAATGAAGTTCGGATGGCCTAGTGGACTAAGCAACGGGCTTTGATTGTTTTTACCGTAGTTCGACTCCTCTTAGGGCAAGACTTTTGATTTTCAAGATTTACAATTTTGCAAGATAACAATGATACAAAAGTAATACCTCCCTTATTAATGAAGCTCGGATGGCCTAGTGGACTAAGCAAGGTACTTTAATTGTTTTTACCGTAGTTCGACTCCTCGTAAGGCAAGCCTTTTGATTTTCAAGATTTTTAATGTTTAAAATGATACAAAAGTAATACCTCTCTCATTAACAAAGCTTGGATTGCCAAGTGGATTTAAACCAAGGGCTGTAGTTGCATACACCATAGTTCGGTTCTTCGTAAGACAAGACTTTTGATTCCTAAGATTTATAATGTTTGGGGTAAAAATGATACAATCGTAATACCTCTCTCATTAAGAAAGCTTAGATGGCCGAGTGGATAAATCGAAGGGCTCTGTGTGCTTAGACCGTAGTTCGACTCCTCGAAAGGTAAAACTTTTGATTTCTAAACTCTGAATAGAAATGATATCAACTTCAAACCTATTCTGTCGGTGAGCTCCGGGTGGTGTGCAGGCAGAGTGCTTGTATCACAATCGAAGGGTCGAGGGTTCGATCCTGAGATATACCTGAAGTGAACCATCCCCTGCGACATTCCAAAAAGTGGCGTTGGCTCCACAGGAATTGTCAAGAGGGGCGTCAGGGGTTGGGGGTCTCCCCTGGCGGCTCCCAAAGAGAAGAACCAGGGGATTTTGAACAAATTTTGAAACTAAATGAAAATGAAGAAAATTCGAAAGAAACTAAACAAAGAAATAAACTATATAAACTAACTAAGTACGCAAGAATCTAGTTTACTTAGTTTCAAATGTTAGTATCTTACTTTATATAGTTTGTTTCTTTCGTTTTATTGTTTAGTTAGTTTCAAGATTTGCTCTTCTTAGATTCTTGCTAATTTAGTTATTTTCAAATTTAGCTAATTTATATAGTTTCTTTAGTTAGTTCCTTCGTTTAGTTTATTTAATATTCTTTTTAATTTCATCTAGTTTCAAAAATTTTTTCAAAATCCCCTGGTTCTTCTCTTGAGGAGCCGCCAGGGGAGACCCCCGAACCCCTGGCGCCCCTCTCGACAATTCCTGTGGAGCCAATGCCACTTTTTGGAATGCCAAGGGGATTTTGGCTCGCTTCAGGATACAACCGTATATCTTAGGATCGAACCCTCGACCCTTCGACTGTGATACAAGCACTCTGCCTGCACACTACCCGGAGCTCACCGACAGAAAAGGTTTGAAGTTGATATAATTTTTATTCAGAGTTTAGAAATCAAAAGTCTTACCTTACGAGGAGTCGAACTACGGTCTAAGCACACAGAGCCCTTCGTATTATCCACTCGGCCATCTAAGCTTTCTTAAGGAAGGAGGTATTACAATTATATCATTTCTACCCCAAACATTGTCAATTATAGAAATCAAAAGTCTTACCTTACTAGGAGTCGAACAACAAGTCTGTACAACCACAGCTCTTTGTTAAGTTCACTTGGCCATCCAAGCCTTGTAAATGATGAAGATATTACTTTTGTCTCATTTTCACCAAAAGGGTAAACCTTGGAATCAAAACTCTTACCTACCAAGACATCGAACAATAGTTTGTAAACGTAAAGCCTTTGACTTGGTCCACGTGGCCATCCAAGCTTTGTTAATGAGAGAGGTATTACTTAAGTATCATTTTAAACATTAAAAATCTTGAAAACTAAAAGTCTTGCCTCACCAGGAGTCGAACTGTGAAATGAAAGAGTTATTACTTTTATATCATTTCCACCAAACATGACAAATCTTAGAAATCAAAAATCTTGCCTTACGGTGAGTCGAACTACGGTCTGTACAAAAACCCCTTTTAGCTGATTTTGAAACTGTTTTTGGTGATTTTATACGTTCTCCAAGGCTATTATACAGTAGTCTAATATGGCACTATGAACAGTCCTGAGTTGATTGAAACCTATTTGGAACGATTTATTTTGGACCAATTTTGACCAAAAACAATGGGCTAACCATCAGGCTTTTTCCGATTTTTGGCTGATTTTGAAGAAAACTTTATTGGTGATGTTATGCGTTTTCTAAGGCTGTTATAGCCTAAGATTGCTCCCTGAACAGTCCTGAGTTAATTAAAAGCCTATTTGGAACGATTTATTTTTGGCCAGTTTTTCAAAAAACCATGGGCTAATCATCAGGCTTTTTCCCAATTTTTGGCTGATTTTGAAAGGAACGTTTTTGGCGATTTTATGCGTTTCCGAAGGCTATTGTAGCCTAATATGGCTCTATGAACAGTCTTGAGTTGATTAAGAGGGTATTGGGTACGATAAATTTTGGGCCAATTTGGACCGAAAACCATGGGCCTTTTTTCAAATTTTTGGCCGATCTTGAAGGAAACTTTTTTGGTGATTTATGGGTTTTCCAAAGCTATCATAGCCTAATATGGCTCTATGAACAGTCGTGAGTTGATTAAAAAGTCATTGAAGACGCACAAAATCACCGGAAATGTCTCCTTCAAAATCAGCCGAAATTTGGGAGAAAGCCTGATGGTTAGCCCATGGTTTTTGGTCAAAATTGGCCAAAAATTTATCATTCCAAATAGGCTCCTAACAACTCTGGACTGTTCAGGGAGCAATATTAGGCTATAATAGCCTTATAAGACGCATAAAATCACCAAAAACGTTCCTTTCAAAATCAGCCAAAAATTAGAAAAAAGCCTGATGGTTAGCCCATGTAGACAGGGAATTTTCTTTGACTATTGAGCAACCTGCCTAACCTTCTATTTTTTGCTTTAATTATACTAAATCGAGCATGGAGACTCAATTAAGACTTTGATGAATTTTGTTTATTTCGACCGGAAGTGCTATTTTTGATGACGTCAATGATTGTCATTTTTAGAACTTTTGTCACCATAACACTCAGTGTGTAATGATATGTTTGAATATATTGTAGGCAGATAGCTCTTGATTAGGCCTTTCGATTGATATATCATTTTTTTGATTTTGACAAAATCTAAACAATTTTCATGACGTCATAGATCTATTCACGTCATAATTGGGCTATTTTTCGAATTGATTTATCTCAATTTTCTTCATCGATCGTAACTTCATCGACCATGTAGATATTGGTTCATAGGCAGAGAAGACTAGTGTCTGCAATTAGGGAAGTAATTAAACTACGAATCTTTTCTTCGAAATTTGAAGATTTTAGCTGCGTCGAGTTGATTAAAAGTAAACATTGCAATTTGTTTGCTTCATCTACCTTTTGATAAGGTCTCATTATTAATGCAAAACATTTGCAGAAAGCGAATGAAAGTTCTGAATAGGCATTCAACCTTGACAAGAATTGTTATTGAAGACTGGTGAATACTTAGCTTGATTTGGTTTGATTTGTTATGAGTTTATACGGCGGAATTAAACTGCCTAGATTAGACAGATCAGTTTCCTTGAGAAAAACCTCTAGTACTTTGAATAAGTCTTTAAGGGAAAACATGATCCCTATGTGCAATGATTAGTGGTGTAAGTTCGAGTATAAGGCTGTTGCAGAATTTAAAAAATAAACTTCATGCCTAATTGTCGTCGCCTAATTGTCGTCATGTTTTATTTGAGAAGAATGAAGCTGAAGGTTTTTAGGACTGTCAATTGGATTTGGAGAGAGCGCAGAATTATTCTTTTGACTGGCATTAGTTTCGTCATCTTGATTTCAGCAAGATTTCATAACTTTCTACTTCAGAGAAGTGTTGATAAAAACACGAATTTTCAAATTAAACGAGAACCAGTCGTACTTAAGGAGGTTGTTCCTAAAGCTGTTTCCAGAGAATTGTTGCAAGAATTGAGTAATATCATAAAAAATGCAGATTATAACAAAACCACGGAGCTGTTGAACATTTTAAAGGAAGCAGAGAAAATCTCAAGAGATATCGGATTGTCGAAATCAACAACCCTAAAGAACACAGTCAACCCTCAAAAGGCATCATTCAATGCAATTTTTCGTCAATCTGTGAAGCTTTTGGGACTTTTAAAACAACTGAAACATTTGAAGAGAATGCATGTTTTGAAGAGTGGTCGAAAAAGAAACTTTCTGGCTAAGAATAGGTATAAGAATGCTTTACACAACTATATCATATTAAACAAGAGACTTAAAAGGCAAAATAGATATAGCCATTGAAGAAAGAAAACCTTATTTGATAACACATTTCCCAGGCATTCTATCTGGCAAAACCCAGTTCAAAGCTTTTTCTGTCTTTAAATTCGCCCCTTTCACTAAAATTTAATGCTGATCAAAACCCCTTTCACTGACAACAATATTATTATTATTATATTGCACTGGAAGGGAACGTTTGCAAAATATAGGCAAAAACTATGGAGCAAGGCTTTATCTTGTACTCTAGCATCATATGTTGATAGGATTCAACAGTGCGTCATTCCAGAGACCCGGTCATTTCACACTTTAAAGAACCGGTTTTTAGGGAACCTACAAGTGTATGGTCAAAACTTTAAGGAACTTTTATTACTAAATGCAAAATAACTAAGAAACGTTTAATTTCTAGATACACTTTCTGCACAATTTGTAGCCAGGAAGCCAACTTGATTGATCTTTCAGTCAAACTCAGTTCTCATGGGATTTTTGCAAATAAACTTGAGAAATCACGAGTTGTTAGTAGATTTTTTAAGTAAGTCAAACTATTATTGTTTGTTAATTCTTTGACACTAAATGATAATTTAGAATGAAGGAACAATTAAGTAGTTTTTAGCACAATATGCAGGGATGTATGAGCCGGGGGGGGGGGGGGGGGGGCACCGGAGGCATGTGCCCTGCAAAGCCTAATAATGTGCAAAAATCAATAAACCTTGATGTACCCTTTTTGATTTCAGAAATTGCCTCTCTGCCTTAATGAAAATAATGCCCTTGGAACGCTGTGCCCCCGAAGTCTAAGATGCTTCCTTAGTACCCTGACAATATGGTCAAAAGAGGTCCTAAAATATGGAACTTAAAGGGCCACTCCAGCCAAAAAAAAATTTCTGAGATTTTTACGTAATATGGTAGTTAGTCGTGAGTTTGAAGCCATCGTAAAGTTTTTTTTTGAAAAATATTATATTTTCTTGCTTTAATAGGCGTCCAAAGTTGAGTTTCACCGAAAAAAAACGAGCAAATTTTTTCGGTGAGGGGTGCCCTTGTGACGTCACAAAGGCACCCCCTTCGCCTTTCCGATCTATTGTAAAACTGCCGTCGAGAGATTCGGCTGTTTCGAGGAGAACGACTTTTTTCGCTTTGTGATTCGGTGTTTGGCAGAACTTGCACCAGGTTTGGATTTGCGAGTCGAAGAAGCAGTGGAAGCGATAAACAGATCAACTCATCCCTTCGTGTCTGTCAGTATCGCTGTAAAAGTTGCAGCATTTAGTAGTTTGAAGTCGAGCTATGCTGGTGTTCACAATTACTGCAATACTTTGGTTGCGAATGATTAAAAAGCTACAAGATTTGGCTTACAGTCGCGTTGTTTGATCGAGCCATTCACAGCAGAGACACATTCGGCATTTAGAGATGGGTGAGTAGGCCTAAGTTTGTCTAGTTTCATTCTGTTGACTTTAATGTAATTCCCCACTTAGAAATTACCCGAAAGTGAGGGCCAGGGGCGTGTGGAAAATGGAGGAGCATAAGAAAAAATGACACCTTTTAAAGGAAGCTTTTACAATTAAGTAGTTTTTAGCACAATATGCAGGGATGTATGAGCCGGGGGGGGGGGGGGCACCGGAGGCATGTGCCCTGCAAAGCCTAAAAATGTGCAAAAATCAATAAACCTTGATGTACCCTTTTTGATTTCAGAAATTGCCTCTCTGCCTTAATGAAAATAATGCCCTTGGAACGCTGTGCCCCCGAAGTCTAAGATGCTTCCTTAGTACCCTGACAATATGGTCAAAAGAGGTCCTAAAATATGGACCATACTTGTCTGCACAGAGAGATCAAACCTTCTCGGCGATCGATATTAGATGCATGGATGTATCTAACGATGAAGTTGTCTGTTATATTACGCATGCTTTAAAGACAACCAGGCCTGGATTTCACCAGACTCCTCTAAATTTTAAAGCTTTTCCGAATTGTAATTATATTTGCCCTGTGCATAATACTCAGCAATATCTGTTACGAACATTCCCTCTACGTGGGCCTACAGTGAAACTATTCATTAGTTTTTCTTATCCATTTAAACCAGTTTGTACGTCTACTATATCTCGCTGGGTTAAAAGTACTCTTCAATTAGCAGGGATTGACATAACAGTATTTTCCTCTCATTCCACTAGAGCTGCATCCGCATCGAAAGCAAAGAGTTTGGGTGTTTCGTTGGCAGAGGTCAATAGGGCTGCTGGCTGGTCAAACACGGATACTTTTGGACGATTTTATGATAAAATAATAACTGATGAACATGAACAAGATAATATAAGTATCAAAATATTACAAAGTTTGTAGTTTGAGGTTTAATTGTGTTTAAGTTATGATGCCTTAGGCTAACATTTCACGTTTGATGCACAAGACAGGAAGTACATTGTCATTGATTGTATTTCTAGCTGGGCAGATGTTTGTGGAATTTCGGTGCACAAATTACATATTCTGTCTGTGCACATTTCCTTGCCAAATCTTGAAACTTGCCATACTGGTCGTAGTAGGCTAAGCCTTGCTTAGGTAAGGCCTGTTCAAATTTCAACTTTTGTTATTGTGTGAATAACACTCACCTTTTATGGGTAGATTCCTCCATGGATATTCAGATTTCCTTTGTTGTTGATAATATTTTGTATTTGTTCTATGATTTGATGAGATTCTTTACAAATAATTTCATATATTGTGGTATCATTTATTCTAACTTCTTTGTTCTTCGAGCCACGCATGGTCGACATCATGTCTGCTTCCCATGGGAAGCTCAGCGCATGCCAGTCTCTTTGAAATCTCGTTTTATACACAGGAGTCTGGGCTCTAGTATGGAAAATAATTAAAAAATTAAACAAACCTTGGTGAAGTTTGATGTAGATTATTTTCCATACCTAGAGCCAAAACGTATGTGGGATAAAACGCCCACCCACCCGGAAATTCTAACATTTTCCCTTCTTTTTCAGTTATTCGTTTTTCCCATAACCAGGACTGGCAGGCTTCACTGGTACGTCTTTGAATTAGGCTGGAAACCGCGTGCTCTCTCGTTTTATCCCACATACGTTTTGGCTCTAGGTATGGAAAATAATCTACATCAAACTTCACCAAGGTTTGTTTAATTTTTTAATTTTGCATTTTTTGAGGTGATGAAGTTTAGTAGCAGTCAGAGCTGTTCACTTTCGCACATGAAAAACGACGGAAGCGAAAGTTGACAACGAGAAATTTATCGAGTGTCGAAAATCCGTGTGACGTCAATCCGAAAAGCTCCCGAAAACTTATTCAAAAACAATTCAATTCAATAAGAGTTATACAAATGCTTATTGCGAGAAAACGGTAAGAGATATAAAAAAAATAATTGCGGATTCGTTCGTTTCAGGCCAGAATTGGTCTATTAATCAAATAAAAAAAGTGCACTGGAGTGGCTCTTTAAAGAACTGAGTCCTAGGTTCTTTATAAAAGAAGCCTGTGATACACCTTAGCATGTCGCCACACCTATCAGGATTTGTAAATTTAAGAACGAACTGAAAAACCTGTTGGTAGCAGCCAGCGGAGGCAATGCTGAGAGACCAGATTAGGAATTATTCTTGTTTGTTGCTCATTACCTGTGTGTGCTTGCAAATAACCCAAGTCTCAATTTAGCTTTTCTTGGGCAAGGACGAAAAGCTGACCTGAGTAGTAAATGACAGTTATCTAGTGTATTCACTCTTTTGACTTTTCTTTTTATAAGAGCCTTTAAAATTGGTTTGAAGCTGACTGTTCTAAAATACTCCTGTATTTTCAGAGGGCCGGTATGGGGGGGTCCCAGGAACGGTTTACGAAAAATAAAATGGATGAATATCGAATCACAAATATCAAATTTTTGAAGATCTGAACGTATCACGAATCACGGTAACATCAATAACGATTCACGGAGAATTATAAAGCGTTTGAAAATTGTGATTTACACCTTAAGTATCCGTCGTAGAAACTTTATCCGTACCTCAAACGATAGAGAATTCAATTCTGCATATAATAGGCCTATTTAGAACTATCTATAACCTATATCTTTTTGCCCCGAATTGTTGAAATCCGCCGAAAACATTTATACCACTTGAACCATCAAATCAACAAACTTTTGCCAATGTTCTTTTGCATCTTTCGCTTGTTAACTCAGAGTGTTCATCCAGAAAATAGAGCAACAGACATGTGCCATGTGCAGCGTGAAGACAAGTAAAAGGAAAAGGAATGTCTTGTTGTGTTGTTGTTGTTGCTGTTTGGCCACCATGTTTGTTTTCTTCAATAGTGTGAAGATGACTGAAAGTATTGTGATTGTTGTCTTTTGAATTATCAATCAATAAGCAAATTGTAATGTTAATGGTCATCACAATGTTGAGGTTAATGGTGATATTCAAATCTGCCTGCATACAGCAGTGTAAATTTGAGACCATGAAGCAGGGAATTTCGACTACTGGGCCGATACCATACGAGGGCCCGCATCTTCTTCGCGACCAGAGACCTTGACCCCCCTTGATCCCTAGGCAACAAAAGCTACGAATATGAATATAACCAGAATAAAAATTCAATAAAACGTTAATAATGTCTATAATTCAAAAAAACGATCTTTCTTCTTTGATTTCCCTCACAACTAGTGGGCCAAAGGCCTTAGATTTTGCTTTTTTACTGGGCCGGGAAAAGGGCCCACTGAGCCGATGGCCCAGTAGTCATAGTGTTAAAAAATGCCCTGCCATGAAGCAAGGCGGCCATGAACCTCTTTTCATAGTATGACACTACTCCTCGACAAGATCTTGTGTGTAAGAGCCATTGACTATTGTTCTATCCTATCGTTCTACTGCAAACTTGTGTGTGCAAGTGCCACACTCAGCAGACTGGCCCCATGCTTGACTCTTCAGTGAGCCTAACCATATACCACCATGGGCTTAACTAGAAATTTTGGAAGGCAGGGATTTTAGCCAGAAAAAACGCGGCACCCCAAGAAAATCCTGAGAGTTAGGTTATCCCTGAGGCTTTAAAATGGCTTAGGGTCCTTCAATTCATCTTCGAAATGGTGGATTCATAATGATTAGCTGAACAAAAATAGGTTAAATTAGCTTCCTTTCAAAAAAGGGCAGGAGTTACAGCCGCCATAACCCCCTTTGGATGCACCCCTACTGACTACCATTGAATGACGCATTCAAATGAACTATTAATGCTGACACAGGACTTGCAATGCCAAACGAAATGAAATTGAGGATACAAACTAGATTCTGAATCAAATAAGCAAAGACAGGTAAAAGTGCCAACAAAGGGGAAGTTACAACCAATAAATTCAGTCTCGTCTTTAACTCAATTAAAACATTGAAATAGTCTAAATCTAACTCTAAATTATTTACAAAATTTAATCTATAAGCGGCTGGCTCGCGTCCTAAACTCAATCGTCAAATACTTACATTAGCATACAAACGAGTAATTCATTAGAGGGTATAAACAAGGAAGGTATTAGGCTGGTATTACAGTTTCCTACCAAGAAGACATTAAAGGCGATGAATCAACCTCATCTAAGGTATCGACAAAGGTTGTCATTGCAACCAGGGACGTATGAACTTATTTTGCAAAAGGATTGGAAACATTGGCGCATGATGATTTTCAAGTTCAACATTGGAAGACAGTTTTCATCCGAGTTCTTTGGAAAAGGCGAGAACAATTGTTTGTTTCATAGGCTCTTAAAGGTATACGAAAACAAATAAAAAGTATTTAGATAAGTAAACTCAAAATGAGCTATTTTCGAAATCATAGCAGATGGCCTTTCATTTTCAGGGAAGATACCTCACTCGCATTGTTGGGCTCGTGAGGGGGGAAGCTACATAGTGTAAAATTGGTACTGGAAGTGCACTAAAATAGATGTGTTATTTGTCGACCTATTTCTAAAAAAGGGTAAGATTTTTCTGTCCAATCCCATATAAATGGGTATGTAATCTATGAAATAACTCTTTCATGAAGATGAATTTTCAAGATAATAGTGAAAGATTAAGGTAAAATGGGGTATCTTTGCAGCGTTTCATTAATAAATGTGTTTCATTTGTGAAAAATCTGTGTCAGACGTGGTTATGATTAAAAATTTAAGATGTTCAAAAGCAACTGGTTATTTTGCGATTGCCTCTTTCAAAAGCCGATTCATCGCCTTTAGAAATGTCAAAGTATAAAGCTTCCGTAAAATATATTTATCGAAGAAGTTTCTCAGTGAGATAAGAATGGGGTTTATTTAGAACTTTCCAGCTATTGTCGACGTTGAAAGAAATGACACACAATTCAAAAATAGGATAAAAATGGCGTTCCTTCTGCACTCAAAACATTAAGATTTAATCTGAGCTTGATTATGATAATTTATGCTTGATCATGATAATTTATGCCATTTTTCTCTGATTAGAAACCTGATTTAAAATCCTACCGACAATCTCTCGCTACCATTTCTTTTTCTGAAACTTCCTCACATTTCTATCGATTTTCAATAAAGAAAATCTGTTTTAAACTTCTTGACTTATTGATTTGAAAATATCGAGAATTCTTGATCTTATTCCTGAATTAATTTTTTGCAAAATATAAAGTTTTGTCTCACCCCGTAGCTTGAAGGTAAGATGAAAGAGGCACTAACACAAATTTCATCATAATTTAATCTTTCTAAAAATTAAGTAGCAAGAATTTGAGGTTAGCAAGAAAAATCGGAAACATAGTTTAACATAATATTTGCTGAAGCTTTGCA
The DNA here is from genome assembly GCA_963924455.1 of Pelagia noctiluca. NCBI lineage: Eukaryota > Metazoa > Cnidaria > Scyphozoa > Semaeostomeae > Pelagiidae > Pelagia > Pelagia noctiluca. Next base: position 14,010,559 of record OZ004325.1, read on the forward strand.
TCTGACACTCATCAGAGTAGTGCATCAGGAAGAGAACGAAAATGAAACCTAACAAATTGTTGAAACGATTCCTAAATACATACACAAACTTCTACACAAGCCATTTATAAACCTAACGTTCCCCACCTCCGTTTATAGCATTTTGTTAGGCCTCATTTTCGTTACCTTCTGCCGTACTACCCTAATGATTGTCAAACGAAAAGCTTCAGTTGTTTTTTATATTTTGCTTTGTGCAAAGTAACAACGTTTGTTTCACATTCAGAAAACAAATAAAGGCAGTTGAAATCCCAATTGATTTTGAATGCAAATGGAGCGCTAAAAATATGTTGTCGTGAACAGGGAATTAAAATATTCCCAAAGTAAATAATCTGTACAGTGTTTGTATTTGAGAAAATGGACAATCAAATTGTTCCAGAAAAGCGTTTGAAGCTGTAGCCGCAATGCGGGTAGTAAGAGCCGAAATCACAACCCCTCGTTCAAAAGACCAATTTCCTTGACAATGATGTCACAAACCACAAAGGTTTGGGAGGGGCGGAGAGCTGCTGACACTGTAAATAGAGAATAAATTGTCTCGTTTCTCCATATACAAAATAAGTTACCTCTGCCAAGATATTTAAGCATCTCGTCCGGATATTTTACAGCTTTCATATTGATTGTGTTGACATGCAGTATCTGTCGTTCCGATGCACACCCCTTACACCATTAGCTTCGGTCTTAGTCAGGTTTATTTGGCCCTCTGCTTGTGGTGTTGCGTGCCATACTGCAAATCCTATGGGACAGGACTTGCCATGCCACTACTTTAATTGGCCATTTGAGCTGTCTGAAATCAAAGGTAAATTTCCGTAAATCAAATTATTTGGTAGCTGACATAAGGTAAAATGTCCTCATGAGTAGCCTAGCAACATTGTGTTATTGGAACTGCCAAGGGGTTAAGCAGATAAGAAAGTGCACTTAACCCTAACTCTATCCCTACCCCTAACCAAAACTCTAATCCTAACCTTATCCCTATAATAGTTTTATGTAAAATCCATTCTAGAATCGCTTGAAACACCCGAAAGAAATAGCAGATTTCTGCACGAAAACTGCAAAGATCTAAGCGATCACAAAAATTTCCCCAAAGATTTCTGTAGCTAGGTTTTTCGATCCAAAGCATTTTAAAGACTTCAAATCACTATTGTTTAATGTATGTATTCCAACAATTCTGGCTTTAATAACTTTCATGTAAAGCTATTTGAAATATCGAATTAAAATAATACCAAACAATAGAATAAGTAGAAAAAGTGAAAAATACAGAGTAGATTGTTTGCTTACTTGAATTCGCTTGTCACCTGTCAGGCATAGGGTGTGATGTTTCTGTTTGTTGTTGATGATTTCTCTGTCTCCTTCTACACAAGATGGATACGAAATATATCAAATTATTAGAGTAAATATATTCTGTCCTATTTTGCCGTACTTTATAATTGAAGTACTTTACCACGCCAAGCCCCCAAGCAGAGAATTGAATGTTGATCACACCGGAGATGCAAACATAGAAATCGTTGTTACCTTTTCAGCAGGATGCACATGGCCCAACCAATGCCAGTGATTCCGATGGTGAAGCAGAGAACTCCAATCATTACGTAAATTGCTATTGATTCTAAAAAGCAAATAAAAACAATCAGATGTATACAAACCTATATCTCACATTAGTGTAACAATTCAAGAATTAGCTCCGGGAGGCCTATTTAAAACTTGGTGCTAAGAAGGGGGAACTTCTTCGAGAGGGGGGCTTATTCGAGGGACAAACACCAAGAGAGGGCACCAAGAATTTGTCTAGCCTTAGAAATGAGCAAGTGGTCAACTTATCTACCTCAACAACTTCAGATCTGTCTTTCTCAATCTACTACCTAACTGTTTCCTCTATTTATACAATTTCGCTGTGAATAATTTTATGACACATTGTCTTCCTGACCTAATTGAGATAGAGAAAGTGCCTTATTTGGAGGGAGTGGGCTGATTCAAAATGAATGGACTAGATTCAATGATAAGTAACTTCCTTCACATTAACGTTCTTCCTTCCTACGACAGCAAAATAACCTAGAACCAAGGAATTACACTCTGTGCGTTTTGTCAATTTCATCTAAAATATTGCATGCTATGTACTTTCTCTAGGAAAATTCCTTTGAAAAGTCATGATTTGCAAAACTCATCCAAACAGTTTACTAAAATTGATCTCAAGATGGAAATTAAGTGAGAGTCTTTTCTTTAATCCCAAGTATCGGTGTTGTTCCAGGTTCGGGCTTTTTGGACGATTTGGCTGATATTTCCGTTCTAAGATAATAGGTTTTGGATTGATTGTTGATAAATGGTAGGGTGTCGCATGAGTTTTCAAAGAAATTTCGCTATAGAAAAATGTGGGATGCAATTCTTAGAGGACATCAACAAAATGAATGGAGTGTTATTTCTAGGTTTGAGGCTATGTTGATGTGATAGAGATGGGAGAGTGGTCTGATAAACTCTTTTCGAGGCGTTGTGATTATAAAAAAATGCATGGATAGCATACATTTTCAAATAGAAAATCAATGATTTCAAACGTAGATATTTACGTGTGTTTATTCTTCTCAAGTTCTTCTTAGACATCGTGGCGAACTGGACGAATCCATTCTTGGCTGGAACATCCGATACCTTGCAGAGGTCTGGCGAGAAGCATTTGACTGAGAAGCATTCTCTGTCGATTCTGTATGCCACGTCGCATTTTCTCGAGCTGCAACATTTGCCTAAGCATTCTCGCATCGTCCTGGCGAAAGAAGAAAAGTTTAAAAAAAAAGATTAGAGGTTCCGAGAGAGGTCAATTAGCTCATCACGTAGCTGCAGAGGGGCAGGGAAAATGCTTGACCCAAAAGAATATAAAGTACAGGCTATTTGGGTGAAATAGATTGAGTTGTAACGGACCAACCAAATCATAGTGTGGTGTTTGATAATTTGGGCTGCACACTTCTTAATAAGATAATGGTATGAGAGCACAAGCCTTTAAAAACCTGAAACATATGCTTACAACAGACCGAGATTGACCTTTTTTAGTGCAAGATAACAATCTATCCTAGTTTCCTCTTACATAAGATTTATTATTTGGTCCAGGATATGGTCCACGTTGTATTAGGCAGCGCACAAAGGAGCATCAAAAGAGTACGCCGTTCTTTCCACACTGACATTTACAGATATTATGTGGAAATGTTGAACATTTTGTAGTTCGCTTTATTGGGGTAAGGAGTTGTTATGACGTATACGGATGATAGGAATGTGCCCCCTAGCAACGCGAAGCTTCCAAAATGTTAACGGCTGAAATATTTCATAGCTGAGGTAAAGCTGCAATCGCTAGTTGTGGTAACTATGGGTTGCTAAGATAGAATATTCCCACCATGCATTGCGTGAAGTGAAATCAACCATCTTGTGCAGATTCGTTGATTGCTTGCTGTCAGATTCCCGCAGAACATCATCCGATAAAACTCCAAAACAACCAAAATATTTCACAAAGTCTCACGAGTCATGACCCCCGTGTTCGCCTAAACCTTTGAGGCTTGGGCTTAGTGAAAAATTCTGCTTAAGTAAGCACTAAATCTCTCTGGTAATGAAATCCCAAAACTGATGTAATCCTAGTTAATTGGGAAGGATTTGAGCTTAGTATTCGAGTACACCTGCGACGACAGCTAACAACAATTTGCTCGTCATTATCCGTCTGAAGAAACGAGATCGCCGTTAAGTGGGTCGAAATGAGCTTGTAGCCAGCTGAACACAGAAAGGAAATGCTAAAGATACTAATTGTGGAAATTTCACTCAAAGTAATTAGTTGGCTCTCCTAACTGAGATAATTTGTGTGAAGGAAAAAGGAGCAGGATTCGATCTCCCACGATCACTGATCTGGCACGTCATTGCTCTATCGACTGCAAAATAAACTAATTGCAGAGGTTTCACTCAAAAGTACTTTGCGGGGCTCTCTGAATTGAAATAATCTATGTGAAGGAAGAAATACCCGAGCACTATTCGAGCCTACTCGATTTGCACGTCATTGATCAACCAACTAAGCTATCAAGGCACTCAAACCATCAAACTGAGCTACCGGTGGGAGTATCCCAATAGCTGAATTGGTAGATCAAAAACGCACCAAATGATGGGTCTCAATATATCTGCTATATCAAAAATACGAGACTCGATGAAATGAAACTCTTGTTTGATTTAGAGATCTCCATACTCATAAGAGTAGATATCAGAGAAAATTTGCTTCAAATATGCCACATGAAAAATCAAAGCATATCTATTTGAAAGCAGCCGAATCAATTTTCTGCAATTCTTTTGGTTGACATAATTTGTGAGAATGAAAATGACCCTATCAGGACTCATATCCATGACCTCTTGATTCGTACTCTAGTACTGTAGAGGTCGTGGGTTCGAGTCCAACTTGAGTAGTTTTCATTCTCACAAACTACCTCGATTGATTTATCAAATCCTGGTTCTTCTCAAATTTCTTTCAGTTTCCTATAATACATTTTCTAATAAAAAAATCAGAGCTATCTTTAAACGTACCTAGTTTTTCCAAGGTATGAAAAGTTGCCAGCATTCAGGCCTCCAATGAGCGTTCTGTTACTCTGTATGGGACTGTACTGAAGGTTCGCATCGTCACATACTTGTTCTTCATCGGTATCAATACTAACGTCAAACATTGTTTCTCCTGAAAATGAATTAAAGATATGAATTGATAATGTTGTTCTAATATAAATCAAAAGATATCAAAAACAATTTGTGTCAAATGACTCTCAAAAAAACATAATAATGTTGATAATTGGCTGTTATTTCAGGCTATTAAACTTATTTAGGCCTAATTTGCAAGCTAATGCACGAGAACCCTGTATCAAAGCATTATGATATTTATAGTGGAAGATTGCGTGAGAGTGACAAATGACTTCCGTGTACGTGTAGGGGCTAGACAAGGCTGTCTCCTCTCACCATTTCTTTTTTATATCTTTGCAACGTTAGCTTTTCAAAAATAAAGGACAAAGACGAAAATATAGACGAATCAAGACTCTAAAAACTTAACTTGGAGAAGCTATCCCAGGGGCACTTCCAACTAATTTACGCATGAGGGGGGGATCCCAAATTTCTGACCATGCCGAATCCAATTATTTTAGCTATTTTGAATCTTTACACAAATCAACGATCAATTTATTTGCAATTTGATACAAGACTTACTGTCGGTTGGGATCTTATTCCTGTTGACGTAAGCAACTTTAGGACTGAGACTGGACGGCTTGGCGACGACTGATTGGCAGTCATCGTCTGATTTGCAGTGAACTGAGTAGCACAAGTCTGCAAACATGAATGCCAGGTCACATGACCTCTGATCGCAGCATTTCCCAATGCATTCTCTTGGCGATAGGCCTTCTCCTTGATTCGTAAAGTTCCCTAAAAAGCGGAGATGAGTGTTGAAATGAATATAAAGGCCCCCTCTTCATACAAAATACTCACAAACAAAGTTTTAGTTATCAAGCTGGCTCCAGAATATGTGCTGTCTTTCCAACCGTAATTCACAAGAAGGTAGCAGTAGTCTTCGTTAAAAAGGACAAATCTACGTCTGAGTTTGAAATGATAAACAAACATGCAAAAGTGTTTCTCGTATACAGAGGTGGAAAGTTGCGGAGCAAGTCCAAACAGGCATCGTCACTAAACAGTCTTAAACATCTTTTACTGATTAATTTTTTTTATTTTGTAAATATCTTGATTTCAATTGTAAGAACATTAAGCATTAATATTGTATCAATTCATATCATACCTATAATTTCAATAAGCTAATATATTATGCCTAAGTTGAGCTGCTTTCATGGAGTTATCTGTGATAAGCTTGCTAGTTGTGAATACAAAATCAATTGAGATGTTTTTATGGAATCCAACATATTTTGGACTGCTTGTAGTTATACACTTCTGAGAAAGCAAGCAGATTTATTTGTTAATGCAGGCTTGGAGTATGGCAGCGTGAAGCTGGTGTAGGCCTGCAGCTTGCGCCCCCAGAATCAATATTTTAGAACGCATATCCGAGGAACTCGTTTACCGATCTTGGAAGGATGGACAGTTGACAGCTTGTAGTTCATGATTCCGACCGTTCGTGGATTCGAACCCACGAAGGGCGCCCCTCCAGGGTTTGAAATCTAACACGTCAAGCACTAGGCTACACCAGCACTATCAAGTTCGAAAGTGCCTTTTTTTTTGTTTAACCAATTAACCTCAGCCGTAAGCATCAATTGTCTACCAGAAAACAAAATGATATGAAAATAGGCCTACCTGCGTGAATGCCTCCTTTCAGAGTGACATTGTAAGTTATTGGGCTTTCGTTGCACGTTGCCCCCGGAGCCAGAATAGCTGCAATAGTAATTTATCAATTTAGATAACCATTCAAAGATGATCCAACCGGAATCTCTTGAATGAGAGGGTAAAAGAAAATGAGGCACCCATCCAGATCTAAGACCCCTTTATTACAGCACTTTCTTTTACATAAAAATCGAGATAAACTGCATAAGGCAATATTAAGTAACATATAATTTATAATTATACTCAATATTCTTTTTACACAAATAAGCCCTTCAGCAAATTAAAACACATAACCATCAATGATATTTTAGACTCTGTTTATATGACGAGAATATCCCCTAGCTGTTTAGGTTATTTCTTAGTGAGGCTTAATTCCTGCTTCTATTTGCATGAGATGAAAACAGTCTCACTTGGCTATTTCGGTCTGACTTTAAATTTTTTACACCTAAACCGTTGATTGCTGTCCGAAATTTTCCAAAACGAGAAAGCAATATTTCTGAACCCCCTAAGTGCATTCCCTTTACATTTTGAAGTTACACAAGACAACCGGAATAGAGTAAATATCGTCGAATTTCAGAGTCAAGTTGTCTACGCATACATAGTTACTATAACTGTCATTTAGTATTTCTAAAGTGAGGCAATTTTCAGGTTGCGTTTGTCATTTTGTCACTTGTCATCAGAATAAAAATATTTTTTGAATTCAGATATAGATTGTTTCTGGGTCAGGTTCAAAAGACCATCTTTGTGTTACATGACTATATTTGATTATGATACTGTGCTGACCCTGATCAAAATATTTGCGAGTGTCTCTAATTAGGAAAGGAACTTGAGGATGGTGAGGAAAATCAGAACTTTAGCGAATATTAAAAGCTACTAGAGCTTTGCATCTGACACTCATCAGAGTAGAGAGCTAACGGATATTGATACCCAGATGTGTATAGAGATTGGCCAATCACCATCGAAATGAATGATTGCATCATCGAGACCACAACCTTATGCACACAGAACTTATGATCGGATTAATGTTTCGAAAATTGTAGGAATCAAAGTAGGGTGGCCCCTATAATTCCTCAGGCACGACTACCACCTGTGGGTTAGTAAAGTGGGTTGATACCAAGTTTGAAGTTCATGAATGAGTGCGTAAGTTAGTAAGTTAATCAAAAGTATTGAATCAGTAAGTTAAACATTTAATACCACAATTGCATTACCATCAATGCAACATACAACTCAACCAAACACTAATGCCACATCCACCACACAACCAGTTACAATACACACAGAGAGTTAAGGACAAAGACAACATTTTGATCGGAGGTTGTGTATTATCTATCGATCAAATCTGCCGGGAAAGGAATACGCAAACAATCTCGATATCTTTTGATTTTCCTTATGGTATTCAGTTTCTAATGCAGAAGAATTTTTGAATATTGCACCATCGTTTCGATATAAGGAACAGGAAATTTAACACCCAAAACGTTGCCCGTATCCTTAATACAACAATGCATTGCATAAATGCATACCAATCAACCAAAACACAAACATCACATCCACCGAACAACCAGTTACAACACACACACAGCACAGAGAGTTAAACGCAAATCTTTGCTACAGAAAATTACCTGGCATCCTGGGGATAGGCCGTGTGCGTTCGTGCACCTCCCAAACCGTCGATATGTTTTCTAGACTTTTAAACAGCCCACTATAAGCGGTTAGTTGGTTAATTTCTGGTTCGTCTATCTTGTCACTTATTTCGTCGATTATAACGTCAATGTCTGTTAATAAGGTTAGTAGGTTAGTTGGTTAGTAGGTTAGTAGGTTAAAAGGCTAGCAGTATGAAGGGTAAAATGTTAGTAGGTTAGTAGGTTAAAATGTTTAAGTAGTTTAGTGAAATAAAGGATTTATACCACCTATCTTAACTTCTTTTTTGCTTCAAAATTACGAAACCTTATCCCTTTTGGGGGTTCGCCTTTTGGGGGTAATTTCATGCAGTAGCATCCCTCCCCTCCCCATATACAAGCAAATGGTGGCAATAAACACAGTGGGACCTCGTACTCATACATACATAGGGATTTAGTGTATGCTACCTAGAAACAAGGCCTTGTCTTACTTCGGCTAACCTGTTAAACAGGAACTCAATCACTCAAAAATCAAGTCGCAAATGGCTAGATAAATTTGAATTTTATTTCTTCTAGATGGCAATAGAATGCGCTAAGTGATGCAATTCTAGCAGCAAAACATTGTTGTCACCATTCCTTAGTATTCTTTATAGTCACCATTAAAGAAAAAATCAGAAAATTCAAAGTCTTTTAATTAAAATTGCCCACTTCGAGTAGGCCTGCTGAGTAAATAAGCCCCAAGGTAGCAGCAAAAAAAGTGAGAAGTGTTACGCTTAGTGCAAACTGCTCTAAAGCCCGTTCGAAATTTCTGCTCAAAATATAAACAAACTTGGATTAATAGTTCAGAAGTAAAAATTTTCGGACAGCCCTTCCTGATTTGAGACTAAGAAGTCCAAAATCAACGTTATTTTGAATATTCATCAGATATGTAAGGGATATCACTTTATAAGTGTTTTGGGGATAATTTGGCCAGGAATTCAACCCACAGTTTGGATAACTTATACAAAGATTAGATGGTATAAATCCTTTACCAGAAAATTCAGCCATGTTAATAGCCTAAGAAATACATGGCTTTCCGCAAGATGGCATTTGGAATTAAATTCACATATTCTAACTTCTGAATCTATTAGAGAGGGGTGGAAGAAGGTTCAAAAAATGATCATTCTCTCTGACATGGGTGCTTATCGTTTTGATGGGAGTTTTTGTATCAACCATTGTTTACCCTTAGAAATTGACTTAAATGTTTGACCAGATCTCCCACAGGAATCCCATATAATCTGCCAAATATGCCAATCTAGCAGACAGCCACATATTCCTACAACTCCAGGTTAGTAACGTAATCATCACACACTCTCCACACCATGCAACAACCTCTCGAAAACTCACGTTTATCCAACTATACATAATAGATCGTTTTCTCGTGACGATGATTTATTATGTTGAATTAATCTGTTTTCTATCGAATTTCACAAGTAATCAGGGAGAATTGATTGGGTTGCATTGCACGATGTTTAACACCCATCTATAAGGATTCATCTTGTCTCAAGAAAATCAGCATTGACCAATACGCCAGGGCGAAGATAGGGTGCAAGGGAAACAACTAGAATTGCAGGAGTAAGGGAAAGATTTTGGTAGATAAAAATGTTTGGTGGATTGCAAGTCATATTACAACCCAATTCATTCTCCCTGAACAGCCTCCTCTCAGCAAAAACAGTACAAAGTCAATAGTCCTTTCTTTTACACTGTAAATTTCTTACCGGCATGAAATGGAAACTATTTCAAATTTGGAAAACGATATGCATCTTTAAACCTTTAGACTGAATCGATTCATAGAGTCTTGAAATCAAACCATTTTAAATATATTTTAGTCTGGTAAAGTTAAGTCTTTCGGCAAGGTTGTTTGAGTGTAAACCAAAGTCAAGTGACAATTTTCCTCTTTTTGTGATTTGCCGTTCACACAGAATCAAATACTGTTTTTACCCTGTAATTCTACTTCTATTTTATTTTGGCCTCTCAAGTAATCATGCCTTAATTCCATCGATTGAAGGAATAATATCATCTGTACAGTAATCCTGCATGCAAAATTGCAACAACAAAGTTCAATGTTCACTATTATAGTGTTGGTTTAACTTCCGTAACTTTAGCTCATTAATCTCACTGGATTAGGGTTCCAACTCGGCTGAATCCCGCAGCGGGAATGATACAGTAGATACGGGAAGATTATTAGCAGTTAACGTTAGTAGGTCGAGAGTGTTTATTCGAGAAAGAAACTCGTTTAAATGTAACGAGATTTTCAATATAATAATGTCACCCAATAGTTATACCCGTACAGTGGAGCCTTAGTTTTCGGTTATTACGAATATTTCACCGATCCAAAATTTCGTATGCGTGGGTGCTACTTTTGGAAACACAGTGTGCCCAACCCAAAAGTGTGTTTTCATTTCAACGTTTGTATCTAAGTGAAATTGACTGAAAATACACTCTTCTTTTATGAATAAGAAATATATCTTATTAGAACATTGAGCGTCGATTTATCATGGAGCATACTAGAGAAAACATTATTCTTTAGAACAATAGAAAAGGATCTATAAGCCTAGCTAAAATGCTACTAGTTCATATAAAAAGTATAAGCCCATTTGAGCCTTAGGTTCTTACAAGACAAGAAGACTCAAACGGGCCAACAAGATTGCTAAGCTCGCTAGCTTCTGGACTTTTTCAAAAGTCTGTGTGAAGGAGGAAGTTGATATACCGAGGGGTATGCGTAGGATTAAAACTGCCCCCTCTGCGGATCGAATTCCTCCTTCACAATAACCTTTCCCTCGCATCACGCATTTGGCAAAAAACATACTTTTGAGAAAGTCAAGCTAACTTCTAAAGTGCAGCAACTTGCACAAAAAACCAGATATCAAGATGAAACATAAACAGAGCAAAATAAAAGCCTACCATTGCCACTGGCCATAGTTGCCACTTTCTTCTTCAGGAATGATAAAGTGGGGTTCATGTTCAAATTCCCGATATTTGAAATCATGGCCGGCGCGGTCTTACAGAGCTCGGGGGTGTAGCACTTCACAGCAAAGCAGACGGAGCCGAGCATGAAGGCCACATCGGCATTGGATGACTTGCAGCAGCGTTCTATGCAGTCGTCCATCTTGCTGACTCGACCTAACTTCGTGAACAGGCCTGAGTGCATGCCCATCTTCAGCGTGGCGTTGTAGATGATCGAGCCGGCTTCACAGGAGTGTTTGCTGGATGGATCGCCTGCAGAAAACAAATATCTTTATTTTTATTTGTCTGCTTATTTCACAGAATATATTTAGAGTATATTAAGTAAGGCCCTAGCCAAACGATGCAACATTTGTTGCCACATTTCTTGTATGATTTTACACGGTTTAATTTGGGTTGGCGGCCAACCGGTGCAACATTTGTCTGCGTTATCAAAAAGTGAACTGGGAAGAAATTAAAAACCTTGTTTCTTTAGCATTGGTGCGAAAAGTACTTGCTGTGCGCATGCGTTCACGCAACAAATGGTACACGACCCGGCCAAACGATGTAACATCATGTTGCATGGCGCAACAATTTTGCCTGTCTCCAAACTTCTTGCAACATCGTGCAAGAAATGTTGCACAATGCAACATGGGTGGCCAAACGACGCAACATCAGGTCGATAACAGATGTTGCATCCAAATGTTGCGTCGTTTCTCCGGGGCTTGAATACATTAACAAAGTGGTAGAATATGGCTCAAGATACACAAAGAGTGTTGAAAAAGTTGGAATGAAAAGGAGAGAATCAATAGCAGTAGCACGTAAAATTGGGCATACGATGTCTATTACAAAGATCAACATCTATATTTACTGTAGTAAAGCTAAATAATTGATAATATACTCAAGTATGTGAACACGAGACCAAGTGTACATCCGAAGTTATCACTACACTGGCTGTACAGCAGCTTGTATCATTGGGTATAAGAGAATGAAACAAGTCAAAATTAAAGAGGATAGGCTACGCTGATTAAGTGATTAAAAGAGGATAATGGCTATTATGTTCTGATGAACGCTCTATCCAGTTGTGAAGTATTTTGATTCAGTTGAATGGTTAAGATGACAAGGCAAAAGAACAGAGAATCTTGCGTCTAGGAATACGCCTTTTCCAAGCAGCTGCTATCAACATTATAAATTTTCAGCTATAATTCTTTTTCTTCGATTTGAAATTATGCTGAGCTTGAATAAGAGATATCCCAACAGAATTTATAATCTGACTCTGATTTCAACAAAAAGTGAATTCGTAATTTTTGACATTCTTGTACCCCTTTTTTTGTTTTATCAATTTGCTGCTCCCATTAAATATTACAAAGAAACTAAACAAATAACCAAGCTTACATTTCCCTGTAATGGCTATCACATGAATATGATTCAAAACAAGGCACTTCAACCTATCACCTGCAGGACTTAAACTATTTTGATATGCAGTTTTGGAATAACATATTATGGTTTTGAAACTCAGCATGCGTGGGTTGAAATTGATTTAATTCATAAAAACTAACCATATGTAGGAGTGGCCGCATACGTTGATTTCACAGAGGTCGACGATAAGGCAGGTGTTGTACCTAAAAAACAAAACATAGCAAATCAAAATCCACAATAACAATATTACTATTTTAAGATGATGAGAGCATGACTTCGACAAGGGTCGAAATCTCTTTGCTGGACACGAAATTTCAAGGGGGTTTTTTCAAAAATTACGGTAAACATTATTTGATTTTCACAGATTTTCTGAATTTCAAATTTCAATGACTTATGTACTATATATCAAAACATATAAGGGGGGCAATTTCGAGAAGAAATTCTAAATATAAACATGGATCTTAAAGCTGAAATAAATTTCTTCGGACCACTCAATAACATCTAGTTATTACTTGACGCAGGCAGAAGTTTTCCCATTGTTTCTAGGTTTAGAACTATTGAGCCATTATTTCAGACTTAGCAGTAGCTTCCTAAATCAATGTTCGAAGTTAACCATTCGATAATTAAAAGGTGGCAACAATTAGATCTATTTTGAAAATTTTTAGAGCATTCAATATCAAACTCAAAGAATTTCAATCAAATTTCAATCTAATACTGGACACAGCAATCAATTCTAGATTGCTGGGTTAGCTTTTAGTTGGTTAAACTTTAAGGGTTAAAGCAAATTAGAGATCGGTTTATTTAAGCTTACCAGACATCAATGTGAGGTTAGATTCATTGTGAGGTTATGTATTAGCCATATCCCATCGGTCAGTTGGTTAGTATTAGTGAGAGATTTGAGATGAAACCAAGGCTTTGGGGGAAATTATTTTCGGTGTAAAGGATCGATTTTTGTTCCGGAGGCAAATTATATTCGTTGCGAAGGAATGGTCCAAGTCGAAGACATATTTGTAGAGGATTGATTTTGGTTTCGGAGGCAAATTTCTTTTGCTTGTAGATAAGGTTTTTAAGGGCCTAAGGCTTTGAAGGCAAATTTCTTTCGTAGCAGAGGGTCGGTTAACAGTTCGGAGTAAAACTACTTTCGATGTAACAGAGCACATCATTTCTGTTGCAGAGGCCAGAGAGATGGTCCAGTCCTGGGAGGCAATGGTTGCCTTAGCTGCAGAGGGCGGATTTCCTTCGTTGAAATGATGTGTTTTGATTCTTGGGATGGTATATTTCTCTCAAAAATACGATGTTTACTGACTGTGGGCTGGGAGATATGAATAGAGTGGACTTAATCAGCAAACTAAGCATCTTTCTTACTTGGCAATGAGGATCTAAATACGGAGCTATAAGTTGTGAATCTTGTGGAATCTCACTTCTTCTCCCTAATCTTGTATTTTGATGCAGAAACTTGGACTGGGAATCAGAGCTCCCTCTTTACTTTGTATTTAATTCAATCTGTATCTAATAAAGTACTTCATCATCGTCCCCTGTATTTCTTGGCTCTCTGTAATCCTTAGGCCAAGATTGGTGCTAATCCTTTGAGACTTGACTGACTGCTCTTTCTTATTTGAGGCATTTACATATCTTCCTTTAGAACATAGCTTCTCTTATATTCCTTATCGCACTCTTAATAATAATTGGTCCCTGAATCGATTCCTCCACACTCTCTTAAATGAATATCACAATAGCCTTTAAGAGCCCTATTCACTCCTGGAGCCTAATTTCAACATCTGAATCAGTGGCATCGACCTTTGCAGCATTACCTTAATCTTCTTAGAACAGAATATCAAATACTACCTACTGTAGTTGCCTCTACCTTGCTTGATCAGGCAAATTGTTGTGAAACTTTAATTAGTGTTTCATTTTACGATAAACAACATCTCCTCCCTTGAACTTACACACTTAAGATTCTCCTTCTTCTTTACCTTGCATATTAGCATAACAGTTAACCCTAATTATTTTCACAACTATGCAAGTTTCATTCACACTAATTCATACTTGCATGGCACACATAGACTGTCAAAATCATCGGGAGTGATAGGGAAATCATTACAGAAGCATAACAAGGATATTTAGAATTTAGACCTTTGGTTGTTAAAAAAATAATCATGTCAGTTTTCGTTGAATATGGTGTTTACGAAAATTTAAGTTGTTTTTGTTATCGGAATCGGTTTAATCGGTAATCTTGTTAAAAACAGTAATACTGGTAAAACGGTAAACACAGTAAGATCGATAATATCGGTAAAGACGGCAGTATCGGTAAAACAGTTAGAGTATGGCAGTTAGTTCAAACCCTCTTCGTGAGAAGAAAGTTTGTTAACCAGACTAACCGATTCACTCCCTGGAGCTAATATAAAAGTTAAGGTTGAATTTCCCTTTCTATTTATTCTATTCTTGCATAATAATTAGTAATAAAAATTAGTTCAGTTTCTTTGAATCTGTTGTTAATTATTACAAGACTGTGGATTCAGCAAGAAAGTCTCTGCCCTTTTCACTGAAATTAAGGCTTTGTTGCTGAAATCTATCATCATTTTTAATTCTTTGATTAGAGCACGGTTTAATCAGTTATTTTCTAAATTAAACAATTGTAAATGGGATTTCTAAACATTACAAATACATATGCACCTATCCATTTTTTGCAGATTGTAAACAAATTACAGTTTCAAATTATTTCATATTCGCTGTAATTCCTTTAGAATTATCGAAAAATCGGTGTAAATCGTTCCTATTTCGTATCGAATCGTCTGGTGGTTTTTCAAATTCAATTTGTTTCAACCAGCGAGACTTTCCGCTTAAGATCCGAAATATTTATCTGTCCCGGGGAGTGAATCGGTTAACCGTGTAGGTAAGTAGGTTAAGTTACCTTTCGGCGGTCTTGGAATTATGGTAACCGGCGGTTTAGCGGTCGTTGTTACGTTGGTTAGTTTGTTAGTCGTACTAGCAGTCAGTGGTGAGTAGTAGGCCCGTGCCGCAAAGCCGTTTCCGTCAACGTTCTTAGACGTGTCCTCTACCGGTTTTCTGTCCTTGAACATGGAGCTAGAAATTGACAGTACAGGCACTTGTTCCGTTTCCACGCCTAATTATGAAAATGAAATCAAATGTTAGTAAATTAGTAAACATGAGTTAAGATAAGTTAAGTTATAGGTCCAGTTTAATTTATGCTTGATAAGTTAGGTTTAGTTTGATTTTTGCGTTATATGTTTGGTTTAAACAAAGAATTTCAGCCGTGTTAATATCACTTAGTTAATAAGCTACAGAACAATTGCTTAATATCTTGCTAAAAATAACAGACTAGGTACCTACCCCTAACCCCAAAATCCTGTTATTGGCATTTTCCTGGTAAGAGGAAGCTAGCAGATTAATTCTAAAAGGCCATATCCTTCATTTGGCGCTTTTTGCAGAAAAATACCTTAAATCCAGGGCTTCTAGCTTATTGACTTGTAGCTTATCGAAAAAAGAGTGATATTCATTTATCTAATCAAAAGGGGTGAGTCATATGTACTTTAAAGGAGGAGACATAACTGGGAAGAAATCTTTGCGTTATCGGATTTTTGCCCTAAAACCAAAACTATTGTTCTTATTAGGACATTGGTTGTTGGGAAAGATCGTGGTGTTCTATCCGATGGGGAGAAAGGTCCCTATTTTGATACTTAGTAGGGGCATATTACAAAGGTGGCAACCCACTTGGGAAACATGTTCAAGCATGTTTTAGCTTATTTAGCATATTCTATCATATGGCAGTAAAAACAATTTAGGCGTGATACGAAACAATTCACAAAAGGTGGCATTTTGAGGATTATCTGATACAACACGGCTAAAATTCAATATTCAAACTGTTTACAATCAAGGGTCTTGATAATTGTCATCTTGTAATATGGGTAAAATATCAAAATTACAATGACAATCAATAACTTTGTATTAGCAATACATTATGGAAGTAAAGAAAAAGAAGCAGAGGTTAAGAAACCGAAAGTCAGGTGTAATAAGTAACCAAGGCCTAAATACAAAATATCATGATGCTTCTGTAACTGAATAAAACTTGTGGGAACTGTGCGTACTGATAATAAATAAAGGCCATTTGAAAACACAAATTAAAGCTGTATCTTATCTCACAGCAATTTCAAGGTTGAAGCTGGATCCTTAATAAAAATAGATGCCTAAAAAACCGACACTTTTCATTAACGGACAGATATAATGAAGGTACGACCAGCTTCCTATGTCAAAGATGCAACTGAAAATGTCGCATATCTGTTGCTCAGATGTTTAGAGGTGAGGACAAAGCTAGTCCATGCTTTGACGTTTGGTTCTTTCTTGCTATGCCAATTATTCATCTCGTATCTGACTGGCTTATTTAGATTCATGTCTTGGTGTAATAACTCTTTAGATATCATTTCCAATCTCTTTCTGACGTGCTACTCTGATGAGTGTCGAATGCAAAGCTTCAGAAGTTATTACATTTCGCTATGTTTCCATTACCCTCAACATCCTCAAGTTCTTTGTCGATGAAAGATTATTCCATACTTTCCTTCATTCCACTCTGTATGCAAAAACTGTATTTTCTGAGAACGGCTCAACTATCTCGCGTTACGAATAAAGAATGCTAAGCTCGATGATGCCAAAAAGCTAAGCTGCAACGATTAAATCTTGATATCTCTAGCCTCATATTTTCATATGTAGACAGTGCTGTTTCGTGAATGGTGATAGCTACCTAGCTCTTAATAGTAAGAATTCTCAAATTTTTTGCAGACTTGCATTTAAACATACACCTAATGACATAAAATGAATAATTTTCTTGCATCTGTTGATGCAAAAAAGCTAAGCTACAAATATCAAATCATGATGCATCTAGTCTCATATTCTTAGAAATAGCGAGTGTTGTTTCCTGTGGGCTTATAGCTATCTTGCACTTTCATAGTAAGGATACTATGATATTTCACGGTTTAGCATGTACACACATATCTACTAAATTATAAAGTTGCTAATCTGCTTGCATTCATTTATGCCAAAAACTATGTTGCGATTATCATATCTTGATTCAACTATCGTCTCATTTTCTTATTTATAGCGAGTACCATTTCGTGTATTCTAATAGCTACCTATTCCTTGATAATAAGAATCATCTGGTATTTCGCAGCTTAGGATTTGAGTATACACCTAAATGATATAAAGCGACTAATATTCTTGCATTCGTTGATGCCAAAAACTATGTTGCGAAGACCAAATCTTGATAAATCTCATATCGTATTCTTGTATGTGGTGCTATTTCTGCATACTGATAGTAACCTCTCCCTTGACAGTGAGGATGCTCAAACATTTCGTACGAGAGCATTTAAATATACACTTGATGATAAATTAGCTAATTTCCTTGTATTCGTTGATGCCAGAAAACTATGCTGCGAAGATCAAGTCTTTTTAACTCTCGAAGAAAAAACCTTCGTAACTTTCTGTGTTAAAATACACTTTGGGAAGGATGGTAGGGTAGATGTTTGGCTAAACTGGGTCCAAGCTCGATACTTGCGGAGGTGGGTGTCGAACCATAACAGTGGGACTGCGAGAAGAGGCTTCCGTACGATTGGGGGCACGCAGCATGGAGATTCTCGGGGTAAATTCTAAAGAAGTGAATGTGATGAGCCATTACGGTGCATGGTTGCAAGTCAGTTGCGTAAGCACAGCTGCGAGGCTCTTTCAGAAGGAGGCTAATGTGAACTGGTAGTAAAATTTGAAATGGAGGCTGCCTTGAACCATTGTGAGGCAAGTGATTATGCTCCCATTCGGACAGCAGCAATGCTCTTTGATAAGGAGGCCATTGCAAAATGGGTGGTAAATCTCAAAAACAAAACTGAAATCATATATAAAGATTAGAATATTAGATTTGTGCATTGGAAAGCCATCGGAAAGTTGTATCAGTTAAAAGTGTGTATGCCTACGTTAGTGGAGTGTAGTTCTGTAACGGGTTCAAGTACATAGAGCAATTTCATATCTAGGCAAAATATGACAACTGTTTAGTGGGCTAAATATTTCAAATTGAAGATGAGGCTGCCATAAACGTTTGTGAAATAATTAAGCCATGACCCCTTTACTACATATAAGAATTGTCTGTTCATTTCGGAGTGAGGCATAGTGAGCTGTTTAGTCAACTAATAGTTACGTATGAGATAACAACTATGGCTACTTAATGTAAATATCATCTATAAAGAAAGGTATAGGATATCGTGCTTCGTAATATGGTATCTTACAAAATGTATCATCAAATTAGTTTCTTGTTCTAGTAATGTTAGAGTCATCAGTGATATGATTTATCAACTAGGTAACAAAATACTTAAAGATGAAAAATAATTCTCGCAGTTTACGCACTTGTGCTTGAACCCGAGGTAGATCTAAACATCCATACGAAGTCAGATATCTCTTACACCATTTTAATCATCGAGACTGACTGAATTTTAATCATGGAAAATGAAAAACCTTGGGAAATTGTCAGTTTTTTGACGTTGAATTGTCCGTTTTTTGACGTTGAATTGATGAGTTCTTTGGATAGTGGTTGTATAGCTACTAGCAATGTAAGCCCAGAATAGCTTTGCAGTTGAAAATGTGTCTTTGCCAAATTCCCATTTCCTTTTTGACAATTAAAATTATAAAATTACATAAAGGGTATAACTGTCATTGAAAACAATTTTTTGAACAAAAAGGAAGAATAGTTTTGGCATCATTAGAAGAAATTTAGGTTGAAAAACATATCAAAGATTCAAAAGTAAACCGTAAAAATTGCCTTTTTCTTGATGAAATTATTTTTGCTGGTTTTTTTCCACGTGATAAATTGCATTAAATATTTTGATATACTTCTGATATTTTCGTATCTTATTTTCGTTATGCTTTCAATTTATTTAAATGTCTCCATTTTCCCAATTTTCATATTTTCATACTACGTTTATCTTGTTTGTTAAGTTAGTAAGCTATTCTGAGCACTAATGAAAATATGTAATGTTTTATGTTCGCCAGTATAAGAAATGAAATAATGTTTGCATAGCCTCAGTATAAAATCATGCATAAGAGCCAACATAGGAAAACGATAGGAGCATGTAAGAACCAGAGTAAGGGAAAACGTCAATGTTAGTATAAGTTAAGTATAATGATATGTATACGAATAAATGTTTGCATATTGTCAGTTGAGTAATCTAGCTGCTGGCGAGTTAACTCGACTCAGTGTTTGTAAATCAAGTTCAAACATCGTTTTGTTTGAGTTGAACTCTTCAACCGCCAACTCCTGTCAAGTCAAAGCGTATTACAGTTCATGTTCGTAAATTTTGCGTAAGAATAGACTAGGGGCGAAAGCTCAAGTCTACGGGGATGTGAAAGCGTTCGTTCAAGAGATAGTAAGAGTCCAGAAGAGAAGAAATAGTATCTTTCACAGTCTGCCTACCATCATTTTTACCGTTTCCCTTTGCAGTCTTGTGATATCTGCGAGTGCCGGGCGCGACTTCTGGGCTGGTTACGGCAAACAGGTTAAGGTTGTTGTTATAAGATGTGGTGAGTGATGTTTTGGAGGTTTGGCCAAGACGAACAGCGAGGGATTTTAGCAGGCTGTTGCCTTAATGAAGGATTAAGAGGTTACGAGTTAGAAGGTTAGAAAATCAAATTTTGTTTTACGAAAGAGATTGTTACAGTGCAGTAGACTTGTCACACATGTCCTTGTTTCTTCAAGAGCTACAATGAATAGAATTAATTTGTGAGAATGAAAAAGGAGCTGAATGAGGTTCAAACCAACTAACACTGGGGTCTTGGGTTCGATTTCTCCTCGGGTTATTTTCCATTCTCACATATCAATACGATTGATTTTCAAAATCCTGCCTATGTCAAATTTTACAATTGAAATGGCTTTGTAAAACCATGGTACTATATTTGGCATTGATAAGTTTCTTATTAATCATCATAATGTTTCGAGTTCCCCTTTTCCTTATTTTCACAATTGTTTTGCATTGAGACAGAAAGAAATTTAACGGAAAGCTTGGTAATATATGGATACATATCCATAAATAAGGAAAGAACTTGGTATATCTACTATCGATGTTAAATAGTGCCCAACATTAACATAAATATGGATGTAAATGGCAATTATATGCGACGGAAAAACCACTCCCTAAGATCTCCTATATATTTCTAAAACCTCCAAGAATAGTTGTAGGTTCTAATGAAAATCCCTCCAAATTCTACGAAAAATTATTGCTTCTGGTATACCTTGAAATAGATGAAGAGCCCCCTAGTTTTTGTGGGTCGAGCTTATTATTTCAAAACAGGCGTCTAAATCAGTAAATGTATCCCTATATAACTTGATAATATAGTCTCAAGAATATGTGAGGCGAATAATATTTTCCTAGTAATTTCATCGCGAAGAAAAACCGCCTTATAGTTTGAATGAATAAAAAACAAGACATTGTGTGACAAGTCTAGTAAATTAGCCATGATACAGAGAATCGAACTGAACTTGCCAGCAGCAATTGTCGAGCAAATAAACAGTTTAAACTAAGAGCCATATTTATAAAATTTTCAAAAAAAATTCTGTTGTATAAAACGTTGGACCTAAGCTCAGATTGAGCAAATCCAATTTTATTACTATAGAAAGCATACCTAGCCCTTAATGAAAATTAGTGATGACAATGTCAAGCATTTGACCGAGAAAAGTTCTAGAGTAGTAATATTGCATATTCATTTCATACAAATCAATGATATTTTGGTAGTATTTTTATCATATTCTTTGAAAAGTCCGATGCAAAGACCGTGGTAGCATGACATCATCACACATCCTCAAATTGCTCTCCAGTAAAATTTATATTCTCTCCTCATATTACTAAGCGATTCAAGGCTACAGCTCTGAGTCAAATCATGACAAATTATATTATGCAATTTTAATTTTTCAGAGGTGGCTATTATTGCTGACATCGAAAAGGCATTTTTAAACACCAATTTCTATATGAGACAAAGTGACTAACTCGGGTTTTATGGCCAATGAACCTAGCAGATTCAAAATCAAACAACTCTAATGTTCGAATAAATGAAATAGGTTAGATTAATTTCCTAGGCAATCAAAAGATTTTTAATAATAAGTGACATCAGCTTAAGTGTAAAGTTCAGTTCAATTCTCGTCATGAAGCACTGGCTAATCAAACTGCATCTATTCAAGGGATTTGTTTATGTTTGTGTTTGTTGTGTGCAACCAAAATAAATGGGGTTGGTAGGAAAAATGGGAAAATCACAGGAAGTCGTTAGTAGAAAATTGAAAAAAGAAGTATTGAAAATATCATGCTGTTAAATAAAGTTTGTTATAATGATAGAAGTTTCTACTTTCTCCTCTGTTATGAGATTAACCGTATCTCGATTAGCGTTAGATTTAGGCGCAGTGGAAGGATAAGCAAGGCTTTAGATATAGCTGAGTCGTTATTTGTTTGTTTATAAAAAAATACTTTACTTTGGACAAACACGTACACACAAACAGACGCACACAACAGAACACAAACATATACAAAAACATAAAGATTATGGACTAATAGCTACACATTTAATTATGCAAATTGAATAAATGAAATATTCAATCAATTAGGTTTCTATTTAGGTAGATTAGTGAAAGGTAATGATTAGGAAACCATTTGGGATATGATTAATCTTACACTGTTTAAAAAAATTTAAAAATCAATTACATTGAAATGAAAATTAGAAAAAGATTTTTGAGAATAAACATTTACAATAAGATTTTTGACTAATAGTGGAGATTATGAATAAAGACCTTTTATAAGTGCCAGGTATCTTCTCCTTAATCATGAGCTACATAGTTTATATTATTATCAACATTTAAACTAGTATGTTAGGAATCTCCCTCTCTTAGAGGATTCACCTTTTTCTGGAAGAAATCACCCATTGTTAAAGGAATCCCCTTCCTTATCTTTAAATCTCACACCTCATACCCCTGTATCAAATGCCATTCAATAAAACATAGAACAGAACATAATCAAAATCATACCTGTCTCCACAGACTTCTTGAACCCAATCATGGGTCTGTATTTTGTTGGTCTGGCAGACCGTGTTTTACAGTTATTCGCGTCCTTG
Organism: Pelagia noctiluca; assembly: GCA_963924455.1. Taxonomy (NCBI): domain Eukaryota; kingdom Metazoa; phylum Cnidaria; class Scyphozoa; order Semaeostomeae; family Pelagiidae; genus Pelagia; species Pelagia noctiluca. The sequence continues at coordinate 14,033,055 of OZ004325.1, forward strand.
CACTTCACTGCGTAGCAATCGTTGTCTATCATAAAAGCCAGATCACAGTCCTTGCTGTCGCAACAGAGACTCATGCAGTCACCGAAGGTTTCTGTCTGGCCGTGGTCCGTGAAATCGCCAGCATTGACTCCACCAACCAGAGTAACGTTTTCTTGGATGTCTCCTTCCCAAACATCAGGACTGCACGTCGATTGTTTTGTTTTGATTGGTTTGGGTGTATGTTTGGGGCTTTTTGTGACAGCTTTGCTATCTAGAACTAAAGGATTAAGATATTCAATATCTCACATCTTTATAGAAATATATATCTCTATAGCATTGCTTCGTGTGATATTGCACCATATTCCTAGATGTACACAAGTACAGAGCAATATAGATTGGAAGCAATAAATGAGGCCCCGGATATCTATTACTCAAATGTTCATGTTTGTACAATCATCAGACGGACTGGGTAGTCTGGATAGTTTGTTTGGTGATTGTTGAAAATACAATTTTGAGTAACAGAGAGCCATCTCCTTCCTGTTTTTTAATCTATTGAAACATTTATATGCTTTAGGTAAAACAGACTGGACGCCAAAAGAGAGAAAAAATAAATTCTACAAATAACCATGAAAATAAAAATTGACACAAGGAAAATGAATCTTAGATATGAATAACAATAAAAAAGCAAAGTTGGGCCTTTCAGAAGACAAAGCTAGTCTCTAAGGTCTTCATATGCATCTTTAGTAATCTTACAAAGAATCTTGGTAGCTAATTGAAATTAAATTGTTTCGTAAGTTGAAGTGATTTGGAGAGGGGCTTGCAAGATCTTGTTATGACAAAACTCCATGCATCGACAAGGGGCTACCTAGTGGGACGTCGCTTTCAAATCTTCTGTAGCACACTTGAGTGCTGTAAAACATACTAGATTCTCTACTGCTATATGTAATGATGTAGTATATTACACCATGTCCCTGCTGGAAAGAAGTTCCAGCTTTGATACCTATATCTGGCTAGCTAGTTAAAGAGAAATTGAGTCTATCACAAATGGGTGGGATAAGCATACAATACTAGAGCCTCATATGTAGCTACTTAGTGCGTGGTACTGCTTCTATTTAAAATAAGGCCTTGCCTTGATCAGAGTAACATGTTAAACAGAAAATCACTCAATCATAAAGGAGTGATTTAAATACACTAGGACCTCCTACTACTATATATGCAGATGTTGTGTATGCTACTGTGTCCCAGCTGGAAAATATACCCAGTTTTGATCAGGCTAGCACGTTAAAGATAAACTCATTAATAGCCAGTATTAAGACTAAGCCCTACCTTTTCTGCTGCCAACTTCTCGGACAAAAGCAATTTTCGGACGCAATATCATGGCATTCCTAGCAGCACGTGTTCTGCAAGACCTCTCACTATAACACGTGACACCGTAGCAGTCGTCTTCGATCTTGAAGGCAAGCTCGCAGGCTGAATCGCCACAACACCTCGATATGCAGTCATCCATGTTGGAAACATGGCCTAAATCGGTGAAGTTCCCTGCTCCAATCCCATCGACTAGGGTGACATTTTCAACGTTGTTTTTCGCCTTGCAGAGAGATCTTTGGGTCGGATTGCTGTCTATCTGGGCCTCTTCTGAAAAACAACATATGATTAGTAGTAAATCATGTTATTTCACTACCAAAAGGTTTTACAGCCTTAATGTCAAATAGATCTTTAAGGTTTATCAGATAATACTATTACTGAAGGTTTTATCGTACTGCAACTTTACTCATGTATAAGAATGTTTTATCTAGATATCCTAGTTGTGTAAAACACCAAGAGAAAACAGATCACCTAATTTTCATTTGGGACATACATACATGTGTGTGTTTCTATGACTGAAGGGGATTCCAATATATATCCTATAGCATAGATCTTTCATTTGACAATTAACACGTTGCTCAAACCCACGTGGGGCCCACTCTAAAGGTAGACTAATAACGGAATCAGTTCAACACTTGTTCTTTCTTTCGATGTGACCACGCCTCGTGATTCCTTAGTTTGCTTTCTGCCTGGAATGATAGGGAGTTGGCAAATTCTCTCTTCATATAGTAAGCCCAAATATAACAACCTAGGTTTCAAGGACCCGTCAGATTAAGATTTCATCATTCATAAAGGCGTTTTTTTTTAATTTGATACTTCTATCAGAGAATTGTATTGCTGAATATGGTTTTTCACATTTTTCTTTCAATGATCTTGAAATACCACAACACGAATCTGTTATAGAACCCAGGAGTATGTTCCATTTCAAAAGAACTTTTTTAGGCTTGGTTGAAAAATCTAGGTTCTTCAACACGAGTTTACTGTACCATATGTGACAGGCTATGGAAAACAACGTCAAAACGTCAACCTATGGAGCAAGAATCGAGAGATCTAGCAACTCGACCGACCCTATCAATAATCAAATACTTTACTAACCTTTCTGCCTCAGTGTCTTGATAGTCCTATGCTTCACAAACGCAATCAGCGGATTGTAAAACGCTGAAAACGCCGGCTTGGTCGAACAAGAATCTTTACTGAAACACGCAACTCCGAAACACTGCTTTCCCAGTTTGAAGGCCAGATCACAATTATTAGTTTCACCGCAAGACCGAATACAGTCTTCCATGTTCTCCATTACTCCTTTATCCGTGAACGTGCCAGCGTTGATGCCAGATGCAATGGTCACGTTTGGGCTGACAGCTTCTGCTTGGTAAATGAACTTCATATGTTCCGTGTCCGTTAATTCCTCCTTGTAAATGATTTCACCAGGCTTCAAGTCTCCAGTGTCCGTTATGGGGCTAGCCTTGTCCGACTTTGATATGGCACTAGATGTTGTTGTTGCTGGCGTGGTTCTAGTGAGTGGCGTTGTTGGCGTTGTTGTTGGCGTTGTCAGATTTGTTGGCGTTGTTCGAGTGATTGGCGTTGTCGGAGTAGTTGTTGGTGTTGTTGGTGTTGTAGGCGTTGTGGTTGGAGTTGTTGGCGTTGTGGCTGGCGTAGTTGATGTTGTTGCCGTCGTTTGAACTTCCGGTATTGTTTGGTTCGTTGCAACCGGTTTAGTTGTTGCTGTTGTTGGAGTTGTTGTTGGTGTTGTAGGTGGTGTTGCTACAGTTGTTTCCACAGCGTTTGAAACTGAGGCTGAAACTGCATTCTCCTCCGCAGTGGTGTTTCTCAGAGTTGGTTTTACCGGAGAGGCATTATGGGATGCAGCATCGTTTTCGACTGCTTTGTTTGCAGGACTGCCAACGTCTGAAACACAAAAAGTTGAATTGTTCAGATTTCGAAATCGAAGCACACGAAAACCTTTTGGGATGGTTTTAAGCATCCTTTGAGACATTTAACGCTGATGATTAGGAAAAAGCTTCATATAAGTAGGCTTCAAAGTAAAAAGTTGAATTGAATTTCCTACAATAAAAACCTGTATATAAGAAACTTTTTTCCAGTACTTAGTTAAACTTTCTCTTGACATTTCCTTAATAAGAGCTATGATGAACTATGAAGTATATTGCGAAGGCAAAAGAGAGCTTATTATTACCATCATTTGAATTTGAATTTAAACCTTTCTTGTACAAATCTGTTAAAATTTTCATAATAGCTACCTTTTAGTCTAACGATGAAATAAAGAGGTTCTTTTATTAAGATTTTAACTGTGTTGGTAGAGAGGATTGTTTGATTGTTATGTTGGATACAAGGAAACTTTCTGCAACCACTCTGCTGGTAGATAGTGAGTCATTTGCACTTTCAAAAAAGCCACTACATTTTAAAGAATATCAGAATATTTGGTATGATGGTGGGCTCGCGCCTTTCAAAATCATCGCATTATTGTCGCAAAATTGTTGCAAATCTTTAGACAAATTTTTAAAGCAGAATGAACACATTAAGAAATATACATGTCCTTCTGTTACTCTGATTTCGTGCTTACACACTCGTCAGACAGACTATACCAACCACTACTTATACCATATACTTTGGTATAGTGTGTCTGACGAGTGAGTAAGCACGAAACTCAGAGTAACAGAAGGACATGTCTGTTTTTTAATGTGTTCATTCTGCTTTATAGTTGCTCTGTATTTAAGTATATCGAGCACTATAGCCAGGATAGGCACTCTTTTATCGAGTTACACAATGCTTTAGAATCTGCGTTATATATTTGCGAATCCATGGGTTTTAATCCAACAATATAAAGAAACCCACCTTTAACATAATAAACATCATTGGCCATCTGTCCTCCCAGTCCATATTTACACTTCCTGGATGGCCCATATCTTTCATAGCTTGGCTTGTCTCCTTTCCCGATGAAACACTGACCCCCTTTCTGAAGGGCAAACGTGTTCGTGTTGTGGCTCTTTGCCACTTTGGCACATACGTCAACGGGATTGGCTCTGTTTATGTAGCTGTCTTGTAGGCTGGGGTCGATTTTTTCTAACCTCCTAAAAGCACGATCTTGGAGGTCTGCCCAGCACCCGAGACTCATTACTGAACCTGGAAAGTCAGGCAGTGTTATGTATTACAAGCAAACTTTAATTTATGAATAACTTTTTTCGATCGGTGATGGGTAATGAAATATTCAAAATTAAAAGCATGAATATAAGTTTATACTGCATGCAGACTAAAGAAAAAAGATGTTGGAATCTTTTTTTCTGTTTTCTGAATCTGGAGTTCCATCCTTTTCCAAAAAACGGGGAGACAGTTATGCCTAAAATACCTTTCCTTAACTCGTTGCAAAAAATCAAAAACATTCGTAATATCTTAGTTGGATTCTTTGGCGTCGATGTAAACTATTTTTATTTCATATAGAATAGTATGACCGAAAGTTCCATTTTGATTAGGAAAAGATGATGTTGATATTTTCCTACTGTCTAAATATTCAGTTGTATCGCCAAATAATCATCCTCAGAGTGAAGATTAATTACTATGATAAGATTAGAAGCTTTACAACTGTAAGTGTATCTATCGCAATAAATCTTGAATCTGAGGATAGTTGTTTGTTCATAAAACCGAATATTTAGCCTAGATAGATGGAAAATATTACAAATTCATCTCAACTTCAAAATAAAGCTTCTGGTCATAGTATTCATGATTAAATTGGTTGTCCAAATCGATTTATTCCAAACTTTTTTCATTCTGTTCTAGGCAATATTCGATTCACAGATTCATTATGAAAGGTGTCCACTTTGTTCTGGCATATCAGTGTTATATGATGACAAAATCAATAATACTGTATCTGTTTACCATCTTCAAAGAGTTTGTAAACACTGTTTGCAAAAGCTCCACCTCTGCCTCCTTTACACGCATCCGAAGAGCCATAACGTTTGTACGACGCCTCAGAGCTATGTCCACTGAAGCAAGCACCACCATTTTGAATTGCAAAAACTAAAAGATAAATTTCCTGTGTAAGGCCATGTCTTATGAATTAATGTTATCATAAACACGGCTCTAAAGAGGGCTTTAAACCGAAACGCGAATAATGCCTCAATGGATAAGCCTAGAGTTAGATACACCTTGAGGTTACTGTACGAACTTATTTTCCTGGTTTAGGGTAGTGGTTGGCACACACGCCTTTGTTGGGTACAGCCAAGGTTTGAGACCAGGTGATCGTAACTATGGCGGTCTCCTGCTCTGTTGAAATTTAATTTCCTTTGTTAAACCATGCCTTATTAATTTGCTCTATTTTTTAGAATAGTAAGGAGTACATTTGAGAATAATACATCATCAAAAATTGTATCAAGTGTTGTATTCCACAAATAGAATTGAATTGAATTAATTTGTAGAAAACCGTCTGACAGAAATAAAAGGAACAAACCTGAAAAGCCTCTATTCTGTGATACAGTGGCACAATCGTTAACCGGGTCTAACCGCTTCTTGTATGGTCCGGTCAAAAGTGGATCAGTGCCCTCGAGAAGTGGTAGAGCGAATGCTGACATGTCGAAATCTCTCCAGCAGCCTTTGTAATCGTAGCGAACATCCCCTTTAAATCAAAAGAAACTTGAATCACGGTTAAAGTACATTTAAACTCAACGAGTTAAGAAGCTGACAGTAAGCTCAACTACAAAGTACTGTATTCACATTAGAGATATCGATAGTGTCAATTTAAAATTAAGAACTTATTTCTGTTGCTTCAGTCTTCAAATCAAGGTAGCTAAAGTAAACTTCCTTAATTTGGGATTTCGACTAACTCAAAAACTACCGTATGCCCTGAAAATCCGAAAATCTTTAACGATGTAAAGTCATGGATTCATGGATCCAGTTGATTGCAAATATCTAAGTCGTTAATCATTTCAGAATAGCTTAAACTATTGATAATTTATTTCTTGACATTTCTCTCAATTCAATAAGTTGCAATTCAAAGAACGAACACAAATTTGGTGGAAATGTTGCATAAAATGTTGCAAGCGTTTGACCGTTGCTGAATGTATGCTACTATACCCATGCTGAAAACAAGGTCTAGTACACTAAAGAGAAACTCTAAATCAGTAGACTCACCTTCTCCCAGGTTTTCCTTCGGCGGGCTCCAATTCACATAAGCAATCCTAGGATTGTAATACTTGGAAATAGCAGACTTGAGCGAACAGGCTTGATAATTCTTGCATTTGACAGTGAAACACGTCTCTTTGATGACAAACGCAAGATTACAGTTTTCGTCAGAGCAACAATGTTTCAAGCAGCCATCCATGTCTTTCACGTTGCCCCGGTCTGTGAATTCGCCAGCATTGACGCCATCTCGTAGTGTTATGTTCCGGTAGATCTTGGAGACACGTGACTTCGAACATGCGCCAGATAGTGTGACTGAAGATTTTATTGAGTTTTGGGAGTCTTCTAGTGGCATTGCTGAAAAGGAAAATATCATGTCTAATTGCTCGCATTTGTAAAAAGCTTATTTGATTCAAAATCAAACTCAAAATAAAAATTTATATCATTAAGTTCAATGCATAGACCTTATCGGATTTGCATTCGTTTTCTCATTTTGAGTCACGCTACTGTACTCTTGGGAAGCTTATACTATCATTCTGATCTTTAAATTCAAGAATATATTTTTGAGGTTATAGAAACTGTATAGTATGTAACAAAAAACCAACCCATACCCCTGATAATGTGCTTTAACAGTTTTAGTTTGATGGTAATGTCTCTTTTGCGATGTCTTCTAAAAAAATGAGCATCATCATCATCATAGTTTTTGCTAAAACTTAGCCTGAAAACTTTGGTTTCCTGCCAATATCAATCATCAAAATCTGAGCATAATCCTAATAAAACAATTTGAAATCGTTGCAATATCGCTCCAAATCGTTTGAGATCGTAACAATGATTTGTAAACACTCCCTTACCTATCGCTTTGCTCTGCTCACGTATCACATACGCCAACGTTGGATCGAAGGAAGAAGGCCTAGCAGCTTTATATCCACATGAATCTTTGCTGTAACACTGCACAGAGAAACAAGTCCTTTTCACCATAAATGCCGCATCACAGTTATCTGACTGACAGCACAAACCAAAACATTTGTCAAAGTTCTCGACAACGCCACGAGATGTGAAATTACCAGACTTCATGCCTCTGATGAGAGTGGCATTATGATGCAGTAAACTACTTTTGCATTTTCTTATTCCGGTATTGGCTGCACTTTCTTGTGGTTTTGTTGCTGATGAAACAGGTTGATTGGCAGGATTTGTAGCTGGCGATGGCTTGTTGTCTACAAACATTGGTTGTATTCTTGTTGCTGCAAAGAAAATGAATACGATGAATACAATGAAATATCATAAGTTAGAGTATATTGCCCCTCAGGCAATTCATCTTGATGCATGATTAAGTATTCGTTACCCTATATGAATTATACTTGCTTTCGATATTGCACCAACATTTCTTGCATGAAAGAGGTATTCCCACCCATTTTGACGTTACAAGAGTTTTGCTTATTGCCTTTGGAATACTTGTTACGTTTTGTTCCTTTCTTTCTCATATCATTAAACGATTCCAAAATAGATGCCAGATCTAATTTCATGCAAAGCATTATAGGAATATGCGCCTTGAAAATGCAGAGCTACTATTAACTAATGACTGCAGCTTGATGGCAGCTACGAAAAGAAGTAAGCTGTTGAAATCTTGCTAATATGCGTTGTTAAAGGGTATGTTACTATAATGAATTGAGTGAACTAAGATCCATCTTTTGCAGAAAGATTGAACTATAGAAGAGAATTAATCAGACTTACGAATGCCTTCTCTGCTGATAAAGGACAACATGGGACTGAGACTGGAAGATTTTGCTTTTCTAATCTTGCAAAGCTCTTGATCGTAGCATCGAACTGCGTAACAATTTCCATCAATCATAAATGCGATTTCACAAGTTTCTTTTTCACAGCACCTTAAAAGATGAACATTTGTTTAAATATAAGATTGGAGCTTTAACCAAACTAGCTCTTGTAAATATAAAGTATCTTACAGTCTTAAGTATTGGTCAAACGCTCTCGACTTTTTACACCTGGTATAAATGTGCCTACCCAGGTGGGGGTTTTTTTGCAATATTTTGCCCAGTTTATGGGTGTAAAAGCTGCAAAATCAGCTTAATGATATGCAAAATTTGTGGCCTCGTTTTCACCACTCTGAAGTCAAAGGTTTACTTTTGCACTTTGAACTTTGTAGTTTGCTTAATTCACAACTCCCGTGTGAGCGTGAATTGTGACTCTTGAACATTTGAACTGTTGAACCTTATAGCTGTGCATTGTTGAATTAATTGTTTTAAATAAATATAGAACAATGCGTGTATTATTTTGCAAATTATTAGTATATTTATTCTATGTACAACGTATTTGATATTATTCGTATTTTCATCGCGTTGGGTGGAGCTGATTTGCTGTTTAGCCTAAGTCTTTGCTGTGTTTGGCTACTCTTGTAAAGGATTTATAGTTTGTAAGTTTATTTTGCTGTTTATAACATTCGTTTATTTTCTTAAATTATTTTCTATATTTATGCTGCTGTTATACTTTCGATTTGTTAGGCCCAATTTCTGTAGTAAATTGTTTGTAATTGTGTTTAATTTATTTAATTGATAGCAAACCTTCAAGTTGAGTAATGCTGTGTGTTTTTTGACGAGTTTGGACAATAAATCTGTAGCAAGTGTTTTCAGACGTTTGGCCGCTACAATGGGTCATGTTTCATAAGTTTCTAAAGGCTTCCCCTCGTTATGGGCCTCATATACAAGGATTCTCTAAAATACAGTCAAGTAAACTGAATTTCGGGCTGGATCTTTAAATGTCTGCCTGGGTAATAAGGTAGCTTTTCACAATATTGCTCTCATTATGGCAAATTTTGTCCGGGTTATGGGTCCATTTTTTGAAATGTCACTGCCACAGGTACATACTAGGTCACCTAATGGAGTTACCCCCTCCCTCGTGTTAAACACTTCTGCATAGAAATTTTCAGAATGTCGAGCGGTTTTAGCCAGCTTGTATCGTGTTGTAGAGTGATGTTGAGTTTTCAAGCGTTATCGAGTCTAACTTAATCAATTCCAACACTTTCAAGCAAAGGGCTCCACGTTTATTTTTGAGGCTCATGCAAGGGTAGTCACAAAAGCTTCCCACCAAGAGGAGTATAAAGTGCATTGAAAATCCGCTTTTCACAATCCGTTATTCAAATCCTTAAATATAAAATCCGTTACTAACTTTTGCTGACAAGTTTTCATGTCGTCTATTCGGCCTAAATCAGAGTAGGTTCCAGCTTTCGAGCCACCGACAAGTGTTACATTCGGATAAACATCAGAGTTTTTGCAAATACTCGACATTGTCTTTTTAGATGCCAGTTTTTTCTCTGAAATTCAAAGCAAAAAAAAATTAGAATCACCATTAACACTAGCATTAGTTACTTTCTATAACCTATAACCTAAATGCATTTAACATCTCGTGCAATATGTTGTAACTAATATCAATAAACAAGTAAATTGACATTACCAATAGTTTGAACAACCATGTTGCATCATCCAGCATTTGAAAAATTAGGTTGAATGCAGTTTATTCGCTAGCAAAAGCTAATCTTATTCTTTAGTATTGGGATAAATGTTGCATGCGTTTGACCAATTCATCCAACAATTTAGGCAACATTTCCTTGTTGGATAAGTTCTTTGACAAAGCTTAGTACCTTTATGGGCCAACGACGGACAAACTACGCGGGCGGAACATCAAAATAATTTGTGAAATGTTGCAAGAAATCTTGTAAGCGTTCGACACTACCACAAAAGCAAAATAAAAATCAGTTTTCACTAATGTTCTGCATTATTCAACGCAATGGATCAGCTATTGGAGATTTGCCGCATTGACGCGTGAAAATCGAGTCTGGAAATTAACAATGTTCAAGGAAAGGTTCAAAGAAATGTTTGTTGTGTTTGGCAAGCCCATCGTTGAACAAGATACAACATAAATTCGACGAGAGTGCAATAAAAATGCTCAATTTGTTAGGCTAGGGCATAGAGCTTTATGAAAGACACTACCTGGTATTTGTGAATACCTTGAATACCCCCAAGCGCCGCCCCTGCACTACCAAATTATCAAGTAATATATATACAGTATATATATATATATAACTGAAATATAAACAAACTTCTTAGACAGATACAAGAATATATTACCTCGATGAAATTGCACCATAAACCGTTCCCCATCTCCGAACCCATCACTGGTGAACTCGACGCTCATCTGACTCCCATGAGACTCGATTCGGCCAGGTTTAGAATCCCCACAGTAAGTCCCAATCAAGGTGTCGTTGACGGCATCCCTGACAATCAACTGAGATCTACTGCAGTTCTTCAAATCGAACTCGGTGACATCTAGGGCGATGATTTCACCCGGCAACCCTTTGATTTCCCACATACATTTCACTGGTCCTCTGTGGATGGATGGGTAATCTGGCGTTATCAAGATGCCTCGTTCTGCTGTGAGAATGGAGCCGCAGTCTGAAAGAGAGGATTGATCATGGCGTCAGGAAGAAGGTAACACAAGCTTCATAATAATTAATTTCAATGAGAAAATATTATTGAATGTTTTAAGCCTGTGCAGCTGGACCAACTTTAATTGTGTTTGTAGCATACAAAATACAATGTACCCCTGCCCCCCACCGTCTCATTAATACGGCTATCCCATTATTAACACTACAGTCTTCAGTTTGTGCAGCTGAACCTGCTTTCACTGTGTTTGTAGCCACACAGAGCCTGGAATCCCATCTTACCTTCAACCTCAATCTCTTTATCACATCAAAGCCAGTTTTTTGGTCCAAAAAATAAATTGTCTTTGAAAGAAATCCCGTTCCAATTTTTTCTTGCCCATTAGTTATCGTATTGGAGGGATTCCGATGTACATTACATTCAGAAGTTGGAGAAAAGAAAACAAGTTTTCCAGCAACAATTATTTCCCTATAAGGTTGTTATTTCAAAAATTCAAAACTCACAGTATTTATCAAAATCACATTCCCGTGATAACTCCATGATCTGTTCGCCTTGTATAACCTCGTTATAGATTCTGAACTCATCTACGTCACCAAGCAAGTCACGTGTGTCCTTATGTCGACCGATCCCGACACGCCCTGCCCAATCTTGTGATAGTAGTCCCTTGCCCTTAGAAACGACCACCCTACTTCCGTTGATGAAGATTTTGGTGTCTCCAGTGCTGGCTTCGTAAGTGGCAACCAAGTGAGTCCACTCTCTTGGGTTTATGAGGTTAGGCTCTACAAAACAAAGAAATAAACAGTTTAAAATATATCACTAAACCAAGAAAATAAAATATTAAGTGCATATTTTATGGAAAGAAACTTTCCCAGTAAGAAACTTTCCCAGTAAGAAACTTTTGCATTTTGGCCTAAAAAAGCCCGTTATTGATGTGACACAACACCGTTTAATTCCTTCTGCCTTTTGCCATGAATTATAAACTTCCGATAAACTTCCGACCTACGAGGCAAAGAGCCTGAGACTCTTTACCTCGTAGGTCGGAAGGTGGGTTTGAACCTATCATCCTTCCGAACAACAGCTGGGTGATCTAACCAATCAGCCCTTCCCATCATTGAGATAAGCAATTTAAGATTTTCAAAAGTGAAACAAGTTAGAAGAAATATTCTAGTGCGCTCTTGTAATATTCGGGGTCATAACAGGAGAACAAATTATAGGAAACTTTCCACTATTCAAGTAAATTATACCAATGCTAAATATTGACACTAAAGGTAAAAACCAGAAATATATTTGCTCTAGAGGAAAGATTGAAAAGATCAAAATAGTTTGGAAACTTCATAACGCTTACCTGTCAAAGCTGAAAATATCTGTGTGCCATTCTCGTCTCTATGAAACCATCTGACAGCCCCACCAACAATCTCAAAATGATACTGCCCGAGCACGTGATTCGAGTGCGCTCCAACCGTATCAAATATCGAATGAACTCCTTCAGTCTTCTCCACTCGAACCCACACACTCACTGAAATAGCATCTCTTGGCTTTACCCGCATGTTGCGTCCATCCAATAAGATGTCGGAGCCTTCCACGATTCTAGCAGAATGGCGGCATTTGCCGTGGGTGTCATAAACCGCAGCGCCTTGGTTGAGGAAGGCGTTGTTTCCCATGGAAGAGCTGTCAAAGACGAGGACGTCGTCTATCTTTTCGAAGGTGAGATGGTCGATCATTCCTTGCAGGGAAGTTGGGATGTTCGAGCGGCCGTAGACTGCCATGTCGGCTGCAAGACAGGCAGAAGAGAATTACTGAAAATTCTAAAATATTTTCCGTCTTATTCGTTCTTTAATAATATAAATGAAGGTCATAGTATAAGGATTTTCTGTCAATATGCTTATATCTATTCCAAAAAAACTTGATAATCGATGTTAATGGTTGTAAAATTGCTGAAACATTTGCCTTGAATTACTCTAATTGTTAAAAAAATTTTCAACAATAGTTTGGAAGATTTGCAAATCGTTTTCTTTATCGTCTCAAATTGTTGGAGAATAGTTGAAGTTTCCTTTCACAATTGTTGCAAATCGTTGCAAAAAATATGACCCCTGAAATTGCTGTAAATCAAAACAATTCGCTACAATTTTGGAATTATTCTAATGAAAAGATTTGCGGCAATTGTGAAACAATTTTACAACGATCATGAAAGGAGATGTGGTAAATATGTTGAAATCATTTATAACAAAAATCGCAAATAAATGCCATACCTCCTGTATTTTCACCGTAAAGCTCGGTCCTCATACAAATCGCCTTGCCTTCCCATGCTTGTGGTATGATTCGAACGAAGCGAGCCCTGATTGGTTCAAGCAATCGATACGATGTCCAATCATCTTGCTCAACATTGCCTTGAAGAACCTTTACGGGAAAGGATATACACATTAAAAATGAAATCTTACAGAGGTTAAGACAGAGAATAAATCCACTGACTTCAATCTATATTCTTATATGAATTCAAAAGTAATTGAATATAAAGCAGTCTACTGAGAAATAATCTAAATTTTGAAGCCAATGGCAAAATAGACGGAATGAATGGCAAGGTAAACTTCTTTTAGTGCATTCAAGGCAATATTCGAGTCATATTGGCTTATCAAACGTGTCTGTTATAAAAATGGTAGCGTTTCTGCTGATGATCAAATTAGTCCAAGTGACAGAATTATCGATCTATCTATTTTAGAGCCTAAATTACAAGAAAGAAAAAATATTAGGCCTGAAAATCTGACTACGGCTCAAGCAGTTGTATCTGTAGTCTGGATCCACCCCTGATGATTGTGGTAGATTCATATCGCTGATTGGATGTTACAAAACCAACCAAACTTTTATTAGCTGAAGTTACACTAGCATATGCACTAAAAAACCCACTATCTCTGAGGCTGGAATAATACGATTTTTCCAGTATTTATTTCAATAATTAATTTCTTCTCTGTCTCATCAAAACCGCAGTCGATCAAGGACATCGTATCAGAACAGAGAGAAAGCAGTTGAAAATTATTTGATGCGTGTGTTACTGTTAACAAGTTAGGCAAATGAATGAAAAAATTCATAAATAATGTAATTCATACAAATTTTACGCTAAAGGAAGAAGGAGAACTGGGAACTCACCTTATCCTTGCCTCCCTCCTTGTAAACGGACCAATGAATACCATTCGTTGAAAACGCAATTTGGTAATAAGTTACCCAGTTTCTCGCATTGTACAACCCTTGCAATGCCACACGGCAGACGTCTTGGATTCCTCTGAAGTCCACTTGCAGAAATTGCAGATGCTCGTTTTTGGAAGGGTCCGCACACCAACCTCCGGCATTGCCTGGAAAAAGTTTGAAGAAATTGAAAATTAAGAGCAAAAATCTGAGCTTTCTCAAGGATTCTGTAAATTAAACACATATGTTTTATAAATTCAACATATTATGAGATTCAGTAAAATCCAATCATAACAAATAACTTCGCAAATTTCAAACCTAGTCAATGAGTAGGAAATATCGCATATCATTTCACTGAAAACAAGGGTCGGATCTCTCTCAAAATGTTGCGTAAATTAACATCAAAGGCTTGTCATGATAGGTCCGGTTTATGCCATATAAAGGTTATGGGCGAATACTTTTCATCATTCTCCATCTTCTGAATTCCCCTTAAATTCTGTTAGATCACAGTGGACCTCGTAAAAAAGGTTTGCCTGGTTGAAAATAGTGTGCTTGCTAAAAACGGCAAACTTACGAGAACTGGAAACCGTTGGAGATTGTTCACATTCCAAATTCCTTTCACATCAAAAAATATCTTGAAAGAAAATTGCGTGTTCAAAAGCTCGAATTTCGAATAATTTGTTCACATCAGAAAATGATCAAGTCTGCCAAATTTCTGCAAAGTCTACTAGCTTTGCGAGCAGAAGCGTTTGGAGGTCTTCTAGGCCGAGTTGAAAAGTAACAGGTCTACCGAAAGGATCTACCGAAAAGGGTGATAAAAAAATACGCCCTGTGGCAGACTGTAATGAGGTAAATTGTAAAAGAAATTCTTACCATCTACGCTCGATTGAAGGCCAAGTCTCGCTCTTGCTGGAGCAAATAAGGGCGAGAGTGATGACGATGCTGATAGTTGGGCGTTGCGAATCGCACCAGTTGAAACTCCAAGTGGCTCAGAACAACCTGAAAAACAATGCTTTAAGTTAACACTTGAACGCAAAGTTTAATTTCTAACAGAGAGAGTTGTGAAAGGACTAAAACGTGAAGGTAGTGAATGACAATTAGATCACGTATATTCTTTTATAAATGAAATCTATAGCAAACGAGCAAAACTAAGGCCTTTAAAATTGGTTGCTTTAATGCTTAGTTGCTGGTTCTATTTGGAAATAGCCCTTGATTTTCTTGTTTTCTGGGGTATTTTGGGATATTTGTGGTTATTGACTTTGAGATTATTCACTCGTTTCTTATCGAGTAAATAAATGCAAATGAAACCATGAAAAATTTATTCCGTTGAAATTTCCTCTGTTTATTATAGCCTATCAAAACCAGAGAGAAAGAGAATTAATGAATCCTTACCATTGCCTGATTTTAACAGTGCCAATTGCTTGGACCTTAGATCCGCCTGAATCTTTGCATTTAAATAATAACGGCCGAAAACATCAGAAACCCCTTTGTTGGTGTCGTTGCTGAGAACAACCACAGATCCATTACTAGCAAGCTTCAGTTTCGGTGCAGGTAATGGTCTGACGTGTTTCATGGAGTCGTCATTCTGTACTGATAAGCTCCCTGAAATTATATGCCCACCAGTATGTAACGGTTTTGTATTCCCCGTAGCAGTCACTTTGGTATTAGTATTTTGGGGAACAGCATTTTGTAAATTGGGTTGTGAGGTTTCGTCTTGGGCTGTTGGCATACTTTGTGGTGATTGCTGTATATTTTCTAAGACATTGTGAGGTATTGTATTTTGTAGTTGTAATTTTGCATTTTTTAATTTTGGCTTTATTTTTTGTGTTTTGTCAATAAAAGTTAAACTATCATGAATTTTTGGCAGCAAAGTCCCCCCTTCACCCTGGTGAGTATTTGTATTCTGTGAACTTGGTTTGATGTTTTCATTTTGCAGCTTGGGTTCTGTATTTTGAGTATTATCTTCATGAACGACTAAGTCTTGTGTCTTTGGCTGTACAGTCTGTGCTACAACCATGGCTTTCTGTATTTTCACGGAATTCTGTTTAAATGTTATATGTTGGGCGCTACTTTTTGCTGCAAGGTCATTATTAGCATGATCATGCCCTAAGTTATTGGATTTAGCTAAGTCTGGTTTAGCTGTTGTCCGTTGAGTCGGTTCTTCAGTCATCGGTATGTTGGTTGACACGTCCGGAATGTCAGTCGGACCTACGATCTGTTCAGTTGGTTGTGTGACCATCTGTGCCGGTAAAGACGGGCTTTCGACATTCAACGGATCATTAGACTGTTTGTCGTGTCCGCTGGTTAGAGGACGTACGGTCAGTTGTGTGTCGTGTGTTTGCGAATTAGCAGGATGTATTGAGTATCTGATGTTTAAGTCGGCTGAAAATGTCGGCTGCGCAACCAGAAGTCCTGTCGCAGTGGAGGAAGTACTTGTAACATGTTGTAGAAATAAAGGTGTCGGGGCTGTTAGAACTACAAGCTTGTCTGGTATGTCATGAATATTGTCATTATCATCCGTTTTAGAGCCTGCAGAAAATATAGTTGACGAACCTGATAAAGGTCGTTTCAAACTTTGAGACGGCGCTGGCAGGACGAGTCGTGTCGGGAATGGCAAATCCACAGGTGCAACCGGCGAGTTTTTAACACCAGATCTTCCTTTATCTGGAGCACCTGTCGCAACATGATTATCCACAGGCTGTCCAGAGTTGATTTCTTTGCTTTGTCCGAAAGGAATGATATTATTCTGCAACGGGGCATCGATTTCATTCTGCTGAGGTTTTACATTTAGTATGCCAGTAGATACCACTTGAGGTGACGTGGATTCGGATTTCGAGGGTGCAAGATTATTAGCCAACGAGCTCGATGAAGAAAGAAGTGAATCTAGGGGGTTAAATTCTGTACTCGAATCCTTCGCAGAATTAGAAGCGGCCACTTTACCGAGAATCGCCAACAGAGAAGTGGCAGCATTTTCCACGGGGCTACTAGATGGATTAACACTACTGCTAGCAGATGCCGATATAGATGTTGAGTGCATATTGTCAGGATTAGGCCCTTCCTCAGCAATAGAAGCAATTTCCTTGGCTGGCAGCACGTTGGCAAGTGTGGTCAAATTGGCAATCTTCTTCATGTAGTTGTTGTACATTCCTTTAGATATTGGCACATGGTCAGAGTCGGGGTCCAGTAATTCCGGTTCGGCTGGTAGAGTTGCTGTATTTGGGGCTACAGCTGCTCCAGGTTGCAATGGTGCTGCTATAGGAAGAGCTGCTACTACTCCATTAGGGGCACCTGCTGCCACAAGTGGAGCAACTGCTCTTACAGGTTGAGGTACTGCTGCTACAAATTGATCTGCTGCCGCTCCTGTCTGAGCTACTCCTGCTCCAGTTGCTGCTGCTCCTTGCGGGACAGCGGCTAGAGATGGAGCATCAGCTGGAACTTTGATGTCACCTGCCTTGGTATTACCAGCTACTCCCACAGCTGGGGCAAGCATCTCCTTTGCAATCGAAGGAGCAGCAGCTGTGTGGTTGGCTATACCAACAATGAAAAGATTCTGCTTCTGGGGCGGTCGGGTGATTGGGTCGGCTGTAGGGCTCAATTCGATGTTTTCATTTTTAACTCTCTGATCAGATATGGTCATATCTGCCAATGGAATGCCTTGTGAATCCATTACATTGCTGGGATCTGCGTATTGACTTCCGGCGATTCTATCTTTATAAGCAGATAACGCTGAAAGACCTTGCTGTGAAGCATCCGCTTGAGATTCTGGTGCATATGATCCACTAAGCAAACCTGTTTGCTGACGCTCTGGCAAACTCAATACTGCACCAGTGGAATCTGCTAAAACCCCAACTTGCTGCTGGGTAGCTTGAACGGGCCTACTAATAGCACTCTTGACTTTGTAACCACTAACACCCATTGCTTCTGGCACAATAGCACTGTCATCTCCGTATACACCGACACTTTGAGGCAGTACGTCCGCTGGTATAGTATCCCGGGCGGAATTATCTTGCGCCTTTGCAGTATTATCAGATAACATATCGTTAACAATGGATATTGAAGACACATGATGCGATCCTTGCGGTATATCCGTCCGGCGAACCAAATTTGCGATTGGTAGTGAAAACAACTGACCATTGTCATTGCCGGAATTTGTGTAAGATACCGGCGAAAGAAGTTCGGAATTCTGACTGATTTTACTTCGATCCGATATCGGTGATTGTTCAAGCTGCGACCGCGATAAAGACTCTCTATCAATACTATCGTAGTTAGCATAAGAATCATCCGGGCTCGGTACCATATTCCTCCTCCAGTCGGTTTCTTGTGTGCTGTATGATGAATCCGGAGAGGCATATTGATATTGTGGATATGAATACGGATAGTCCCGAGTAAATCGTCCGGTAATATTTAAATTTCTACTATGGTGCTTTGATAAAGGTGCATGCTTTGTTTTGGGGACCAGATCCGGTCGCCTTTTCGTGTGCTTCCGGTGAAGTTTTGGATGAGCCTTTTTCGACTTTTTCGAAGTCCGTTTCTTCGATTTTCTAGCGTGGTATTTATGTCTACTTTTACTAGTCTGTTTTGGTTCTTTACTACTGTATTTCGTAGTTGCTAGCTTCTCGTGTTTTACTGCTGTTGCTTTCGAGTCAACTTTGTTTGCGATGGTTGGGTTCGTCTTGTTGACCGGGGGAACGAACGTAGAGAAAGCAAGTGTCCAGTTGGAGGAAGCTTTTGATACCGGACGAAGGTGCTTTTCGGTTTTGCCAACATTGCTAGTAGAAAGTTTGTGACGTCCATCTGAAAAAATAGAAATTATGATAAGTATTTGAAATCTCAAAGTAAGAAGATGGCGAGGAAAATCGGAAATATAGCAAAACATGTTTATTACTGAAACTTGCCGTCTGACACTCATCAGAATAGCACATCAGAATAGTCTTTGGTCGGTACAGAAATTGATAATCTTCAGATTAATACGTCAGAAAGAGAACGAAAATGAAACTTAACGAATAACTTGTGTGGTTTTGTTTTCGTTCTCTTTCTGACGTATTACTCCGATGAGTGCAGACGCAAAACGTGATTATCTTTCGCAATGTTTCTGATTTTTCTTACTTTTGAAAACTTAGAAATTGAGAGAGGTCTCTTCCTCATTAGAACACAATTATAATGCGTCTTACCTCATCTGTTATTTTTACTAGAGCTGCGGTGTGAATTCATGAAGTTTTGGTACCTCTGGTATGAAGTTTTAACATAGTTTCTTGCTTTTAGCAAGAAAATGATTGTATCTCGCACTAACCTTTCTTTTTACTTTTATTGGCATTCGTCGTATGGGACTTTCCATGCTTCTTGTCATGCCGTGCTATGCCAACAAACTTCTGTTTTGATTTGGCATCTTGGCTGATCTTGCACGCATTTTTCTTGCAGTGAAGAGCATAGCATTTGCCACTATCAAACACGGCATAATTTCCCTCTCCTGCTTTGCACGCAAGCTTTATACAGTCTTCTATAGACTTGGAGGAACTCAGAAACTGTCTCAGATTTTTATCAGAAACAGTTAGAGAGAATCCTTGTTGGACCTCACCGACTGGCTTGCAATGATTGTGACTGGCTGAAGCTGCAAGAAAAATAAACAAAGGTTAAACAAGCGTATTAGAAATGTTTGCTAGAGGACATGAAATCTGCAGAGAATTTAGTGCAATTCAAAAGGCTCAACAAAAGCTGGGATTAGACCAATAATTTTAGATACAATTTAAGCCTCCATGATTTGTAGATAAACTGATTTTTAGACAATCGAAGTAGACAAGTTATTTCGGTAGCTAAATCTATTTACGCTTTTAAATAAAAGGCACACACGCAAGATATAGAAATTATGTCCATTCATTGAGTTATTTTATTCCAGTTTGATCTAAAATACCACGAGTAAGGTGTAAAAAATCAGTGAACAAGTGTCATCAGTATAGTGTCATCACTCTACCAATCATTCAGTTCTTTCCTCACTTGTCAATTCCACCTCTGGGTATAACAATTCGTTGGGTTTCACTTATTCATCTTACTGCCATACTACTCTGATGAGTGTCAGACGCAAAGCTTTCTTTTGGTATATTTTGCTATGTTTCTGATTCTCCTCGCTATTTGAAATGTTGTTAGTTAAGATATCTTGCTTTATGTGAATCTAAATGACATTCCAGAATGTACTTTTATTTGCAGGCGCACTAATGCGCATCTGTAAACCGGCTGCTTTGATACTAGAAATTCTGGACGGCGTGGTTACGAAACCACCGTCAGACTCACTTTGGGGATTGTGTAGTTGCCAGTTGTTTCCAAAACATGCACTTCGGTTGAACATATGAGTGCAATAAACACACAAGTGCCTCATACAACTATATACATTGATGAAGTGTATACTACCATAACCCTGCATGAAACACGGCCTAATCGTAGATAGGCTAGCACAATAAACAGAAGCTTAATCACTAATGGGAACACCATAAATATAATAGTACCTCATATACTACTTTATGTAGTGATGTATGCTTGCTACCGTGCCCCTGCTGGAAACGAGGCCTAGTGTGGCATTCCGTATTGGTAAGCACGTAAACCATAAACTCACTCACAAATGGGACGGGAGCATTTAACAAACTATAACCCCTGTTACTATTTTATGTAGTAATGCAGTGCATTCTACTGTTACCTATCTGGAAATAAAGCCAAATTTGGCCTTTCGTAGACTAAAACGTCAAACATAAACTCACTTATAAATGGGATCAGTTAATACAAAAGAAACCTCATTTATTACTTTAAGTAGTGATATAATGCATGCTGCTGTGCTCTTTCTTAAAAAAGGCCTCTAGAGGCCTTACCCAGGCTAACATGTTAAACATAAACTCACTCACTGAGGGTGATTCTCAAATCTAGCCTTAGGCACAATATTTACGATTATCGAGCCCACCTATCATATCTCAAATTTAGTACCAGTCCTACCCCCTGGGAGGAAGAGAAAGACAATCTCATTGAGAAAGATGACGTTTTCAGCTTTTTCAGTTGTTAAGAAATCAGCTGATTAAAAATTGAATAAGTAATTGAGTTGTTTCATGGCCTTGCACAGAACAGAATAACCGGTTGACATGTTCCTCACAAATATTGTTGATGCCAGAATTAACCCCAATATTCACGGTGGGAGACCTCGACTTCTGTGAATCGCTGCTTAATCAGAGTGGCAAACAAGGGTGAGGGGTCTTGCCCTCGTGAATCACTGAAGCATCTCAAATGGCCTACTCTTCAGGTTCACTGGTTACCCATGAGTCATACTGCGCAATCGTAAACATGCACGCAGTTGTATAGGAAACCAGCTACCGTGTGAAATGTATTGTAGGATTACAGTTGAGCTACAGCCTCGTTTCTATTCATCTGCAGGTTCCGAAAGTCGAATAAGAGGCTAAACCAATATGAGAGTAGGCTTAGCTTTACCAGGCGTATATCTAAAACAACAATAATTGCCATTGGTATAGTCCAGGCGGTATGGCATACAGAAAGTTGGCGTTATCACCCATCAGCCTTTGCAGGAAGAGCCTGGTTACTTTTCGTTCAGGCTGTATTTCAAACCTCTTAATATTGCATATTGTAAGACAAACAGGCCCTAATAGGATCAAGGAATACATACATAGCTTGATTTTGCTGTAGCAAACATTAAAGCAAATGTATACAGGACAGAATAACTTATCATTTGTCACATTGTGGATTGCATAGGGGCTTCCAAATAAAAAAACCAGATTAGCCATCGTTGTTTATACCTATTCCCGGTGACATGACCACTTTGTTGACGAGCTTATCCGCTCGACTGAATCCTTTATTTGGAGCAATGAAAAGCATAAAGGGAATTTTCGGGAGAAGCATATGAAAAGGGTAAAGAGCCATTTTCGGTACATTGCTAATTCTTGGAGGGCTAGGGCCTTTTTAATAAACTTGGTCCCATACAATCACTTATGTGCTAAGACAATCGCGATCTTTCAAAAGATAATGGATCGCATCTCGCGCAATGCATGATAGGGATTCACCTTTTAGCTTAGCTACGAAAATTGCAAAGGCTGCATCTTCCATAGCTGCATCAAAGCCGCACTTGTTTTGATATTTGCTGCCGAAATTTCCAGGCATGTTCGATAATCTTATAAAACATTTCTCTTTCAGTTTAATCTTTATTTGCTGCTATTTTAGGCAACAACTCATTAAAAAACCAGTAAACGTCCCTACTTATGTTTGTCTCCAAACTTTTCGTTCGTTTCTCTCGCTGGTGCCTTTTTAGATTTGGACCCCTGCCTACAATTATTTCAAAAAGGGCGCCAGTCTGTGTGTAAATTATGAATGCATGGTTATGTAAGAAAGTTAATGCCATACTTGTTAAAACTTAGAGCAAGCAAAAAGAATAACAAAAACAGGTTGTTGCCCTTCAGTGTGATATACATGGACCCCGGAGATGCCCAGACACTTTATAAAAATCACTCGCTTTGTTGGTTGAGTTAATTTATGGCCGAGGCACTTTGCAAATCTTGCAGCTTTGCGAGTTTGATAGCAAACTTATATTGCTTCAAAAGTGGGGGCTTTATAATATGAGGGTATATATAGGGGTTTTTCAAGAAGATTACTAAAACTGCACATTTTTCTCGTAAGGACATTTTTAGAGAAGTAAACCAATAGCGTACTGTGTCTTTCTTCTTGCTATTTTTCATATTGCCATATTTCAAAGTACCATCTTTTTAATATCTAGAAACTTTATTTTATATCAATTCATATGAGGAAAACTTGATAGAGATAAAGCTGATAAAACTTCGCAGATAATACCATATTCTGGTCTTTTCAAGACACAGTTAATCATCCAACCGAGTATGGCTCCTTAAATGCAGCAACATGTTTGATGCCATATTCCGTGATAATTTTGAATTCTGACGCTTCTAGCTTGCTGTTTAATGGCCTATCTTGAGCTGTTTTCATTACCAAAACCTTCTTCTTGACCATTCCTGACCAATTACAATTTCAAAATTGAATAATCTTTCTTCAGAATTGCATGAAATAGGTTGAGAACAGCACATTGTTTTAGAACTTCATGTTAAAAATCCCTGAGTTAAGTGGCATGTACCTTTAATCCTGCTGCTAAGTGTTTAGGATGCTGGACGGCTTGGATTGTGAACCAGCCTGCATTGTGCTTAAAACCGAGGGGTGTTCTAGTGGGTATCATTCAGCAATTTTCCAATTGGTGGTCTCTGAACCATTAATGATTACAATTGCCTTACTAGGACCTCATAGTACTTTATGTAGTGCATGCTATTGTGCGCCTTCTGGAAATAAGGCCTGTTGTGTCTTTGGCAGGCTAGCACATTAAACAGAAACTAACTCACTCACAAATGAATGCAATAAACACACTACGACCTCATACTACTATATGTAGTGATGTATTGCATGCTACTGTGTACCTTCTTGAAGTAAGGCCTGTTGTGTCTTTGGCAGGCTAGCACATTAAACAGAAACAAACTCACTTACAAATGAATGCAATAAACACACTACGACCTCATACTACTCTATGTAGTGATGTAGTGTATGCTACTGTGCTCCTTCTCAGACCTCATTCCCAGAATCTGGAAATAAGGCCTGTTGTGTCTTTGGTAGGCTAGCACATTAAACATAAACTAACTCACTTACAAATGAATGCAATAAACACACTAGGACCTCATACTACTATATGTAGTGATGTATTGCATGCTACTGTGCCCCTTCTTGAAGTAAGGCCTGTTGTGTCTTTGGCAGGCTAGCACATTAAACAGAAACTAACTCACTCACAAATGAATGCAATAAACACACTAGGACCTCATACTACTTTACTATATGTTGTGATGTATTGCATGCTACTGTGCACCTTCTTGAAGTAAGGCCTGTTGTGTCTTTGGCAGGCTAGCACATTAAACAGAAACAAACTCACTCACAAATGAATACAATAAACACACTAGGACCTCATACTACTATATGTAGTGATGTATTGCATGCTACTGTGCCCCTTCTTGAAGTAAGGCCTGTTGTGTCTTTGGCAGGCTAGCACATTAAACAGAAACTAACTCACTCACAAATGATTCAAATTGAAAAACTAGGACCTCAAACTTGGAGCTATATGTAGTGATGTAGTGAATGCTACCTTGGCCCATGCTTGAAAAAAGGCCCAGCCTTAGTCAAGCTTGCACGTTTAAGAAAAATTATTTTAACAACTCAATACTTCTCGTATCGTAATAGAGGCTTAGTTGACTAACGAGAGACAACTAGTGGGCAGTAATTTTGAAATTGAAGACTTCTGTAGCAAGATAGGGTGCAATGAAACTCATCAAGACCTCGTACTACTTCGTAATCATTGATTGCGTCCCAGTGCGAGAAACAAGGCCTATCTCTATCAGTTAAGGCTAGCACGTTGTTCAACAGAAACATACTCAGTTCATGCACTTCATGTAAAACAGATGAAACAAGTGAAAGAGAATAACATAACAGGTTGTTGCCCTTCAGCTTCATGTAGTTGGACCCTGGAGATGCCCAGACACTACCCAGACGCTGTATAAAAATCACTCGCTCTGTTGGGCAATTGCCTGCCAGGGCGTTTCGCAAACTTGTATTTTTATGAACTTGACGATAACGTTACTCTATTGGTTGCACGGGGAATCTTC
Organism: Pelagia noctiluca; assembly: GCA_963924455.1. NCBI lineage: Eukaryota > Metazoa > Cnidaria > Scyphozoa > Semaeostomeae > Pelagiidae > Pelagia > Pelagia noctiluca. The sequence goes on from OZ004325.1 coordinate 14,057,842, forward strand.
CATAGCAAAGATAGTACCTGGGGATTTTCTGCAGTGGGCATAATTTTAAAGTTTTGGTCTAGCCAAGAAGATACCTTTTTTTCTGTTCAGTTTTAGTCCAGGCCACGGTTTCCTATTTGGCAATGAAGTGGTAATTTTATCTAAAGCACACTACCCCTAGAAAGTAGAAATTTCTTCGTAAACCCTCCAAAAGGAGCTGGTTGTAAGAAGAAGTCCAATCTTTCAAAAACCAATTAGACTGGAGGGGGTAACTCCTAAAGACCTTGCATGAAATTGGCTTGCCCAGCCCAGATTGTGGGTTTTTCATATCCGAGACGTTTGAAGCATCCATGTTTTTAAATTTGACAAACAGAAAATGTATAAAAACATAAATAAAGAAAATGAATAAGAATCCAAATCAACGACCCCCCAATATCCCCCAATTAGTACGTCTCTGTTTCGTAAATTCGTCCCTAATTTGTCCCACTATGTAGGTCTTACTTCATTCTTTCTTCGTGCTTGCATGGGTAAGATAACAAATCAACTAAACTTTGAGATTGAATTGATATTTTCTGTGTTAACTCAGATTGAGAACATAATTGGGCCTAATAGTCTTTCTCAACAGAATCACTCTAATGTTTGATCTGGCTATGGGGTCCATTTTTCAAATTGTAGCTCTAAGTATGAGACAATTTGCCTTATGGTGATACCTTGCAATGTCAAAGGCACGTCAACACCAGTCTTCATACAGCAAACACCCTTTGTCATCGAGACTTCCAGAATTTATGGTTTGGTGGATGGAGCAATAAACATAAATTCATTATAACCACCAACAAACGATCAAGAAAGAAGGGGTAGGGGGCCTCATCTTAATCACGGCCTTCTAAAATTCTTTCGATAATCTTTCTTGATTTTTGGGAAGAAATCTTGGTCTTTGGGAAGAACTCTGTGTAACTGAATTCTCCTCTTTGGTCTCTTTTGACTCTGGGAAAACTGTGACATACAGTGCATAGCAAACAGTGCAAAGGAAACAGATGGGTAGCATTGGGCAGCAATAGTGTTGTGAATATGCCAGAATCAGCCTCATCTTCACATGCCCCAGTATAAGCGACTTGTCTCGTTTAGAAATACACCGGGTGGTCCAAATAAAGGGGATACTTTTGAAAAGATATCTATCGAGTCTTAACCATATAAACTGTGATGTGGTCCCAGCATATTTTGGGAAAAGGTCTATCTAAACCAACTATCAGAGACATTTTCAATAGTCATACTTTTTACATAAAATATCCAAGCTTTTTAAAAAACGTTTGGATATGAGAAACCGATAGAAGTGACCGTGAGGCATTATTTATGGCTTGGGAGTCTTTATAAGCATTACCATTTTCGCCTGGACCTTACGAGACCGGCCCCTATATCATAACTGATTTTACCCTTTTTCATTTGGGATTTAGTTTGAGCTAAAAAAATCATAGAGATTTGAGCCTTCGTTGTACGTATTTTTGAAAATGTTTGCGCCCTCTTCAGCAAACTCACAATACCTAAACATCCCATATCAATATAATTCATATTGTGTCCTGTTGTGTTTAGACATTATAAAAAGTTACTTGATTTACTCTTCGACAATTGCAACTAAGCTTTAGATCAAAAAGTGAATAAAGGGGGTTGGCTGTGCCTATTTGTGCAAGGATTCTCTGCTGCTCTTTCCCAGCCATATTTTTCAACCGTTTTGAAACAAATATTGCCTCAAATGTGGTATATTTTTGCATCACTTTCCTCCCAAACTAGCGTTGAGGTGCTTTGACGAAGATCTTTTGTATAAGATCTTGTGTAAAATATTCCACAATGCCTAGAGAGCAAGGCATTGATTATTTCTTCTGGTACTCTCGGTAGATAATTCAAAAAGTTTTGGTTGTGGAAAAGCTAAGAAAAACACCCCTTGAATTCTTAATGTAAATCAAGATATCGATTTCATCGGTGGAATAGGCCCAGAATTCCGTTGTATTCATAGGTGCAAAGTTTTGGTTGCAGTTAAGTTGCAATACTAAACTAATAACTATCATTGTAGCATTTAACGTGATGTAAAACCCTATATTAAGAGTAGGCCCAAGAGGCTGCATCTATTCTACGACAAATAGTTTGCAAAATGATAAGCAACTTTATGTTGTAGAGCTAAGATTATCAGAACATAAGTTGAGATGAAGAGTGTTACAGGGAGAAATATCGGTGCTGCGTGAGATGAACCAATGCACTATATATCAGGTTTGGTAAGTTGAAATTAAATTGCAACTACCTAAAGGAAAACTAATGAGATTCTTAAGACAAGTCAATATGATATAATGTTTGGTAATAAATAGGAGGTATGATTAGATGAAATAAACAAAAACAGCCGATGCACTTTGCATTAGATTTCTGAGCTTATATTAACTTTTAACAGCCAAGTTGCAATTCATGTGAAAATCAATAAGTGAAAATCAATAACCGTATTTATGTCTGAGCACATAAGATAAGAAATGGGATGATAAGAAATCTTAAGTTTGCTATAGAAAGGGGTAAAATTCATTGCTGCAGAAAATCCTAGCAAACAATAAGTGCAAAAAAACCACTAAGTATAAACTTAGTCGAGCTGAGGATAAACTGCAACAGCGAAAGGCAAAATCGACAAACATTTTTAAGCTGCAGAACAATATATCATATGATGCAATATTCAATATCGATCAGTCATTGTGTTTTCTTGTTAGCTGAAGCTAGACTGCAACAGACAAAGTGAAAACCAATAAACTTATTTAATATAATTATGCCACGGCTAAGTTTGCTAGAGGGTGTCGAATTTCAGTGCTGCAGAAACTTGCAAAACTGCATTCGTTAAGCTAAGCTAGAGGCACTCCAACTACGATGCAAAACAAACTTTACTTGTTGTGTGAAGACCGATAAAATCTAGGCAGTAGCTGCATCTAAGCTGCAATCATAAAACAAACACTTACCTTGTATGCTGGACAGACACTCCGGCAACACAACAGCCATAACAGCCAGTATTATCAGCGGAGGACTGAACCCATGGGAGTAATAAGTCCTCCGTTTCATTGGGAACAATTTCGACTACAACTACATCACTTCCATTTCGTTTCTTACGGCATTAAATCGGTGATATAAAAACAAAGCGTTCGCAGACGCCGTACGAGACCTCCGCCAATAAAACAAGTGATTTCCAACGGAACTTCAGGCAGCGAATGATTTGCAACGAGAGGACAAGCACCGAGTGATTTCCAGCGAGATTTCGATGAATGTTTAAACAGGGTTACATAGTGTGTTAAGACCGTTGATTCTGGTTAAGCATCCGTGGTATAGGACATAGAGCGCGAACTGATTGTCTATCTCGATTCGCTCTGCTTCAACTCAGTGATATCAGTGCGAAGCAATTCCGGCATGAACTCGGGCTGTTAAGTAATTGATTCCGGGGCACCCAAGGTCGGAGTTAACTGCTGCCCTCAGGTGCAGCCAAGCGTGCACGGTGCAGCCAAGTGTGCGCACACTGGATACGCATCCGTAAATGTGAATGCCCGGGTCAGTTTATCTCCGGCGATTCATGCATTACTTGTTGTTTGACATTAAGGCAACATCTCTTCTATTAGACAATCGACGGCAGACTGGTCATTGAGAATCGGGTAATTTGTCTTACACACACGCTGATAAGATTCTAAGACGCTACATGATACGATTAAAGGAGCAAATTGCCACGAAATAATCAACCCTTTTTTAAACAAACTCCTTGATATCGAATGAGTGATTGAGTGAGTTTCTGTCTAGCGTGTTATCCTGATTAAGGCTAGGCCATGTTTCGAGAAGAGGCAAGAAAGCATATGCTACATTTCTTCGCATAACAGTATGGGGTCCCATATAACTTTTCCCATTAGTGAGAGAGTTTTTGTTTAACGTGCTAGCCCGACTGGGCCTTGTTTCAAGGTAGCATGCACTACATTACTTGAACATAAAGTAGTCAGGAGCTCCAAATATGTTTAGTTGCACCCCTTTGTATTAAAAAGTTTTAAATCTGACATCGACTGGCCAATAGAAAACTACTTGGTCTTACGTTGAAAGCTGAGTAGTTTAACAGGATTTTGAAAGAAAAGCGATTTGCAACAATTTCTTAACTATTTGAAACGACTCACAACGAATATGAAACAATTCACAACGACTATGACAAGATTTGTCACAGCTTTGAAACAATTTTTCCCATGCTTTGGCAAGGTTTTCAATGGACTTTGCAATAAATTTGTAAATCGATGGACGATTCCTAACGACTACGAAATGATTTGCAGTGTTTTTAAAACTATTTGGAACGATGCTAAACGAACACGATACGATATGCAACGATTTTGAAAGGTTTCGGGAAATATATCGAAGTTTTTTGAAAGGGTTTTCAACGATGCAAGGTATAATTGGATTTTTTTTAACGATATGGAAACAACTCAAAACGATTTTTCATTCATTTGAAACGATTCCTAACAAAAATGAAATAATTCGTAGAAGTTAGGAAATTATTTATAACGACAAGTAATGCACGAAACTCACTAATTACACTGATTCAACTTAACAAAGACAATCTTTAGTCACTCCATTATGGAATCAAAATTTACTGCAATTCTAACGAATTTGATACACAAACAAATATCTAGGAAGATCAAGATTTGGAAAATAAATGGAGACAAGTGGTGTGAAATCATGGTCTTCATGGAGTTTCTTTTTTACTTAATTTACATATTTGTAGAAATAAAATACGCTTTGCGTGAATTTCCTTTTAGACACTTTATTTTTTAACAACCAGGCAATAAAGACAAATTACATTAGAAATTTATGTTCAATAATTTTATATTTGTGATTGATAGGTATCTTTTTAGTTATCTCAAATAAAACTGAGAGAATAAGTTTATGTTTTTATGTTATACGATTTTAAAATCATGGTAAATTGAAAAGCTACCTGAATTAGGTAAACCATTCTTTCTGCTGTAAAGTGTCGTTGACTTTGGCTTTGTGAAATTCAGTGTCAATGAACAATGGATCCATCATATTGAGTGTCTAAAATGAAAAAGTACATGTGAAAACATAACAATTACCAACAATTACCAAATAATCTTACGGGGAACATAATTTGTTGCAAGATAGTTGTTGACATAGATTCTTGGGGTCAATTACTGGTAGGCACAAAGTCATAGTCAATTTTCATTTTCGTAGTGCATCATCATCGTCATTGTAAAATATCATAGTCATTTTAAGACATCATAGTCATTGTAAAACATCATAGTCATTGTAAAATATCATAGTCATTGTAGAACATCACGGTCATTGTGCATCATCATAGTCATTGTAAAACATAATAGTCATTGTGCATCATCATCGTCATTGCAAAATATCATAGTCATTGTAAGACATCATAGTCATTGTAAAACATCACAGGCATTGTAAAACATCATAGTCATTATAAAAAAATCATAGTCATTGTAAGACATCATAGTCATTGTGCACAATGTCATATTCATATGAGAATGTTAGGTAATAATGGTCTTTTGAGCCTAGCTTAAACTCTATTCTAAACATCAAAAGACATGAAAAAACTAAAGATATACTGGTCCGCTCTAAATTTGAAGCTGTTAACCAATGAATCATAACCAACAATGGCAAAATAATTTCAACAACAGGTACAATGGTGGACTGGGACGCCAGTGTGCTTGGGACACCCAACGCCAATCGAAATTCCGGTTGAAGTGCCCCGAAATGTCTGTGTTCGGATATCGGCTGATAATTCGCACCTATAAACTATTTATGGCATATTACAATGAGATAACCCCTTAAACATTAATCTCTTGATCAATTCTAACTCATAAATCAGTTCCTAGGTCGTTCGGGGCAGCATGGGTGGCATAGGAAGATGGTTGGGACTACCCTCCTAACCCACTTTGATTTCATTTATTTCATATCCTTTATCCCATTTACATTTCTCTAAGACAACACACACCGACATGCAAATTTCTACAGAAAACGATAAATATTCTAAAATAAACTTCTCGAAAATCCTTAAAATAAATGCTGCAGTGGAAAAGGCACCAGCTTTTAATCATCAAGGGAGTCAATGGGGGCACATTTGCATGCATCCAAGATGAGAAAATAAATCTAAAAGTGAACCATTTCTGGGGATATAGTGGCGTGAAATACAGCTCCTTTTTGGAGCAGCATTAAATTAAATTGGGGATATCGGTTCTGAAGAGTGATTTGAGGGAGGTTCAGCCGTATTCGAGTAAATAAAGCAATCCAAAACCTCTTTTAGCAGCCACCCAAGCGAATTGATTGATATCGAATGTTAGAGCTGCAAGTCATAACCTTTTGAGATAAGCTTCACCAAAGCGGATTTCGAATCGTGAGTTATAAAACAAACCAGCCACCTCAGACGGCTACTTGAACGCTGGAAATATGTTTTTGACTTCAATGAATTCGCAATTTCATCACCGAGCCAGATTTAAATTTTTAATCGTTTGAGATAATATTTTAGGTAGCACCTACAAGATAACTTCCCATGCTTGTACGCCATACACGGTAGAACGAGTAAACCAAGTCAAAGCGTTTCAAAAACGTTGGAAAGCGTTGCGAATTCAGTTCCAAAATCGCTTAATAACCCAACTCAGAGTGCTACGAAATTGTTACACATCGCACATCGTTTCGAAATCATTTAATAGATAGGGTGATAATATAAGCTGATAGTATAAACACACTAGGACCTCACACTACCAAATGTAGTGATATAGTGCATACTATCGCGCCACTGATGAAATGCAAGGCCCGGTCTTATTCAGCCGAGCAAGCTAAAAAGAAACTCGCTAACTCACAAGTATGAGCGTTGAACATTCTAGAGCGTCATGCACTACTATAAGTAATGAGGCTGAGTGATTTTGTTTATACTATTGTGCCCCTGCTGGAAACACAGCCTGGTCTTAGTAAGGCTAACGATTTCAACAGAAACTCGTTAAGTCGCAAATGAGAGAATTGCACACGCTAGAGCGTCATACACTTCTATAAGTAGTGATGCTGGATGCTGAGTGGTATTGCATATGCTACCGCACCCCTGCTGGAAACAACACCTTGCCTTAGCCAGGCTAGCACGTTAAAGAGAAATTGATTGCCTTGACGAGTACTGCCTTGCTTATAAAGCATTAACTTACAAAACAAAATAGGCGTACTCATCCATCTATCAACAAAGACTAATTAGAAGCCAGCTGATTAAAAGACATTTGGTATCACGAAATCAAGCCCAATTAATTAATTCGGTTAATCAAAACCAAAAATAACAGATTACAGTCCAAGAAATCGCCAGTACCAATTGATGGATTATCGTTAATTGCGTTCTGACAATCGTTTACTGGAAAAAGCAGTCACTGCCCAATGGCTTGCCCATGAGATCAAGTGAACTGAGCGCATGCCCAGTGAACTCAAATTGTTTGTTCACATCACTGAGCATCACTGGGTTGCCCAATCACAGGTTATTAGTGGTGAATCGAACAAATTAACTACACTCGAAAACAGCTTGATACGAATAAGGCTTCTTTCAATTATGGAAATCTGGATAAGGCAACAGAATTTTCATTATCTTTTTAAAGCTAGCTGTGACCTATAGATACAATATCTGGTCTCTTGCAGACTCCTTACCCGTGTCTAATGGTTTATCGAAAATATTTCACCCAGGAAATTCTTACTGCAACCTCCCCTCTTGATAATTTTGGTAACGAGTTTCGAGCAGAATAAGTGTTTCTCTACAAAAATCTATCAGACACGCCAAGATTCAGATTTTGGAGCATGCATTTGCATTTGTTGGTACAATTCATCTTCGAGCATGAGAGACAGGCATAACTTGCCATTTTCTCACATCTCGTATACGAATTTTCGATATTGGATGTAGAATTGGTTATATAAGAGGGCTAAAATTTGGTACAGAAATTGTTCAAATTTTTCATGTTAGGGGAACCCAACCATGAATTACACCAAGTGTAAGTGAATTCGTCACAAGGCAATAATCATGCAACAATTTGCAAATTTCAGTATGTACACAGGGACGGGGATCAAAACACCTAAACTAAGATGATTAGAGTTTATAAAAAAAGTACATTGCTACGAACGTTCAACGCACAAAGATTTGTATACGATGGATTTATCCCAGCCTTGGTAGAAAGGTCGAATAAAAGGACCAGGGTCGCACTGGTTGATTAGTCTAGCTATTCAATGAGCCATTAGAGCTTATTGCATAAAACAACACCTTGCAAAAATAGTGAGCAAATTTTTCTAGATCAAATGTGCACAACTATCAGCACTAAAGTTTATTGGCCTTTCGATGAGTCTAACTCTCAATCCATGATTGAATTCATGCATCTTAAAATAAAAGTTTTTTCTCAATTAGAAAGAAGCCATATTTATATCAAGCTGTTTTCTACAGTACTTAATTTACACAATTCATCTATGGCAATTGACACAGTAGTTGATTGGCTCACTGATTTTCACTGGTCTCATAGCAGAGTCGAGTTCACTGGGTTTATGTTGTTGTACATGATTTTATTGCTTATTGCTTCAATAGCTTCATCTTTATCATTCAATCAAGCCCAGGGTGCTCGATGATAAGAAGGGGTTGCTTTTTGGGAGGAGGCTTGTTCATAAGGGGTCTAATTCTAGAGTTAAGTTCACTGGGCTTTGCAATGTTGTAAATAATTTTCATCCGTGTGTGGTATCAACAACTTTATCTTAATCATTCAATCAAGCCCAAGGAGGGGATGTTAATTAGGGAGTGCTTATCAAACTTGATACTAAGAAGGGGTTGCTTATTTGACAGGGGGCTTTTTCATAAGTGGTCTCATTCTAGAATCAAGTTAACTTAACTTTGCGTTGTTGATTTCCATCCGCTTGTTGATCAACAACTTGATCTAAATATTTCGATGAAGCCGCGTATGCTCTTAAGAAGGAGGTGCTTTTTGAGAGGGGGGTTAGTGTTTGTAGAAAGGGGGGCTACTTATAATCAAGTTCACTGGGCTTTAAATTGTTGCACATTGATTTGCACTCGCGTATTGATGCAATTAACTTTACTTTAATCATTCGATTAAGCCATTTGATTAAGCTTATCTTTTTAAAAGGAAAGGGGGGGCTTAATGGGCAACCAAAGTTTTTTATGTACCTCGCTATACCCAGATTTTCTCAAACTAAAATGATGTTTTTATTGTGATCTTAACTCACAGCTGGTTTCAATTGTTGCTGTTTATTTGCCCAATTCACCACAGATAACTTTATGATTGAGCTTGTCAGGTGCTCACTGGTCTGAATCCAAAATCAACTTCATTGTGTTTATAGCATTGTATTCATAGAAGGGTGATTGCTTTTATGTTTATAGGAAAAAGTTTCATGTTTTTGAGTTATGGGAAGCAAGCAAGCAATCAGATTTCAATGTCAGGCAGGTGCAAGAGTATGGCAGCTTGAAGCTGATATGGACCTGCATATTTGGCCAACAGAATTAATATTCTAGAAAGAACATCTTGGGTACTCCTTGGAGAAAATGTTTCAAGTTTTTGAGTAGTGGGAAGCAAGCAGATTTCTTTGTTCACGCAGGCTCAGAGTATAGTCGCTTAAAGCTGATGTGGACTGCAGTTTGAGCCCCCAGAATTAATATTCTAAAGGAGTTGAGTTGGCTGGTGGCTTGTAATTGATGATTCTGACCGTTTTTGGATTCAAACACCCAATAGTGGCCATTCAATATCAAGTCAAGATGAAATATCAATACATACTTCCTGAGCAAAGTTGTTTGCCCAGAGTATAAATGGAAATCTAGATCAGGATCTAGTTATCTTATTTTCCTCTATTTTCCTCTTTTGACCAGTTTTTAGTTTCAAAAATCTGGGTATATATAAAGTATATATATAAATAGTTTGGGCTTCATTTTGCTATTTTTCTGACATACTACTCTTATGCGTGTCAGGCACAAAGCTTTATATTGTAGTTTGGCATGCTTCTATTTTTTCTTGCCATACCAAAATTCAAGTACTTCCTTCTAGTAGTTTTTATTTCCTCTAAATCATTTAACCCTTCAACTTGACTTTTCTATCTACAATACGGTGATGATTTGATTTGAAAAAGCTCTTGTGGGAAGGGGGACTTACTCAAAGCTCAATTCTCGGGTCATGTGGCACCTTTAGACAAACCTCCTCCTTTTGGATAATCCACAAAATTTTGAAGGCAAATTTGTTCATTTGGTATTCTTTGAAGCAATGTGCTTTTGATTTCTATTCTATTCTAAATAATAAAAGGTATGCACAATGGTATATCTATAAAAACTCTCAACAAATTAAATCCCTCTTTTATGCGAACAAGTTTTGTAGAGAAGCCTACAAATTATAACCTAAGAGGAGTAAAAATCTTAGATATTCCAAAAGTCAATACCACCAAGTATCAAATCTCTTAGTCATCTTTGAGCCAAAATATGGAATTCACTTCCAGATAACATAAAGATGGCATCGCCAGCAAATCATTTTAAAACGCTAACGAAAACCTGGTTTTTTGACAACGTATGCTGCTGCTCTTTCTGTCAACAATGAGCTGTCATAGGAGTGGTCAGACTTGATCAGACCCCTCTTACTGAAGTTGCTTCCATACAGAAACTCTTTGAAAGGAGCACTGTTTTCATAAGATGGGGTTTTGACAAAATCACAAAACATGGGAAAGTCTTTGATCAACCCAGAACTGTAGGATGGCGAAAAAAATTGCATGCATAGCAAAACATGATAACTACTAATATTAGGCTTTTCAAAGTTGGTACATCAGAAAGAGAACAAATTTGACATAATATCATAAAGTAGATTGATCACAATTTGCCAATCATAAAGGAATTGAATGATTGGTAACAATTTCCTATGTTTCATTTTCATTCTGTATCTGGCATTACTCTGATTAGAGTCACGCGCAAAGCTTTTGTAGTTATTTCGTTTTGCCATGTTTGCAGTTCTTCTTACTACTATTCCGCACAGTAATTTGTTATGTTTTATATTGTTATGTATTGTTATGTTTCATTCACTATCTGAAGTAATACTCTTCTGATGAATTTCAGACTGTGTCCAGAACAATCATCCAGACCTGACCATGCATATTTCAGAAGACGGTAAAAATTGCCCTCTTTATTGCTGCCAGGTGGGCTATTCTAAATCTAAAGTGCATATCAAGGTATCACTTCTTTCTGCAGAATTGCCCGTAAACCACTCGACTTAATTCTGCAATTAGATTTCTGAACCTTAAGTACATTTAAAACATTATTAACAATATATTGGGTGAATTAGGAACATTTGGAATCAGTTGGCCATCTATATATTCAACCTTCCATTACTTCTAGGCCAGTTTGCAGATGATGGCAACTATCAACGAGATCTCGGGTGCGCCAGAGCAACTTTCTATTGTTCTAGGCTAGGATTACTCCAGGAGGAAGGACAAGCAGGAAGAACAATAGAAAAGTCCAAAGGAAAATTGCATTGGCTTTAAGCTGTGGTAAGGGAAAAATCATGGAATGCAGTATGGCTTTTATAAGCCTTTTGAAATAATATCAAAAAATATTAATTCCTATGTAATACCTGAATAAAAGACTAAAGGGAAGAAGAACTTAGAACAAGAAGGAATACCCTTACTGAACCCTTTGAGAATCTGATAGTGTTACTGAAAATGAGGAATGCCTCTCCTATGCAAAATGTTATCACGTCTGTGATTCAAATAGTCAGTTAGGCCCTCGACACTGCTAGGCCTACGAACTCCCACATGGGGCATGGGCTGATATGGGAATAGCACACTTTCTCAACAACGAAAACTCAGGAGAGCTAAAAGAGGTTTCTCGTTTAAACAAGATTGAATTGTCAACATAAATATATTTTAGTTTGTACAAATAAGGATGATATCATCATCTATCAATACCTGAAAATTCTCAAGAAAGGCACACAGCTGCTGCCCCAGGGAACGGCCATATCAAATCGCTACGAGGAGATCTTATTTTTATTTTTAGGCGCGAAAATTCAGTTGGAGGACTGGGACGAGGTAGGTCTTCCACAAGGCTGAGATTCTAGCACGTTGCTGTTTCTTTATTGAAAAGTTGTTTCAGAACATCCATACTGTATTCATATTTTCATATATATTGTTAAACAGGCTGAAGATTCCTGTTGATAGGATGAAACCGGTACAAAATTGATTCGTATTTCTGCATATTTATTTTCTTTTATTCATAGGCTACATATTTTCACATATATGCAGAACGTGTGATTTTATTGCTAATTAATGTTTTTTTATGTTCTTAGAGGACAATCATATGTGTAGTAGAGTAGACCTTCATTAAGATTTTGAGATGAATATTCTGCAACGGCTGTGCTATCGTAAATTTCAGGGGGCAAGAAATTATCATTAGGGATATCACTTGAAAGTTTAAAGAAAAATACCTCTTAAATCTTCTTCATGAAGATTCTTTGTTAAGATTTCAGTCGTTTTCATAGTAGTACACACGGCAAACCTATTTGTCACCATTGTTTTAAATCCATATCCTAGTAGCAAAAGTTATTATTAAATGTCTCACCCTATATTCCATGATGTAGCCTGCTACTAGCCTTTAAAGGTTCTCAGCCAATAAAGTGGCAAGAATTACTTTTTGTATGCTAAGGTTTTACATCTGTCCAGGTGTTCCATCCATCAAAGTTTTCTATCTGTCAAGGCTGATCAAAGATTTATCAAGCCTTCAGATTCCACGTGGTTTCAAAGTGAGCTAAAGACGACGGGAAGACGACATGATCAACAAGCTTCCAAACTTGCCAGCTGCGAACTGTGATGACAATCCTGCTCTTGTAGTCAAATTCAAATGTCCTGTCTAGATTCTTTGATCCGTATCTTAGGTGTACTATAATAATTCACGAAGTGTCATTGTCGTTCTCTTCCTGTAGCATCGAACTACCCTCTGATACATCTTTGGTAGACATTATCTTTCGCAATTCTTCATACCCTTCTCGCAATGTTGATGCTCTGTACCCAAGACCGTTATAATCACAATCCTCAGTAATCTTCAGGCCATGGGTAAAAGGGGCAACCAATAAGTTCCATTGCCTTAATTCTACCAATTCGAAAGGTCTTCATGTTGTTGTCTTTCTGACACTACTCCGATGAGCATCTAATTTCTCCAGTATATGATTATGTTTCGCTATGTTTCTGAATTTTCTTGCCATTCTGCAGTTCGTTACCGTCCAGAGACTGTTTATAGATTCCCAAAATCTATCTAGACATCAAAGCCACGAATCTTCTTAAAAACGTCTCTTCCAATGGTCAAATGACAGCTCTAACTTACAAAGTTTGTTAAACCCCAATTACCGCTTCTCCGCTAATTGACGGGGTCAGACGCAATTAGCGGTTAATAAGGGTCTGAATGAATGTTTACTTCCATCTACCGGTTCAGCGCATATTGATGCTTTTAACCACCCAACCGAAGAGGTTATGTCGCAGATTGAATTGCATGTTTCCATTTTCGTGCACTCCTTCATTAAGCGAATTATCATACAGGCCACAAGTATTCAACTGCCAATTGACCGTGCGTCCGAAACAGAGTTGACCTCAGTTAGGTGAATCCGGACACCTGGCCAAAGGTCAGTCCTAGATCAATGCTGTCAAACAAAATGAAACGAGATTTCTAATTGTAAATAAATGGGAAACGCTTTTGTAACATTGCAAAGGGTTTAGTAATGGCGATGATGGTATCTGAAATGGGAAACTATATTTAGCCTCAGGCTCGCCAGAAGGGATTGGTTTAGATAAAAACAGGCTCAAAGCAGAGGTATCTTTTACAAATACCCTAGAAAATGCAACAGGGAGCATTTTTAGAAATAGGGGCTTTGATAGGTTCTTTAGTTTTAAAGAATGCAAACATAACCTAGCCACCCTGGCTTATTTGTTTTCTTTCTTTCTTTTAAGTTAGTTATAGACTGTAAACGAAAACGAATACTTAGCCATTAAAATGAAAGCTGATTTAAGCTAACTGCAGTACGAACCCACCACTAAGAAACTGAATGTCAGTATTTGGATGGTACAGAACTTCAGTATAGCCAGAAAAATCGGAACCATAATGAAACGAACACATAGATACTACTTAAGCTTTTCGTCTGACACTCAACAGAGTAATACGTCAGAAAGAGAACGAAACAGAAACCTAACTGATTTATATACCCAGATGTGGATCGAAATAGGCCAATCAGAAAAGAGGTAAATGATTGGTATGGTGTGAGATATCATATCATTCACCTCTTTTCTGATTGGCCTATTTCGATCCACATCTGGGTATATAAATCAGTTAGGTTTCTGTTTCGTTCTCTTTCTGACGTATTACTCTGTTGAGTGTCAGACGAAAAGCTTAAGTAGTATCTATGTGTTCGTTTCATTATGGTTCCGATTTTTCTGGCTATACTGAATGTCACAAAACCAGGCTACCGAGTTTTTTATAGGTTGACTAGAAATATATGAAGAATTTGAAATACATTCAGCAGGACAGTCACTGTTATGAATGAATTAGCATCTAATGCCAAATCTTTGTAATCAACATTATTTTCTGAAGCAATATGAGTTTGCTAGTTGAGAAATCTAATCTTCAAGTACTGATGTGCTACTATCTAGCGGGCTGAAGTTTTTTATAAGTCAGTTTTGAAGTGGCCAGTTATCAGTTTGAGGTGCCAGTCATTCCATCTCACAGGCAAGTAGGTAGTTCATAGTATTCAATCCAAAATTTGCCATTTTGCGTAGATTCACACATTGAAGAACCGCGTTTCATGGGCAGCATGAAATGCTTTCTACAGATTCTAATATAAAACGAGTGTAAACATTACCACATTGATTCTACTTACTTAAATATTTACCTAAAAACTACAAAATTATCCATACTCCAAAACACAAATTAGTTACAAATCCAAATATGATTCAACCTAAATCATGGAATGATATATCTCACAAAATCGTTACAAATCTCGATATGTTTACCTCAAGGTTATAAAATCTTCTAAAATACCTCCTAATTGTAAGCTGTATGAATTATAGTCTATAGTGGGTGCATGTGTTTCTATTCAATCCAAACGATTATTTTCCAAATTGATAATTTCTGCTGTATACAATGTTATACAAAACATAATCATATGTCTTCTCCACTAGCCAAACCTGGGTAACGCCTGGGCAATACTGTGGTGGATACCTAGTGCTGTGAGGGGATACCATCAGTAAATTTTAAGGTGTTCAGTACTGTGAGGGAATACCATCAGTATTATGGAGGGTGTTCAGTAATGTGAAAGGATACCATCAGTAAATTGTAGGGTGTTCAGTACTGTGAAGGAATATCATCAGTATTTTGGAGGATGTTCAGTACTGTGAGGGGATACCATTAGTAAATTTTAAGGTGTTCAGTACTGTGAGGGAATACCATCAGTAAATTGTAGGGTGTTCAGTACTGTGAGGGAATACCATCAGTATTTTGGAGGATGTTCAGCACTGTGAGGGGATACCATCAGTAAATTTTAGGGTGTTCAGTACTGTGAGGGAATACCATCAGTATTTTGGAGGATGTTCAGTACTGTGAGGGAATACCATCAGTATTTTGGAGGATGTTCAGTACTGTGAGGGGATACCATCAGTAAATTGTAGGGTGTTCAGTACTGTGAGGGAATACCATCAGTATTATGGAGGGTGTTCAGTAATGTGAAAGGATACCATTAGTAAATTGTAGGGTGTTCAGTACTGTGAGGGAATACCATCAGTATTTTGGAGGATGTTCAGTACTGTGAGGGGATACCATCAGTATTTTGGAGGATGTTCAGTACTGTGAGGGGGTACTATCAGTACATTAAAAGGGATACCATCAGTACTTTGGGTATCACAATAGAACTGATGATATCCCTGATGATATTGCTGAACACTCTCCACAGTACTGCAGAGGCGTTCCCTTCAATGTTGCACTCCTAATGGCCAATTGCCTATAACATTTTGTGCCCCCAAGTTTTAGATGCTTCCTACCCCCCTGTATCTCCCCTATCGCCCTTTCTACTATCTTTCTTAATAGGTTTTAATATGAGCCCTTAAGAAGCAAGCAACTTCCGTTCTTCTCTTCGAAGCTTTGCAATATTTCAGTAATGGCGAGGTAGTTATGTTTGAAAAACTATTCTTCAATCTAAAACTGTCGTTGCAAAAAATCGAAAATTCACCATATCTAAGATGGTCTTTCTGGCATCGAAACAAATATTTCGCATTCGATGTGCCACATTCGATTACTAGTAGGTTAGCAAAACCTGACTAAACTTTCTACCAATTACGGTTTGTCCTTTAGAGTACAGTCTCCCCAAATCTAGATTTTGAAGAATGTATAGTTAGACCCGATGTGTAATATTTTACCAAAATGTATTGATGCTACTATTTCTGCTTATCTTTTGTAATCCTTGATCCAAGGAATTTTCCAAACTGCGTTTCAGAATATGACCAGAAATAATTTCATAACTTGGAAAAGCCGGCTATTCTCAATTCTCATTTATGCCTGCCATCAAACGGTAGTTTCGATTCGAGGCTTTATCAGTTTTGTTTTCGAGGTCGAAGATGGAATATCGTCTTTTGAGTCTGAAAGGAATAAGGTTATAGCAGTTGAGAATGAAAGGAAATAAAATGTTAGTTAATTGCAACAACCAGCAACAGCTACAATCTAGCACGTACTAGTCGATAGTTTCGAGTTTCTACAGAACATTATAAATTATGCTACAGTAAAAACCCGCAACTACGAACCTAGAATTTTTTAAGTTAGCCTAAACAGGTTCTTAAATACCTTTTAGTAAACAGCAGTAATAATGGTTTTTTATGGTTGTTTGTAGGTCTCTGCACAATCTTTATTGAATACCATTATTATTGTCGGTAAAAATAAACAAACTTTAAACCTAAATTTTGTAATTTTTAGGCTAGGGTTAGGGTCAGGGCTAGGGTTGGGGTTAGGGTTGGGGCTAGAATCGGGGTTAGGGATAGAACTTACGGTTAGGGTTGCAGATTTCGTAGATTTTATCAATATAATTACTGCCCCCCCCCCCCCCTGTCGTAGGCTAAGAGGTTCTTTATTTTTAGGTTCTTAGTTGCGTGTTTTTACTGTATTGCAAAGAGAGCCTGTTGTTAGTTAGTACTGATGTTTTTAAATCGATCCGGTTAAACAATTTAATTTAAAATTAAACGAGACTTACCTGTAAGTTGAAGTTTGATGATAATTCTGCCAAATCATGTGTTGCAAGGAGGGTTAACATGAGATGCGCACGCACCGCCGTGAATCAGTACTTTAAAGATCATTTTGTGGTCCTGATAGAGGAGTTAACATCATGAAACATCAAATGAAAAACGGGAGGGTCGCTTTAGGGATGCTAAGGGCATGTTAACCCTCCTTGCAACACATGATTTGGCAGAATTATCATCAAACTTCAACTTACAGGTAAGTCTCGTTTAATTTTAAATTCTACCAAATCACGTGTTTCATCCGGGTTACCATGAGAATTGAAAGCAAGGAGCACAAAATGAATTAATCATTTTCAAAATGCAACAAAATAAACACAATGCTCCACTTTCTAGTTATTCCAACACAGAAGTACTCATCTGGTTTGTTAACGCAACTGGTCTGTCATAAAATTTGCGAAAAGTTGATTCCTCATTCCATCCTGCAGTTCGAATTATCATGTCAGCTGAGACAGTCGCAACAGCTTTACTCGTTGATGCACATCTTGTGCTATGTGCTGAATACATATCTGTATCAATGCCTGCTGATGCCAACACACTTTTTAGCCAACGTCCTATGGTTGATGATGTCACTGCCTTGTAAGGCTTAATGAATGATACTAACAGACTGGTTGAATTTCTACACTGTTCTGTTGCTTTCAGATAGAACTCTAGTGTTTCATATACGCATCGTTCTTTGATAGGATATTTGTACAATCTTACATTTCCAAACACTTTACCGGGCCTATCTTGTTTAAGGTGCTCTGTTAATGCAAATTCAAAACAATTCTCATTTTTCTTCATGTATGGATCAGAGATGTCGAGGTAAGTCTGTGTTTGGCAACGTTGTCCAGTCGTCAAAGCAATTAACATTACTAATTTCAATGTCAACTCCTTCAGAGTGATTTTACCAAGAGGCCACAAACGACTAAGATAATCAAGGACAATGTCAACAGACCAAATAGTGTTATATTTTGGGACTGGCTTCTGTTTATTGAATATTCCTTTGAGATATCTGCACACTAATGGGTGCTTCCCTACTGGTATATGATTAGGCTGAATGTGACTACTGTCAATATTGGAGATAGCTGAACGTGCTGTATTCAAAGCTGAGTAGCTCAAACCTTTTTCATATAAGCTATGTAAATAGCCCAAAACATTGTTCACAGTTGGATGCAATGGATCACATGTCCTTTTGCTACAAAACTGTATCCACTTACCGATGTAAACATTGTATTGCTTTTTGGTACTTCCTCGCCAGGAGAACATGATGACATTGGCAATTTCTGGAGAAATTCTGCACTCAGACAGGGATTGCCTGATAATCTGCATACCATCAACGTTAGGTTGCGACATAGTGGATGTGGAAGGTCCAGCTTCGGATGAATAAGATTTTTGGCAGTTGCCCTCACTAGCAGAGGAACTTCTATAAGAAGATTCATCACTGCTGGGAAATATGCTTGACTGGGCCACATTGGTATAACTAGAACACCTGTTGCTTTCTCTTGAACAATTTTCTGTACACATCTAGAAATTAGACAGAATGGGGGAAATGCATAAAATGCATACTGAGACCAATTAACAGTAAATGCATCAATGTGTTTTGCCATGGGATCAGGTTTCCATGACACATAGTTTGGCAATTGGGCATTGAGCCGACTTGCAAATAAATCTATCTGCAGGTTACTGAACCGAGAGAGGATTTTTTCAAAAACTTGCTTAGAAAACATCCATTCCAGTTCCATGCTAAACTTCCGTGAGAGTGCATCAGCACTTACATTGTTACAGCCTGGAATATGGGCTGCCGACAACCAAATATTTCTAGTCATCGCCCATTCCCAGATCTCTTTTGCAAGTTCATTACACTGAAGCGATTTGCAGCCACCCATTTCATTGATATAGGACACAGCAGTTGTATTGTCACTCATAATTCTAACATGAATATTATGGTTTCCATGTAACAATGACATAAGAGAAAATTTGACAGCTAATAATTCTAACGAATTTATGTGCTTTGCAGACTCATTTTTTGACCATAAACCTCCAGTGCCCTCACCATTTTCAATTTTGGCACCCCAGCCTGTCTTTGATGCATCAGTAAAAATAACAATCACTGGGTGACCATGACTGATTTTCCTTTGTGCAGTGTTTATGTTTTGTATCCACCACTCTAGATCAGTTAAACTATAATCAGAGAGTGCCATTTTTGCTTCAAAGTTTCCAAAATTTTCCTTCAATGCATGGTTTTTGTCAGACTCAATATGGCGGTAATGAAGCTGACCAAATTCTACCCCTGGAAAACTTGAAGTCAATGAACCAATCAAAGATGAAACCTGACGAATAGTAAACATCTTATTTTTATTGTAAAATTGTTTACACAATTCATAGATCTTTGTAGCTTTCTGATATGTCAATTCAACAGTCATCAGCACTGAATTTAGAGAGAAACCCAAGTATTCTATGCATTGTGTTGGTTTAACTGCTGATTTTCCAGGATGAATCGTGAAACCTAAGGAAATCACCATCTGAGCAGCAGCTAAGGTAGCCTTTTCACAATCTTCATAAGTTTCTCCAAAATACAAAGAGTCATCAATATAACTAATGCATATGTGACCAAAATTACTGCGCAAAGTTGCAAAAATTGGTTTCATCAATTTGGTAAAAATTCTAGGGCTACTGCTTAGACCCATAGGTAAGCATGTAAAGGTGTATAATTGATTATTCCAAATGAACTTCAAGTATTTCCGGTGTTCCTTAGCAATAGGTATGGAATAGTATGCACTCTTTAAATCTAATGACGTCATGTAACAATTTGGTGTCATTAACTTCAATGCGGTTTCCAATGTATCCATCTTAAAATGATGATAAGATACAGATTCATTCAGTTTCTTCAAGTTGAAAATAACTCTATGAGAACCATCCTTTTTCAGACGAGTAAATATTGGAGAAATATTTTGACCTGGTTCATTCACTGAGCACTCAATTATGCCATCCCGAAGAAATTTTTCAATTTCAATGTCAATAATAGTTTGCTCTGTTTTACTGAAAGTGCATTGTGGTCTGGGACTGCTGTCCCTTGACAAAGGCTCTTTTGCAAAATCAATGTGACAATGACAAACAACATCATGAATGAAAGGGTCAGAGGTAATGTTTCTCCAATGATCAATAAAATTTTTTAATTTGCCTGCCCTAAAAGGGCTTTGAGATTTTATCAATAAATTGATAGTATTCTCACATACCTCATTTACTGGCTCTTTGATTGTTGGTGCTGTTTGTTCTGAGAGCTCTGATAGTTCTGATAGTTCCGGGACTGACCCCGGCCTAATCCTAAAAAATGACCACGTCCCCTCCAATTGTTCTGTTTACCACGACCCATACCTCTAAAGCCACGCCCACGTGGAATCTGGTATGGTTCTGCACGTTGCTTTGGTGTTACTCTGTTGCTCAGCTTATTTGCCTTGGTTAGGTCTTCAACCTCTTTATTTAAATCATCACCAAAGAGATATGAAGAAACTGGGACAGAAGGGTTGCACAATGAAGCATACTGCTTATTGAGGTCACCACGGAGTAATTCTCTACGTTTGAGGTTGAAGTCTCTATTTGCTGACATAAGTAGTATAGCAGCATGTGTCAAAGGGGTCAAGTTGTCACTTCCTTGTTCGCTATTTGAAAGGTTGTTGCAAACTTGCAAAATGGCATATAGAGAAGACATCATTGTTGTCTGAATTTTCTGGAGAGCAGAGTCCCTGTTTTTTGTGTCTTGCTTCAGTTGCTGCCAAATCTGCTTATTGATTTTTGGGGCTAGTAAATTTGTGCAGTTTTCTGGCCTAAGATATTCTTTCTGCACAGCATCAAGTTTCTCCTTTGGCAACTTTTCATTCAATAAACTTTGCATTATGTTGCTCAAGACCTTGTCAATAGATGGTCCTGTTTTTTCCCCTGTAGCAAACTGTGTAGCAAAAGATTCAAAATTGCTTTTTCCCTCAGATTCTTGAACAGACTCTGTCTCTTTATTCTTGGTAAAATTTGTAATTTGGTCAATTATATTTGCTCCTTGCTGGTCTTCCCCTGAAGCCATTGATGCTGGATCCACAGCTGGATCTTGCATTTGGTTATTTTCATCACTATTTGCATCCTCTGTGTATCCAAAATCTTGGTACACTTGAGCAACCGACTCTTTAACATTTGCTAAAATATCAGATTTAAAATCTGACATCATTTTAATCATAGCTGACTGGAAGTCAATTTCCTTGGATGAATTACCCTCAGGGTCTGTTCCTGACATGTTTCTTGATTCATTATCAGTCATATCCTTGCCTTTTAGTACCTCTTCCCTATAACAAAGAGAAGAAACTATCAAACAGGCGACAGGCACAACTTCCTCTTCCACACGCGTTTGGCGAGAGTCAAACATGTCATATTTACTTTTTATCGTACCACTCGTGGTAAAACGATAAACCAAAATTACCAAAGATGCTTCAAACATGCAATGGTTTTTAAAAATAGTTACTATCTGTAATTTTACATAACAAACCAAGACACGTCTTGGTCTGTTGCTGAACATGGCCGTCTTCGTTCGACATGGGGCGGCCTTACCTAACTTTCCTACGCGGCCATGAAAGAGCCATGCAGTGACACGTCACGAAACATGCTCTGTAAAGTTGTCAAAAACGATAGAATTCGTTTATCTTGGGTTTGTAAAACTGATAGAATTGAATAAAAAATAACATACCTCTGACTGAGATCTTGTTTCAACAACACACAGTTTTGCGGCTGTACTTCACGGCGATAACAGTGCAACTGATTCACGGCGGTGCGTGCGCATCTCATGGTAACCCGGATGAAACACGTGATTTGGTAGAATAAAAAATGAAATAACTAGCTTCATTGTAGGAAAAACACGATTTTATTATTTTCCTTTAGACTTTAATCATCCAAAATAAAAATTAGCCAAAAAGAAAATAAAAGCATAGTCTTTTTCCAGCAATGAAGTTACTAGTTATTTTATTCATAATCTTCAGTATTTCTCTGAACATACCTCCCAATGAGTCTAAACAATGTTTTTACTGTATTTTCAAAATCAATAAATGGCCCGTAGGAGTTATTCTAAACCCAGCAATCGTGCATGACACCGCTGCTCTATGCAAGCCCTGAATAGCTCGATATCAAAAAAATATCTTCATAATAAAAGATAAGAATAATACAGATATCACATGTTATTCCTTCCACCCACGTACTATGGATAAATCAGTATACAAAAGATGTTCAAGATTTGGCCCTACTAGGCCCTATTCATGATCTAACCAATTTCTAAAAAAATCCAAAAAATTAGTTAGATCATGAGTAGGGCCTGGTAGGGACGAATCTTGAAGATCTTCTGTATATTGATTTATCCATAGTACGTGGAAGGATTAAACATGTGATATCTATATGATTCCTATCTTTTTATTGTGAAGTTTACAAATTCCTTTGTGGCCTCGTCGAGAATAATAATTAACAAAACAAACATCTGAGTGAATCATTCTAAAAACCCACCATCCAAATTCAGGCCAGAATCTCGACTCTGCTCCTCCACATAGGCAGAAGGGGTCCAGCCCTCCGCATTGGTCGAAGTGTTCTTCATAAACCACCAACCATCACTACCAACTTGAACGAGTTCAAGACTGTCACCAAGTGATAATGAAAGTTCGCTTGGTTCAACTGACGTGTAGTCGGCCATTGCTGTAAAAACTCGGCTAGTCGATACCTGAAAAGCGATAGTTGATAATAGTCTTTCATCTGTGCTGTGTGGAAATTGGTAATGGCGAGACAAATCAGAAATATAGCAAAATATAATAACTACTGAAGCTTTGCATCTGGAACTCATCAGAGCAGTACGCCAGTGAGAGATCGAAAATGAAATCTTCGGAATTGTTGTACCCGAATAGTTATACGAATTTCAGACAAAAAGCTTTTGTAGTTATAATATTTCACTATGGCTCATGTTTGTTTTGCCATATAAATGATGATTTTAACAGAAGATACTATGAATTCATAATCTAACGCCAGGGGTTTATTCTCTAAGAGCAGATTGAAGATTATAACCAAGAAATAATGAAAGTTTCAAAATATTTGACCAAAATACTGTGAGTGAATTCAAAGTTTAGCTCCCCAGGGCTTATGAAATACCATTTTTAAAGAGTACACCCTTGCCCGGGTGTGTCAGACTATTTGTTCAGCTTCCAAGAATTTTTGGCACACACAGTGTATTATCTGATAATGAAATAAAAAATCAGCTCTTACAACTCATCTTACCTCTGATTTTCCATCGCTGTTGATACTTATAGATCCAATACTCTCCTGATCGAGGCTAGAAAAAGCCTCTCCTCCATCATCGTAATCATCATCAAACTCACTCTCGGACCAATTCGAGGCTGAGTCTGAGAAATCATCTTCGTTTGGAGTGGAGGCTGGTGAGAGATAAACACCAGTGGGTGAAGAATCACTTGCTTTGTAAAGATCATGTTCAGAAACTCTCCTAATGCTCGGTCTGTCTGGAACCCTTTAAATGAAGAAATCATTATCAATTAGATGGTGTAGCCTAGTGGTTAAGACGCTGGGTTCCGTATCCTTGTAGGCCAACCATAATTGGACATGGGACAAATGACCTACCGTCGTCAGATGGGGGTCTTCCAATAATATTTTTTAAACACAACCACATCTAATACAATTTTTCAAATCGTACCTAAACATTATGAATCAAAATTTGAAAAGATACCCGTTGAAGATGCTAGTTCTGAGATTATGGGCAGAATTTAACCCATCTTTACCACAAAGTTTGATCAAAGCAATTCTGTGAATTTCGCATCCATTTATATAAGATTAGACAGAAATTATACCCATGTTAAGAGCATTTTTTATACATAACCCATCTGTGCAGCACATTCCCGCCCGTACCAACAATTTTGTGCTATTTACCCCCGGGCAACCTTTGTGGGTTTCAGCCCACAACCGGTCGGAATCATAAACTACAAGCCATCAGCCATCTCAGCCGTCGACCCTTCCGATGTCGGTATATGAAGACCCAGAGTATTCGTTCTCGATTCTGGCGGCACAAGCTGCAGGCCCACAAAAGCTTTCCGCTGCTATACTTCGAGGCTATGTAAGTTAACAAATGTATATACTTGATCGCTTGCAGAAATCAACATCATGACCTGGAGCTCAGCTATCTATGAAATGAATAAGTTGGATAAATGCTGTCTGAAGTAGGATATTACTTACTGTAATCTAGGTACTGGATCCAACGATGACGTCAAAGGTGAAAATGAAAACCTCTTTATAGTCTTATCAGTTGAGACAGGAGAAGCTGACAGTGGCAGAGTTGTGATGTTCGGTTCAGAACCTCTTCGCTGTGGATCTGGAATTGAATCAACTGAAATTAATTAAACTTCACTTATCTTATTTTATAAAACTAATACCACTGTTATTTTACCTAGGTTTATAAATTATTCAAAAGATTAGACAAGAATAAACCGTGTTTTTAAGACGTTTCGATAATAACATCTTCTTCAGTTAAATTTTTCTCAGTATAACTGAATAAGATATCATCGACAAGTTTGGTTTATCCTTGTCTAATCTAAGTTATTGTATCAATGTAGAGATGCTTATATTACAGGAACCTTACAACTCGAAACCTTATAACTTATTTCTTGATATTAGGACTACAAACCTTATAACTCGAAAACTAAGAATCTGGGACCAGGATTCTAGAGACCTTGATGCTTTTGGATGAAACGTAAAATCACACTTTATTTTACACCAACAGGTGTTAACGAAACTAGAGAAGCAAATAGGTGGATGCTACACCAGAATTCTAGAAACGGCAATGAATTTGACGTTGAAAGACTATTTGAGCTTTATCAACTACTAAAGGCTGGCCAGAAATTCAGGCAATACAGAATACAGATTCAGGTCAGTTTGTAAGGCATGGGCATGGGAATGAAATTGCATCCAGTTTTATGCCAATGGCACCAACTGATGGAAAAACCAGCAGACAAAAAAAGAAGCTGATATATGTCAACATCCTTCTTCAGAATAGTAGTTAGGGCCTATTCTAAGAAATTTTAAACTCTGCACATTTGAAATTGAACTCTTGAAAAGAGTTCCACATGCCATCAGTTAAAGGGCCTAGGCCTCAAAATCTACATTAAACAGCAACAACAACATGCAGCGGCTTGAAATGGTGAAAGAAACATGGTCATGCATCTTTTGTAAACGGTACTGAGAAAGTAAATTGTTTTTTTTGCGGTAAAAAGTAGGAAAATTGGGCCTAGGTACTCCGAGGCTTGACAGTTTCACACATCCCAACAACGACTAATACTGCAAAATTTCAAAATCAATACTGCACGGTTTAATTCAAGGCTATCCATAGTGTGTACATTAAAATATGCTCTGATAGTGGTATACCACTGTATACACAGAATGTTCAGGAGCTGGAGTCTTGCATGAAGGACAGAGCTGGAATTTGTAATTGTGAGCAAGCAGTGTGGCGTCAGAAAGAACTTCAAAAGTAAGGATTTATTCTACTCACCAATATATGATAACTGACTTTTTCTCTGAATTGTAGGTTGATTTCCAGCAGATTCTAAATAAAAATAATTTGAATCAAAAGTTACAAACTTTTTTTATTGTTAACGTTATGTTTAAAAGTAACATGCGTGACCGCTTATTATGTAGAGGATACCTGAACCAAATTGACCAAATAAGAATAGGTAGGTAGAAAATAGTGGAAAATATTAATTGTTTCTGCTCATAGTAGTTGTCAGCACATTGATAGTTGATAGACAAATACGCTTATTATCATTTTAAGTTATTGGTTTATGTGCAAAGCACTAAGGCACTAAGACTCCACTGAATAGCTAGACTAATCGAACAGCACATTGATAGTTGATAGACAAATACGCTTGCTATCTTTCAAGTTATTGGTTTATGTGCAAAGCACTAAGGCACTAAGACTCCACTGAATAGCTAGACTAATCGAACAGTGCATTGATAGTTGATAGACAAAATACGCTTGCTATCTTTCAAGTTATTGGTTTATGTGCAAAGTACTAAGGCATTAAGACTCCACTGAATAGCTAAACTAATCGAACAATGCATTCATAGTTTATAGCCAAATACACTAAATATCTTTTTAAGTTATTGGTTTATGTGCAAAGCACTAAGACTCCACTGAATAGCTAGACTAATCGAACAGCACATTGATAGTTGATAGACAAATACGCTTACTATCTTTTTAAGTTATTGGTTTATGTGCAATGCACCAAGGCACGAAGACTCCACTGAATAGCTAGACTAATCGAACAGTGCATTGATAGTTGATAGACAAAATACGCTTACTATCTTTTAAGTTATTGGTTTATGTGCAAAGCACTAAGGGTTCACTGAATAGCTAGACTAATCGAACAGTGCATTGATAGTTGATAGACAAATACGCTTACTATCATTTTAAGGTATTTGTTTTTTGTGCAAAGTACTAAGGCACTAAGACTCCACTGAATAGCTAGACTAATCGAACAGCACATTGATAGTTGATAGACAAATACGCTTACTATCTTTTTAAGTTATTGGTTTATATGCAATGCACCAAGGCACGAAGACTCCACTGAATAGCTAGACTAATCGAACAGCACATTGATAGTTGATAGACAAATACGCTTACTATCTTTTTAAGTTATTGGTTTATGTGCAAAGCACTAAGGGTTCACTGAATAGCTAGACTAATCGAATAGTGCATTGATAATAAGGCTAATCAACAAGACCAAGCAGTGCATAATTGATACTTGATATCCAAGCACGCTTACTATCTTCGTAAGGTATGGGTTTATATGTGCAAAGCACAAATGACAAACTGAATAGCTAGTTTTGTTTGCTTTTACACAGTTTGCATTTTATGGGTTTATTAACAAAGCAAAATGGCACAATAATAGCGTGTATTGGAGCAGTGCATTGATAGTTGATGGGAAAATACGATTACTATCTGTCGTATTTCATTGGTTTATGTGCATGGCACAAAGGGTCCACTGAATAACTAGACTTATTGAACAATGCATTGACAGTTGATAGCCATATGCTAACTATCTTTTTAAGTTATTGCTTTATGCACAAAGCACTAAGGGACCACTGAATAGCTAGACTAATCGAGCAGGATGACTTACCTTTGACCGAGTGGAGCTGCTGAACAAGTAATCGACGGATTTCTGCAACCCAAGTCTCTTTCAGTTCAATTGTCGAAGGCTACAGTGGTAAAAATTTGCTTCATAATCTCAGTGGAATCGATTATTACTTTCAAAGTGTCCAGAAAATTTTGCTTTATCTGAATCGATAAACTTCTTTTAAAAATAACCTTGCGAACTAATACTAATTAGATAATCAAATAGTCGCAAATAAATTTACGTAAGCCTTTTAATAGGAATTTTCTATGCTTGTTTCATTGTGACCAATGACAGATCCCTAGTTATACATTTTTTTTTGAACTTTTGAACATTTGAACATGAAATAGCTTGTGAAATCTGGTGAATAACCTCTAAAATTGATCGACCAAACATTGCCAATCCACGTCTAAAGAGGGAAGTGTTTTGTTCCCTGTCATACATTTCCTACTCAGAGGGGTACATCGTTTTCATCCTTGCAGTATTGTATGCAATAACCTTCAGCTTTTTGAAGTTTACGTTAATTGGTAGATAGATGAATCATGATATCATTTTCCAAATCCTACTTCTTCACAAGTTTACTCCATAACCTTATCCATCGATTGCTAGCTGTGATGCCCCCCTGGGTTTGGGAAAGCTGTCACCCTTTCGTATTTCCACATCAGTTTTATAAAAATGCAATGTTTACCAGATTGCTCACCTTTTGTTAACTTGAGAGTTAGTCTAAATTAGCTACTAGCTAAATAAGTGATACAACAGTCTTTGAATGGTACAGAACTTCAAAATAGCCAGTAAAGTCGGAAGCATAGCGAAGCGGAAAAATGGATTACTACTTAAGCTTTTCCTCTAAAACTCAACAGAGCTATGCGTCAGAAAGAGAACGAAACAAAAAGTAGGTAAACATCAAGGAAAAATATCAAAAGATGGCACCAACCTGCAACACATAAACTTCATCTCTTCCTTGTAGCCAAACTTCAAACTTGCAGGGATTGTCTTTCACCTTTTCAGTGAGACCAATGCCACTCATCTAAATAAAATATAACTAGTAATATCTACAGACTTGAAACCAGATCTAAAACTGAAGAATGATATTGATAAGAAAAGATCTCCTTGGATTTAGATTCGTTTACCTATCAAGTGTCATGCTACCTGAGTACAGAGAATCATATAGAACGTTTTAGACATTCAAAATCTGGTAACTTATGGCTTATGGTTGTATATCTGCGTCTTCTGCATTCTAAAACCTACAGATTTGGTAGCAAGATCTTTTGTTGCCCCAAGAGAAGGAGCCAAAAGAAACCAAAAGGTCTGCCAAACAGATTTCCTATCTAGTTGTTTAATAAGAGCTTACACGCACCAGTAAATAATTGTACAGAGTAAAAGGAGTCTGAAAGTTTCTTTCGAAAAAAAACGACTACAGCCACTCACTTTTCGTTTGCACTTTTGAGTAACATTCCCCAAAATTGTGCCAAAAATTATCAAAATAAGCATGCCTATTCCATAAGGTTTACTGCAGTGTAAGGTAAGCATCTTGCTTTTCTGGCAAAAGGGTTACATAAAAGATACTGAAGAACATATAACTTTGCTAACTTACTGTAGGAATTTCTGACTTGCAACCTGATCAAGGGAACGAGCATACTATTTCTAAATTCAACATTTTTCTTTTGCACCCCATATTTCTTTTTCAATCCAATATATACATAGTAAACCTGTATTTTTAGGTAGCCTACAATCCTCGCCAAAACCTCTTGAGACAAACCAAAAAATAGGCTCAATATGTAATACTCTTTCTAAGAAAATAAAGAAAAATGCTCTCCCCCTTGCCTCCTGTACAATGTTGGTTAAATTCGTTGCCAGAACATCAGGGAACAAAAATACAACTGAGTTGCCCAAACAACATTGAAATGGGGGCGAGGAGGAGGACTGCAAGTCAATAATTTGTGAAATAAAGATTTGTCTCAACAGTTTTGGCGGGGATTGTAGCTATCTAAGCAATGATAATTAGCACAAGCTTGGTGTCTTTTGCTTTTCTTTTCTAGTTATTGCCGTGTAATTAACTTTGCGGTTTTTGGGAAATAGTTTTTGCGGTACATATACCTGTAAGGCCAAATAATTAAAGTTTTATCTGTTATATAACAAACCTTCATAAGATTTTTGAATTGGTAGATGTAGCCATCTTTGCTGTTATCCATCTCTCCGGGTTCTTTCTTCGTGAAGACGAGGCAATTCTCATACAGAAAAACTTGTCGATGTCGTCCACGTAGTTTCGTCATTTGCTTCAGTTTGTTTTTGTGAACGTTCCAAACTATAAACGCGTCTTGGTAAAGTAGTTTGCCTTGCTCGGTAATGTCCTCCTAGAATTGAAAACAAGTCAAGTAGCTAGTCGTTCATACCGTCAAAACCCACATGAAATAACCCCGATTCTCTGTAACAGGCTGAAATGGTTCTTATGAATACGATGTATTTTAAGAAACAAATCATGAAATGTTCTTGACAGGTCCTTCAACTTTTTTTGGTATTTTGCATTAAATATTTACTTTTCTTGGTATTAGCTAGTTTGAATTTTGAACATCAATGTTGACAATTATCACAAACGCCTATCTTATACGATATTCCAGAGTAAAATCATTCAAGTTCCAATATTCCCCGGTTCCTGTTCCAATATTCCCCGTTCCCGATCATATAACTAGCCTAGGATTTGGTGACATACGAAGGATAATAGATACTTACTGGAAATCCAACAAGACCAGTTGAGTGCATGACATCGTTTACATTTCTCAGGATTCTTTTCATCGCTTTTATAGCATCCTAAAAAGATTCATATATTCTAAAAATATTTCTGCTCAAAATTTTTCAGTGCCATAGAGCAATAAAGATTTAGAATAGGAGCAGATATTCTCACCATGAATTCTCATTATGAATTTTTGGCATATTAAAATGCTAATTCTAATTTGGGTTGAAAAGTTGGTGAAAAAGAAATATTCTTCATGTTATTACCTGCAAATCGACATACGCTGGGTTTCGTTTGCTTGTGTACTTCATTATTTCATTCAAGAGAAGCTGATATTTGGTTATTCTCTGAACTGGTTTCAGTAAATACGAGTCGAGCGGAAGTCTGTGACCGAGTTTCAGCTGACAATCCTACAAAAATACAAACTTATGCTCAAGCTAACGTGCCTCTGCTGAAAATAGTGCCCGTTATGGCCTTGCTTGCACGTAAAACATAAACTCAATATTTCATAAATGAAGAAATAAAACACACTAGGACCTCAAATTACTATATGTAGTGATGTAGTTCATTCTACCATGCCCCTTCTGAAAATAAGGCCTCATGAGGCACTTCTCAAATGCAGGCCAGCACGTTAAACATAAACTCAGTAACCCATACATTCAGAAATAAGATACAGTAATACCTAATTTAGTGATATATGTACTGATGTAGTGTATGCTACCTTACCACTTCTATAAATAAGGCCTCTTGTGGCCTTGTCAGGCCAGCACGTTAAACATAAACTCAGTAACCCATACATTCAGAAATAAGATACAGTAATACCTAATTTAGTGATATATGTATACTGATGTAGTGCATGCCACCTTACCACTTCTAGAAATAAGGCCTCTTGTTGCCTTGTCAGGCTAGCACGTTGAACATAAACTCATTCATTCCAGCCATTGACTTCTGAAATGTATTAAGCAGCTAGCAAGAGAAGGCGGGTTGGGAAGCAAGACAGAGTCAGATTCAAGTCATCCACTCGAGTTTGTAACCCAGTATTGATATAGCTGTAATCGATTATAATTAGTAACGGGGTTAAATATTGTTCTTAGAGCAAGCCCTGCTTAACAGCATATCAATTGAGAAAACAAAAGTACAACAATTGCTGATAAATAACGGTAACAAGAATAAATACCTTCAGGAAAGTTGTCGTTCGTTCTAATTCTGCCCTTAATGCTTCAGAATTCGGTTTATTTTTGCAGTAAATCGCGTAGAATTGAAATTCTTCTCTCTGAAAATCGATATTCCCAGTCAAGTCATATTCACTTAGTTAGTATGAACTGTGAGTTTATGACAGATACAGATTGGGTTAAGTGCAGTTCTGCTGAACAAAGGAGCACTGGACGAGCAGATAATAAGCAGTGAGATAATGCAGATGAAAGGACTCACAACCATTTGGTTTTAGACCGAGCACCTTAGAATTCATATTATACAGTAGAAGGCTGGGAAGACTTCGAGTTTATACAGCTGATGTGATAGATTATTTTGTATTTTTTATTTCTCAATTGTGAGTTTTGACTTATACTACGGATAAGTTCTGAACAAATAAAAGCCTGAAACCAGCAGAAAATAAGTAGTGAGATAATGCAAATGAAAGGACTCGAACTAGCTCTTTAGCCATTTCGCTATAAACAAAAATCAATTCTGGCAAGGAGCTAAGTTTATCTTATTGGTGAGACATATGAATTAATTTTCTGTGATGATTTTGAAATAAATATGAGCTCTATAAACTTATCTTAAATCAAATGATTTAAAATATAAACATCCTCGAGTTCTGTACCGATGAAGACTGTTAAAAATACACATAAAATTCATACCTTGTCTACAAATATCTGGCCAATCGAATTCGGTGACTTTTTACATGCTTCCAGCTCTTTAAGAAACACCCTGCAAAGAGATATTTTTCTATCACATTTTCTTACCACGAATTGATAAATCAAGAAAGACCTACTCGTTCAATTGGTTTTAATCGATCAAGTGAATGTCAAAAAGATGGCTCAAAGATCATTAAAACATAATTAACTACAAAACTGGTTTGAATTAAGTTTCCCACTAGAAATTCAGGAATCGAGGTGCTGACTAGTGGGAAGTAACTTTCCATTTGAAGATTTCTGTAGCACAAATAGAAGCAATAAATAGACTAGTACCTCTAATACTGCATGTCGCTATATGCAGTGTATTCCTCTGCTAGAACAAGGCCCAGTCAAGCTAGCACTTTCAATTGAACCTCACTTATTCACTCATATACTACTAAATGTAGTTTATGCTGCCTTGTCACTGCAAAAATAAAACCTAGTCTACCATGTTACATAGGGACAAAAATGCCTAACAAGGACTCAGTAGCTCACAGTTTTCGAATGGAATTCATTTCGACAATCGACAATGGTTCCTTTTCATGAAACACCATTGAAGTAAACACAAAAGAAGAAACTTGATTTCAGCATCACTTACGTTTTATGAAATCTATAAATTCCGTCGATATTGCCAAAAATGAGATTCTTTTTGCCTCGGAGGTGGGAGGGTATGTTGTCTGCGTCATCATCAAAGGCTTTGTAATAACCCTGAAAATATTTGGGTAACATAAGCTGCTATCAATCTAATCAAATCGATGAAATTAACATTGAAGAATGTCCCTCGAGGTTTATTTAGCTCAAAAATTGCAAATACATTAGAAAGGAAACAGTTCCCCAAATAGGGCAAATGCTTTATTGCTAAATACAAGATCTTATCTATCGTAAATAATTGGCAACCAGTTTAGACATTTTGTTCTCTATCATGTATGGCAGTGACAATTAAACATAACAAAACATAACATATCGTTTGTTGTGGAATTCAAATATATATGAAAATAAAATACATACGAAATGTTAAACTTGTCCATTCCTATGTCAATAACGATAAGTGTGAATGATTGTATAGTCTGTCTGAAGAGTGCGTAAGCACGAAACTCAGAGTCCCAGAAGAACATGTCTGTTTTCTAATGTGTTCATTCTAGTTTATAAGTGTGAATGATGTGCATTCTTATGTTTGAAATATTTTTTTTTAGAAGCCATTATAAATTAAGCACGCTTTAGTAGCATATAAAATAACAACTAAAAGAAGGGCACAGGATCATTAGAAATTGAAATAAAAGTGTATGTGTTGAGTTTAGTCTCGAGTGCAGTGAAGGACAAAACTATTGTAAGTTTAGTCTTGTTTTACTTCCTTCAAAAATCCTCGTTTTCTCCATTGCAGTTCAGAAAAGAGATTACATAAGACAATCATACCTCAATAACACATTCCAAGTCATTCACATAATCACGTTCAGTGTCGACGAGTTCTTGAATCACCAATCTAGAAATAAAATATCTTAAGACAGTCTTGCAATTGTAGATTGACATCATACCTAATTTCATCCAATAAACCCCATCCAAAGTAGGTAAGTGAGTAAGTAAGTAAGTAAGTAAGTAAGTAAGTTAGTAAGTAAGTAAATAAGTTAGTAAGAAAATAAGTAAGTAAGTTAGTAAGTTAGTAAGTAAATAAGTTAGTAAGTAAGTGAGTAAGTAAGTAAGTAAGTAAGTTAGTAAGTAAATAAGTTAGTTAGTAAGTAAGTAAGTAAGTAAGTAAGTTAGTTAGTAAGTTAGCAAGTAAGTAAGTTAGTAAGTAAGTAAGTAAGTAAGTAAGTAAGTAAGTAATAAAGAAAGTTAGTAAGTAAGTAAGTTAGTAAGTAAGTAAGTAAGTTAGTAAATAAGTAAGTAAGTGAGTAAGTAAGTAAGTAAGTAACTAAGTAAGTAAGTAATTACGTGGTAAAGTAAGTAAGAAAGTAATTAAGTATGTAAGTAACTAAGTAAGTAAGAAAGCGAGCCAGATAAAAACCTATTTACAAGGGAAAAAAAAGCAAAATTAAAGAAAAGTTGTTCAATTCTAGAATACAAAATATGTTCCATTATCAATTGCCTGATTAAATTATAAAAATACCTCTAAATACTATGACAAGCAAATTATTTTCGTGTTGTTAATAGGACTGGAAGTTTGAGGATCGAAAACGGCTAATAAACATCCAAAAGATGTCCAGCTCGACCCAGTAAAGAAAAGAAGTGAATGAAAACTCACGCAGTCCCTTTAGCAAGGCTTTCGTCCTTTTCTTCATAATCTAAA
This sequence comes from Pelagia noctiluca, assembly GCA_963924455.1. Classification (NCBI taxonomy): domain Eukaryota; kingdom Metazoa; phylum Cnidaria; class Scyphozoa; order Semaeostomeae; family Pelagiidae; genus Pelagia; species Pelagia noctiluca. Next base: position 14,092,219 of record OZ004325.1, read on the forward strand.
GAAGAGCCCAGGGGGCCCTGAAATGATAGGAATTACATTAGATAAATCTTGTTGATTTAAGCTTGATTCACGCTTCATACAGCAAGATACGGTGCACGTCGGGCAAATGGCACAAATGATAGATTGGTTTACTGCCTAGGTCCATTTCTGTTCCAAACCCTAATAAAAAAGACCCTCGTACCAAAGACTTTTGATTTCAAATGTCATTATAACATACATCATACAAAGTAAGGAAGAAAAACAATGACGATCCTGAACATTTTGCTGATGGAGATAACATACAAGGCCTAAAGATTTGAATTCACAGATTAAATAATGTTTAAAAGCTTACTTTAGTCATCGGAGTTGAAAACAGATTAGAAAGCCTTTGGGTATACCTTGAACTCTTACATTGTACCTTAAGGTACATCATACAAAGTAAGGAAAACAATGAAGATCTTAAACATTTTGCTGATTGAGATTTCATAGAATGCCTAATAAATATAATCTATAGAAAAAGGAATGTCGAAAACCTTACTTTAGCCATCGGAGTTGAAAACGGTCTTCGTTTTGATATAGTCCTTTTAAAACTCATGCGTTTTCTGAGTGGTTTACTAGTGACAACCACATCAATATCTTTCTTTTGCATTTCTCTGATGTCTGACGATTCCCTCCGGTGTCTTGTAGCAGCAGTAGTCTGCAGCACAGCACTTTCGATTTTCTTTATCGGTGATAGTGGCTTTGGTGCTATGAACGCTTTGACGGGCTGGATGGGACGCTCAGCAGCTTTCCTTAGCTTTTTTAAACTGAAAATAAGCGAAAATGAAGAAATTGAACTGTCAGAAATGAGGGGAATGATTGGGTGAGTTACAGACTCGACATGTATCTGTTGTAGAGAGATGAAGTTGAATGAAAACACTTAAGTTTCTCTCCCAGTAGAATATCATAAAGTTTCTCCTTGTACTGGGAGAGAAACCTAAGAAATTTCTTTCCACTCAATTTGTCTTAAACACAATCCTGTCAAGCTGTAAGACAGGCTAGCGAATGATTGGTATGGTAAAAAATAACCAATCTTCATCATGAGTCTAGCAAAAAGAGCAAAAAACTGTTATCAAGAAAAGCCTAATGGGAAAACAATTCTTGAGTAAAGTATTGAAATTGCTAGGTCGATGATATTAAAAAAGTCCTCAATATGCTTTTGAGCCCTTATGGGCTGTCGAGTAAATTTTGACCTATGCCAGAATAATATCTTAGCGATTTTCATGTTTTAGAGGTGCGAGATGGTTGTTTTTGGCGGATGCTTGAGACGTATCTACCTATATCAACATACGAAGTCTGTAAGTCGGTTAACCGGAACTGTAATCGCTACATTTAACTAGAGCGTTATAACACACTAAGATGGCGAGGGTCAAAAGAGTAGACTTTTCATCTCGACATGTTTCATCTCGATATGCCTGTTTCACAATGTCCCACTCATCAGGAGATGTACAGCTGTACGTGTATATATCTATACTTTCTGTATCGAGCACTATTATAGAAAACCGATTCACAGACTTCTTATCTTTTATATACACTTATAGCAGAAAAGAAAGAAGAAATCACTCCTTCATCTCTACAAGCCTAATGTATGTTTCGTGTTAATATAATGTTTCGTGATTTCCCCTCATCAAAAGATATATATCTAAATATGTAACCATAGGACAAAACAACCTACCTATTTTCCCTCTTTTCGATTCTCTCCGTCAAATCTTCAGTGCGTTTCAAAGCATCATCAATCATCTCATCAATATCAGAATTGCCAAGTTTCTTCACCATCTGTTTCACTTTGTTAATTTTCCCCATATTCAGGCCTTGGTCACTTTCGATGAATTTCTCAATTTCTTTCAGCAGTTTCCCAGCTCCATCGACGTTTTGGAATTCTTCTACAGGTTGCGAGGCAAGGAGCTCCATTCCACTGTGATACCAGTTGTCGAGCTGCAATCATGACAGTCATTCATATCTTATAATAAGGATATTTGATAGTCCTTGCTCGTTATAGATACAAATCAGTGAAATAATTAGAGACATGATATAAAATCTGCAAAAAACCTTAAAACTTTCAAAGCCCTAATAACGCAATGAAGAGGACCAACTTGCAAATGCAATGTCTGTCTTTTTATTTTTGATAACGTATAATAAAGTGATAGAAATTAGTCCTAAATTGCCCAATAAATAGTGTTTACAAAATCGTCAATTAACCGAGCTTGCTGCATCAAAAAAAGTTATACAACATGGGATATATGGTTTTGAGGTAATTGGATTCCAAAATTTCCTTTGGTTGACATTGCTCTTCTGATGAAGCAAAAACAGTCCTAACTGTAGTTTTCAGCACTTTCTGGGTTGTCAAGTTAATGTTGACCTAAAATGTTACATTGAATGAGTATCAAACTCAAAGCTTAAGTAGTTATTATGTTATTTTAACGTTGATTTTCATATAATGTTTTTTAACATAGTATTATCCATTTCTATTTCCATCGTCACATAAGGAATAAAAACTGGCCTAGATCTAGCATAAGGCTTGGTCTTTAATTTTCAATCCAAAATCAATGCTGAATGTTAGCCAACAGGATTAAATGTTATATTCCTTTCACGATTTACTTTGAGTTGCCATGTTACATTATTTTTCCTTGCTATAATGAAGTATTTCTTGGTGATGTGATAAATGGTTGTTGAAGTAAAGTTGACAACATACCTGCTTTATACAGACATGGACATCAATATTGGTCTGGATGACGCTTTTTCTTTCTTCGATCACGTCTTCAAAATCATCACACAACTTCTTTATCTCGCCGCACCTCAATCGAATGCTGTTGCTGGCAAAATGCTCTTTGTCGATCAATGCATATCCAGCATCCCGCAGTTTCTTTATTCCCTCGTAAGTTTCCTATAACAGTTGGGATTCATCATATTAGTTGAAAATGATAATTTAGAAGCAAATGACTAGACTATTGACTCGATCACGGGCAAATCTACACTGGATGAAAAACTTGAACCAACTTGGGATATGAAGATGTTCATCTTATACATAACCAATCTTAGAAGTATTTTTCTTTCATTGTTCTGTATATTCTATTGTTCAATGTTTATGTCAAATGAAATTACACGACAAGAGAGTCGGCTGCAAAACTTGTTGCTATTACGCTTTTAAGTGAAGAGGGGGACGAAATCCATTTTGAAGAGCTTTTTAAGGAAATTTTCTATAGAAAGCATTTAGATTTAAAACATTTCTTAGAAGGGGCAAGTATGGCCAAGCATTTTCAGTGTTTTATAATAAAGTGAAATAATCTTAAAAGTGATAATGAAAAATATAAAACTTTTTAAAGTGATAACGAATAGTTGAAATTAAAATGGAAAGAAATACCTTAGTTTTATCCTTGAATAAGTTCAGCTCAGTCATCAACTTCTCTGCAGAACATAAACTCTGTCCTATCTTATCATCCACCTCAACGTCAGCTGTCATTTCAAGAATCTCCTTTGAAACCTGAAAAAAGAAATTCACAATTTATAATGCCGAATGGGCCAGTGAAAAGTAGACAATTTAAAAGCCACTGTGAATTGAATAATACCTGATACACACTACAAAAATGGTTTGAATCTGCAGCGATAGTTGAGAGTCAAGAGCTGTTTTTCAGACAAGAAACTCTCCATTTCTGGAATATCGAGAGCTAAAGAGAACAGTGGAAAGAAGTGATAGATCGTGTAGCCAGAAGTAGTCCTAGCATCAAAGAGAACATGCAACCCAACCCCTATTCTATGTACTGCATGATTAGTCTACCTATTCTGTGGGCCTTTAGCACTTTTTGCATAAATACCTTACGAAGATGGTAAGCGTGTTTTTCTACAAGGAATCAACTACCATCAACAACTGAACATCAAAATCAATTAAAGCCCTTGTTCTCTAACTTTGGTGATTTATTTATTATTTTCCACATCAAAGCAAAAGAGAATCACCCTGAGGTACGTCTCTGTTGTACTATGAAGGATGTTCAGTACTGTAGATGGATACTATTAGTATTTTGGGTATTACCTGCACAGTACTGATGATATCCCTCTATAGTACTAAAAACCCTTCAATGTACGATGGTATCTACATCGAAGTACTAAATATCCTTCACAGTGCTGCACAGACGCTTCCCAGGGTGAAAATTTCATGCCTTCCATTTCGATCAACATACCAGTCCGTAACTCCTTTCAAAGTCACACAGAAGCAACGAGTCAGTGAGATACTTGTCATGCAACTGCCACACTGATTCCAACTCAGTCCTCATGTGTTTCAAGGCCGTCATCCACTTCATTAAGTAATCAAAATTAAACTGCGTTAACGGTCCGGCTTGCTTCGTGCCGAACGGTTTTTTGACGATATTTTCGAGCGTTTCTGCGATCTCTTCACTGCAGTGCAAATCGTCATCGACGTCAGAAACGACTTTCTTGTGCAGATCCCTGATTTGCTCGATTTCTTCGATGCTGGATAAGGATTCGGTTCGATTGAAGGTTTCTTTCAACTGATCAAGTCTGGATTGCGTTTTCTTGCAAGTTATTTCAAACCGCTCGATGGCCTGTGGAGAAAAGTAAAACAAGAATTGAATGAAAAATAAGAAGTTTGAAATTTATATGCAGTCCAAAAAAGGAAAATTTACAAAACTTATAAACAATGACGATACAACTGAGAGCATGATATAAAAATCTACCCAATTACTTTATCAAAAAGATTTGGAGATAACAATACATATGTTGAAGGCTATACAAAGGTTATACAGTTATCATAACTGGAAGAAAATCTGACAAATTAGGATATTAATGTTGATTGCATAGAAGGTTACTGCAGTCTTTTTGCCTAGGAGGAAGTATAAGCAATCAGGTAACAAGGTATACCATCAAGAGATCTGGATTATAAGCAAGCATGCAGATTGATTTGTTTACGCGGGTTTGGAATATAGTAGGGTGAAGCTGATGCGGACCTACCGCATGGATCCGCAGCGCAGCTCATTGGTATAGTGTTCAACATTCCGGATAAATTTACTTAAGATCAATTTGTGACAAAAAAGTACGTTAATGGACGAACACAATTATCATACGATATGAGAACGATAAGACCAAAATATTCATAGAAATACAACATTTTTTAGTAATTGTTATATGGAACGCTCCAATGCACGAATGAATGCTTTTGGGAGCGGAGAAAACTTATAGATGTTCTAAGTGAAAGTATATCTGACAAGGTTTTTCTTCAAAAAATCAGCAAAAATGGGTAATCTTGTGTTTTTCACATCAATGTACGCATTGAAGGTCAAGGAACAAGAATCCAACTTGGGTCCTTTGACATTTTGATCAAAAGTGGTCCTATTAGTATCTTACAAACGTATCTTATTCAAAGTGCTATTTTCCATTGTGGTATCACCAAAATTACGTCACCAAAACGAAGTCGAAGGAATTCCTGCCTAACGATCGATTAAAAAAGCCCACTAACTGTTCTATGCTCCACCCATTCCAAATGACTGAACTCGAAAATTCCGGAGAGATCTTCTGGAAGTTGCCTGACATCAATGTGGTTAAACAGAGAATCTTGATGCTCCAAGAACACGATCTGTAATGCAATTAGATATCCCATAAGCAAAGCGCACCAAGATAAATAACAAAAATACAGCATCTATCAAAAAGAAGTATCATAATGGAGAACAGGTAGACCAGAAAATTGGGGAAAGTGCAAACACGGTATATCAAAAATGATGTTAGGCCTCGAATCTCCAGATTCAGTTTCATGTCGAGCGAAATGCCAATTGAAACGATTCAAACTTTATTCATAGGAATCAAAATTTACAAAACGACACTATCCAACCCAGTTAAAGCAAAGCTTATCTAACCTTTTATTATCTTCTATTACTATCATTTTTATTAAAATTATTATACATGATTATCATCATTATCATCATTATTATCTAATCATCTATTATTCTTTATCATTATTATCATCATTATCAATTATTATCTATCATTATCATTATCTAAACTATCATTTGGTATATCACAGGGTAGCGTACCTACCTTGTCATCAATAAGTTGTTGCAGTTCTTTTCTATGATTTCCAAAATGCTTCTGGAAAAACCCTTTTGGCTGCATAACAAGTAGCTTGTGGATTTGAAAGCTGCTTACACCCTAAAATATGAACATTTCACAGGCCTAAATGTTTAATTCAAATCAAATATTTCATTCAGCAACAAATGCAACTTACATGAAGTTTGAAATTGTACAAGTTAGAAAAGTTTTTTTTTAAATATATTGAAAAAGATATAGAAAATAGAAAATGTTCTGCAAAAGTTAACAAGGACACTTTGATAACCCCAGGGGCTATCTACCCAAGTGCCCTTTGAATAGCGATGAACAAAATTAACCAAAGAAATCAACAAGGCATCTTGGTAAACAACGATACATGCTGCTATATAAAAATATTTATGCCAAGATACACAGCAGACTAAACTTATCAGGTATAACCCTTTCTCAGTACTAGACAAAATCTTTGTGTGATGCCAAGGATATTACAGCTAGTGCTCGGACACGAGAAGGCACCGACGACGACGCAATTTTTAACTCAGAGGTAAGATTCTCAAGCTTTTAGTAACAAATGCGAGTTTCGTAACAAACCTTGAGTTTGAGAAGTAATAATTTGATGCTTTCCCATTTCGCCGACCTTCTATCAAGGATGACTGTAAAAGTATCAGAATCCCATAGATTTCTAAAAACAAAATCACAAATCACAATGTATCTCTGTAGCGATTGCGTTGTCTAACCCCGCATCGTAGTGCTCGATGTACAAAAGTACAAAGCTATAAAGTTATAGTCTATCTGATGATTGCGTAAGCATGAAACTTTAAGTTATAGAGACCCAGTCTCCTTTCTTGTTTCTCTTCTGAATCACAATGTATACATTTTAGCTTGATTCACAGCTATTCCTCCATCTTCCATAAGTCTCTTTCCGAACGAAAGTAACGAATAAGTTCTCATCTCAATTAGATAGTCAGGCCCCGTGTGACTTTAAAAAGGAGGCCTAAAATCGAATATACAGAAGTATAATATGCATATAGAAACACAGCATAAATTTTGCTTCTACAATAGAACGTTCATATTTAGAGCTTCGTTAAAGAATATGAAAAATGTATATTTCATAGTAGATGATAACAATACTGCGATGGCTACTAAACAAGTTAAAATGATCATAGCCTAGAATGATTTTATTTGAATACATTAAAAAACTACACCGAAATTAAGGTACTCTTATGTACCGATTTTTAAAAATCTCAACTTCTATCATACAGGGCAATTTAACGTTCAAATTCAAGCGTATTTTTGAATAATTCTCCATCAAATTGGGATGCCTCGAGCACGTCTCGAACTGAAAATCTCACCCGCCATAGACGCATGGTAACTACTGCCAGGAGATAAAATATCGCATTAGCCTTCAGGACAATAAGTTGGCACAGTATCCTTCCAGTTTATCCAGCTCCTAGTCTATCCACAGTGGAAGCATTAATTCGTATTTCCAAATAAATTCTTCTTTGCAGCCGAGTATATGATTACATTTCAAGTAAAGTATGTGTTCAAGGCGAAGGTAATAGGACATATTGGGCAATTTTCGAAACAAACACAAATCGAGGATAGAAATATTTAATTACCTGGCAATGAAGCTGAGATAGTCGATGACTTTCAGAAACTCCTTATTGTCAACCAATGAGATGTCAATAGGAGCGTCATAGAAGATGAGCAACGGAAACCCTTCTCTGTCGATTGCACCTAAAAACATAGGTAAACTTTACGAAAAATTCTATATCCGATAAGGGCCCGCCCGAGTTGATAGCTTGAAAATTCGATTGCTTTTTTTTAAGAAGAGTTAAGATCAAAATGAGCAATGACATAAAATATTAGCAATGGGAATGCTTCTCTATAGCCAGAAAAATCGGAAACATAGCATTGCAAATACATGGATTTCGTAAGATTATACGTCAGAAAGAGAATGAAACAAAAACCCCAGGAATTATCATTCAGGTTTATATCCTGCAAGTCATGTTTTAGATTCGTTATGTTTTCGATTTTCCTGGCTATTTTGAAGTTCTGTACCATTCAAAGACTGTTTGCTGGCAAACTTCTCTAAATTAAACGTCTTAAAAGTTATCACTTCTAAACATTGCATCAAACCAATAATAATATCTTGTTCAGTTGATGTATTTTCAGGACAAAACAGTTTCTCGATATCATTAGGATCAAAATCTCAAAGTGGTTAATTGCTGTCAGCAACACATAGAATAGGTTTGTAGATGTATCTTTAGCATAATGATACACCTCGAATTTAATTTGATTGTGAAAATGTTATGAAATACGTATATGAATGAAGAATATTCAAATCTAACCTGGTATTATCGCCAACTTCTTCTGAAGAAGATGTGCAATATCCAAAATCTTCACATTCTCATCCATTTCATCAGCAGTGACCATCCATACGTAACTCACACATCAGCACTTAAATACCTGCACTGAAAAAACATCTCGTTTTATTTTCACAATTCAGATCTGGTTTGCATGTAGAAATATGATGAATTGAGTCAAATATTAACGGTTTCAACGCTTTCAACTTTTTATGGTATATAGTCTGCCAATGATTTCTGATTTGCTCGTTTGGTATTCCCATTACCCGAATACTTTAATGTCATCAGTTTTTCTTTAAGGTCCAGCTCTTTAAAAAAACGTACAGTTCAAACGCTTTTGCAGTTGTAAAGGTTTTCATATAGAAATCTCATGAATTGAGTCAAACATTAACGGTTTCAACGCTTTCAACTCTCCTTGCCCTTCGACAGCAAATATGTTGTTATGAGTGTTTCAGATTCAAAAAACAGTGTTAAGACACAATTACAGTTCTACTCAGTGAGAAATAAATGCTCTCACAATCACACCCTACCATCAACTTGTTTTATCAAAACTTGGGAAAATCTAGCCCAGGACACAACTATACTTAATAACGCAGTGGTTAAGGTTGAATACTTATGTACTAAAAAACTCTATGATTAATTCCATCGATTTTCTACATCCTGCTTTTCCTCATGTTTTCTTGACCCTATCCAGTGGTGGGGTCCGATGGTGCTCTTGCTGTGGAAAAGTCGTTCCCCTCAGCAGGTCTTGTGTAGTTGTTAAAGAACCAAGATAGGTTCGTCTCTTCCTTTGAGGAGTGGTGTTGCTATTGTTGATATTGATGTGACTCAGGTTGATCGACTAAACCAATTGCTACGATAACTCAGCTGGTAAAGCACTGTTTCGATGGATTATGAGGGCGATTACCCGATGAAAAAGTTTCCGGGTCCAAAAGTATCCCAAAGTGTTTACAAGGTATCGGGTCCAAAAGTATTTGCATGGGAACTGATGCTGGATAATAGAGCATTAGCTCTCGAGCTCTCTTACGATGATACGAAGTCTCTAAGGATGACAAGAAGGAGTTTTTTGCACTTTTGCAGCCTAATTGTTGTGTCACACTTGTAGACTGATTGCGTTGCCACAGAACTGGGAATTATTTCGATTCGACTTAATTCCGAAATCTCTCATTTAATTCTAAATGATATTTTCGACAATATCTCAAAGAAAAAGAAATTTATTGTTATTGACAGACGAACTGCTCTTTTAATGAATGCTTCAATTGAATACAAAACTACGAAACTATAAAAAGGGGTAACTTAGAAACTCCTTGGAAATCACAACTCGTTAACCTTTTTTAACTAAAAATTTAATAATGTTCGAAATATATCGGGATAAGAGAGTGTATTTTTCGCTCTGGCGGTTTTTGAAACCATAACTGAGAAATCCTGTTTGAAATGCCTCGCTATGTTTATCTAATTGTTTGCCTCAGTGCGTTCAAACGAGACCTCCACTGGATCGGAACCGTGCTGGATCCCTTTCAAATGCGGTACCGAAATCAAAGTGTACGGATAGCGAATAGCGGATCGAAAAGTCAATCAAGATAATTTGTGAGAATGAAAATTTTTTCCAAATCCTGCTTCTCCTCAAGTTTGGATCCAAAAGTATACGGATCCAACAGGTCCCATGTAAACGCGAGGCCTATCCGTATACTTTTCTATTCTTGGATCTGATCCCGTGTAAACGAGGTCTATCAAGTTTCCATTTCAAAGGAAAGTGTAACGTTTGTTACGGCGAAATATCCTATATTGCTTCTGATGGGAAAGTTTATTGCGAATATTTTTGTGCCTTTTTGAACTCGCAGAATTTTCTTCGCACCAAAATTGCTTCCTGCGAAAGTTTCTCCTCAAAGACCTAAGTATATATGATACTAAGCAGGATTTGGAAAATCAATTGAGATAATTTGTGAGAATGAAAATGACCCGAGCAGTGAGGTCGTGGGTTCGAGTCCTACTCGGGTCATTTTCATTCTCACAAATTATCTCGAATAAGTATATTCTTTAGATTAAATGGTAAAAGGCGGCTCAAGATACACAAAAGTGCTCTAGAATTTTCAAGAACAACAAGCAAAATATAAGAGACCCAATGTGTACTCTCAGTTTTCATTGCACTTGCGGTGTGCAGCAACTCGTAAACTTAGGCACCCTGGGCTTACAATATACAGTTAACATTCTTATAAATCATATTCTAGCAAAAAATGTTGAGAATCCAACAGCTGCACAAAACATATTTTCATTGATAGCTAAGTCTCATATTAGTGCTAACAATGTCAATATTTCTGTAAGCAAAATACACTTAGCAGCATTCTTATTTAAAGAAGCCCTCAGTATGTATGAATACAGCTGTTTTCATTTTCCATGAATGAATTCTATGCAAATGCCAGAGTTAATATGAGTCATGTGTTGAACAATCCAGCCACCAGAATTGTGATCAAAAATTTCATGCATGAACCTGATTTAGAAATTTCTTACTCATGATAAATTTACTACATCAGCAGTAATATACTCTCCGTCTGCGAAAATCATATAGAAGACATAGGCATTAACAGCATGAAAGTTTGGGTTGGACCATTTGAAAAGAAGGCAGGGTTGGATCCCCGAGGAACCAATTCCCATCCAACCCCAACTTAACTCTCCATAGAGCTTGGCAGCTCCCCTTTGAAACAAACTTGTACTTAACAAAATGAGAAAACCCAAATACATGGCATCTGATGAAACCAAATAGTGAGGGGGCTAAACTTCAAAATACATAATTTACAAGCGAATCCGCTCTTGAAAAGTATCAAAAATTTTCAAAAAAAGGGACCCACGGTGCACCCGGCCCTGTTTGTTGGAGGCGATGCAATACTTTACTAAGATAGACCATGCCTTATGAATTGTTTTTAATATAACAAGGCTCTCAAGATGGATTAAATCCGAAACACAAATTAATGCCTCACTGTGGATAAGACTAGAGTCGTAAACACCTCACGGTTACGGTGCTAACTTATTTTCCAAGTTTAGGACAGTGGCGCACACGCCTTTGGTCGCACCAACAGGGGATCAAAACTGCATGTCCATTGCGATAGTCTGCTCTGGTAAAATTTAATTTTCATGTCAGACAAAATATATTTTAAAGGGGCACAAAAGTTCTAGGAAGTGGGCACAAAATCCTTTAATGATGGCAAAGGGGCACCTTCCAACAGTTGCCCCCTAAATCTGTCACTGTACCATGTCCCAATGATGAGCAATTAACAGTATTTTTAGAATATTTGTTGCAAGGCCTTGGATGGTGACCCTAATTGAGATAGGGGTATTACTCCATATCAGCGTAATGTAGTATACATGTACTGCACATGTGAAAATCTGTAATATTTACTCTTCAGACAAGCCATAGAGAAATTTTGAAAGAAACTACCCCATACCCCAGGGCTCCACATAAAATCCAGGGGCCGAAAATCATATTTTCAGCTAGGGGCCGGTTTAAAAACAAAAATCAAATGACCAAACCTATTACCATGCCCATTTTCTTCCAGGCATAATTGGGAGGCTAACAGTTACCTAACCCTAACTACCCTAACCCTAACCTAACCCTAACCCTAACCCTAACCCTCTTCTGACTTCTTGCCCATGCCAAATGTTTTCTGCTTTTTTGACATTCTTGAGAATTCTCATATAACCTATTACAGGGCAAATGTGTAAAAAAAAAGAGAAACAAGACTCATATTCATATACCAAGTAAAAACCCTGAGCAGGCGCATATATACCCTATCATCTAGGAGTTACACCCCCTTGGCCCAACAATGAAGTCAGGCAAAAAAGCACCTAGAAGAGAAAACGAAGCTTAAAAAGCATTACCTGCAAAAATAATAAAAGATCAGTTTAATCCGAAAGAAGTGGACTAAATAATCTAGTCTAGATTTCGACCATAAACATAAACAGAGAAGTGCTAAGAATTAAGTTGATGATCTAATCTTCCCCTAGATTGACACAGGGCGGACATTAGGCACGCAGACCACCACATACAGACCGAGTGTAGATAGAATTAATAATAAAATAACAACGACAGCTGAAATTCTAGTAGCGGCTGTTCTCTTTTACATAAATCGGCTTATTAATCAAATGGCAAACCTGAAGAGCCAACATCTTGCGATTTCCCTGAAATCTTGTCGTCTTTTTCCCTCCAACACTTCCTCCAGCCAAGGAATAAAAAATCCAACTAGGCCATTAGGCCCAAAAATCAGTGCTGTTCTGTCGGGCTATTCAAAAAGTTTGACACGAAAAACACACAATTTCCCACTGTGATACTTTTATGATTGAAAATTAATGAATAATTCTACAGCTGGTAAATATACCTGTAGTACATCATCTCTGCTTTCAGAATGATTTATTATTCTGTATTCCGGATACAAAAGAAAGACCTGTTGGCTCCGTGAGTAAGCAGGAGAATAACTAGTCACGTGACAACAACAGGTTCCTTTCTTCCTTTGCGTTCCTAAGATCTCTAAGGACCTCGTTAGGTTCTCAGTTCTTTCTTGGAAAATGACTCAGGGGATGTCAATAAACATAATAAAGTAATAAACGCATTCAGTGGTTGAAGAATAATTGAGATTGTTTCTGCGAAAGAGTAATTAAATGGGTGTTGCTGAAAACTGAGAATAGCTGGGGACACGCTTTTATTTATCAAAGGAACCAGTTTGTTGGGAGACTAAAACCAAGATTCCTCGTAAAACTAAACGGGTTTATTGTTCTGTTGCTTCCTTTAAAACTAGAAAACTATGGAAAAATTGGCCAGAAGTATCGGAAACATAGGGGAACGAATACATGGATCACTTAAGCTTTACGTCAGAAAGAGAACGAAACAGAAACCCAACTGACCTCTTCTTCTTATTGGTCTATTTCTATACACATCTGTGTATATCAATCAGTTAGGTTTCTGTTCCGTTCTCTTTCTGGCGTATTACTCTGTTTAGTGTCAGACGAAAAGCTTAAGAAATCTATGTGTACGTTTCGCTATGTTCCCGATATTTCTGGCTATTTTGAAGTTTTGCATCATCCAAAGACTGTTAAACAAAAATTGAGGAATTTCTAATACTAGGGTTACAATTAAACAAAAAACGCTTTCTGTGAATGCTGCCTTTAACAAGACGTTAATTTCTCAGACTTTGCAAAGGCAAAACGATGAAATATATTTTGTCGCTATCTTGTGGAAACATTTTTTTCACGTAGAGGAATGATCAAATTTTTTATCTCAGTTTTTTAGCTTTTATCTACTACACTTCATTTCAAAAAGCAACTAGAATCAAGGCGAAGACTCGATGTTGCTTAAGATCCTACTCATATCATACTCATAATACTCAATAACAGGCTAGTTACCAGTGCCATCCCGAAAAACCGTTCATTTGCACGTTCCTGGCCAAAGGAGATCAGTAAAGAAATCTCAGTAAGTAGTTGCCTTCATTAAATAACTTTTTGCAGAAGAAATATCTTCCATCCAGAGATTTTTGTTTATTCATCTATTGCTTATTGAAAAACGCTAGTGTATAGTCAAAAATGTGTTATTAGACAGATGTTACTACATACTCATAAGACTTTTGGTAAGTTACACTATGTCTGCTCGATGAAAACAAAACCTAACAACAAATATTAATATCATTCTATCACTACTAAAAGTCAACTTCAGTGACGTAAGAAAAATCGTGTACCTCTAGAATTCGGGACCCTCAAGAGCCCTACAATCAGCAAAGAAGTTTTCCAACTATAGGCAAGCCCCTCGTAATAAAAGTAAAATGGGGACTAAAATGGTTAGGATTGTTCAGAGATGAAGCCCCTTTTTTTATTCAATTTGTGGGAGGTTTATTATCAAAATCTACCAGTAACTGAAGTAGGTTAGTTACGGTGTTTGACTTGCCATTTTCCCGAAGTTCTGAAACTGCGGCCCAAGGCATTGCAAAAATCTAACGTCGAAAAGGGGATTAAAATAATCATATGCCATAATAGATTAGGAAAAATACTGAATTTTACTAGCACTAAAGATGGTGTTTTTACCGAAAAGCTTTTGCTAATTTTGTTGTACATATTGTTGTTTTTAATCGTTTTATTTATCCTAGAGGTGCCACATAGCTTTCATTAGCCACTGTTTTACATCATGCTATCAATTGTCAGACAGTGTCTGCAATCAATGTCAAGATGTTCCTGGTACATATCAAACAAGGTGTTTCTACCTTATAAACCCGCAAAAGCCTTGAAAAGGCCCTACGCATGGCGACTCTGCAACAGGAACAACAGGCCACTACATGCTCTGTTCTGAAACTCCATTATCAGACACTGTATAGCTGATAGTGAAAATTATTAACACAATAAAAACTGAAATTAGGAGGGCAAATGTAATATGAACATTAATATCATAAGTTAGATAACCCACCTATGGTCTTACATTTTATCTGGTTAGTTTTCAACACAATCACTAATGTGAACAAAGGAGCTGTAGCACAGTTCAACCTATACCCATGGTCGATCAGACCGTTGGAATTTTGGAAAAACCGCAGTAGGCCATACTTCTTAACTCATGCTACAAAGTCACCTTGTTACCGAGTCGCCGTGCCACTTCTCCCAATATTATACTCTATTATATTATTTTTGTCTTTTTGTGAGTTTTAAGATTTTTTTTGCAATAATTGTCCCTCAAAATTAACCGAAGGATAACAGGTTCAAAATACCTCAGAGCTACTTGCGTCCGCTACTTCAAAGTTGCAAAATCCATCTTTTTTGGCTAGTCCATCTAAGTTCTCTTTTTTTTCTTTACAGGCTCATCTGAAGTTGAAGCAGCAGATGGGGAGCTTGGTGAGTATGTCGGAAGCATATTGGATGGAGATGTGGGCGAATATTGGGGCGACATCGGCGAATACTGAGGCGATTCACTTGGAGAATACTGAGGTGTAGTAGGGCTGTAATTAGGCATAGTTGGACTGTATTTCGGAGTAGAAGGGCTGTAGTCAGCAGCAGCAGGGCTGTATTTTGGGGAAGATGGCGAGTAATTTGGAGCTGCAGGGCTGTATTTGGGGGAGGTGGGGGAATATTTGGGGGAAGATGGGGAGTAGATGTTTGATGAAGGGGAGTACCCTGACGAGTCAGGGGAGTAAGATGGGGAAGCTGGAGAGTAGCTTGGTGACGTAGGGGAGTAGGCAGGCGATGCTGGAGAGTATTTTGGTGAAGCTGGCGAATATGAGGGTGATGATGGCGAATATGATGGTGACGATGGAGAATATTTGGGAGATGATGGTGAATATGATGGAGAAGCCGGTGAATAGTTGGGTGATGTTGGAGAGTATTTTGGAGAGGTTGGTGAGTATTTTGGAGATGTGGGGCTGTAGGATGGAGAGGTTGGCGAGTATGATGGAGATTGGGGTGAAAATGACGGTGATGATGGGGAATAGGACGGAGATGTGGGAGAATATGAAGGTGATGTAGGGCTGTAGGATGGAGAAGTGGGGCTGTAGCTTGGTGAAGTTGGAGAATACTTTGGTGAAGTTGGGGAGTAGGATGGACTGGTTGGGGAGTAGCTTGGAGAGGTAGGAGAGTAGGATGGTGAAGTAGGGCTGTAAGATGGAGAGGTAGGTGAGTATGAAGGACTTGTTGGCGAATAGCTTGGAGAGGTAGGTGAGTAACTCGGTGACGTTGGGCTGTAGGAAGGAGATGTTGGCGAATATGACGGAGAAGTTGGACTGTAAGATGGTGAGGTTGGCGAATAAGATGGGCTGGTTGGAGAATAGCTTGGAGACGTCGGAGAGTAATTCGGCGAGGCTGGAGAATAGCTTGGGCTTGTTGGCGAATACCCAGGCGAAGTAGGGGAATATCCAGGTGATGTTGGGGAATACGATGGGCTTGCTGGCGACATGCTTGGAGACTGTGGCATAAAAGCTGGACTGGCAGGACTGTAGCTTGGACTCATCGCATTCTTAGCTTGAACTGGAATGTAAGGAGATGCATCCGGAGAGCCCGGTGACATTGCTTGAGGACTCCATGCGGGACTGTAACCACCACCTGGACTGAAGCCAGCATCAGATTGGGCAGACGGAGAGAAGCTGGGTGCTCCTGGTGTCATGCCACTGCCAAGTCCAGGGCTCCACGCTTCTCCGTATGAGGGTGTTGCACCGTGGTTCCATGGAGTCATTTGCGGTGACATGGCACTTGACGGAGATGCTGCATTTCCAAAAAACATTCCAGGTCCTGCAAAAAAGGGATATTTAGAAAAAATAAAATCCAAGTGAATGAAAATTATTTACTACAAAAATAGGTAGAGTAATGACGCATCAAGTCAATAATGGTCGTGGGTTTGAATCCTGCTCACGTAATTTTTTCATTCACACAAAATATCTTGATTGATTTTCCAAATCATGCTTCTTCTAGGTTCTCATTCTTTCCATGTTTAAGATAATATGTTCTTTGCATATAAAGTACAAAATGTATATCTGTAAAATCTTACCTGCACCACCAAGCATAATTCCTCCTCCCATCATATTCAGTGGCACTTCCATGCCCTCCTTGCATTTCTCTGCATCCAGCATCAGCTTGAAGCTGCCTGTTCCAATGGGAGGAAGTTGGCCAAGGATGATGTTCTCACTGACACCTTTTAGTGGATCCTTCTCTGCGAGGGAAGCAGCTTCTAGCAGAATATCAACCTAGAAATGAAAGGGATTGGTTTAAGCTTTGCACAACTTCAACTCTAACGATACAGGAAGCTGGAATTCTTATCAAAAGGCATATAATTGCAGGAATATTTAGCTGAAATATTCAAAATGATTATTAAAAGATTTGGCATCAAAACGATTGGGGAACAATCAATATACGATCAAAATCGTTAGGCCCAACCCACACAGAATACGGCACTATAACTGTTCGATATAGAAAGTTGGTCGACATCATGACGTGTCGTATCATGCCATATTCAATTTGAATTGAGCTTCAAACATACTTGAGTTTCAACATTCTAGCAAAATGGTGACAGATATTGTTTAAGTGACCCAAATATCGAAAAAAAGTCTGGAAATTTGGTATATCAAGAAAAAGATCGAAATTGGCCAATCAGAAAACAAGTGGGTGATAGGTATAGCACAGAAACAACCAATCATCAGTTACCCCTAAAAAACAAGGAATAGATAGGCCTAACCAAAAGAGTCCCAGTTTGAAAAAAACTCTTTCTAGGTACAGCACTTTGTTTAGTTTATATTTTCGCTCCCTTTCTAATGCAGGATAGAGGTTGGCAGCCCCGAAAATGGAATATAAAGAATAGAAAAATCTAGGGATGGTAAAAAATTGTAAACACAGCAAAAAACGTAATCACTACTTTACGCCTGACACTCATCAGAGTAGTACGTCAGAAAGAGAACAAATATGAAACCTAGAGAAAATAAATATAGAAATCTAAATTGCTACTGATACTTATATTTTCATAAATATTTTTTTATACATGAAATTTAATCTGGGTAAATATATCTTATTCTTTATTAGCTATTTAATCATGTTTTTCCAGTAAGTATAGTACTGTTTTGCCTTTCACCTGGAAAAATTAACTTGTTTACAGTTTCAATCCAATTTTTAAACCAAAACAAGACTATGTCCGCTAGATAACAGTCGTTGCCCGCATGTTTTTCTCATGTAGGACAATTCTTACGTTTTTAAAATGATAAAACCAAGATTAAAATTCCTCACCGTTTCTTCAAAGGAACATCTCATCAAGGCCCCAACTTCTTGCCTGTTTACGCCGTGACGTGTGATGGCCATCAAATGCCCCTTTGCGGTCATGATATCACACAACAAAGCAAGATGGCGGTAGTTAACATAGGAACCATCAAAAGAGATGACGTTGTTCATCTCATTTTCCACCGACTTTCGCACAGCTTCAACGCCAAGCACCTGGAAATAGATTTAGACCAAATCGTTAGGATTCGAAACGGAGGAACCATGAAATAATTGTATCTGACACTCATCAAAGTGGTATGTCAGAAAGAGAGCGAAATAAAAGTCAACACATTCTTCATAAATAACCAATACAAGGTTTCTTTTGATATAGATTAGACCCCTGTAGGTGGTATTTCTCTTAGCCCAATCAGCCTCTTGTAGGCCGGGTCATTTCATAAAAATTTCAAAGATTTTTCTCACCAGTTTCAAGCGCTGTACCGATCAAAGACTGTTCTATTATCTCAAACGGTGTGACAAGAGTACTTTATATTTCTATCAGGGTGAATGAATTAAACACATCATTCAGGATGATACAATCCATCAGGGTGATAGCATATTGGTTTAACAGATTAAATGTAGATGAAGAATCATTTGGCTGTAATAGGCAAAATGTTGTATACGAGAAACAAAATTCTATAGTGCTAATCATTTGCTAATAAACAGATGGACAATAAAAATTCTTACAGCAAAGATCTCACAGATGTCATTTGATACAGTCCTGACAGGATCGACATCTTTCTGGCTTAGTACCTACGAAACAAAGATGGATGATAAGCTTATTACAAGAATCAACGAATTGGGTTAATGCTCGAGGATTGCGAAACACATTTTACTATGGCAAGGTAACACTAGTGCGCGGTGGTATATAAATGGTAATAAATAACTTTATAAAGCTGCTTTTACACAGCACGATCTTTCAGCGGTGCGAATACAGGCTTGCAAAAAACTTCAATACAAAACACTTCATCAAGGTCGTCCTTGACGTGTTGGCACTGACCAAATGTTCAATTCACTAGATTGCTATTGTAACTTTTTACGACAAGTGCATTTAAGATTATGCAGTGTGAATGCAGTCCAAGCATTTAAAGTCACATAAGCCCTCGAAGATGAAAAGATAGGTTGAATCATGGCATTGCAGGCACAAAAAGGGGGTAAAAAGACCAGCACCGTGCCAAAAACACGTAGTTACCTATTGGCAATATCAACATCAATAACGAAATGTTTCTACACAAACCTTCATCAAGCCGTTGCCGTCAGTTTCGAGAATCCATTCTTGCAAGGCGTTAAACTCTCCTTCTTCATTGATGACAATCCTCTTCTTGCTGTCTTGTTGCGGCAAATGCATGTACACTTTTGCAATGGAATCAATACCTTGCAGTGTCATGTCCGTTAACATGTTCGCTTCAATGCAACGGAGGAATACGTCGTCATCCATCTTGTCCAGTTGCTCTTCTTCCTGGGAAACACAATTAAGATATATCAATTTTTTAATAAACTTAAACAAACTTTGTGCATCGTTAAGACCAGGTCAACAAGGTTAAAATAAAATTAGGAAACAGAAGGCCCAACCAAATTAAATCTAATCACAATGGTTAAACATAAAGTGAGCTAATTTGTGAGAATGAAAATGACTCCAAACCACGACCTGTAGATTCGTACTCTAGAGCGCAACCACTGCGCAACCAAATCCTGCTTCTCCTCAAGTTAAATTCAAAGCAACTTGTAAGATACTCAAATCCTGAAATTACCTGCGCCATTTTGTCATCGCTGTTCATAATCCTGATACGCAGGATCAACTTCTCAGCATTATCGTCATTGAAAATACAGTTCAAATCATCCCCAAAGCCCTGGTTGATCTTCTCAGAAATCTGCTCCATAGTCAGCTTCTTGTCCGTCATACGCTTTCGGTCTAGCTCAATACGCAACAGCCAGGGCGAGATTTTTGTGGGGTCAAAGTCAGGCATTTCGTAATAAACGTTCACAAAGTCCTGATCTTCTCTTATCACAGTATTTTGAGGTTCGGGATCGTAGTAGATGGCTGTGTTAGCAGTTACTTTTCTCAGGGTAGTATGCTCAAGTCGGCATAGCACGTCCTATGGTATATACAAGAAGAGGACATCAAATTTATTTGATAATGAATTTAAACATGATTCATAACTTAAAAATCTATTATTGCGCCATCCCCGCTACTGATTGAGTGACTTGGGCAGCTGTGTCACTCGACTAATTGAGGCAGCTTTGACTCCTCTGAACAAGAATTCTTGAATGAACTCTGCTCGAATAGAATTCTGACCTACCCAGGTTTACCTTGAAGACGGGTAGTCCTTGTTATTTTTCATTTCTATCAACATTTGTAAATTTCTGATGCTGATGGTTTGTCTGAACACTTTTTTCATATTCGTACCAATGAAAATAAGCACAGTCACAAAAAACTACAACCACTCTGGTAGCGTTTTATCTATAGCTAATCAAAGCACTGATCTTACCTTGCATTTCTCGGCATCTCTGGCAGCCTGGCCAGTCAAGAAAACAGTTAGTGAAGGGGTCTTCGGTTTCTTTGAGACATTCATGATTTCTTTCAACCGAGGCACACCGAGGGTTACGTTCTTTGCGGACACACCAGCATAATGGAAAGTGTTCAGCGTCATCTGCGTAGCAGGCTCTCCAAGGGACTGGGCTGCAAGGGCACCACACATTTCTCCTGGCTGAACCTAAGGATTCAAGTAGTATGGCATTAGGGGCCGCGGCTGGCGGTGTTGATCGCTAAAATCACTTATTCAAATTGCCATATTTAAAGTATTGATATACATGATGCACTCTTTGTGTAACTTCTTATAGCAGTCTTTGTGTTATTTTGGCCATCATCTACCATTTTAGGTTTTTGAAGTATAATGAAAACAATTAATACCTGGGACACGTTGAACCTTGCTTCGATTTCACCCAACAACCACTCGAAAGCTTCTGATGATAAGCGGTATTCTTCGATAACCTTCTTAGAACACAAAGTTGACTTCAACAGACAGTTGAAAAGCAGAGTGGCATTGTATTGTGCGACTTTACTCATTGCGTCATCTCCTTTCACGACCAATAGACGCTTCTGTAAATCTGAAACTCCTATATGATCGAAAATGATAATGGTCATTAACCATATTCTGGTATGAACGTTAGATTTAGCTAAGATATTTTCTTGAGAAATCTAAAAAAATAATTTACAAAAACATATAAACAATTGAGAGGAATATATACATGTCTATGCAATGGCCTTACAAAAACCAATTGAAGGCTATACCAAGCTTACTGCAGGCACTACGCCTAGCAAGAATTAGCTCAGATAACAATACTAATGCTGAAGGCTATACCAAGCTTACTGCAGGCCCTACGCCTAGCAAGAATTAGCTCAGATAACAATACTAATGCTGAAGGCTATACCAAGCTTACTCCAGGCACTACGCTTAGCAAGAATTAGCTCAGATAACAATACTAATGCTGAAGGCTATACCAAGCTTACTGTAGGCCCCGGACCTAGAAAGAATTAGCTGAGCTAAGATATTGATACTAAGATAAGGAGATAAATAAGAATTTGATTACAATAATCAAGAGTATCACAAACCTTCGATTACTCTGACTGGATCAAGATCAGTAGGTAGCTGAGTGCTGACTTTAAAAGTCTTCTGGGCATTCCAGATTAACCTATTTAGATTGACAGGCAAAGCAACCTACAAAGTTAGAAATACATATCGAAATGATTGACAGAAACATAGACGAAAAGAATTTCTCCTCGCACCTGTGATGTCATATTTCAATATCAATTTTTCTGCTAAGAGGCTTGAACTAATATTAAGTGTTTTGAAACCGTTTTCTACACAGCTAATTGAATTGCAAGAAATCTCAAAAATAATTATTTAATCATCAAGCTATTTCAAAATAAATATCAATATAAGCCAAGCAATCAACTTGATGCAGTACTTTATGTAGCGGGTCAAATATTGTGTGTTTTTTGAGCGTAAGGTAGTGTTTGCAATGTTGCTTGTTTCTTTCTTGATGGTTTGTCTTCAGCAATGTGACATCAATTCTAGCCAGTAGCTCAGTGCTGGATCACTATCTATACCAATTTTCAAAATTGTACAGTGTTATCCAGTTTGAACAATCATATACCAGGGGCGGCGCGCAGCGCCGCTAAAGAGGTAATCAAAGGTTCCGAGCGAAGCGAGGATAAACAATAGGGGGTTCGGGGGCGGAGCCCCCGGAAAATTTTGTGGGACCACGCCCTTTCTTTCCTTAGGGAAACGCCCATTTCTATTAAAGTCGTCTTTATTCCAGCTCGCCTACATTCGGTGGTGAACGAATCTAACTGTGAAAATATTGCTGCAATTGTTGCTACGAAAATTTCCAAATTTCACCCTGAGCACATATTTTTAGAATCATATACTTTATATACAATAGCAAAATGATATACAATCTCGTTTCACAATCATTTACGTATGCTTATCTTCTTGAGAACCTAAAAGATATCTTAATCTCCAGCATAGTGTTCACATGTGCTGATTAAACTGCTTGAAAAACGCGTATTGAGTTGGGCCGAAGGCTGGTATGATGGTGGCTTGTCGGGTTCTCATAAAATAAATTCAAGTCTTGTCTCTGCGGCTCCCTACCCTTCGCCTCAAAAGGGGCAAGGTAATCAAACTCAGCCGCGACTACCTTGACTTGTTTCATGAATGTTGGATGATTCCAGATCAGTCGTTTTGGTAGTCTTCTTTCGAAATTCTCACAGATATATTTATACTTTTGTTTTAATCATTATTCGTGTGCTTAGTTATTCTACTGAGTGCTGCTGAATATACTCCAGTTTATGATTTTTACCTGGGTATTTTTCATTTTAATCTGGTATTTTTCATAAAAAATGATTAAAAAATTGAATAATGATACATAAGTAAAATATTCACATATTGTTGATAGTCAAGAAGTAGAATAGTTCTTTTCCTTCTTCGTTTTCTCCGCAACATTTCACGGAGAATTTTCATTCACTGAACTACTTGTGCTTCCAGCATACTTTATTCTAGGACATTGAAATGGTTGCCCGTCCCTTTTTAAAAGCAATCGTTGCTCCGTGATTTAGCTTGTTATTCTGCTCTAAAGCAGTGAAAAAATCTTCGAAACACTCCTTCTCAAATTCTCAAAACGCAATCCTCCCTATAGCAGTTGTTAAACTTTGAAGAGCGTCCAGCGATAGTGCCGAGGTAATCGTTATCCAAAATGTATACCTTGCTGCGAAGGACCGAGGAGGAGCTGTCTGTTTTATAACAATCCGGTGAATAGAAAGTTACGTAACAGCCTTTGTGAGAAGGGATGGAAGTTAATCAGAAAGAGTCACGATTACCTTGTAGCCTCAGCCAGTGTACTAGCGGCTGTTCTAATCCCTGATATCAATGTTTATCATATTCAACAAAGAGAGTAATGGCTAGGGCGGACTAACACCTTATTATTGGTTGTCTATGAAATAGCCAAAACCATCCATAGGTCAATGAGACCAATATGAGTCAAATAAAGTTCATTCGAAGCAACTGACGGATCTCTCCTTTTCAAGTTATCATAGGAGTTTTATTTTCCATTTTTTTTATTACTAATAGAAAAAAATAATAGATATTCCTGAAAAAAATAAGTAATCACCGATTACCTTGATTACCCCCCAGCGCCGCCCCTGTCATATACCTATACATACATACAGAGCAGGACTGTGATTACTGGTCGGTATTCTATTTGAATTAAAAATACTCCAGTGCAAATACACAGGCATTATATTCTCTTCAGATTTGGAAGTAAGTATGTGGAAACATGGAATATAGGAACATTTAGAACGATCCAATAGCCAAGACATGATGAAAAATTATGAATTACCCTGCTTTCTCCAGTTGGAAAGATCTGCCTGAGAATCTCTCTGTCTTTTTTCAGCTGTTCAAATTCCTCATCAAACTCGTTGACTGATGTAGCATTTTCCGTCATGGTTTTCATCACATCTTCTTGAAGAAAGTTTTTCAACCGCCTAAAAATAACATGAATATATTGAAACACAAAATAAATGAAGACAGAAGTGGCAAAAATATGCTGTAACATGTTAGCTATTACTCTGATAAGTGTCAGACCCAGTGGTGAAAAAAATATTTCTTTCATTCAAAATTAAATTCAATATTAAATTGGCTTATTTTAGATGTATTTTCAATTTCGCTTCTTTCTGAAAGTATGGTTCAATAAGACATCTAAAGACCCATTCCTCCTTCCTGTCTCTTCATTTTCATTCCTTTTATCTTTTTCTCTTTCCCTTTCTTCCTCCTCTCATTTCCTTCCTTCAGAGGCTGGTGTCTTCCTAACTTTAAGATGATAAGATGCTTTGGGTACGTTCTCCATCTCTGGTCAGACCAAAGATCAAAGACTGGTAGACATTAAAGACTGTCAGACGAAAGGCTTAAGTTGTTTGTCATGTCTCACTAAGTCTCCTTCTTATTATTTGGAAGTCCTGCACCAATCAAAGACTGTTATATTCAAAATGTGTAAGACGTTGTTTCACAATGTTTCCCATTTTTCTTGCTATTTTGAAATTCTATACTGATCAGAGGACCTCTTGCGTTCTACTCTTTGGTAGTTTTTTTGCTGAGTTTCTAGTATTCCTCGCCATCCTGAATCCTGTACCTATTAAGGACTGTTCTAACGTACTACTTCTGAGCGTTGGATGAAAACTAGGTTATTATCGAACAAATGGGCTTTAGTTTGCAATTTTATTCAATATTTTATGTCCTGTACCAATCTAAGATTGTCTGAATATAAGTGAGAGATAAAAATCGAAGCTCGCGAGATAAAATTGCACAAACTCATACTCACCTTTCATTACTGACATCAAAGAAAAACTTTCTTCTGAACGTGTTGTTATTTGGCTTGATAGTTTGCAAGTTCTGGAACTCGATATGCTCTCCAGCCATTCCATCCTCACCATAACACAACTGTATGACGTACTGATTGGAATTTCTGACAGTGCCATCATAAGCCACCATAACACTCTCCATAGCTTTGATCAGCCGACGCTGAATATATCCAGTTTCAGAGGTCTTCACAGCAGTATCAATGAGACCTTCTCGACCTCCCATGGCGTGAAAGAAGAATTCTGAGGGTGTCAAACCGGCAAGGTAGGAGTTTTCTACAAAGCCACGACTTTCAGGACCGTAATCGTCCTTGATGAAATGCGGCAGTGTACGGTGACGAAAGCCGAATGGGATTCGTTTACCTTCAACGTTCTGTTGGCCTACAACAGCAATGACCTGAAAATAAAGGATATAATTAAAGTTGACTGATCCACAACTCATATTTTTTGGCTTTTTTTTCTTGAAATTATCTATGTTTAGTGATACTGTAGGTTGGTCAACGTGCATTAATGCTTTCTCTTTCTGTTGGTAAAACCAGGCTGATTTGAAAAAAAATGCTCTATTTTACGGATTTGTATAGCACAATACAAGAGACATTTGACGGCCTCATGCTGAAAGGACTAAATATCACACTGCACACTCTAAATGAGTTCTCATGTCTAAATAAAATTCTACCAGAGCAGGCTACTGCAATTTTCATTTACCATAACCAGATCTCAAACCAGGTTCAATTTCCCGCGATAGACTATACCTTAATAAGATATTGAAAAAAGATTTACCTGAGAGATGTTAATTTTGGATCCCTTTGAACCAGCCACCACCATAGATTTGAAATTGTTGAATTCAGACAAACTCTTCTGGGCACTGCCTCCAGTTTTGTCACGACAATCGTTCAATATTCGATTCACCTTTAAGAAACATGATGTTTACTAACACTCAGATAGAAAACACAAATAAGATGGTAAGAAATTCTGAAACAACTACTAAAGCTTTGCGTCTAGCACTCGTCAGGGTAGTACTGCACGAAAGAAAGAGAACAAGACCTAGCAAATTATTATATCCAGAGATGAATCGAATTGGATGAAATAATGAGAAGCAAGAATGAAACAGATCTTTAATCTTAGCTAAATATTGCTCATCACTTTCACATGAACTTTTAGCAACTCCTGCTTGCCAACTATACCATCCACGAAGTAACCAATGCAGATGATGTTCAGAGCTCTTGATATGTTAGCAGAACGCGTGGATAGGTCATGCTGTCCAACCACCAAGATCAAAGCCTGGCTACCTCAACTTACAAATTTACAACTTATCATCATTAAAATGAATAAAACACGACGAAACAGCTTTATTAAAAGCTACGATTCGATAACAGTAAATAAACATTGCAATAAACATTGCCAGAGAGAATAAAAATAATGCAACAACAAAGGAAACAGCCTCATAGATATCAGGGAATGAACAATTTTGCAATTACTGAAGGCCAAACCCACTATTTGATATAAGCTATGTGCCATTTCCTAATGTTTTAGAAGTGTCCGTCACTTGGGGTAATCAGAGAGCTTAAAACGATCATATGCAAAACAACTTCATTTATGTTTTAGTCATTGTTATTGTCTTCCTTACCTTGTTCTCAAAAGTCTGCCTCAATGTGTTTCCAGGCGTCGGCTCCAACTGGTTATTGTGAGCTTGCTCAATAACTTCTATCACTTCTTGCTGCAAAAAAAAATGTCAAAATGATTTGAAAAATCACATTGGTAAACATATATCTTCATAGAACCACGTTTCACTTAGGAAATCTCAATTTTCTTCATCGTGAGCGGCATGTAAAGTTGCAATTTTGGGCTTTTAAAAGAACAGTGGTTTGACCACTTTTAACTAAAATTCAATACCATGACATATTTTACGTTAAGTATAAAATTCGAAGAGACAGATTGCATTACAGATTGCAGATGTGTCTCTTGTCAGTAAACACGTAAAAAAGCTTGATAGTTAGAACTTTGTTTGGAATAAATTACCAGCACAAAAAGGGTTCTTAGAAATTTTCTCCATGGAGCTTTCACATATGTTGATACAAATCTTGGGTTCCACTTTCCTTTCTTGGAGTCAAATAATTTCTGGGACCAATAGTCCTTTTGTGCTATAAATTTCCATCACTGCATACCACCTGTAATGCAACCACTTTTCAACTAGAAAAAAGGAATTACTGTATGTTCCTACCTTAGACTTTTTGATGGTATTCTGAATCTCTTTATAAGTTTCATTGTCAGCAATACAATCTCCAATACCGATACTATGTCCCTCAATCAGCAACCACTGGTTGACAACCTTCTGCACGTCACCATAAAACTCTTTGGCAATCTCAGGCCCTTGCTCTGCGAATATCACATGGACGAGAGAGCCAGATGACGTTCCCAGCGATTTCTTGCACATAATTCCAGAAATGTGTTCACCATCTTCGATAAGGACCTTAAAATCAGGAGCAAAATTAATGAATTTCTTACCACAAAAAATTGGGTAATTATTTTGTTGGGGCATAGTAGACCTTGCTAGGGAACCAGGAAGAGAACAAGATCTTCAGCTTTTTAAAAATTATCAGTTTTTTAATGGCTTGAAGTTTGAACTAAAATACACCCTTTCAGCAACCACTTTTTTCTCCAGAACAACAAGATGAGACATGAATCTTTAGATGCAGTCATAACTGTTAACTTCAATTTCAGATAAGCTTTTTACGGCACTTTTAAAGATAATCTAAAGAGTCTACCTAGGAGAAATATCTAAGACTGCCTAATCAGAAGAGAGCTCTGCACCAGACATACTAACAGTTATCTTCATATTTGACACATTCATTGAATCAGTAAATATCTGGTATAGTTGACATTTTGGCTTATTTACTCTTGAAAAAAATTCATTAAGAGATTTAAGTCTGGAATAGAAATTCTGTTTTCTGAAACACTCCTGCTGCCAGGGGCGGTGCAGTGGTTTCAGAAATAGTTAATCAATCTCTAGATAACCTAGGGATGCAAAATGTTTCAAGTAATTTCTATTGATGTGTTGGTCTTATTCCCGGAAAAAATAGGTAACCAATGATTACCTCAATACCCCCTCTGCACAGTAATGATTACCTTAATACCCCCTCTGCACAGACCCTGTTTCGATATGGATACTACAAGTTCTAGGTAAAGTTTCAGGATAGTAATTAAGCCATAATCGATTAAAAAGTATTACCAATACATTAAATGCATTCAAGAACCAAAGTTCAAATTTCATTCCCAAAAAAACATCAATCTTACACCAAGAATTGTTATTACAATCCATTGTGGCTGTTATGCAAATAAAAACGTTTTAGAATAAGCGATTCAATTTAAAAAATGTAAAACATTTACCCTTGTATCTCCAGGGGAAATATGACGGTACGGTCCAGTGTCTTCATCATCCGGATGAGTGCTGTGAGTCCGGATACAATTAACATGACCTGGAATGATGAGTGAGAATATCTGCTTCCCGGTCCATAATGGCTTTGGTTTTAATATTGCCGGAATCGGCAGTTTACCATTCCAGTTTCTTAACCACAGCAACAGGTTCATAACCAAATCCTGCAAAGAAAATTCAAAACATTAGCACTTCCATTCCTATTATAGCTCATGACTGAGCGTCTTCTTTGCGATTCTTTTTTCAATAGTTTCTTTTTTCAGAAAGTGTGTTTCTCTCAACCATTCCAATGAAAACCGTAGGTTTCAGACTTCTCTAAAAAGGTCTGCTACTAAAATTAAAAGCATAATCATGCCACTTTACATCATCATCATTATGAGAATCTTTAAACATTTCCCTAATGGTTAAAAACTCTTTAGGCTAACATTGAAATATAGAGGTTCTTACATGCGAGTTTTTAATGTAATAACAACTGTGAACGAAATATGCTATGATTTGCGCCGTGAAAATGAAACACACTCACTTTTTCCATGAAAGCATCTCTCTTTGTGAACTTTCTGACGGCACAGAGAGAATCCTGCACAATTCCCATGACCGGCCTATTTGACTGTGGTGTGATAATCATGCGATTCACCATGAGCAACTCTGAGACTTCAGCTCGAGTTTCCATTGATTGTGGGATGTGCATGTTCATTTCGTCACCGTCAAAATCGGCATTGTAGGGTGTTGTGACACTGGAAAAAGGAAAGCACATTCAAGTTATCAAGACACATTCATTAGAACAGTCTTTGATCAGTACAAAACTTATCAAGGAAAGTAGTAAAACAAAACTATGATGACTCTCTCTTGGCATCATTAGTAGAACAAGTATAATATTTGACCAAGGAATTCTTTAGTCTCCCTATCTCAAAATCATGAATCTGATATTGTGCAGACAGAAGGTGCTTATTTCCCACTGCAGCTCTTTCAGTAATCCATTGTCTATCTCACTGAGCTGCTGGTAATGATTGGTTGCTTCTTGTCATACCAATCATTTGCCTCCTTTGTGATTAAACTAATTCAATTCACCTTTGGGTATAACAATTTGTTGGGTCTTATTTTTAACACATTTGTTAAATATGGTTTATACTTTCCGTTGAAATAATTAAGTCAAAAGAATCTCAGAAAATAGGTATTAAGCTACTCGCAAATGAATATCAACTTTTAAATCATTGCAACCAGAAACAGGATCTTATATTGTCAATCAAAGATTTTGGATTTCTTGACTCATTATTAAATGATCTAAAATGATAAATAGTTTAATATGAACAGTACCTGAGATTCAATCTAAAAGTAGACCACGGCAAAACCTTGACTCTATGTCCCATCATGGACATCTTATGCAGAGTGGGCTGACGGTTGAAAACAACAATATCGTCATCAATGATATGACGTTCCACCTTGTACCCAAACTGCAGATGAAGATCACTTGGCTTAGGGTGGAATCGCAGGTCCACTCTTTCTCCGTTATCTCTGATAATGTATTTGGCACCTGGGTATTGGGTTGGACCTCTTCTCACCAGTTCTTGAAGCCTATGAAGAGAAATAACAAGTGTAAAGATCTGTGCTATGTAGAAAAACTATTCCACCAGTTAGAGTTTGGCCAAAATTTAGGTTTTTGTGCCATATTTAATTTCATTTTTAAGGATAAAATCTAGCCCCTTTATATTCATCCTCCTACAATTAAGCACAAATTTGCTAACAGCATCTCAACTGAAAGCATTTATGCAATAATACACATTTAGGCTTCTTACAATATAATCTCAAATAAGCCTCTGTGGGTATTTTGCAAAAATTAATTTATTGAGGGGGTCTTGTCCCAGGGGTGCTTCAAAGGGAAGAAGCATATCTAAGGGGATAGGACTTACTTAAGGATTAGAAGATTGGTGTATCCAAAAAACAATCTTTCTACGCTATTTCGATTCAGGCGTGATTCAGTTATTTCTTACTGTATTAATCAAATTTTACATTGTAGTAATTACATATTCTATGTTGTTCGTGCACTTTCTATGTTGTTCGTACATTTTCTATGTTGCAATTACATGGCCACGGCTGGCTTTGATTTTCCAAGATCGCATTGGATCAGTAGGAAATACGATGATTATCAAATACATACAAACCTGTCAATATTAAAAGGTGTAACAATTTCAGGGTATGTGAGATTCATTGCAATTGTTCTCGGGGTGCCGACTTGATCTATGTCCAAATTCGGATCTGGGGTGATGACAGCCCTGGCACTAAAATCGACACGTTTTCCCATGAGATTTCCACGAAGTCGTCCTTCTTTACTTTTCAGTCTCATCTTAATCGACTTGAGAGGTCGTCCTGATTTTTGCACCGCCTGAAAAGACGCAAAAAAGAAGACTTGAAACTAAGGAAAGTTCATTACTGAAAAACTACCTAAAATACCTAAATTTAACAATGGAAATAAAAGAAGGGTGTCTTACAATGGTTTTAAAACTGCGAGCAACTCATTCCTGCCTTTAGCACAAAGTGTTTTTCATGAGAATTGACACTCCACCAAGAACTTCTATCTTCATAGGGTATTGGTTTATTGGTAAAGCAGTAAGACCCTAGTGCTGTACGACCCTGGTCCTTTCAGACCATTTGAACAACTTGGCTATCCCCGTCACAATCCTAATAGCACAGACATGAAGCACCCTTTATCTGGAGCACCCCATTCTCATTTCACGCAATGCTTGATGGGACTCGCCATTATAAAGCAAAGCTACCAAAACTAATGGCTGCAACTTAAACGCAGCTACAAAAGATCAAGGCCGTTGCCGTTCTGGTTGCTATGTGTTGCCAAGGGGCATATTCCCATGATGTTTTGCGTGAAATGAGATCCACCATTGTCTATTACAGCATCAAACAGAAGCTTGGAGACCTGGCCTCGTTTTCATGCTCTTCTTTTCGAACAAAGCTAATACTGCAAGCTTTCGTTTCATGTTCTGATGGACGCTGCGTAAAATTGGCCTAATAGGCAGATGAAACAAAAATCTTGACTTCAAATTCGAAAAGAACGCAAATTATTAATTCGATCGACAAGAAAAGTGGATTATAATGGAAGCAGCAATTGAAAGCAAATAAGTCAAGATTAAAACAAGGCATTGCAGTTTGTATTTGCAACAACATACAGCTGTCAAAACATTAGCCGAATATCAGATTAAACAGCAACCCACGGGGACAAAAAACGTTCACTGAAAAACACAGTAATGTTGACAATATAAATGCAACATGATTTATGTCTAAGGAACGACGAACAAAACAATATTACGAGACAAGCAAACTAAATATTAACAACATTTCTTGCAAGTTTTTTATAGCAACATAATATTGCAAACAAGACATGAATAATAATACACTTTTTTCAATAAGCATTTGGACTTCGGTCTAGACCCTCAGTGTTGCTGAATATTTTTCTAAGAATATAAGACTAGATACCTACTCCTCCCCCAAAATCCGTTTATTTACATGTTCCTGACAAGAAGAAGCTAGTAAAGCAACCCAAGAGGGTCATAGTCTTCGTGTAACGCTTTTTATAGAAACAACAATTTCTATCAAGGGCTTTATAATTGTTGACTTGTTGCTTATTGGAGAAGGAAGTGTATTGAATCAGATTAAACATTTTGGTATGTTATGTTAAATAGTATCGGTTCTAATGATGATATTAACAAGATACAAAAAAGTTTCTTCTTGTAAGAACACTGAGCACTGACTTTTGATTTCGGCATGTCTGTTTTCAATTTTTGAACTCATTTTTCGGAAAGGTATATCTTTTCTACCCTGGTCAAATATTTCATTTCAAAGTCCCTTCTGGGAATATGGCGTCTTGTGGCCTTCCATTGGCTAACACGTTAGACATAAACTCACACATTTGTATTTATTGAAACTCAAATACTCATTCATAAACTCACACATTTGTTACTTTTACTTATGTATCCTAACAACTGTGTTCTAACTGCATAGATTTCCCTGACAGGTCTTACACAGACCAAGAGATGACCTACGAAAACTAAAGCAGACCTACAAATTCTTGAACGTGCGTATGATATGCAGTCTGAATCTCTTACTACTGAAAATATAAATAACTGGATTCAGTGCGACTTTCAAGTCGACCAACGTCACAGCAAACAAAATAACATCATCTGGGACATCAACAGCTTTCGACAGGCTCAGGATGTTTACCAACAAAGCAGGCAGCCAACACACAACGTAAACAACAACAATAGCAAACATGACTTTGGTGATGACGATTTCAAAGTCGGCTTTTCGTCGTTTGCCGGTGCTTGTGTCACTCCCGCGAGAATCGCATGGTCTACTCAACTCTGCAACATCAAGGCGACGAATATGACCCGTTTTCGGCGAATTTACGACAGGAGGGTTCGTCCTCGGAGAATCGGCGTTAATCGTAGACTCGTCATTCGCATTGCAATTGAGTGGCGATGGGTCTGATGAAGCTGAGCGAATATCAACTTTGGGAACGGCGATGATATTCGATATGATGCGAGCGTGATTTCGCAGTGCCTTGAAAATCTTGTAATAACAGAATATGAGAATCGGAAAAGGAATGCCGACATTGAAAATATAATAAAGACTTCGGAAGATGATGTTCCTCTGGGACCAGTCCACGAAACATGCCCCGTGCCAGAAGCTGTATTTGTAGCAACCGATACCCAATATAGGAAGCAAGGATAGAACAACGGTACCGATAACTAGGCCCGTACTGTAGCATAAAGCCCGCTTCATTGAGAATATAACACAGAATCGATCCGGATGGACAACTTTACAATACCGGACTAACGCAATCATACCCAGCAGCAATGCAGATTGGCACGAACCGACTGTCCGGAGCATGCCGAATATCGGACAAATTTTCGGGTTCATCGACGAGCTTTGCTTCGCCTGGTTGACGACTTTCGTCGACAGAACGACAGCGGCTTTGGTGATGTCGACGATGGCGAGTTGAATGACGAATAAATAGTTTACAGTGCGGAGTGAAGGCGAGACGATAAACGGGAGAATCACCACGCCGTTGCCGATTGTTCCGATAACACTGATGATCCCAGATATGATGATATTCGCTAACAAACCGACGTCAGACATTATGAGACAGTTGGGATACCTTTACTTGCTTGTTCAAACTAACCTCTGCCCCCTTGGTTTAATCATAATGTTTTGGAACGTTTCTTTCAAAAATTTTCTGATTACTCCTCGAGGGCTTTTTCTCTAAAAGCACATCAACGAAGTTTTGGAGTAATGTTTCAATACTCTTTAAATTCTATCGGGTTTTAACAATTAGACAACATCGAAATTCGCTGAAGGACAACAGCAAATAGATTATTATCTTTCATTCTATTCAAACTAAATCATTCCATATTTCTTGATCATCTTCAAATGATTAATAATAGGTTTTTGAGTCTTTGCTTGTTGAAATACCAGAAATGAATGTCTACCGAATTCTGACAGATTTTAACATCCAGACAGCATCGAGATTCGTTCACTCAATACGGCCATGAGATAATCATGGTTCATTCTAATCAAAACAATTTATTCTATATTTCTCAAGCATTTTTGGATGGTTAAAGTCTTTAGGTCTTTTGTTTCCTTAAAAGATCACCAACGCTTGTCTGCTAAATTCTATTAAGATTGTCTACGTAGATTGACAGCAGGAAAGAGATCATTATCTTTCATTCTGTTCAGAACAAATCAATCGATGTTTCTTGATCATCTTTAGATGATAAATTATAAATTTTTGAAGAGTTTGCTCGTTAATATATCAGCAATGAATGTCCTGCATAGTAAATTGGATTTTAACTTTCTGACAACAGCGAAATTCGTTGATTGAAAATAGCAGAGATCACTCCATATATCTTGAGCACCCTAACATGATCAATAATTAAGTATTTAAGTCTTTTTTCGTTAAAACATCAGCTTTTAATCCACAGAACAGCATATTTCTTTGATTCACAATAGCAAAGATATTAGATTATCATCTTTTGTTTAATCGAAACCAAAATATTCCTTGTTTTGGGGCTTTTCTTTAATGAATGTCTTGTTTAATAAACAAACCTTTCTTCTAGAATAGTTAATTCGTTTGAATAGTTGAATAGTTAATTCGGTAAAAAGTTAATTTTCGAAGTCTTTGTCCATTGCCATGCCAGCGCAGAATACTTGCTAAAATCTATTCGAGCTTTACTTCTTAACGACAGCGAAATTATTCAAATCAGCGTAGCAAGCAGATCACCATCTTTCACTCAATTGAAAATAGATTATTGAATACATCTCGAATACCCGACATTAAGGTTCGAGTTCAACTCAACAAATAAACTTGTGAGGGCTTTTTGAGGACCTCAGCATCAACAAATCAGAACAAAATATATCTAAAAATCAATTCCAGCTTTACTTAGCAGTGTTTAACTTTTGATTTCAACATAATTCATTATTATCTTTCATTCAGTTGAAAAGGGACGATTCCATGTTCCTCTGGCACGTATCAACAGAGTTCAACTTCGTTTGGCTAATATTGAACTATCGAGGTCTTCTTTTAGAAATGTCTTGTTTTATCGTTTGATGATAAATTTCAAGTCTTTTTAATATACGTCTTCCTTCGCTCATATGTCATCACAGATTTAGCGGCAAAATCTATTTATACTTTGTTTCCAAACAACAGCGAACTTTGTTGAATCAAGAACAATCTAATACACCATCGAAACCAAGTATATCCTTGTTTCTCGAGTACCCAAAACAGCCAGTTTCAACTTTGGCTTTCAACTTGATGAATAAACTTTTAGGAATGGATTATTCTAAGTTTCTTCAGCACCAATCTCAGGGGCGTAACTTCATTCAACAATTAACAATCGATGCTTTCCAATCAGAAGTTTCTCGTTCAGCGTTTCTCTTAGTATAGTTAACTAATTTAAAGATAATAAATTCAAATTCTTTCTTCTATCATGAATGTTCCAAGTCTTTGTTGATTGACATATCAGCATGTAATAAATGCCAAATCTTTGGCTTTTCTCCCAGGCAACAACGCCATTCGAACAACAAATTGCCAAGAGATTATATCTATCCTTGTCCATTGAAACCAACTTGTTCCATACTTCTAGAAAACCTAGTGGCAGGATTCGACTTTTGACTTCAACTTGAAGACTGGGTTTTGAAGTCTTTCTTCATAAACATTTCAGCACGGAATAAATGCCAAAATCTCATCTCTCTCAGACAACAGCGACATTCGTTGTTTCAGAATTGCCACGAGATAATCATCTTTTATTCCATCAAAACTAAATTATTCCTTGTCTCTCAAGTACCTAACAGCAAGATTCGACTTTCGACTTAAAGATTAAAAATGAATTCTATAAGTCTCCTTCGTAAACATATTCGCACAGAATAAATGCCAAATTCTCATCTCTTTCAGACAACAATGACATTCATGAAACCAGAGTCCACAAATCATTCAATCCTCAATTAGAAACAAATCCCAAACCAGATCATTTCCAAGCACCTTCTCGTGATTAGAAACAAATCATCTGGATTCGAGCTCTCTGATTTCTGACTTGCTTTGATGAAATCACCAGTTTGAAGAACTGAATTTGTCTGCTGCCGCTCTTGCTCACTCACAGCTGCATGAAATCCGAAATCGCGATAATTCGACAGGTCCTTACTGTTTGCAGTTCTGTTTCGTACTAATTTGTTGAGCAAACAGTTTTTCATTTTCGACTATTCACAACGAGGTACATTGTAAACATGTCCTCACGCAAAACTTACAAATTTCCAGCAATAGCAGACAAGTAATTTGAGTTTCCACTGCGCTGCATGAGATTCTCCTTCCCTGAGCTCTTGTTCCCCTTTGCTCCTATGCCTTTGTGAACACAGGGGGTAAAGAATCGCTCGTGAAAGAAAAAGAGCAATACTTTAGGGCCTGCACTTCAACATGAATAAACTTTAGCAAATGTATCCACAGGGAAGCCTTGGGGACACTAGGGGTATGTGCCCCCTGAAGAATTTGAAAAACACCAACAAAAAATGCTTATAATGCACGCCTTCATTTCACTTAACAACCTTTCTTTTGATTATTCTTAATTTGAATTATTCGTTTTTTGCTTATCCGTTTTAACTCTAGCCTGCATGGCCCAAATTCATACCGTAAATCATAATATGCAATTGTCAACCCAGCGACATTGAAATTGCTCTCCTAGTGGCAGAGTGCCTTTTAAGTGCTGTGCCCCTTCAAGTTTCAAAAGCTAAATCTAAATCCTTGTATATGCTCACTAATACAGCAGGCTCTTGTTGTGAACAGGTCCATTCTCTATTTTGTTAAGCAAATATTTAGTCATGCTGGACAAATTACAACTACTTTCACTTTGAAAATTATGAGAAAAAGCATATGTTGTTTATTCTGCTGTAATATGATGGGGTCTGCTTTCCTCCTGCTACCTATTGTTCTCAATCTGGTCAGTTTCAAAACTTTATTGACAAACTCTGGGAGCAAGGTTTTTTCACGTGCAGTTCCACGGGAAATTGTAATATGGTTGGTGACCAGAAATGATGTAAAGAAGATTAGCTTAAAATAACACCAAATAAGCCATCCTGCAGCACTACAACACACGCACAAACAGCATCTATATCGCAGCCGTTTTCCCCACTGGCAGGGGTTGACTGGTCCATGGATTTATCTTCTCCAAGTCTCCCTATTACCTGTCATCCCTTTCTCCAACTCCACAACCCTCATGTCATTCTCAACTACATCCTTCCATCGTCTTGCTGATTGTTCCTTCCCCTGATTCCTGCAAAACCAACATTAAGAATAACAACAACAATCAAATACCAAAAAACCAAAGATTGACTCACCCTGGGTAACCCTGGCAGTTCATTATCCACCAACGTGGCAACATGGAACTGCAGCATCTTCAAATCTTCAGCAATGATATGCGGAGGAGCACCGTTGGACTCATTCTTCTTCAAATGGTTATTTGCTTTAACAATGTCGGCCAGCTTGTGAGTCAAATCATCCTGGAAGAAAAGTAAATATTGAAAGTTAGATTTCAAATTCAGGCAAAAACAGCCCTTGAAAGCACACATTGATCCAAATAATTGCATTTGGCTAAAGCTAAGCTTCCTTGAAGCTAGTTGCTTTTTAATTTGAAAATCAAATACTTCTTTAACTGTTTTAAATTGGCATTTTGAAATGGTTTCTTTTTGATTTCAAATGCAGTTTTCCAAGCGAAGTCCAAACATAAATCAACTGCTAATCAAAAACAATTAATTTGATCTAAAGCATCAGCTAAGTAATTCAATTCAATGAGGAACTGGGGCATATCACATGACCACTACATTTTTTTACATCTGATTGGCTAATATCGCCTAGAAGAGGGAAAAGTCAAAGTTTTGTTGTCCAGAATGGATAAATTGTGACAAAATTAAATCAAATATAACTCAGTGGTTCCAGAGATAATTTGGAAATACAGAGCAAGATAAACAATCAAACATTATTAACTTTTCAATACCCTGTTTATTCAATTTAACAAATATACCTTTCTTGTTGAACGCTTTACTTCATCTAAGGCATTTAGGCCTCCAGATGATTGAGTTAGAGCATTGAATGTGAAAATGGATTTATTAGACTTAATGAATTACGCTTTTCAACTTATTTTGATTAATTCTAAGAAAATTGAATAGAGAATACAATAAAAGGTTTTTCAAGCCAAATCTTGCCAAAGTCAACTTATAAGTAAATAACATTAGTGAACAGAGTAAGTATATAAAATAAGTCTACAAAAATATCCCAACCTGATTTCTAGCGGATCCATTCATGACAACAGCCGGCCTGACAGGAAGAGGAGGCACCGGAACGATTGTCGCTATCATCCAATCTGGACGAGAGAATTTGGAGCTCATACCAAGAAGATCACACTCTTCATCTGTCACTCTCTTGAATATTTCATAAACCCTTTCAGCTGTAAGAGGGAGAATTTTCTCTTGAGAGTCTTCATTTATATGCTTCCACTCTGCCGTCAGCTCCAAGCCTTTCTTCCTGATTTGAGGCTGGTACCTTCCACATCCTCCATGGCTCTAAATGAAAAACATATTAATCAATTCACAGAGACTCTTTGTCTGATGATTGCATAAATGCCCAAAACTCTGAGTAACAGAGATATGCTTTTTTTTTAAGTGTTACTCTGTATACTACACTCTGCCGATTGCATAGAGCACTCTGTTATCAAGGATAGACACACACAAAATATTGTACAAATCAATTTCAATATCATTAAAGTAGATGGTTTCCAACTGTAACAATTATTTGAGAAGAACAGGATTTGGAAAAGCAATAGAGATAATTTCCGTGAACAAAAATGACCTGAGTAGGAATCAAAACCAAGACCTTTTGATTAGTACTCTGGCCCTTGAACAACCCAAGCCATATCAATCTTCGGATTCCACTACCATACACCGAGTGGAGAGACAAAAACCTATATGGGCTCTTTAACAACTGAACAGGACCTGCCAAAGGCGACAACTTATATTCTAAATCATTTTGATTGATCTCCCAAATCCTGTTTTCTCAAAGAGACAATGCTACAAATTCACTGGATATTCGCAAGTTTAGAAACATGCTTCAGTCAGTCTCTCAATCCTTGGAGCATGCCTAGGATCTCTTACAGCCCCCTGAATAGGCATTTGCCTGATGTTCTTATGGTGCTGCTGGTCTTTACTTTAATGAGACTAAGACTGAGTTTGGGAATAGATATTCGGCTAACTAGTCCTAGATTGGTGCTTACGACAATAGGTAGCTTTGGTCATATAACCTTATGTTCTGACAAAATAAGAAAAGGTCACAGATTATAACAATTGATTTAATGATATTCTAAAGTACCTTTTTCTCCTCTCCTTGCTCTTGATTGGCTAGGTTAGCATCAAACTTTTGGTCCATGATATCACCACCCTCACAGACTTTCTTAGCCTTGCACAAGTCGTAAACATGCTGAAGTCGTTTTCTTGGGTTCATTTTCGTCTTTGCTACGATTTCTTGAAGCTTTGGATTTGTCTAAATAAGAAAATGTGAATTGAAATAGCTATATCAGGACAAAAGACTTTTTAATGAGATAAACCAATAAAATCAGCTTAGTAACTAATGTCAAATTTTCACTGTAGCTCACACCTGGTTCTGGTCCTGACAACATTAGTTTTCCAAGCTTTGAAAAATTCTACATTTTGGCGCCAGGAGAAATGCAGAATTGGGGTGTTTGATTGTTGTTTGCAGGAAAAAAAACCTACTGACAATTTTGATAAATATCACTAGAATCAATACACACCATTCTTTTCTTGATTTGAAAATCCAATTTAGAGTTATATATAAACTTTTAGTTTGCCAAGAAAGCAAGGAAAGGAGGGAAGAATATTAGAAAAATGATAGAATAGGAATACTAAATTGATGGCTTTTCTGCAAGCAGCAGCATCACTGCTAGTAAACTGTTTTTGATCAGTACAGAACTTGAAGTTGGCGTGCCTCTGAGAAGTTGAAAACTGATTCTGACCTTCTACTTTGATGATTGAGTATCAGATGTCCTTGCCATCCTTTTAGAGAACTACCTATTTGATGTCTAGTTTTATATTGTGCAACATACAGCAGAAAACCCAAAATCGTTGGTATACACTAAGAAGAAAAAGATGCAAAAGACAAATCTCTCCATCGCAACAAGCCTGTTTTGTGGTTACCCACTTATCATGAGATGTACGGATCAAAATATATTCCTATTTACAACTAGTTTATATGGGTGATTGAGAAATTAAGCAGTTAATGCGCATAATTTTTCAATCACCCTTAGCATATAAACCAGTTGTAAATAGGAAATATATTTATCTGTACATCTCCTGATGAGTGGGTAACCACGAAAGAGGCTTGTCGAGTTGGAGAGTTTTGTCTATTGAGTCTTTTTCTTCTTTGTATATAATGCTCTACTCTATGTGTTGTCACTTTCATGGAAAACCAACCCATAGACTTTGTAATCATGGGTATATGTATAATATGCTTACAATCGTAAAAGCATAAAGCCCTCCGTGTTCATCCCATCACTTAAATATTTATATCCACAAAACCCACTAAAAAACCCCAAAACAAAAACAATAATTAGAAGTTTAAAGAGTTACTCACCGAATCAACCAGAAGCTTTGAGCAATAAAAGCAGAAACATCTCAATACTTTGACAGTATAAGTGAGAAACCCCACATGAAACACAGGCTTAGCGAGCTCAATGTGTCCGAAATGACCAGGACATTCCGTCATGTTGCCTGCACATGTCTGACACCTTGATAACCTGTCCACTACCCCTTGCCTGGGGTCCATGAGACCGCCAATCTTTGGTTTCCCAGCTTCCATGGTTTCTGGGTATTGAATGCCCCCATCTGTGACGGACATTGCTTTCTGTAAGTATAAAAGAAATAAAAAATCGTAACATTTGGTGTTTTGAGCAGGCTACGCAGAACCATACTCAAAATAAGATCCTTTGGACAATAAGATCCATGACCTTTTTGGTTGTTAATCAAACCACTATGTAAAGAATAATGAGTAAAAATAGTGGATTATATTATACAAACAGTGAGTTAACATAAGTTTCCCTTCACCCTAGCACTGCTACTGATTTGGGAGTCGTATTCTTGCAAAATTCTAAATTAAACAGGGCTTGGCATGTGGAGAAACTTGGAAAATTACCTAAAGCAGTATCCAACCATGACTTGGTTCTTCATTGCTCTACCCACTTTATCAGGTTACGGGGCACTCGATTCCGTCCATCAGCCCAAATTGAAAAAGCCCCCCTATTTGAGTAAGCAACCCTAATTGAGAACCAAAAATTTAATAAAAGCAAGGGAGCTTATGATAATGTGTCGATGTAAGTACTATGCCTTGTTGGGGGCAAAAATTGATATGCCCAGGCTATCTCATGTCATATCTT
Organism: Pelagia noctiluca; assembly: GCA_963924455.1. Lineage (NCBI taxonomy): Eukaryota > Metazoa > Cnidaria > Scyphozoa > Semaeostomeae > Pelagiidae > Pelagia > Pelagia noctiluca. The sequence goes on from OZ004325.1 coordinate 14,133,739, forward strand.
TCCTAAATGTGATTTTTAACTGATCAAAAGCAGATTTCAATTGAGCTTTCTGCAAAAGATGGTGGCTTCTCTACCCTTTGTTTTTATTCAGGAATTGAAACACATCTATGGGAATAATTTCCTTAGTTATGTACTTCACATAGCTCCAGATGTTGAATTCGTAACTAAGGAAATTACTCCTAGAATTCCCATCAAAAGTCATTAATAAAAAAAAAGGACATACAGAAACAGTCGCCATCTTTTACAGAAACATCTATTGTCCAGCCCGCAACTAATCGCAACATCATGTGATCAGTTGGAGCATATCAATAAAATCCTCTTTTCAAAACTTTTTTTCAAATAATTTGGAAAGGTGGATACAATACTTTACTTGGGTAGAAACATTTAACATCTAATTTTGCTAATTGCAACTAATTTGCATAGACATAATAGCTCAATTTGTTTTCAATAAAACCACATTTTGTGATACCCTGGATCCGAGTATTTTTCTTGAAAAAAAAAGAAAAGAAAAGAGGAGAAAGGAAAATACTCTGGAGACATGCGACGCTAACCTTGTTCTGGTGTTTAGTAAGAAAATGGCCGGAAATTTGAAATTTGATATCAAACCAAACATGCCCACGTGAAATGGCCTAAAAAATGGACGATGGAAGAACTACTGTGGTTACACCGGTGAAAGTATATTTACTAAATCAAGATTCGTTAAAAATCAAAATATGAATTTCTTCCCTTTCCATTTACTGTATCCCCTCTTTACAAGCTCTCTGATGATCGAGGGAATGAGCTGATAGATCAGCGAGCGACTTCCTGGCTCCCGTTGGCAGTATCGCAAAAACATCCTTTCCCCTAAACGGCCCTTTCCACGCCTCCATCTGCTGCTCAGTGGTATTCTCAATTTCTGGGAAGAATTTTGCAAAGGAAATATTCATGCAGCTTTTAAGGGCAAGATCAAATTGGTCGGTCGCCATTCCGGAAACAGTCTGGTTTGTTTGTTTGCCTCGTTTACCTCGTTTACAAGATTACGGCCATTCTCAAGGCCGTTGGCTCTGATTGGTCGAGAAGACACAAAGGAGGTCGCAAGTCTCCAGAGTATTTTTCCTTTCTCCTCTTTTCTTTTCCTTTTTTTTTATGTTATTTATTTTTTTTCAAAAAAATCACTAAAAATACTCTGATCCAGGGTAATTTTGTGACTAAGATTCCAAAAATTTAGGTTAATAAAACCCTTGGACCCTGCAAACAGAGGCCTTTTCCCTAGTTCTATGCAAATCCTAGTCTAATTGGGTTTAAGGTTTCATTAAGCATCATCAAAAACTTTACCCAAACGGTAGAAGTTACTACAATCCCTGCCAAAAGTCTTGGAACACTTGCATGATTTTTACAGTTTTCTATATTTTGTCCCCTCCCCTCCACCGTTTACAATGTTGTTTCTGATAACAAAAACTAGTGCAATAGCATTCAGCTAGTGTTTGGTGTGGTACCTCGTAAAGTTCTTTTATAGACAACATTGTTTTTAGGGGGAGAGGGGGGTTTGATTGAAAAAAATGCTACGAAAGCTAAAAAAAGTTGTTATTTGTTAAGAAAAACAAGGGTGTTCCAACTACTTTTGGCAGGGATTGTAGATCAAGTAAAGTTCAAGAAATTCTACTAGGTAAAGGATAATATATAGCTTCCATTCATCCAAAACCTAGTGGAATTGAGGTAGGAGGAGGCTATCCCCCCTCCAAATAATAGATAATACTAGAAGTCCATTGAGTTTCAGAGTGAATGTTTTGAATCTTAATGGGAAATGGCCCTTCTATCAGAGATTCTCACCCCCTTGATGGAGGAACACTTGCACTATCCTACACCACATATCTGTGGCATACAGAATCTATTGCTCTCGAGTGTGATTGGTGTATCATTATCAATTTTTGGTACCCTTTTTACAGTCAGAGCCCTTGGCATAAAACAATGGGATTTTAGCACGAATCTGTGGTGTTAATATTCTTTTAAACCTCTATGGATTCAAGAAACCCTTCCCAGAATCATTTGTTTTTAACTTCTAGAAAGCCCACGGGAAGCCAAAATGCAATCAACTTCAGGTTCCTTACAAGGCCAACACAAAAACAGAATTCCAGTCAGGCAGAAAATAGGGCCTAACTTAATAAGCAGAGACTGAAATTACGAAAGTTTCTTTCGTGGGTCAGAGCACATGGTTGGTTTTGCAAAAGAACATTTCAACTCACAACTTCATCTGGAGACAATATTCCAAACTGCACCCAGCTCACCAACCGCAGTGGAGCAGACGAATGTTCTTGCTGTGCGGGTTGAGGCATTTTGGAATAAGATCAGTTTACAAGCAACTGAAAATTAACGGAATTTGCAAAAAGCAAATTTTAGGCCAACTTCGAAGGAACTGCAAGGATTCAAACTGGAGTTTCACTTCAATCGGTCATGTCTACATCTTAAATTAGACTTCATCCGTTGCATGAATGCCTTATTTCGATCTTCACGTGTAAACACGGAAGTTTTACAGAATTAATTCGTAACTATTTATCTTTGAAAATTTGAAATGAAATTCGTGCTTCGTCAATGTCGTCCGCTTTCAACTGGCGGCAGCTCGTGCTGGTGACTGCGCTTTATTTATACAAATTTTTGATATTCAGGGATTCCCATCTGATTTTGGGGCCTACGTCATTCTTAATACGATCATTGCATGCTGGGATAGAGATAAATAAACAGGGTGCTCCAAAAAAGAGTGTAGCAAAAAAGTAGGGAAAATATGTTTTCTTCCTCAGATCATAAGTCATAAGTTTCAACTCGGATAAAAGTCAGAGTAATAAGAATACTTTTTGAACTTTACTATCTCTTCGTTAATTGAAAATTCAGTTAGATATGTTAGGACTCAAAACTTTGTACATTGGAAAAACAATTACAATCTTTAGAACTATTAACAACGATTTCAATTACAAGATAAACCCCTTCTGTGAATATTTTATTTTATACTTTTTAGGACAAATTCAAAGTTACTAGAATATCATGTTTTGTTTCCCCCTGATTTTCCATGTGGCTTCTTCTGACTTTTTCGCCTTGCAGCTAAAATAAAACCAACAAGTCATTTGATTCTTTTATAATATAAAACTCTAGACAACATCCCGCCTTTCGAACAAACTTCACAAAGAAGGAATTGGAAGTTTGCACGCAGGCTAGACAACTTCTTATAGATATGAAACCCAAACAGCATCATGTGATAGAAATAGATATACAGGGTATCCCTAAAATCTCAAACTTTTACCAAAATACTAGAAATATATCCGCCGTGTGTGCTAGAAGTAGTAGTAGGTCAGGATATGATACGTAGGCATAGCATCATATCATTATTGTTTGTGGAAAACAGGAAAAGATCTCAAGCAGAGCCTACACTATCCCCTTCCCAGCGAGTGGATCAGGGCATGAATTACGGAACAGAATTACAGGTTTCATGGGATATGATTTCATTGTCTCTTAGAAAAACACATCATCCTTGATGGGCTATGGACAATCCTATATCAACTCGATTAGAAATATCAAGTTCATTTCTAAGAATCAGCAGGATTCAATCAGGTGTATGACAACAAACGATTCGGTAGACACTCTATATTTAAATAGTTTACATCATAGAAGCTATGATTGCTTCTAATTTGGTATGTGTTTTGTTGATACCTTGTAAAGAGAGTATTACCTTTGTTGTAAGCATTCCAAACTCTTATTTTCTTGTCCCAAGATGCAGAAACATACTAAAAATTAAAATTCATGAAGTGATATAGAGAATAGTAACAGATTAAAGACTATTATTTTGGTGCCTTGTCCAAAGGTACATAACTGCAAGAGGGGCAACCTATCGTCTTTTAAATGAGTGATTACGATCTTGAAATTCACTTTACAACTTTTGGTTGATGGGAAATATCAAGACAAAAATTGATTGATGGGAAATATCAAGTTAGTCATGTTCGTATAAATCAAACTTTTATTATCAAATAACCCGAAAAGGCCTTAACATACCTGCTGTCTCTCCGGTATATGCATAATACTTCTGACTGAATCTGTATGGCCTACATTCGTTTGCACAATTTTTCGATACTCAAGATCATAAACTCTGAAATAAGAATAAAATGGTGAAAGTAAATACCAGCAACTTCAAAGTCACACCTTTTCTCTGGAAATGAACGTATACTGCAGTCTGCCACCTTAAACAGTATTTCCTCTATCACGATTATTTTTGCTATTATCAATATTGTAGGGACTTTAAATGAGTAGCCACCTTAATTCTTAACAGTTATGTGAGATTCCTTTCTGTTTCCTTAAATTTAATCGTAACATTAGTCCTTTCTATACAAGAAATCAACGTATAAGGAACTGCAGCCAGCGACATTAACAGCATCTTCTCCATTACGATTTTTCGCTATTATCAATACAAATTTGTAATGATTTCATAGTTAAAACTAGGGACTATCTGAAGGAGCTTTCTGCCACCTTAATCGTTGACAGTTACATTTGTACGGCATTCCCTTCTATTCCCTTAGTTAATGATACAAATTCGATCATCAAAAAAGCCTTTTTGTATGAGAAACTAGACAAATTCAAATACCTGATCGTATCTTGGACACCAGCAACAACACAACCATTGGTGGAGTCAATACACAATGCTGAGACATTGCCATGAGCACTCAATACCAGTTCACATGCCATACCATTCGCACTCTGCAATCAAATCGAAATTCCTGTTAATAGTGTACAGGGTATCTCAAAAACGTTGACGTTTTTTATCATCCATACTTTCTTCGCAGCATCTTTAAACAAGAAGACGTCCGAATGAATCGCTAACTATTTGAGCGATTGAGAGCAATGGTTTTTCTAATCACCAATACTGTGATTGCAGAGAGTCATCTGAATCACTATTTCTGATTGCTCATTAAAATATCAAATAAGGAGCCCGCATTGATCGCTGACTTTTCAAGTATTGGTGTAAATCACTGAAAATCATTGCAAGCATCGATCGTTTCGTATTTTCAATCATTGATTCAAGTATCAAATAAGGAGCCCGCATTGATCACTAACTATTCAGGCATTCGTGTAAATCACTGAAAATCATTGCAAGCATCGATCGTTTCGTGTTTTCAATCATTGATTCAAGTATCAAATAAGGAGCCTGCATTGATCACTAACTATTCAGGCATTCGTGTAAATCACTGAAAATCATTGCAAGCGTCGATCGTTTCGTGTTTTCAATCATTGAATCAAGTATCAAATAAGGAGCCCGAATTGATTGCTGACTTTTCAAGTATTGGTGTCAATCACTGATAATCATTGCAAGCATCGATCGTTTCGTGTTTTCAATCATTGATTCAAGTATCAAATAAGGAGCCCGCATTGATCACTAACTATTCAGGCATTCGTGTAAATCACTGAAAATCATTGCAAGCATCGACCGTTTCGCATTTTCAATCATGAATTAAAGAATCAAGTAAGCAAATTATTTCCATTGCTTACTTGAAAAGCACATCTCTTTTTGCTTGACATTTCTTATTTGCAATTATACCTTGGCACATAATTGGTTGCAAATATCAATGCAAAATATACAATGCAAAAATGAGAAAGAAGATTGCAGTAGATTGCAATCAATACATCAAGTACATTTCTTATCAAAACGTATCATAATGATTCTTACCCAGCTCCGTATTGTTCCATCTTCCGATCCTGTGATCCACTTATCGTAAACAGGGTTCCATACTACCTGAAAATATAATATGAAATTCACAAGCTAAACCTTTTACTATATGCAACCCATCATCTTTCGAGGGCAATATAAACTCTTGTATTAATTGAATAGATCTCTACCGTATAAAGTTTTTTTAAAATCTAGAATTGGGAAATTATCATACATCAAATTACTTTGATAAAGTCATATTTCCTAATGTATTTCAAAGCTACTTTGAAACTAAAGAAAGTGCTAGGTCTATAGGAGAGTAAAATATCACTTGCCAGCCCCAGGCCAAGAACGAATAGTACTTTCACCAATATTTGGATAAAGGCTTTGAATAATTTTTTTTATAAGTGATAAAAAACTTGAAAATTTTAGAATGAAAGATATTTGATACCTGTATACCTGAATTCTATGAAATTCCATCTCATCAAACCTTAGATTCTGTTCCGTATTTCACGCACAGATCCAATCGTTACGAAGGGGATCGTGTAGGCTCTCTAAAAGTTATATTTATTCGTACGCAAGTAATTGTAGGTGAGGACATGGTACGTACGGAAAAATAGCATATGTCATTGTGGTTTGTGGAAAATAGGAAGAGATCCCAACACAGCTTACACTACCACCTCCCTAACGAGTGGATCAGTGCATGAAATACCGAGCAGAATCTCAGGTTTTAGGGGATGGGATTTCGTAAACTCCAAACCTGAGTGATTTCAGCCTCGTGTCCTTGCAAGACAGCAGCAAGAGTCATATCGAGGCCAGAGGTCGAGAATTTTCGTATATATACAAGCTTGTCTGATGCAGCATAAGCAAATTCGTTTCTGTAAGTAAACAATTATGAAAAATGATTACACATAGTTAAGTCAATGAATAGAAGATTCTCCGACAACCATAAGTTAAAGTAAAATAATTATGCACACAAGTCTATCAAAAGTATTGCATAGGTGAATCCAAAATGGCACCACAACCACAAACCTGGAAGGACTCAGGCTGAAATGACAATAATTTGTGTCATGTATCCAATAGCTCACAACAACATGATTTTGGGAAGAAAATTTAGGAAAATAGGCTGACGCAATTTTAACATCCATATCGAGCAGTAGATTTGTGCAGAGATTTGTGCAGAGATTACTTATAGTAAGGAGAGAGAGTCATAGTCAAAATAAAGAATTGCATTTCTGAAGAAGGGGCTTGTAAGAAAAATCAACACTTCATTGACAGGTAAAGGACTCTGGTATTTTGTTGCTAATCCTTGAAGAATCCTCAGTTGTTTCTACTTTCCAGGTTACAGAATGGAGCCCAGTTTAGGGATATGGAGGGTATATTAAAGATATTTAACTTTAATATCATAAAAACCTCAATAACTGTGCTAAAAGGATCCTTCTGGGCATGGCAGAGCATTCCATAAATCTGTCTTGATCATTGATCCTATATTGAAGACATACCTTACAGCAGCACATACCTACTGGTACAATATGCCATATCTAAGATGATACCGTCGGCTGCTAGCTCTTCGCTTTCAAACGAGTTCTTGCTGCGATTACGAAAAACATCTTGAAGACTAGAGGGAAGGTAAGAAGTTCGAATTCATGCACCAGTTAAAAACAGAATCAAAATAAACCCAATACATTGGTGTTCATAAAGACATAGTTCATGTATTCGGAACAGTTATGGCTAGCTAAAAACAAATGGGGTTTGATTTTTACTTACTTAACGAGTAGCAACCTCTTTTGTTCTGGAACACCCACATTGTGCAACCGTACGTCGTAGTATACCCAAGTGCATAGCCAGTGTCGTGATAGCTGGGAGGGCACATCTTGATCACATTATCAAAAATATGTTCATTGAGATAGTATGTGTTTGATTCGAACACATTGTCACAATCATAATTAGTGTAAAAAACAGTAAAACTTACCTTAATGTTTCTAGATTCCAAAGCAATATTCTGCGATCCCATCCACTACTTAACTGTAAGAAAATGAAACTTTCTAAATCCTTTGTGGTTCTCTTTTAACCCTGATGGTTGTCGAAAGAAATGCCGTAGTAGTTATTATGTTTTGATATATGTTAACGATTTTTCTCGCAATCCTCAATCTCTGTATAAGTCAACGAAGGAAAGACAACTCTAAAGCTTCCTAGAGATGTAGGTGTTGGGGGCACTAGAGGCAAATGCCTCCCCTAGCATTTCAAAAGACAACGAAGTGCCGTTTTTATTTTCAAAAAGTGCCTCCCTTACTCAATGAAAATAGTGCCCACTGATCTCAAAAAAGACTGGATCGATCATCTGTTATTCTGAAATGAAGTCATTAGCGGCCATATTGGTAGGTCTAATTCAATACATTGAGATTTCATTAGGGGATGGTTTTTTCTTTGATGATGGTTGGACTCTAATTAGAGCTCAGCACGAAAGAGAATAATCGTGCAGCTATTGTTAGCAAAGAATAAATCAATATGATTTCTTTGGCAGCCATATTGAGAGTCCAAGTGCAAGCCAGAGCAATGGCTTCCAACAATTTGACTCCGGAAGAACAGAATGCTCGACCCCGTCTTTATTTTGAGAAGCTTCACACTTCCCCATTCTCCATCCCTCTCATTCAAAAGCACAAGATAAAGGCCAGATGTAAATAAACATACAAGGAACGTTCCCCCAAAACCGGCATCTCTTCCAATCACCACCATGGCACTGACCACTTGATTGTGTTCTGTAAACACCTGCTTACATACGAAGCCAGCAACGCGATTCGTAACCGAGTCGTGATCACTGGTGCATTCTGTCTCCTGTAAAAACATAATTCTCTAATAAAAAATACATAGGCTACCACACCATAGACAGGATCAATGCATTTTGAAGGATTCATAACTGGTGGGGCATTTGAAAAAGGGCACTTAGTCTGCATATGAAAAAGATAGAAATAAAACTCTACTCTAGATAAGAATATGATATTTCCAATTATTGAGTTTTGTAGGTAATATCTCTAAACGTTACTCCTATTTTATCAAAAACAAAAACACATAGAGAAGCAAGATCTCATGGAACAACCCTAGCTCCCAGTTTCCATGTGTTCTCTCTGTTTACGTCATTTCTAGTTCAAAGCAAAGAAAAAGTACAGGGAGACAAAGCCCTGCAAAGCAAAGCTTGCAGTCAATATTCAATTCAATATGTTAAAATCATTTGACGTAAAAAGAGCAAACACAGGGAAATGAGCCCTCGTATTGCAAGCCTCGAATTCAAGATGCAACTGATTCATCTGACGTCACATCTAAATGAAGGCATTCAAACCAACAACCTCAATCAAAACTTCAAACATTTTGAATTCATTGGAGAAGAAACAACTCATCGAAAATGGATTTGAATAACACGAGTGCCGAGACGGTTTCGGATCGACTTGAGACGATCGCGGAATTTCGCGAGGAGATTGCGATCATGAAGGAACAGCTTTGCTGTATACAAATTGAAATACGCGAAGAGAAAAGTAGGAGGGAAGAGGCAGTATTTGCGAAGGAAAAACTCCTTCAACTCAATAAAACACTTATCGAGCAAATTAAGCTCCTAAAGAAAGAAAGCAAGCCAAAAAGTCAGCCAGGCAAGGTAAGTTCAAAAAGAAAAATCAGCTTTTAGCAGATGAAATTATTCATTTCAATAGGAAACTACGATTAGGGTCAAGTCGTCAAAAGAAAGCAATTCAGAACTGGTAACTAATAACCTTTTAACCAATACCTGAATACTGGATGATGCATCCTGATTTGGTTTGTTGCTATTTTCATAGTAAGTTGTTATCTCTAGCTATTTAGCTTACATAGGCCTGGTTTGCATGCAGATCCAGGGTTTGGTCTTTTAACTCAAGGTCACTTCTCAAGGATAATGGAGTCTCAATTAGATTGACAAAACAACCACCAAGGCTTACTTCCTAAGTAGTAGGTGACAACAACTTTCACCCTGGTAAATGTTACATTTTGCAGATTTAATCTCAAATCATTTTCGTTTCCAGATATTTGAGCTACAGAGAAAGCTGGATGAAAAGAATGAGATGGTTCAGCTAATGCTTCGAAAGAGGGTGACTACCCAAAGAGAAAAAATGGCACTCACGCCGTCATCTGAACATCCCTTCAACGTCATCGTATCTGATAAGAGCATAATCATTCACCCAGGAGAAAAGGATTCTGGGCTTGAAATGGCACAACCACAGATAGAATCTATCAATATGATTATGGGATCGCAAAGTACCCATGATGCATTGGATGGAACAGCAAAGACGGATGTCATTCGAAAGGACGTGCTTGAAGAAAATGAAGGGAAGGAAGCAGAAGGGAAGGAGATAAAAATGGAAACCATTGATTTGGAAAAAAGTGATGAAGATGGGGCAGAAGAAGAAATCCACCAGATGCCAACAGATTTGGCAAATAAAGATATTTTGAAAGATGTGCAACACTTGACGAGTGAAAGAGAAATTCAAATGAGGAGTGAGATGGAAAGTTTGAAAAAGAAATTGAAGAATGCAGAGGAAGGCAATAAGATATTGCAACAACAAGCTCTCGAAATGAATGCGAAGATGGATGAATTTAAGAAGGAACATGAGCAGGCGGCTCAAGACAAGGAGATGGTGGAAGAAGAATTGAGAGGAATGAAGATGTTGAACAATGAGATGGATATGATTTATAGGAGAGCTTTTGATGAAGAAGTTATGAGAATGAAAAGGGAGAATGGTCAACTAAGGGAAGATCTTATCGAAGCATTGGAAGATAAGCAAAAGGCTGAAGAAGAGATGGAGAAGATGAAGAAGCTGCATGATCTGAAAGAAGAAGAAAGAGAGAGAGATTATGGCGAAGTCTTTTTGAAAATTATAAAAGAGCAGAATGCTATGAAGAAGAAGGCCAAAGATCTTGAAGAAGACTTACGAATACAAAAAGACGTTCGTGAAGAGATTGTAATGAGGTTTTTCACCCTGGAAAACAAGTTTTGCCAATCTCAAAAAGATCTTTCTAAAACTCTCGCAGATCTTGAGCAAGAGAAAAAGTTGAAAGAAGACCACATCATGTTCAATAAAGAGTTGACGACCAATATTGTGAAGCTGATAACAGACAAAGCGAGTCTTGAAGTGGAAAACATTAAATTGACGATGGAGAAGAACCGAATGGAATTAAGAAACGAAGAAATGAAGAAAGAATATGAGGAACAAGAAATTCTTCTTAAAAAGGCACAAGATAGCTTGAGGGAGCTGATTGAAGAAGATTACCAAAGGCGATTGAGGAAGAGTAGAAGAAGAGGATGGAGAAAACTGAAGTTCTGGCAATGAATTATTTGAACCTATTTATGTTTTCATTATGGATGATATTTCATGGATTTAATAACAATGTTATATGGCAAGCATTATATGGATATGGATATAAGGAATTATATTATATGAAATTTGAATTTTGAATAAAGCAGTTTTCTTGAAATTCGACTCTTTAAATGACAAGACAATATCATTTTCATTCATATTCATTTTTTACATAAAATGATATTGACGTTTCACCAAGATTCTTTCCATATCCATGTGATAATCGTTTAACCTAGACGTTTTGATGATCGAAGAGTTGACCATCTAACCAATATCTTTCGATTCTCTACACGTTTACCGTTTAACCATCGAAGGGTTAACCATATATCTCAGAGTTTTGGGCTATGTAAGGGATATCAGTTTAGCCAAGAGGTTTTAGCCATCAAAGAATTGACCGTTTCCCAAGATCTTTTAATTATCCACATGATAACCGTTTAACCTAGGCATCTTAACCATCGAAGGGTTGACCATTTACCCGAGAGTTTTGAACGATCTGAGTGATATCGATTTAACCAAGAGGCTTCAACGTATTAACTGTTTAACAAAGACGTTTTCACCATCCTCATGTTAACTGTTTACCCAAGAAGTTTCAAACATGAAAGTGGTGATACTTTAGCCAAGAAGTTTTTTCACCATCGAAGAGTCAACAACTTTACCAAGATCTTTCAACCATCCGAGTTTTAACCACTAAACTAAGACACTTGAACCAATGACTTTGTTAACCATGTAACCATGGATGCTCATTAATTTTTGAATGGAGGAATAAAGTGAAAGAGGTTGTAAAAACACGCATTTGGTTACAATAATGCTATCAATTCGTAAACAAGCAAGCTAAAAAGTCTAGCCATCTGAGGATGGGGTGCTACCAGGCTACTAAAACAGGACTCGAACCCAAGACATCTGACTGGTAATCCGTTCCCACAAATTATTTGGCGGGGATTGAAGAGAAGGAAGAGAGCTAATGAAATGAAATAAAATGAAATGAAATGAAATGGCTGACTGAATAAAAAGAATTACCTCAACTTTCAGACTTCTATTTGGTATTCCATGCAACAAAACAGCGAATTTTTTGCTATAATCATTTTCACTTGGTTTCATTTTCTGCAGAACCTCGACGGCTTTGTCATCGAACCCCCAGACATCTGAAACAACGTAGGAAAAGGAAATATTTCATACAAGGAAATAACGGGATCTGATTCTTTGCAAGCAATACCAGAACATAACGTAAATGTGAATGGTTTCAGTCCCTGTAGACTAGCTACTGTGTTCGAAAGACTCTAGATAGATTCTAAAAACTCTAAGACATGACTCCTGCTATAGGTGAAGATTTTTTCGACAAACCAGAATGTGCTCAAGCCTACAGTGAGAATTGTTTTCGTATAGTCTGCAGGGCAAGGTAAGCATTTTATTCAGGAATTTTGAAATCTGTGTTATAAAAACCAGTGATCCTCTTTTGTGTAGACGGAAAGAGTTTCTTTCCGCCTTAGAACTCATGAAGTAACCTCAGGTCTTTGCTCAGCTCACTTGCATCAAGAGTGATGATTGGTTTTCCTTCACTATATCAATCATTCACCTCTTTTCCGATTGGCCTATTTCGATTCACATCTGGACATGATAACTAATTAGGTTTTTGTTTCGTTCTCTTTCTGACGTATTACTCTGTTTAGTGTAAGCTGAAAAGCTTGAGTAATCCATGTTTTCGCCTCGCTATGTTTCCGCTATTTCTGGCTATTTTGAAGTTTCTGGGTAGCGTGTCTTCTAAAACACTACGTGCTGGGCTTGGAATCGATGGGTTATCTAATATAGCCAGTTAAATAAGCAAATTTGGAATACATGAAACAAAGAAAAAAATTAGAATATTTCATATAATGAAATAAAAAGGAAGAAAGTGAGTTATTGAACGTAATCCCCGAACACAACGTAAACGAAACGAAACGAACGAAACGAAACGAAACACAACGTAAACGAAAACACAAGGGTACTTTGAGGGGTTTCAAGTAAAGGTGAGAAATTATTCCACCATTTTGTATCTTACAAAATATGGAAAATATATTTTGATTACATAAATGTATATAGAAGAGCTTCTTTCTCTGTACATCTCCTGATGAGTGGGAAACCACGAAACAGGCTTGTCGACATGAAGAGTTTTGTCCTTTGAGTCTTTTTCTTCTTAGTGTATAAAGCTCTACTCTATGTATCGAGTACTTTCATGAAAAACCGACTCACAGACTTCGTATAGAAGAGCTTCTATATCGCTGTCTACTTCGAGCACTACGATGCAGCTTTAGACAACGCAATCGGTATAGATATAAAAGTATATAAATAAATTTTTCTAAGATATATCTTTGAAGTAAGTTAAAAAATACTTTGCTCTATAAGAACCAATTGGCTAAATGAAATAATCCAAAAATTAACTTTGTCATCAACAAAACAGCATTGCTTACTACTTGACCCCAACTGGCTCTACCCCTAGTAATAAGTGATGTAATTGGCTAGTTACAACCACAACATAAACAACAACAACAACAACTAATAATAAGTGGTGTTTTGAATGCCTACATATATTGCTGTCCTCTGACGATGTGACAAGCAAATCGAGATCTTCAACGAAGAGAGCTTTCAAGAGAGCGGCGTTCGCATTTTCTGTAGAAGACCCAACCTGGAAGAAGTTTACAATGTTTGTAACAGGCCGCCTACAAATTATCGTTGCAAATATAAACGATTTGCGATGATTCCAGTCGTTGAATAAGTTAATGAGTGAGTGAGTTGAGTTAGCCTGATTAAGGCTGGGTCTTTTTTTAGAATAGTTATGGTAACTATTATGAGTACCTAGTGTGTTAGGGAAATTTTCAGATTGAAATAGACATTTCCCGAATTAGGTTAGGAAAAGAGACCATCATTGAATCCCCATTTCGCGTGGAGGATTCAATGAAACAATCCTCATTCATTGTTCAACGGCAGTGAGACTGAATGCAATTTTTTGGTATTAAAAGCTTGTGGGAATTCTTATTGCAAATAATCGAGGTTTAGCTGGATTTGCTTCGGTTTCATTACAAATGCAGCAAATTCGGGAAAGGTCAATAACTACCCACTAGACAACCCCTTGGTTTTGACTTATGGTGGTTTACAGCACAAGCCACCCAGTTTAACTTGTACCAGTAAGCTTGCTTACAGAATTTCGGCAATAGATTGTTTAAGGCATTCTGTCTCAACATTGATTGGTCAGCGAGAACAATAGGCACATTTCAAGTGTCAAGTGAACTTGCACGTTCCGCCATATTTTCACAATGCAATGAATTCAAAGAGGACTGGGGACAATAAAAAACCTTTTGTTCTCCAGCCCAATCAACGTAGAGACGAAAGGTCTTAATCTAAAGGCCCAATGGCCTGATTGAATCACGTATGACTATTCTCTTCTCGTACAAACAGGGGTTTAAAAATAACTTCACCAAGATACAATTTTTGAAAACCAAGTTTACTGACTCGATACATCGTTATAAACAAAGACTTATATCAGAAATAGAAACTAAAATACTGCGAGTGTTATCAACTTACAGTTCCATGTTTTCCTGCAAACGAAGGAGGCTGCTTCTGCATCAATTCATCCCTTATTTGCCTTTTATCCATCGCTGCCCAATCATATCTTGCGGAGATTTGGGTGGCTAGTCTCCCTATTGCTTCAGATCGAGGTATTATTTCTTTGCTGAAAGAAAAACATATATCATAACACAGGGCACCAACATTGAGTCCTACCCTTTCCTATCCATTTCTAGGATGAAAGCAGGGCACATTGGCTGGCTTCTTGTAAGAATAAACACTGTGGCGAGGTGGAATCGGTCGTCATGCTATCCAGGAGTCAGCAATTAGCAAATCATGGGCCACTTTCTGAGATTTCTTCCTTCTTCTCCATCGTCATTGATACTGGGTATGTCGTTGGTTTTCTCGGTTGATATTAACCTTAGATTGACAGGAAATCAATCATTACGTCCTTGAACT
The DNA here is from genome assembly GCA_963924455.1 of Pelagia noctiluca. Lineage (NCBI taxonomy): Eukaryota > Metazoa > Cnidaria > Scyphozoa > Semaeostomeae > Pelagiidae > Pelagia > Pelagia noctiluca. Next base: position 14,148,775 of record OZ004325.1, read on the forward strand.
CAGAACCCCTAGGTTAGAAACCAACGCCTTACACCGATTGTGCTATACAGTTTTGAGTTTATCTTGCTGGCTTGATAGGTCATTTTTCATTTCTGAAGAGTCAGTTTTGACTTATACAACAGATAAGTGTGGTTCTGTCGAACACAGGAACGCATGCTACCCGCAGAAAATAAGCAGTGAGATAATGCAGGTAGAAGGGTCGCTTGTCCGTTTTATCAAAGTCAAAACTCAGTAGTTGGGAAATGAAAATTCAAAAAGAATTAGTTTGTTATCTGTTTTATCCTTACATTAAATGAGAAAAAACACTATCAATTAAATAAACAAACAACAACAACATATTTACCTGTACATAAACGTATTCGACTGTAAACGCTCCCATTTGCTGATTTGTCCTTCTGAATCACCACTGAATACCAATATTGGAACCTTTTTGGCTGCAGAAATCAATCAGTTTCAGAATGGAGAAATAAGACAGCATCAGCTGCAGAACGTCAGAGGTAAATATAATTTAAAGCATTTCTTATGTCGTCTTTCAATAAAAGTAATCCCTTCATTTTGGTCTACCATTGCTTACTTGATATCAAATGATCGATTGTAATCAGCAATCAACTGGAACGGTCCCTTATTTTTATAATGATCTACTTACAGAAAAATATTGGAAAGGAAAGGAAATATCTTAAGCAGGCAAACTGCATGTATCTATTATTCGTATACAAGTCATACATCTAATCATACGTAAGTGACTTACTGTAAGTGAGACTCTCGACTCCATATTTGTTTTTCAAGGCAGTTATGCATCCACAGGGGTTGTACTTCCAGCAAAGAATATGCCTTCGGGTGTCAGTGCCTAAGTGATAAAATGAAATCAGCATTCATAGGTAACTATTTCGAATTCAGTGGGTAAAGTAGCACCGTTAAATCTGCCTATCGATGCTACAGACTCTATTCTATAATGGCTAACTCATTCCTAAATTCTCAAGACGAACAACCGAAGGATCCTAGGCAATGGGGAAACTCCAGAGGTGGGAAAAATATTTGACTTTCTAGGACTGTTGGAAGTATCGAAAATGACATCTGCGAGAATATCAAAATAAATGAATCAAACGGTTATGGTCCAAAATCACTGAAAAAGGTCTTCAATGTATGGAAAACTAGAATTATTATTAGTTTCCGCATTTTCTTTTGTGGTCTTTCTTCTTTGCCCTCGGATCTTTTTCGCTTTTTCACTCTATCTTCCTCGCGTCTTTCTTTCTTGAGACCCAAAAACTTGGGACCATTGGTGCGGGGGTCTGCTATATTTTCCATCCCTGGGAGACTCCCCGTCGCCTTCGAGACTCCACATCGTAAATGACGGGGGGGGGGGCACTGATCTCAAAATAAAGACTGGATTGAGCATCGGATGTTCTAAAATGAAGTCTTTGGCAGCCATATTGGGATGCCCAATTCAATAAATCGCGATTCCACTTGGGCGTGCCTTTTTCTTTGATTATTATTGGAATGTTATGAATGATCAACTCGAGACGGAAAAATCGTGCAGCTTTTGTTAACAAATAATCAAGTTAATGTAATTTCTTTGGCAGCCATATTGGGAAGCCAAATGATAGCCGAAGCAATTGGCTTCAAACATTCAACTCCAGAAACCAAAGAATGCTCGATCCAGTCTTTATATTGAGATCAGTGGGAGGGGGGGGGGGTCAGATAAAGCTTATATTTGAAAAACACAAAAATATATGAAATTCTTAAGATTTTTACCCCAAAAATAAACATATTGCAACATTCAACCATGGTTAGAAGTGATATATCAGATATCATCAGGAACACACAAAAATACACTAATTACACGAAATAGCCTATCCAAAGATATACTAGACATTTTTCCAAAATATCTGACCTCCTGTCACTTGGGGAGTCTCGCCTGGGATCCTAGGTATCCTACAGAGGCGCATCTTCAAAGGGCCTGTCTGTGGAAAAAATTGAAATTCCCCCTACAGAAAGAGCACCAAGTACTTTTTTTTCAAGAATTTTTTTTTATTAAATCTTTCACATATTTCAAATTTTGCATTTCTAGTGAGAATGAATCTCACGAATTTCGTACCTTTAGGAGTTTCCCAGACCCCACATTGGCGATTTAAGACACAAAACGCGAAAACGCTCTTCCTTAAAGTAATATATGGTGGAACAAAATGCAAATACTTACCAAAAACTTGACCCAGATCCGGTACGTATTGAAGAAGACAAAGCTCGTGTCTACATTAGCAACAATAAAAGGTGAGTGATTTAGAATCTTCAAAAAAGAATAAATTGACTCTTTTTGTGTTAAAAAAAACAAATATAGTACTTTGGTCTTTGAAATCAGTTGCTTAAAACACAAGTCATGACCCTAGATCAGATGAGGAAAACAGGCTTCCAAATGATTATAAAAGTAAGAACAATATGAAAACTTTCAGGCTGAAAATAGAGGAATATTTAGGAACATTGTAAAAGAAACGAGTGTATCTAATAACAAGGCTCTTAAGTGGTAAATGAAATATACTGCACCTATCAGTGTCCTCTTCTTTATTTTGAAAGGTACCAATAAATTCAGAAACCTGCAAGACAATATATAACTGTTTATGAGATACGATGGTATTTCGTTCAGTGATTTTCATAAACTTTAATTTCTTTGTCACATTCTGAGGAGGACAAAAGGTCAAAAGGTCTAGATGTGCTGCATTAGCATTGTGTTTCTTTGCCTCTTTTTTCTAAAGATTTTTAGTAATTTCATGTACATATTATAGATTTTACAAAATGAAGAACCTTTTCAAGCTCTTCGTTACTTACTTTTAGAATATTGAATTAAAATAAATTTTTAGAAGAAGCAGGATTGAGCCACCTGAGCTTCAGGGCAAAAGTGGTGGAGTATTGACGCACCAAATCAGTGATCTTTGGTTCAAGTCTTTCTCAGGTCAATTTTTCATTCTCACCTAACTTTTGCGGGCATTCAGATCAGAGTTTTCAAGAAACGTACCCTTCAGAGGTTGGGTAATTCCATTAGATATTGTTACTAAACCTAACCTTAAACCTAGCTCTAACCATAACCATAACTGTAACCGTTAGAATTATGAGTAATACAGTAGTACTACCCTTAAGCGAACGTATCATCAGATTAAATACAGGTGATTCCAATGTGAGAGTTAACCAAATTGAGTAAAGTATGACCATTCATCAATAACTATCAACACTTCTCTATAAAAACCCATTCCCCTTATAACTAACATTTTCAGTAAGTCATCCTAGTTTCGTCATCTGGGGATCATTAGTGAATTCACGTTAACTTACATTATCTCCTGATTTTGGGTCGTACATTGGCGCCTCGTCTGTCCCAGCTGCCACCCATATAGTCTTCGTTTGCCGCACATAACACAGACCAGTCACCGTGGCACTATGAAGCAAACAGAAAAGCTTTGATATTTTCAAATTATGTAATGATCTACGTATTTCAGAACCTTTTCACCATGAATTTAATTTGAAAAAGGTTCTTATCAACGAATATTTGTATGAAACTTAAAAAATCGTCAGGTTAAAACTATATTCTGGTTGATATTCTAGTTATCTAATAATTTGCTCAAGCAAATCTATTTGGATAGCATCACAAGGATTAAAGAATGAGATCATGCCAAACAGTTATAAGTATCTAGATTATCTTCCAACCTAAAACAGAGAAATGTCCTCCCCAAAAAAACTCCCCTTAAAGCTTTGATCTAGTAATACTAATGATGACAAAGCTTTGCAAAAGAATTATGAAAGCCCAAATATCAACTTATGTTCTTACAGTATAGAATTAACTCATGTTGTGTAAGATATATCAAAATCGTTGAAAGTCTTTCCTTTATCGTTACAAATCTTCCAAAAATTTTTCAAATCATTGCAAAATTGTTTTGAAATTGTCGCAAAGCGCTTCTAATTTACAAAGCTTATTTTATAAAGCCAACAAAATGCTTCACCAGTGAAATGAGATTCACGATTGATTTTCGTTACCTAAGCGAGTCGAACTTGTGCATCATCTGACCATCTTGTGACCAGACTTTCACAACTTTATCAAAACCTCCCGTTAACAACCTGAAAGCAAAATATTAGATTCTTGACAGGACGTTGGTCGTTTGTACGATGTGTTCAATCATTTAGGGTCTGTTTATTAGAAGGTAGTGTAACCCGCTTACAGTAGGAGGGTCACCCTACCAGAAGGGCTAAATACAAGTTCCCCTTTACATAAAAATCTGACAAGGTAAGGTGACCCTGGGAGGAGGGTTACAGGAGGGTTACGATTAAGCTTATTGTAGTTTAGAGGTCGATAGAGATAGCCCTCCCCCTTTAAGGTAGCCAGCCCTTTAGATAGATGACTCCTTATTCAAGATAAAAGATTCAGATTGCGCATTCAACCTCAATTCATCGAGTCTAATATTGATTTCAGGTAGTGCTGATGTTTTTAGAGATATAAATTAATTTTATTGCAAGACATTCAAAATAGTGGCAAATTCCATCTAAGATCTTTAAATATTCGTGCCACGATTTAATCAAGCATGGCAGAGATGATTTCCTCAAACGTTTCCCCTTTGTAAAGTATCTGATTCTGAAGGTAATGACAGAGAAACAAAATTTGAATTTAGGGTTTTAATCTTTTATAGAGAACAAAATTCGAAATTAATAACATTACTAACCAAAGTATTGGAGATAATGGAATAAAAAATTTGTAGATGTAGAAAATTTTAGTTTTTGTCAATACCTGGAAATAGGCATGAAGTATCTTCCCTAAACATTTGACAGAATCATCTGATATGATTTTCAAAAAAAACACGTTAAAGCTAGCAGTACTAACTAAACCACTTTTCTATTAGGGCCTAAAAGGAAATCATTCACGTGGAACATTAAATGAATTTGTACCAGGTGTTGTTTTCAGCATCCCTTGCAAGTGACAAACAGCTGATCCCTGCATCATGGGCTGGAAATATTCTGAAAACGGATAAAAAGATTAATATAGATCAGAAACAAGAAATCCTTTGCTTTTTCTTATCTTCACCCCAGGAGTGAGTTCCATTTCAAGTCTCAGCTTTGTATTTCTTATAAAAGGTTGTACTTATGAAAAACGTGTAAGAAAACTACACTAAATCAATGGCAAATAACATGAGAGTCCTGCTTGCACCTGCGATTCTAAAACGATGCAGATGTTCTAATACCAAAGAAATCCAAATTCTTTTATTTGCAAGATGAGGACGATTTGGATAAAGATGATATTTCCATACTCAAAAGCAAATTACAAAACTATCAATCTTACCAGCAGAACAGGCAGGACTAAGCGTAACATTAACTACAGCAACATAAGAAGACAGGGTTGAAATGTTAGATGCTGATCAATTCACTTCAATGCTCAATGCGTAAATCTAACAAGTTTCTAATAAGAACTTTAATACTTACACTGTGACTGCTTTTAAACCTCGTTTCCCAGGGTAAGAATAGGAATCGTAGATCACCAGCTTTCGATCGTAGCTATAACGCAAAAAAATACTAATGATATCTGAATGAAGAGAATCAGCAAAGCTTCAAATCAAAATAAACATAAATCCCTATATCTCAATCATTTTACTTGAGAATGACCTCTGAAAAGTATAGGTCAAGATACAATGAATAACATAAATTTCACCATGAAGCTTTTGGGGATTCTCTTCTTTCCTCAACTTCTCGCTCGAACAAATATTTTTGCTAATTGTATCTGGTTATTTGCGAAGATTTCATTAAAATACACTCTTCTTATTCAAATATCAGTAAAAGTTTTTATCGAAGCTGGCTTTTCTTGAATATCGCAGGCTTAGATACTAGTAAATCATTATTTTTTTCTACAATGCTATGGAAGCCTGTTTTTGCTATTGGTTGTGTTTAGTTGTTGCGAATTATGACTCGTCTGAGACGACTGAATAACTAAACTTATCGAGCAGTGCATTGATAGTTGAATGGCAAACCCGCTTACTATGTTTTTTAATTATTGGCTTATGTGCAAAGCACGAAGGGTCTACTGAATAAGTAGACTAATCGAACAGTGCGACCCTTCAGCTTATTGTGATCCTTTTTACCTTTTGCCTGGAATTACAGAGAGCTGGCAAAATCTGGAAGGGGTTTCGAACTTGGGACGCTCCTAACAAGGGTCGAGTGGTCTAACCAGTCGGCCATCCTCGTAACACAGTCTTATGGTTATCTCCTGAAATGTCGTTATTGAGCTAGAAATGTTCATCCTCAGCTTGTTCTTAGCTAGGGCTCTTTCTTTATGATAATAATTAACGTACACGTAGTCTATAACTAAAATGTCAATAAAACGAAGTTAAGGAAATGGTGCAGAATTAAATATCAAATGTGTATTTTATTCATAAAGAAATCTATTTCAAGATTAAATTGAATAATTCCACTGGTAATTAGAAAAAATTGAATGCAAATATTTGAAAAATTATGTGCTAGCAATTAGATATGTCTCATTAAAAAAGTTTCACTTTGCGTCAGTCAACGTTGCGAGCGTTGGAGGAAGGAAACAAAATGAAATGAATGGGAGTTAATCATCGAGCTGACAACGGAGCGAGGTGAAGGAAATTGTGGCAAATTACAAATCAAATGTGTATCTTTTTAATTTAGATTTCTATTTCAAGGTCCAAATAAATGATTTCACATCCAATTATCAAAACAATGACTATTCGACATTCAAAAAAAGCACTTGCAACCGAGTTTATTTGTAGAAATATTTTTTAAATTTCAATTGGCGTTAGACTGCGTTACAATGAGAAGAGGGAAAGAAATAATTTCATTTTTAGACGAGTAAGGGAGTGCGTTTAATGCGTCGGCCTTACTAAGGCTGGGTCTTGTTTCCTACAGGGGAACCTTTAAATACGTAGCATCACACATACTTACTTCCCAATGCATGCAACATAAATCCTGTACTGAAAATTACTGTAAAATAGCATAACTACTTAGCTCCAATTTCGGCTACTGAAGCTTAGGACCTAACTTGTCCAGAGTTTCTAGCACCAAGCAGCTCGTTTACAGAAGCACTTTATTTCACCCACTACAGTTATGAAAATAAGAAGTTAAGTTTTTAAGTTTAAGTTTTCGTTTAAGAAGTGTATGAAAATTCGACGTTACACCCACCCTGCAGAATAAACTCGAGTTTCATGGCAAGCAACATTTCTCACAATGTCAGTGTGTTCTTTGGATGTGAAACCTGAAAAAAGAATATATTTCTAATTGAAATAAGAACCTGAAAACAAAAACGTCTGCTTTGACACTGGGTACTTAATCCGATAAGTATGACTTCAGAATGACGTCAGAGCACATGTGTCTCACCTTTTAATACAACAACTCAAAAATTACTTTTAAAAAGAAATATTGATAGGGAGTGGCCCTAAATGAACTCGATGCCAAGAATCACAAACTAAGGAGAATGGCAATCCTGTTGCAGTCACTGCCATGGTTTCTTAAATTTGAAGAAATAAATAACAAACCTTTCTCGTTGATAAAATGTCCTTGATCTCTTGCTATGAAAAGGAAGTTAAATGAAATTAAGAGCTTTGTAGAGTTCATGAAGCAAAGGCTTGTTAGATATGTCAATTGGATACAGGCTAGTAAATAAAACATTACTGATAAGCTCTTGATTAAATGTTCAATGCATGGTGGTTTCTAGGTGGTGATATCTAGCACCAAGTAGCTGGTTTATAGATGGAACATTAATTTCGAAGTAGTTGATCAGAAACCATTAAATCTTACTAGATATATCCCATTCAGATAATATTTGATATGTATGATATTGTTGATAATCAATTTAGAAAGCCTTGGAAATTGTAAACGGAAGGAGATATGTTTATCTGCTGCCAAAAGAAAGGAAGTAACCAGTTTCCATTTGACCAATTCTGGAAAACAGCACTAAGAGCGTACCACAGCACACACCCATGGAATGATAGACAAACCGAAAGTGCTTTGGTAGGTGACACAAAATGAAAATAAAGACCCTTCAACTACAGTTGAGCCTAACACTTACACGGATCTTTAAACTGATGAACTTTGACTGCAGAGTTCATTCCAAGAATCAGTTGTTCTCTCCGTGCGTTCCAAGCCATGGAATAAACAGGAGCACCAATCTATAAATTGAGATAAACAGATGCTCACTCCATACTATAATAAATGGCCAACATTAATGGCTAGTGGCTCAGTTTCGTTCTAAAATATCATGAACCTAGCAAATCCATAAAATAAGCGTGAGAGAAAGATGAGGAAGAAAGTCATTTAAAGATAGAGAACTTTCTTCCAAGATAAGCAGGAGAAAAATAACACAAGAACAAAGAATCTCAATTCAAACCTGAACTCTGTCATGTGGTTGTCCTCCAGATCCCCATGCAACAATAACTCCATCATTGGATGCGGACAGCATGAATTTAGCATCTGCCCTAAAAACAATGTTTCAATTAATCGCATTACCAGTCTAGGGATTACCAATGGAAATCCCAATGAAATAAAATTCGATAATCTCTGCTTCTAAGGAAGTGCTTTTGTATGATTTGAGTTTATGCTTCAAATCAGTCATTCTCACTTAACAATGTTTGAAGCTAATCTGAGATAGATTTGAACAATGTTTTCAGTAGTGGAAGAGTAACTTGCTTTGAACATCTGCAGTTAAGCTTGATCATGATAGGTCAACATTTGGATGGGTGGCCTTAGAGGCGTTGACAAAATAACTCACTCCATCATTCTTTGGAGGGGACAAAAAAACTAGAAGTCTGGTGACCCTGCTTAAAACTTTGCCGGCTAGCACGTTTAACATTTACTAATTTACTTACTTATCAATCTTAAAGATGAAATTCAAGACATACCAGAAAAAGAAACTGGTAACCCATCCAGCATGCTCATGGGATGTCCTTAGGAGCTTCCCAGGCTCACCAGTTGAGTAATCCCATACCTTTATCACTCCATCTGAAATACATGAACATCAAATCATGCAATATTCAATCTAAATTTAATTGATATGAATTATTAAACCTTCTAGTCTTAAATCAGTAAATAACTTGAGAATATTATGTAAAGGCAGAAAAACATCATAGCTACAAAAAGCTTTTCATCTGAGATTCATAGAAGTACGCCAGAGTGAGAAAGATAATGAAACGCACATTAACCAAACATAAAACAAGTAGAATGGAAACAAGTCGAAACAGTTTAGAAACGTGCAGAAAACGAGCATCAAAGACTATGAAACGAGAAGGTAGAGGAACAAGCTCCTTCCTCACATAGCAGAACATACTTACATACTAACAAACCAACAATTCTTTAAATTACTACAGGTTCATAAGGACAAAGACTCAGGCTTTATTAAGAGGTAAGATAGGCCTCCATTGGGTCTCGACCCGGGTTTGTGCGGACACAAGCGAGCGCGCTAACCACTGTCCTAAACCAGGACAATAAGTTAGCACAGTAACCTTGATGTGTTCACAACTCCAGGCTTATCCACGGTGGGGCATTAATTCGTGTTTGGGATTAAATCCTTCTTAAGAGCCATGTAATATTAACATTAATTCGTAAGGCATGGTCATTAATTAATTCATTAGGACAGTGGTTAGCGCGCTTGCCTGTGTCCGCAGAAACCCAGGTTGGAGACCTGGTGGAGGCATATGTCAATTGCAGTAGCCTGCTCTGGTATAATTTAATTGAGGTAAGATTGGTTCATGCTTAGGACTTACCCTCGAACCCTGCTAACAATTCGTGTCTGACAGGATTATAAGCAATTGATGTGATGGACTTGGAATGGCAGTCTTTTATAACAGGCAACTTTTCCATTGCCATCTTGTTTCTCTCTATTATCAAGGCCCAGCCCAGCAGCCTTCAGCACTTAACAAATTTTAGGCCAGCAAAGTTGGCTTTAGTTTTCTTTTATGGTTTAGGCCTACACACCTACAAATACAAATGAAAATAAATGAAAAGCAATACACAAAGAAGACACAATTTTTCCAAATAACTTAAAGTAATAATTCAAATAGAATTGATAGGTCAGATTTATTTAACAAACCCACAATCAAAACAAACCCACCAGTCTTGACTGCTCTTTTTGTGACTTTTTCGACCACCATCTTGGAAAATGTTGTTGTTGTTGTCTCTATTTCTGTTTCCATGAAAGCAAACCTTCGCAGAGTCTGTATTGCTGCTTCGCAGGAATTTCGAAAGGTTGACCAAATTAGAGCCGCCAGAATAGGGTGCATTAAGGGGTTAATGACCCCTTGTCTTAATTAGGAAGGGTAGAGGATGCAAAAAGACCTTTCACAAGAAGCTGCATTGTACCTCCATAGCCGAGTTCTAAGCTTTGTGTGGTTCTCAAAAGCTTTTCTACCCTGGACCCTCGACAGAAAACTCAAACCCCCAGTTAGTATTAGACCCTCCTCAATCATTGTGTTTTGAATGTATAGTTTCCCATTTTGTAATTTTTGCTGTCTTTGCCCCTTATTTGCTGTGACATCCCTGAGCAAAATTTTATCAATTATTGAGATCGACATCTACAGCAGTCTAATGGGAAAAATCTTCTTACCTCTGGAGGTTAAGATTGTGATCATGGACCTTTGAGTTTAGACAAATCCCTATTTCCTACCACTTTTGTAGGCTGAGACCCATGTTAAACGGCAAGATTCAGCCCCTCATGTGCCGAACCTAAAATTAGTTAGATGGTAGGATGACTAGCATTGTGTTTCAAAAGTGTTGGAGAGACAGCATGGCCTCGTTTACGTTTACAAAGCAATAAAAACAAAGTGATACATTAAGTTTGGCACATGTGAAGCACAATGCTTAGCTTGATGACGAAATTTAGCTAGGGGCCTGACGCCATCAATTCACACCCCCATCACCTGCGCAATTAACCTAAACCCCTAGAATAATCGATATTTTATCGATTTCTTTTGAGAGTGTCCGCTTTGCTTGCAAGTGTATAATTCTATTTGAACATCTGTCCGGATTGCTCATTTTCATTCGCGTCAGAATCGCCCATCTTCTTTACTTAAAAACCTATTAGTTCGTTTGTTGACCATTACTTTACAATAGAAAATAAAACGTCTAATTGTAATGCTAACTAAGAAGAATATTCCCAGGAGATGTTTAGAATGAAATCCTGATAATTGTCTTATCTTGTGCTCACACCTAATTTGTGCAAGTCGAAAAAAGCAATCAATATCATCAAAATCTGCAAGATCCTAAAAGAAAATTCTTAACTCAATAGTCGAGAATAACTACCTGTGAAACGCAAAGATCTAGTTAATAAAACTCAAAACGCACAGAGCAAGCTAAGGTCTTGATCGGTTGAATGTTAGTCGAACGCTCGAAAGTGGTGCAACTGAAAGTCAGCAACATCATTTCCATCAACGATCATATTGCAATTCATTGGTTAACCTCCCTAATTGCCCATGCCATATATCAAAGCAAATTATCAAAGTCTCTTTCGGAAACCAACAAAAACCAACAGCTAAAAAGAATACACAACCCTTACTAATCACTCCACCCTGCTCCTTAGTCTAATTTTTCTTGAAACTATATCTAGATCTGAATTTATTACAACTGAATCTAAATCTAAGACTATCCATAGACCAGACCTAATGCTAAACCTAACCCTAACTCTTATTCTAATCCTCGCCTTTACTCTAACCCAAATTTTCCCTAGACCAACCGAAAAGTGGACATTGTCTTCTGGCCAATTAGCCTTGTGCTACAACCATACGAACGAACGAAGCTAAACCTAGCCAAGCCCCTAATGTTTCCCATAACCTCAAAAACGTTCTCAAGTCAGGATAGATTACTCCAGGGTATCTCAAAGCTAGACATGAACATGACTCTATCCTGCTACTTACCACTCCCCTTTTCGCCATAGTTAAGACTTTTTACTCCTGCAAAACCCACACTGCAGCTCTGAAGGGGGCTAAAGGGAATCATTTTGCCTTTTTTGCACTTTCACCTAGATATGCACTAGTATAGGGGATGTTCAGTAGTTCGGAGGGATACCTTTAAAAAGTGTGAGGGATGGTGATGATGATGATTATGATAAATCTTAAGACAAAAATACGTTTAGAAGTCAGTTAGTTTGAAGAAAAATCGATTTCATTCATCGATTGGATATTTTCATGCGCAAAATGTCAAACGAATACAAACGGCCAATTACTAAAAGAAGCAATTAAAGTAGAGAATCATTCTGATTGAAGCTAACTTCGTGTTTACAGTTAGCCAGCGTCAAAGAGCAGCGAATTTGAACGAACTTCGAAAAACAAGATGTGAGAAAGAATCGATCCCACTGTAAGTTATCTATTTGCTCGACGTCTACATCAGAGCGCAATAAAAACAACTGTGTGCTTTTACTTGCAAAGATCTCTGCATTAGACAATGAGTTCGACAGTATGTGTGAAACGATAATTTTCATGATTAAAATCGACCATAACAACACCATTGATTCTGTCAAGTTTTTTTATAAGCAAGACCCTAGGCACAGGAGAGTTTCGAAGAATCTTCCTTTTGCTTTGTAGGAGCTAAGCGTAGTGAAAAGAGACTGGGGCCAAGCAAAGCTGTGACGTAAAATGGGTCAAATCGAAGTGCATGAATATGGAAACAACGTGGTGTCGTGGATCAATTAGAATCGCTTTCATCAGCAGATCTTTTCTGAATAGTCTAGAAGCAAAGATCGAACTGAAATAGCTTTGGTAGTTAATTCTAGTTTTGTCAAATTTAATAGTTAGGTAATCAAACAAGAAAATCGTTTGAGGGAGTTCTATCAGTTCGTTTAGATAACAGAGAGTTTTGAGCGGTCTAGTCTTGATCCAAAGTTATGGCAAAACAGTCTGCTGAAATCAATAATACTCCAAAATAATATATTAGGGCTACCTCAAGGCTCTATTTTGGGCCCTTTCTTTCTTGAATATAAATTAAATGAATATATGTGCATAATAAATGTATGAACTTAGCTTATGAACCTTGTGAGTATATTCTTCAATAGATTAGGAAAGGAGAAACGATGCTTTGATAGTTTGTTCTTCCAAGCATGGTTTGATCTTGTCTAGTCTTTTAAACATCTTATAAACTTAGGTGAATTGGCTCTCGTATTATGATGTATATTCTTTAACATATACTATTCTATCATGGGGATCGGGGTTGGTTCTTTCCTTTTAAAGAATACAATATACATTCATTTTAGTTCTTTAGAACACAATAGATATTCGAAAACAAGGGTGCTCCAGGGAATACCAAATAAACATAATAATAGCCTAGAGGTCTTTTGGATTATCCAATAAGTGATGGTTTAAAAACTAAAGCTGCTACATGACCCAAATTTCTACCATTCTTCCAGCTCGTCAAGAAGAATAACGAAGGCTAGATTCAAGTCCTCTTGCTACCACAGTGTCTCCCGTCCATCTTCAACTAGAAATATCAAAATAACATCTTTGAGGAGGGCTTCCTTACAAAAAATTGGGTACTTTTGCACCTGTTGTAGAAAAAATCGGATGTTGTCTTTTTAAAGATGGATGAGACGCTTTTCAAAAATTTCATTTGTTTCACATTCAATGGAAATATCTTTTGCGAGCTAGCGTTATAAAGAGGCAGCGCCAACCATGCTTCAGTCACTCTCTCAAGGCTCGTTGGCAGAAAGAGGTACAAGGTTTGGGTCAACGCCTCGTCAAAGAACTCAAAATGTAAGTACTAACTTAAACGATTTTCTCATCGAGATCAATTTTTAAATCTAAACTTTTTCAACTAGCAAGAAGGCAATCAAGCACCAAGCCCTACACTGAGGGTATTTTTTCTTAACAACCTTTGATCGGTAGAGAACTTGAGGATAAAAGCATTTAACGAAGACTACGACTCTCTTAGATGCTTTAATAGCTTCCCGTAGCCGAGAGCATGCAGAAAAACGGATATTTGGGGTAGGTCTAGGTAGCTAGTCTATCATTTTAAGCAAGAATAGCTATCGTCCTCTCACTGTGTTTTGGTAGAGTTTCACTACAATGGGTGTCTGCAGAGAGTTGATATGGACGCTTGCACGATCCTGTAAGAAGTGATTCGTGGGTTTTTACATGCTAAAGCGAAACATAATAGATGATTAGAAATCTTTGTAACGAATAGCAGTACGTTCCTGGTTCTTCCTCTGGATTCGACCACACCCTAAACCATTTTACCTGGAATTAGACGTCTGGCAAATTGTTTCCTTACACTTAGAGTTGAAATCGAGATTAAAGACTCGTCTATTAACTATGGCATTCGATGGATACTTATAACTTTAAAAACAATATTTTACACCTGATTTCTTAAAATTTGTAAACTTTACATTACATAATTTTGTAATGCACCTTTGAATATATATTTTTTAGATAAACGGTACTATTGAAAATGTCTTCTAATAATAATAATAACTGAATTAAAAGGTCTGAAAATGAGCCAGAACAAATTACACTTCGATTAAGGTTTTTGTATGATCAAATCGTTTGGCTCTCCCCTGCATCTTCCAAACACTAAATAGGGCCTCTGGGAAGTTTCTCTCAAGGACTAGAGAACCCTGATCACTCAGATACACTAGAGCTATCTACGCCCAGAGACTTAAAAACTCCAGCTCATAACATTCTATCTAGGATTTAAGAATATTCCTTAGAAATAATTTTACTTCCTATTCCATTTCTTGATATTTCTTTTCGTTTCTTTGATGCAAAACAGGATTCTAAAGATTTCTGGGGTGATTTTTGCGTTGCAGTTTCTCGCTGGTGTGGCAGCAAGCAGATTTTGTAAGTTTCATTACTATACTGATTAAGTTTAAAACAGGTTTTTTCTTTAAGGTACCTAAGGACATGCAGTTGAGAGGGTTTACTATGGTGGATTTTTAGTCTGGCGAAGGAATACCTTTTTAGTCATTTCGGTTCAGGAAATGGTACCATATCTAGTGCCTATGCATCTGCTATTTCATCTCTAGTTGCCTTAGAACGTAAAAATGTGATAATAAACGTTACAGGCAGAAGCTAGGACAAAGAAAACTTGTGACTTTTGAGTTCTCAGACTTACAGCTAACAAATTTTAGGGTATCTAGCTAGCCAGGGACGCCAAGGGTAACTTTCAACATTCGGTCAAGCCTAGGGGTACTATTTTGCAACGAAAACTAGTCCAGTCAACATTTGAGCATGCCAGCAGTAGACCTCTACACAAATTTAGCCAAGTGAAACCTTTGTTTAAGGACATTGATTCTATGATTATCAGTTAGATTGGTATTGAATTTAGGTTTCTATCATACCAACCACCAACTAGGGTTTCTGATAACTTAAAATCACCTTTTTACAAAATACAGTATCAATCGAGATAATTTGTGAGAATGAAAATGACCCGAGTAGGACTCGAACCCATAACCTCTAGATTCGTACTCTAGAGCGCTACCACTGCGCGACCGGGGCTTTGAGAAACCCAGGCCATTTCATTCACACATCATGCATCAGCCGATTTCACTATTTCGTAAGTCCTTTTTCATTATCATTTTCATTATCACAAACTATCTCGATTGGTTTTCCAAATCCTGCTTCTCCTCAAATACAATATCATTCATTGCACACCATCCAATTAAGACTTATGGGGTTGCCGGACGGATCCTTCACATTTCCCTTCAAATTAGGCACTAGACCCCCTTAGGATTTACATTGGAAAGAAGAGATTACTGTATCTACAAACATCGTATAATTCTTCCATCACTTCGTCCTCTGTTTGCTGTCGAAGATTCAACATGAAAATGATTTGGGTCTTAAGGTGAAAGCCTCTGGACAACATTCCTGATCTCTCTGATATCTCAGCTGGTCAAGCAATAATCCTTTACCGTCAAGACACTCTTTTCTTTCAAATAATATCCTTGAAAGAACAACGAAGCTTGATTTCTACGGGCGAACAATACAAAACATGGAAGGGGCTTTAAAGTTTGGGGGGGGGTGGCTCTCTGGGCATCCAGGAAAACAATTCAGACCATCTTCCAATCACTCCAAGTGACAGAATTATTGATCTTCCATCTAAGGAATTAAATTAGAAGAAAGAAAAATATTAGGCCTGAAAATCTCAAGCAGTAGTAGTAGTAGTCTGGATTCGCCCTTGGCTTTGAGCGATGCTCTGTGATGTGGAGGATCCTCCGCCGCACTCGATATCCCTTATCACTACTCAGACATTATTCCTCACACACACAACTAGGTATACCCTACCCTGCATGAACATTGTATGGCGTGGAAACAGAAAAATGATTTTATGATTTCCCACATTTTGATTCGTAATTGAGGATTTGAATAGGAATCTTTTATGTAACACAACTCTCAAAACTTTTTGAATTTTTTCCACACGAAAGAAAAAAAACATTGCATATCATACCACTTTCATAGTTGTCTTAGGCAGGGGCAGGGTTAACGAGGAAGTACTGCTTGGCAATGATAGGCGTTCTACAAGTGGTGCATGTGAAATACCTCTAATCAATTGATACTTTCTTCAATATAGTGGACTCTTGCGATGTGAAAGTTGAGCCCATTGGATGCTACAAAGACCAGTACAACGACAGAGCACTGGCAAAAGAGGTAAATGAAGTCCTATACCAGGGACAGAGTCTCAAAAGGGGGAGCAATGGGCACTTTGAACATACCATTCTTAATATTAGGATTGATAAAGATTTATAACAGGATAAATAGATTTGTACATCTTCTGATGATTGGGTAACTAAGAAATACGCTCTACTTTCATGGGGACCGAAAAAAAGATTTCGTTAAAATACTGTATGTATAAAATATCCTTCAATAGGGGAAAGCAATGGCAATGACCTCCCTCTGATGGCCATGCCATGCCACTATCTTATCCTGCTTGAAGATTCGGAGGTTTCTTAGATATCCTTTCACCGGTAATTCTAAATTCCAAGGTCCCTCTTGAATTAATCTGCTAGCTTCTCATTGCTAAGAAAATGCAAAGAAATGTATGTTTGGATGGTTGATATTTTAGTTGTTTAGCAAGTTTTTTGGTAGAGTGTTGAGAAACTGCAAGGGATTGGACGTAAATTCCAGTAGCTTATTGAAAAAGTTTGATATGTTTCGTTTTGTTCTTGCTACCCAGAACCGCTCTAAGATTGTTAGGCTGAATGCTTGTTGACCAATCACTTAACGTCATGTGTGTAGGGGAGGGAGGGGTAAGTTGTCACAGCCTCTTTTGGGTCTGAATATTGATGGCAGCAGGCTCGGTCGAATGATATCAAAAGACAGCTTACATAGAGTACTCCACCATCAATTTTGCACTGACAACAATCTGTTTGGACCCAAAAAAGAGGTTGTAACAACTTACCCCTGTGAAAACTTGCCCCTCCCTCCCTACATCTACTTTGGAAAACTACTATTAAGAAAATTTCAATAAATATCGAATTTTCATCTTCAGATCCTGAACGCAAGACAGCACGACCGAGATATCTATGCTGGATATTACATCGACTGGTTTAATTGGGAGGAATATTTATCCAAATTCATTTGTCAGTAAGTATGGTCTGTTATTCTTCCAATTTGTCATTTCTCCCAGGTCTTTAGTCATTCTAGATTACTCACTAAAACAACGAGAACATCCTATGCACTCACACTACTAATTTGTGAAATGAATATGATTCTTTTCAGCAGCTGTCCCAAATAATTATGTCAAGCAAGAAAATAATTAGCAAATCAAAACGATTTGTTAAATTTCGTGTACGAAAAACTCTAAATTCGTGTAGCTATCAGGTAATCAAGTTATTCATTGCTTAGTGAGCGTAAGTTGTTAGAAACGATTTTTGGACGATTTTCTGGTTATTTTGAAAAGATTTTACAAAAAAATCATCGAAATAAATTGAACACAAACTATCCTGGTTCTACATATTTCCTCAACGATAGAAACAGAAAACTAGAAAAGTCGTTTAGGACTATTTCTAGGGAAACATTTGTCATTCTTCCATTGGAAAAATTTGTCATTCCTCCTTTTGTGATTTTTCCATTTGTCATTTATCATTCCATTTGAAAAATTTGTCATTCCTCCTCACTATGTAGTTAATTCATACTTGGTAAATAGGTTTTTGGCCAAAACAGAAGATATGGAAGATCATGTCAACATGAAAAACTCGTTCTCTCTAGGGAAAGGGAGGAAGTTCCTGTTTATGTTCCTTCAAGACAATTAATCGCTTGAAATGACAACAGCTAAGCGCTTGTTAATAACAGCAGGGAACTCAAACTAATTACAGTGGTGGCGCCAGAGGGGGGGCAGGGGGGGCTACAGCCCCCCCGTCGGAGGAGGCTAGCCCCTCCGTCGGAAGATAAATTATGCTTGAATTTTTTTTGTCGGAGCGAATTTTTTAAATTTTAGCCCCTCCGTCGGAAGTGCTAGCCCCTTTGTCGGAGGAAACCTAGCGCCACCACTGACTAATTAGCACAAATTCTCATGGCCTCTAAATAAAAGTTTAAGTATCGTGTTTCATTTCTGATATTTTTCTTTAACGTTCACGCATAATTGTATTCTAGGTGTGCAAAGCTTGCATTTGCAAAGGGGTACAGGGTCATCGGAATCCAGTTTTATGGTGAGTCAACAAACACTGATTTGCTCATGAACTAAGTATTATGGTCTAATAGGGGAACGAATTATGATTACGAGCTCAAACGATTTGGTACGATGTGCAAAATTTTGAAACGATTCGGTACGATTTTTAAACGATTTGCGACAAAATCTGCAACAAATCTATAACAATCCTGAAAAGATTTAAAACGAATGTTTCAACATTTGAAATGATATAGGGTCTGATGGGGTAGAGTGGGTAACACAGGGTAAAATGAGTAGTTATATAATCTTGCAAATGTAACCTATTTTGACAATATCTCATATTCTATTCGGCTTTTCTTGGTCATTTCAGATCCTCTAAACCTACTGGCACTTGCATGAAATAGCAAAATGAGCAACACTCAGTTATTTAAATACAAGATTAAAAAACTACTCAATTTACCCCGTCTTACTTATTTTACCCCAGTAGCCCCTACTAAAACTCCCAACTCTTGAGAAACTATTGGCCACGATATCAAACAGATTCGCAACGCTATTGCAACGCTTGCAAACGAGTAATAAAGTACCCCTGCAACGATTAAATAGATTATTACTTAATCAGGCAAGACTGAAAGATATTTTGCGAACATTATTTCACGAATTACATCATTACATGAATAAGCCTTTTATGTACTACATGGTACTACTTAAACAATTTGTTTATTTATTCATCTTACTTATCAACATTATCACACACATCAAATAATTATTATTTTCTTTAGGCTATATGAAAATAGAGATAAGCAAAACTGGAATTCTTATTTGATTTAGCTTTCATTAGAGCAGACTATTAATGCAGCGTCAATCTGATTTAATTCTGCAGGTGAATGCTGGGCAGCTCTAAACGGTCATCTGAAGTACGACAAACACGGAGAGAGTAAAACCTGCGTGCACGGAGAGAAGAAATACTGGGGACCTTGTAAAGCCAACGACGTGGCATGCACAGGGGAAGCTCTCACCAACTTCGTGTATCGGATTGCTCCAACAGGTTGGTGATGAAGACGTTCTTATTATCTCTTTTACCCTTCTTTGGTTCGACTGTCTCTCGTGTGATATGAAAGCACACATAACTTTGGTTCACAACCGAAAGGGAGCGGGTTCAAAACTAAGCCCTTGTAAAATGAGGATAACACCCTTAGGAAAGATGTGACCACAATTGTGCCTCTCTCGTTTCTATTTACTACTATGCCCTGCTAAAGTTTTACTGTCTCTCGTGTGATATGAAAGCACACATAACTTTTATGAAATTTCCAAGCAACTACAAGTTTTTCCTTTGGTCATTTCTTTATTCACTTAGGCTTTCGATTCGAATATTCTCAATTGTTGTATTACTATCCTTGGAGGCACAAAGTGGTGTTACATCCATGATAGTCTTCATACCATTTTGAACGAACTACATATGATTAATAATAATTTAAAACACTAGGTGATAATTCGTGATGATTGGCTAATTGTAATCTATGATAATTCATGATGATTCGTGATAATCTAAGACAATTTAAACACGCTTCAATTTCAGTATGCGACACCTACTACGAGCCAGTTGGTTGTTACAAGGACAACGGAAATGTGCCTCGACCAGTACCCAACTACATAATGAACGAGAGAGACTATAGTGCTTCCAACTGGAATGGCCATCTGATTGACTGGGGGAACTGGGACGAGTACTCCCCTCAAATGATCTGCCGCTGCGCAAACAAAGCGAAGTCTCTTGGCAGGACAACCTTCTCAATCCAATTCTACGGTAGGACCAATATCAATTCGTTTACTCTCTCTTTTCTCTATGTATTTCGACTTATTCGGCTTCGGCAGAGATCCTCAAACTGATAACAATTAGTGATGTACACTTTTTTCTGTAAGAACCGTTTTATAATATAAGAACACAAGACTCAAATTGTGTCAAAACTTAACAACAAAATTTGTTTTTCTGTAGGAGAATGCTGGAGTGGGGAAGAGTCGAAGATTAAGTACGCCAAAGACGGAAAGAGTGACAAGAAATGTTTGGCCGGCAAGTTCTTGGCTTGCCCTTACAACTCCTATCACTGCGTGGGTAAAGATCACGGAAACAGGGTCTACAAAATCAAAGAAAGTAAGTTGATAGGAAATGCTTACTATCTGCGTAAGGTACTTGGTTTTATGCTAAGGACAATTGGCCTTCCTGAATAGATAGATGAATCGAAGCAATACATTGATAGTTTATAGGCCAACACACTTCTTACTATCTTCGTAAGGTATTTGGTTTTACGCTAAGCACAAAAGGCTCCCTTGAATAGGTAGACAAATCGAAGCAGTGTATCAATAGTTGATAGGCAAATACACTTACTATCTTCGTAAGGTATTGGTTTATGTGCAAAGCACAAGGGCCCACTGAATAGGTAGACGAATCGAAGCAGTGTATTAATAATTGATAGGCCGACGCACTTCTTATTATCTTTGTAAGGTATTGGTTGATGGCTAAATCACAAAGAGTCGACTGAAAAGCTAGACTAATCGAAGTCCCCCCACCCTTCTTGCAAGAGTCGAGTATTCCAGCAGCTCAGCCATCCCGTCGCAAAATAGCCAAGTCAAGATTGTGTCAGTAGCATAATTTCTCTGCTAGATTCTAGATAAAACTTCTTAGTCATTTCAATAAATCTTAATTTTAGTCCCAGCCCCCGCGAAGCCATGGAAAACCCCAGAGACAGGCATGCCATTGATTCTGTCTCAAGACGAGGCTTTCGAAACAAATGAATCCCAACCGAGGGTTTCCAAACAAGACGAGGCTATGGAAGCAAGCAACTACCGTAATGAACGCCGCCAAGTTAACTGAAACCGAGGCAAGCAGTTGTTGGAAATTATATCAGGAATCTTAGAATAATGTTTAATCTGTAGATAAAAGTTTATTGCACAATTATTGAATCGAGATGATAGACTAATGCACTAGCACATTAAAGGAACTATGAGGGGGAATATCAAGATACCGTCCATTCCCCTTTAATGAGCCCCTAACTAGACTTCCACTTCGAAAATAAACCCCCTCAACCCTAATCTTGATAGAACTAAAATAGGATATTTGCAAGAAGATATTTGCGTTTCAGCAAAAATAGAAAATGCAAAACTTGAAAATCTGAATTCTCTATCTTGAAAGAATTACAATTGCAAATATCCCTGCTCATAGTTCATTTAAAAACTATGACACTCATTTTCTATAAGAAATCTCAGGGCTTTATCTTTATAGAGAAATCAAGTAGCGAATTTTGTGACGCAAAATGTTTAAAAGATTCTGAACCGAAATGAAGGCAAAAAGTTAGAAACAAGTAGTATAAGAATAGAGTTTCCTATAAGAAAATGAGTGTAAAGCATGGTCTTGAAATCTTCACGCACTGTATTTATGTTTTAATAGTAATATACTAAATTAGTTTTAAATTCAAATATCGAAGAATATGAGAAAATATACAAGTGTTACAATCTTGAAGCTGTATTATCTATGATCGTTGTTCAGTCTATGATCTTGTTGATAGTTGATAGGCACATAAGCTTACTATTTTCGCAAGGTATGGGTTTATGTGCTAAGCACAAAGGGCCCACTGAATAGGTAAACTAATCGAGCAATGCGACCCTGGTCCTTCCTCTCGATGTGACCACACCTCGTTATTCCTTTTGCCTTTTTGCCTGGAATAACAGAGAGCTGGCTAATTCTCTCCTCACCCTGTTTGACAGGTCTGAAGGTGGTTTCGAACCCGGGACCCTCTGAACAAGGGTCAAGTGATCTAACCACTCGGTTATCCCCGCCATCAATACAGGTGTTCAGAATAGTGAGGAAAATCAGAACCATAGTCTCAAAGTCATTTTGCTGGTAGATAATTTCGTCTAAAGGCCCGTCTAAACGATAAAAACATTGTCATAAAAAACATGATCATCAACATCATTAAACATTTTAAACATCATTAATTCAGCAGATTTAATTGGGCAATAGACCACTCTCCAATTAATTGTGCCATATTTGATTAATGCAAGTTGCTAAAAAAACTAAATATATCTGAAATAACATTTTTAAGTGCTTATAATGAAATAGCATGATTTCCATCTTTTCATATATTTACAATTCTTACTTTCTCGACAAATAAATTGTTTGTAATTCTACTGAAAAAGTTTTCTCATCTTTATAATATAGCTAATCAGATTCATATTACTGTAAACTATCTTAAGATTTAATCTTAGGATTTTGATTGATTCTAAATTTTTGAAATTACTTATTAACAAATATTTTTCAACGGGCCTACTTTAAACGTTTGAGATTTCCAATACCAATCAAGACATTTTTAAATATATCTTGGAACTAAAATCACCATACAATTCCTCTCAATATTGCTGTTTGCTCGGATGGAACCTATAGTTACCATAACAACTAAATTAAGCCTTCGGGTGACTCGCAGAAATTGTATACACAATACATGCCACACTAACAGACCCTGACCATGAAGATCATTTGCCTCTTAAATTTCGAAAATTCATCTCCCCTGATTGTATCCATCCATTAAGTAGCATTTTTAAGGGTAAAATGGGGTTAAGTAGGGTCTCGTATGGACGGTAGAACCAGCACTATTGCTGGCTTCATAGACGGCACTGAAGCAGGTTACCTAGGCCTAAGATGATTAAAAACAAAATTCAGACTACTGAGGCTCTATCTCATCAGTGCAATGAATTAAGGTGAATCTCCACTAGGCAAGAAAAGTCGCGCCATTCAATATTTTCCACTGCGACTTTTAGCGAGAAGGCGATTCTGCAAAAAGTAGGTATGGTTTCTACTTTGAAGCGCTCGGCTTTTTCCACCGTGTTTTTATCAGACATAAACAGCGCATTTGTGATAGCGATAGAAATAGAATTGCACGACTCTTTCCGGCTAGTGAAATTCACCTTTAGGCCGTTTCGTTCATCGGGGGATACTTATAACGATGTCATCTTTAACTAGCCTCGTATTGCAGTTAGCTTAGGTTCCAGTCCCCTCGTGTTGGACTTTGTCCTGGCTTTGTTTTTGTTGAAGTTCGTAAGTAATTGCTTTAAATTTCGATTCTTATTACTACCTTGACCATCTTGTTACAGTACTTGCCCACATAAATAAGAAAATTGCTTTGTCTGATACAAGAATAGCAGTTTAATAATATGACAGTTTAGGACACTGCCATAATCGGTTAAAAGTTCGATACAGCAATGGAAGAAAACTCAAATATACACTAAGCTATACTTGAAAACGTTTTGACCTACCTAATAGAAAATAAAGTAAAGACCTACCAGTCATGTGCCTTAGTTCCTAAAATACAGGCTTGGCTCCAGCAGATTCTCTCTCAGCTCTTCCCGGCGGCTCTCGATAACCGGAGTCATTTCTGGATCTTTGATATCATGTGTGGAGAACTCAAACATGGTGCAATTAAGATAATTGGAGCCGCATTCTTTGGCCTGTATTGACGAAATGCATAAGAGTTGAATTGAATTATCCCTCTGCAATTGAGTTGCATTGAGTTGGATTATTCCTCTTTACGCGATTGTACCATAACTGGCGTTTGAAAATACATACGACGTCTTCACTCGTTCATGGGCCTAAAATTACAAATAGTCCCAATAATTCCAATCCACCCACTCACTCGTACCGTTGAAACAACACACTGGAGAATCACTCAAGTACTTTGCGTATTCCCTTCAAGTGCTTGTGGTTTCCCCCCACATTACTGGACATCCTCCACAATACTGATGGTATCCCTCAACAGTACTGGACATCCTCCACAATACTGATGGTATCCCTCAACAGTACTGGACATCCTCCAAAGCACTGGTGGTATCCCCCAGTACTGAATATCCTTCACAGCATTTGATGACATCCTTCTACAGTACTGAACATCCTCCACAGTATTGCACAGACGTTCCCCAGGACGAGCCCCAAGATAATAATGGTGAGAAATTGATTTCAATAATGTATCAAGAAAAAGGCGATCTACTTATTTTCATTTGACGATTTGCTAGACAGACAATTTGACACACTTTTGCAACCGTAAATAGCAAGAGGCTGTTTCTTAAAAATCAATTTTCCTATCGATACAGTTGACGAGTATCAACTAGAAAACAAGCATAAACAATCTAATTCATCTGCTAACATTCATAGTTCCTATTAGTAAAATCGATCAAGTATTTTTGATTCTTCGACTTTTCAAACTTGTACAGTTTTTCTGACTACACTTTTTTGAGTCACAAGGTGTAGAATATCTAATGATTTTTACCCAAAAATCTCTGTTATGCTGTTGAAAAGAAAAGGATAATTCTTGTATATTCGTCAAACGACTGAATATCGAGTTTTAGCAATAAAAATATGACATTATCAGAAACGTATTGTTGTCAATTTGTTAAGGTTACAAATAAATTGTGAAATTGCGAGAGACTCAACTATCAATTGATATTTACATCAATATTAATGTTTTAATTGTACAGCAAGGAGTAAATAGGGTACCCACGTGGCTACATTTCGAGCAAACCATGAATCCTCTAAAGGAAACATCCCAGAAAGCCCAGGAAAGTACTGAAGATTTACTTTATACAAACAGCTACCAACTTTACATCAATCAAATACCAAAATATGTACAATAATCTTCACTCCACACAACAAAACCCAACAACATCTACCCAGCGGCAAGCACGAGATACCAACACTCACAATCATATTCCATAATGATAATTATCCGGCTTTTATTATGCAAAGTATTCAAAAGATATCGTCATTTGTTGAATAAATTGGACAGAAATTTTTATGTATATTCATGTCATCGTCTGACACGCGTAATACATATTCTCCTAAATGAGCTACCACAACTCTTATATGCCCCGATTAGGTTTCTAACCCAGTTTGAGACCTGGTTCCGGCATTTTACAATTGTTTTAGACAAAAAGGGATGTACCTGTCTCTATAAACAATATTCAACATAACGTACAAAACATGGAACATGATTATGATAAGAGATGTTCCTGGACGATAGTATCTCGTGCCACCCTACCCACGAAGGACTGCATAACCATTAACCATTTCTACCCCAGTCTATGAATAAAGTGCCAGTTAAGTTACACCATAGGTCATCATGCAAATGGTTAAAATACATACAAAATTTATTCATACGCCGAGCGTATGTTATGATTAGGGTTAGTTTAATATTCTTTGTCATACGTCGATTTTAGTAAGCAATAAGAAACTCTACTTTTTACAGAGAGAAGCGGTCTAAAAGGGTAAATTTTAACCGGCTGCCTTTCACACATGAAATTCAACCTCAGTCTCACCACTCTAATTGTTTTGCTCACTATTTGAACACGATGTACGTGTTGGTTCTAAATCACCTTGTGTCGAACCTAAAATCGAGGGGTTATTTGGTGGGCAGTTGTTTTTGGAATTGAAAACTTCTGTAGCGAAAATCGGTGTTATGAAACAGACAAGGACCTCATTTTATATGCTTATTGATGTAGTGCGTTCTAATGTTACCCTGCTTCTGCTGGAAATAAGGCTCAGCCTTAGTTAGGCCAGCATCCTTAATTGAAACACAGTCACTCGCAAATGAGTGCAATAAACACACGAGGACCTCTTATTACAATATGTTGTTATTTGTTTCATGCTACTCTGCCCCTGCTGGAAATAAGAACCAGCCTAAGACAGACTAGCACGGCAAGCATAAACTCACTCATTCACAAATGGGATCATTCAACACACTTGGACCTCACAGTACTATATGTAGTGATTGAGGTTGTGCCACCTTGCCACAGATTGAAACAAGAACCAGCTTTAGGCTAGCATGTTAAACAGTTAAGCAAAGTTTTCAGAAGCCTCGAGTTAGCAATAGCGATTTGATTCATAGCATATTTGTTTGACGGCAGAAGCTTTCTTCGGCTTTTTACTAGGCCTTTGGCACTAATAGCACTTTTAAGTTTTGGAGAAATTAACCTAGGCAATAGAGACCCAGTCTCTCAAATATACACCCTTGAGACACATTTCTCTTTAATACACCCTCAAAGACAGATGCTTGATGCTTGAAAATGTTATCACAATTATGATTAAGCAACGTCGTTACTTAAGACTGAACAAGCTGGAACGAAGTAGATTAAAGCTATAACGAGCAAAAGACATCTAGAATGAGCTTAACCAAGCTGAATCCAGAACGAGCTACATAAAGCTAGAACAAGCTGCCACAACCCAAGAGCCAGAAAAACCCAAAAGCTAGAATTTGGACTATCATAGAACCACTTGAAAAACCACTTAAAACATTTGATAATGTATCAAATGTTTTAAACGACCTTTTTATCGTATAGATAGTCCGTTTTTACATTTCAAGTTAAAATGATTCTACAATTCTAGTTGCTTTTTAGTTTCCTTGACTGACTCTGGTTTTTCCTAGCTTTTTGTGACTTATTCCGTCTTGTTCGGCCTTGTCCTAGGTTGTTCTATCTTCTTCCAGCTTGTGCTAGCTTGTTCTAGCTTGTTTTAGCTTGTTCTGACTTGATCTAGCTTGTTCTGGATTGTCCTGCCCTTTTCTGTGACTTCCTAGCTCCGTAGCTTGTTCTAGCTTCTTCTGAGTTGTCTAAGCTTTTGTGGTTTATCCTAGCATGTTTTAGCTTGCCCTGGCTTGCTCTAGCTTGCCCAGGCTTGTTATAGCTTGCTCTGGCTCGTTCTCACTTGTTCAGGTTCACCCTGGTTTCTTCAGTGTTTCTCTGGCTTGTTCAGTCTTTTAGTAACAACGAATTATAACAGTCAGACTCTTTAGTTTGAGTTTAAGTTAATTTTTAATCTTCATGCTTTAGATTCTAATTTTAAAGGTGCGTCAGTTTTTCTGTCATATTTTATAAGTTTGATGTCGTCAGCCTCAAAATGGCTGCCTAGTCTTGTGCTTTGCAGCGATTCGTTTTCCGAATTAGCTAAATTCAGTTTACTCCCCATGTTCGAGACTTTGTTGGAACCAGCCAAGTGTCGTTTGTCTTTTTCTTCCTCCTTGGAAAAATAGATTTCAGACTTTAGGATACTAAACTAAATAAGATTTTAGGGTTTTAAGATTTAAATTTAAAAACAACGGCAATGATGGGTCTGAACGATTAAAAAGAGAATGGACGGTTTTAGAATTAGCCATGAATTGACATTCAAAAAAATCTTATAATTTAAAACCGTAATGTTCCGATTAAATGCCAATAGAGCCACAACAACATCAAAGAGTAAAGAAAGGACTAGTACTCAGTAGGAAATTTCAAAATCAGTGGGGCCTAAAACTTCTTTATATTTCCATGTTGTAAAAAAACTGCGAAAAGATTTTACTAGGTAAGCAGATATTTAACCATGTCAACTGTTCCATTGAGTAATAAGTAACAAAGCAAGCTTTTGGGCTGCTCATAGCTTTATGTCTTAGACAAATATTTCAACGAAGCTCTACCAAAACTTGGGAATAGCAGTTTAGGCTGAGATAAAGCACATCTCTTTACCGTTTTTTACATATTATTCTACAAGTTATGAGTAATGTTTTATGAATTAGTCTTGAAGCAGATCTGATATCAAATTTATAAGATTACCTTAGTCGAAGCATTATTTAACATAAATAAATTTTTATGTTTATATTTGAAAATATAAGGTATTTAGAATAATCGTCGAAATCAATGATATGCTATTTCACTTCACTTCATCGATAAAGTTTTGTTTATATGAAAAAATGTCATCCCTTCAACTAGATGAGACTAAGAGTGGAGTGAAGTTTTGTTTTCCATATAAACACAAACAGAAGATTGTATAGCTGGTATTTCAAGGAAATGGGTGTAATGCTTTTATATCCTTATATTGTTTATTGTATACATCGATTTTAAGGTATAGTACTGTATTGTATCATAGGTCATCATGAGTGAGAAACCACATTTGTAATACATTTTAACCAAATACACCATTAACCTTTCTCAAAATCAACTATAGCACTAGCTCAACGCACTGTAAACATTCCATATAACTCAGACACCGTATAGGCCTACCACCTGTCCTGAGATTACATCTATTCCTCAGGCATCGTCTGACAAGTTGGAAATATATTCTCATAACTCGACTAACACAATTATTATATGCCCAAAATAAGTCTTGGGTCAGGAACCTAGCCCAAAATAGGCCAACACACTAACCATTATCCTAACCCGGGTAGAAGAGAGCATGAACAGTAGAACCGTTATCAGTTGAGATTTTTCGATAGGTATATTCTGAACGCAGCCTTAGGGCATATTTATTGTAAAACCCCCTTGACTTCAAAACAAGAGTCACATAGCATTGATTCACAGTGTCCCACCGAGCTTGCCTCACCAACAGTTTCAACATGCCCAATACAATCGATTTGCTCCTCCGCAGAAGTTATAGCTGGGTTCGTATAGCAATGATAAAATCATCGCAAACAAATTTTGGATATGGATCCAGGATGCGTCCACAAATTATTGTTGCGAATCGGAACGACTTGCTCAGATGTCGCAACGATTTGAAACAGTTTTTTTGCGAAAATCTTCGCAGGATTTAACAATAATTTCAATAATAGTTGGAAGATTTGAAATGATCATGAAACGGTTTGGAACGATTTGCTGCGAATTTTAAAAGATTTTAAACCCAAACTATGAGACGGTTTACAGCAAATTCGAGAAAACCTAAATTTGTTAGGAAAAAATTCACATTGAATTCGAAACGATTTAAAGGGACTATCAAACGGCTTACAGAAAATTCGAAACAACCTAACTTGGTTATGAAACTCTTCACATCGAATTCGAAACGATTCTAAGCAATTCACAGCGAATCTGAAACAATTTGAAGACACAACGATGATTCGTGGACGACCCATTAGTATTTGGAAATATACAACATACCTGCGATGTTTGGATGCCAGTTGGTGTGAAATACCGGCTCAACACCATGCCAATGATATCAGGAAGAACAGCAATAATAACAAATATGAACATCCCGAACCAAAATGAAGCAGCTCTCATCAACATGTACAGCGTGTCGTACAAGTCCAAGTCAAGATCCATGTTGAACGTTGAACGGATGCCAGGCCTAAAAAAAGGAGAAACGAAATCATGGTTTAATAACAGATCATATCATGAATGTTTTACATGTTTTTTATAAGAATACTCGGAACTAAGTTTACCCTGCTTGTTTCTTATTTTCAAGGCAGTTTTCATTAATTTATCACAGCCCTTTTAAAAAACGTGTTTGAAATGCTTTTCTAGGCACGAGCTTTACGCTTATGAACTTGTCATTTGTTTACCTCAAATACGTTTGGAGAAAGCAACAAATTTTGACCCATATTTCAGCCAGGTGTTTCCTAGAAACGTTCATCTTGTAAAAAAACGCGTAGTAATACAGCTATACACCAAAGAGTCGAGAATAGTCTACAACATTCCTCCGGCTAAAATTTCCAGAACCAAGGTTCTTTCTTACTAGGTAAGGTTATATACCAGAAAGGTTGATAATCTTATTGCATGCTGATACCCTCTAAATGTTTAGAAATATTCATCCAAGGGGCACGACAAAAGCTAGTCTTTGGTGTCACAAAGAGGCTTATTTTACTCAGGTTAGTGTTGGGACGGCAAAAGACATGGGAAATATACTTCAGATATTGATGGTTGATAAAATCTTAATGAATAATAATAATAATATATCATATTTATACAGGATAACCTTTTCAGTAAATATTTTACTGCTATCACTAAGGGTCCTGTTAGATCAAAGTATTCAAAGTAAAATATTAAAGTTATAAATGTTAAAAGGGTAAAAAACAGTAAAAACTTAAGTAACAATCAGCTTGGATTAGAAAAATCATGTGCTCTTATTTTCCTTTTAAAGTTGAAAAAATATTTTTCATTTCTAATGTCACTTGGTAAGTTGTTGTATATAGTCGCTCCTTGAAAAGCGAAAGTTTGTAGGGGTTGACATTTAGTTATACGAAGAATATCGTTGTTTGTAAATACAAGGGAATAAATTATTGTTATTGCCATCTTTGACAATAAAAAGGTTCACTATTCAAAAGTTTCAAAATTCAAAACGTACCATGGCCAGAGAAATCCGCAGAGAACCAGCAGGAATACAAAATAGAAAATATTTGTTCCCCAAGTGACAAAATGAGTCATCCATGTCCAGTAGTGAGTTATCAGAGAAAGCTGTGAAATAATTTCATGAGTTTAGACTCGAGTTAAACATGGTTTTAGGCCGCCGTTTCACCTCGATACTGCCAGTGCATTTACATCGCCTTATCCACCTTATATTCAATCAACTAAACATAATACTGCATGTGCCAGATAAAATTAGACCCGTTTAATGAACCACTTAAATCGAGAATTGGCTGAAGCAAACTGAATATATTTTGATTTGATGCTAGATAGGCCCACTCAGACATTGTTGATTTTTGAAAGTTTTACAACGAATAGTTTTTAAGTTACGAATAGTTTTTCTGACCTAGCTATCTCATAATTCAACATCAAAAATAGTATCTATTTAAAGTCCTTTTTATTGGCTTACTTGATTGGTTTCTACAGTACGCTATTTTGCATACGAAAGGGAAAAGGCTTTAATAATTTATTGCAATCATTTATACTGAAGAAGTATTCAAATTGAAAATTACAGCCTACTAGAAAACCCCTTTTTCACGCTGAACCCATAATAGTTTATTAGAAACAATGCTGTCTAGATTATCTAGCCAAATCAACTGGTTTATCAGTGTATGAAACAGCAGACCCTTGACACAAGCACTTGAAAACATCCGTCATAAGGGTTAGTAGTGAACATTTTTCGACAAATCGATTAAAATTTTAATTAATCAAAAGCTATTTGTTTGATCCCTTTCTTGGTTGCTTAAGCAAATATTGACTAATAGCAAAGTCATCTTTAGCAAATTATTCAGTTTGACGGGCATTGTATTTCTCATCGCAGCACAGCTTCCTGGCGTAAAACCAAAGAACGCAAACAAAAACACGTCTTAAATCCCAAACCCTTCCCAACAATTGTACGGAAACTCAAACAACTTTCATTAGAATACTAGGCCGCTGTTATTGAAAAGCTCTTCCTGATAAATTCGTACGCAAACATGAAATAAGATACTCATGTGTTCCCAAAGAAAGGGATAAGTTTTCATGATTCGCTGTTTACCTTGAGATTTGTGATGAATACGACGATAGTGAAGACGAACACTCCAAAGGCAAAAACTCCATATTCCTAAAAAAAACCAAAATCTTCTTTACAAATCATGCAGATGGTATTTTCAGATGAAAATATATTTTTTGATCCAAATTTGCAATAAAATATCTTTGGGTATTATCTCGCTTTTTAAAGAGGAATGAACATTATTTGATAGTTTGAAAGGAATGATGGCAAATAAATCAGCCCATAAAAATCAAATGCACTTTTAATATTACTTAACTGAATTTTTAATGGAGTCCGTAAGAAGAGGTTTACAAAAGAGTCGAAAAGAAAAGATCTTTAAGACAAGATCTTTAAGAAAAGGAAAGAAATTGGACGTGATACCATTAGGACAATACTGTATGTTTCTTATTCGAGCTCAATACCTTCTTGAACATGATTTTCAGAGTTCTATTGCTTCAAATGTGTGCATTAAAATGCACCAATGTATTCATTTTCCAATAGCACAGTGCATAAGGAACAAATTGCACTTTTTAGATTTTTGATTTACTTGATTGTGAAGGGGTAACACCCAGCAATAGACCACACCCTTTTTCGAAGAATCGAAAAGAGCTCTTGGTTTTGCAGCCTTTTCCATTTAAATGATATAGCTTTAGCCCTGAATCTTCTACCACAGGCAGAAGTATGATAGAGCTGTGATCTGAGCCTCAAAGAGCTAATTTTGCTGTTTTCATGATGCTAAACATCTATATATGAGATTTATCAAATATTTTGCATCCTGATGTACCAGCCATATAATATATTTGATGGTGACAAACAAGTATAAGAGTGTTTCAAAACAACTTTTACCAAGAATTGATTGATAACCTATTGGCAACTTCCAAGGTCTGAAAAGTTGGTAAAGGCGAAGCTAAAAGATTTTGATACCACCTACCAATTAAGCTCCCTCTCTCAAATACCCAATTTTTAGATAAAATATCAACTATGCCATTTCTCTGTTAAGCCTTCCAAGAATTTTGAATGACTTAGTCTACTTAGTTGATTAATTGCCTTAAAATTGGCTGAAATTTATTCCCCTTACCAGCAGTTGACTGTGGATGGATCCGACATCAAAGAGCATTCGTGAAGCATAAAACACAACCAATGAATGCCAAATGCCTGAAAAAAAGAAGAACACAAAAAGGTTAAGAATTGACGCAACTTCACTATTAAATCTTTAAACTTAAACATTATTATTCATCCAGTAACCGTTATGTAACACCAGGGAGCTGCTTCGCAGGTGCAGGCCACTACAGGTGGTGTAGATTCTAAACAACTATGCGTCAAACTTAAAAGGGTTAGGGGGCAAAGATTCAAAATTAAAAACTTAAGTAGCCTATACGGGTGCAATCAACCATACTAGAACTACATACTATAGAGTACTAAAGTGTGACGTCACAAAAAATCTATTTTTAGAATTTTGGAAGTTTGGCTCCATAATGTGAAAGAGCTTCCAAAATTACATCAAATGGATGCAAAATCATCTCTGTATGTCGAATATTAACTGAGATATAACCATTTGAAAAATTGACTTTCAATAGGAAATCCCTGTATTTTTCGGCCTGTTAAAATTCTAAAAATAGATTTTTGTGACGTCATCACTTTAGTACTCTATTATCACCCTGAGGAGAGTTTGTACTGTACTGTAGAGGTTTTTCAGTTCTGAAGAAAATGTTAAGTACTGTGGTGGGGTGTATCATATGAAATATGGAGGTATATCATGAGTGCATTGAAGATTGCTAAGTGATGTGGGGATACCATCAGTACTTTTTGGGGATACCATCCAGTTCTGTGGACGATGTTCAGTACTATGAGGATATTCAGCATGGTAACCCTGTGCAGTACTGAAAATCCTCCACAGTACAGTACAGACGTTCCCTAGGGTAATTATATGCAGTGATGTAGTGTATGGTACTGTATCCCTGCATGCATGAAACAAGGCCAGAGTCGTCTTAGAATGGCTAACATGTTAAATCTAAGACCAATAATGGAGACTGGCAAAAACAATCAACAACCGATAAACCATCTTAATCTTTCTAAACTATAAACAATTCCTTTATCCATTCTCATCCCAGAAGTTGAGTGGCTCAGTTCCTTAAACCTGGGTTCTATTAAGTACAGAAATAACAAACTATGAAAATGAATTTTTCCTACCTGACATTGTCCAATACATAAACTGCTTCCAAGACATTCTGCTATTGTTGGCTATTTCTCTGAAAAAAGAAACAGCAAAAATTCCGGTAATGTAGAATCTAAAAGGGTGATGAAATTAGATAGTAGGGTGAACTATGGAAGAAGAGTTTCCTGAACTATCTGTTCACACTGTAAATCTCACGGCAGAATAGCCTAAACAAAACGTAGTAGCTGCGTTGCACTTCGTTCAAAATCCCATACTTCAGTAACTACTTTTGCAGTAGGGGGCAGCGTTAGTAAGAAGAGATATGATTGATTCTTTCGTTATAAAGAATACAATATGTGTGTTTTCCAACCTTTAAAAACGATTTGAATATTCGTAAACACAGTGGTTAACAGAATAAAAGTTATGCAACATAGCCTTATAGGAGATTTTTCAGATTATCCAATAGGAGATTTTAAAACTGAAGCTTTTCCTATCATATATTGCACGAAACGATATCTGCAATCTTCTGTGCAATTTTTAAAGCTTTTGTGGAGTAACTGAAATTATATCCCTCAAGGTTGTTATGGATTTATTTCATACCTGTATAACGCTGGATTGTTCATCAAACTCGAAGGCTTTAAGTCTTGCTCAAATATTCCATATAAAAGGATTGGAAGTGAAGTGAAAAATATGTTGAAACATGTGAGGAAGACACCAGCATACAGTGGCTGAAAAAGGAATACAAACAGATGAATTAAGCAGCCCTAATTTGATGAAAAACTAGACTAATTTCTTGAGAGCGAGTGGTTTATCATAAACTATTAAGCGTTTTCAACATTTTCCAGGAGGACATTTACGAGAAAAGATTATGTATTGAAGAAGAAATTCATCTCTAAAACTATCCGACAATTAATCTCCATTTGTAGCTTTAAATGTGCGAAAGGCTGAAAAGAGTAGCTTTCTGCTACTCAGCTTGGTTGACGTGAAATTGAAATTAAATTGAACAAAAGTTGGTTAACAAGAGAGAGATTCTTTGTAAGACGAATACAGTGACCAAAATCACGATGTGATATGAACAGTAGTAAAGTGCACAAATAATAATTCTTCCAAATGTTTTCTTCTGGTGTGCACTTTGGTTTGGCACTAGTAGGCAAATAGATATTACAGTCCTATATACAATCATACCTTTTTGTAGGAATAGCAGTCTCCACCAATACAATACAATATCAACAATCAACAATATTGAACATACACAATACAATAGAATAGAACATCCATTTTAAAGTCGTTATTAGCATTTTAAGTGAAATGTTATTTAAAGTTATTTTCTTCATTCTTCTATACCTTTTTGTAGGTGCATAATTTTGTTCCACTCTGATAGTCGCTTACAGACACAATAGTTTATGAACTGTAAATAAATTTTATTGCAAATATTTTGAGACACAACTCACCATAGCAGAGAATCCACAATAAAACTGAAAATAAAACTGTGGCGTGATGAATGCAATGTTCTGAAATTTGAAAATTATGTATGCGTGAAAAACATATATTTATTGATTATTTGCGTAATCATTATGAAAAACATAATGTTTATGCTACATAGGTTGTAATAATGATGACTAATTGCAAGAAGGAAAAACCGGAATGACGAACATCTTCGACAGAAGGCTGAATTCATTTACCATACTTTATGAATTTATGTAATCACATACATGACTCTGAAGAAGGACCTAATATGAAACACGAATCAATGCCACTGTTTTTTATGTCTGGAGCTAAACATTCCACCAGAAGGCTACTGTAATAGCATACTATCCTGATTTAGGACAGTGGTTGGAGCACTCACCTTTAATGGGTTAAGTCCTAGGTTCGAGACCTGGTGGAGGCATAACAGAATTTTGTAGCTCACTTTCGAGTAAATATTTTCCCGTGTAAGCCTATGCCTTATGATCTAAGTTATTTATTTGTAGTGTATCTTTGTTGTATTCATGAATAGGCTATAATGGTAATATGCTAGAACCAGGTCTTGAAACTAGCTCACCATAGGCCAGTCTTATGAGTTACTTGCATATACATGGTTATGAAGAAGGATAGGCCTGAAAAGTCAGTTTGCCTACCTTATGTATCAGCACTGTTTATGTTTTCTTTCTGCTGAAACAGGAAGGTTTATAACAGCGAAAATTGTAATGAATTCCTGACTTACCTTGTAAAAGAAGTATAAGACAACAGTGCTTAATCGCACATAATAATTATGTCCGTGAACCAGAAGAACTTTCTTCAAATATCTGAATCTGTGGAACGCATAATCACTCGTCCTGACTGCCTGTCTACCTTCTTTACCCATGATGCCACAGCCAACATGTGCTTCTTGGATCATACTGCAATCATTAGCTCCATCGCCGATCGCCAGAGTGATTGGTTTGATCGAAGAGTGCTTCACAAGCTTCACAACCTAAATGAGTTTTAAAACGATTCAATAGTATTTATGGTTCATTTTCGAAGTACAAAGGTAAACTAGGTAAAGGTAAACAACAATAGGTAAGCAGTGCATTGATAGTTGATAGGCAAATACGGTTACTATCTTTGTAAGGTATTGATTTTCTGTGGAAAGCAAAGATGGCCCATGTAATAAGAAGTCTCAGTGAGCAGCACTTTGACTTTAGTCCTTCCTCTCGATGTGATCACACCATGTTGTGATTCCTGCTACCTTTTGCCTTGAATTACAGAGATCTGGCAAATTCTCTTCTCACACTTTATGTGATAGTTCTTAAGTTGACCAAACCCACGACATTTTTAACAAGTGTTGATTGTTAAAGCCGCTCAGCCACCCCCTTCACAAGTTTGCTAAAGTATGTGTCTCCAAAGTCATAAGATTATCTGTGCATGATAACTGATACTACAAGTAAGAAAAATTGTTTATAAAGCACCAGATTGATAGATGTATAAGCAGTAACGTTTCAAGCTTGTGCTTTTTTCAAATCTTGCTATTAACCGATACTGCCTTGCTTTAGTTTTATTTACCTGCGCTTTCTGCAAAGGAGACATGCGACAACAGAGAACAGCCACGCATTTCTGCCCAATATTCACAAACATATCTGAAAATAAAATTAGTCAGTTAATGAACATTTCAAGAATTCATGCACTGAAGGAACAGAATTTTATGGAAAAGCCATTAGTTTTTTATCAAACACAAGAAAGTTACTAAGAATTAAAATATATAATTTTAGAAATTCAAACAGACGAGGGGTCTAGAGTTAATCTAACTAAAAATTAGACAGATTCAAATCATTTCCAGTATCTTGTAGGAAATACTGCATGATTTTGAAAAAGTCGTAACATAAATGAATTAAAATTGTAACCTGCAAAGAACTGCATGACCAGTAATAATGTTGATCCATCCACAACAATTGCGAATTCCACCTCTTGCGAATCAGAGCTATCAACCCTGTAAAAATCAAACAAATTCCGTTAGAGGCTGATAACATTGGATTTTCCAACCCTGGAGTCCAATTTCAACCCAGCTGACCTAGTTGAAAAGTTGGATGAAGTTGGATTAAATCCTACTTCAGACTCTGAAGTTCAGAGTCATGTATATAATTATTTAAATTCATAAGGCATGGAAATAAATTCTCACAAGTATGCTACAACTTGAATACCTCTGATATACCTCTACTATACATAATCATAATGATATATGCCTTCACTTTATAAAATAACATATATCAACTGATGTCTCTTACCTTTTCTGACACTCTTCAAGAGTTGTTTGAACGTCTAAAACGGTTTTCTTCTGAACGATATACATCAACTCCATGCCAGTTTGTATGTGACCACACGAATGACTTATGTTTACGGCTGTTTCCTGCTTGTCTCCTGTCAAAACCCAGACCTAAGATCAAATAAAGGAAAGTAGCATATTATTCGAGAATAAAGGATAGAATTAATTATATTTATAATTCATGTGTTGTAAGATCAGTTTTATATAAACAGGACACTGTAGGAAAAAACTCAGATAAGGGGGTAGGATCTTATTGTTGGGGGTTTGACTGCAGTGTAGTATTTGCTGCTGACCATTTTTAGTTGTTTCCTAACTGTAAGGAGACATTGCCAATTTAAGACGGGTTTAAATCAACAGCAGAAAACTCGTGGACCAAAATTTTTATCAAACAAGAAATTTGTGATGTTCTAACGAAAAATACTTCAGGTGATAGATTTTATATTGTCCAATTCGAAAGTGAGTTTACATTCAGATCAAGTCTTTAGGGCCAAATGAACTGGAAGTGATTTCCAGGTAGGTTTATTTTCATTTTCTCAGCAGAATTTCCTATCCTCCATATAGTTAGTTTCATCTGCAAGACTTGCAAGAAAGCTAGGTTCACCTTTTGATTAAAGCATTAAGGAATGGCAACGTTTCCATGTGTAATCCTAAAGATAAACTATGAGGCAGGAAACACAAACACAAAGAAATAGTTCTAAAGTTTATTCGAACTCAGAGTTGACTAAATATCAACATATTCACCTTAATTCCAGCGATTCTAAGTGATTCTATCGTATCTTTGACACCATCTTGCAATCTGAGAAAGGAGAGAAATTTTAAATGAAAAAAAACCAAAAACTATGAATTAGAATCGGCTTAGTTGTTATTGATAGGACGAAGGGGATTTATTGGCAAGATTTGATCTTTAATATTGCAGTTTTACAAAGGTAGTTCTCATGTTTATTCACCGAAAAGTACCGAATAAGCAACCCCTCAAATAAGCACCTACTCCATCTCCATAATGAATATAATATTTCAAGGGTTTCCAAATCAAAGATTAAAAATAATTGCAAATCGTTCCAGTTGGCTATGATAATTTCTAGACCATCCAAGTGATTTCTTACCTGTCCTCCACTGCTGTTGCTCCAAGCAACTCTAGGTCATTTTCAACTTCGTCAAAAACTTTGGCTAGCTAGAAAACAAGAAGGAAATATCATACAGCATTAATGTAGATAAAAACATATGATACGTTAATTAACAGACTACATTGTGAGAAAAGTTCAATTTTCAAACATGTTCATCATTAATTGAGATAATTTGTGTAAATGAAAAATAACTCCAGCAGGATTCGAACCGAAGGTCATTGACTTAGTGCGTATTTGCTATACCAACTGAGATACCTGGGCTATCCAATCGGAAGAACAATGACGTGCCAACTCAGTGATCACGGGTTCAAATCCTAATTGGATTATTCATCATTCACACAAATCATTTTGATGGATTTTCCAAATTCTACTTCTTCTCAAGTTCTTCATCCCAAATTTGAGGTCTATATATTAACCCCATGTATGAGAGAATAACCAAATCCTTTTTTAATTGCATACATATTTGTCCATGTTCCCAGGCACGAAATTCTCTTATCTTGACTAGCCGAATTTCGAAAATAAATAGAATTATTTGAGGTGGTTCAGCCGAGATCGAATATATTTATAAAGCAACTGACCTGTTCTTCCCTGTCTGTTATGGCCTGCTGTGCACTTACGAGCTGAAAATACAAAATATCTTCACTTCAATTGAAATAAAAACCAAAATAAATAAGCTCTTGTACAAAAAATACACAAAACTATTAAACAGGCTGTCCAAATTCATCGTTGAACATCTTGTTAGGAATTTTGACCCACCGGAATCTCGAAAGTGAGGGGCCCTGTTGAGAGTACAAGGGTAAACTTAAGAAACGAATCGACTCCTACCTTATCATTCATTTCTTTATAATCTTCAGCACTAATTTTCTTTGCTGCGATAGTCAGTGTCCGAAGACCAAGCTAAAAGAGAGAACATAGGAAATCCAATTTTTCTTTGTATTGATGAAATATTTGAAAGAAAAAAACAACAAGAAACGACCGGAGAAGCAAATAGGGGTGGAAAACGATTATGCTGGCAAAGTTTTTTCTTATCTTTACAATACAGCTGGGAAAGGTTGCACATCCAGGAAACGTTTAGAAAACAGAGAATATGACATTTTAGCCTATCACTTAGAAATACTATTAAGAAAGCAACTTGTCCATCATCTGAGAATTATCTTCAAAGTTCTTCTTTACGGAAACTCCTGCAGTACGATTTGTTGCGCCTGCATCTCACCAAAAATCAGCTAGACCATTATACCCAAAAATCAAACAACTGGCATCTAGGAGCGAGCAAATAATATGGACCAGTTTAATGGAACAAAAGTTACCTCGGCGTATTGGTCAATGTGCTTTAAAGTTTCTTCAACTGGACCTGATTTTATTCTGTCAAGCACGTGTGACTCGGCTCCTTTACAAAGCATTAGAATTTCACCTGAAATAAAATTTTATGATTTCAATATGTTTCAGAAATTGCATTGAATATAAAAAGAGTGGGACTATTATTCCCGTTTTGGAGTGAGAGTTAGCTAATAGTCAGTACACATGACGAAATTTGAGTTCAGTTGTTTAGAATGCTTGTGCTCTCAATCCATAAAACGCGGCTTTTTAAACGTAAGAAAGAATAAAAAAATGGCTGAAATTTTGTGATACTGAAAATAAACACGGTAATGTAAGATGTTTACAGGAAAATATGTTAAAGGGAACGTTCCAAGTCATAGAATTGTGAATGGGAACTACGATTTCAAATAAAGATTTGAAAAGTTTTGGACAATTTGCAAAGATCAAAAAAAAATTTGCAAGGAAAGTCAAATGCTTTGAATTTGTTCATTTAAACTAGCATAACAAGATTGAGCATAACAAGTGTCAAGATACAGTTATATTCATCATGATGAAATGTTTTGAAGAAATTACCCGTAGGAGTTTCAAGTATGTTACTCATTCTCTTTCTCGATGAGTCGAATTCCAAAACATGCAGCAATTTATATCTGAAAACAAAACAGAATTTCCAAGTCCTGTTAGAATCATTCTATATATAGCATACCCGGTACCCCCATCCCATTGCTGTCTAATGATGCTGAATTTGGATCCCATTTTGAAAATAATTGGGGAAAGAAAATAGGCGTCAATAAAAATAGTAATATCCATGTGATAAAAATTGACATCCATGGGATAAAAATCGACAAAATGGGTAATTTTTCTCGTTTTGATTAATTATGTCAAAATTTTGAAGTATTACTTTTCACACATAATCATAGTGGCAAAAAGATGTTTAAGGCGTAAATAAAAGATGGTTGTAAATACATACGGTTGTAATTTTCCGTCTATTTCAAGTTCCATACATTCTCCCTTCTTCCCTTTGAAAGTAACACCAAATCTGAAACATAAGATGCAGAAATATTGAATGCTAAATCGATCTAGTGCAAATTTTGAGATCAGACAATATAAGGCTCAATGTTTTAAGGCTCGGTGTTTTGATTAAAAAAATAACATTCATAGCTTTATGTGCCTTTTTTCTAAAGCAAAAGAATATGGAACAAAAAGAGACCATGCATCATTGTTTTATCATTCGCAAACAATGTACCACAAACATTCTATATTTCCATTCTATTCTTCGATGCTAGTTAGGACTTGATTCCATGCCAAAATATTGTTTTGCTTTTACTTCAGCTTATACCTATCAGAAAATAATTCAAAAGATTACAAAACAGAGGGAAGATAACAGCTAATATCACTTATAGAGAGACAAATAATCCGAAATTCTGAAAAACTAGAATTTTCAACCGAAGTTATGAGAATAAGGGGGAGAACATTGAAGGAATAGAATCGAGATAATTGAAGGAGTTGAAGGAGTAGAATCGAGATAATTGAAGGAGTTGAAGGAGTAGAATCGAGATAATTGAAGGAGTTGAAGGAGTAGAATCGAGATAATTGAAGGAGTTGAAGGAATAGAATCGAGATAATTGAAGGAGTTGAAGGAGTAGAATCGAGATTATTGAAGGAGTTGAAGGAGTAGAATCGAGATAATTGAAGGAGTTGAAGGAGTAGAATCGAGATAATTGAAGGAGTTGAAGGAGTAGAATCGAGATAATTGAAGGAGTTGAAGGAATAGAATCGAGATAATTGAGGGAGTTGAAGGAGTAGAATCGAGATAATTGAAGGAGTTGAAGGAGTAGAATCGAGATAATTGAAGGAGTTGAAGGAATAGAATCGAGATAATTGAAGGAGTTGAAGGAGTAGAATCGAGATAATTGAAGGAGTTAAAGGAGTAGAATCGAGATTATTGAAGGAGTTGAAGGAGTAGAATCGAGATAATTGAAGGAGTTGAAGGAGTAGAATCGAGATAATTGAAGGAGTTGAAGGAGTAGAATCGAGATAATTGAGGGAGTTGAAGGAGCAGAATCGAGATAATTGAAGGAGTTGAAGGAGCAGAATCGAGATAATTGAGGGAGTTGAAGGAGCAGAATTGAGATAATTGAAGGAGTTGAAGGAGTAGAATCGAGATAATTGAAGGAGTTGAAGGAGCAGAATCGAGATAATTGAAGGAGTTGAAGGAGCAGAATCGAGATAATTGAAGGAGTTGAAGGAGCAGAATCGAGATAATTGAAGGAGTTGAAGGAGTAGAATCGAGATAATTGAAGGAGTTGAAGGAGTAGAATCGAGATAATTGAAGGAGTTGAAGGAGTAGAATCGAGATAATTGAGGGAGTTGAAGGAGCAGAATCGAGATAATTGAAGGAGTTGAAGGAGTAGAATCGAGATAATTGAAGGAGTTGAAGGAGTAGAATCGAGATAATTGAAGGAGTTGAAGGAGTAGAATCGAGATAATTGAAGGAGTTGAAGGAGTAGAATCGAGATAATTGAAGGAGTTGAAGGAGTAGAATCGAGATAATTGAAGGAGTTGAAGGAGTAGAATCGAGATAATTGAAGGAGTTGAAGGAGTAGAACCGAGATAATTTGTGTGAATGAAAAATGACCCGAGCAGGAATCAAATCCACGACAACTGACTTTGTGCGTCATTGATCTACCAGCTGAGTTATCGAGGCACTCAAAATTTGAAATCAAGTAAAGATGAAGAGCACTCTCACCTCGCTGCTGCTTCAACCAAAGCCTTCTCATCTGGAGACGAGGCCTAAAATGAAAATAATTCAGTAATGATGTAAATAATTTCTGTACATTATGCTCTGCTCGCACGCCCAGTAGCTCTTTCCGGGCCTTCTCACCTCCTTTTCCATCGATCATTCCTACTAGCAGTTTTTCAATAGAATTTTGCCTCTGCGTGATCCATCTCGAGTACTGCCTTTCCAAACATACTATTATGTGCGTAACTCTGTTGTGCAACGCACATTTATAGTGTTTAGCGTGCCCCAAGCTTTTTGTGATTTTCGTTTCTTTAACAATTCTAACAAAAGATGCATGCTATCTATCCTGATAAACTCGATGTGCAGAAATATAGAACAAGCATGTAGGAGAAATAAGACTAGAAATTAAACAATAAATTAGACAGGATCCCTGCTACTTCAAGTTTTATGCTGATTTAAAAGTTTTAAAAGTTTTAGACAATACGATGATACCATACCAACCTGATAGACATATTCTGGCTCATCGCCTCTCTGCTCCTCGGGGACCTCATCTGCTTCTACTGTGTGGCATAAGGCAAGTGCCAGTAAAAACTCTTGCAAATCACTCTGAAAAACCAATATTTGAATTAACCAGTGCAACAATATTCTATTCTTATTACGTCCAAACGAATCAGCTCCAAAATTCAAAGATTTGCGATTTGTATGATTTTATTTGAAAATTAGGCATGTTTTAACCAACTTATGAGAAATTTTTCTCTTAAAGAAATTCATCAGATTTTTTTTGAAATTCTCTTCCTTTTACAAGAAACTGCTCAGTAAGATTTCAAATAAATGAGATGCTTATATGCAGATTTTTTTATGTTACCTATCATAGACATGAGCATCAGCCCTCAACTCGGAAACGAGCATCCCTACCTAATATGACAATGCTCTAATCGCAGCTGGATAGTTAATTGCCCGTCCTACTCTAGACAGGATAATGTCCCAAAAACTCTTGGGGCATCTCTACACCTGACAGGAATTTCCCCAGCCTAGACAGGGGTATAGTATAGTTTGGTTTGCTAAATTGGTGAAAGCTAAATAAGGACTCTCTTTCTGATCAAATTCAAGCTTAATTTTTATTCTTTTCAGAGTGGAATAGATAATTAAAAAACACCATATAATCTAATGCATTTTTTTGATTGTGGCCTTAAACTTATGCACATGACTGATTGAAAAGTAAAATGGAGATCTTACAATGATGAACTATACAATCAGCAAATATTGGAAATATTATGATAATTTATGCTGGTTAGGCTAATTCATATATTATGTTCATATATCATATGCTATTTATTACATGGTTGAAATTTTGTTATGATAATTCATGCGGGTTAGGCTAATTCATATATTATGTTCATATATCATATGCTATTTATTGTCTTGATAAGATTTTATTATGATAATTCATGCGGGTTAGGCTAATTCATATATTAAGTTCATATATCATATGCTATTTGTTATCTTGATAAGATTTTATTATGATAATTCATGCGGGTTAGGCTAATTCATATATTATGTTCATATATCATATGCTATTTATTACCTTGTTGAAATTTTGTTATGGCCTAACGCCCTGTTGTGAAGTGTTGAGTTGAATTTCTCATAAGGTTGAATAAATACCTACAGAAATGCTGGAAATGACCCTATTGGGAAATTAGAGAGATCTTGAGCTTCTTACCGTAAGATTAGATTTGTCCAGAACAGTGTCCGAGTTGGAATCACAGAGCGTCGAGTTGTATTCCTGAAACAAAAACAGTCAATAACGCCATAATTTCAAACAGTAATTAAATGCAACAATTGCAAAAACACAGAAAAGAACTCCACATAAATATAACAATGATATCATAAGAGGAATCTGAAAACTTACCGTGTATT
This sequence comes from Pelagia noctiluca, assembly GCA_963924455.1. Classification (NCBI taxonomy): domain Eukaryota; kingdom Metazoa; phylum Cnidaria; class Scyphozoa; order Semaeostomeae; family Pelagiidae; genus Pelagia; species Pelagia noctiluca. The sequence goes on from OZ004325.1 coordinate 14,193,571, forward strand.
CGGTTCCTTTGACGGAACATTGTCTGAACTGCATGTCATTTTCTGTCAGGGTTCCAGTTTTATCACTGAACACATATTGCACCTGATATAAACACATATTGAATATTCATCTTGAATAGTTACTTTACCATTCATAAAAAAAAAGAAGAAACCACTTGAATAAATTAAGCCCATGAATAATCTATTGGGAGAAAAAGAAAGAGTGAAACAACACGCACATGTCCAGAAATAATCTAGATCAATTATATTTTCCCCTCTGTAATTCTAGGCAAAAAGCAAGAGGAACTACGGACTGGGTGTGTTCATGTTAGGAGGAAGGATTAAGGCTGAATTATTTTGCTTAGTCTTACTATTCGGTAGACCCTTTACGCTGTGTTCTAACAAATACCTTTACGAAGGAGTACATTTATCAATAAACCATATCCTATCCACAATCAGTTGCAGTGCCAAAAGGGATGGTTCCAGTTACAAAGGCTGTGTTCTATCATTATTCAAATCCAAAAGAATTTAAACCTTACCTGACCAAGTTCTTCATTCAAATCTGATGTGTTTGCTTTTGCTGATTCATCTGTAGACTAGATTCAAACATAAAAAACCGGCATTACCATCATGACATTGTAGTGGTCATAATATAGCAAGGCATTCTTATTTTTCCAATTTAAGTGGGGGAAAAAGAAAAGAGGTACTTAAGAAGACTAACACTCTATTATTAAAATTCTGAAAGGGATAAATTTGAGTAATGCAACTTTAAGTAACAGAGATCTAGTATTTTTTTAATTCTCATCTCCCATCATCACTCATCTTCACACATCATCAGTCTATACTTTCCTACATATTGGGCACTATGACGAATTGGTAGAAAACACAAAGCTACAGAGAAATAGATAAAAACTATTATTACCTCATGATACATATCTCTGTCCCAACTGAAAAACATTGCTCCACAAAATTTCTGCAACTCTAAAAGAAGTCAAAGAAAATCATCGAATGAAAATCAAATAAGTACAAGTAGGCAGTCTTCCGTAAAAACGAAAATTCTTTATTTGGCATAGTTCATACCACTAGACTTTGGATCGCTGTAGATTGTTTCAATTGCCAACAATTATTTGCTCATGGTCCCTTTGATATCAAAGCAATTCGAGGTGTTGACAGATAAACTTTGTTTTCTCGGTAGTGATTAAACTTTCTGCACTCGATACGGAAAGAATAAAGAAAATAAAAGATACTTACCTACAGTGACGTAAAGAGAGATCGGTATGACGTAGTTGAAAAGAATCAAGAATGCCAGGAAGTCGATGAAAACGTTTAAACTTGTCTGAAAAAGAATCAAAACAAAACATTAATAAAAGTATAACAATCTACAATCCGGAAAAATAAATAAATAGACCGCTAAAATGACTAGTACGAAATATTCGCGTTAGCACGAAACTCAGAGTAACAGAAGAACATGTCTGTTTTTCAATGTGTTCATTCTGCTTTATAACTGATCTATACTCAAGTATATTGAGCACTATAGCAAGGATAAGCACTCTCTTCTCGAGTTCAATGTAAATAGACTGCTATGGATTGATCTGGATGTTTCTTTTCTGAGTCTACCTCTGAGAATTTGGATTACAAAAGTACACAAAATAGATAATTGAAAGTTATACTTCAAGGAAATAAAGGTGAGTTTATTAAATCTGAGATAAAGATATTCGAAAAAAGTTTCCAAACCTTTTCAGAGAGTGGAGGCAAATACCAGGCATTCGTAGCAACAGACTTCCCTTGCCAACTGTACTTCAGGCCTGTACAAATGGCCGTCTCCACAAGTAGAACCAGCAAGAATACGATCAGATAAGTGTTCATCTTTCTATGATCAAACATATGATAAAATATTAATTAGGAAATAGCATCAGTTTCATTTTTATTCCGATATCAATTCCAGATACAAATTCAAAAGAATACATCTTAGTGCCATCGTTTCAAAATTCATGGAATCTTGTCCGACCGAAAGTATTGACCCAGGCCCGTAGCCAAGCCTTTGAAGCTGGAGTGGTAAAATTTTGAAGTCGGTAAAAATATTTTGCGTGGCGGAGGGGTAAGGCTAAACAGAAAATGGATATGGTCACTGTGGAACGACAACTATGAGAATTTCGACCCTTTTATATTTTAATCATGAAATAGGCTGTTTTTCACAATTATTTTCATCAATGTTTTCTTATATCTCAATTACATATTAAAAGGGGCAACACTGGGTAATGAGAAACCCATTGTGGTTACTTGAAACATTTTGCAGGGGTGGCAAAAAGGCTGCTCAAATCGCACCAGGAGTGACAATACCACCCCATGCCACCCCATTGCTATGGGCCTGTTTTGATGAGGCACTTCAAATTGAGTGCTGAAATAAATGTTCTTGCTTCTAGCCCTTATAAGAACAATCTCATAGAAACTAGAAGTTATAATATTCATAGGGGATTTAACCATGAAAATGACTTGTGTGGATTTGCAGGTTCAAATCACCAGGTAGCTAGTATAAAATTACACACCACCCCCTATTTTAGAGGGAGAAAAGCCAACAACCAGATTCCTTGATTTTGGCTTGAACACTTAGATATCGAGAAATAAGTTAGGGATTTCGAAGTAGAAGTACATATAGTTTTAGTTTTTACAAAAATATTTCCTCAGCAAAAAAAGAATTTTATCTCCTTTTTTTAAACCCATAGCAAATATATGCTATTGGAAAACCTGATTTTGAACAGTGGTTGGAGAGCTCACCTTTGGTAAGTAAGGTCCTAGGTTTAAAGGCAAATTAGAATTATGATATCTAATTATAGGAAACCCCTTGTGAGACCAGACCATACCTTTTGAATTTTAGTAGAAAACCTATACGCTTTATAAGGTTCCGGGTTTGAAGGTGTAGCAGAAGGTGAAACCCCAATTCTAAGAATATTCCCCTCCTTGTTAGACAATGCGTTGTGAATTCTATTAGCAAACCTATACGCTTAGTAAGGTCTTGGATTCGAAGGCACTTCAGAATTATAGAAGCCCTATTGCGAGATATTTTCCCCTTCTTTAATTCTAGCAGCAAACCTATAGGCCTAGCGAAGAATAACAACATGCATAATAAACTGCTGTGAAAAGCGGAAAAGATGGTCAACTGCTTGTCGGGATTTGCCTTTACTAATTTATTTAAGAGCCTTATTTCCTAATCTGAAGGGAGTTTAAAGAAAATCATGTAAAACAGATGTTTTTGCAATTGAAGCGGAGTTCTCCGTTTGATGTTTTGCCCCAGTCGGAATTTATTCCTCTTGAAACGGATGTCAACAACTAAATATTTGCATAAATGGCAGAAGTAAACAAGTAAAACAACAGGATGAGTGAGTGACACAGCAAAAAATAACTTTAAATGATTTTATTTGATTGAGCGATTAAAGAAGAGATCTTTTAAGAAGCTAACTTATTAAAAAGTGTGTTTCACCGGAAGAAAAATAGGTATGTGTCAATATTAACATATGGCCTTATCGACAAAAGATATCTCGAGCTTCTAGGACTAAAATTACTCAAAAACATGACTGAACATTGATCATTCGCTATCCTCACCGGGATTGTCAATTGAAATGACAAATTGACTTAAAACCCTTACGAATATAAGCTTTTGATTCATTCTTTGACTTTTTTGATTCAATCAGGCGGCTACTGGTCTATTCAAGGGGAGTTTCAATAATGTTGAGCCCTTTCCTAGTGAAAAGTTGTAGAACGCACAGGAGGACCATACCTAGATAGTTTTTCTGTCTTCATTCAAATAATTGACAGAATTCATGACTCGTTTTGGAAATTTAAATAGAGTGATCTGATAGCTCAGTTGGTAGGGAAATAATGCGCAAAGTCAGTGGTCATAGGTTCGAACCCATCTTTACGTCCTAGGTCCTAGGTTCAAATCCTTTTCATAAATTATTTCGATTGAAATTATTATTCGTGATTTAGGCCACAGATTACAGATCAATATCAAGATTATCAATTCAAACATTTGTAAGATTAAAGACAATAGAAATTGGGCTCCTACAGTGGAACAGATATTTAAGTTGTGTCAGAATGTTGTAAAATGAACAATACCTTTCGACAGAGGAGAACTTCGACACTTTATCTTGCTGATTCAAAGCCATCTGTAATAAGATTAATAATCTTCATTTGTCCCTCGTTTCACAAAAAAATTAATCAAGAGATTAATAAAGACATCTATATAACAATATGAATAACATTACTGAAGAAATGACTTTTAATTATTCATACTTCACTAGGATTGCTTGTGGATGCTCTCCTGTTTGTTTTTCAATCCCCTGTTTAAAAAGCACAAAAAGGCTCTGATGAAAAGTTAGAAAAATAGTTATACCTTTGTTTCTCTCCCTGTGTAAACAGCAAGACCTGGATTGAAAAATATAAACATTAGGATACAAAATTACTGATCATGTCTCTGGACACCTGCAACAAACCAAAACTTATATCATAAAAGGGGTATAGGAAGGATCTTTATGCCTCATGATATTACCTAAATACAAACATACATACATTAAAGGTCTAGCAACTCAGAGGAGCTGATGTGTACCTGCTATAAATCAAAGGATAAAAGGGATAAAGACTAAAACATTGTAGAAGATAAAAATTTGAAAATTACTTAAAAATTATCTGATTACTATTGGTTATAACTAAGATTGAGAGCCTCCAAAAGTAAACATACAGACTTCTGGAATGAAAGCAAAATCCTTCCTTGGAAACAGACAAGGGCGGATTATGTCAAATGTAGGAAGAAGCTGGCCCACTCTAGAAAACTGGCTCACTTCGTATCTCAATTACTACTATATCTATTGATCTACAGTGCATGCCACGATGCCCGTTCTGGAAATCGGCTTTTTGGGGCCTTTCATAGGCTAGCATGTTAAACATCCACTCACTCAGTCACATTCTGTTTTAAAAAGATAAATTGAATGAGCAAGAAAAGTATGTAACACATCTGTAACACAGGTTGGTTACATCTAACATAATCTAAACATTGTTTTTTCCTTGAGTACTCCAGAATTTCAAGGGAAAATCATGCAGCTAATATTGAGGAATTTAACTACAATAATAGACAATATATGACATACCGTAAACATAAGGAACATTCTTTAATCTTGCTCCTCGTAACATAATATTATGGGTGCCAAGAGCGCTGGAACAAATAACATGTTTATGTTAGCTACAATTGCAGTTTAATTAGTATTATTTGTTGATTCTTCTGGAATATACTCGTAAAAATGTCCGAGTTACAAATTTAGAGGAGGGACAGTCCAGCCAAACCCTGGTCCTATGTAGGTCCCTTAATAACGGTTCTTTATGAAAAAGCATGTATTGTCACAGAATAGTGGACTAAGTGTTAAAATAAGACTTACTGTGTTGTCTCTTGTCCGTATTCATTAGCAATGATCATTCGTCCATTAAACCTGAAAATATCAACAGCAAAATAGTTCAATAAATAGATAAACATATTTTTCAGTCATAATACGAATAAGTGTTCATATCATTTTGGTTGTTTTGTGTATCTAGTGAACACGAGCATGACTTAAACATCCAGCCTTTTCACTCTCATTTACATACAAGAACATTTTACTGAAAACGAATACAACTGTTATTTGAAAAATGTAAATCTTACTTGTACATGTCATATTCGGGATGGTCGCATTCGATTCGTGCTTTGAGTGTAGACAGTTTCTCCACAGTTTCAAGTTTGGCAGTTTCTGGTAAAGCTTTCCGTACCTATGAGAAAATATCAGCAATTATTACAAACTGTTATCTAAATTCAATCAGTTAGCTTATCCACTATGGTAAAATCAGTAAAAGTATTGTGAATTTTACCGTGCGGCTCAATTAGTCTTACATCAGCTAATTATGAAGGAGCAAAATGTATATTATAGTGAAGATTGTCTTTAGGGACCATTGATAAATCATCGATACAAACTGAAACGATTTCAGCGATTTATCAAACGACTTTAGACGATTTAAATCGATTTTGTAAATCGTTTCGATTTTAAACTAACTCAGACGATTCGCAGTGATTTTATAACGACTTTAGTCTTTAGACGATTTAAGTCGATTTTGTAAATCGTTTCGATTTTAAACTAACTCAGACGATTCGCAGTGATTTTATAACGACTTTAGTCTTTAGACGATTTAAGTCGATTTTGTAAATCGTTTCGATTTTAAACTGACTCAGACGATTCGCAGTGATTTTATAATGACTTTACACGATTTGTAGCGATTTCCTAGCGATTTTAAGCGATGGAAAAACAATTCGTAGCGACCGAAAATTATTTGAAATCATAAGGTGATTTACAGAGTATTTCTATTACTGCTAATTTTGCTGAGCAGCAAAACGTTGTCCGCAAAAGTGCAGTCTAGGCCTACAAAGAGTCCTAAATGCTGGAAGTCCTTCTAAAATCTAATCAATCCAAGCTGAAGTAATCAAGTGAATTCAGCCAACCTTGAGATTGGTTTCCCCGTCGAGATTGGCTGTTGTAATGTGACATTGCCCTTCTTCTTGTGGTGACGCCAGAACAATAAGGTCACATGGAAATTCGTCATCGTTCTCAACTTTTACTACGTCACCCACCTGAAACAAAACACAAATAAATCATGAAATTGGTAAAAAAGGCAGTTAATACACAAACAAAAGTGAAATCTATGGCTTACTTAAGGCCTTTTAGACCTATGTATGTCTTCATCTGAGTGTTGCTGAAAAATTTTGTCGAAAAATCTCATAAACGCTCTCAATCAAAGGGGCTTTAAACTTTATGTCTAAATCTAAAAGAGATAGAAGAAAGGAGATTGGCCTTCTGTTAAAAGAGAGCCAGTATCCTTTCTTGTTTCTCTTCTATATCGCTCTGAACCTTTGTACATCGAGCAATACGATGCAGTCTTAGGTATCGCAATTGCTATAGAGATGTATCTAAATCTATGCTCCTCAATGTTATCTGTAGCAATTGGCCAAACTCAATCTTTTTTGCATCTCACTTTCCAATTCATCAACTGCATGCTTACATCATAAATTCATCCGTGTTAAAATTTACAAGTTATAGATAGTTGCCACTTAATAACTCAAGTGAGTTACCCCGTGCATAGTTTATGGAAAGAGATGGTTGGGAAAGCTATTATTCGATATTTTTTCTAGATTGAGAGTGCACAGTTTATTGTTTCACCATTATTTAGCCAAGAAGGTCATTGTTGAACAAATAAACTAAAACATTTCCTTTGGTTTTTATCCAAATATTTTTGTTACCTATGAAAGAATGAAAGAGTTTTTAATATCTACTTCTGTATGAAACATACTTAGATCATACAAGAACATTTCCATGGCTCCCTTTTGTGACAAAAATAATTCGAAAACTATTTTCAAGGTAAATAAAAGAAAATTAAAGTTTAAAAAATCTGAGTTGAAACAGGAAGAAATAAAGATGATTTATTTTTACAAGATTTCTAAGAGACACAGCACGAGAGGGCAAAAAATATCTGATTGGAATTATTGGCAAGATTTGATAGCTTCTCGTCAACTGTCAGGCTGCTCTTTCAATGGACAGATACTGATAAACACAGAAATTGGGGGCTTATGCCCAATTTAACAGAGTTGAATCCCTTTAAACTAGTATAAGCGATGGATTAGTCCTTGGGGTAGCATGGAGCTTAAATAGCGGGACAGGTAACTTGCTTCTCTCAAACTCACTAAATATTGCAATAAAACGCACCCTAATATCTTTAGAAAACACATCCTCTAATTTGCCATCTTTAACTACAAATGTGTCTCGATTATTGACTTCTTTGTCTGCTTGATGCCGCTTCCAGTCTTCATACCCCTGAAATAAATAATTCAGATTAAGAACCTGTAAGGTTTACGGAATTTCCTTTAGAGAACATTAAAAATGGGATTGTTTTCATGATCCCACTAGACGTGCTGGTTTGCTAGGCGATATCTCATTGCCTATTCAAATCTATGGGGAAAAAATCGTTTGTGTGAAGATGTGAAGCCTAGAAAAAGGTCGTCAGAGTAGATTGCTACATTTCTAAGCAATGTTGTTTACAATCGCTGAAAATACAATCTGCTTCAGGCAATTAGAATCCTTGCTTATTGTTTCATTAGAATAATTACATGCCATGATAGATGAGTAAAAAGATTAAAGAAAACAGAATTCTATTTTTCAACGATATTCAATAGTTTATTCTATTTCTCAAAATAACAATATCTTGTTTATGGTCTGTCATTGTTTATTTTGATCTTGAATCTTTGCAAACAAGCGATTGGGAAAAAGTCATTTTTAGCGATCAACTCAGGCTAGGCGGGATGTCACTAGACCACTACAAAGATCTCGGTTGGTGGGATGAAAATCTCTTACACAAACAAACTAGTTCGCCTACCGGGCTTAATGACATGAAGTGTGCAAACCCTAATGTTTTATTAATCATTTGCTTTACAGTTGAGATGCTTGACAAAAATATTTTCTGTTTTCCCAACTCTAAGATAAACATATCATTTTGGCTTAGTCCCTTCTCGAGTCGTGGGCCAGATTTCTCGAAATACACAGGATAAAGTATTCAGCCTTCTTACCGAGCCAGCCCATTCAGTGAGCTGAATGGCCTCAACATGATGAACGCGTATTAGTAATACTGTAGTTTGAGCAAGAGGTCTGAGCATTATATAACAAACAAAAAATTGAGCCTAAGTGATATAACTCCGGTGTTTGTAGTACAAGATGAGTCCATTATGTTTCTTTGAAGATTGCAAATTAGTCTTTGTTATCATTCTTTAGATAGAGGTAATTTTTCTGAAATACCTGATATATTTCATCATGTTTGCAAAGATATCCCTTCACTTCAATATTCTCAAACGTTCATATCACTGGCTCATATTCTAGATATGTTCATATCAAGTTTTGAAATGTATATCCCAATGAAATCAATAACGCACAAATATTTGATGAATTACCCACTCTTACTATTCTTCAATCTTCAAATAGGGCTTCTTTTTTCTGAGATTCCCAGCATATGTTTTTCTAGCTTGATGAGATATCCACTTGAATATTCTCAAAGGTTTGTATCACAGCCTTAAACTATGGTCAAGTCCTAAATTCATATTGACCCATACGTATCATTCTTGAAATAGATTAAGCACAGAGGTTGATGCGCTCCCCTTGGGTGGGTTAAGCCTGGATTTGAGACTTGGTGGGGGCATACCAGAATCATGTTAACTCAATTTGGTAATCAAAAATTATGATCTTGAAAGAGGGATACTTTAATCTGAAACACCCGGTGTATATTTCTTCTAGTTTCGCAAGGTATCTCTTAACTTTAATATTTCAAAACGTTCACATCACTGCCTAATATTCTTGATCGTGTCCATATCAATTCTTGAAATTTCTATTGAAATCCTATTTAAAACGCAGAGACATTTGATTAAAGTTGTGATATTACCATACCTGTTTGACAGCTGTTACAGCAATTACAAAAACCAACGGCAAAAGACTCGTTGTGGGACTTACTGGTGTTTTATCAAGAATTGAAAACTAAAACACAAAAGAAAAGAATCTTATCAGTATAACACAAGTAATACTTCGCTGTTCGTGGTGCGTGGGGTAGTGTGCATGCGTAAACCGGCTGTTTGGGGCTTGAAAGGCTCAATTCTTGAACGTATAACCGATAAGGGATTTGACATTAGTGGAGAAAGGTACCTGAAATCACAATACAGGCCTACTACTATAATCACCGTCATCTGTCATGGCTTCTATAGCAATTTTAGCACTCTTCGGCTCTTGAACACAAACAACGTGTAACTGTACATCGTATAGCCAAGTTTACTAGTTCCTGCATAGCCAGTGAGAAGATAATCAGAAGGGCCCATTGGGTCTTGTCATCACATACTTATATTTCGCTCGTTGTTTTTATAGCTTCTTTTTGCTTGATGCCCTTCAATCAAGTGGAGAACTTTTTGGTTCTTGCATACCAACAATGTATATGCTCAAGTTTACAAATTGCTAAACAGTCAGTTAAATGATAACTGGGAGGGCATATTGGGTATCTTGATGACATACTATAACAGTAGAGCCTCTCAAAAGCACCCATCTCCCATTAGCGTCCACCTCCATAACGGTCAACAACCTTCATTCCCTAATGCATAACATAACAGTTGTTAAACCTATGAAACATATTTATACACATTTAAAAAATCTTAATAGAAATAGGTTAATTCACTTACTTGAACAAGAACAATACAAAGAAAGTAGAAATTTGCAACTCTTCGGAATTGCTCGAACAAATTCTTCGGGATGAAATTCCATACTTTGTACTGAAATCAAAGAAAAAAAATTCAATTTCTAGCAAAACATGTTTTGCAGTTGAAAGCCAACAAAAACATCCATTGAGCACATAAACGGTTTTCATACCAGGATATATATACAATAGGCTATTGAAAATATTGCACAGGTTGATTCAAAATGGCGGCTAAAGAGTTTTTTGTGAGCAGTCGGACAGAAGTTATGGGAATTTTAGTTTAGGCATAGCCCTCACAGCTTTGCAATTTTGCCGCCATTTTGAATCGACCTGTGCAGTACTTTCAATAGGTTAGTGTATACCATCCGATTCCTGGTTTGCTGACCTTCTACCTTAGCATGGCAATATTACAATTCATGTAGACAATTTTGGAAAACTCCTGGTAGCAGAATATGATATAATATAAAACGCTCCATCACGTTAACCCACCATACCTCTGAGAGAACTTCCAAACAAAATCTATAACATATATTTTACATCAACAGCCCAGATTTTTTCGACTTTCTTCATAGCTTGGTTTTTGAGGTAGAGTAATATGAACGCAAACCAAAATCGATCTGAAAATGTTAGTGATGACGAAATTCATGAAATGAAAAGTAAATAAATAGGTTTACGAATACCTTTGATGTAATGACGACGTTATTTGCGAAATGCTGATGTGGGTTGACCCCTACCCCTGCTTCAGAGGTCGGTTGCCTTCCAAAGGCATACACTGTCCGATATTCCCCTAGTTCTACATGCTTTTTACAGAGCAAGAAATCCTGCAAGGAAGAATAGAAAATACTCAGTCAAAATAGTTAAGCAAACATTACTGGGAACAACGCAGATAACATTTCTATCTGTTTTCCGTTACGTTTCTTTAAGTCTATCGTTGTCTAACGTTATATGATAAAAAAAACTATTCTTTAAACGTTTCTATAAAATATTCTTCAGTAACTATGCTAACAATGATTGGGGGACTTACTCAAAAACCTAATTTACTATTTAATAAACTTAGGAAATCGGAAATCTAACGTTGTATACTTCGCTTAGATATAGCTTACAAGTTATCGTGGTGAATTCGTTGCAAAAAATATTTGAAATAAACAGATTCAAAGGCTTTGAATTATTAAAAAACTTTAATAATCGCTGGAAATTGTTTCAAATTAAAGATAGCTTTAGCGGCTATTATGTTTCGCTATGTTTCTGATAAGTGATATTGCTCGCTATGTACCGATCAAATACAGTTTGCTATCGAGTGCTATTCGCTTGAAATCAATAAGAAATCGTAGCGAATCGTGCTGGTCGCCTCAAATCGTTGCAAAATCCTTCCACAAAGATTGATGAATCGTTTCAAATCGTCTTGATTAACAACAAAATTTAGTAGACGATCCCATATTGATCCGAACGTCATCGAAAAAAGTGCATAAAACCTAGGGCCTGTTTGTGTGAAAAAAAACTTTCCCACGTTTTAGCACTCGATCTCACCTTCCAATAAAAGCCTTTATATTTTTCATCCTCTTTTTATATGGTAAACGTTTCATCCGAGTCTAGTGAGATCTCACATGTTGAGAGGTGAGATCCCACCTGAGTAGGATGAAAATTTGTCCTATAAACACTGGAAGGTGGCACGAAAGCTGGAAGGTAGGATAGAACAGGTAAGAGAACGATGAAAACATCAAGCATTAATAGGCGAAATTTCAAACCACCCTCCAGGTCATAAAGCTCGAAAGAAATTTCACATATAGACACATATGTTTTCATTCCCACTCTCATCTTTTGGCCTGCAAAATGGGATGATTTGTCCATAGGAACATCCTCTTGATATAGTTGAAATAAGTAGGCCATAAGCTTCCCAAACTTGTACGTTAGGAAGATAACACAGATCTTAGGCTGCAAGTTTATAAAAATCCTACCACCAACTCTGTTTATCAGCCCACAGAAGACGGTGCATTGAAATTAACAGTTGCGGTGGTAGAATTGCTAAGCGGTTGTGAGAGCTGCGCACACAAAACTGATAAAATCCACTCTGTTTGGGCTGTTGGTGTACCCTCAGAGATTTGAATGTGAATGCTAATAGAGCATGTTTTCTATCATTATCAATTATTCAGCGTTGCTATGAGCTGGGTTTTCTTCAGATCAAAAGCAAACAAATTGCGTTTTTTCTTACTTAGAGATGTATGACATGTTTGTGTCTCTAGGCTAGAGTGGTGAGACCGATTCATTCATACAGTATTTTGTTTTTACTAAGAACCATGTAAAATATTCGTACCCGAGTTTCTAGCTTCATCCCAATTAAGATCTGAAAAGCAAATTCATTAGCAAATTTCTTGAACCCCAAAAGCTACTTTTCCACAATTACATGTTCGTGTGGAAACGTGTGATTTCACTTTATAAAGAGGGTCAGGAAAGGGCAAATTGGGAACTGTGGATTTTCTTTTTTCTTTACCAGGAAAATGAGATTGGACTTCTTGGGACTGAAATTTGGGAATTAAAAAGTAAATTGGGATTGTTGAACACGTCGATATTGGGAATTTCTCTACTTTCATCATTGAAGTTGGGATTGGGATTTTTCATGATTTCAGTGCTGGCAATTGGGACCAGTACCCCCTATCGAATCTCACCCTTGCAAATTATTCCTGAAAAGATACCAGGTGGGGTGAACCGATTCTGTGCTAATGGAGTGCACTGGAAGATTTCTATCACCCTCCCTTGTAAATAAAACATTGAAAGTTCCCCCATCCTCTTGATTCATACGAAATTTCCAACCAAAAGATTTTAAAAACTAGCCCTGCAGTTTCTCATAAAGGATGGATGTATTGAGCAATTTTGAGAACTCTTATCTACAATAATTCTAGAGATTTTCATGAAAGGGGTAAAAAAACTCTCGTGCTTAAACCAAACACAAATTAATGCATCAACTGTGGATAGACCTGGAGCTAGATATACGAAAAAACTAGAGTGCTAATTGAATGTCATGATAAATTCAATGGTGCTGCTGGTTCGATACCTGGTTGAGGCGTATTACAATGGTTGTAGCCAGCTTTTGAGAATTGATTTCCCTGAGTTGGACCATGCCTTATGAATTGTCTCTGAATGCAGGTTCTGAAGAAACATTTAATCCAAAATTGATGCCTCACTGTGGATAGACCTAGAGCTGCATACACCAGAAGAATAGATAACTTACTTACTTACTCTCTGGTTAGGCTTATCTACTGTCCTATGATGGGCAGGTCCCGGGTTCGATACCTGGTTAGGGAATATCACAATAATGGTAGCCCGAGCGGTATAACATATCTACGATGTTAGAAAGGATCACAATATAAGAATGCATTAAAATGCTGTAAGAGTAAAAGGTTTTAATGAGGCTATAAATCAGATGGAGAACGAAATTACCAGATGTCTTGGATCTCAAAAGCTGAAAATGATAAGATTGCGTTCTTTTGTCATGATTTGAATGGGCCTATGATTATCATACGAGACTATAGTGGAGAGCTACACTTACTACTTTGCTTACGTATTTGAGATTATGCAAGGCATAATTACTATCACTAATTACTAAAATCAAATAGTACAGACCGAAATGAAGCAGTGCTATTAGTAACTATTGGTATTAGTATCAGTATTGGTATATAGTTGTTGATTAAGGGCTTTCTATATAAAATATTCATCAATGCACTAGAAACGAGATACATTACTGTTTCTGTGTGCCTTCGTGAAGAAATAGTCTTATTCAATTTTTATAGAGCTGCACAGGAATGAAGGTAAGCTGCGAGTAGCACAGCAGAGGCCGTCTACGAAGTACTTAACACGTTCTTCCTAGATATGGGGCTCTAGTTTAGTGTGCTTTCTATAAAGAACAGTGGAGTGAACGATACCTACTATAAACTGGCTTATTTAGTCTTATTAACGAAAGTATCAAAGCAATGATTTCAAAAGTAAAAGACTGTTAAGGAGAGAGTTTAATGAGAAGCCTGGTGCCCCTAAAACCAGATATCCAACACTAATCCAAGGGCTCTTTTACCAAAGCTCATGTTTGTTCAGCATGAAACTTTTAGTTACAGAGAGCCAGCCTCCTTTCATGTTTCTTATCTAAACGCTCGGTACCTTCATACATCGAACACTGTGAAGAAGATATAGAGCTTTAAAGATACGGTATATGTTGAAATACACACTCTGGCTATTAAATGGTTACATACACTGGATAGGGTTAAAAGCACACTTGGAAGATAATTTATAGTTGATAGGCAAATACACTTACTATCTTCGTAAGGTATTGGTCTATGTGTAAGGCAAAAAGGCCCCACTGAATAGGTAGACTAATCGAGCAATGCGACCCAGGTCCTTCTTCTCGATGTGACCAGACCTCGTGATTCCTTTTGCCTTTTCGCCTGGAATTACAGAGAGCTGGCTAATTCTCTCCTCACTCTTAATGTGACAGGTCTGAAGGTGGTTTCGAGCCCGGGACCCTTTGATCAAGGGTCGAGTGATGTAACCACTCGGCCATCCCTGCCACTTGAAGCAGACACATGTACTCTATCATACGTGGGGCAATAGCAAATCTTCCGATCTTCCAATAACCGATACTTCTGAACAGTATGGTAGTTTTACCCGAGAATCTGATACCAACTGCTGTTTTATTAATGAATGTTGAGTCTGGCAAATATTGAAATGGAATGAGATTTTAACAAACAACGAAACACCAAACACTGGTATAAATATAACGCAGACAACATTCAAAATTAACAGTTGAGAGAAGCAAAAAGACTATGAGGTATAATAAGGAATAATAAAAGATATACAGTACAGACTAGAAATTAATAAGAGATATGCAAAAATCTTACTTTTGAAGGCATCTTGGAAAATGTTTTAACTCGGAGATGAATACACCACGAGCGAACTTCTTCATATAGGCCTAAGTCAACTATTTGCTTTATAAAGAGATCCTTAGCATGTTGGGAAATGCAAACTTTGGCGCTCGACAAACTTCACAAGTTAACAAAATTCCTTGCAGTTTTCAACATAGCGAGTCTTAGAACCAGACGGAGTATATCATCCCTCATATATCATTCTTTCTATTGTCCAGAATGCAACGACACAGCAAGTAACAACCCAAACGAAGCCAATTTTTCAATTAAAGTGTTTTACAACTTGAAGTTGCTCAATGTAGTGAACTCGCTCGCCAAAGACAGATTTCAAAACAATTATAGCGGGAAACCCGCAAAGAGAACTCTTCGTGCGTTATTTGCATCTCATCAAATATTTATAACACTGGTTCCCAATTATAATTCAAATAAGTTGAGGGTAATCAAAACTCGACAACTTTCAGCCTGGAAAATGAGAAGGGTTAGGAGAAAAAAAGGGTGAAAGACTGGGTCGATAATCTAAATCACTCCAAGAACTACGTCTACAGATAAAATCGCTGCGGAGGGGATAGAGAAGCTCACTTGAAGCACATATTCACTTGTTAGGGAGGGTAGGCTATCAGGGAGAAATGTTCATTCATACGCGGAGTCGGAAATATTTTCATACTTGTATTCGATTCTCAAGTGATATGTAAGATATTGGTATATGCATCCAACACCTATTGGCATATACTGAATTGGGCTGTACATTGATAGTTGATACGTCATGATGTATTCATGTATATTCGTAAGTTATTAGTTTATGTGCAAAGCACAAAGGGCCCACTGAATAGGTAGACTAATCGAAGCAGTGCATGGATAGTTGATATGCAAATATACTTACTATTTTCATAAGATATTGGTTTATGTGCAAAGCACAAAATGTTCACCTAATAGGTCAACTAATCGAAGCAGTGCATTGATGGTTCATAGGTTTAATCGAAGGAGTGATAGTGCACTTGATAGAACAAGACTAATGCTCTTGTGGGACTAGTGCATTGATTGGTGGGCAAAGGCACTTTTTATCTTCATTGGTTCGTTTCAAACCATATTTTGCAAATGATAACTCATCTAGCGGGAAAGAAAGAATGTGCTTATCTATACATAATTGAGTGGAGAATCGAGTGTCCATGTAAACTCACGGAAAAACAGTACAGTACTACGGGTGATTCATGAGTAAGAGTAGACTGACCCTTCTCCCAAATAAAGAGAATGTTAGATATGAATTTAGTAAATATGGAAAATGAGTTAGAAAGTGCCGCTTCAACATCTCTATATCTAGTGGGTAAATAAGGCGATAATGACCTCCAAAAAGCAAAATGTCTAATTGCAACCATGGTGATCAATGACACCATTATGATTTAGTCTCACATAACATCGAAATGAATCACTCAATCAGAGCACCAGTTGTAGTAATTGTCAGTTGAAACCCTACCTAACAACTGGAGAGGCTTTTGCTGTAGCAACCACAGCTATTCAATATTGCAGCTAAGCAGTTTGAAGATTTGAAGACAATCTATCAATGTTGATAGTTGATAGGCAAATATGCTTACTACCTTCGTAAAGTATGGTCCATGCGCAAAGCATGATGGGGCGACTGAATAGGATGAGTTATTAAAGCAGTGGAGTGATAGGTAAATAGGCTTACTATCTTTGTAAGGTTTCGATTTATGGACAAAGTAAAAAGCATCCACTGAAAAGCTAGATTAATGGAGCAATACATTTATAGTTAAAAGAAAAATATGCTTACTATCTTTAAAGGTATTGGTTTAAGTATGGAGTACAAATGGCCAAATGAAATTTGAATAGGTAGACTAATCGGGCAGGGCAATCCTAGTCCTTCCTCTTTATGTGACCCCACCTTATGATTCCTTTTGCCTTTTTGCCTGGTATAATAGAGAGCTCGCATAACCTCTCCTTGCACTTATTATGACAGGTCTCAAGGAGGGTTTGAGCCCAGGACCCTTGGATTAGGGAACCACTCAAGCATCCCTGGCAATGTTGGTGTTGCTATTGACATTTGAGGTCATTGATCAGAAATAGGGGTCCTGGGTGCAATAGCAGGAATTTTCAGGCTGGGGTCAAGATACAAATAGAGCTACGATGTATCTTTGGAGTAGAGCCTATTATGAGCATTCTAGATGATGATGGAAAATGGTCGTTTGGTTTCTCTTTGCACTAGCAAAATGCGCGCAGAGAGGCATGAAATTGTTTTGTACTTGCAAATGCAACACAATGATGTGATGCAGACTTCCTGCAGGTAGGAAATCAAATCTCTTACCTGGTATTGAACTATGTCTTGGATTGAACAACAAATATGAATTCTGAAGGCATTGGAACAAACATGGGAAAGTATATTCTACCGAAGTAGACTATCACAATTTTGATATACCTCCACCACGTCGTGAACCCAGTACATTAGGAAAGACAATTGTGCTAACTACTGCTCTAAATTAGGACTAAGTAGCCTTCAGGTTTATCCAGCTCCCGGCCTATCCGCGCAAAGGTGTCAATTCGTGTTTCAGATAAGATAATTCTATAAATTGATTATATGAATTCAGAAGGTCTATCAGAATTCTCCTGTTGAATTAGATTGTAAAAGGATTCTATTTGCGCTCCAGAGATTTTCAATTCGAAAATTATTGCCCATTAGAGAAACCCTAAAATCTAAGCATGAAATAAAAACTCTACGACAAGGAGCTTCTTTACAGGTGTTTGCCACTGTAAAAAGTCAGTTGAAAAAAGCTTACAGAGCAAGATTGTTTGTAGGGATTGCAAACACCTGTAAACAAGATTGTTTGCAGAGATGGAAAAGTCGTTAGACACAAGTGTCTGGGTTAAGAACTACCTTCAGACCTGTCACATAAAGTGTGAGCAGAGAGAATGCTGAGGGAATTTCACTTAGTAAAGTAAGCATATTTGCCTATCAACTATCAACAACAAAAAAGTCTGCTGAAAAAAATCTCGCAGTGCAATAGCTCTACTTGAGTTATTTAGAAGATTAGGACAGTGGTTAGTGCACTCCCTTGTGTCCGCAACAACCCAGGTTTGAGACCTAGTGGAGGCATATGTCAATTGTAGTAGTCTACTCTTGCATGATTTAATTATCCGTGTTAGACCATGCCTTATGAATTAATGAGTTCTTTAAATTCCATCTCCAGCTGACTTTTTGTTTATTTAGTTGATGCTTGACATCCTTTTATTTCTTTTACAATTGGTTATCAATTATTCAATCTTTAAAAACTCAAATGACAGATCCATTGAATTTGCAGGAGAAAATATTTTGATTGGAATTTCTGAACACCCACCCCCTCGTCAGGTGTTATTGAATAATTGAATGACCCAATTTCAAGTTTCTATAGGTCTCCTGCCATATCATGAATTAATTAATTGGCCCTAGCTTCCGCCATCATTCTTTTATTCAGATTTTCAGGTCAAGTTGAAGAAGATGATCCTTCTTATTGGCTTTTGATACCCACTTCAACCTGTTATAGATTTTAGTCATCAACACATGGCAGTCGAGAGATACAGGGCCCATAAAGACCACTTTCAATATTTACACTTTAGGCATGTTGGTTTCTTTGTTTACTGAACAATTGGCATTGAATTAATTGTCAAAAGGTGTAACTTTTTATTGCAGTTCAGACCTGGATATCTTAACCAACTTTATCCACTTTTCAATTCAACTATTCCTAATTGCCTTTTTATTAGATGCCTTGAACATTTTAGTTCTCTTAAAAATTCCAACTTTTAATACAAAATGGTTTTTACAAGATACAATATACTCTCTACAATCTTGTGGAAATTCTTTAAATAGTAAACCTAATAGAATTTAGATCTATCCTATCATTCTTAATTTTCTAGTTTTAACAATTTGAAAACCAGCTTAGGTACCAGATGCAGTTTAAAGTATCTATATCTTTTACTCAATGTTATTGCATCTGTCAATTTTAGTCCTTCTATGCTTGGGATGGGAAAGCTTTCTTCAGAGGGCCTGTATCCATGTCAATAGACTATGCTGGCCTTTATAGACACTCTCAGCTAGGGGACTGCATACCTCCCAAGAATTTCACATGCGTAGTTGACCCACAATTCTTGTGCATTTTAAGAAGAAATTTATTGAATCTAGGTTTTAGCTTCCTTTTATAATTTCGATCAGAGTTAGCAACTGATCCTTCATTTAGGGAGGAGATACTGTTATTTTCTTGAATCATGAAAGCTTTCAATTTAGCTTCTTTATGGGAGGCTGCAATCCCTAGCTGCATGTTTTTTAAAATGGTATGATCATGAGTAATAACTCTTATTCACTAACACATATAGTCTTTAGAGTTTAGTACATGCAATCAATGAGGGTCACCTGGGGTGGAATGGGGTCATACAGGGTAATGAGTAGTTATAATATCTTCCATGGAAGCAATAAATAGTTGATAGTTGAGTTGATAGTTGATAGTTGATAGGCACATACGCTTACTATCTTCGCAAGGTATGGGTTTATGTGCTAAGCACGAACGGCCCACTGAATAGGTAAACTAATCGAGAAGTGCAACCGTGGTCCTTTCTCTCGATGTTACCACACCTCATGACTCCTTTTGTCTTTTTGCCTGGAATTACAGAAAGCTGGCTAATTCTCTCCTCACACTTTTTGACAAGTGTGAAGGTGGTTTCAAGGCCGGGACCCTTTGAACAAGAGTCAAGTGATCTAACCACTTTGCATCCCCCCCATAATACCAAGACCAAGTTGTCAACTTTTGCTTTGAATTTAGCTGTTATTGGTATAGTAGGTTCTAGATCTTCTTGCCCTTATTTGCTTAGCGAATTTAAAAAGCAAAAAGGAAGCAAAAATAAGATATTCACATGAATATGAAAAACTATACTCACTTTACCCTTAACTCATGGCTAGGGACAGTATACTTGAAAGAAATTAGTTAAATCTGGGTTATAGAACTATCCTATAATTGTTATCTACTACAGGTACAGCAACTGATCCTTCAATCAGGGAGCTAGTAGCGAAAGTTTCTTGGGGAATAAAAGATTTCATGACAACAATTTAGAGAGGTGTACTCTCCCTCCTGTTATGTTTTATCCTATGTTACCCATTTTAACTTGAACCTTTTTCAATAAGGTACTCATAAATAAGAAACTAGGGCTAGAATGACCGAAACAATAAGCAACTCCAGGGCTCAATGAAATAAATCAAGCAACTAAGCATTTAAGAAACTATGCTCAAGACAGCACAGTATGGCATTTACGCACCCGAGATAACAATATAACAATAGAAATTTGTTGTGGTGCACCTGAGATCTTTTCGAAAGTAGCCATACTCTGCAAACTGAACTATGCTGAAAGTAGTTATTGTTTGATCACACTGTTTCTCACTGTTAAAAGAAGCATATTTGGTATTCTAGATGTTTTCTTACATGTATTCAATTTAAATGATTCGGGGTACAGGGAAATGTCTATATATTTCTTTTAAAACTCAAGCAAGTTCTAAGCAACTTATAGGGCTGAAACCCCAAGATATTAAGCAATTTTGAGGGCTTGGTGGCCAGACTGTTAGGAAAAATCATGAAAAGCATAATTACCTTGGCACTTGATAAAAAATCCATGACTGACTTGCGAACACTGACCAACAGACAGGATCAGGAATTAATTCTCAGACTTCATGTTTCTTCTGATTTGACCCTTGCCGTGCTGGCTTGCCAACGGTTGAACTGTCAATTTAGGCCCAGCCCAGTTCGGCCTTATAGTCAATGACTAAGAGTGGTGAAGAATCTTCAGGACAGGTGAACCGAAGTTCAAACGCTCTAACAATGAGATTAACTGAACTGTGAATACATAAAGAAAATCTCATTCCAGCTTACAAAGATATTGTATCTGTGCGTGCGTTTTCGAGTCGTTTTTTGTCTTTAGAGGCTAGAGCACAGCGGAAGCTTCACGACCGTCATTCAAGTTGTGTTATTTAAACTGCCAATTGTCATGCGCACGGAGAGTCCCGAAAGTGATCCAGGGGGCGGGGACATTTGAGGCTGGCAACTTGCGTACTACATAACTAGATACCCCCTTTTTTAATGAGCCCCCTTTTGAAAAGAAAATACTTATCAAGTTCCCCTCTCAATCAACTTCCCTTCAAAACTATTTAACATCGCTATCATTATGGTTGTAGGAATAAAGGATTTTAAATGAAATGAAGTTGATATCTAGTCACAAACAATTCTACATCTCAATAAAAAAATGCTTGGCTCTGATTTTGCATATCTGTTTCTTATTTCGAGATGATTTTCATTAATTTATCAAACAGGCCCAACGGTTTCTTTTTATAAATGGTTTCTTATAAAAAGAAATGGGTGTTTTCTCATGGCAGGGCTACCACAATTGTAATGGACCTCTAAGCACATCACGAACCAAGAATCTTGCCCACCCTACTATAGGCTAGTGCCTGATAAATCGATCCACTTATTTCAACAGCCCCGAAGGAGAATCTAATTCGAAACACGATTACTGGTTTCATTGCAGATAAGTCTAAGCTGGATATATTACAAAAAGAAGTTAACTCCTCTAATAGGTTCCCCATTAACGTTTTTTGCCCTGAAATTCAAACCCGGAATCTTCGAGAGTGACGCACAAGTAAAATGAAATGACGAACTTCTTAAGGTTCCGAAACAGCAAGTTTCTCATCCTTCAGAGCATGAGTGTGTTTATGAGATAATAAACTAAGAAGCAGAGCCACACCTTCAACTTTCCTATCATATCATGTTCTTTAAAGAACTAGTTCCTGGAATCTGTCACATCTGTGCAAAGTTCCTGGACGTTTTTGGCAAAGCCAAAAGGCCAAAAGGCCTTGGGGAAAGGGCAAATGGAACTACGCGTATTTTGAAATGAGAAACATGCTTGCAGGAGCCCAGATTCTCAATAGCCAGCAATTTAAAAAACTCTGTGACTGGAAATATATTCGGAAAGAGAGTACTATATTGTTGGTTGCATAAAAGAGCTGGTGTTTTCTATCACAGGTGTTAATATTCTTTTCTAGTTTGAGAAGTTTGAACGTGTTTTAGGTGTGTTTGAGAAAAGAGCATTTGTGTTCAATCGTCTTCTAAAATAACCCAAAAACATGATCAGAATTACCAGACACTCAGTTTAAGAAAAATGTCACATGTTTTTGGAACTGAGAGACCCAGGGTACCAAAATCTAAACTCACATGTAATTTCAAGACTCTCCTAAGAAACGTCCAGTATTCAAAATTCGAAAAATTTAAGAAACCTTCAGTACTGGGCTTGATTTTCAATTTCTGATAAGAAATATGTCTATATATTTGCTTGATTTCATATAAACACAGTCTCAATCGAAAAAGGAGTCACCAATCATACAGGGGCGGATCCAGACTACAGCTACTTTTGCTCAGCCGTAGTCAGATTTTCCGGCCTAGTATTTTTTCTTTATTCTGATTTAAGCCCTACGATTAAAAGATCGATAATTCTGTCACTTGGACCAATTTGAGCAGTAATTAGAATTTCTCCTGGATCCGCCCCTGGTCATACACTACCCATGTGGAATAACATCGAAAGTGGAAGTAAAAATTTCTTGGACTACGTAGATGACATAGCAAATGCTAACCCATAACAGTAAAAGCGAAAGTTTTATCTGCTCTATTGTAACACAAAACCTAGACCTAATCGCAACAAAACGGATCGACTTATATCGATAGTTGACGGTTGAAAAGATTTAACAATGGATTACCTCAGCCACAAACTGACAATCCTTTCTTTACTCTCTGAAGCCTCTGCAGCCTCTGAAGTAAATAGCGCATGCGCTATTGATGACTTTCCTGACAGGAAGTCAATTTGGTCTTTGTTCTTATTTTGGAGTCCAAAAGCTTGTTTGGAGTATTCCATCTTTGATCTTTGTGTAAAACAACCTAGATCATACAAAGTCTGGAATTGCTTTACTGAATTTGCTCGTGCGCACTAGAATGATTTTGAGGACAAGATTTTGAGATTCCCTACCATAGCAACGTTCACTTGGAACCCCCAGAGAAAGCCAAAAAGTTTATACGGAAAAGTAGAAAACAGTAGTTTAACAAACTGATTTGGATTAGTGGGCTGTGCACAGCAACAAACCACTTTTCAGAAGTGTATGTACGACACTTATCACAAAAGTGCCAGTGAATGTGAGCAGGGCATTAAATTGGCCAAACAGAAAGGAGGTAGAATATGATTAGTTTTGAGATAAGCAAGCAATCATCGTGGTCCAGTTTTCCATTTGATATTGGACTATTTTCTGACCACCCGTTTATTTCACAGCCCTTGCCTATTCTATACCCGAGAGTGTTTTAAATTCTAAGCAACTTTTAATTGAAATTTTGTTGACGACATAGAAATAGACACAGAATGATACTAATTTGCAAATAAATCATGCAATTTTTAATTTTCGAGTGTTCAGCTTACAAGTTATGTACAAAATGATTTACAATATTCTCTAGC